>JASDDO010000012.1:221150586-222551188 GCA_030015575.1 Agapanthus africanus
CTTCTCGAGGTACGGTTATGTCTTCTTAATGAAACATAAGTCCGAAGCCTTTGGAAAATTCCAGGAATATAAGAATGAAGTAGAAAAACAAACGGGCAAAAGTATCAAGATTCTAAGATCGGATCGAGGTGGAGAATACTTAAGTGCCGAGTTCCTGGATTATTTAAAAGAGAACGGAATTCTCTCTCAGCTTACTCCTCCATACACTCCGCAACATAACGGTGTATCGGAGAGACGGAACCGAACCCTATTGGATATGGTTCGGTCCATGATGAGTAACACTGAGTTACCGCGATCATTCTGGGGTATGCGCTAGAATCAGCTGCATACCTTTTGAACCGAGTTCCGACTAAGACTGTGCCTACCACACCATATGAAGTGTGGAGTGGGAAGAAACCCTATCTTCAATATCTGAAGATCTGGGGATGTCCGGCTTTTGTCAAAAAGCAGCATGCGGACAAGCTCGAGGCACGCTCAGTACTGTGCAAGTTTGTGGGATACCCAAAGAACACCAGGGGGTATCTTTTCTACCACGTAGAGGAACAAAAAGTCCTTGTTTCTCGTAATGCCCACTTTCTAGAACACCAGTTCTTAGAAAAGGAAATAAGTGGGAGCGCAGTAGAACTGGAAGAAATTCCAGAACCACAGACTATTACTGAAAGCTTAGTGGAACCAGAGGGTTCAAAAGAACAGGACATTCCTACGCCGCTCCGCAGAAGTAGTAGGCAGTCTCATCCACCCGAGAGATACTACGGTTTTCTCATAGACGGGGATAGAGAGGATTGCATCATAGATTATGATGAGCCTACTACCTTCCAGCAAGCCGTTCAGAGCGTCGACTCGGTAAAATGGCTGGATGCAATGCGGACCGAAATGGAGTCCATGTACACCAACAAAGTATGGACGTTGGACATTGCTCCAGACGGGGTAAAACCCGTAGGATGCAAGTGGATCTTCAAAAGGAAGATTGGTGTAGATGGACAGGTTGAGACCTATAAAGCTAGACTTGTAGCAAAGGGTTTTCGTCAAAGACCTGGTTTGGACTATGACGAAACCTTTTCTCCAGTGGCTATGCTGAAATCCATTCGGATCCTTCTTGCCATTGCTGCCTTCCACGATTATGAGATCTGGAAAATGGACGTAAAGACCGCTTTTCTAAATGGAAATTTAGAGGAGTGTGTCTATATGGACCAGCCAGAGGGTTTCATTCAGAGTGGGAGCAGCGGAAAGGTGTGCAAGTTGCTTAAGTCCATTTACGGACTAAAGCAGGCATCGCGGAGTTGGAACATCTATTTTGATGAGACGGTCAAGGAATTTGGCTTTATCAAAAATCCAGATGAACCATGCATCTATAGTAGATTTGTAGCGAGAACTGTAGTATTCTTCGTTTTATACGTGGATGACATTCTCTTAATAGGAAATGACATTCCTATGCTACAATCTGTCAAGGGGTTCTTGTCACACAGGTTCTCCATGAAAGACCTGGGTGATGCCTCATACATTCTGGGTATCCGGATCTACCGTGACAGATCCAAGAGGATATTAGGACTTTCACAGTCCATGTACATCGACACCATACTGAAAAGATTCAGTATGGAAGATTCCAAGCGCGGTAACCTACCGGCTTGTCACGGGATCACCCTCTCTAAAGAGATGTTTCCCAAGACTGATTTGGAGAGGGATCACATGTCTATTATACCCTACGCTTCTGCGGTAGGCTCTATAATGTATGCGATGTTGTGTACCAGACCGGATGTAGCTTATGCACTGAGTGTGGTAAGCCGGTATCAGTCAAACCCTGGGGAGAAACACTGGATAGCGGTAAAGAACATTCTCAAGTACCTGAGAAGGACTAAGGAGATGTTCTTGGTGTATGGCGGAAAAGACCTCCAGATCGAGGCCTTTGCTGACTCCAGCTTCCAGAGTGACAAGGATGATTCCAAGTCCATATCGGGTTTTGTCTTTACCCTCAATGGAGGGGCGGTGTGTTGGAAGAGTTCCAAACAGGAAACCGTTGCAGACTCGACGATGGAAGCGGAATACATCGCTGCTTCTGATGCCTCAAAAGAAGCTGTCTGGATAAGGAAGTTCTTGAAAGAGCTTCAGGTGGTTCCGTCCATTGTTGATCCAATACCTCTGTATTGCGACAACAACGGGGCTATAGCTTTAGCGAAGGAACCCAGGTCCCATCAGAGATCCAGACACATCTTGAGGCGGTATCACCTGATCAGGGAGATCGAGGTTACCTGATCAGGGAGATCGTAGATCGCCAGTCGCTTCAGAAGATAACACTGCAGATCCATTCACTAAGGCCCTGCCCCAGACTCAGTTCGAGCGGCTGATCGAGATGATAGGTCTTCGATACGCCAGTACATGGCCTTAGTGCAAGTGGGAGATTGTTAGTGTATATGCCCTAGAGGCCATTACTGTATCATACTAGTTTATATATTGCTTAATGGAAGCTTGGGATATTCACCTTGTATATACAATCTTGCTCAAAATAGTAGTATGCTACTTGGTTTGTTTCTACTTCAATGTGTACATGTGTTTATTTTAGTATATCGCCTATACACATTAGTGGAGCCCTTAGGATCTTTGCTTGATTACCAGCGTTGTGATGGCAGTCACACTAGTGGGGCTGGGTAATCTATAAGCACATCCTTATGCAGGTCCCTGGTCGCAGGACTATCGAGACTGGGCATCGATATTCCAGAGTAGACTAGCGTATGCGCTTCTCATCCCAGTATGGGAGATGGTCTGTCCCACAGCCATCAGTACGTCGTACTTGAGAGAGTATGCGGGTGCTCGTTGGGTTACGAGTACACTGGACAGGACTCGTCGGGAACTGACTAGTTGGTATTATGCCTATCGTCAGTTATCAGTTCCCAGGTGACATGAGTATAGCTTAGTCCGCTGACTTGACACTGTCACTTCGCCTCGAGTGTGTTCCCACTGTACTTTGATTACTGCCCTACCACGGCTCAAAGGAGTCGTGCAAACAGGTGGTAGTTGGGTGCAGTCCCGAAGCACTTGGAGGCAGTGACGGTTAGACAGGATTCGTCTCTCCCGGTATTGGGGGTTGACATCGCGCCGTGTCTAGGAGAGCCATTACACGAGTAGTCCCTGGCCAGGGCAAACGAGATATACTGGTAGGCTTCCAGTGTTATCTCAGGGTGTTTTGGGCTTCACTCCGACACGACTTGTACCGCTATTGGGGGACTGACGTTTACCGCCCCCTAGGCCCGCCATGCGATGTATCAGACGAACAGACCGGACGGTACCGAGATTGTCACATTCAGGCTCAGTAGGAGTTCAGATGGGTTTCACCTCGTCAGTCTTCTTGTCGGCATCTACCTGGGGACCGTTACACACAGCTTGTGCCGCTTGCGGTCTGTGGTTAAACCCACTGCCAGCGTAGTGTCGAGTCTTTAGAGTCCCACACAGAAAGCTATTCGCCTTTAGGCAAAAGAGTAGAGGTCGCATGGTTTTGCGGCAGGTCGCATGGTTTTGCGACAGGGTTCGGTCACATCCATGCACTTGTGCACGTACAGTGTTCGGACAGTTGACACTAGCGGGCTTTGGTTTAAGCCAGATCCTAGTGTATGTATTGGGATTGGATTTATCCAGTATGCATTCGTGTTTCTCAGAACGCGGATGCGGGTGTGTATGCACAGTTGACGGAGAGACAGAGGCGGAGGATTCTCATTAGGGTTGTTAACCGTTGACAGTTGACTATTGACTTTTTGCTCAACCCTAATGAGAATATGATATGTGATTAACAATTATATTAATTAGGTATTATGGTGACATGGTTGTTGGGTTGTTGACTTTGTTGACTTGTTGACTTTGTTGACCGGTTGACTAGGCTTGACTAGTTGACCATCATGATAACTATTGCTATCATTTCATGGCAAAGACTTTTGCTTGCTTGCTCTTTTGTGCAAAATGAGTGCATGAAATGATATGGCTATGGTTGCTTAAACCATCACATAATACTTGATTGATATGATGTGTTATGATTGTTTTGGATTATGAGAGCCAAATGAGAAAAGTCTTCTCTGATTCTTTCATGCTCATTCTCTCTCTTGTTCTTGAGCTCTCATCTCCTTCCTCTTGCTCTCCCTCTCTTGACTCTATGGTTCACTTGTCTCATGAGTTGAGAACCAAGAACCATAGATAAAATCCCATACAAACTCTTCTCTACTCACTTTAGTTCATATGGTTTAGCAAACCGAGTGAACTAGTTTCTTCAAAGTTCGAAGAAGGAGCCAAAGGTTGAGGCTTTCAGGTGGATCTATCTTCGGCGCGAGGAGACGACGGGGAGAAGCCAATTCGGACGACCATCAAAGCTTGAAGACGAAGGAGTTCGAGAAATAGAAAGGTATAACCCCCTAACCGAGTAGTTAGCAACTCGTAGTTAGGTTGTTAGTTAGATGTTTAACAAAGATCCGGGTTTTAAGTCCATGTTACCACCTCTAAGAAAATCGTTTTTTATCAAATTCCGCATGCCCGAAAGTACCGGGAGAGGTAGCATGGACTTACACTAAGGAGGTTGCGGATTCCAACTGTTGTAGTTTTACACTTTCTTTTCTGCGACTGTAAGTGTAATATGTGATATCGTCGGTTTCGTTGCTATATGTCAATGATAATTGGGATGCGCATATTTACTTACGTTGATGACATGTGATGTTATATGTTGTTGGATATGTTATATTGGATCGTCGCGTTTTGAATAGCCGGGGGTTTTATGTGAGATGAGGGTTTTTATTTTCATTCATATAAAATTCATTGTATGTAATATTCTTTTATTGGGGCACTTCCGGGATGAGGTTGCTGTCACCATTTGTATATTATTTACTTTTCCGCACTAGGATAGACCCAAGGAGGAGAGCACAAGTAACCGGGTTCTAGAGTCCAGTGGGAGACCAACTCGAGGAGTCGAGTCCGGGTCTCCTAACTCTAGAATTGGTAGGGTTGCTTGCCGCTCTCGTAAGGGTCTAGGGGTGTGGGTTTGGATATTCATCGCGACCGTGGAATCCGTGTTTTATAGAGGCTCAAAATAAAACACGGACGTCCTAATACATCCAATGTTTCATATGTTTCTTCTGCTGCGATATCTGTGATGTGATCATTTGATATGTTGTGATAAATACTGTATATAGTATATATGATATATTATATAGACGTTACTTATATTTTACACCCGCGCTAGCCCTGCCCTGCTATGCCGTTAGTTACCTAACCTAACGGTGCACGAGGGGACATCGAGGCGAATGCGGATGACATAAGTGTACGTCGTATTTATCTGTGATGTTTAGGTGACTTAAATGATGGGATTTCATTAATGTGATTAATGAAATAAAAGAAACCTAAAAGATGTTGTGGAATCGAATTTTCAAAAACAGATAGTTACAGTTCTTGCTTTGCATCGCGGTGTTCCTTGTAGAACATCCTGCACCTTATTCGATAAGGAAAGGGCCGAGATCCCTTCACCGGGAGTGACCCCTTTAGCAATGACTGGCAGATGCTACACCCCTCGGTTTTGTATTTTGATTGCTTTTCTAGTTCTTGCTTTGCACAGTGATATATATGATATATCCTGCACCTCATTTGACGAGGAAAGAGCCGAGATCCCTTCACCGGGAGTGACCTCTTTAGCGAAACTAGCAAAAGCCTCAAAAACACTCCAATTTAAAATTATTTGATTCTACAACGATATCAAGTTCATTACACAATAGGTTTTCAGAAAAAACTGTCGTAGCCCTCCGTCATTTTAGATAAGTCCTACTTAGTATTCGTGCTACGTTTGTTAGCCTGCGTCAAGGCGTAGTGTGCGGTAGCTAACTAGTATTTATCTGCTTATGCATATGATGCAAATTGGATTAGGGTAGTCGCGCGACTTTGTTGGCCTGCGTCAAGGGTCGTGCGGGCGGGTTTAATTCAATCAAGAAATGACGGGTTGAACTTGACTAGCGCACTATGGTTTGTTGTCCTGCGTCAAGGTCATGGGACGCTAGAGGCAAAATTATCGGGAATTTCAAGTGTTGAAATTTGCAATGAGATTGCATACCTTCTATGAGATAGTTGGATCCCGATACCCACTGCGAGTAATTGTTACTCCTGGGAGAGTTTTACACATTACAATTAGCTGATCAAGTAGGTGTCTAGAAAGGTGTCAACGGGGTTATGCCTATGGGAAAACGAGGTTTAATTTAATTAGGTCCGTGCGAAAGCACGGGGAACCTCCCTCAAAGTACCGACACCGGCCTGGCTGAAAGATTGGCGAAGTTGTAGGGTGTAATTAATCCCGGCTAGTCTTTCCTTTTAGGATTTGAAGGAAGATTTGATAAAAACAGTGGGAGCCATCCTGATTAGATAAAATAATAACCAATCTGATCTTGCAAGAGCGCACGCAGAGTGTTTTCTTCTTTCTCTCTCCAGGTAGCGACCATATCATGCCTTAATCAAGATAATAATACGGATGTATTGACCGAACCCGCTTGTTATACTGAGCTGGGGAATGTTGGTCCCGCTCCAACTTATAATTGTTATAAGACAGAGCAGGAAATAGGGGATTACCAGAATTCCCGTGCCGCCCAAATGAAGAAAGTGCATGCTGATGCATCTTCTTCGGGTGTGTTCATTACAGAGAACTGTTTCTCAGTATCCTTTACGTCCTGGGTATGAGATCCCGCATATGTAATCTGTTATATGGGCTACAGATAGGTAGAGAACTGAGAATGGGTGATAAGTTTCATGAGATAGAAAACAATGCAAGTGTTGCAGCCAAGTCTGTTGGTCACTATCACCCTGTATTACCAGAATACATTGATTCTGAACGAATGTTGTTAGATACCGAACCTGATATACAACATCATATCAGTCTCTTTATTAGTAAAGAAAGGATATAATTTTGTATTGTTGGATAATGTTTTGAACATTTCCTATATCAAGAGTTGATCGGTTCAGGCACGTTATCTAAAAGTATAGACGTTCTAAATCAAACCACAGTTCTTAACGTACAGAACACGCACAAGAGGAAGAGTTCAGAAATGAATGAATCCTTCTTGAGGTATTGTAGACAAGGTCATATCAATGCGACCTGACTAGCTGAAGTTACATATAGATGCATATTTAAATTAGTTTGAATTTACATCTTCTGAAACTTGCCGGTCATGTCACAGAGATAAGAATGACCATAGCTCTATTTATTGGAAACAGAGAAAGAGTTAGTGAACTCTTGGGATTGATACATGCTGATGTATGAAGGTCCCCTGTCTATACATGCTAAGACCGGTTCTTAGTACTTTATTACATTCTATGATGATCTCTCAAGATTTAGACATATGTTCCTGTTGAAACACAAGTCCGAAGCTTTTGAGATATTCACAGAATATAAGTTAGAACGTAGAGACCGAAACGGGTATAAGTATTATGTCCTTTGATGTGATCGAGGAGGAGAATACTTGAGCACGGAATTCCTGGATTATTCTAAAGGAGAATGAGATTCTCTCTCAGCATTACACCTCCGAATACACCACAGCACGTCGGTGTATCGGGGCGGAGCAATCACACCCTATGTGATAAGGTGTGCTCTATGATGAGTACTACTGAGTTACCTATTTCCTTTTGGGAGTTATGCACCGGAGAAGTTGCATACCTATCGAATAGGGTTCCGATCAAATCAGTTTCCTACCACTTCATATGAGATATGGAAAGGGAAGAGCCCATATCTTAAGTTTGTTAAGATTTGGGGTTGTCCGGCCTATGGCTAAAAGCATAATCCGGACAAGCTCGAGGCAAAGTCAGTTCTGTGGAAGTTTGTTGGATATCCTAAGCATTCGCAAAGGAATATCTTCAACCAAACCGAGGAACAAAAGATGTTTTGTTTCTCAGCATGCCACCTTTGTGAAAGGGAATTTCTTGTGAAGAAATTAGTGGTCATAAGGTAGAACTGGAAAGAGTTCCAGCTATACAAATTACAGCTGATGATTTGATAGAACCAAAGGATTCAATAGTAACCAACGAACCTCAACCTCTCCGCTGATCTAGTAGGGTTCCTCACCCACCTGAGAGATACTTCGGTTTCTCTATGACAGTGGGAGCGAGGAATGCATCATGAGATGATGACCCAACTAGTTTCGAGCTGGCCATCAGGAGTGGGACTCTATAAGAATGGCTGGATGCTTAGCGATCTGAGATGGAATCCTTATACACCAACAAAGTATGGACTTTGGTTGCTTTATCTGAAGGGTTAAATCCCCATCAAGAGCAAGTATATCTTGAGAAGATTACTTGGTGTACATGGAAAAGTTGAGACTTTCAAAGCTAGACTTGTTAAAGGTTTGCATCATTGACCAGGTATGTATTATGATGAAACCTTTTCTAAGTAGCTATGCTTAAGTCCATCCAGATCCTATTTGCCACGGCTACATACCATGACTACGATATCTGGCGGTTGGGTGTCATGACTGCTTTTCTAAATGATGTTTTAGAAGAGAGAGTCTATAAGTACACAGTCAGAGGGCTTCGTAGACAGTGGGAGCAGCGGAAGCGTGTACAAGTTGCTTTATGGGATAAAGGAGGCATCGCGGAGTTGGAACGTCTGTTTTGATGTGGTAGTCAAAGAGTTTGACTTCATCAAAATGGTAGATGATCCTTGTATATACAAAAAGGTAGTAGGGAGTATGGTGGTGATCCTCGTAGAGTACGTGGATGACATACTTTTGATAGGGAAGGAGTTTCCTATGCCGTGCTCTATCAATCTCCGCTTATCACAATGATTCTCCACATAGGATCAAAGTGATACCTACTAAATCCTGGGTTTTTGGATCTATGAGATAGATCTAATTGGATGTTAGGATACTCACTAGTTGTAGTGAGATGGTATCAATTGATCCTGGGGAGAATCACTGGAAAGGTTCTAGGGTGATAAGGACAGCTGAATGTCAGTCACAGGCATTGTCTTTACCCTCAGTAAAGGTACGGTATGTTGGAAGAGTTCCAAGATAGATACCGTGGCATACTAGACGATAAAGGATGGATACATCGCTACCAAAGATACTACCAAAGAGGCAGTCTGGGTGTATATTTATTCATGAGATGAACTTCGTTCCTACCATTGTGTGACAATGGAGTTGTGGCTTATGCCTAGGAACGCCCGTCCCATCAGTGATCCAGACATATTCTAAGGCAGTATCACCTGATCATGGAGATGGTTGATCTCCAGGGGATCGAGGTTAGGAGAGTAGACTCAGAGGACAACACGACGGATCCACTCACAAAGGCCATTTCCCAGAGAGAGACTTTTACGGGATGGTTGAGTATGAGATACTTCAACCACTGTTATCAGATGGCCCTAGTGCAAGTGGGAGATTGTTAGTTATATGTATGCACTAGAGGCCATTACTATACATGAGATGTATATTGTAGTGGATTCTTGGACATATATAGGGAGGACTTTCTTGCTCGACATGATAGTATGCTATCTGGTTACTCTTTACCTTAACGTGTACACTGATTGTCTCTCTGTTACATGTTGGTAAAGCCCTTAGGATGTGTACTTGATTACCTAGACTATGATGCGGATCATAATAGTGGGGACATGGTAGTCCATAAGTACATCTTTCAAGGTCCTTAGTCGTGGGTGTATCGAGACGGGGCATCGATATACCAGAGTAGACTAGCGTATACCTTCTCGACCCATGTAGATGGGCGATGGATGATCCCATATCCATTGGTGTTTGATATCAGAGATGATATACGGGTGCTCAGTGGAGACTGGGTACACTGGACGGACTCGCCGAGAACTCCCAAATAGTATTATACCTTACGTCAGATGGCAGTTCTCTGGTGACATCGGTACAGGTTAGTCTGTAGACCCGAGATCGTCATAGAGTCTTGTGTGATTCCCACTGTGCTTTGATTTCCACCTTACCACGTCCAAGAGGGCGTGCAAAACGGTGGTTTTTGGGTACAGTCCCGAGTCACATGGAGGTAATGAGTGATAGGAGGGGTTTCGTCTCTCCCGGTATTGGGGGTTGATGTTGCGCTATGCTCGATTGGCCATAACAGGGAAGTCCTTGGCCAGGGCTGGTTTAGAGATTTACTGGTAAGTGTTACCAGTAGTTTCTCGACCCGTTATGAGCCCCATATCGGCATGACTTATCAGTTATTGGGGTCTGACGTTTAGCACCCCTAGACTTGATTTGCGACATATCAGACAAGGAGACCGGACTGTACGGTAGTGTCACTGTCAGGCTTTTTGCAGGAGTTGGAGCGGGCTTGCTTGCTGATCTTCTGATCGCTCAATACCCGGGTAGCCGTTATGTCCAGCTAGTACCGCTGACGGCTTGTGGGCGCTTGATATGATCATCACCTACTGTCGGCGTATTGACGAGTCTTTAGAGTCCTACATAGAGGTTTTACTGGCTCAGGCAAAACGAAATAGGAGCGCATATGTGATATGTGCGAGACCGAGAATAATCCGTGTATGTGATACCGTATTCTATTCTCGCGACTATTGTATTGGCCAGTTATATGAGATATAGCCGGGTTATCGAATCAAGTGTTGATTCGATAAGTTGGTACATTTTGTGTTAGTCGGTTATATGAGATATAACCGGATTATTAAGTCAAGTGTTGATTTAATAATTTAGTGTATAATTGTATATGTGATATACTAATTTACATTAACTAACATTGGTTCACTTAAGCATTTGTTTTTCTCACTTGTGCATAACTTAGTATATATGTGATATATATTAATTTGTGTTCATTTTGTATCATGGTTGTTGATACACACTACATGGGTGTATGAGACATACACCATTATAATTATATTGGTTAGGTTTTTATATTTAAAGTAATTCTAAAAACAAATGGATAATGAGCTCACATGCATGAAGCTTCATGAAGCTTATGGTTGCATTGACTTAGTCCACTAGTTATGTTTTACTTAAAATATTAATTAACCTAACCACTATAATTAGCCATGGTTATGTCTCTATATGAGTTAGTATATGATACCCACTCACCCATGGTTAGCTAACTCTCTCTTGATAATTTTTCATTCTCATTTTGAGCTCATCTTCTTCCTCCTTCAATTTCTTTCTAGGGTTTGATAAAGAGAGAGAATGATAGTGAGAAAAGAAACTCTAAAGTGTACCCATTTCCTATTTCATTATCCTCTACTAGACTAGCACTTTAGTTTAGGGTATTTGCTTCACTAATTCTCTAGTTAGAGAAGTAGAAGCTTGAGTTCGTATTCCCTCGACGTAGATCATCTTCGGCCTCGAAGACTTCAAGCAAAACCGTTGCCCTCTTCTCATGGAGCCGTCCGAGAGTCCGGGAGCACGATGATCGCAGCGAAGGGACTACTACAAGGAGCTTAAGAAGTGAAGGACCGATCTACAAAGGTTGTATTTCGTATTCACATAGTATTAAAGTGTTTAACAAGCTAGTTTTTGCCTAATCTCTAGTTTAAAGATCTAGTTTAGGGTTGTTCGGCACGGCTAAAATTTTAATCCGGCATGGTTGATGCCTTATAGAACCTTATTAGAGTGCCTAGTATGTTAGGTCCACGTTACCCATCCCGGATCTTTCGGGGAGGCGGAATAGGTAAAAATCAAAAATTTTCTCGATAGGTAACATGGACCGTTCATTAAGGATCTTGGCTAAACGAAACTAACACAAAATCTACAAGTTCTAACTACTATGTAGAATGGTTATACCTAGGTCTTGAAATCCTTCTCTTCTTGTTGTTCTCCTCCTTACTTGCTCCTTGTAATAGTTTGTACGGCTCCTCCTCGTCGTCTCCTCTTTGTCGAAGATAGATCCACCCGAGGGTTCGAACTTGAGCTCCTACCTCAACCTAGAGGTAACTAAGGTGCTTGGTTTGCTAAACCTAGAACCCTAGAAAGAGTAGAGAGTAGTCTTGGTGTTTTATCTCAAAGGAAAATGGTTCTCAACTCATGAAAGGGATTTTCCTTGAGCTAGAGGAAGAAGGAGAGCAATGGATGAGAGAGAAGATGCAAGTGAGAATGATACCATTTTACAACCATGCTCTCATAATTTATAAAAATGATAATAATAATAATAATTAACAATTTGTGATGGTGAGTTGATGAATGACCATTATCATTTCATTCATTAAATGCTTTTGCAAAGAATAAGAAGCATCTTTGAAAACAAATGATGATGGTCAATAAGTCCACTTTGGTCAACCGGTCAACTAAGTCAACAAGTCAATAAAAGTCAAGAATTCAACTTAACCATGGCACAATAATTTTTAACTAATATTATTAATCATATTTCCTATTTTCATTAGGGTTTGGAAAAAGGCAACAGTCAACTGTGCATACACACCCGTACCATAACCCTAATGAGAATCCTCTGCCTCTGCCTCAGTCAACTTGCATACACACCCGCATCCGTGATCCGAGAAACACGAATACAATGAGATAAAACTAACCCCAAAACAGATACTAGGATCTGGCTTAAACCAAAGCCCACTAGTAATAACTGTCCGGACACCAAACGTGCACAAGTGCGCGGATGTGAACGAACCCCGTCGTAAAACCATGCGACCTCTACTCTGTTTTGCCCAAAGGCGAATAACCCTCTGTGTGGGACTCTAAAGACTCAACACTACGCTGGTAGTGGGTTTAACCATAGACCGCAAGCGGCACTAGCTGTACGTAACGGTCCCCAGGTAGATGCCGATAAGAAGACTGATGAGGTGAACCCATCCGAACTCCTACTGAGCTTGTATGTGACAATATCCGTACAGTCCGGTCTGTTCATCTGAGAATATCGCATGGCGGGCCTAGGGGGCGGTAAACGTCAGTCTCCTAATGGCGGTACAAGTCGTGTCGGAGTGTATCCCAGAACACCCTGAGATAACACTGGAAACCTACCGGTATATCTCTCTTGCCCTGGCCAGGGACTTTGTGTAATGGCTCTCCTAGACACAGCGCGATATCAACCCCAATACCGGGAGAGACGAATCCTGTCTAACCGTCACTGCCTCCAAGTGCTTCGGAACTGCACCTAACTACTACCTGTTTGCACGACTCAGTAGAGCCGTGGTAGGGTAGTAATCTAAGAACAGTGGGAACACACTCGAGGCGAAGTGACAGTGTCAAGTCAGCGGACTAAGCTGTACTCATGTCACCTGGGAACTGTTAACCGACGATAGGTATAATACCAACCAACAGTTCCCGACGAGTCCTGTCCAGTGTACTCGTAACCTAACGAGCACCTGCATACTATCTCCAGTACGACGTACTGATGGCTGTGGGACAGACCATCTCCCCTGCTGGGAAAAGAAGCGTATGCACCAGTCTACTCTGGAGTATCGATGCCCTGTCTCGATAATCCTACGACCAGGGACCAAAATAAGGATGCGCTTATAGACTACCCAGCCCCCACTAGTGTGATCGCCATCACAACGCCGGTAGTCAAGCAAAGATCCTAAGGGCTCCATCAATATGTATTAGCGATATGTTAAAAGAAACATATACACATATTAAGATAGAAATAAACCAAGTAACATACTACTATGTCGAGCAAGACTGTCGTAAACCCGCATATATATATATCCCAAGCCTCCAAAATGTATTATGCAAACTAGTACTATACAATAATGGCCTCTAGGGAATACATATCTAACAATCTCCCACTTGCACTAAAGGCCAGTAATTGGTGTACTGCATACCCAACGTTTGCACTAAGGCCAGCTGCTGGCGTACCGCATACCCAATAGCTCAAAAAGTCGCTCGAACTGTGTTTGAGGGAAGGCCTTTATGAATGGATCCGCCGTGTTGTCTTTTGTGTCCACTCTTCGTACCTCGATCTCCTGGCGATCAATGATCTCCCTGATCAGGTGATACCGCCTTAAGATGTGTCTGGATTTCTGATGGGACCTTGGTTCCTTCGCTAAAGCTATAGCCCCATTGTTATCGCAATACAAAGGTATTGGGTCAACAATGGACGGAACCACCTGAAGTTCACCAATGAACTTCTTCATCCAGACCGCCTCTTTTGCGGCATCGCTTGCAGCAATGTATTCAGCCTCCATCGTCGAGTCTGCGACGGTATCCTGTTTGGAACTCCTCCAACACACCGCCCCTCCGTTGAGGGTAAACACAAAACCCGAGACAGATTTGCTGTCATCTTTGTCACTCTGGAAGCTTGAATCGGTAAAGGACTCGACCCTGAGGTCTCCATTACCGTAAACCAGGAACATCTCCTTAGTCCTTCTCAGGCACTTGAGAATGTTCTTCACTTCCGTCCAGTGGTCCTCACCTGGGTCTGACTGATACCTGCTCACCACGCTCAGCGCGTAAGCTACATCTGGTCTTGTACATAGCATCGCATACAATATAGATCCTACCGCCGAAGCGTAGGGTATAGTGCTCATGCGAACCCTCTCCTCGTCAGTCTTGGGAGACATCTTCTTGGAGAGGGTGATTCCGTGTAATGCGGGTATATTACCGCGCTTGGAATCTTCCATACTAAATCTCTTTAGTACGGTCTCTATGTACCTGGACTGCGAAAGTCCCAGTAGTCTCTTGGATCTATCTCTGTAGATCTTGATCCCCAGAATGTACGAGGCATCACCCGTCCTTCATGGAGAACCGTTGTGATAAGAATAGCTTGACCGATTGTAGCATAGGAATGTCATTTCCTATCAAAAGAATGTCGTCCACGTACAAGACTAGGAATACGACAGTTCGTCCGACAATCTTCTTATAGATACAAGGTTCATCTTCGTTCTTGATGAAATCAAATTCCTTGATTGCCTCATCAAAACAGATGTTCCAGCTCCGCGATGCCTGCTTTAATCTATAAATGGATTTAAGAAACTTGCACACCTTCCCGCTGCTCCCACTTTGTACGAAACCTTCTGGCTGATCCATGTAAACGTTCTCTTCCAAACAGCCATTTAGAAAAGCCGTTTTAACGTCCATCTGCCAGATTTCATAGTCATGGAAGGCAGCAATGGCAAGTAGGATCCGAATGGATTTGAGCATAGCCACTGGAGAAAAAGTTTCGTCATAGTCCACACCAGGTCTTTGACGAAAACCTTTTGCAACGAGTCTAGCCTTATAGGTTTCCACCTGCCCATCCACACCAAGTTTCCTTTTGTAGATCCATTTGCATCCAACGGGTTTTACCCCAGGTAGAGCAATATCCAAGGTCCACACTTTATTGGTGTACATGGACTCCATCTCGGATTGCATTGCATCCAGCCACTTATCAGAGTCCCTACTGATAATGGCCTGCCTGAAACTGGTAGGGTCATCTTCTTCCAAGATGCAATCCTCTCGATCCCCGTCTATGAGAAAACCGTAGTATCTCTCGGGCGGATGAGAAATCCTACCAGATCTGAGGAGTGGCTGAGGTTCGTTGGGTGTAACTGAATCTAGCGGTTCCTCCAAATCTTTAGTTAAAGTTTGTGTTTCTGGAATTTCATCCAGTTCTACCGTGCTGCCACTAATATTTTTGACAAGAAATTCTTTTTCTAAAAATGTGGCATTCCTGGAAACAATTATCTTCTGTTCCTCTGCATGGTAGAATAGATACCCACTAGAATCTTTTGGGTATCCCATAAACTTACACAAAACTGCCCGTGCCTCAAGTTTGTCTGGGTTTTGCTTTTTAACATAAGCTGGGCAACCCCAAATCTTAATACGTTTAAGATACAAACTCTTACCACTCCTTATTTCATACGGAGTCTTAGGCACGGATTTGGATGGAACTTGATTCAATAGATGTGCCGCTGTTTGAAGTGCATATCCCCAGAATGAAAGAGGTAACTCAGTACTACTCATCATGGAGCGAACCATATCCAATAGGGTTCGATTCCTCCGTTCCGATACACCGTTGTGCTGTGGTGTATAAGGAGGAATAAGCTGAGAGAGAATGCCATTCTCTTTTAAGTAATCTAGGAATTCCTTGCTTAAGTACTCCCCTCCCCTATCCGATTGGAGGATCTTGATACTTTTGCCAGTCTGGTTCTCCACTTCGTTTCTGAATTCCTTGAATTTCTCAAAAGCTTCAGATTTGTGTTTCATCAGATACACATATCCTAACCTAGAGAGATCGTCAGTGAATGTGATGAAGTACGAGAACCCACCCCTTGCATGTATAGACATTGGACCACATACATCACTGTGTATGAGTCCTAAGAGCTCTGCTGCCCTTTCTCCATGTCCGGTGAACGGAGATTTGGCCATCTTTCCTTTGAGACAAGACTGACAAGTTTCATAAGATGAAAACTCGAACGTATCCAAGAGTCCATCTTTATGCAACTTACTTAGTCTTTTCTCTCCGATATGACCAAGTCTACAATGCCACAAGTAGGATTCATTTGTATCTGAACTTTTCCTCTTGCGTGTATTTTGAACATTGAGAACTGTATTCTGATTTAGAACGTAGATACCATTACACAGTGTACCTTCTGCAACCAGTACCTTATGAAGGTAAATGTTCATGATATTTCTATCAAGAAAAAAGTTATATCCATCTTTATTGAGTAAAGAAACTGATATGATGTTGCAAACCATGGAAGGTACATAGTAGCAATCGTTCAAAATCATAGTATTGCCATTTGGCAACACTAGGTGATATTCACCGACGGCTGCAGCATTAACTTGTGCTCTGTTCGCTACTCTGAGCGACATATCACCAGGTACAACTTTCCTACTTTTTCTCAGTCCCTGCAATAAATTACAGATATGAGATCCTGATCCGGTATCAAGTACCTAGGAGGTAGGGCTGACCGTAAAGCAGTTCTCAATTACAAGAACACCTGAAGTAGATGCAAAACCATGCTTCTTCTTCAACTGGGTATCCTTGGAATCCATACAATCCTCTTTTTCTTGCTCATACTTATGACTATTGTCACAAGTTAGAGCCAAACCAACGTTCCCCAGCCCTGAATAAGAATTCGGATCGGTCAAGCGATACATTTTATTATCTTGATAAAGGCGTGAAATGGTTGCTACCTGGAGAGGGAGAAAAGAAACACTCAGCGTGCGCTCTTGCAAGATTAGATTGGTTTATTAATTTATCTAATCAGGATGGCTCCCACTGTTTCCTCAAATTTTTCTTCAAACCTTTAAAAGAAGAATTAGTCAGGATTAATCGCACGTCACAATACTTGCTTAACCTTTCAGCCAGGCTAGTGTTGGTACTTCAAGGGAGGTTTTCCAACGCTTTCGCAAAGTTCCTTAATTATATAACCTCTTTTCCCTGGAGGCGTAGCCCCGCTAACACCGTTCTAGACACCTACTTGGTTTATAGCATTGATTGTTAAGTGAAATAATCTCCCGAGAGTAATCCAACTCATCAATGGGATCGGGATCCAACTATCATTATGCGATGACCTAGATGGAATCCACTCTAGTCACCACACTCCATAAGGTATGCTAAATCTGCAAGTTTCAGTTTCTTTAGAAACTCCCGATGTGGATTTTTGCCCCTAGGACCCAAGTGACCTTGACACAGTCAACAAATCAAAGAGTCCCAGTCAAGTTCAACCCGTCATTATCTTGATTGCATTAAACCCACCCGCATAACCCTTGACACAGTCAACAAGGTTACACGACTGTCCTAACCAATCACATTGTATCCAGCAGATAAGCAATACTCAGCTACCGTTCACTGCGCCTTGATACAGTTAACAAACGCAGCACGAATACTAAGTATAACTTATAAGAAATGACGGAGGGCTACGGCTGGGTTTTTGGCAAAAATCCCGTTAACGTAATGAACTTGATATCGTTGAAGGAACCAGATAACCTTTTTGAAAATATAGCGGCGAAAACTTTTGCTAAAGAGGTCACTCCCTGCGAAGGGATCTCGGCTCTTTCCTCGTCGAATGAGGTGCAGGATATTCCAAACTGAATACCTCGATGCAAAGCAAGAATAATCGACTATAGTGAAGTTATTACCCTGACGCAAACTTTTGTCCAAGGGGTCACTCCCGATGAAGGGATCTCGGCCCTTGCCTCGTCGAATGAGGTGCTGGGCATTCATAACCGAATACCTCTATGCAAAACAAAAGAGAACGTCCTTGCAATAACAGCTTTTTGAAAATTGTTCCAACAACGTCTTTTAGGATTGTTTTCTTGCATTAATTTAATGCGTCCCATCAGTTAATCCTACCATTGCAGAAAACAATGAAAATATGATGTACGCTTATGCCATCCGCATTCGCCATGGGGTCCCGTCATCACCCGTTAGGTTACTTAACTAACGACAGAGCGGGGGCTGGACTAGCACGGATGCAAAACATAACCAACGCCTACTAGATATCATAAATAGATATATACATTCGTCAGATGCAATGATAGCCATTCCAGATCACAGATGAACACATTGGATATGCTAGGAATCCGTGTTTCGTTCGAGCCTGCAATGAAAGACGGATTACACGGTCGTGATGAATAGCCAAAACCCCACCCTAGACCCCTACGGGTGCGGCAAACCACCCGCCAAGTACCCGAAGCGAAGCAACCTCTCTCAACAACGTGAGTAGGCCACTCGGCACTTCGAGGTACCCGGTAGTTTGTGCACCCCACCTTGGGTTTATCCTAGGAGCAAAAACAGTAAAAGAAATAATATACAATGGCGGCTACAACCTCATCCCGGATGTGCGGCCATACAAATAATATTACATCAATTTACATATTACATGAATTGAAAGATAAATAAAACTCCCATCTCACAACCCCCCGGCTATTCATCCGCGACAATCCAACGAGTCCATATACACAAACCATCAACATTACAGATCACAGATATGCACAACCCCCACTAATCGACGTATAGCGATTAGCCGACGTTCAGTGCATATATCACATTACAGATATAACCCATTAGCCAAAGTCTACAGAACTTCGATCAAAATACGGATTTGTAACCACCCCAAACACAAATTTGTTCTCTGGAAAATATGGGCAGAAACAACATATTCTAAAAATCCCAAAACACCATTCTAAGAACACTGCAGGAAAAACGATCCACAGCCGAGTCAACTCGGCCGCGGATCCGCGGCAAGTAGCATGTTCTTGCCGCGGTTCCGCGGCGCTTTGACCGAGTCAGTGGGTCATTTTTCTTGTGTGTTTTCTAAAAACCCTGAGCCGATTTTTAGTGTATGTAAAATTATTTTTTGAACAGATTTGAAAATCGGCAGAAAGTTCAATTTTGTACGTGTTTTGCGGGTTTTTTTCTCTGATCGAAATTCTAGATACTTTGCTAACATGCTAGTTTGTGTTTAGCTTGGCTCTGATACCACTGTTAGGTCCACGTTACCCACCCCGGATCTTTCGGGGAGGCGGAATAGGTAAAAATCAAAATTTTCCTCGATAGGTAACATGGACCGTTCATTAAGGATCTTGGCTAAACAAAACTAACACAAAATCTACAAGTTCTAACTACTATGTAGAATGGTTATACCTAGGTCTTGAACTCCTTCTCTTCTTATTGTTCTCCTCCTTACTTGCTCCTTGTAATAGTTTGTATGGCTCCTCCTCGTCGTCTCCTCTTTGTCGAAGATAGATCCACCCGAGGGTTCGAACTTGAGCTCCTACCTCAACCTAGAGGTAACTAAGGTGCTTGGTTTTCTAAACCTAGAACCCTAGAAAGAGTAGAGAGTAGTCTTGGTGTTTTATCTCAAAGGAAAATGGTTCTCAACTCATGAAAGGGATTTTCCTTGAGCTAGAGGAAGAAGGAGAGCAATGGATGAGAGAGAAGATGCAAGTGAGAATGATACCATTTTGCAACCATGCTCTCATAATTTAGAAAAATGATAATAATAATAATAATTAACAATTTGTGATGGTGAGTTGATGACTGACCATTATCATTTCATTCATTAAATGCTTTTGCAAAGAATAAGAAGCATCTTTGAAAACAAATGATGATGGTCAACAAGTCCACTTTGGTCAACCGATCAACTAAGTCAACAAGTCAACAAAAGTCAAGAATTCAACTCAACCATGGCACAATAATTGTTAACTAATATTATTAATCATATTTCCTATTCTCATTAGGGTTTGGAAAAAGACAACAGTCAACTGTGCATACACACCCGTACCATAACCCTAATGAGAATCCTCTGCCTCTGCCTCAGTCAACTGTGCATACACACCCGCATCCGTGATCCGAGGAACACGAATATAATGAGATAAAACTAACCCCAAAACATATACTAGGATCTGGCTTAAACCAAAGCCCACTAGTAATAACTGTCCGGACACCAAACGTGCACAAGTGCGCGGATGTGAACGAACCCCGTCGCAAAACCATGCGACCTCTACTCTGTTTTGCCCAAAGGCGAATAACCCTCTGTGTGGGACTCTAAAGACTCGACACTACGCTGGCAGTGGGTTTAACTACAGACCGCAAGCGGCACTAGCTGTACGTAATAGTCCCCAGGTAGATGCCGATAAGAAGACTGATGAGGTGAACCCATCCGAACTCCTACTGAGCCTGTATGTGACAATCTCCGTACAGTCCGGTCTGTTCATCTGAGAATATCACATGGCGGGCCTAGGGGGGTGGTAAACGTCAGTCTCCTAATAGCGGTACAAGTCGTGTCGGAGTGTAGCCCAAAACACCCTGAGATAACACTGGAAACCTATCGGTATATCTCTCTTGCCCTGGCCAGGGACTTTGTGTAATGGCTCTCCTAGACACAGCGCGATATCAACCCCCAATACCGGGAGAGACGAATCCTGTCTAACCGTCACTGCCTCCAAGTGCTTCGGGACTGCACCCAACTACTACCTGTTTGCATGACTCAGTAGAGCCGTGGTAGGGTAGTAATCTAAGAACAATGGGAACACACTCGAGGCGAAGTGACAGTGTCAAGTCAGCAGACTAAGCTGTACTCATGTCACCTGGGAACTGTTAACCGACGATAGGTATAATACCAACCAACAGTTCCCGACGAGTCCTGTCCAGTGTACTCGTAACCTAACGAGCACCTGCATACTATCTCCAGTACGACGTACTGATGGCTGTGGGACAGACCATCTCCCCTGCTGGGAAAAGAAGCGTATGCACCAGTCTACTCTGGAGTATCGATGCCCTGTCTCGATAATCCTACGACCAGGGACCAAAATAAGGATGTGCTTATAGACTACCCAGCCCCCACTAGTGTGATCGCCATCACAACGCCGGTAGTCAAGCAAAGATCCTAAGGGCTCCATCAATATGTATTAGCGATATGTTAAAAGAAACATATACACATATTAAGATAGAAACAAACCAAGTAGCATACTACTATGTCGAGCAAGACTGTCGTAAACCCGTGTGTGTATATATATATATATATATATATATGTATATATATATATATATCCCAAGCCTCCAAAATGTATTATACAAACTAGTACTATACAATAATGGCCTCTAGGGCATACATATCTAACATAGTAACCCTACAGTTACTGATTGGATTCGCAGGAGTGTGAGCAGGCTTGTTTGTTGATCTTCCGATCGCTCAATACCCGGGTGGCCGTTACGTTTAGCAGACCTCTTGAGGCTTGTGGGTGTTTGATATGATCATCACCTACTGCCGGCGTATTGACGAGTCTTTAGAGTCCTACACAGGGGTTTCCTGGCTCAAGCGAAACGGAGTAGGAGCACATATGCGATATGTGCGGGACCGAGATTGATACGATATGAGATACCGTATTCTATTCTTGCGATTTGTGACATTGGTCGGTTATATGCGATATAGCCGGGTTATCGGATCAAGTGTTGATTCGATAAGTTGTTACGCATGATATTAGTCGGTCATATGTGATATAGCCGGATTATTAAATCAATTGTTGATTTAATAATTTAATGTATAATTATATATATTTGATATATTAATTTACATTAACTAGTATTAGCTCACTTATGATTTCTTTTCTCACCAGTTTTGTGCACATTGTATATATGTGATATATGCAAGTGTACATTATTATGTGTCATGCTTGATGATACATGGACATGGGTGTGTGTATGACTTACACCATGCTAGGGTTGATCTAGGGTTTTATTTATTTAAAGTTATTCAAAAATGTGTTTGATTTTGTCATGGCAAGAAGCTTTGAGAAGCTTAAGCTTGCATTGACTTAGTCTTCCATTTTTGTTTAGCTTAAGATATTTATAAACCCAACCATCATAGCTAGCCATGGTTAACTCTCTACAAGGGTTAAGGGATGGCATATACTCACCATGGTTTATTTTCTAACCTCATGATTTTATTCTTTCATTCACTTGATAATCATGAGAGTTATCTTCTCCTTCTTTCTCAAAAAAAGCTTTCTAGCTTCAATGGAGGTATGAGAAAAAATGTGAGAAAATCAAATCTAAAGTGAGCCCACTTCCTACTTCATCATCCTCTACTACTTGCCATTTAGTATAGGGTGTTTGCTTCACTAATTCCGTAATTAGTGAAGGGATAGCTTGAGCTAGTGTCTCCTTGACGTAGATCATCTTCGGCCTCGAAGACATCGAAGCAAGCACGTTCGTTTCTTCATGGGAGCCTCTCTAGAGTCCGGAGTTCACGATAGCAGCGAAGGGAGTACTACACGGAGCTATTGAAGTGAAGGACCGGTCTACAAAGGTTGTATTCCTTGCTCACTAGACTTGCAAAGTGTTTGCATTTTATATTTCCGTCGATTTCTAGTTAAGGATTCTTACTTAGGGTTAGCTAAAATGGCAAATTTTTGAATTTGGCATGGACGATGCCTCCCGAAACCTCGCTGTCGTCCTAGGTAACCCTGCAAAAGTCGGTGTTGCGAAGCCCGTAAAAATCATTTTGTGCCATTTCCTGTAGGGTTACTTAGCACAACAACAAGGTTTCGGGGGGCATCGTCCGTGCCATTTTCAAAAAATTGCTATGCTAGTTAACCCTAACCCTAGAATCTTAACTAAAGATTTAGACAAAAGATTTTGTAAACACTTTTACAACTAAGTGATTGCGGAATACAACCTTTATAGACCGGTCCTTCACTTCAAATGCTCCGAGTAGTGGTCCCTTCGCTGCGATCCAAGAACTCCCGGACTCTTGAGAGGCTCCACAAGGCGAATGGTGCATGCTTGCAAGAAGTCTTCAAAATCCAAGATGATCTATTTCGAGAAAACCGGACTCAAGCTATTTCTTCACTAAAAAGCAACTAGTGAAGCTAACACCCTAAACTATATGGCTAGTATAGAGGAGGATGATGAAGTAGGAATTTTGCTCACTTTAGAATTTAGTTTCTCACTATTTTTATCTCTTTATCAAAAACCTAAAGAGCTCTCTTGAGCTTTGAGGAAGAAGATGAAGCAAATGAAAAATGAGAGAGAGTGTGAGGTTAGAAATGCAACCATGGTGAGTATATGTCATGGCTAACCATTGTAGAGAATAAACCATAGTAAGAGATAATGGTTAGGTAAATAAATATCTAAAGAAAAACAAAAATGGTGGACTAAGTCAATGGTTATCCAAAGTTACAACCATGATAAAATCCATTCATTTTTGAATTTCTTAAATAAATAAAAACCTTTTCATTATCTTTTATATTTTGTAATTCTCATGCACCCATGTTGCATATATAACCTAGCATGTCATAATAATATATATCACATATATATTATTTATGTAACAAAAGAAAACAATACAATAAACATATATCACATATATGTTAAATGTATCAAAAGCGAGAAATAGAAATACTTAAGTGAGCATATATTAGTTAATGTAATTTAATATATCAAATATATAATTATACATTAAATTATTAAATCAACACTTGATTTAATAATCCGGCTATATCACATATAACCGACTAATATAAAATGTATCATTTCATCGAATCAACACTTGATCAATGACCCGGCTATATCACATATAACCGGCCGATATCACATATCGCGAGAATGGAATACGGTATCACATACACGTATTAATCTCGGTCCCGCACATATCACATATGTGCTCCTACTCCGTTTCGCCTGAGCCAGAAAACCTCTGTGTAGGACTCTAAAGACTCATCAATACGCCGGCAGTAGGTGATGATCATATCAAACTCCCACAAGCCGCAAGCGGTCAGCTAAACGTAACGGCCGCCCGGGTATTGAGCGATCAAAAGATCAACAAGCAAGCCTGCTCACACTCCTATAAAGCCTGTCAGTAACACTACCGTACAGTCCGGTCTTTTCGTTTGATATGTCGCATATCCAGTCTAGGGGTGGTTAACGTCAGACCCCAGTAACCGATAAGTCATGCCGATGTGAGGCTCATAACGCGTCGAGAAACTACTAATAACACATACCGGTAGATCTCCATAGCAGCCCTGGCCAGGGACTTCCAGTTATAGCCTATCGAGCACAGCGCAACATCAACCCCCAATACTAGGAGAGACGAAACCCCTCCTATCGCTCATCGCCTCCATGTGATTCAGGACTGTACCCAAAAGCCACCATTTTGCACGTTCTCTTGAACGTGGTAAGGTGGAAATCAAAGTACAGTGGGAATCACACAAAACTCTATGACGATCTTGGGTCTACAGACTAACCTGTACCGATGTCACCAGAGAACTGCTATCTGACGATAGGTATAATACCAACTAGGAGTTCTCGGCGAGTCCGTTCAGCGTACCCAGTCTCTACTGAGTGTAGGGTTCCTAGGCACTCTCAAGAGGTCTCACAAGGCATCAACCATGCCAATTTCAAAAATTACGGTGCCGAGAAACCCTAGTGTACGGATCGTTGGCTAGAAATCTAGGCGAATATGAAATCTAGTTATCAACATAACAGAAAGATAACGGAAATACAACCTTTGTAGATCCAATGCTCCACCTCCATAGCTCCGCAACGAAGTCCCCTCGCTGTCCTAGTGAATTCCCGGGCTCTAGCGTCGGCTTCATTGGAGAATGGACGGGCTAGGTCGTCGACGACGTGCCGAAGAGGATCTACGTCGAAGCATCACTAGATCGAGCTCCACCTTCACCAAGCCATGAATACTTGTGAAGGAAACACACTCTACTACTTGGCAAGAGGTAGAGGATGAAGAAATAGGAAGTGGGTAGACTTTAGAATTGGATTTCTCACTCATTTCATCAATCCACCATTGATGAAGTCAAGGTTTTCTTCTTGAGTTCAAGGAAGAAGAAGAAGAAATGTTATGATAAGTTAATTAAAAAGGAAAAGAATAATCAATCCTTATCATAACATGACCATAGTTAAGTGTAGAGAACTAATCATGGTTTAATGCAATGGTTAGGGTTAAGCTAAAAACAAAATGGTCATCAAGTCAAAGCATTCATGAAGCTTCATGAATGAACAAAAGAAATGCCACCATTTTATCATTTCATTTCCTTTTTCCAATAAGAAAAAGATTAATAAATAAATGAATAAGCAAATAGTAAACCCTAACCATTCCATTAACCAAGGTTTAATTCTATACACTTAATTAAAAAGGCATGTATCATCAAACATGATACAAGCATGTGCACAAAATCATATCGCATATGCAATGCGCACACCCGAGCGAGAAAATCCATTTAAAGTGAACCGATACTAGTTAATGCAAAGTAATATATCAAATATATAATTATGCATTAAATCATTAAATCAACACTTGATTTAACGATCCGGTCATATCGCATATAACCGACTAGTATCATTAGTAACAACTTATCGAATCAACACTTGATCCGATAACCCGGCTATATCGCATATAACCGATCAATGTCACATCGCGAGAATCGAATACAGTATCACATACTGGTATTATTCTCGGTCCCGCACATATCTCATATGCGCTCCTATTTTGTTTTGCTTGAGCCAGGAAACCTCTGTGTAGGACTCTAAAGACTCGTCAATACGCCGGCAGCAGATGATGATCATATCAAGCACCCACAAGCCGCAAGCGGTCTGCTAAACGTAACGGCCACCCGGGTATTGAGCGATCAGAAGATCGACGAGCAAGCCCGCTCACACTCCAGTGAATCCAACCAGTAACACTACCGTACAGTCCGGTCTTGTCGTCTGATATGTCGCATATCTTGCCTAGGGGTGGTAAACGTCAGACCCCAATAGCTCGATAAGTCATGTCGATATGAGGTCTATAACAATTCGAGAAACTACTGGTAACACTTACCAGTAAATCTCAGCAACCCTGGCTAGGGATTTCCTGTTATAGCCAATCGAACACAGCGCAACATCAACCCCCTATACCGGGAGAGACGAATCCCCTCCTATCGCTCATTGCCTCCATGTGACTCGGGACTGTACCCAAAAACCACCGTTTTGCACGCCCTCTTGGACGTGGTAAGATGGAAATCAAAGCACAGTGGGAACCATACAAGACTCTATGACGATCTCGGGTCAACAGACTACTCTGTACTAGTGTCACCAGAGAACTGCCATCTGACGTGAGGTATAATACCATCTGGGAGTTCTCGGCGAGTCCGTCCAGTGTACCCAGTCTCTACTGAGCACCCGTATATCATCTCTGATGTCAAACACCAATGGATATGGGATCATCCATCGCCCATCTGAATGGGTCGAGAAGGCATACGCTAGTCTACTCTGGTATATCGATGCCCCGTCTCGATACACCCACGACTAGGGACTTTGAAGGATGTACTTATGGACTACCATGTCCCCACTAGTATGATCCGCATCATAGTCCAGGTAGTCAAGTACACATCCTAAGGGCATTACCAACATGTAATAGAGAGACAATCTGTGTACACGTTAAGGTAAAGAGCAACCAGATAGCATACTATCATGTCGAGCAAGAAAGTCCTCCCTATATATGTCCCAGCATCCACTACAATATACATCCTATGTATAGTAATGGCCTCTAGGGCATACATATAACTAACAATGAGCACCCGTATACCTCCTTTGATGTCAAATACCAATGGATGTAGGATCATCCATCGCCCATCATATGGGTCAAGAAGCGTATACGCTAGTCTACTCTGGAATATCGATGCACTGTCTCGATACACCCTCGACTAGGAACAATTATAGGATGTACTTGTGGACTACCCTGGCCCTACTAGTATGATCTCCATCATAGTCCTGGTAATCAAGTAAACATCCTAATGGCTTCGTCAACATGTGAGAGCAAGACAGTATCATAATACAAGCCAACATGTTAAGACAAAGAGCAACCAGATAGCATACTATCATGTCGAGTAAGAAAGTCTTCTCTATATATGTCCAAGCATCCACTATAATATACATCATATGTACAATAATGGCTTCTAGGGCATATACACAACTAACATTTCCGCCTTCCCGCGAACACGTGGGGTGCGCAACATCGACTTACAGTGGTATCAGAGCCTCTCATAAACCTTAGATAGCTTGTAGCGACGTTAGAAATCCGCCTTTTTTGTCACGCAAAAACTGCCGAGAAAAACAATTTCCAAAAATGATAGTTTGAGATGTTTGCACACCCCGCGGGCTCATGGTTTGAACTGAGAAGCCGCAGGGGGGTGCATGGGCACTCCGGGGGACCAAACGGCTGGACCCACTCCCCAAGACCACCACAAGGTGGTCTTGGCGGTGGGGACCCGAAACTGTCCCACCTTCTGCCTCAACTCATGGCCACCTCGTGGTGGCCTCAGGGGTGGGGTACCCCCTCTAGGCCCCCCAACTCAAAGTTAATTTCGTGCTCTAACTCTCCGCGAAGGTTCATGTCACGACCCAAAATATTAGCTCGTGACTGGCACATAAATTACGCAACGTCTACAGGCGTAGCGTAACCTAAGTAAGCCGAAAACCCAGAAATCTAAACCTTCCAAAAGAAGTAAGTAATGAAAACATTTATACAACACTTGGAAACCTTAAGTACAAAACCTTAAACTTATTTTTCTTTTCTTTTCATAAAAATTTCGGCAGCACCTCTTTTGTAAAAACTAGCCCCGAAACGGGTACAACAAAGAATAAAAAGAAAGCATCCCCAAACGGGAGCAAAACACGCCCAACGGCGAAAACAACCACCACAAGTATAAATAACAAGTATACGACGCCCAACGATGAAGATCAACACAAAAGATAATGAATGAAGCAAGACATCAACCCAAAAGCAAACATAAAACCCATCGCTCAAGTCTCGCAACTACAAGTCTTTCTAAGTCTTACTACATAAACAAATACTAGTTTCTGACTTGATGGAGTTAACTAGATACAACAGGAATGATAATAATGTAAGAGGGGCATGATCCAACATGTACCTCCTACCAAAGCAAATCACCCGAATGCAGCTGTATGCCAGCGATGCCGCTACTGATCCATGCGGTCAACCTGCAAGAACTGTGGCACAACGGGGGTGAGTTGCCAACTCGTGAGTAGAAAAACATCATCAGGTAGAAATCGAAATAAACAACGATTCCTTGGTCAACTATATCATAAAGGTAATACTATGATATCTAGGGTGACCGTATCTGCATATGTGCCAACAACATAATCAATGCCTATCAGCAAGTGGATCTCATCCAACCAATATAATCAATTCCAGTATGCATGTGTATCTCATCTACGTGTCAACCAATGACACAACAACATCATGCATGTAAATATCATGAAAACATATGCAGGTAAATATGAGGATATAAATCAACGTGTGTCTCTCACCGATACATCAAATCCCAAAATCCTCAGACACCGCATCCTCAGATCGGCCCTCATATCCTGTAAGTCTCATGTAACCTGAGTGTCAAACATCGACACCCGAAACATCATGAAAAGATATACCTGTATGTATATATATATATGTATAAGGATATCAACCACGTATGTCCATCGACGATACGTAAAAATCATGGAAACCTGAGTGTCTAACACCGACACTCGAAACATCATGAAACCAGTGTCCAGCATCGACACGTAAATCCTCATAACTCATGCACCGTCACCACGACTGGCCCTAATGTCATGTCCGTACATCACTCCGGTCGGTATCCCCATGATAACCGCCGAGTCCAAATACTATCACCGGTAGGTACTTGCCCAGCCTTCCAGGCTCATCGCCATCATCTGCGATCTTCTTGCCGAGGGGAACCATATCGGGCTCCACCATGTATCCGCACACGGCCCACTCCACTCTTCGCATCGGGTATATATCACAAATCTCAGAACCGAGAAATCTCATGGTGGACGCTGAAATATCATATCAAGAGAAACCGGGTTTTCAAACAATATATAGTTTCTTGAAACACCCCCACGGTTCTCAAATCCATAAACCAGATAAAATCCATATCTCAATGCGTTCGCATCGGGTATATATCACAAATTTCAGAACCGAGAAATCTCATGGTGGACGCTGAAATATCATATCAAGAGAAACCGGGATTTCAAACAATATATAGTTTCTTGAAACACCCCCACGGTTCTCAAATCCATAAACCAGATAAAATCCATATCTCAATGCGTTCGCATCGGGTATATATCACAAATCTCAGAACCGAGAAATCTCATGGTGGACGCTGAAATATCATATCAAGAGAAACCGGATTTTCAAACAATAGATAGTTTCTTGAAACACTCCCACGGTTCTCAAATCCATAAACCAGATAAAATCCATATCTCAATGCATTCGCATCGGGTATATATCACAAATCTCAGAACCGAGAAATCTCATGGTGGACGCTGAAATATCATATCAAGAGAAACCGGGTTTTCAAACAATATATAGTTTCTTGAAACACCCCCACGGTTCTCAAATCCATAAACCACATAAAATCCATATCTCAATGCGTAAATCCATGAAAATTGATATATACAACTTAAAACAGCAATATGAGCATAAGAGAAAACCGCTCTTTTAAATGAATCCAGCTTTTAAAATATATCATGTGGTTCCTAAATCCTCCGAAATCAAGTGCAGCATCATATGAGGTGTACATGTAACTGTAGCAAGATATAAGTGTCTACATGTAAGCAAGTATGTATGATGTATTTCATAAGCGCAATAGCACAAAAATCAACGTCTCAATATCACATGTCAATATAATACCACTTAGGGGTATATGCAGCTATAGCAAGATATGTGGGGGTACATGTCAGTATGTATGCATGATTTACATGTAGCTGTAACAAGGTATGTGGGTGTACATGTAAGTATGGGTGCATAAGGTACATGTAGTTGTAGCAAGTATATCATGGCATGATGTAGCATTACTACTGTGTAGTGACATAGCAATTATCGATGCTGAAGTGTGTGAGCCGGCAATCTGTGTAAGTGTAACATACGTAGCATCGATAATGGTGTAGGTGTACTAGCACAGGTATGTGAAATGCAATGAGAATAACATGAATACAACATAAAGTACATCGTAAGCGAAACGCTACAAGGTATATGTGTCTACAATATGTATCCGAGTCGGTGAATCTATCAATCGGCATCCAGCCTCACAACATCGCGTATGGTACAATCCATCGTACGGCATCCTCTAAACAAGGGTATGGATAAATCAATAGGTAAAACTCATCGCGTACGGTAACCCGTCGTACGGCGGCATTAAACAAATAGGGATTCTATCAACCTATACAACAACGGGGGTACGAATCTAAGTCTCGTACGACATATCACTCATTATGCAATCATTATCCATATATGTATATCTATCTCTCAGGTCACATCCCCATAAATCTCGTATCAGGGGACCGACAAGGTATCAACTATCTTTTATCGACTCGCATCCATATAACGACATATCAGCCAAGTCATCATATCTCATCGTATACTCTTTTCATCGCGTCAATCTCTCACATCAAGTCATTTGACATATGCATTACATCAATTGAATCTCATGTCACGCTGCTCTAAAACTCAAACTTAAACTCGTGCAACTACATATCTGTATATATATTGTGATTCACATTCACTTTCCATATCTTTTTATCAATTTGAGACATCATTCTTTATCATATTATGTCCAAGAGTTATGTCCCTAAAGCCTTCATCTCCTATCTCGATATATATTCAATCATTAATATCACCTCTAACTATCTTTTAACCGCATCTATAGTTTTCAAATGTAGGTTTCTCTTACAGTATTCTATGTAGATATCGGTTTCCATTCATAAATTTGCGGGGGTGCTATACGCCATCCACCCGACTTCCCTAGTAGATATAAATCTACTCACTTGTAGAACTCCTCGTTCAGGCATAGTCGATGTGCTTCGTCGTCTCGGAATCCACGCGAAGGTACCTACAATCAATATGAAATCGTAAAAATATTAACATCAAGTTCCGAAATCCAATACGGCACGCGGTGCGCTCATAGGTTAGAACCTATAGCCTACACATGCAAAACAATCAAGCAACCCTTGTCGTTGACATACAAACATCCAACGACCAAATACCATATCAAGTCTCAAAAACCAAGAATCCCAATACCGTTAAACATAGCTAAAACCCTCACTAGGGTCGCTATTCATGAAAACCGCCAAGCCTAAAACCCCAACGTACCAGTAACCCTATACTAGTAAACTGTAAAAGCGGTTTTAAGAAATTATACCGATCGATCCGTGTCCTTCGGTCTACAATCTCGGTCCTTAGCATGTTGCGGCTGCCTCGACGAAGTTCTCTCTCCGGTCAAGCTCGTCAAAGAGGACGCACGTCGAGGATTCTTAATTGTAGGGTTGCTATGCACTGCCACAAGGGTCTACGAGGCATCAACCATGCCCGATTAAAAATTTAGCCGTGCCGAACAACCCAAAGCCGGATCTTTAAACTAGAGTTTATGCGAAAACTAACATGTTAAACACTTTAACACTAAGTGAGAGAGATTACAACCTTTGTAGATCCGGTCCTTCACTTCTAAAGCTCCGTGTTGAAGTCCCTTCGCTGCGATCATCGTGTTCCGGACTCTCGAGAGGTTCCACGAAGAGAAAGATGTAGTCTTGCTTCCGATCTTCGATACAAAGATGATCTACTTTGAAGTTTCATTAACACAAGCTAGCTCTCATTAAAAGAAGTGAACACCCTCATCTAAATGGCAAGGATAGATGAGGATGATGAAGTAGGATTTTTGCTCTCATTTGTTTTCTTATTCTCACTCAATTTTCATCACAAAATCAAATCAAGAAAGCTTTTTCATGAAAAGAGGAAGGAAGAAGAAGAAGAATAATTCATAAACCTTTTGTGATGAATAATGAAAGCATAATAATGATGAATAATGCAACCATGGTCAAACTAACCCTTGTAGAGATTTGACTAAGGTTAAAGGTTTGGTTAGGTTAAGGAAATATCTTGCAAAATATCTTTTTCAAAACAAAAAATGAAAGCTTCTAGAAACATCTAGAAAACCTTAACCCTAATCAAACCCTAACCATGTTTAATCTCCACTAAACAAGTTGCATTAATAACCATATCATGTTACAATATTATATATCATATATATAATATTTATTGTAACAAAATAAAATAATACAATTAACATATATCGCATATATATCAATGTATTACCCGAGTGAGAAAAAGAATCTTTTAGTGAACTAATATTAGTTAATGTAATTTAATATATCATATATATTATTATACATTAAATTATCGAATCAACACTTGATCCGACAATCCGGCTATATCGCATATAACCGACTAATATCTCATTTACCGATTCATCGAATCAACACATGATCCGATGACCCGGTTGATATCAAATATCGCGAAAATAGAATACGGTATCACATATCGCATTATCCTCGGTCCCGCACAAATCACATATGTGCTCCTACTCCGTTTTGCCTGAGCCAAGAAACCTCTGTGTAGGACTCTAAAGAATCGTCAATACGCCGGTAGTAGGTGATGATCATATCAAACTCCCACAAGCTGCAAGCGGTTAGCTAAACGTAACAGCCACCCAGGTATTGAGCGCTCAGAAGATCAACAAGCAAGCCTGTACATTCTCCTGTGAATCCAATCAGTCACACTCCTGTACAGTCCGGTCTCGTCGTCTGATATGTCGCATATCTCTCTTAGGGGTGGTAAACGTCAGACCCCAGTAGCTCAATAAGTCGTGTCGATATGAGGTCTATAACAGTTTGAGAAACTACTGATAACACTTACCAGTAAATCTCAGCAACCCTGGCCAGGGATTTCCGGTTATAGCCAATCGAACACAGCACAACATCAACTCCCTATACCGGGAGAGACGAATCCCCTCCTGTCGCTCATTGCCTCCATGTGATTCGGGACTGTACCCAAAAGCCACCTTTTTGCACGCCCTCTTGGATGTGGTATGATGGAAATAAAAGCACAGTGGGAATCACACAAGACTCTATGACGATCTCGGGTCAACAGATTACTCTGTACCAGTGTCACCGGAGAACTGCCATCTGACGTGAGGTATAATACCATCTGGGAGTTCTCGGCGAGTCCGTCCAGTGTACCCAGTCTCTACTGAGCACCCGTACACCATCCTTGATGTCAAACACCTATGGATATGGGATCATCCATCGCCCATCATATGGGTCAAGATGCGTATACGCTAGTCTACTCTGGTGCATCGATGCCCTGTCTCGATACACTCTCGACTAGGAACAGTTATAGGATGTACTCGTCGACTACCGTGGCCCCACTAGTATGATCTCATCATAGTCCCAGTAGTCGAGTACATATCCTGAGGGCTTTATCAACATGTAACATAGAGACAATCAGAGTACATGTTAAGATAAAGTACAACCAGATAGCATACTATCATGTCGAGCAAGAAAGTCCTCCCTATATATGTTCAACCATCCATTACAATATACATCGTATGTACAGTAATGGCCTCTAGGGCATACATATAACTAACAATCTCCCACTTGCACTAGGACCATCTGTTGTGGTATCGCATACTCAACAATTAGCTGCGGTTGAAGTATCTCATACTCAACCATCCCATAAAAGTCTCTACTGGGAAAAAGGCCTTTGTGAGTGGATCCGCGCTGTCGTCCTCTGTGTCTACTCTCCTAACCTCGATCTCTCTGGAGATCAACCATCTCCATGATCAGATGATACTGCCTAAGAATTATATCTGGATTTCTGATGGGACGGTAGTTCCTTGGCTAAAGCCACAACTCCATTATCACACAATGGTAGGAACGAAGTTCATCTCATGAACTTATATGTATCCAAACTGCCTCTTTGGTAGCATCCTTGGTAATGATGTATCTTGCCTTTAATCATCTAGTAAGTCACGATATCTAGCTTGGAACTCTTCCAACATACCGTCCCTCCACTGAGGGTAAAGATAATGCCTGTGACTGACATTCAGTCGTCCTTATCACCTTGGAACTTTTCCAGTGATTCTCCCCAGGATCGATTGATACCATCTCTCTACAACTAGTGAGTATCCCAACATCTAATTAGATCAATCTCATAGATCCATAACTCAGGATTTAGGAGGTATCATTTTGATCCTATATGGAGAATCCTTGTGATAAGTAGAGATTGACCGATCGTAGCATAGGAAACTCCTTCCCTATCAAGAGTATGTCATCCACGTACTCTACGAGGATCACCACCATACTCTCTACTACCATTTTGTATATACAAGGTTCATCTACCATTTTGATGAAGTCAAACTCTTTGACTACCACATCAAAACAGATGTTCCAACTCCGCGATGCCTGCTTTATCATATAAAACATCTTGCACACGTTCCCGCTGCTCCCACTGTCTACGAAGCCCTCTGGCTGTGTACTTATAGACGCTCTCTTCTAAAACATCATTTAGAAAAGCAGTCATAACACCCAACCACCAGATATCGTAGTCATGGTATGTAGCCGTGGAAAGTAGGATCTGGATAGACTTAAGCATAGCTTTAAAAGTCTCAACTTTTCCATGTACACCAAGTAATCTTCTCAAGATATACTTGCTCCTGATGGGGATTTAAACCTTCAGATAAAGCAACCAAAGTCCATACTTTGTTGGTGTATAAGGATTCCATCTCAGATCGCTAAGCATCCAGCCATTCTTATAGAGTCCCACTCCTGATGGCCAGCCCGAAACTAGTTGGGTCATCATCTCATGATGCAATCCTCGCTCCCACTGTCATAGAGAAACCGAAGTATCTCTCAGGTGGGTGACGAACCCTACTAGATCGGCGGAGAGGCTGAGGTTCGTTGGAAACTATTGAATCCTTTGGTTCTACCAAATCATCAGCTGCAGTTTGTATAGCTGGAACATTTCCAGTTCTACATAACAGACCTTGCCTCGAGCTTGTCCGGATTTTGCTTTTAGACATAGTCCGGACAACCCCAAATCTTAACAAACTTAAGATATGGGCTCTTCCCTTTCCATATCACATATGAAGTGGTATGCAACTGATTTGATTTGAACCCTATTCAATAGGTATGCAGCTTCTCAAGTGCATAACTCCTAAAAGGAAATAGGAAACTCAGTAGTACTCATCATAGAGCATACCATATCACATAGGGTGCTATTGCTCCGCACCGATACACCGACGTGCAGTGGTGTATACAGAGGAGTAATGCTGAGAGAGAATCTCATTCTCCTTTAGAATAGTCCAGGAATTCCGTTCTCAAGTATTATCCTCCTTGATCTCATCAAAGGACATAATACTTATACCTGTATTTTGGTTCTCTACTTCTAACTTATATTCCGTGAATATCTCAAAAGGTTCGGACTTGTGTTTCAACAGAAACATATGTCTGAATCTTGAGAGATCATCAGAGAATGTAATGAAGTACAAAGAACCGGTCTTGGCATGTGTAGACGGGGGACCATCATACATCATCATGTATCAATCCCAAGAGTTCACTAACTCTTTCTCTGTTTCCAATAAACGGAGTTGTGGTCATCTTATCTCTGTGACATGACCGGCAAGTTTCATAAGATGTAAATTTAAACTAATTTAAATATGCATATAAATGTAACTTAGCTAGCCGGGTCGCATTGATATGACATAGTCTACAATACCTCAAGAAGGATTCGTTCATTTCTGAACTCTTCCTCTCGTGTGTGTTCTGTATACTAAGAACTGTAGTTTGATTTAGAACGTCAATGCTTTTAGATAACGTGCCTGAACCGATCAACTCTTGATATAGGAAATGTTCAAAACATTATCCAACAATACAAAATTATATCCTTTCTTTACTAATAAAGAGACTGATATGATGTTGTATATCAGGTTCGGTATCTAATAACATTTGTTCAGAATCAATATATTCTGGTAATACAGGGTGATAGTGACCAACAGACTTTGCTGCAACACTTGCACCGTTTTCTGTCTCAAGAAACTTATCACCCGTTCTCAGTTCTCTACTTTTCTGTAGCCCATGTAACAGATTACATATGCGGGATCTTGATCCGGTATGAAATACCCAGGACGTAAAGGATACTGAGAAACAGTTCTCTGTAATGAACACACCCGAAGATGATGCATCAACATGCACTTTCTTCGTTTGGGCGGCACGAGAAATCTGGTATTCCCCAATTTCCTGATCTGTCTTATAACAATTATAAGTTAGAGCGGGACCAACGTTCCCCAGCTCAGTATAACAAGCGGGTTCGGTCAATACATCCGTATTATTATCTCGATTAAGGCGTGATATGGTCGCTACCTGGAGAGAGAGAGAGAAGAAAACACTCAGCGTATGCTCTTGCAAGATTAGATTGGTTATCTAATATATCTAATCAGGATGTCTCCCACTGTTTTAATCAAATCTTCCTTCAAACCCTAAAAGGAAAGACTAGCCGGGATTAATTACACGCTACAAGTTCGCCAATCTTTCAGCCAGGCCTGTGTCGGTACTTTGAGGGAGGTGCCCCGTGCTTTCGCACGGACCTAATTAAAGTAAACCTCATTTTCCCACAGGAGTAACCCCGTTAACACCTTTCTAGACACCTACTTGATCGGCTAATTGTAATGTGTAAAACTCTCCCAGGAGTAACTCTTACTCGCAGCGGGTATCGGGATACAACTATCTCATAGAAGGTATGCAATCTCATTGCAAAATTTCAACACTTGAAATTCCCAATAATATTTTGCCCCAAGCGATCTATGACCTTGACCGAGTCAACAAAGCATAGACTGCAAGTAAAGTTCAACCCGTCATTTCCCGATTGAATTAAACCCACCCACACGACCCTTGACTGAGTCAACAAGGCCGCATGACTACCCTAATCCAATCGCATCATATGCTTTGCAGATAAGCACTAATCAGCTACCGCACACTACGCCTTGACCGAGTCAACAAACACAGCACGAATACTAACTATTACTTATCTGAAATGACGGAGGGCTACGACAGGTTTTTAAGAAAACCCTTTGCGTAATGAACTTTATATCGTTGTAGAATCGAGTGATTTTTTATTGGAATGTTTTTGAGGCTTTTCTAGTTTTGCTAAAGGGGTCACTCCTGGTGAAGGGATCGTCGGCCCTTTCCTCATCGAATAAGGTGCAGGATATTTCACAAATATCACTATGCAAAGCAAGAACTATAGAAGCAATCAAAAGACAAACCGAGTTTGTAGCATCTGCTAGTTTCACTAAAGAGGTCACTCCCGGTGAAGGGATCTCGGCTCTTTCCTTATCGAATAAGGTGCTGGATGTTCTATAAGGAACACCGCTATGCAAAGCAAGAACTAGAGCTACCAGTTTTTAAACAAGTTTCTACAACATCTTAGGTTTCTTTTATTTCATTAATCTCATTAATGAAGTCCCATTTTAATATGCTTCACAAGCATCGCATTTGAAACGAAATCTGCAATATAACATATATCTTATATATATAATATAAACATTCGTCTCAGGCAGTAATATGATCTCATCACAGAACATTGCAGCAGAAGAAACATATATGAAATATTGGATATACTAGGACGTCCGTGTTTTAGTACGAGCCTGTATAAAACACGGATTCCACGGTCGTGATGAATAGCCAAACCCACATCCCTAGACCCCTACGAGAGCGGCAAGCAACACTGCCAATTCTAGGGTTAGGAGACCCGGTCTCGACTCCTCGAGATGGCCTCCCACTGGACCCTAGAACCCGGTTACTTGTGCTCCCCGCCTTGGGTCTACCTAATGGGAAAAGTAAATAATATACAACGGTGACATCATCCTCAGCCCGGAAGTGCACCAATAAAAGAATATTACATACAAATGAATTTTACATGAATGAAAAAGAAAAACTCTCATCTCACATAAAACCCCCGGCTATTCAGAACACGACGATCCAATATAACATATCACAGCAACACATAATATCTCATATCATCAACGTAAGCAAGTATGCGTATCCTGATTGTCGTTGATGTATAGCAACGAAACCGGCGATACACCACATACTACGTTTATGGTCACAGAAAAGAAAGTGTAAAACAACAACAGTTGGAATCCGCAACCTCTTTAGACATCGCATGCCTAACCAAATGAATTCCTTAGACATCGCATGCATAACAATTATAAACCCCGCATTTTATTCTCAATATCGAAAACTCTTTTCAATATCAAGTCGGCCAATTCAAAAAGATTCCCGACATCCTGACCGAATGCTCGTCGCAAACTTTAGTAGACGTCCGCACCCCCGGATGCCGTCGACGAAGTGCGCTAAGGCGGAACACCGCTGCCGCGAGCACCCAAACGGATGCTTTTGGCGACGGTGTTCTCCTACAGTCACTTGGTCGGGGCTATGGGGCGTGGCTGTCTATTAAGTTTACCCGGCGAGTATCCGCGTACGCTACGTGATTGCGACGGACTTTTGATCACATCAAAATTCCGTGGCAACCGATCATTTGAGACTAAACTGCTATGTTTATAATATTCAAATTAGTTATCTCATAACTACCTGTGGATTCCAAATATTATATCACATTCCAGATAAATAGACAGTGTTAAACTTTTCGATCGAATAATCAAACACCCAAGTTTTCCCAAATAGCTCAACACTTGAGCAGAGTTCAAAAATATCCATCACATGCCACAGTACCGATGGTCCAGCCGTAGAAGGGTCAAGCCAACGCCTCACATATGGCACGCCGTACTGCCACAAACCCTAAGGTTTAGAGGCAGTTCAAGACGGTCACATAATCGAGTTAAGATTTGTTATCTTCTAGAGGGTCCACCGCGTTACTTGCATGACTTTACGAAAGTTTCAAACTCGAGAAAAAATCCAACTTTTGAAAATTTTCCGACAGGGGAAAAAGTGAGTTATTGATATCCGTTCGAACTTTTTAACAGTTTCTAAAAATTATCCGGACAAACTAAACAAAGTTGAATTATCCGATCGAATCAACGAGTCCCCAATACAACCCTAGAAAACTCAACACTTGAGTGTAATTAAAAAATTCCCAGAAAGAAATAACAAGAAAGGACCTAAGAATAATTACATGAAATTCCAGGGACTAAGTCATAATTTGGGCCGCGGAAACGCCGCCAAACCCTTGGTTTGGCCGCGGTTCCACGGTCACATAATTGACTTAGACGACCGTACTTCACAGTAATTCTTAGTTTTTCCTGCTTATTTTTCTGAGCATTTATAACTCAGAAAAAAACACATTTTTGAAAAATGTACAGAGAAGGGTAAACATCGGAGTTTCCGGGTTCGATCGGACTTTAAACTTCGTCTAGACTTCTTCTAAAGCTCTAGCTTGGCTCTGATACTACTGTAGGGTTACTATGCACTGCCACAAGGGTCTACGAGGCATCAACCAAGCCCGATTAAAAATTTAGCCGTGCCGAACAACCCAAAGCCGGATCTTTAAACTAAAGTTTATGCGAAAACTAACATGTTAAACACTTTAACACTAAGTGAGAGGGATTACGACCTTTGTAGATCTGGTCCTTCACTTCTAAAGCTCCGTGTTGAAGTCCCTTCGCTGCGATCATCGTGTTCCGGACTCTCGAGAGGTTCCACGAAGAGAAAGATGCAGTCTTGCTTCCGATCTTCGATACAAAGATGATCTACCTTGAAGTTTCGTTAACACAAGCTAACTCTTATTAAAAGAAGTGAACACCCTCATCTAAATGGCAAGGATAGATGAGGATGCTGAAGTAGGATTTTTGCTCTCATTTGTTCTCTTATTCTCACTCAATTTTCATCACAAAATCAAATCAAGAAAGCTTTTTCATGAAAAGAGGAAGGAAGAAGAAGAAGAATAATTCATAAACCTTTTGTGATGAATAATGAAAGGATAATAATGATGAATAATGCAACCATGGTCAAACTAACCCTTGTAGAGATTTGACTAAGGTTAAAGGTTTGGTTAGGTTAAGGAAATATCTTGCAAAATATCTTTTTCAAAACAAAAAATGAAAGCTTCTAGAAACTTCTAGAAAACCTTAACCCTAATCAAACCCTAACCATGTTTAATCTCCACTAAACAAGTTGCATTAATAACCATATCATGTTACAATATTATATATCATATATATAATATTTATTGTAACAAAATAAAATAATACAATTAACATATATCGCATATATATCAATGTATTACCCGAGTGAGAAAAAGAATCTTTTAGTGAGCTAATTTTAGTTAATGTAATTTAATATATCATATATATTTTTATACATTAAATTATCGAATCAACACTTGATCCGACAATCCGGCTATATCGCATATAATCGACTAATATCTCATTTACCGATTCATCGAATCAACACTTGATCCGATGACCCGGTTGATATCAAATATCGCCAGAATAGAATACGATATCATATATCGCATTATCCTCGGTCCCTCACATATCACATATGTGCTCCTACTCCGTTTTGCCTGAGCCAAGAAACCTCTGTGAAGGACTCTAAAGAATCGTCAATACACCGGCAGTAGGTGATGATCATATCAAACACCCACAAACTGCAAGCGGTCAGCTAAACGTAACAGCCACCCAGGTATTGAGCGCTCAGAAGATCAACAAGCAAGCCTGTAAATTCTCCTGTGAATCCAATCAGTAACACTCCCGTACAGTCCGGTCTCGTCGTCTGATATGTCGCATATCTCGCCTAGGGGTGGTAAACGTCAGACCCCAGTAGCTCGATAAGTCGTGTCGATATGAGGTCTATAACAGTTCGAGAAACTACTGATAACACTTACCAGTAAATCTCCGCAACCCTGGCCAGGGATTTCCGGTTATAGCCAATCGAACACAGCACAACATCAACTCCCTATACCGGGAGAGACGAATCCCCTCCTATCGCTCATTGCCTCCATGTGATTCGGGACTGTACCTAAAAGCCACCTTTTTGCATGCCCTCTTGGACGTGGTATGATGGAAATCAAAGCACGGTAGGAATCACACAAGACTCTATGACGATCTCGGGTCAACATACTACTCTGTACCAGTGTCACCGGAGAACTGCCATCTGACGTGAGGTATAATACCATCTGGGAGTTCTCGGCGAGTCCATCCAGTGTACCCAGTCTCTACTGAGCACCCGTACACCATCCTTGATGTCAAACACCGATGGATATGGGATCATCCATCGCCCATCATATGGGTCAAGATGCGTATACGCTAGTCTACTCTGGTCATCGATGCCCTGTCTCGATACACTTTCGACTAGGAACAGTTATAGGATGTACTCGTCGACTACCGTGGCCCCACTAGTATGATCTCATCATAGTCCTAGTAGTCGAGTACATATCCTGAGGGCTTTATCAACATGTAACATAGAGACAATCAGAGTACATGTTAAGATAAAGTACAACCAGATAGCATACTATCATGTCGAGCAAGAAAGTCCTCCCTATATATGTCCAAGCATCCATTACAATATACATCGTATGTACAGTAATGGCCTCTAGGGCATACATATAACTAACATTAATACGGGCTCCCGCCTCAAAACCGAGGTAACTCGGACATCAAGTTTGCTAGCCGAGATGTCCAAGGAAGAAGTAGAGCGAGTGTAGAATACTTTGTCTTAAGGCATCTAAGGATTTGGGTGAAGGTTAAAGAAGTTGCCAAAATGAGATCATGTGAGAAGAAGTGAGCTTTGGAATTTTTTTTGTGTATATTGCAAAATGGGGCCGGCCACTACTTGTGGAAAATGTTCACTGGCTTTTTGAAAATGGGGTGAGCATAAAACCCAAGTGGTGACCATAAGGATATCATCACAAATATCCATCACCAAAATATCCTAAGCATAAACAAAAAGAAATTAATGAAGCAATGAGTCACAAATGAAGCCCATGCTCATTTAATTGCAAACCAATGACTCACCCAAAAGCCAAATAAAACCCACCACCCAATCAAGGTTCGGCCAAAACAATTTGTGCAAGGAAATGGCCAAAAAAAGATACACATACATAAACCATTAATTCAACTTAATTTATATTCATACCATTTTACGAAAACCCCAATTTCGCAAATCGGGTAGTTTAGACGAAATATATTATTTTAATATTAAATTCCAAAAAAAAAATAATATTTTTTTAAATATTTTTCTGAAATGTTACAATCTTCCTCTCTTAAAGAAATTCGGTCCCAGAATTTAAATTTAAATCCCCAAATACTAAAATATTTCAAAATCTAACTCAATCAACAGGGATCCGAAATCACGGAAGTAACAGAAATAACATAGCGCGTCGCATGCGCCTGAAGCCGTGTATGAAACTCAAAACCGAACTCCGTCAAGCGTCACGCAAATCATCGGACTTGCATGCATATCATCGGAGTTACAAAGGAGATACTGATCTCGAAATCCACTACCGAAATCCCATATGCACTAGTCAAATACTATAATACAGTTATAATACGCATCCTTGGAAAAATCTCCAAAAAACCGAATAAAACATATGCAGAATCTTTTCTGAATTGCCATGTAATGCGTAACTCACGGCACAAGTGGCGGGCGCTCATTTGTAAAGAAATAATATACTAGCATATATGTTTTGCTTAAATATACGTTCCGCCTTTTTGAAATATCCCAAAAGGTTTTCCTTTGTAAACGTTCATGTCACTCGCAGACACGTAAGAAATAGCGAGACTATAGCTCCTTTTTGAAAACCTCTTGGTAAACTTTTTATGCATGCAAAGTACTCAGGTACTGTTCTCGGATCAGTCCTGCTAGGCTACTACAAAGTATAGGGCCCCATTGTTGAGGTAAAAATTTACACCCCCGTTGACCGAGTCAAAGTCAAGGTCAACCCCAAGCCAGGTGGGCCCAAGCCCAGGTCAAGCGGGCCCAAGCCCAGGTCGAGCCCGCGGCTAGCCTCCTCCATGCTAAAATATAGATCATGTAATAAATAATTTTCATGTAATTTTTTTATACATGAATGTAATGCAAAATGGGCATAAAGCCAAATTTTTGTAAGCCCATGGCTTATGTGCAAAAATGAAATGGCACAAGAGCCATGGGATAGGCAAAAATGCCATTTTTGTAAAGCCCAAGGGGCTATATGTAAATATGTAAGCCTATATAAGGCAAAATGATGATGAATAAAGTAACACTTTTCATTCCCCCCAAAACTAGGGTTCTTTGTGCCTCCTGCTCCTTCTCCAAGGTTCTAAACCTTCTCATTTCTTTGAAATAAATCAAGAGTTTTACTCTTTCTTTTCCAAAACTAAGTAGTTTTCCACCACAAAACCCACAAAGGGGAACTCAGATCTTCCATCAGATCTTAAAAAGGAGTGATTTTTAAAATCTCCTACTTCTTGATCTTCAAGATCCGGCCAAACAACAGGAGGAAGAAGAAGAACCCCCTTCATCAGCTTCAAAACATCCTAGGAGTTTAACTCCATATATATAAAACAACAAATATTTCCTTTTTGAAGCATAGCTTCTGTTTCTTAGGCTAAAATCCTCCTTTTCTCCGCCGGCGCTCAAGCGCAGAGCGCCCGCGTACCGACACGTGGCGGGCTTGCGCTCAAGCGCTCAGCGCTCGAGCGCAAAAGCGCCCACGTGCCGACACGTGGAGCGCTTGCGCTCGAGCGCAGGCGCTCGAGCGCAAGTCGCCCCGGTGCCGACACGTGGAGCGCTTGCGCTCAAGCGCAGGCGCTCGAGCGCAAGTCGCCCCCGTGCCGACACGTGGCGCGCTTGCGCTCAAGCGCAAGCGCTCAGGTGCAAGTCGCCCCGGTGCCGACACGTGGCGCACTTGCGCAGAGCGCTCAGGCGCAAGTCGCCCCGGTGCCGACACGTGGCGCACTTGCGCTCAAGCGCAGAGCGCCCATGTGCCGACACGTGGCACTCTAGCGCCTGAGCACACAGCACCTAGGCGCACAGCGCCCAAAGTGCTGCCCCCACGCATCCTTTGGATGACTTTTCCCCCTCTTTCTTTTATATATATATACATATATACATATATATATACACACATATGTATACATATTTACACACACACATACTCCGCGACACTGTCCCTGTTAGAAAAAATTTTTCTAACGGGGCGCTGCCCCGCACCCCGGCAAGGGGGCTGCTAGCCCCCTTGACCCCCAGCCCGCTATCCGGGTAGCGGGACCCCCATAAAAACTCTGCGTGGCTCCCGATATATCCAAACCCCCTTTCAAAACACAACACACGTACACTGCACATTGAGTTCGCATGACCATTTTAACCCGTTAATCGGAGGTTCCCTCGCCCCAAAGGCAAGGGGTAATTAACGACAGCTTAGTCCGCGGCTGCCGGAGATTTGGATCCCCACAATCAATAAAACCCCGGCCTACCCTAGGCAGGGGGAATCTGTAGTATACGCCTGACAAGCGCGCGCGTATTCCCATCTCAATGGGGTAACGAAAAACACCCTACACCCATCGTGAAAACAAAGTGCTTAAAAGCAATATCAGCCTCAAAAGGCGTATCCAACAATCATGTACGTCTGGTGCGCACGGAAATCAAATCCAAATACAAGTGCCAATATGTACGAAAGCAAAAACTAAGTGCAACGGGTGTGCACGAAAGCATCTGTCCAGTGCGACAGGTGTGCACGACAACAACATCTACTGCATCTATTGTGTACGAAAGTCCTCAATCCAGTGCAACTATCATGCACGAACGAAAATCCCAAAATCGAGTGCATTCGGTGTGCACAAATCACATCTCATATCATGCGCCCAACATGCGCGAAGGTCCCAAATCAAGTGCAACCGTCATGCACAAATAAAAATCTAAATCAAGTGCATCCAACATGCATGAATGAAATCTAAATCAAGTGCATCCAACATGCACGAAATAAAAATCTAGTGCAACTAATGCACGAAATACGCATCCGGTGCAATCAAATGCATAAAATACAAATCGGGTGCATCCAGTGCACGAAATACAAATCCTGTGCATCTAGTGCACGAAAAGTCATCAATAACTCAAATGCGTATGAAAAACTACACCGAGTGTACCAAGGTGTATAAAAAATCATAAACGTCTGCGACTGCGTGCACCAAAACACGTATCAATGCACTGCAAGCACATGCGAGCTATACCGAGTGCAAAAAATAAATCGAGTGCGTACCACATGCATAAATCAAATCATCCGTATGAAATCCACGAAATCATAAACCATGTGCAACCAAAGCACAAAAAATCAATATCAAGTGCAAACAGATATGCACAAATCATAAAACCAATAAAAACAGTGTGTTAAAAACGTATATCAAGTGCAATAACTACGCACGAAATGTAAATACCCAGTAGGTGCAGCCATGGTGCACGAAAACAATATCATGAAACTCAATCATCAAAACTCAAATCCAAGCGATATAAGTGTGATACTCGGATCAAAAACGCAAATCGCAACAAAAGACAATGACGTACACCTCCTACAATATCGGAAAAAGTCGGTGCGCCCAAAACTGGAAGAGAAAGAACATCTGCTTGCCTCCTGCACACGGTCTGGCGTCCCCTGTCTCTGGGTCCTCATTTTCTCCGTAGATTACCAATCCCGCAATCTATCGGCTCATCGGCCCGGTCAAGTGTGCTAACAGAAGCGATTCTGCTCTAGCACTCCTCAGTCAATTAGTGTGATCACTTATAAGGCAGCACGTCACTGGTTTCAACCTTTGGTCCTCTGAATACACGTGACACATCTGATCCTCGGTGCAAATTTTATTGCAGCAGTGTCCTGAAAGGAGCCTGCTCAGAGTCTCTTCCGATCTCGCCTATGCCGAACTATACGGAGGCTGGTACTCTTACATAATCTTTTCTCATCCTCCGGACATCTGCATTCTCAGCATAATATTTTCTTGGGAACTGGTCGTATTCTAACCTCCTGTATACACATCCGATCTCAAATCTCAACGGGGAGTAACAACAGCTCGTCAACATCCTACACGAACCTCTTGTTCCTCTCGCCTTTATTATCGTCCACTTGACGTCGCATCATGCTATCTGCGTACTACAAACGGCTACAGTCAATCCGGAATCTCTCACACGGACTCGAAATCACAAACTCGGTATCTTCATCACTCTGTAGAAGATCTCTAGCCGAACACGTCCTCAGGAACTCTCCCCAATCATCGGAAGAATACTCAATACTCGTCCGTTCTCGATCAACTCACAACACATCCGGGTGAGGTCTTCTATCTAAAACTGGTCAGCTTACTGATCTCCTATCGGATCATCCTAATGAATAACGTCGTTTCTGGATCGATCTGCTCTGGATCAGAATAAGATTCTCCATACTGGAAATCTTCACTCAACTGGGCCTGCGTTGTCGCATCAATTAGACGAATCACCTTCGTCTCTCAACTCAAGATTAGACTAGCTATTACCCGTCGCCTCTCTGCCTGAAAGCTTCAGCGATCTCAGCTTCGTAAGCTCTGGAAGCGGCATCACATCAATCTCAGCAACAGCTGGGTCATCTGTCTGCACGGTAGATGACATCACAATCTCTGAGGTATACTGTACATCAACAGTCCTCTTCCAACAGGCAGCCTCTAACAATGGCCCGATCTGTAGGGTTGCTAGGCATGCGCACAAGGGTCTAGAAGGCATCAACCATGCCCGATTAAAATTTTAGCCGTGCCGAACAACCCGAAGCCGGATCTTTAAACTAGGGTTTAGGCGAAAACATGCATGTTAAACTCTTTAACAACTAAGTGAGAGGATTACAACCTTTGTATATCCGGTCCTTCACTTCTTAAGCTCCGTGTTGAGGTCCCTTCGCTGCAATCATCGTGTTCCGGACTCTCGAGAGGGTTCACGAAGAGAATGATGCAACTTTGCGTTCCGATCTTCGATACAAATATAATCTACCTGAAGTTTCGTTAACACAAGCTAACACTCATAATATGAAGTGAACACCCTCATCTAAATGGCAAGGATAGATGAGGATGATGAAGTAGGATTTTTGCTCTCATTTATAATCTTTTTCTTACTCATTTTCATCATAAAAGAAAGCTTTTTCATGACGGAACTCAAGGAAGAAGAAGCATGAATGAAGATGATAACTTAATCCTTTTGTGATGAACAATGAATTATTGTAGTGGTTACAAATCTAACCAAGGGTTAAGCATGAGAAGAGTTAACCCTTGTAGAGAGTTAACTAAGGTTAATGGTTAGGATTAGGTTAACATAATATCTCACAAAAATATCAAGCAACCACAAAGTCAAAGCTTCATGAAGCTTCATGGAAGCTTCATGCAAAAGCTAACCCTAATCCAAACCCTAATCCATTGTTAAATTTGCAACCCTAACATGTTACAATATTATATATCACATATACAATATATTTTGTAACAATAGAAAATAATACAATTAACATATATCACATATATATCAATGTATTATCCCGTGAGAAAATGAATCTTTTAGTGAGCTAATATTAGTTAATGTAATTTAATATATCATATATATTATTATACATTAAATTATCGAATCAACACTTGATCCGACAATCCGGCTATATCGCATATAACCGACTAATACGATGACCCGGCTATATCATATATACCCGGCCGATATCTCATATCGCGAGAATCCAATACGGTCACATACCGCATTATCCTCGGTCCCGCACATATCATATATGTGCTCCTACTCCGTTTTGCCCGAGCCAAGAAACCTCTGTGTAGGACTCTAAAGAATCGTCAGTACGCCGGCAGTAGGTGATGATCATATCAAACACCCACAAGCTGCAAGCGGTCAGCTAAACGTAACAGCCACCCAGGTATTGAGCGCTCAGAAGATCAACAAGCAAGCCTGTACATTCTCCTGTGAATCCAAACAGTAACACTCCCGTACAGTCCGGTCTTGTCGTCTGATATGTCGCATATCTCGCCTAGGGGTGGTAAACGTCAGACCCCAGTAGCTCGATAAGTCGTATCAATATGAGGTCTATAACAGTTCGAGAAACTAATGATAACACTTACCAGTAAATCTCAGCAACCCTGGCCAGGGATTTCTGGTTATAGCCAATCGAATACAACACAACATCAACTCCCTATACCGAGAGAGACGAATCCCTTCCTATCGCTCATTGCCTCCATGTGATTCGGGACTGTACCCAAAAGCCACCTTTTTGCACGCCCTCTTGGACGTGGTATGATGGAAATCAAAGCACCGTGGGAATCACACAAGTCTCTATGACGATCTCGGGTCAACAGACTACTCTGTACCAGTGTCACCCGAGAACTGCCATCTGACGTAAGGTATAATACCATCTGGGAGTTCTCGGCGAGTCCGTCCAGTGTACCCAGTCTCTACTGAGCACCCGTACACCATCCTTGATGTCAAACACCGATGGATATGGGATCATCCATTGCCCATCATATGGGTCAAGATGCGTATACGCTAGTCTACTTGGTGCATCGATGCCCTGTCTCGATACACCCTCGACTAGGAACAGTTATAGGATATACTCGTCGACTACCGTGGCCCCACTAGTATGATCTCATCATTGTCCTAGTAGTCGAGTATATATCCTAAGGGCTTTATCAACATGTAATATAGAGACAAGCAGAGTACATGTTAAGATAATGTACAACCAGATAGCATACTATCATGTCGAGCAAGAAAGTCCTCCCTATATATGTCCTAGCATCCACTACAATATACATCGTATGTACAATAATGGCCTCTAGGGAATACATATAACTAACAATCTCCCACTTGCACTAGGGCCATCTGTTGTGGTATCACATACCCAACAATTAGCTGTTGAAGTATCTCATACTCAACCATCCCATAAAAGTCTCTACTGGGAAAAAGGCCTTTGTGAGTGGATCCGCGCTGTTGTCCTCTGTGTCTACTCTCCTAACCTCGATCTCCCTGGAGATCAACCATCTCCATGATCAGGTGATACTGCCTAAGAATTATATCTGGATTTCTGATGGGACGGTAGTTCCTTAGCTAAAGCCACAACTCCATTGTCACACAATGGTAGGAACGAAGTTCATCTCATGAACTTATATGTATCCAGACTGCCTCTTTGGTAGCATCCTTGGTAACGATGTATCTTGCCTTTAATCGTCTAGTATGTCACGGTATCTAGCTTGGAACTCTTCCAACATACCGTCCCTCCACTGAGGGTAAAGACAATGCCTGCGACTGACATTCAGTCGTCCTTATCACCCTGAAACCTTTCCTGTGATTCTCCCCAGGATCGATTGGTACCATCTCACTACAACTAGTGAGCATCCTAACATCCAATTAGATCTATCTCATAGATCCAAAATCCAAGATTTAGGAGGTATCACTTTGATCCTATATGGAGAATCCTTGTGATAAGCGGAGATTGACCGAGCGTAGCATAGGAAACTCCTTCCCTATCAAGAGTATGTCATCCACGTACTCTACGAGGATCACCTCCATACTCTCTACTACCCTTTTGTATATACAAGGTTCATCTACCATTTTGATGAAGTCAAACTCTTTGACTACCACATCAAAACAGATGTTCCAACTCCGTGATGCCTGTTTTATGACATAAAACATCTTGCACACGTTTCCGCTGCTCCCACTATCTACGAAGCCCTCTGGCTGTGTACTTATAGACGCTCTCTTCCAAATTATCATTTAGAAAAGCAGTCATGACACCCAACCGCCAGATATCGTAGTCTTGGTATGTAGCCGTGGCAAGTAGGATCTGGATGGACTTAAGCATAACTTTGAAAGTCTCAACTTTTCCATATACACCAAGTAATCTTCTCAAGATATACTTGCTCCTGATGGGGATTTAACCCTTCAGATAAAGCAACCAAAGTCCATACTTTGTTGGTGTATAAGGATTCCATCTCAGATCGATAAGCATCCAGCCATTCTTACAGAGTCCTACTCCTGATGGCCAGCTCGAAACTAGTTGGGTCATCATCTCATGATGCAATCCTCGCTCCCACTGTCATAGAGAAACCGAAGTATCTCTCAGGTGGGTGAGGAACCCTACTAGATCGGCGGAGAGGCTGAGGTTCGTTGGAAACTATTGAATCCATTGGTTCTACCAAATCATCAGCTGCAGTTTGTATAGGTGGAACCTTTCCATTTCTACATAACAGACCTTGCCTCGAGCTTGTCCGGATTTTGCTTTTAGACATAGGCCGGACAACCCTAAATCTTAACAAACTTAAGATATGGGCTCTTCCCTTTCCATATCACATATGAAGTGGCAGGCAACTGATTTGATTTAAACCCTATTCAATAGGTATGCAGCTTCTCAAGTGCATAAATCCCAAAAGGAAATAGGAAACTCAGTAGTACTCATCATGGAGCACACCATATCACATAGGGTGCTATTGCTCCGCCCCGATACACCGACGTGCTGTGGTTTATGCGGAGGAGTAAGGCTGAGAGAGAATCTCATTCTCCTTTAGAATAGTCCAGGAATTCCGTGGTTAAGTATTCTCCTCCTTGATCTCATCAAAGAACATAATACTTATACCCATATTTTAGTTCTCTACTTCTAACTTATATTCTGTGAATATCTCAAAAGGTTCGGACTTGTGTTTCAACAGGAACATATGTCTGAATCTTGAGAGATTATCAGAGAATGTAATGAAGTACAAAGAACCGGTCTTGGCATGAGTAGACAGGAGACTTTCATACATCAGCATGTATCAATCCCAAGAGTTCACTAACTCTTTCTCTGTTTCTAATAAACGGAGCTGTGATCATCTTATCTCTGTGATATGACCGGCAAGTTTCACAAGATGTAAATTCAAACTAATTTAAATATGCATCTATATGTAACTTGGCTAGTTGGGTCGCATTGATATGACCTAGTCTACAATACCTCAAGAAGGATTCGTTCATTTCTGAACTATTCCTTTTGTGTGTGTTCTGTATACTAAGAACTGTAGTTTGATTTAGAACGCCAATGCTTTTAGATAACGTGCCTGAACCGATCAACTCTTGATATAGGAAATGTTCAAAACATTATCAACAATACAAAATTATATCCTTTCTTTACTAATAAAGAGATTGATATGATGTTGTATATCAGGTTCGGTATCTAATAACATTCGTTCAGAATCAATGTATTCTGGTAATACAGGGTGATAGTGACCAACAGACTTGGATGCAACACTTGCACCGTTTTCTGTCTCATGTAACTTATCACCCTTTCTCAGTCCTCTACCTATCTGTAGCCCATGTAACAAATTATATATGTGGGATCCTAATCTGGTATCAAATACCCAGGACGTAAAGGATACTGAGAAACGGTTCTCTGTAATGAACACACCCGAAGAAGATGCATCAGCATGCACTTTCTTCGTTTGGGTGGCATGGGAAATCTGGTATTCCCTAATTTCCTGCTCTGTCTTATAACAATTATAAGTTGGAGCGGGACCAACGTTCCCCAGCTCAGTATAACAAGCGGGTTCGGTCAATATATCCGTATTATTATCTTGATTAAGGCGTGATATGGTCGCTACCTGGAGAGAGAGAGAAGAAAACACTCAGCGTATGCTCTTGCAAGATTAGATTGGTTATCTAATATATCTAATCAGGATGTCTCCCACTGTTTTAATCAAATCTTCCTTCAAACCCTAAAAGGAAAGACTAGCCGGGATTAATTACACGCTACAAGTTCGCCAATCTTTCAGCCAGGCTAGTGTCGGTACTTTGAGGGAGGTCCCCCGTGCTTTCGCACGAACCTAATTAATGTAAACCTCATTTTCCCAGAGGCGTAACCCCATTAACACCTTTCTAGACACCTACTTGATCGGCTAATTATAATGTGTAAAACTCTCCCAGGAGTAACTCTTACTCGCAGCGGGTATCGGGATCCAACTATCTCATAGAAGGTATGCAATCTCATTGCAAATTTCGACACTTGAAATTCCCAATAATATTTTACCCCTAGCGTGCTATGACCTTGACGGAGGCCAAACTACCCATAGTCCGCTAGTCAAGTTCAACCCGTCATTTCCTGATTGAATTAAACCCACCCGCACGACCCTTGACGGAGGCCAAACAACGCCGTATGAATACCCTAATCCAATCGCATCATATGCTTGCAGATAAGCACTAGTTAGCTACCGTACACTACGCCTTGACGGAGGCCAAACTACCGCAGCACGAATACTAACTAGTACTTATATGAAATGACGGAGGGCTACGACAGGTTTTTCTGAAAACCTATTGCGTAATGAACTTGATATCGTTGTAGAATCAAATGATTTTGAAATGGAGTGTTTTTGAGACTTTTCTAGTTTTGCTAAAGGGGTCACTCCCGGTGAAGGGATCGTCGGCCCTTTCCTCGTCGAATGAGGTGCTGGATATATCATATATATCACTGTACAAAGCAAAAACTATAGACGCAATCAAAAGACAAACTGAGGGGTGTAGCATCTGCCAGTTTTTGCTAAAGGGGTCACTCCCGGTGAAGGGATCTCGGCCCTTTCCTTATCGAATAAGGTGCAGGATGTTCTACAAGGAACACCGCGATGCAAAGCAAGAACTGTAGCTACCTGTTTTTGAAAATTCGATTCCACAACATCATTAGGTTTCTTTTATTTCATTAATGAAGTCCCATTTTAATTATGCTTCAGAAGCATCTCTTTTGAAACGAAATCTGCAATATAACATATATCTCATATATATAATATAAACATTCGTCTCAGGCAGTAATATGATCTCATCACAGAACATTGCAGCAGAAGAACATATATGAAATATTGGATATACTAGGACGTTCGTGTTTTAGTACGAGCCTGTATAAAACACGGATTCCACGGTCGTGATGAATAGCCAAACCCACATTCCTAGACCCCTACGAGAGCGGCAAGCAACACTACTAATTCTAGGGTTAGGAGACCCGGTCTCGACTCCTCGAGATGGTCTCCCACTGGACCCCAGAACCCGGTTACTTATGCTCCCCGCCTTGGGTCTACCTAATGCGGAAAAGTAAATAATATACAAAAGGTGACATCTTCCGCTACCTGGAAGTGCCCCAATAAAAGAATATTACATACATGTTTTTTACATGAATGAAAATGAAAAACACTCATCTCACATAAAAACCCCCGGCTATTCATAACGCGACGATCCAATATAACATATCCAGCAACACATAACATCACATGTCATCAACGTAAGTAAATAGGCCCATCCCAGTTGTCGTTGACATATAGCAACGAAATCGGCGATATCGCATATTACACTTACGGTCGCAGAAAAGAAAGTGTAAAACTACAACAATTGGAATCTGCAACCTCTTTAGACATCGCATGCCTAACCAAATGAATTCCTTAGACTTCGCATGCCTAACAATTATAAACCCCGCATTTTAGTCTCTTTATCGAAAACTCTTTTCAATATCAAGTCGGGCAATTCAACAAGATTCCCGACATCTTGATCGAATGCTCGTCGCAAACTTTAGTAGACGGCCGCACCCCCGATGCAGTCGATGAAGTGCACTAAGGCGGAACACCGCTGCCTCGAGCACCCGGAACGGATGCTTTCGGCGATGGGGTTCTCCTACAGTCACTTGGTCGGGGATATGGGGCGTGGCTATCTATTAAGTTTACCCGGCGAGTATCCGCGTACGCTAAATGATTGCGACGGACTTTTGATCACATCAAAATTCTGTGGCAACCGATCATCGAGACTAAACTGCTATGTTTATAACATTCAAATTAGTTATCTCATAACTACTTGTGGATTCCAAATATTGTATCACATTCCAGATAAATAGACAATGTCAAACTTTCCGATCGAATAATCAAACACCCAAGTTTTCCCAAATATATCTCAACACTTGAAATCAGTTTAAAAACATCCATCACATGCCACAGTACCAATGGTCCAGCCGTAGAAGGGTCAAGCCAACGCCTCACATGTGGCACGCCGTACTGCCCTAAACCCTAAGGTTCAAAAGGCAGTTCAAGACGGTCACATAATCGAGTTAAGGTTTGTTGTCTTCTAGAGGGTCCATCGCGTTACTTGCACGACTTAGAACGTTCTTAAACAACGGAAAAATCCAACACTTGGAAATTTTCCGGGTCGGGAAAAATTGAGTTATTGATATCCGGTCGAACTTTTTAACACGTTCTAAAATTATCCGGAAAAACAAAACAAAGTTAAAATATCTGATCGAATCATTAATTCCCAATACAACCCAGAAAACTCAACACTTGAGTAAAAAATAAAAATTCCCAGAAGAATCAGCAAGTACCAACGGTTATTACTCTGTAAAAACTAACAATTAATCCCCAGATACGGCCGCGGAACCGCCGCCAATACCCTAGTTTGGCCGCGGTTCCGCGGCGCTTGGAGCGATTCAGTGTGTCGTTTTGCACACGTGTCCATATAATTCCCTGTTGATTTTTTTAAGGATTTTTAATTTGGAAAAAATCGCATTTTCAGAAAATGTCCAGAGAAGGGTTCGGATTAGCGTTTCGTGTTTCGATCGGACTTTAAACTTCGTTTACACTTCGCCTAAAGCTCTAGCTTGGCTCTGATACCACTGTAGGGTTGCTAGGCACGCGCACAAGGGTCTACGAGGCATCAACCATGCCCGATTAAAATTTTAGCCGTGCCGAACAACCCGAAGCCGGATCTTTAAACTAGGGTTTAGGAGAAAACATGCATATTAAACTCTTTAACACTAAGTGAGAGGGATTACAACCTTTGTAGATCTGGTCCTTCACTTCTTAAGCTCCGTGTTGAGGTCCCTTCGCTGTGATCATCGTTTTCCGGACTCTCGAGAGGGTTCACGAAGAGAATGATGCAACCTTTGCTTCCGATCTTCGATACAAAGATGATCTACATTGAAGTTTCGTTAACACAAGCTAACACTCATAATATGAAGTGAACACTCTCATGTAAATGGCAAAGATAGATAAGGATGATGAAGTAGGATTTTTGCTCTGATTTAAAATCTTTTTCTCACTCATTTTCAACACAAAAGAAAGCTTTTTCATGAAGGAACTCAAGGAAGAAGAAGCATGAATGAAGATGATAACTTAATCCTTTTGTGATGAACAATGAATTATTGTAGTGGTTACAAATCTAACCAAGGGTTAAGCATGAGAAGAGTTAACCCTTGTAGAGAGTTAACTAGAGTTAATGGTTTGGATTGGGTTAACATAATATCTCACAAAAATATCAAGCAACTACAAAGTCAAAGCTTCATGAAGCTTCATGGAAGCTTCATGCAAAAGCTAACCCTAATCCAAACCCTAACCAAGTTTAAACCCTAATCCATTGTTAAATTTTCAACCCTAACATGTTACAATATTATATATTATATATACAATATATTTTGTAACAATAGAAAATAATACAATTAACATATATCACATATATATCAATGTATTATCCCGTGAGAAAATGAATCTTTTAGTGAGCTAATATTAGTTAATGTAATTTAATATATCATATATATTATTATACATTAAATTATCGAATCAATACTTGATCCGACAATCCGGCTATATCGCATATAACCGACTAATACGATGACCCGGCTATATCACATATACCCGGCCGATATCTCATATCGCGAGAATCCAATACGGTATCACATACCGCATTATCCTCGGTCCCGCACATATCATATATGTGCTCCTAATCCGTTTTGCCTGAGCCAAGAAACCTCTGTGTAGGACTCTAAAGAATCGTCAATACGCCGGCAGTAGGTGATGATCATATCAAACACCCACAAGCTGCAAGCGGTCAGCTAAACGTAACAGCCACCTAGGTATTGAGCGCTCAGAAGATCAACAAGCAAGCCTGTACATTCTCCTGTGAATCCAAACAGTAACACTCCCGTACAGTCCGGTCTCGTCGTCTGATATGTCGCATATCTCGCCTAGGGGTGGTAAACGTCAGACCCCAGTAGCTCGATAGGTCGTGTCGATATGAGGTCTATAACAGTTCGAGAAACTACTGATAACACTTACCAGTAAATCTCAGCAACCCTGGCCAGGGATTTCTGGTTATAGCCAATCGAACACAGCACAACATCAACTCCCTATACCGGGAGAGACGAATCCCTTCCTATCGCTCATTGCCTCCATGTGATTCGGGACTGTACACAAAAGCCACCTTTTTGCACGCCCTCTTGGACGTGGTATGATGGAAATCAAAGCACGGTGGGAATCACACAAGACTCTATGACGATCTCGGGTCAACAGACTACTCTGTACCAGTGTCACCAGAGAACTGCCATCTGACGTAAGGTATAATACCATCTGGGAGTTCTCGGCGAGTCCGTCCAGTGTACCCAGTCTCCACTGAGCACCCGTACACCATCCTTGATGTCAAACACCGATGGATATGGGATCATCCATCGCCCATCATATGGGTCAAGATGCGTATACGCTAGTCTACTCTGGTGCATCGATGCCCTGTCTCGATACACCCTCGACTAGGAACAGTTATAGGATATACTCGTCGACTACCGTAGCCCCACTAGTATGATCTCATCATAGTCCTAGTAGTCGAGTACATATCCTAAGGGCTTTATCAACATGTAATATAGAGACAAGCAGAGTACATATTAAGATAAAGTACAACCAGATAGCATACTATCATGTCGAGCAAGAAAGTCCTCCCCATATATGTCCTAGCATCCACTACAATATACATCGTATGTACAGTAATGGCCTCTAGGGTATACATATAACTAACACGATCATCCGGTACAAAACTGCACACTCGTCTCAAACGAGAGGTCACAACACAACACTACATCGATACGTTCCCATGTCACCAGAAAACACGATGGCCAGTCCTCGTCCACGACAAGCTCGCCCTGACCGCATCACTAGCAGCAGCTCAATCTGCGCTCAAACCATGGTGACAGAAATCCTCAATCAAGTATCGACGAAAATAGATCAAAGGGATGAAAAGAGTCAACAGATCCCAAAAATGGATACATGATCATAAGGAGGAATCAAATTAATGAGAGTATGATCATGGAAACGAATAGAATCAAGGATCTCAAATGGATGTATAATCATGGGTACGAAGAGAATCACAGATCTCAAAATATATACATCCTAAGGTTTCTTAAGTGGAGTATCGTATTGTAAATATGCCGCGGAACATACGTACGATACGTCACTCTACTCAAGCTACCTACTCCATCAATCAGGGTCAGCCTATGTAACGAAAGTTCGGGTCTAACACCCCCCTGTTCAAGTCTAAGTTCCGTAAGGTCAAGCCTAGGCTCCAAAATATAAACGCCCTAGACTCCACATAGTGAAACCTAGACTCGAACCAAGGTTAAACCTAGCGCTCTGATACCAACTTTGTCACGACCCGAAATATTAGCTCGTGACCGGCACTTAAATTACGCAACGTCTACAGGCGTAGCGTAACCTATGTAAGCCGAAAACCCAGAAATCTAAGCCTTCCAACAGAAGTAAGTAATGAAAACATTTATACAACACTTGGAAACCTTAAGTACAAAACCTTAAACTTATTTTTCTTTTCTTTTCTTTTGTTTTCATAAAAATTTCGGCAGCACCTCTTTTGTAAAAACTAGCCCCGAAACGGGTACAACAAAGAATAAAAATAAAGCATCCCCAAACGGGAGCAAAACACGCCCAACGGCGGAAACAACCACCACAAGTATAAATAACAAGTATACGACGCCCAACGGCGAAGATCAACACAAAAGATAATGAATGAAGCAAGACATCAACCCAAAAGCGAACATAAAACCCATCGCTCAAGTCTCGCAACTACAAGTCTTTCTACGTCTTACTACATAAACAAATACTAGTTTCTGACTTGATGGAGTTAACTAGATACAACAGGAATGATAATAATGCAAGAGGGGCACGATCCAACATGTACCACCTACCAAAGCAAATCACCTGAATGCAGCTGTGTGCCAGTGACGCCGCTACTGATCCATGCGGTCAACCTGCAAGAACCGTGGCACAATGAGGGTGAGTTGCCAACTCGTGAGTAGAAAAACATCATCAGGTAGAAATCGAAATAAAAAACGATTCCTAGGTCAACTATATCATAAAGGTAATACTATGATATCTAGGGTGATCGTATCTGTATATGTGCCAACAACATAATCAATGCCTATCAGCAAGTGGATCTCATCCAACCAATATAATCAATGCCAGTATGCATGTGTATCTCATCTACGTGTCAACCAATGAAACAACAATATCATGCATGTAAATATCATGGAAACATATGCAGGTAAATATGAGGATATAAATCAACGTGTGTTCCTCACCGACACATCAAATCCCAAAATCCTGAGGCACCGCATCCTCAGACCGGCCCTCATATCCTGTAAGTCTCATGTAACTTGAGTGTCAAACATCGACACCCGAAACATCATGAAAACTTATACCTGTATTTATATATATATATGTATAAGGATATCAACCACCTATGTCCATAGACGATACGTAAAAATCATGGAAACCCGAGTGTTTAACACCGACACTCGAAACATCATGAAACCCGTGTCCAGCATCGACACATAAAGACTCATAACTCAGGCGCCGTCACCACGACTGGCCCTGATGTCATGTCCGTACATCACTCTTTTCGGTATCCCCATGATAACCGCCGAGTCCAAATACTATCATCGGTAGATACTTGCCCAGCCTTCCCGGCTCATCGCCATCATCTGCGATCTTCTTGCCGAGGGGAACCATACCGGGCTCCACCATGTACCCGCACACGGCCCACTCCACTACTCGCATCGGATATATATCACAAATCTCAGAACCGAGAAATCTCATGGTGGACGCTGAAATATCATATCAAGAGAAATCGGGTTTTCAAACAATATATAGTTTCTTGAAACACCCCCACGGTTCTCAAATCCATAAATCACATGAAATCCATATCTCAATGCGTAAATCCATGAAAACTGATATATACAACATAAAACAGCAATATGAGCATATTAAGGGAAAACCGTTCTTTTAAATGAATCCAGCTTTTAAAATATATCATGCGGTTCCCAAATCCTCCGAAATCAAGTGCAGTATCATATGAGGTGTACATGTAACTATAGCAAGATATAAGTATCTACATGTAAGCAAGTATGTATGATGTATTTCATAAGTGAAATAGAATAAAAATCAACGTCTCAATATCGCATGTCAATACAATACCATTTAGGGGTATATGCAGCTATAGCAAGATATGTGGGTGTACATGTCAGTATCTATGCATGATGTACATGTAGCTGTAACAAGGTATGTGGGTGTACATGTAAGTATGGGTGCATAAGGTACATGTAGTTGTAGCAAGTATATCATGGCATGATGTAGCACTACTACTGTGTAGTGACATAGCAATTATCGATGATGAAGTGTGTGAGCCGACAATCTGTGTAAGTGTAACATATGCAGCATCGATAATGGTGTAGGTGCACTAGCACATGTATGTGAAATGCAATGAGAATAACATGAATACAGCATAAAGTACATCGTAAGCGAAACGCTACAAGGTATATGTGTCTACAATATGTATCCGAGTCGGTGAATCTATCAATCGGCATCCAGCCTCACAACATCGCGTACGGTACAATCCATAGTACGGCATCCTCTAAACAAGGGTATGGATAAATCAATAGGTAAAACTCATCGCGTACGGTAACCCGTCGTACGGCGACATTAAACAAATAGGGATTCTATCAACCTATACAATAACGGGGGTACGAATCTAAGTCTCGTACGGCATATCACTCATTATGCAATCATTATCCATATATGTATATCTATCTCTCAGGTCACATCCACATAAATCTCGTATCAGGGGACCGACAAGGTATCAACTTTCTTTTATCGACTCGTATCCATATAACTACATATCAGCCAAGTCATCATATCTCATCGTATACTCTTTTCATCGCATCAATCTCTCACATCAAGTCATTTTACATATGCATTACATCAATTGAATCTCATGTCACGCTGCTCTAAAACTCAAACTTAAACTCGTGCAACTACATATCTGTATATATATATTGTGATTCACATTCACTTTCCATATCTTTTTATAAATTTGAGACATCATTCTATATCATATTATGTCCAAGAGTTATGTCCCTAAAGCCTTCATCTCCTATCTCGATATATATTCAATCATTAATATCACCTCTAACTATCTTTTAACCACATCTATAGTTTTCAAATGTAGGTTTCTTCTACAGTATTCTATATAGATATCGGTTTCCATTCATAAATTTGCGGGGGTGCTATACGCCATCCACCCGACTTCCCAGTAGATATAGATCTACTCACCTATGGAACTCATCGTTCAGGCATAGTCGATGTGCTTCGTCGTCTCGGAATCCACGCGAAGGTACTTTCAATCAATATGAAATCGCAAAACTATTAACATCAAGTTCCGAAATCCAATACGGCATGCGGTGCGCTCATAGGTTAGAACCTATAGCCTACACATGCAAAACAATCAAGCAACCCTTGTCGTTGACGTACAAACATCCAATGACCAAATACCATATCAAGTCTCAAAAACCAAGAATCCCAATACCGGTAAACATAGCTAAAACCCTCACTAGGGTCGTTATTCATGAAAACCGCCAAGCCTAAAACCCCAATGTACCAGTAACCCTATACTAGTAAACTGTAAAAGTGGTTTTAAGAAATTATACCGATCGATCCGTGTCCTTCGGTCTTCAATCTCAGTCCTTAGCATGTTGCGGCTGCCTTGACGAAGTTCGCTCTCCGGTCAAGCTCGTCAAAGAGGACGCACGTTGAGGATTCTTAATACGGGCTCCCGCCTCAAAACCGAGACAACTCGGACATCAAGTTTGCTAGCCGAGATGTCCAAGGAAGAAGTAGAGAGAGTGTAGAATACTTTGTCTCAAGGCATCTAAGGATTTGGGTGAAGGTTAAAGAAGTTGCCAAAATGAGATCATGTGTGAAGAAGCGAGCTTTGGAATTTTTTTTTGTGTATATTGCAAAATGGGGCCGGCCACTACTTGTGGAAAATGTTCACTGGCTTTTTGAAAATAGGGTGAACATAAAACCCAAGTGGTGACCATAAGGATATCATTACAAATATCCATCACCAAAATATCCTAAGCATAAACAAAAAGCAATTAATGAAGTAACGAGTCACAAATGAAGCCCATGCCCATTTAATTGCAAACCAATGGCTCACCCAAAAGCCAAAAAAACCCACCACCCAATCAAGGTTTGGCCAAAACAATTTGTGCAAGGAAATGGCCAAAAAAAAGATACACATACATAAACCATTAATTCAACTTAATTTATATTCATACCATTTTACGAAAACCCCAATTTCGCAAATCGGGTAGTTTAGACGAAATATATTATTTTAATATTAAATTCCAAAAAAAATAATATTTTTTAAATATTTTTCTGAAATGTTACAGTTCGGGCGCGTTTCGTTTTGATTCGGACTTCCGAATTGGCTTCAAACCATCGTTTTTGGAACTTTAGCTTAATGGATTTTCAAGTTTTGGAAAATTGGTTAAGTTTGCTAATTGCATGCGGAATTCTAATGTCGCAGTTACTTTATAAGCTTTGTGATGTGTATATGTGTTTGGAAACGTCGACTAATTGCTATACGTCGATTAGTCGGGGTTGCACATATCGGTGATGATGTTATGTTGGTTTTTGTGTATATGAACTTGTTGGATCGCCGTGGATGAATAGCCGGGGATGTGAGATGAGAGTTTTCATTCTTTCATTCGATGTAAATTTGTAAAGTGATGTAATATTATTTTTGTGGAACACATCCGGGTTAAGATTGTAGCCACCGTTGTATCATTTCTTTTACTGTTTTTGCTCCTATGATAGACCCAAGGTGGGGTGCACAAACTACCTGGTACTTTGAAGTGCCGAGTGGCCTATTCATTTTGCTGAGAGAGGTTGCTTCACTTCGGGTATTTGGAGGGTAGTTTGCCGCACCCGTAGGGGTCTAGGGTGGGGTTTGGCTATTCATCACGACCGTGGAATCTGTCTTTCGTTACAGGCTCAAACGAAACACGGAATTCCTAGTATATCCAATATGTTCATCTGTGATCTGGAATGCCTATTATTGCGTCAGACGAATGGTTATTATATATATATATATATATATTATATAATAGACGTTGCTTATGTTTTGCATCCGCGCTAGTCTAGCCCCCGCTCTGGTGTTAGTTAAGTAACCTAACGGTGTTAGACGGAGCCCAGTGGCGAATGAGGATGACATAAGTGGACGTGGTATTTTCGTCTGTTTCTGTGATGATAGGTGTAAATGATGGGACTGCATTACATTAATGCAAAGCAAACAAACCAAAGCTGAATCGTTGGAACAATTTTAAAACCACTCGGTTTTTTAAAACATCGAACTTTTAAAAATGCGGAGCTTAAACCACTCCTTTTAAAAGCTATCAGGTTCCATCGATTATATCAAGTTCACTACGTTCACAGTTTCGCCAAAACCATTTGTAGTCCTCCGTTATTTCATATGAATATTCAATAGTATTCAAGCTATGTTTGTTGGCCTTAGTCAAGGTATAATGATTGGTAGCTGCTGGGTATTCATATGTTGCATAGATAAATGCGTTGGTTTGGGATAGTCGTACTACTTTGTTGGCCTCAGTCAAGGGTATGTACGGGTGGGTTCAAATTAATCTGGACAATAACGGGTAGAACTTGACATGTGACTTATGATTTGTTGGCCTTAGTCAAGGTGATAAGAGCATGGGGCAAAAATTCACATTGGGAGTTTCTAAGGAAATTGAAACTTGCTAGTGTTGCATACCATTTAGAGTGTGATAATATTGGTAGGATTCCTTCAGCATTATCACACAATGATATTTGGATCCCGATCCTACTGTGAGTATATGCTACTCCTCGGGAGATTTTTCACTTAACGATCAATGCTATAAACCAAGTAGGTGTCTAGAACAGTGTTAGCAGGGCTACGCCTCCAGGGAAAAGAGGTTATTTAATTAAGGAACTTTGCGAAAGCGTCGTAAAACCTCTCTCGAAGTACCGACACTAGCCTGGCTGAACGGTTAAGCAAGAATTGTACGGTGAGATTAATCCTGACTAATTCTTCTTTTATGGTTTGAGGAAGGATTCAAGGAACATTGGGAGCCATCCTGTTTAGATAAATTAAAAAACAATCTAAACTTGCAAGAGCATCATGCTGAGTGTTTTCTTCTCTCTCTCCTAATTGCAGCGACCAAGTGACCAGATTAGGTTACAGATAGATAATAAAATGACCGAGTTATACTATATTGACTGGTAAAGGTTTGTCCAGATGTCCATTACCTATGACAAGCTGAACCACCTCATTACTACTCATAGCCCCTGCCGTCCCAGGTCCAGTTTCTACCGTCGCGGAAGTTGATATCCGTAAGACAAGGGAAAAAGACCATGTGAATGCCAAGTGCCTCGTATTGGCCTCAGTTGATGGTGTATACCAGAGGCAGCACGAGAAGATGGACTTAGTTTCTATCTTTCTCCATAACAATGTTTTATTTGGAGAGCAATCTCGTATCGCAAGATATGAGACCTCGAAAGAATTTCTTCAAGCGAGATTGGCTGTCGGGTCATTTATAGGGGACTACGTCCATACAATGATTAGCTATATTAAAAAGCTCACGGACCTGGAGAACACGTTGGAGAACGAGTTATGTACTGACTTGATTTTATAGTCCCTACCTTCTACTTACGCCCAGGGGAAGCAGGTTATACTTCAAGTTGAGGGCACCCTGAAGGAAACCAGGGAGACATCCGTTCTGCTTATTGGGGAATCTTCCTCTTCTGGATCTAAGGCGGATGCCAAGGGTGAGAAGAAGAAGACCTCCACAAAGCTGATAGGAGGTGTCGGTAAGGTAGAAGAAAAGGGTAGGGCAAAAGTTTCGGGGTTAACAGTAGGGAAGGAGGGATGTTCCTGTTGTTACGGGAAAAGGGCATTGGCAGAAGGGATGCAGGGCTTGGAAAGCCAGAATCCAGGATCCGAAGCATGTTGTGGTTTCGACTTTGGGTGTGTTTGTGATTGAAAACAGTCTGTCAATTAACTCTACTTTCTGGGTACAAGATACCGGATCAGGATCTCATATCAGTAATTCATTACAGGCTTTGAGAAACCGTAGAGTCATCAAGGCAGGTGATATGACTCTCAGGGTTGCTAACGATGAGCGTGGATGCTGTATCCGTAGGATATATCACCTAGAATTGACAAGTGGGTAGATATTGATTCTACGTAACTGTTTGTGTGTACCAAGTCTAGTATGTAAGCGATGTGGTTCACATCCACTTAAATCAAAGTGTGATTGGGTCAGGTACACTAGAGAACCGTATATACGTGTTAAATCAAGCTCAAGTTTTCAATGTCCAGAACACACTTAAAAGAAAGTCTCCAGAATTAAATAAAACTTTCTTATGGCATTGTAGACATGGTCACATCAATGAAACACGGTTGTCGAAGTTACATAGAGAGGGATATTTGGATCTGTTCGAATATCAGTCTTATGCAACTTGTCAATCTTGTCTCATAGGAAAGATGACAAAGACTCCGTTCACTGGACACGGAGTAAGAGCGAGCGAGCTCGCTCTTGGAACTCATACACAGCGACGTGTGTAGTCCAATATCTACAGATGCACGAAGTGGTTATTCCTATTTCATTACTTTTACGGATAATTTCTCTAGGTTATGACATGTCTTCTTGTGAAAGCATAAATCCAAACCCTTTGAAAAATTCTGGGAATATAAGAATGAAGTGGAAAAACAAACAGGCAAAAGTATTAAGACACTGAGATCTGATCGATGTGGTGAAAACTTAATTGCCGAGTTTCTGGATTACTTAAAAGAGAATGAAATTCTCTCTCAGCTTACTTCTCCATACACATCACAACACAACGGTGTATAAGAAAGGCAGAACAGAACCTTATTGGATATTGTTCGTTCCATGATGAGTAAACGCTGAGTTGCCGCGATCCTTTTGAAGTTATGCACTAGAATCAGCTGCATATCTTTTGAATAAGGTTCCTACCAAGACCGTGCCTACTACACCATATCAGATGTGGAGTGGGAAGAAACCCTATCTTCAGCATTTGAAGATATAGGGATGTCCAGCTTTTGTCAAAAAGCGGTATACGGACAAGTTCGAGGCATGCTCAATACTGTATAGGTTTGTAGGATACCCAAAGAACTCCAGGGGGTATCTTTTCTATTACGCAGAGGAACAAAATGTTTTTTGTTCCTCGTCATGCCCATTTTTTTTTAGAAAATCAATTTTTTGAAAAAGGAACTAGTGGGAGCGCAATAGAACTGGAAGAAATTCAAGAACCACAAACTATTACTGAAAGTATGGTAGAACCAGAGGTTTCAAAAGAACCGGACATCCCTACGCCAATCCACAGGACTAGTAGGCAGTCTCATCCGCCCGAGAGATACTACGGTTTTCTCATAGACGGGGATCGAGAGGATTGCATCATTGACAATGATGAGCCAACTAGCTTCCAGTAAGCCATTCAGAGCGGCGACTCGGTAAAATGGTTGGATGCAATGCGGACCGAATGGAGTCCATGTACACCAACAAAGTATGCACTTTGAACATTGCTCCAGAAGGGGTAAAACCCGAAGGTTGCAAATGGATCTTCAGAAAGAAGATTGGTGTAGATGGATAGGTTGAAACCTATAAGGCTAGACTTGTTGCAAAAGGTTTTCGTCAAAGACCTGGTTTGGACTATGATAAAACCTTTTCTCTAGTAGCTATGCTCAAATCCATTCGGACCCTTCTTGCCATTGCTACCTTCCAAGATTTTGAGATCCAGCAAATGGACGTAAAGACGGCTTTTTTAAATGATGATTCGGAAGAGTGCGTCTATATGGATCAGCCAGAGGGTTTCAATCAGAGTAGGAGCAGCGGGACAATGTGCAAGTTTCATTAGTCCATTTATGGACTAAAGCAGGCATCGCAGAGTTGGAACATCTGTTTTTATTAAGACAGTCAAAGAATTCGACTTTATAAAAAATCCAGATGAACTATGCATTTATAGTAAGATTGTAGCAAGAACTGTGGAATTCCTCGTTGAGTACGTGGATGACATTTTCTTGATAGGAAATAACATTCCTATGCTACAACCAGTCAAAAGATTCTTGTCACAGAGCTTCTCCATGAAAGACCTGGGTGATACCAACTACATTCTGGGGATCCAGATCTATCATGAAAGATCAAAGAGGATGGTGGGACTGTAACATTTCAAAAAAGATAAAATGTTAATTTTGGGAATTTTTATAATTTAATATTATTTTATTGAATATTTTAATATTTTGGAATTATTAAATACAAATAAATGGGGAAAAATTTTGGAAAATTTTGGAAAATTCTAAAATAGGGTAAATTAGAGAATTATGACATTTTAAAGTTTTTGTGATTAATTTGACACTAATTTAGTGCTAATCGCGATTAAAAATCGCTAATCGGTTTTTAGCTTTTTGTGCAACACATGCACATATCACTTTTTCACACTTGTGCATTTTCTTGCCATGCTTTTCATTTGGGTTTACTATTTGAGTGAGAAGGGTTTTAAAAGGAAAAAGAAAAGGAAAAGAATAAAGAAATGGGTAGTTGGTGAGAGAGAGAGGTATGGGCTTCATTGACTAAGGACTTAACCATTTCTCCCCTCATTTCCCTCCCTCTTCTCCCTTCTCCTGCTGCTGCTCCTGCACCTCCTTTCCCTCCCCTCTTCAAGCTCCAAAACACCTCTAAAACAACCCCAAAACCCAATCTCCATTTCATTAAATGTGTGCACAATCCCTAGATCTACACTTGGTGCTAAAGAAGCAAGGATTTTGGCCACTAGGGGCAACTCAAGAAAATTCTTGAGTTGCCAAATGAGATATTTTCTGGACCTTAAACTTAGTTTATGCATTTCCTTTACCCTCATATTAAGATCGAATCGATATTGTGTGATATTGTGGACTTGTGGATAACCTAGTTAGGGTTGTGATGATTTATGGGTTGTAATATGGAATTGAGGTCAGTAGAGGTTATACCATCACCCTAGTGTATGAATTGGAAACCCAAAACCTGAAGCTTAAACCATAATACGGATTTTAGAAACCGATATCGGGGAATTTATGAAATCTGTGAAGGGTATATTGAATCTGCTATCATCCGAGACACCCTAAATTAAAATTGATTGGACAGTGACACGTGCAGGCCCCCAGGAAGCTAACCCCAAGACCCCAGCTCCCACTTCTTCTTCCCGGCCGCCAATTTATCCCCATTGGCCGCAAATTGCGGCCTGGGTCCCACCATTTTGGCTCGTATTGGTTCTGTAGCTCCTACATGTTCATGTTAGACCCCTGGTATATATAGATTTGTATAAAGTGACCTAGGGTAAAATCTGGGACATATTTCCTAAGTTGCTGTTTTAGATTCATGTTTCCGTATTCCGTATTTTTAATTCTGCAATTGTGGATTGTGTTTTGCCTCGACTATTTGGCGTTTATACGACGATATAGAGGATGTGTTGATGGTTTTGAAGGCGTGCCATGGGTTTTAACCTATAGGCCTCTTATCGTATCATTTTGGATTTCATGTGCCGTTTTAGCTTTGATTTGGTTTTAATGCGCATATACGATATTTTGATGTGTAGGTACCCCATGAAGACTTCGGGACGACAAGCAAGCGCGTGGCGACGTCCACAAATGAAGACGCTAGGTGAGTAGATAATATCTACTGGGGGAAGTCGGGTGGATGGCTTATAGCACCCCCGCAGTCCGTAGTTGTTATTATATATGATAGTTAGGTGTATTATGAATAGTGTAGGGTTAGAAGTGACTAGTGTAGTTCATAGTCGCGAACCCTAGAATAGAATTACACCTACACGCACACCCTTGCATATTACTTATACTGGCACTGTGTTGATGATATTGGATGACTTTGGAGATGAGTCAATGATATTGGGCTTTGTGCCGCGAGATCGGTGATGTGATATGATTCGTATTTGGGATACGAAATGTGATTCTTGCGGGCTTGGGATGTGTGTTTACCCCCGCATGCATACTTTATTGATGGTATCGATTTATACTAGACATAGAATAGTACCCCAGATTTTATAATATGTTGATAGTGATACCTGAAGTGTGATGAGATAGTGTGATATTGACCCGTACCCAGCTATTGGGATGCCGTACGACGATTTACCGTATGGGCTTTACATTGATGATAGATCCGCACTCATGACTTGAGGATGTCATATGATATACTGTATCCTACGCGATATTATTGAGGCGGAATCTCCGACTATTATATCTATATATATATCGACTCAGATGTTAGGCGGTTTCCTTACCTGTAGCTCAGCTTGTTAGTTCAGCTGTATAGTTTAGTGTAGTTGTTAGATTAGATTAGACTCCTACCTATTTCAAAACTAGCGGGTCGTGGGTATTTTAAAAGACAGGTCAAGGGATCTACGGACATTTCAAAAGGCGTATCTTTTCATAAAAACACCGTAGCCCCTATTTTCAAAACCCCATGATTCGTGATATTTCAAAAGGCACCATTTGTAGGACTTATATTAGATTAATGCAGATTAGTTATAGTTGCGTCTAGATTCAGCTCCCACTTTTTTTGTGGTTCGCTTTGCATCGCATTCTTATATTATGTTTCATACTCCATTATTGATATCATGCTGTTAGGACACCAGCACCATTACCGATGTTGCGTATGTACCACGTACACTTACTTGCCGGCTCACACACATCTTCATCGGTAATTGCCATGTCACGTACACCTTAGAAAATACTATTGCTTGACATAACCTATTAGCTAATAGTTTAGACATTGTAGTTATTACCTGCTACTTCATGCATACTGATATTCATTGTTATGCCGCATTCATGGATTCTCATGCATATATTCACTATTTTACGTGTTACTGAGTTTTGGATTTGGATTTCCGTGAGATTTTCTGGATTTGGAGGAAAACCGCAATAACACAGATAAACATTTTCTCTCTTTTAAAATAAAAAGTGCGGTTTTCCCATGATGTATGAGTTGTCCACCATGAGTTTGCTGATGGATTTGGAAACCCGATTCGAGGAGACGGATGAACCGTTTCGGGTACATGGTGGACCCGGTGCGGTACCCCGGGGCAAGATGAATGTGGTGATGACGTTGAGCCTGGCAGGGGAGCACTACCGACCGGTGATTTTACCTGACGCATCGGATATCCGGAGGATACCGTCGTGGTCTTGAGATTGATGGTAGGGGCCGGTCTGGACTGACGGCGCCCTAGATTTTGTGATTGGGATACAGAGATATCGGGATATTTGGATTACGTTTTGTGCCAATGTTAGGCACTGTTTTATGCTGATTTCATTATGATACCTCATTTTAAAAATACAAAGGAAATCTCACTAAAGTATGAAAACAGTTTCTTCATTTACATGTATTATGTTCTATGCATTCATACCTCATTCTTATGTTATATTGCTACCTGAGGCACTGACACAGGCACATGAGATTACACTCGGGTTAGATATTTACCCTAGCCTTGTTATAGGCTGCATGTTTTATATTGAGGATTTTGTACTGTTCGTTTTGACCTAGGATTATGTCTTGCATTCGGTTTCTGCTTGTAGTTATTCTCTATTTACGAGTTGGCAACTCACCCCCGTTGTGCCACAGTTCTTGCAGGTTTTGCCGTACAGGTTCCTTTGCGGCATTTCTGGCACATTGCTTCCTTGCGGGTGAATTGCATTTGGTAGGTGGTTCCTTTTGCATCAAAACCACCATTGTACTTATATTATTCTTTGTATCTAGAATTTCCATCAACCAAATTTGTTTATTGTTTCAGACTCAGACTTTAGTGATGTTTTATTTGGCCTTAGAGTCGCGCTTAGTAGTATTGCGGTTTTCATGCTTACTGTGTTTCTTTTGGATCGATCCTCGCCTTTCGGCGTTGTATATTATATTGCATGTGTGGTTGTGACCGTCAATTGACGAAGAGCTAGCTCCCGCTTGGGGATGCCTTTTATCATTGTATATATGTTATGCTTGTTGTATCCCGTTCGGGGCCAGTATTTACAAAAGAAACTCTGCCGAAATTTTTAGAAAAGACTTTACCTTTTAAAAATGCACCTTCGGCTTAGTTATTTAAAAACCTCGACTTCAAACATATTTTCCTTCACTTCTTTAAACCAGTTTTCTTCACTTACTCTTAAAATGGTTTTAGATTTCTGGGCTTTGGCTTACTTGGATCAGATGGAGTCCTATAGATTTCATATGGTTCGAGGGCTAGTCACGTGCTCTTTCGGGTCGTGACCAAGTTGGTATCAGAGCGCTAGGTTGACCTTGGTTCGAGTCTAAGTTTGACTATGTAGAGCCTAGGGCGTTTATATATATACGGAACTTAGGCTTGACCTTACGGAACTTAGACTTAGTCGAGGGGGTATTAGACTCGAACTTTCGTCGTATAGGATGACCCTTGGTTGATGGAATAGGTGACTAAAGTAGAGTGACGTACCGTTGGTATGTTCCGCGGCATACTTACGACACGCCACTCCGCTTAAGGAACCTTAGGATGTACATATTTTCGAGATCAGTGATTCTCTTTATATCCATGATTATACATCCATTTGAGATCCCCGATTCTATTAGTCCATGATCATACCTTCATTGATGCTGTTCCTTCTTATGATCGTGTATCCACTCTGGATCTGTTGTTTCCTTTCTTGCCATTGATCTGCTCTCTTCGATACTCAATTGAGGTTCCTGTCGCCATATTTGAGCGCAGTTTGGGCTGCTGCTAGGGTTACGGTCAGTGCGAGCTCGTCTGGTACGAGGGCTGACCATTGTGTTTTCTGGTGACATGGGAACGTCTCGAGTTAGTATTGATGACTGTGACCTCAAATGGATGCGAGTGCTTGGTTTTGCCCCGGATGATCGGGCCATTGTTAGAGCTGCCAGTTGAGAGAGGACTGTTGATGTACATCATACCTCAGAGATTATGATGTCGCCTACCGTGCAGACAGAGGGACCAGCTGTTGCTGAGATTGACGGGGTGTCGCTTTCGGAGCTTACGAGCTTAGATTGTCGGAGCTTCCAGACAGATATGAGACAGATTATAGCTAGTCTACTCGATTTGAGAGACGAAGGTGATTCGTCCGATTTATGCACCGGAGCGGGCCCAGTTGAGTTGAAGATTTCCAGTGTGGAGAGTCTTACTCAGATCTAGGGCAGACCGATTCAGAGATGACCGCCAATGCGTCGCCTTTCCTGGAGGATTGAGGCGCTGTTCGGCGTGCAGGTGAATGAGCCAGTTGCTGCTGCAAATGACGAGATATCGCCCAGATGGTTGGAGCTGCTGCAGCGTGAGCATATACTTAGAGAGATGATAGCGAGTCGCCAGTCACCTGAGGATGAATGACTAGGACATTTGGTTCGTCCGTTTACCGATGCGAGGTCATCAGATAGATTGATTCCAGCTAGAGACGACTTCACGCAGATTCGTTGAGAGTCGATTGAGACGATCGAAGGTCAGGAGCCCATTTTCCAAGTTTAAAGTATACGGAAAGACATGCAGGTGATTCTATGGACCCTCTAGAAGAATGAAACCCTAACTCGACTTAATGACCGTGTGAAAGCCTTTGAACCTTAGGGTTTACGGCAGTTCCGCGGCGCCATTAGTGAGGCTTGGGTTTGCCCTTCTACGGCTGGACCACCGACGCTGAGGCATGTACTCGATACTATTAAACTGTACTCAAGATGTTGATCTCTTGGGGGATTATAAGGTTCTGACGAGTCGATCGAATGTTTCGACATCATTCGGATATCATGTGATGGGATGCATTGCTTGGGAGACTCCAGATACGAGTATAGCCGTTGGAGCATAGTCCATGCAGCCACGATGAGACGAGTCCGAATTAGTCGACATTGAAGCAGAGTGAAGAAAAGAGTTCGTAAGAGATTTCGACGAGATGACGTCCCACTCCGCTGACATTAGAGATGTGATACGCACCCAGAGGCGTTGTATATGGATATATCTTCCAGAAAGAAGCGCGATAAGTATGCAGCCGTTCCGGAACAAGAATTTGCTTCAGCAAGGGATGATGACTTCTGGGCAATTCGGCAAGGATGAGATTTGAGAGAGACTTCGACATGACCTTTCTGGAATACTATACGAGAAGACCTGACCCAGGAGTGGTCATATTGCGCACAACCAGCAGGCCAGAGTTAGCATTGTCGATGAGGTAGTTGACCAGATTCGGATAAAGGAACTTACCCAGATGCGTTGCGAATCGATCAAGGACGGACGAGTATTGAGTATTCCTCCGATGGTTGGGACGTATTCCCGAGGACCTGTTCGGCCTGACATCTTCTACAGAATGATGAAGCTACAGAGTACGCGATTTCGAGTCCGTGTGAGAGACTTCAGATTGACCGTGGCCGAGAACAGTGCAGTACGTAGATATGCATGGCGTGACGTCATAGTGGACGACGATAGAGACAGGTGGAACCAGAGGTTCGGGCGAGACGCTGACGAGCTGTCATTGCTGCCCGTCGAGACCAGAGGTCAGATATGCTTACAGAGGCATTGGGATGCAACCAGATTCCGAGAAATATTGTGCTGAGGACACAGATGTCTATCGAGTGAGAAGAGATTATGCAGGAGAGCCAGCCTCTGTACAGTTCGGCATAGGCAAGATCGGAAGAGACCTTGAGCAGGATTCCTTCCAGGACATTGCTGCAATGATGTTTGCATCCAGGATCAGATATGTGACGTGCATTCAGAGAGCCAGAGGCCGACGCCAGTGATGGGCTGCCTCACGAGTGGTCGTGAGGATTGACCGATAGGTGACCAGAGAAGTGCCAGAACGGAATCGTCCCCGTTAGCACACCTGACAGGGCCGATGAGCCGATTGACTGCGAGATAGGTAATCCTCAGAGAAGATAAGGACCCAGAGTCAGAGGGCGCCAGACCGTGAGTAAGAGGCAAGTAGATATCTTGCGCTGCTAGCAGTGGATGCACCGACTCCTTCTCGACCTCGAAGGAGGAACTACCGACGACGGTACTATGATTTGTGATTTTGTGATTCGATTATCACGTATCCGTCATTTTGGATTTTGGTATTTTGGGCGTTCTGTTTGCATGATTTAGTTTTGATGACTGAGTTTCATGATATTTGTTTCATGCACCCACTGGATATTTATATTTTGCGCATAGTTATTATATTCGAGGTTTTGATTGTGAATTCACGCCCACCTTATACAGTGATTTGATTTACACTTCCAGCAGAGTTTTCATGCACCTTTAGTGTTTTGATATACGATTTTGGTGCATGCCAGATGCACTAAATCGGGATTCTTCGTGCATGTTACATGCACCTGATTTGGTTGCTGTCAGGCACACACGTTGTCTATGACAGATGTTTCGTGCACACCCGTTGCACCTAGATGTTGTTTTGTACACCTGTATGACACATATATGTATTTTGATTCCTTGCGCACCAGACGCATAGGATATTCTCTATGTATTGATATCTTCGGAGCCCCGACAAATTGGAGTATTACAAAAATTGTTTTAGTATTGGGGGTTTAAATTTAAATTCGGGGACCGAATTTCTATAAGGGGGGTAGATTGTAACATTTCAAAAAAGATAAAATGTTAATTTTGGGAATTTTTATAATTTAATATTATTTTATTGAATATTTTAATATTTTGGAATTATTAAATACAAATAAATGGGGAAAAATTTTGGAAAATTCTAAAATAGGGTAAATTAGAGAATTATGACATTTTAAAGTTTTTGTGATTAATTTGACACTAATTTAGTGCTAATCGCGATTAAAAATCGCTAATCGGTTTTTAGCTTTTTGTGCAACACATGCACATATCACTTTTTCACACTTGTGCATTTTCTTGCCATGCTTTTCATTTGGGTTTACTATTTGAGTGAGAAGGGTTTTAAAAGGAAAAAGAAAAGGAAAAGAATAAAGAAATGGGTAGTTGGTGAGAGAGAGAGGTATGGGCTTCATTGACTAAGGACTTAACCATTTCTCCCCTCATTTCCCTCCCTCTTCTCCCTTCTCCTGCTGCTGCTCCTGCACCTCCTTTCCCTCCCCTCTTCAAGCTCCAAAACACCTCTAAAACAACCCCAAAACCCAATCTCCATTTCATTAAATGTGTGCACAATCCCTAGATCTACACTTGGTGCTAAAGAAGCAAGGATTTTGGCCACTAGGGGCAACTCAAGAAAATTCTTGAGTTGCCAAATGAGATATTTTCTGGACCTTAAACTTAGTTTATGCATTTCCTTTACCCTCGTATTAAGATCGAATCGATATTGTGTGATATTGTGGACTTGTGGATAACCTAGTTAGGGTTGTGATGATTTATGGGTTGTAATATGGAATTGAGGTCAGTAGAGGTTATACCATCACCCTAGTGTATGAATTGGAAACCCAAAACCTGAAGCTTAAACCATAATACGGATTTTTGAAACCGATATCGGGGAATTTATGAAATCTGTGAAGGGTATATTGAATCTGCTATCATCCGAGACACCCTAAATTAAAATTGATTGGACAGTGACACGTGCAGGCCCCCAGGAAGCTAACCCCAAGACCCCAGCTCCCACTTCTTCTTCCCGGCCGCCAATTTATCCCCATTGGCCGCAAATTGCGGCCTGGGTCCCACCATTTTGGCTCGTATTGGTTCTGTAGCTCCTACATGTTCATGTTAGACCCCTGGTATATATAGATTTGTATAAAGTGACCTAGGGTAAAATCTGGGACATATTTCCTAAGTTGTTGTTTTAGATTCATGTTTCCGTATTCCGTATTTTTAATTCTGCAATTGTGGATTGTGTTTTGCCTCGACTATTTGGCGTTTATACGACGATATAGAGGATGTGTTGATGGTTTTGAAGGCGTGCCATGGGTTTTAACCTATAGGCCTCTTATCGTATCATTTTGGATTTCATGTGCCGTTTTAGCTTTGATTTGGTTTTAATGCGCATATACGATATTTTGATGTGTAGGTACCCCATGAAGACTTCGGGTCGACAAGCAAGCGCGTGGCGACGTCCACAAATGAAGACGCTAGGTGAGTAGATAATATCTACTGGGGGAAGTCGGGTGGATGGCGTATAGCACCCCCGCAGTCCGTAGTTGTTATTATATATGATAGTTAGGTGTATTATGGATAGTGTAGGGTTAGAAATGACTAGTGTAGTTCATAGTCGCGAACCCTAGAATAGAATTACACCTACACGCACACCCTTGCATATTACTTATACTGGCACTGTGTTGATGATATTGGATGACTTTGGAGATGAGTCAATGATATTGGGCTTTGTGCCGCGAGATCGGTGATGTGATATGATTCATATTTGGGATACGAAATGTGATTCTTGCGGGCTTGGGATGTGTGTTTACCCCCGCATGCATACTTTATTGATGGTATCGATTTATACTAGACATAGAATAGTACCCCAGATTTTATAATATGTTGATAGTGATACCTGAAGTGTGATGAGATAGTGTGATATTGACCCGTACCCAGCTATTGGGATGCCGTACGACGATTTACCGTATGGGCTTTACATTGATGATAGATCCGCACTCATGACTTGAGGATGTCATATGATATACTGTATCGTACGCGATACTATTGAGGCGGAATCACCGACTATTATATCTATATATATATCGACTCAGATGTTAGGCGGTTTCCTTACCTGTAGCTCAGCTTGTTAGTTCAGCTGTATAGTTTAGTGTAGTTGTTAGATTAGATTAGACTCCTACCTATTTCAAAACTAGCGGGTCGTGGGTATTTTAAAAGACAGGTCAAGGGATCTACGGACATTTCAAAAGGCGTATCTTTTCATAAAAACACCGTAGCCCCTATTTTCAAAACCCCATGATTCGTGATATTTCAAAAGGCACCATTTGTAGGACTTATATTAGATTAATGCAGATTAGTTATAGTTGCGTCTAGATTCAGCTCCCACTTTTTTTGTGGTTCGCTTTGCATCGCATTCTTATATTATGTTTCATACTCCATTATTGATATCATGCTGTTAGGACACCAGCACCATTACCGATGTTGCGTATGTACCACGTACACTTACTTGCCGGCTCACACACATCTTCATCGGTAATTGCCATGTCACGTACACCTTAGAAAATACTATTGCTTGACATAACCTATTAGCTAATAGTTTAGACATTGTAGTTATTACCTGCTACTTCATGCATACTGATATTCATTGTTATGCCGCATTCATGGATTCTCATGTATATATTCACTATTTTACGTGTTACTGAGTTTTGGATTTGGATTTCCGTGAGATTTTCTGGATTTGGAGGAAAACCGCAAAAACACAGATAAACATTTTCTCTCTTTTAAAATAAAAAGTGCGGTTTTCCCATGATGTATGAGTCGTCCACCATGAGTTTGCTGATGGATTTGGAAACCCGATTTGAGGAGACGGATGAACCGTTTCGGGTACATGGTGGACCCGGTGCGGTACCCCGGGGCAAGATGAATGTGGTGATGACGTTGAGCCTGGCAGGAGAGCACTACCGACCGGTGATTTTACCTGACGCGTCGGATATCCGGAGGATACCGTCGTGGTCTTGAGATTGATGGTAGGGGCCGGTCTGGACTGACGGCGCCCTAGATTTTGTGATTGGGATACAGAGATATCAGGATATTTGGATTACGTTTTGTGCCGATGTTAGGCACTGTTTTATGCTGATTTCATTATGATACCTCATTTTAAAAATACAAAGGAAATCTCACTAAAGTATGAAAACAGTTTCTTCATTTACATGTATTATGTTCTCATGCATTCATACCTCATTCTTATGTTATATTGCTACCTGAGGCACTGACACAGGCACAGGAGATTACACTCGGGTTAGATATTTACCCTAGCCTTGTTATAGGCTGCATGTTTTATATTGAGGATTTTGTACTGATCGTTTTGACCTAGGATTATGTCTTGCGTTCGGTTTCTGCTTGTAGTTATTCTCTATTCACGAGTTGGCAACTCACCCCCGTTGTGCCACAGTTCTTGCAGGTTTTGCCGTACAGGTTCCTTTGCGGCATTTCTGGCACATTGCTTCCTTGCGGGTGAATTGCATTTGGTAGGTGGTTCCTTTTGCATCAAAACCACCATTGTACTTATATTATTCTTTGTATCTAGAATTTCCATCAACCAAATTTGTTTATTGTTTCAGACTCAGACTTTAGTGATGTTTTATTTGGCCTTAGAGTCGCGCTTAGTAGTATTGCGGTTTTCATGCTTACTGTGTTTCTTTTGGATCGATCCTCGCCTTTCGGCGTTGTATATTATATTGCATGTGTGGTTGTGACCGTCAATTGACGAAGAGCTAGCTCCCGCTTGGGGATGCCTTTTATCATTGTATATATGTTATGCTTGTTGTATCCCGTTCGGGGCCAGTATTTACAAAAGAAACTCTGCCGAAATTTTTAGAAAAGACTTTACCTTTTAAAAATGCACCTTCGGCTTAGTTATTTAAAAACCTCGACTTCAAACATATTTTCCTTCACTTCTTTAAACCAGTTTTCTTCACTTACTCTTAAAATGGTTTTAGATTTCTGGGCTTTGGCTTACTTGGATCAGATGGAGTCCTATAGATTTCATATGGTTCGAGGGCCAGTCACGTGCTATTTCGGGTCGTGACAGGGACTTTCACAATCAAGGTACAACAACACCATACTGAAAATATTTAGTATGGATGATTCTAAGCACGGTAGTCTACCGGCTTGTCACGGAATCACCCTCTCCAAAGAGATGTCTCCAAAGACTGATTTGGAAAGGGCTCACATCACATCTATACCCTACGCTTCTGTTGTAGGCTCTATAATGTATGCGATGTTGTGTACCAAACCGGATGTAGCTTACGCACTGAGCGTGGTAAGCTGGTATCAGTCAAACCCAGGTAAGAAGCACTGGGAAGCAGTAAAGAACATTCTCAAGTACCTGAGAAGGACTAAGGAGATGTTCTTGGTGTATGGCGGAAAAGACCTCTAGATCGAGGCCTTTGCTGACTCCAGCTTCCAGATTGATAAGAATGACTCAAGTACATGTTGGGTTATGTCTTTACCCTCAGTGGAAGGGCGGTCTGTTGGAAGAGCTCCAAGCAGGACACCGTTGCAAACTCGACGATGGAAACAGAGTAGTTTGCTGCATGAGACGCCACAAAAGAGGCAGTCTGGATGAGGAAGTTCTTAATTGAACTTCAGGTGGTTCCTTCCATTTGATGGTCTAATACTTTAGTATTGTGATAACATACGGCGCTATAGTTTTAGGGAAGGAACCCAGGTCCCATCAGAGATCAAGACATATCTTGAGGCGGTACCACCTGATCAGGGAGATCGTTGATCCCTAGGAGATCGAGGTGAGGAGAGTAGATACGGAGAACAACACTGCATATCCAATCACAGAGGCCATCCCTCAGACTGTGTTCAAGAGGCTATTCGAGATCTTCGGGCTGCGATATGCCAGTATATGGCCTCAGTGCAAGTGGGAGATTGTTATTGATATATGCCCTAGAGACCATTATTGTATCATACTGGATTGTATATTACTTAATGGGAGCTTGGGATATACACGGATATAGTAACAGTCTTGCTCGAAATGGTAGTATGCTACTTGGTTTGTTTCTACCTCAATATGTGCATGTGTTTCTTTTAGCATATCGTTTATACATATTGGTAGAGCCCTTAGGATCTTTGCTTGATTACTAGCGTTGTGATGGCAGTCATACTAGTGGGGGCTGGGTAGTCTATAAGCACATCCTATACAGGTCCCTACTCATAGGATTATCGAGACGGGGCATCGATACTCCAGAGTAGACTAGTGTATACGCTTCTCATCCCAGCAGGGGAGATGGTCTGTCCCACAGCCATTAGTACGTCGTACTGGAGATAGTATGCAGATGCTCATTGGGTTATGAGTACACTGGACAAGACTCGTAGGGAACTATTGGTGGGTATTATACCTATCGTCGGGTAGCAGTTAGTATAGCTTAGTCCGTCGACTTGACACTGCTGCTTCGCCTCGAGTGTGTTCCCACTGTACTTTGATTACTACCCTACCACGGCTCAAAGGTGTCGTGAAAACAGGTAGTAGTTGGGCGTAGTCCCGAAGCACTTAGAGGCAGTAGCGTTTAGATAGGATTCGTCTCTCCCGGTATTTGAGGTTGATATCGCGCTGTGTTCGGAAGGCCATCACACAAAGTCCTTGGCCAAGGCAAGCGAGGTTTACTGGTAGGTACTCCAGTAGTTCCTCAGGGTGTTTTGGGCTATACCCCGACACAACTTATTGCGCTATTAGGGGTCTGACGATTACCGCCCCTAGGCCTGATATGCGATACTCCTACACGAACAGACCGAACTATACATAGATTGTCACATACAGGCTCAGTAGGAGTTCAGATGAGTTAGCTCATCGGCCTTCTTATCGACAGTTACCTGGGTAGCCATTACGTGCAGCTAGTACCGCTTGCAGCTTATGGTTAAACCCACTGCCAGCGTAGTGTCGAGTGTTTAGAGTCCCACATAGAGAGTTTCCCTGCATCGGGCAAAAGGTGTAGAGGCCGTATGATTTTATGGCAGGGCTTCGATCACTTACATGCACTTGTGCACGTATGATTATCGGGCGGATAATACTAGTGGGCTTTGGCTTAAGCCGGATCCTAGTATTATATTGATGGATTATTTTTGTCTCTTTTGTTGAAGATAGTGCCCTCAAAGTCAATTATTGGATCGCAGGTACGTGATTGCAATGATTGAGGCAGGACCTATACCGATATGACAGTCTTGCTCGAGATGATAGTATGCTATCTGGTTTGTCTTTATCGTCGTATACATGCTTTAGTTCGCTATTGCATATTGATAGAGCCCATATGATTCTTGCTTGACTACCAGCAGTATGATGGCGATCATATACGTGGGAGCTGGGGTCTGTAAGCACATCCTTAAAAGTGTCCCTAGTTGTGGGAGTTTCGAGACAGGGCATCGATACTCCAGAGTAGACTAGTGTATACAGTCGAGACCCCGACGAGGGGCGGTGGTCGGTCTCACAAGCCACTGTTGTCAGTAGGATCACCTAAGATGTATACAGGTGCTCATTGGGTTATGAGTACACCGGACAGGACTCGCCGGGAACCTGCTAGTTGGTATTATACCTAGCGTCAGATAGCAGTTCCCTGGTGACATGTGTACAGGTTAGTTCATTGACCTGAGGTCGTCATTTGTCTCGTGTAAGTTCCCAATGTGCTTTGATTTCTACCCTATCACGGCTCAAAGGAGTCGTGCAAACAGGTCTTTTGGGTACAGTCCCGAGCCACATGGAGGCAAGTGAGAGGATCGGCAAGGGATTCGTCTCTTCCGGTATTGGGGGTGAGATCGTGCTGTGTCTAGGAGAGCCATTACACAAAGCCCTCGGCCGAGGCAGGAGATTTACTGGTAGGTACTCCAGTAGTATCTCAGGGTGTTCTGGGCCACTCTCTGACACGACTTATACTACTATTGTGGGTCTGACGTTACCAGCCCCTAGGCCTATATGCGATACTCATAGACGAACGGACCGGACTGTATGTATATTGTCACTGTTAGGCTCAGTAGGGTTTATGGATGAGTTCGCTCGTCAGCTTCCCTTCCTATCAATACATAGGCAACCGTTACGTACAGCCAGTACCTCTGACGTGCTAGTGGTTATACCCAGTGCCAGTGTGTTGATGAGTCATTAGAGTCCCCCACAGACACTTTCCTAAGTTCGGGCGAAACGTTGTAGAGGCCGTATGGTTTTATGGCAGGGTTCGGAAAATGCACGTGCGTTTTCGCACGTGTCATTTTTTCGGGCAGATAATACTGGTAGGCTTTGGTTTAAGCCGGAACCCAGTATTATATTGTGTAGATATAATATCTTTGTCTCAGTTGCATTTGTATTCGGTCGTAATACAAATGCGGGTATGTTTATACTGTTATGGGGTTATCCTGAAATTCGTTTCAGGATCACTTTTGGAAGTTGCCAGTTTCCAGTTTTCTAACAGCCGTATTTAACATTCGGTTAAATGCGGATTTATCTTTTCTTTAGATGAGTATGGAAGTTTCTAGATGGTGACTAGGATGGTGACCAAGCTTGTGAGTCATTAGTGCATTGATTTTTGCATTAATGGTTTTGGTGACTAGGTTAAATGATTCATCCTTTACTTTAATTGTGTTCATACAAGGTGTTATGTGACTCATCCTCTTCATTGATCTTGTGATCACCTCCCCCTCTCCTACACTCACCTCCCTCCCCTCTATATAGTGGCCGGCCTCCCCCCCTCTTGTGGGATGATGGTTATTGTTCACTAGGGAAAAGATTATGATTGATTTGTATATGGAAATTTCATATAGCTCAAATTCTTATCACCTGATTCCAAAAGGCAACTTCATTAACCGTTCGTCCATAGCTTTGGACGTAACGAGACAAAGTGTTCTACTCTTTCTCTACATTATCTTAGTCGTCTCTTCTAGCAAACTTGATGATCGAGTTGCCTCGGTTCAGAGGCGGGAGCCCGTTTAAAGATCCGTCGACGTGGTGCCACCTAGACGAGAAGACTGGAGATTCAGGAGATCGGAGCAGCCTCAACAAAGCATGGGATGATGGTTGAAGACCGAAGGACTCGGATCGTTCGGTATAATTTTCTACCCACTTTGTAGTTTGTTAGTTTAGCTTTAATGGCAGATTCGGGTTATAGTACGTGATAGCGCCAGTTGTAAAAGTTTTTGTTCCGCATTCGGCGTCTGTTAGACGGCCGTGGCGCTACCGTGGACTTACAGTGGTATCAAAGCCTCACCATTAAGCTATACTAATTTGTGCTAACACGTTTAAAATATCGATCGAACGGAATTTCGAAAATCACTTTTTTCAGTGTTAAAGTTTCTGTCGATTTTTAAAAGGGTTTAAAAATTATTTTGAGCATCACAGAAAACTAAGCAGGCTTTTCTAAGCATTATGGAAAAATTTGGGCACGTGATCCCACAAGACCACCGCGGATCCACAGTCAAACCCTCGGTTTGATCGCGGAACCGTGGCGTGTTTTTGGGAACAGTGCTCCAACTTTTTCCAGAGAGCTTCATTTTGGAAATTGTGGTTTTTGGTATATATCTTTTAGGCCCAGATTTTGTTACTGTACAGCAGATGTACGTGGGGCCCACTTCGGGAAATTTTGTCGATCGAAATTTTAAACTTGTTAGTATACAATACTTACTTTATATCTCCGACCGGGAATGTCATTTGAGCGGTAAACTGCGTCTAATTGCTATAGTTCTTTTAGACGGGTTTGCGAACGTGACATTCGCGTTGATGTTTTGTGTTGTGCTGTGATGTTGCGGATTTGTCGTGGTGGATAGCAGGGTGCAATGATAGTGCAGTTTGGATTTATTTATACATTTGATATTGCGGGGCGAGCGTCCAACATGTGGACTGCCGTCACTTCCTGTTTGTATAATATTCTTTTGAGGCACGACCGGGCTGAGGTCAATGTACCCGTTGTATATTTTTCATTTCTGTACTAGGTTTATCCCGCGAAGGAGTGCACGGATAGCCGGGTTCTGGAGGGCAACGGGTCCGTATCTCATGGCTTTGAGAGGCAGAGGGACCTCACTCTAGAATTGGCAGACTATTCGCCGCACTCGTAGGGGATACAGGTTGACCCAAGGAGGGGTGCTCAATTTACCAGATTCCGTGAAGTGCCGGGTGTTCCATTCACTATGTTGTGGGGACTACCTCGCTTCAGGTTTTGGCGGGTAACTTGCCGCACCTGTAGGGGTCTAGGTTTCATTGCACAGGCTATCCAAACAACCAGGGGAACATCGGGTTTCAGTAGCGGCTCTGTGAAACCCGGGGATCCCAGATTATCTGTATTGTTCTGTGATGCTTATTACTTTTTCTGTAATGTTGCATATTATCACGCCTGGAGCGATTATTGTATATTGGTATATATACTATTAGATGTTGTATATGTTTTACACCCGCGCTAGTCCAGCCCCCGCTCTGTCGTTAGTTAAGTAACCTAACGGGTGATGACGGGACCCAGTGACGAATGCAGATGGCATATACGTACATTTTATTTTCGTTCTTTTCTGGTGTGATTGATTGATGGGACTGCATTGATTCTTATCAATGCAAGGATAAAACAAACCTATATTTGATGTTGTTGGAACAAATTTAAAAAGGTGTTATTACAAAGATATTTCCTTTTGTTTTTGTTAGTTATATGTATGCCCTAGAGGCCATTACTGTACATACGATGTATATTGTAATGGATGCTTGGACATATATAGGGAGGACTTTCTTGCTCGACATGATAGTATGCTATCTGGTTGCACTTTATCTTAACATGTACTCTGATTGTCTCTATATTACATGTTGATAAAGCCTTTAGGATATGTACTCGACTACTGGGACTATGATGAGATCATACTAGTGGGGCCACGGTAGTCGACGAGTACATCCTATAACTGTTCCTAGTCGAGGGTGTATCGAGACAGGGCATCGATACACCAGAGTAGACTAGCGTATACGCATCTTGACCCATATGATGGGCGATGGATGATCCCATATCCATCGGTGTTTGATATCAAGGATGGTGTACGGGTGCTCAGTAGAGACTGGGTACACTGGACGGACTCGCCGAGAACTCCCAGATGGTATTATACCTCACGTCAGATGGCAGTTCTCCGGTGACACTGGTACAGAGTAGTCTGTTGACCCGAGATCGTCATAGAGTCTTGTGTGATTCCCACTGTGCTTTGATTTCCATCATACCACGTCCAAGAGGGCGTGCAAAAAGGTGTCTTTTGGGTACAGTCCCGAATCATATGGAGGCAATGAGCGATAGGAGGGGATTCGTCTCTCCCGGTATAAGGAGTTGATGTTGTGCTGTGTTCGATTGGCTATAACCGGAAATCCCTGGCCAGGGTTGCTGGGATTTTCTGGTAAGTGTTATCAGTAGTTTCTCAAACTGTTATAGACGTCATATCGACACGACTTATCGAGCTACTAGGGTCTGACGTTTACCACCCCTAGGCGAGATATGCGACATATCAGACGACGAGACCGGACTGTACGGGAGTGTTACTGATTGGATTCACAGGAGAATGTACAGGCTTGCTTGTTGGTCTTTTGAGCGCTCAATACCTGGGTGGCTTTTACGTTTAGCTGACCGCTTGCAGCTTGTGGGTGTTTGATATGATCATCACCTACTGCCGGCGTATTGACGATTCTTTAGAGTCTTACACAGAGGTTTCTTGGCTCAGGCAAAACGGAGTAGGAGCACATATGTGATATGTGCGGGACCGAGGATAATGCGGTATATGATACCGTATTGGATTCTCGTGATATGAGATATCGGCCGGGTATATGTGATATAGCCGGGTCATCGTATTAGTCGGTTGTATGCGATATAGCCGGATTGTCGGATCAAGTGTTGATTCGATAATTTAATGTATAATAATATATATGATATATTAAATTACATTAACTAATATTAGCTCACTAAAAGATTCTTTTTCTCACTCGGGTAATACATTGATATATATGCGATATATGTTAATTGTATTATTTTATTTTGTTACGATAAATATTATATATGTGATATATAATATTGTAACATGATATGGTTATTAATGCAACATGTTTTGCGGAGTTTAAATAGGATTAGGGTTAAGACTTCTAGTAGATTCTAGAAGCTTTTCTTTTGTCTTGAATGAGATATTATGCTTGATATTTATGTGTGACTCATTCTTAACCCAACCCAAACCCTAGCCCTAGTTAAATCTCTACATGAGTCATCCTTGACCATGGTTGCAAGATTAATCATTATCACACTTTCATTATTCATCACAAAAGGATTAATGATATTCTTCATCTTCTTCCTTCTTTCTTTCATAGAAAAAGCTAGAAAGCTTTTTCAAGGTGATGAAAAATGAGTGAGTAAATGAAAATAAAAGAGAGCAAAAATCCTACTTCATCATCCTCATCTACCCTTGCCATTTAGATGAGGGTGTTCACATCATTTTTTGAGTGTTAGCTTGTGTTAATGAAATTTCAAGGTAGATCATCTATGTTATCGAAGATCGGAAGCAAGACTGCATTTTTCTCTTCGTGGAACCTCTCGAGAGTCCGGAACACGATGATCGCAGCGAAGGGACCTCAACACGGAGCTTAAGAAGTGAAGGACCGGATCTATAAAGGTTGTAATCCCTCTCACTTAGTGTTAAAGAGTTTAACATGCTAGTTTTCACCTAAACTCTAGTTTAAAGATCCGGCTTTGGGTTGTTCGGCACGGCTATTTTTTTAAATCGGGCATGGTTGATGCCTCGTAGACTCTTGTACGCGTGCATATCAACCCTACAGTTTTGCATAGTGATATTCAGTTAGAATATCTCGCACCACATTCGACGAGGCAAGGGCCGAGATCCCTTCACCGGGAGTGACCCCTTGGGCATAAGTTTACGTCAGGGTAATAACTTCACTATAGTCGATTACAAGTTGCTTTGCATCGTGATATTCAGTTGGAATATCCTGCACCTCATTCCACGAGGAAAGAGCCGAGATCCCTTCACCGGGAGTGACCTCTTTAGCAAAGGTTTTCGTCACTATATTTTTATAAAAATCTATCAAGTTCCTTCAACAAGATCAAGTTCATTACGTTAAAGGTTTTTCGCCAAAAACCAGCCGTAGCCCTCCGTCATTTCTTATGGATAGTCAGTAGTATTCAAGCTATGTATGTTGGCCTTCGTCAAGGCATAGCGTTTGGTAGCTGCTGGGGTATTCATTTGTTGCATAGATAGATGTGTTGGTTTGGGACAGTCGTACTACTATTTTGGCCTTCGTCAAGGGTATGTACGTGTGGGTTCAAATTGACCTGGACAATGACGGGTAGAACTTGACATGTGACTTATGATATTTTGGCCTTCGTCAAGGTCATAAGAGCATGAGGCAAAAATATATATCGGGAGTTTCAAACATACATGAAACTTGCCAGGCATGCGCATACCTTCTGGAGTGTGATAACTTGAGTGGCTTCCATCAAGTTATCATGCGATGATAGTTGGATCCCGATTCTCACTGATGAGTTGGTTTACTCTTCGGGTGATCCCGACTAAGTCTTCTTTAGGTTTGGAGGAGAATTTGAGATAACAGTGGGAGGTTTCCTGATTAGATAAAGTGATAACCATTCTGATCTAGGTTAGAGTGCACGTAGGGTGTTTCTTTTCTCTCTCTTTTTGACAGCGACCTTTGACCGACTCTAGACTATGACTCAGTGACCAAGTTGACCGAACCTTCTTAAAATACTGGCTTTTGGATTGTCTGAGTTGCATAAGTCATTTGCCGCTCCTTCTTTTACCCTTTGTATTTCTCAGAACACCCCGTATTACTACGGACATCCACTTCCATTAGATAGATCCATCGTATGGTTATATACGAACTCGAAGGGACTTCTTCGAGGATGGATCCAGGTTCAGGAGAAATAGAATTGGTTTTTTCAGTTGTCTTTTATTATCACCTTCTCTCAGGTTGCAAGGGCTCCTTAGTTTAGGAGAGTACACCTATTACGCTTATTGGATAGTCTTATTCCAAACCATAGGCTGGTGCCGAAAAGTAGGGAAAGAAGAAAACCAATTAGCCTAAGTAGGGTGTGCAGAAGGTAATATGTAAAGACAAGATAAAGGGATTAGACAGAGGGCAAAGTAAATTGCGACTGCTATCATTCAAGACCAAACCGCATACTTCATCGCCACTCCTATTTGACCTTTGCTTTTTTCCCCAGTTCGGGAGAAATAGAATAAAGGTATTATTCAGATTGTCTTTTATCATCACCTTCTCTCAAGTTGCGAGTACTCCTAGGATTAGGAGGGTACACCTATTATGCTTACTGGATAGTCTTCTTCCAAACCATAGGCTGGTGCCGAACGGTAGGGAAGGAAGAAAACCGCTTAGCCTAAGGGGTGTACAGAAGGTAATGAATAAAGACAAATAAAGGGATTTGGAGAGATGGCAAAGAAATATACGGTTATAGTCATGAATTGGATTATGGAAGAGGCATTACTAGGAATACCAGGATACCCCTACGAAATATTTTAATGTTTCAGTGTATTGTTAAAGGAAAACTGATTTCCCGATTACATACTTACTCCTGGGTATGTATTTACCAGGTTTCGTTCTCATATCTATATGGTTTTACAGATGATGAGTGGGAGTATGTTATTGGGAATAAGGTGATCATCCTCATTATATCGGAATTCGTTGTAATTGGTGATATTTGAGGAGATCGCCTGGGTTTTTGCCGGACGATATGTATTTGGTTTTGAGTATCCGTTGTTGTGCACCAATTTCAAAATGATATATCTGTACGTTTATTTTTATAAAGTGAGATATAACTTTTTGATATTATGTCGGTGACATTTACCTATATCAGTTGACGATTGGGTAAGGAGCATTGATCAACGGAGTAGTTCTTAAACCATAAGTACAGTTTTCAACCTACGACGCACAGTTTTTGAGTTATTAAACTCAGCGGACTTATACAGAGTATTGTATGTTTTCCAGTGTTCGTCAGGACAAAAGGGTTAGTCCTCGTACTATGTTCTATTTACTTGTGACTTCTCTAGTTTTTAGACAAGTGTTTCGTAGAAATACAAAGTCTAAGTTTTGAGAAGTTGTGGGTATAAGAATAAAGTAGAGAACAAGATGTCGCAAGTATCGGGATTCTTCAAAGAGATCGAAGATGTAGATTCTTGTGATTGGTATTCAGATAATAGTAATGGTTTTGAGAAACTTGTTTCTCTTTCAGGTTACTCATAATTGGATGTATTCCTAAGTTGAGTAATGCTGATTAGCCTCTCTCCATTAAGTTGATATGCACTGGAGATAGCTGCATGTTTTTGAATCTGGTTCCAATTAAATTAGTGCCTCTATTTCTATATTGTATATAGAATTGTTCATAGCTTAACGTTGTTAAGATACGGGGAGTTGTCCAGCTTATGCTTAAAACTAGACACTGGATAACTCAAGGCACGTTTCTGTAATAGTTGTTTGTGGGTTGACCCGGGCTATGTCGAGGGTTGATTTTCTACCATCTGGAAGATCTATAGTGATATTGTTCTTTACTCGCCACAGTTTTAATAAAATGGATTTTTTCAGAAAGCAGTAGTGGGAGTATGGTAGAACTGGAAGTGATTCCAAAACCGCAAATGATTATGGAAAATTTGATAGGACCTATATATTCAATCAGGTTTGACATTCCAATAGCCACTCCGCAGACATGGTGGGTAACCTCAGACACCCGAGAGGTACTCCGGTAGCCTCAAGGACGGTGACAGGGAGGTTCTTGTTTACCCTGACTTGACACTACTGTTGTTCCAGACTATGAGACCCGGCATGAGGATATGTATAGCGTCGTTCTAAACTATCTTTAGAAGTGTACGTATATATTATTCTGCCAGAGGGTTGTCGTAGTCAGTGGGAACAGCGGAAGCATAGTGGGCAAGTAGCTTATGTCTATTTATAGGCTTGAGCAGAGATAGCGGAAATTAAGATCATTTATTTTTGATGTGACAGTCATGGGTTTGACTTCATCAGAATAGGGGATGGATCTGGTGAGAAGGTAGTAGGGTGTGATGTCCTGGTATTTGTATGACATACATAGAGTAGGAAGTAAAATTCCTATACTACGATCAGTTGTACTGTGGTTGTTACATTTTTCACAAAGGACATGGATATAATATCAGACATTCTGGTTACTAGATCTATGGTTTTTAGATCAAGATTTAGGTAGTTTCCCAATTTGGGTACTTTGACAGTATTCTAATGGTATTTAGAATAGATGACACCTGGCATGGTGCTGTACCTGCAGGTGATGGAGTCACCCTCTCTAAAGATGTCTTAGAGACTAAAGGAGAGAGGGAAGTGCATGATTGGCAGATCACTTGCTTAGGCAATTGAGTAAATCATGAGATGTCAAGTACCACACCAGATGTTGTTTTTTGCACTTGATGCGATAAGTTTATATTAATCCAATCCTGAAGAAACATAAGGGAGCAGTTTTAGAACATAAGTGTTTGTTCTACGGATTTGATGACGGCAGCCTCCTTCGGGAGAGGGTTATCATTCCAGGCTTCAAAGGTGACATAGATGACAGAGTGATTGTCAGAGTTATAGTTTTCCCTCTGATGAGGGACAGTATTATGGACAGGTGGTCCAAGAGGATACTGTGGGAGGCTTGGTGCTGGATACTGATTAGGTTCAGTGATCGATACAGTCTAAGAAGTTTGGATTTGGAGTTCATTTATAAACTAGGTCCCATCAGATATCCAGACATATTCTAAGACAGGTATTACTCAATTCGGGAGATGGATTTTTCCGCGAACTTGAGATTAAGAGAGACATAGAAAGAAATATCAGGGCGGATCCACTCACTGAGGCTATTTCTCGAACACAAGAGTTTTACAAACTAGCTTTGTGAAACTGATTAGTAGAGGAGTTGGATGTTCGGTATCACACGGGCTGTGAGTATGCGACATCGCAATAATTAGCCTTAAGTGCAAGTGGGAGATTGTTGGAGATAGTGCCCTCAAAGTCAATTATTGGATCGCAGGTACGTGATTGCAATGATTGAGGCAGGACCTATACCGATATGACAGTCTTGCTCGAGATGATAGTATGCTATCTGGTTTGTCTTTATCATCGTATTCATGCTTTAGTTCGCTGTTGCATATTGATAGAGCCCATAGGATTCTTGCTTGACTACCAGCAGTATGATGGAGATCATATACATGTGAGCTGGGGTCTGTAAGCACATCCTTAAAAGTGTCCCTAGTTATGGGAGTTTCGAGACAGGGCATCGATACTCCAGAGTAGACTAGTGTATACAGTCGAGACCCCGACGAGGGGCGGTGGCCGGTCTCACAAGCCACTGGTGTCAGTAGGATCACCTAAGATGTATACAGGTGCTCATTGGGTTATGAGTACACCGGACAGGACTCGCCGGGAACCTGCTAGTTGGTATTATACCTAGCGTCAGATAGCAGTTCCCTGGTGACATGTGTACAGGTTAGTTCATCGACCTGAGGTCGTCATTTGTCTCGTGTAAGTTCCCACTGTGCTTTGATTTCTACCCTACCACGGCTCAAAGGAGTCATGCAAACAGGTCTTTTTTGGGTACAGTCCCGAGCCACATGGAGGCAAGTGAGCGGATCGGCAGGGGATTCGTCTCTCCCGGTATTGGGGGTGAGATCGCGTTGTGTCGAGGAGAGCCATTACACAAAGCCCTCGGCCGAGGCAGGAGATTTACTGGTAGGTACTCCAGTAGTATCTCAGGGTGTTCTGGGCCACTCTCTGACACGACTTATACTGCTATTAGGGGTCTGACGTTACCAGCCCCTAGGACGATATGCGATACTCATAGACGAATGGACCGGACTGTATGTATATTGTCACTGTTAGGCTCAGTAGGGTTTATGGATGAGTTCGCTCGTCAGCTTCCTTTCCTATCAATACATAGGCAACCGTTACGTACAGCCAGTACCTCTAACGTGCTAGTGGTTATACCCAGTGCCAGTGTGTTGATGAGTCATTAGAGTCCCCCACATACACTTTCCCAAGTTTGGGCGAAACGTTGTAGAGGCCGTATGGTTTTATGCCTGGGTTCGGAAAATGCACGTGCGTTTTCGCTCGTGTCATTTTTTCGGGCAGATAATACTGGTAGGATTTGGTTTAAGCCGGAACCCAGTATTATACTGTGTAGATATAATATCTTTGTCTCAGTTGCATTTGTATTCGGTCGTAATACAAATGCGGGTATGTTTATACTGTTACGGGGTTATCCTGAAATTCGTTTCAGAATCACTTTTGGAAGTTGCCAGTTTCCAGTTTTCTATCAGCCGTATTTAACATTCGGTTAAATGCGGATTTATCTTTTCTTGAGATGAGCGTGGAAGTTTCTAGATGGTGACTAGGATGGTGACTAGGCTTGTGAGTCATTAGTGCATTGATTATTGCATTAATGGTTTTGGTGACTAAGTTAAATGATTCATCCTTTGCTTTAATTGTGTTCATACAAGGTGTTATGTGACTCATCCTCTTCATTGATCTTATGATCACTTCCCCCTCTCCTACACTCACCTCCCTCCCCTCTATATAGTGGCCGGCCTCCCCCCTCTTGTGGGATGATGGTTATTGTTCACTAAAGAAAAGATTATCATAGATTTGTATATGGAAATTTCATATAGCTCAAATTCTTATCACCCGATTCCAAAAGGCAACTTTATCAACCGTTCGTCCATAGCTTTGGACGTAACGAGACAAAGTGTTCTACTCTTTCTCTACATCATCTTGGTTGTCTCTTCTAGCAAACTTGACGATCGAGTTGCCTCGGTTCAGAGGCGGGAGCCCGTTTAAAGATCCGTCGACGTGGTGCCACCTGGACGAGAAGACTGGAGATTCAGGAGATCGGAGCAGCCGCAACAAAGCGTGGGATGATGGTTGAAGACCGAAGGACTCGGATCGTTCGGTATAACTCTTCTACCCACTTTGTAGTTTATTAGTTTAGCTTTAATGGAAGATCCGGGTTATAGTACGCGATAACGCCAGTTGTAAAAGTTTTTGTTCCGCATTTGGCGTCTGTTAGACGGCCGGGGCGCTACCGTGGACTTACATATTTGTATTCATATTCTTCGGAATGCGAATGCGGGTATGCATATACGGATGAGGGGCATTCTCCTAATTCCTCGGCATTTACTTCTAGAATGGGGACACCTATTAGGGTTTTATTCTTTATGGATTAAACTTTATTTGGGTGGAGGAAATGAGGTGGATTTTGAGCATTGAACCTAGCATGGCTACTTGGTGACTCATGGTCATGAGTCACCACTAGATATTTGTGAAGAGTTGTAGATATTTGTGTGTGATATTTATCTCACAAAATATCTCATATTCTTTATTCTATCTTGAGAGGGTATCTAAGCCATCTCCAATGAACACAACTCCTCTCTCATTTTCTCAAGCCTCTTCTTTTTCCCTCACAACCCTAAACCTCTCATGAGTTGAGAATCCTAGGGTTCCAAGAGACAAAGCACTCCATCTTCACACTCTATACCCTCTAGGACTTCCAGTTTAGCGAACTAGAAGCCGTAGTTACCTCGGATTTGAGGTAGGAGCTCGGACTATAGACTCTCGGGTGGATCGTCTTTGACTCGAGGAGGCCGTCGAGATTGCTACGATCCGTTACGATCCTTGGAGCCGACGATGAGTGGAGGACATCGATGAAGACCCGAAGGACTTGAATCGTGAGGTATAACTTCGTATCATAGTAGTTAAACCTCATGTAGTTTGCTAGCTATGGTTTGTGATCGATCCTTGGTTCAAGTCGGTGTTGCGAAGCCCGTAAAAATCATTTTTTGCCATTTCCTCCTCCCCACGAACACATGGGGTGCACAACATCGACTTACAGTATCAATATACGGCCTCTACATCATATCGTCTGAACCGGGAAAACTCTCTGTGTGGGACTCTAAAGACTTGACAATACGCTGGCAGTGATTTACTGGATAAATCCAAAACCGCAAGCTCATCAGCAGCACTATCTATACGTAACGGCTATCCAGGTATCTGTCGAAAGGGAGGTCGATAATCAAGTCCGTCCGTATCCTACTGAGCCTAAACGTGACAATTTCCATACGGTCTGGTCTTGTCGTGCCCCGCTTCCTAAAATACACAAATTCGGTAACATAACAAAGCCAACCATACTACCTACGATAAGGAAACATCCTCTTATAGTCATATACGGCTGTCAATCAGTAGTTAAGAACAATAATATAACCATCTATCTCTAAACATGTCCAATAGCTACAAGAACAATAACAGGAAACAGCAACGAAAGCAATAAAGATCCAAGGAAAAAGAATATCTAAACCGTCAATAAGAGCTATATCGGTGAAATGGTCCTCACTAATTGGCAATCCCATTAAAGTACTCACATGCTAAAGTCAAGTATCTGGATCATTCAAAAACCAAACGTCAGTGTGTCATAAATATCATAATAATACTAATATAAACAATAGGTGATATAGTTTGCCATATGCAAGAACGAGATGTCATGAGTATAAATAATAAGCAATAACAGTACATGTGATGCAACAAGCAAGATATAAGTGTCAACCATATCGTGTGTATCCTATGGGTTCATGTCGTTATGTTATCTATCCTAAAGGTATTTGAAACCAATCAATGGAATTCTCGATGTAACTCAATAGTATCCCATGTATGTCCGGGACCACGGTCATGATTCTCGGGGCTGAATCCGAGACGTGCCGCTAGGCAGTAAAATAATGTCATGTATAAATTAATGATGTCAGCATCATCATTTCAGAGCCCGAAGCTCGTATCGACTGATCAGTCTCTGGAAAGTAGTGAACTGTTGAGTTACAAGTCGGCTTTCATTCTTGATTTTCCCATTTCCCCCTGGTTTCAAGTTCATGTCAGGTATAAAAGTAATATCTACCACATGCTAATACGGGAACAAGCATAGACAAGATACATCCATCAGGAGAACATGAATACGTCCATCAGGACAACAGGTCAAGTCAATCAAGTCAAGTCAGGGTTGTTGGCATGGGTAAATATTACGGCAAATAGGTACTAACATGATGACGGTAACAGTATAGTAACAATAATAGGATGGTAGGTCACAAGTCATGAATCAGTATGCAATCAATCGGGTAAGATGTATATATCACAGTCACATATCATAGACAAGTCATAGTGTAAAGCAGGCAATATGGTTGTAACAATATAATATGTAATCATGAAGTGATATAGATTAACAAGTTATATCAGGTTTAAATCTAGTCGCGACGGTTCAATTTGTTTTGAACACGTGTTTAAATCAAACGAGTAAATATCAATATTGATAAAAAAAATTACCTTATGGTTTCTAATTGTTGGATATGTATGCCTTAGAGGCCTGTATTGTATAAGATACTAGGGATATGTATGTACATGTCAATCTTGCTCAGTCGTATATGTTAGTGATATATGCTCTAGAGGCCATTATTGTATCATACTGGATTGTATATTACATATTGGATGCTTGGGATATTTCACAGTTATAATAACAGTCTTGCTCGATATGGTAGTATACTACCTGGTTTGATTCTACCTCAATATGTGCATGTGTTTCTTTTAGCATATCGCTTATACATATTGGTAGAGCACTTAGGATCTTTGCTTGACTACCAATGTTGTGATGGCAGTCACACTTGTGGGGGCTGGGTAGTCTATAAGCACATCCTTATATAGGTCCCTAGTCGTTGGATTATCGAGACGGGGCATCGATACTCCGGAGTAGACTAGTGTATACGCTTCTCATCCCAGCAGGGGATATGGTCTGTCCCATAGCCATTAGTACGACGTACTGGAGATGGTATGCAGGTGCTCATTAGGTTATGAGTTACACTTGAGAGGACTCGTCAGGAAGTGCTGGTTGGTATTATACCTATCGTCAAGTAACAGTTTGTCATGACCCAAATTTAGGCACATGACCGGCACTTAGACTACGTAACGTCAACAGGCGTAACGCAATTTAAGTAAGCCAAAAACCTAGCAATCTAAACCATTACAAGCAGTAAAGGATAGAAAACACTTTTAAAATCTCAAGTAAGAACTTAAAGCTAAATGTTTGTTTTTCATAAAAGTTTCGGCAACACCTCCTTTGTAAAAACTAGCCCCGAAACGGGTACAAACATAAGATATAAGTAAAGTATCCCCAAACGGGAGCAAATCTCGCCCAAAGGCGGAAACAACCACCACAACAGATATACGACGCCGTAGTGAAGAAAAGAGATAATCAATATATATAAAGGCTGGCTCATACGAGCACGACAACCAGAGTCATAAGAATATACAACATCGATCCTCACAACTCGTCTCTAAGTCAAAACATGAAGGTGGTAGATGGAGAGTACTAGATACAAAAGATATACAACGATATCATCGGATAACCGCAAACCCACCTTTAGCAAAAGGCCTCACAGCCAACCGTAGCGGTATCCGCAAAAGTAGAGATAAAAAGGCGCCCTGCCGCGACTACCCAGAGAATCAGACCTGCAAAACACTGTGGCACAACGGAGGAGAGTTGCCAACTCGTGAATAGTAAATAACATCATACTGTAATCGCAAGTATGCACTAACAACGATAATCTATCACATGTAATCTGATAGCATAAGTATGGTAATATGTGTTGGAGATAGTGCCCTCAGAGTCAATTATTGGATCATAGGCACGTGATTGCAATGATTGAGGGATGACCTATCCCAGTAGGACAGTCTTACTCAAGATGATAGTATGTTATCTGGTTTATCTTTATCATCATGTACTGCTTTAGATGACCTTACGAGTCGCTATTGCACACTGATAGAGCCCCTAGGATTCTTGCTTGACTACCAGCAGTATGAGGGCGATCATATACGTGGGAGCTGGGGTCTATAAGCACATCCTTAAAAGGTCCCTGGTTGTGGGAGTTTCGAGACAGGGCATCGATACTCCAGAGTAGACTAGTGTATACAGTCGAGACCCCGACAAGGGGCGGTGGCCGGTCTCACAAGACACTGGTGTCAGTTGGTTCACCTAAGATGTATACAGGTGCTCATTGGGTTATGAGTACACCGGACAGGACTCGCCGGGAACATGCTAGTTGGTCTTATACCTGACGTCAGATAGCAGTTCCCTGGTGACATGTGTACAGGTTAGTTCATCGACCTGAGATCGTCATTTGTCTCGTGTGAGTTCCCACTGTACTTTGATTACTACCCTACCACGCTCAAATGAGACGTGCAAACAGGTTTTAGTTGGGTACAGTCCCGAGCCACATAGAGACAGTGAGCGGATCTGCAGGGGTTCGTCTCTCCCGGTATTGGGGGTGAGGTCGCGCTGTGTCTAGGAGAGCCATTACACGAAGTCCTTGGCCAAGGCAGAAGATTTACTGGTAGGTATTTCAGTAGTATCTCAGGGTGTTCTGGGCTACACTCCCACACGACTTGTACCGCTTTTGGGGGTCTGACTTTTACCAACCCCCTAGGCCCGCCATACGATGCTCATAGACGAACGGACCGGACTGTACGGATATTGCCACTGACAGGCTCAGTAGGGTGTCAGGATGAGTTCGCTCATCGACGTCCCTTTTGGTCAATAGCTGGTAGCCCGTCACGTATGGCTAATACCTCTGACGTGCTAGTGGTTAAATCCATAGCCATAGTATTGACGAGTCTTTAGAGTCCCCCACAGACCAGTTACTCAAGTTTCGGGCGAAACGCTGTAGAGGCCGTATGGAGATATGGCAGGGTTCGATCAGATACGTGCGGTATTGCACGGATCATGATCGGACGGATAATACTAGCGGGCTTTGGTTTAAGCCGGATCCTAGTATTGTACAGTGTAGATTTTGTCTCGTTGCATTTGTATTTCGGTCGGAATACAAATGCTGGTATGTATATACAGTAGCGGGGTTTTCCTGTAATTTATTACGGGATCAGTTTTCCGAAGTTGCCAGTTTGCTTTCCGTTTCGGCCATTTTCCTTTGTATCTTTCCTTGGCTGAAAGTTGGTGGAGGAGGGCTTATTTGCAATTGTGAAAATTAGCATTGTGGAGGGTGTTCTTTGTATTTTGTTGTGTCATGATGGTTGCACCATCCCTTGACTTTCTTGACTTCATCATTGCTTGACTTTGGGTTCATGATGGTTGATTTGGAGTGAGGTTTTGGTTGTAATGATTCTTGATCATCATCACCCTTTCTCTCTCTTTGATTATTATTGTTCCTCCCCCCTTGATAATTTGTGACACTCTCCCATTCTTGATAGAGTCTTGGCCGTCCATGCTCTTCATGGGGGCTCTCCCAATTTGTTGTGGTGGGATTTCATCTCTTTTGGCTTTGTAAAAATCCCATAGCTCCACAAAAAATTCCACAACTTATTCCTCCACTAAAAAGGGTAACTTCATACAACCGCAAATGAGACATAGAGTTCTACAGTTAACCTACAGCACTCTTGGGCACGTTGGCTCACCAACTTCGTGCCCGAGTTGCCTCGGTCCAGAGGTGGGAGCCCGTAAAAGAAGCCGGCGACGTGGTCCCCTTCCGGCGAGGAGGTGAAGACCGGAGATTCCGCGGGAGATCGGGACGATGACGAGAAGACCGAAGGACACGGATCGCTCGGTATATCTCTCTACCCGTTCTTCAGTTTGCTAGAATTAGATTAATGGCCCGATCCGGGATTTTTGTGCGCGGTGGTGCCGGTTATAAAGTTTAAAGTAAAGTATCGTTTCCGCATTTTGGCCTCGGATTGATGGCCGGGGCACCGCCGTGCACTTACACTGGTATCAGAGCCACGCCATTAACCTAGTCTAGCTTGGTCTAATGTGTTTACATTTCCGATCGAACAAAATTCCAAAACCGCATTTTCAAAAGCTTCAGTTTTCTGTCGATTTTTTTCTGGCTTGAAATTTTTTTCAGTATGTTGCAGAAGTACAAGCAGGAAATTTGAAGACGTCTGTGAAAAAATGGTAGTCTGACACTGTAGACCCACCGCAGAACCGCGGCCAATACCCCCTTGGCGCCGCGGTTCCGCCGCAGTACAGTGCCTTCACTGCACCATTTTTGCACAGTGATCTTTTTACAGGGAAATTAGGGTTTTGGAATATTCTTTTTGGGTCCAGAATTTCTTTAAGTGCTACAGTAGTGCTTGGGGGCCCACTCAGGAAAATTTGATCGATCGAAAATTTTAAACACATTAGTTCACAGTATTTACATTATATCTGTGACCGTGAATGTCATTTGATCGGTAAATCCTGTCTAACTGCTATAGCCCGGTTAGACGGATTTGCGAACGTGACATTCACGTTGATGTTCTGTGTTGTGCTGTGATGTTGCGGATTGGTCGTGGGGGATAGCCTGGATGCAATGTTAGTACAGTTTCGTTTTTTTATGTACATTTGATATTGCGGGGCGAGCGTCCGACATGTGGACTGCCTTCACTGCCTGTTTGTATATTGTTCTTTTGGGGCACGACCAGGTTGAGGTCGATGTACCCGTTGTATGTATATTTTACTTTCTGTACTAGGATTACCCCGCGGTGGGGTGCACGGATAGCCGGGTTCTAGAGGGCAACGGGCCCGCATCTCATGGCATTGAGACGGAGGGGTCTTCACTCTAGAATTGGCGGGCTATTCTGTAACATTTCAAAAAGATAAAATATTAATTTTGGGAATTTTTATAATTTAATATTATTTTATTGAATATTTTAATATTTTGGTATTATTAAATACAAATAAATAGGAAAAATGCTAGAAAAATTATGAAAAATTCTAAAATAGGGTAAATTAGAGAATTATGACATTTTAAAGTTTTTGTGATTAGTTTGACACTAATTTAGTGCTAATCGCGATTAAAAATCGCTAATCGGTTTTTAGTATTTTTGTGCAAAACATGCACATATCATTCTTTTTCACACTTGTGCATTTTCACCATGGTTTGCTTTGGGGTTACTATTTAGGTGAGAAGGGTTTGTTTTAAGGAAAAAGAAAAGGAAAAGAAAAGAGAAAAGAATAAAGAATTGGTAGTAGGTGAGAGAGAGAGGTATGGGCTTCATTTGACTTGAACACTTAGCCATTTTCCTTCATCCCCTCACACATCTCTCTCCCTCTTCAGCCCATGGCTGCAGCTGCTGCTTCCTCCCCCTTCCTCCACCTTCAAACCCTCAAATCATCTCAAAAACTACACCAAAACCCCAATCTCATTTCATTAAAATTGTGCACAAGCTCAAGACCTACACGATGGACCAAGAAAGCTAGGATTTGGGACACTAGGGGATTGCCAATTGAGGTAATTTCTGGACCATTAGCTTAATTCTAGCATTCCTTATACCCCAATGTTGTTATAGAATCGATATTGTGTGATATTGTGGACTTGAGGATAACCAAGTTAGGGTTTGAGGGAAATTGGTGTTGTATTGTGAAATTGAGGTTAGTAGAGGTTATACCATCACCCTAGTGTATGAATTGGAACCCAAAACCTGAAGCTTAAACCAGAATACGGATTTTAGAAACCGATATCGGGGAAATTATGGAATCTGTGAAGGTTAATTTGAATCTGCTATAATACGAGGTATGCTAAAATAAAATTGATTGGACAGTGGTATATGCAACCAGAAAGATAACCCCAAGACCCTAGCTCCCACTTCTTCTTCCCGGCCGCCAATTTCTCCCAATTTGCCGCAAATTGCGGCCTGGGTACCACCATTTTGTCTCGTTTTTGGGCTGTAGCTCCAACATGTTCATGTTAGGCCCCTGGTATATATAGATTTGTATAAAGTGACCTAGGGTGAAATCCGGGACATATTTCCTAAGTTACTGTTTTGGATTCGTGTTTCCGTATTCCATATTTTTGATTCTGCAATTGTGGATTTTGTTTTGCCTCGACTATTTGGCGTTTATACGACGATATAGAGGATTTATTGATGGTTTTGAAGGCGTGCCATAGGTTCTCACCTATAGGCCCCTTATCGTATCGTTTTGGATTTCGTATGCCGTTTTAGCTTTGATTTGGGTTTAATGTGCATATACGACACTTTGATGTGTAGGTACTCATGAAGACTTCGGGACGACAAGCAAATGCGTGGTGATGTCCGTAAATGATGATGCAAGGTGAGTAGATTATATCTATAGGGGGAAGTCGGGTGGATGGCGTATAGCACCCCCGCAGTCCGTAGATAGTATACTATGTAGTTTATTTACGTGATAGTCGTAGTGTGTTATGGTTAGTTAGAGATAGAAATAACTAGCGTAGTTCCTAGTTGCGATCTCTAGGATAGAGGTACACCAGCACGCACAACCTTGCATATTCATTATACTTGCACTGTGTTTGATGATATGGGATGACTTTGGAGATGAGTCGATGATGTGGGCTTTGTGCCGCGAGATCGGTGATTTGCTATGATTCATATTTGGGATATGACTTGTGATTCTTGCGGGCTTGGGATGTGTGTTTACCCCCGCATGCATACTTTATTGATGGTATCGATTTGTACTAGACATAGAGCAGTACCCCAGATTATATGATCTGATGATAGTGATACCTGTTATGTGATGAGATAGTGAGATGTTGACCCGTACCCAGCTATTGGGATGCCGTACGATGATTTACCGTACGAGCCGATATTGATGATAGATCCGCACTCATAACTCGAGGATGTCCTACGATATGTTGTTGAGGCGGGATCACCGACTATATATCTATATATTTATCGACTCAGATTTAGGTGGTTTCCATACCTCTCCCATTTGACTTGATACTAGATCTGTAGTTGCTTAGTAGATTCTTCACTGTGATGTTGATTATTTGATTTCCGCATTTTCATGCTATTCGCATCGCTTGCATATGTTTATTGCTACTGTTATCATGCTGTTAGGACACCAGCACCATTATCGATGATGCGTATGTTCCACGTACACTGTTTGCCGGCTCACACACTTCATCATCGATAATTGCCATGCCACTACACTGTAGTACTGTTGCATTCATGATATGATTCTTGCTTGGCATATTGTACAATTATACCTATACACAAACATAGATGATTCTGACTTGATTAGAGATTGAGGACCACAAGATATTCTTTAAAACTGATTCATTCTAAAGGAGCGGTTTCCCTCGACATATGCACATTACTATTCCATGTTGCATGACTTCTGATATGATTACCTTTCTTTACATGTCGCATACATCATGGATTGATTGCATAGCACATCGCATTGGATTTACTTCTTGATGTTGGATTTTCATGTGATTTTTGGTTTTGAGGACCGTGGGATTATTTAAGAAAGGATGCTCTATTTTGAAAAACCCGGTACCTCGTGATATGATATTTTGGTCCGTCCACCACGCGTTTTCTCGGTGCTGAGACGTGTGCTTGAAACCCGATTCGACGAGTGGATGATCCGTTTGCGGGTTCGTGGTGGGCCCGGTATGGTTCCCCTCGGCAAGATGATCGATGGGTTTTACCGATTGAGCCTGGAGGCGGGCGATTACCTACCGGTGATTGTATTTGAGCTCGGTGGATATCTGGAGGATACCGACCGGAGTTGAGAGATGGGCGTACTGCCGGGGCCGAGGGCCGATTCCGCAGATATAGCCCGCGGGCCGATCCGGACTGACGGAGCCCGATGGATGAGGATTTACGTGTCGATGCTAGGCACGGGTTTCATGATGTTTTTCCATGATTTTGTTTATATCCTCATATTGCATACATGATGCTTATTGTCATTGGGTGACGGGTGGACGGGTTCCACATATATACAGACATGGATCATATACAGATTGGATTTACACTGATCATACTTCACTTGTATATATAACAGGGTATGAGGGCGCTGTTATATATACCCTTACACCAATATTAGTGGTATGGGACGCTAATATATGTGTATTGATATCCTTTGCTACTTCATCATATTTACTTCATGCAGACATACCTTATACTGATGACATGTTATTACCTGAGTACCTGGCACTACATACATACTTAGATGTTACCTTGCCACCTTATCATACTTCAGATGTACTCTTGTGGTTATATTACTGATTGTTGACCTAGGTTTATGTCTTGCATTCGGTTTCTGCTTGTAGATATTTTTATTCACGAGTTGGCAACTCACCTCCGTTGTGCCACAGTTCTTGCAGGTTCTGCCGTATAGGTTCCATTGCGGCATTTCTGGCACACTACTTTCTTGCGGGTGAATTGCTTTTGGTAGGTGGATTCTTTTGCATCAAGAACCACCATTGTATTTATTTTATTCATTGTATCTAGAATTTCCATCAACCAAAACTTGTATATTGCTTCAGACTCAGACTTTAGTGATGTATTATTTCGACCTTAGAGTCGCGCTTAGTAGTATTGCAGTTTTCTTGTTGCTTTTGAGTTCTTTTGGTTTGACCCTCGCCTTTCGGCGTTGTATATTCTTGTTGCTTGTGTGGTTGTGGCCGTCATTTGACGAAGATCTAGCTCCCGCTTGGGGATGCCTTTATCATTGCATACATTGTTATCCTTGTTGTACCCCATTCGGGGCCAGTTTTACAAAAGAAACTCTGCCGAAATTTTTAGAAAAGACTTTACTGTTTTAAAATGCATATTCGGCTTAGTTATTTAAAAACCTTGATTTCAAACATGTATTTCTTCACTTCTTTAAACCAGTTTCTTTACTTATTTTTAAAAATGGTTTTAGATTTCTGGGCTTTTGGCTTACTTGGATCAGATGGAGTCCTATAGACTTCATATGGTTCAAGGGCCAGTCACGTGCTCTTTCAGGTCGTGACAAAGTTGGTATCAGAGCGCTAGGTTGACCTTGGTTCGAGTCTAAGTTTGACTGTGTGGAGCCTAGGGCGTTTATATATATACGGAACTTAGGCTTGACCTTACGGAACTTAGACTTAGTCGAGGGGGTATTAGACCCGAACTTTCGTCGTATAGGATGACCCTTGGTTGATGGAATAGGTGACTAAAGTAGAGTGACGTACCGTTGGTATGTTCCGCGGCATACTTACGACACGCCACTCCGCTTAAGGAACCTTAGGATGTACATATTTTCGAGATCAGTGATTCTCCTTATATCCATGATTATACATCCATTTGAGATCCTCGATTCTATTAGTTTCATGATCATACCTTCATTGATGCTGTTCCTTCCTATGATCATGTACCCACTCTGGATCTGTTGTTCTCTTTCTTGCCATTGATGTGCTCTCTTTGATACTCGATTGAGGTTCCTGTCACCATGTTTGAGCGCAGTTTGGGCTGCTGCTAGGGTTACGGTCGGTGCGAGCTCGTCTGGTACGAGGGCCGACCATTGTGTTTTCTGGTGACATGGGAACGTCTCGAGTTAGTATTGATGATTGTGACCTCTAGTGGAGGCGAGTGCTTGGTTTTGCATCGGATGATCGGGCCATTGTTAGAGCTGCCAGTTGAGAGAGGACTGTTGATGTACAGCATACCTCAGAGATTATGATGTCGCCTACCGTGCAGACAGATGGACCAGCTGTTGCTGAGATTGACAGGATGTCGCTTCCGGAGCTTACGAGCTAAGATTTGTTGGAGCTTCCAGGCAGATATGAGACAGATGATAGCTAGTCTACCCGATTGGAGAGACGAAGGTGATTCGTCCGATTTATGCGCCGGAGCGGGCCCAGTTGAGTTGAAGATCTCCAGTGTGGAGAGTCTTACTCAGATCTAGAGCAGACCGATTCAGAGATGACCGCCAATGTGTCGCCTTTCCTGGAGGATTGAGGCGCTGTTCGGCGTACAGGCGAATGAGCCAGTTGCTGCTGCAAATGACGAGATATCGCCCAGATGGTTGGAGCTACTGCAGCGTGAGCATATACTTAGAGAGATGATAGCGAGTCGCTAGTCACCTGAGGACTAATGACTAGGACATGTGGTTCGTTCGTTTACCGATGCGAGGTCATCAGATAGGTTGTTTCCAGCTAGAGACGACTTCACGCAGGTTCGTTGAGAGCCGGTAGAGACGGTCGAATGTCAGAAGCCCCTTTTCCAAGTTTAAAGTATACGGAAAGACATGCAGGTGATTCTATAGACCCTCTAGAAGAATGAAACCCTAACTCGACTTAATGACCGTGTGAAAGCCTTTGAACCTTAGGGTTTGCGGAAGTTCCGCGGCGCCATTAGTGAGGCTTGGGTTTGCCCTTCTACCGCTGGACCACCGACGCTGTGGCATGTACTCGATACTATTAAACTGTACCCATAATGTTGATCTCTTGGGAGATTAAGAGGTTCTGACAAGTCGATCGGATGATTCGACATCATTCGGATATCATGCGGTGAGATGCATTGCTTGGGATACTCCAGATACGAGGATAGCCGTTGGAGCACAGTCCATGCAGCCATGATGAGACGAGTCCGAATCAGTCGTCAGTGAAGCAGAGTGAAGAAAAGAGTTCACAAGATATTTCGACGAGATGACGTCCCACTCCGCTGACATCAGAGATGTGATACGCACCCAGAGGCGTGGTATATGGATATATCTTCCAGAAAGAAGCGCGATAAGTATGCAGCCGTTCCGGAATGAGAATTTGCTTCAGCAATGGATGGTGACTTCCGGGCAATTCGGCAGGATTGAGATTTGAGAGGGAGACCTCGACAGGACCTTTCTGGAAAACGATACGAGAAGACCTAGACCCAGGAGTGGTCATATTGCGCACACCCAGCAGGCCAGAGTTCGGCATCGTCGACGAGGTAGTTGACCAGGTTCGGATAAAGGAACTTACCCAGATGCATTGCGAATTGATCAAGGATGGACAAATATTGAGTATTCCTCCGACGATTGGGACGTGTTCCCGAGGACCTGTTCGGCCTAACATCTTCTACAGAATGATGAAGCTACAGAGTACGCGATTTCGAGTCCGTACGAGAGACTTCAGATTGACCGTGGCCGAGAACAGTGCAGTGCATAGTAGCTTGGCGTGACGTCATAGTGGAAGACGATAGAGACAGGTGGAACCAGAGGTTCGGGCGAGACGCTGACGAGCTGTCATTACTTTCCGTTGAGACTAGAGACCTGATATGCTTACAGAGACGTTGGGATGCGACCAATTTCCGAGAAAAATATTGTGCTGAGGACACAGATGTCTATTAAGCGAGAAGAGATTATGCAAGAGAGCTAGCCTCCGTACAGTTCGGCATAGGCAAGATTAGAAGAGACCTTGAGCAGGATTCCTTCCAGGACATTGCTGCAATGATGTTTGCACCCAGGATCAGATGTGTGATGTGCATTCAGAGAGCCAGAGGCCGACGCTAGTGACATGCTGCTTTACGAATGGTCGTGAGGATTGATCGAGAGATGACCAGAGAAGTGCCAGAACGGAATCGTCCCCGTTAGCACATCTGACAGGGCCGATGAGCCGATTGACTGTGAGATTGGTAACCCACAGAGAAGATAAGGAACCAGAGAGTCAGAGGACGCCAGACCGTGAGCAAGAGGCAAGTAGATATCTTGCGCTGCTAGCAGTGGATGCACCGACTCCTTCTCGACCTTGAAGGAGGAACTACCGAAGACGGTATTTATGATTGTGATTTTGTGATTCGATTATCACGTATCCGTCGTTTTGGATTTCGGTATTTTGGGCATTCTGTTTGCATGATTTAGTTTTGATGACTGAGTTTCATGATATTTGTTTCATGCACCCACTGGATATTATGTTTTGCGCACAGTTATTACTTTTGAGATATTGATTGAGATTTCACGCCTATCTTATGCAGTGATTTGATTTACACTTCCGGCATAGTTTTCATGCACCTTCAGTGTTTGATATACGATTTTGGTGCACGCCAGATGCACTAAATCGGGATTCTTCGTGTATGTCACACGCACCTGATCTTTTTTCTGTCAGGCATACACGTTGCCTACGACAGATGTTTCGTGCACACCAGTTGCACCTAGATGTTGTTTTGTACACCTGTTTGACACATATATGGATTTTGATTCCTTGTGCACCAGACGCATAGGATATTCTTATATATACATTTTGTGGATTGATTTCTAGTAGAGCAGTACATTTTTATGATATTCTCTATGTATTGATGTCTTCGGAGCCCCGACAAATTGGATTATTACTGAAATTGTTTTAGTATTGGGGGTTTAAATTTAAATTCGGGGACCGAAGTTCTTTAAGGGGGGTAGATTGTAACATTTCAAAAAGATAAAATATTAATTTTGGGAATTTTTATAATTTAATATTATTTTATTGAATATTTTAATATTTTGGTATTATTAAATACAAATAAATAGGAAAAATGCTAGAAAAATTATGAAAAATTCTAAAATAGGGTAAATTAGAGAATTATGACATTTTAAAGTTTTTGTGATTAGTTTGACACTAATTTAGTGCTAATCGCGATTAAAAATCGCTAATCGGTTTTTAGTATTTTTGTGCAAAACATGCACATATCATTCTTTTTCACACTTGTGCATTTTCACCATGGTTTGCTTTGGGGTTACTATTTAGGTGAGAAGGGTTTGTTTTAAGGAAAAAGAAAAGGAAAAGAAAAGAGAAAAGAATAAAGAATTGGTAGTAGGTGAGAGAGAGAGGTATGGGCTTCATTTGACTTGAACACTTAGCCATTTTCCTTCATCCCCTCACACATCTCTCTCCCTCTTCAGCCCATGGCTGCAGCTGCTGCTTCCTCCCCCTTCCTCCACCTTCAAACCCTCAAATCATCTCAAAAACTACACCAAAACCCCAATCTCATTTCATTAAAATTGTGCACAAGCTCAAGACCTACACGATGGACCAAGAAAGCTAGGATTTGGGACACTAGGGGCAACTCAAGAATTTTCTTGAGTTGCCAACTGAGGTAATTTCTGGACCATTAGCTTAATTCTAGCATTCCTTATACCCCAATGTTGTTATAGAATCGATATTGTGTGATATTGTGGACTTGAGGATAACCAAGTTAGGGTTTGAGGGAAATTGGTGTTGTATTGTGAAATTGAGGTTAGTAGAGATTATACCATCACCCTAGTGTATGAATTGGAACCCAAAACCTGAAGCTTAAACCAGAATACGGATTTTAGAAACCGATATCGGGGATATTATGGAATCTGTGAAGGTTAATTTGAATCTGCTATCATACGAGGTATGCTAAAATAAAATTGATTGGACAGTGGTATGTGCAGGCACCCAGAAAGATAACCCCAAGACCCCAGCTCCCACTTCTTCTTCCCGGCCGCCAATTTCTCCCAATTGGCCGCAAATTGCGGCCTGGGTACCACCATTTTGTCTCGTTTTTGGGCTGTAGCTCCTACATGTTCATGTTAGGCCCCTGGTATATATAGATTTGTATAAAGTGACCTAGGGTGAAATCCGGGACATATTTCCTAAGTTGCTGTTTTGGATTCGTGTTTCCGTATTCCGTATTTTTGATTCTGCAATTGTGGATTTTGTTTTGCCTCGACTATTTGGCGTTTATACGACGATATAGAGGATTTATTGATGGTTTTGAAGGCGTGCCATAGGTTCTCACCTATAGGCCCCTTATCGTATCGTTTTGGATTTCGTATGCCGTTTTAGCTTTGATTTGGGTTTAATGCGCATATACGACACTTTGATGTGTAGGTACTCATGAAGACTTCGGGACGACAAGCAAATGCGTGGTGATGTCCGCAAATGATGATGCAAGGTGAGTAGATTATATCTACAGGGGGAAGTCGGGTGGATGGCGTATAGCACCCCCGCAGTCCGTAGATAGTATACTATGTAGTTTATTTACGTGATAGTCGTAGTGTGTTATGGTTAGTTAGAGATAGAAATAACTAGCGTAGTTCCTAGTTGCGAGCTCTAGGATAGAGGTACACCAGCACGCACAACCTTGCATATTCATTATACTTGCACTGTGTTTGATGATATGGGATGACTTTGGAGATGAGTCGATGATGTGGGCTTTGTGCCGCGAGATAGGTGATTTGCTATGATTCATATTTGGGATATGACTTATGATTCTTGCGGGCTTGGGATGTGTGTTTACCCCCGCATGCATACTTTATTGATGGTATCGATTTGTACTAGACATAGAGCAGTACCCCAGATTATATGATCTGATGATAGTGATACCTGTTATGTGATGAGATAGTGAGATGTTGACCCGTACCCAGCTATTGGGATGCCGTACGATGATTTACCGTACGAGCCGATATTGATGATAGATCCGCACTCATAACTCGAGGATGTCCTACGATATGTTGTTGAGGCGGGATCACCGACTATATATCTATATATTTATCGACTCAGATTTAGGTGGTTTCCATACCTCTCCCATTTGACTTGATACTAGATCTGTAGTTGCTTAGTAGATTCTTCACTGTGATGTTGATTATTTAATTTCTGCATTTTCATGCTATTCGCATCGCTTGCATATGTTTATTGCTACTGTTATCATGCTGTTAGGACACCAGCACCATTATCGATGATGCGTATGTTCCACGTACACTGTTTGCCGGCTCACACACTTCATCATCGATAATTGCCATGCCACTACACTGTAGTACTGTTGCATTCATGATATGATTCTTGCTTGGCATATTGTACACTTATACCTGTATACAAACATAGATGATTCTGACTTGATTAGAGATTGAGGACCGCAAGATATTCTTTAAAACTGATTCATTCTAAAGGAGCGGTTTCCCTCAACATATGCACATTACTATTCCATGTTGCATGACTTCTGATATGATTACCTTTCTTTACATGTCGCATACATCATGGATTGATTGCATATCACATCGCATTGGATTTACTTCTTGATGTTGGATTTTCATGTGATTTCTGATTTTGAGGACCGTGGGATTATTTAAGAAAGGATGCTCTATTTTGAAAAACCCGGTACCTCGTGATATGATATTTTGGTGCGTCCACCACGCGTTTTCTCGGTGCTGAGACGTGTGCTTGAAACCCGATTCGAGGAGTGGATGATTCGTTTGCGGGTTCGTGGTGGGCCCGGTATGGTTCCCCTCGGCAAGATGATCGATGGGTTTTGCCGATTGAGCCTGGAGGCGGGCGAGTACCTATCGGTGATTGTATTTGAGCTCGGCGGATATCTGGAGGATACCGACCGGAGTTGAGAGATGAGCGTACTGCCGGGGCCGAGGGCCGATTCCGCAGACATAGCCCGCGGGCCGATCCGGACTGACGGAGCCCGATGGATGAGGATTAACGTGTCGATGCTAGGTACGGGTTTCATGATGTTTTTCCATGATTTTGTTTATATCCTCATATTGCATACATGATGCTTATTGTCATTGGGTGACGGGTGGACGGGTTCCACATATATACAGACATGGATCATATACAGATTGGATTTACACTGATCATACTTCACTTGTATATATAACAGGGTATGAGGGCGCTGTTATATATACCCTTACACCAATATTAGTGGTATGGGACGCTAATATATGTGTATTGATATCCTTTGCTACATCATCATATTTACTTCATGCAGACATACCTTATACTGATGACATGTTATTACCTGAGTACCTGGCACTACATACATACTTAGATGTTACCTTGCCACCTTATCATACTTCAGATGTACTCTTGTGGTTATATTACTGATTGTTGACTTAGGTTTATGTCTTGCATTCGGTTTCTGCTTGTAGATATTTCTATTCACGGGTTGGCAACTCACCCCCGTTGTGCCACAGTTCTTGCAGGTTCTGCCGTACAGGTTCCATTGCGGCATTTCTGGCACACTACTTTCTTGCGGGTGAATTGCTTTTGGTAGGTGGATTCTTTTGCATCAAGAACCACCATTGTATTTATTTTATTCATTGTATCTAGAATTTCCATCAACCAAAACTTGTATATTGCTTCAGACTCAGACTTTAGTGATGTATTATTTCGACCTTAGAGTCGCGCTTAGTAGTATTGCGGTTTTCTTGTTGCTTTTGAGTTCTTTTGGTTTGACCCTCGCCTTTCGGCGTTGTATATTCTTGTTGCTTGTGTGGTTGTGGTCGTCGTTTGACGAAGAGCTAGCTCCCGCTTGGGGATGCCTTTATCATTGCATATATTGTTATCCTTGTTGTACCCCATTCGGGGCCAGTTTTACAAAAGAAACTCTGCCGAAATTTTTAGAAAAGACTTTACTGTTTTAAAATGCATATTCGGCTTAGTTATTTAAAAACCTTGATTTCAAACATGTATTTCTTCACTTCTTTAAACCAGTTTCTTTACTTATTTTTAAAAATGGTTTTAGATTTCTGGGCTTTTGGCTTACTTGGATCAGATGGAGTCCTATAGACTTCATATGGTTCAAGGGCCAGTCACGTGCTCTTTCGGGTCGTGACATATTCGCCGCACTCGTAGGGGGTACAGGTTGACCCAGGAGGGGTGCCCAAGTTACCGGATTCCGTGAAGTGTTGGGTGGTCCATTCATGTTGTTGAAGGGGGCTGCCTCGCTTCAGGTTTTGGCAGGTAACTTGCCGCGCCCGTAGGGGTCTAGGATTTCATTGCACAGGCTATCCACACGACCAGGGGAACGTCTGGTTTCAGTAGCGGCTCTGTGAAACCCGGGGATCCCAGATATCTGTATTGTTCTGTGATGCTTATTACATTTCTGTGATGTTGCATTTTATCATGCCTTGAGCGAAATATTATATATTGATATATATACTAGTAGATGTTGAATATGTTTTGCATCCGCGCTAGTCCAGTCCCCGCTCTGTCGTTAGTTAAGTAACCTAACGGGTAATGACGGGACCCAGTGGCGAATGCGGATGGCATATACATACTATTATTTTCGTTCTTTATTGGTGTGATCAATTGATGGGACTGCATTGATTCGGATCAATGCAAGTTAAACAAACCTATTCTGATGTTGTTGGAACAATTTTTCTTAAAGCGGTTATTGCAAGGACGTTCTCTTTTGTTTTGCACAGTGGTATTCGGTTATGAATACCCAGCACCTCAGTCGACAAGGCAAGGGCCGAGATCCCTTCACCGGGAGTGACCCCTTGGACAGAAGTTTGCGTCAGGGCAATAACTTCACTATAGCCGATTACTTTTTCTTTGCATCGTGGTATTCAGTTGGAATATCCTGCACCTCATTCTACGGGGAAAGAGCTGAGATCCCTTCACCGGGAGTGACCTCTTTAGCAAAGGTTTTCGTCACTATATTTTCATAAAAGCTATCCAGTTCCTTCAACGATATCAAGTTCATTACGTTAAAGGTTTTTTGCCAGAAACCATTCGTAGCCCTCCGTCGTTTCAGACGGGTAGCACGTAGTATTCATGCTATGTTTGTTGGCCTTCGTCAAGGCATAGTGCATGGTAGCTGCTTGTTGCCTTTCTGCAGCATAGATAGATGCGTTGGTTTGGGACAGTCATATAGCCTTGTTGGCCAAAGTCAAGGGCTTGTACGGGTGGGTTCAAATTAACTTGGAGAATGACGGGTAGAACTTGACTTGTGACTTATGATTTGTTGGCCTTCGTCAAGGTCATAAGAGCATGGGACAAAAATCACATCGGGAGTTTCTAAAGAAACTGAAACTTGCCAGATATGCGCATACCTTCTGGAGTGTGATAACGTGAGCGAAGTCCGTCACGTTATCATGCGATGATAGTTGGATCCCGATTCCCACTGATGAGTTGGTTTGCTCCTCGGGTGATCCCGACTAATTCTTCTTTCAGGTTTGGAGGAGAATTTGACGGTACAGTGGGAGGATTCCAGATTAGATAAATTGGTAACCATTCTAATCTAGGTTAGAGTGCACGCTGAGTGTTTCTTTTCTCTCTCTCTCTCTCTTTGGCAGCGACCATTGACCCGACCCTAAGACTATGACTCAGTGACCAAAATTAACCAAACCTTCTTTAACACTGGCTTTTGGATTGTCAGAGTTGCAAACCTCATTGCCACTCCTACTTTTACCCTTTTCTCCAGGACACCCCGTATTACTACGAACGTCCACTTCCATTGGACAAAACCATCGTATGGTTATATACGAACTCGAAGGAATTTATTCGAGGATGGTTTCCGATTCTGGATAAAACGAATAGGACTATTCAGTTGTCTTTTCCTTTTACCTTCTCTCAGGTTGCGAGTACTCCTTGGTTTAGGAGATAGTGCACCTATTACGCAAATTGGATAGTCTTCTTCCAAACCTTAGGCTGGTGCCGAACGGTGGGGAATGAAGAAAACCAATTATCCCAACGATGGTGTGCAGAAGGTATTAAGTAAAGATATATCAAGGGATTAGTAAAAGGGCAAAGTAAATTGCGACTGCTATTCACGACCAAAACAAGTATTTCTTCGCCAATCCTAAATCACCTTTGTATTTCTCCAGGACACTCCGTATCACTATGAAGATCCACAGTTTATTGGATAACTCCATCGTATGGTTATATACGAACTCGAAAGGAACTTGTTCCAGTTCGGGGATGGATTCTAGTTCAGGAGAAATAGGAATAAGGTTTATTCGGTTGTCTTTTATCTTCACCTTCTCTCGCATTGCGAGTGCTCCTAGGATTAGGACAGTACACCCATTATGCTTATTGGATAGTCTTCTTCCAAACCATAGGCTGGTGCCGAACGGTAGGGAAGGAAGAAAACCATTTAGCCTAAGAGGGTGTGCAGAAGGTAATGACTAAAGACATATAAAGGGATTTGGAAAGATGGCAAAGAATTACACGGTTACAGTTGTGAATCTGGATAATGGAATAGGCATTACTAGGAATACCGGGATACCCCATCGAAATATTTCAATGTTTCAGTTTCGCTGTGTACTGTTAAAAGAAAACTGATTTCCCAATTAACTCTTGCTCCAGGGTATGTATTTACCAGGTATGATTCTCACATCTGTATGGTTTTACAGATGATGAGTGGGAGTAAGTTATTGGGAATTAGGTGATCATCCTTATTATATCGGAATTCGTTGTAATTGTTGATATTTGAGGAAATTGCCTGGGCTGTTTGCCGGTCGGCAAATATTTGGTTTTGAATATCCGTTGCCATGCACCAATTTCAAATTGATATATCTGTACGTCTATTTTTATAGAGTGAGATATACCTTTTTGAAATTATGTCTATTACATTTACCTATATCGGTGGATGGTTAGGTAAGGATCATTAAACAGCGGTGTAATTCTTCATAACCATAAGTACAGTTTTCAACCTACGACACACAGGGATTGAGTTATCAGACTCAAGGGACTTATACAGAGTATTGTATGTTGTCCAGTGTCCATTAGGACAGAGGGGTTGGTTCTTGTACTATATTCGGTTTACTTATGACTTCTCTAGTTCTTAGACAGATGTTTCGTTGAAACACAGGGTCCGAAGTTTGAGAAGTTATAAGTATATTAATAAAGTAGAGAACCAGGTATTGCAAGTATCAGGATTCTTCAAGGTGATCGAAGATGTAGATAATTGTGAATGGTATTCAGTTGATAGTAATGATTAAGAGAACTTGCTTCTCTTTCAGGTTACTCATAATTGGAAGCATTCCTAAGTTAAGTAACGCTGATCGGCCTCTTTCCATTTAGTTGACATGCACTGGAGATAGCTGCATGATTTGAATCTGGTTCAATTAAATCAGTGCCTCTGGTTCTATATTGGATATAGAACAGTTCATATCTTAACGATGTTAAGGTACGGGGAGTTGTCCGGCTTATGCTTAAAACCAGACTCTGGATAACTCAAGGCACGTTTCTGTAATGGCTGTTTGTGGGTTGACCCAGGCTATGACGAGTGTTGACTTTCTACCATCTGGAAGATCAATAGTGATATTGTTCTTGACTCGCCACAGTTTTAACAAAAATAGATTTTTTCAGAAAACAGTAGTGGGAGTATGGTAGAACTGGAAGTGATTCCAGAACCGCAGACGATTACTGAAAATTTGATAAGAACCTAAAGATTCAATTTGGTTTGACATTCAATTGGCCACTCCGCAGATATGGTGGGTAACCTCAGGCACCCGAGAGGTACTCCGGTAGCCTCAAGGACGGTGGCAGAGAGGTTCTTGTTTGCCCAGACTTGCCATTGCTGTTGTTCCGGACTGTGAGACCCGGCAGGAGGATGAGTATAGCGTCGTTCTAAACTAGTTTTAGAAGTGCACGTGTATATGACTCTGCCAGAGGGTTGTCGTAGTCAGTGGGAGCAGCGGAAGCATGGTGGACAAGTGGCTTATGTCTATTTATAGACTAAAGCAGATATAGCGGAGATAGATCATCTATTTCTGATGTGACAGTCATAGGTTTGACTTCATCAGAATAGGGGATGGATCTGTTAAGAAGGTAGTAGGGTGTGATGTCCTGGTATTTGGATGACATACACAGAGTAGGAAGTGAAATTCCTATACTACGATCGGTTATACTTTGGTTGTCACACAGTGGTTTCTCCACATGGGACTTGGATATAATATCAAGACATTCTGGTTACTAGATCTATGGTTTTAGATCTATATTTGGGAAGTGTCCCAATCAGGGTACTTTGACCGCATTCTAAATGTGTTTTAGAATGGACGACTCCTGGCACGGTAGTATACCTGCAGATGATGGAGTCACCCTCTCTAAAGGAGTCTTACAGACTAAAGGGGAGAGGGATGTGCATGATTGGCAGATCACTTGCTTAGGCAATTGGGTCAATCATGAGATGTCAAGTACCACACCAGATGTTGTTTTTGCGGTAGGTGAAATAAGTTGATATTGATCCAATCCTGGAGAAACATTCGGAAGCAGTTTTAAAACATAAGTTGATGTTCTAGGGGTATGATAAACAACCTCTTTTAGGAGACAGTTATCATTCCAGGCTTCCAAGGTGACCTGGATGACAGAGTGGCTGTCAGAGTTGTAGTCTTCCCTCTGACGAGGGACAGTAGTTTGGACAGGTGGTCCAAGAGGATACTGAGGGAGGCATGACGCAGGATACTGATTAAGTTCAGTTGACGATACAGTCTAAGAAGTTTGGATTTGGATTTCATTTATGAACTAGGTCCCATCAGATATCCAGAAATATTCTAAGACAGGTATTGCTCATTTCGGGAGATGGCTTTCTCCGCGAACTTGAGATATAGAGAGACATAGAAAGAAACATCCAGGCGGATCCACTCACTGAGGCTATTCCTCGAATGCAATAGTTTCGCAAACGGGTTTTGTGAGACTGACTAGTAGAGGAGTTGGGTGTTCGGTATCACACGGGCTGTGAGTATGCGACATCGCAATAATTAGCCTTGAGTGCAAGTGGGGGATTGTTGGAGATAGTGCCCTCAGAGTCAATTATTGGATCACAGGCACGTGATTGCAATGATTGAGGGAGGACCTGTCCCAGTAGGACAGTCTTACTCAAGATGATGGTATGCTATCTGGTTTATCTTTATCATCGTGTACTGCTTTAGGTGACCTTACGAGTCGCTATTGCACGCAGATAGAGCCCCTAGGATTCTTACTTGACTACCAGCAGTATGAGGGCGATCATATAAGTAGGAGCTGGAGTCTATAAGCACATCCTTAAAAGGTCCCTAGTCGTGGGAGTTTCGAGACAGGGCATCGATACTCCAGAGTAGACTAGTGTATACAGTCGAGACCCCGACGAGGGGCGGTGGCCGGTCTCACAAGCCACTGGTGTCAGTTGGTTCACCTAAGATGTATACAGGTGCTCATTGGGTTATGAGTACACCGGACAGGACTCGCCGGGAACATGCTAGTTTGTCTTATACCTGACGTCAGATTGCAGTTCCCTGGTGACATGTGTACAGGTTAGTTCATCGACCTCAGATCGTCATTTGTCTCGTGTGAGTTCCCACTGTACTTTGATTACTACCCTACCACGCTCAAAGGAGACGTGCAAACAGGTTTTAGTTGGGTACAGTCCCGAGCCACATGGAGGCAGTGAGCGGATCTGCAGGGGTTCGTCTCTCCCGGTATTGGGGGTGAGGTCGCGTTGTGTCTAGGAGAGCCATTACACGAAGTCCTTGGCCAAGGCAGGAGATTTACTGGTAGGTATTCCAGTAGTATCTCAGGGTGTTCTGGGCTACACTCCGACACGACTTGTACCGCTTTTGGGGTTCTGACTTTTACCAACCCCCTAGGCCCGCCATGCGATGCTCATAAATGAACGGACCGGACTGTACGGATATTGTCACGGACAGGCTCAGTAGGGTGTCAGGATGAGTTCGCTCATCGACATCCCTTTTGGTCAATAGCTGGTAGCCCGTCATGTATGGCTAATACCTCTGACGTGCTAGTGGTTAAATCCACAGTCATAGTATTGACGAGTCTTTAGAGTCCCCCACAGACCAGTTACTCAAGTTTCGGGCAAAACGTTGTAGAGGCCGTATGGAGATATGGCAGGGTTCGATCTGATACGTGCGGTATTGCACGGATCATGATCGGACGGATAATACTAGTGGGCTTTGGTTTAAGCCGGATCCTAGTATTGTACAGTGTAGATTTTGTCTCGTTGCATTTGTATTTCGGTCGGAATACAAATGCGGGTATGTATATACAGTAGCAGGGTTTTCCTGTAATTTATTACGGGATCAGTTTTCCGAAGTTGCCAGTTTGCTTTCCGTTTCGGCCATTTTCCTTTGTATCTTTCCTTGGCTGAAAGTTGGTGGAGGAGGGCTTATTTGCAATTGTGCAAATTAGCATTGTGGAGGGTGTTCTTTGCATTTTGTTGTGTCATGATGGTTGCACCATCCCTTGACTTTCTTGACTTCATCATTGCTTGACTTTGGGTTCATGATGGTTGATTTGGAGTGAGGTTTTGGTTGTAATGATTCTTGATCATCATCACCCTTTCTCTCTCTTTGATTATTATTGTTCCTCCCCCCTTGATAATTTGTGACACTCTCCCATTCTTGATAGAGTCTTGGCCGGCCATGCTCTTCATGGGGGCTGTCCCAATTTGTTGTGGTGGGATTTCATCTCTTTTGGCTTTGTAAAAATCCCATAGCTCCACAAAAAATTCCACAATTCATTCCTCCACTAAAAAGGGTAACTTCATACAAACCCAAATGAGACATAGAGTTCTACTGTTAACCTACAGCACTCTTGGGCAAGTCGGCTCGAGTTGCCTCTGTCCAGAGGTGGGAGCCCGTAAAAGAAGCCGGCGACGTGGTGCCCTTCCGGCGAGGAGGTGAAGACCGGAGATTCCGTGGGAGATCGGGACGACGACGAGAAGACCGAAGGACACGGATCGCTCGGTATATCTCTCTACCCGTTCTTTAGTTTGCTAGAATTAGATTAATGGCCCGATCCGGGATTTTTGTGCGCGGTGGTGCCGGTTATAAAGTTTAAAGTAAAGTATCGTTTCCGTATTTTGGCCTCGGATTGACGGCCGGGCGCCGCCGTGCACTTACAATATGAATATGCAACTATCATGATCAAGGTACACCACCAGGGTACTATATCTACATGAATCAAATGCATATCAAATAAATCCTGATTTGTGGGATAAATAATAAAACCTCATGCAAAAATCATCAGCATGGAAAAACCTCTGTGTCCCTCACTGACACGTCAAATCCCAAAATCCTCAGGCACCGCATCCTCAGATCGGCCCTCATATCCTGTAAGTCTCATAGAACCTGAGTGTCCAACATCGACACCCGAAACATCATGAAAACTATGCCTTTGTATATATATGTATATATGCATGGACCTCAAAGACACAACAAATCCTGGAACCTGAGTGTCTAACATCGACACCCAAAATATCATGAAACCCGTGTCCAGCATCGACACGTAAATCCTCATATCTCAGGCACCGTCACCACGACTGGCCCTGATGTCATGTCCGTACATCACTCCGGTCGGTATCCCCACGATAACCGCCGAGTCCAAATACTATCACCGGTAGGTACTAGCCCGCCAGCCAGGCTCATCGTCTATACCACGAAAATCATCTCTTGCCCCGGGGAACCATATCGGGTCCACCATGTACCCGCAGACGGTGCCCACCGCTCCTCGAATCGGGTATCTAACATAAGTATCAGAACTGAGAAAACTCATGGTGGATGCACTGAAATATCATATCAAGAGAAACCAGGTTTTCAAACAATACATGAATTTCTTGAAATACCCCCACGGTTCTCAAATCCATAAATCACATGAAATCCATATCTCAATGCGTAAATCCATGAAATATAATATATGCAACATAACACAGTAATATGAGCTTATCAACGAAAAACCGCTATTTAAATGCATCAAGTTATTAAATATATCATGCTGTTCCTAATTTCTCCAAAATCCAAGCATCCAAAATCCAAGCAACATCATATAAAGGTGAACATGTAACTATAGCAAGATATGAGTATATACCTATCAAGAATGATGTAATACCATACATGTATATGTGTAGCTATATCAAGGTATATGGGTGTACACGTAAGTATGTATGCATGATGTACATGTAGCTATATCTTATATGTGTATACACCTATCAATAATGATGTAATACCCTCCAGGTATATGTGTAGCTTGTAGCAAGGTATGTGTATATACATGTCAATAATGATGCAATTGCAGGGTTACCTAAGACGGCAGCAAGGTTTCGGGAGGCATCGTCCATGCCATATTCAATTTTTTTTCCGTTTTAGCTAACCCTAACTAAGAATCCTTAACTAGAAATGACGGAATATAAAATGCAAACACTTTGCATGTCTAGTGTGCAAGGAATACAACCTTTGTAGACCGGTCCTTCACTTCAATAGCTCCGTGTAGTAGTCCCTTCGCTGCGATCGTGAACTCCGAACTTTAAAGAGGCTCCACAAGAAGAATGAACATGCTTACTTCGATGTCTTCGAGGCCGAAGATGATCTACGTCGAGGAGACACTAACCCAAGCTATCTCTTCACTAATTATGAAATTAGTGAAGAAAACACCCTATACTAAATGGAAAGTAGTAGAGAATGATGAAGTAGGAAGTGGGCTCACTTTAGATTTCATTTTCTCACACCTTTTCTCATATCTCCATTAAAGCTAGAAAGCTTTTGAGGAAGAAGAAGAAGAAGAAAGAATAAACTCATCATATGAGTTAATCCTCATCCAAATGAATTATTGCAACAATGGGTGAGTTAATCCCTCATGCCTAACTCATGTAGAGAATTAACCAAGGGCTAAGGTTAAGGGTTGGGTTAACAAAAATCTCAAGCAATGACAAAAGAGTTGAATAAGTCAATGTATCCAAAAGCTTCTACAAGCTTATCCATGACTAATTCCATTCTTTTGTGAATTACTTAATGATAAATAAAACCTAAACATAAACCCTAGCATGGTATAAGTCTCATACACCCATCTTGCATGTATCATCAAGCATGACACAAAATAATGTACACTTGCATATATCACATATATACAATGTGCACATCAAGTGAGAAAAGAATCATAAGTGAGCTAATACTAGTTAATGTAATTTAATATATCTAATATATAATTATACATTAGATTATAAAATCAACTCTTAATTTAATAATCCGGCTATATCACATATAACCGACTAATATCATGTGTAACAACTTATCGAATCAACACTTGATCCGATAACCCGGCTATATCGCATATAACCGACTAATGTCACATATCGCAAGAATACAATATGGTATCACATACTCGTATCAATCTCAGTTCCGCACATATCACATATGTGCTCCTACTCCATTTCGCTAGAACTAGGAAACCCATGTGTAGGACTCTAAAGACTCGTCAATACGCCGGCAGTAGGTGATGATCATATCAAACACCCACAAGCCGCAAGCGGTCTGCTAAACGTAACGGCCACCCGGGTATTGAGCGATCAGAATATCAACAAGCAAGCCTGCTCACACTTCTGCGAATCCAATCAGTAACACTACCGTTGTCACGACCCAAAATATTAGCTCGCAACCAGCACTTAAATCACACGACATCTACAGGCGTAACATAATTCAAGTAAGCTGAAACCCAGAAATCTAAACCTTTTTTTTGAAATAAAGAGGTGAAGCTTTGAAATAAAGGTATAGTAAATCATATTTTGTCTTTTTGAAAATTTGGGCAGCACCTCCCTTGTATAAACTAACCCCGAAAATGGGTACAACACAGAATATAATAAAGCATCCCCAAACGAAAGCAAAACGCGCCCAACGGCGGAAACAACCACCACAAGTATAAAAACAAGTATACGACGCCAACGACGAAGATCCACATAAGGAAACAAGTAAAGCAAGACAACAACCCCAAAAGCGAACATAAAACCCATCGCTCAAGTCTCGCAACTACAAGTCTTCTAAGTCTGCAACATACATAATTACTAGTTTCTGATTTTGATGGAATGACTAGATACAATATGAATACTGAATACAGGAGGGGCACGATCCAACATGTACCACCTACCACAAGCAAGTCATCCGAAAACAGCTGTGTGCCAGCGATGCCGCAACTGATCCATGCGGTCAACCTACAAGAACTGTGGCACAACGGGGGTGAGTTGCCAACTCGTGAATAGAAAAATATCACCAGGTAGAAATCGAAATAAACAACGATTCTTAGGTCAACTATATCATAAAGGTAATACTATGATATCTAGGGTGACCGTATCTGCATATGTTCCAACACATAATAAATGCCTATCAGCAAGTGATATCATCCACAATATAATCAATGCATGTATGCAGGTGGATCTCGTCCAACAATATAATCAATGCATGTATGCAGTGGATCTCGTCCAACAATATAATCAATGCATGTATGCAATGGATCTCGTCCACGTGTCACCCACTGACACAACAACTCCTGCATGTAAATATCATAAAAGCATATGCAGGTAGAATTAGGATATAATCAACGTGTGTCCCTCGTGACACAACAAAATCATGGAACCGGAGTGTCCACATCGACACTGGAAAACATCATGAAACCCGTGTCGAGCATCGACACGTAAATCCTCATGTCTTAAGCGCCATCACCATGACTGGCCCTGATGGTATGTCCGTACATCACTCCGGTCGGTATCCCCACGATAACCGCCGAGTCTAAATACAATCACCGGTAGGTAGTGGTCCCTCTGCCAGGCTTATCATCTACACCACGAAATCACTACTCGCCCCGGAGTACCATACCGGGTCCACCATGTACCCACAGACGGTGCCTCCCGCTCCTCGAATCGGGTATCACATGCCAATCTCAGAACCGAGAAACCACATGGTGAACGCACTGAAATATCATATCAAGAGAAACCGGGTTTTCAAACAGCACAAAATTTCTTGAAACATCTCGCGTTCTCAAATCCAGAAATCACATGAAAACCATATCTCAATGCGTAATCCATGTAAATATGATATATGCAACATAAAACAGCAATATGAGCATATTAAGGGAAAACCGCGCTTTTAAATGAATTCAGCTTTAAAATATATCATGCGGTTCCCAAATCCTCCGAAATCAAGTGCAGCATCATATGAGGTGTACATGTAACTGTAGCAAGGTATAAGTATCTACATGTAAGCAAGTATGTATGATGCATTTCATAAGCGCAATAGCACAATAATCAACGTCTCAAATCACATGTCAATACAATACCACTTAGGGGTATATGCAGCTATAGCAAGATATGTCGGTGTACATGTCAGTATGTATGCATGAAGTACATGTAGCTGTAACCAAGTATATGTGTGTATATGTCAGTATGTATGCAACATTTAACAGGATACAAGCATGTCCGTATATCTCATGCAACGTGGAACAGTGATATGAACATAGCAAATATATCATGGCATGATGTGGCAATTCTACTGTGTAGTGACATGGCAATTATCGATGATGAAAGTGTGTGAACCGACAAATCTGTGTAAGTGTAACATACGCATCATCGATAATGGTGTAGGTGTACTAGCACATGTAAGTGCACGGCGGCGCCCCGGCCGTCAATCCGACGCCGGAATGCGGAAGCGGTGATAAACTTTAATTTTGCGGACTTAGCAAACCGGCACCACCGCGCACTGACCATCCGGATCGTAACCATTAACAAGTCTAAGCTACTAACAAGATAGGGATGAGAAGTATACCGACAGATCCGAGTCCTCCGGTCTTCTCGTCGTCGTCCCGACCTCCTGCGGAATGTCACGTCTCCTCCTCGTCGCCGGAAGTGCACCACATCGCCTACATCGTTTACGGGCTCCCACCTCAATGCCGAGGCAACTCGGGCACGAAGCCGGCTACTCGACGTGCCCAAGATATGCTGTAGAATATGTATAGAGCCATGTCTCACTTTTGGGGATTGTGGAATTGCCATTGGTGGAAGAAAAGAGAGCAACTTTTGGAAATGAGCTAGAGGACTTTTCTAGCAAAACATGAGAAGCAAAAATACCACACATAAAAATGAATCCCATTCATTCTTTTAGAATGGCCGGCCCCCCCTTACCCCATATGTGATTGGAGAGAGAAAAGAACAAAGACAAGGGGGTGGGTGGAATGCAATGATGAAAAGTGATGATCACCACAAAAACTCAACACTCAAAAGCAACCATCATCTCATGCATGATGGCTTCAAAAAGTCAAGCCATCATGAGAAGAAGAAGTCAAGTGATGGTGCTTATCATGAAAACCATCATGATACAAAAATAAGCAAAGACCCCCTCCACAAATGCTTATTTGCAACAATGCAAATAAGCCCTCCTCCACCAATCTTCGGCCAATGAACGGAACAATGGAAATCGGCCGAAACGGAAAGCAAACTGGCAACTCCAGAAAACTGGTCCCGTAATAAATTACAGGAAAACCCCGATACTGTGCATACACACCCGCATCTGTATTTCGACCGAAATACAAATGCAATGAGAAAAAATCTCCACTGTACTATACTAGAATCCGGCTTATACCAAAACCGGCTAGTAATATCTGTTCGATCCTGATCCGTTCAATACCGCACGTATCTGATCGAACCCTGCCATATAACCATACGGCCTATAGTACAAACTGTCCGATCCTGATCCGTGCAATACCGCACGTATCTGATCGGACCTTGCCATATCTCCATACGGCCTCTACAACCTTTCGCCCGAAAGCTGAGTAACTGAATGTGGGGGACTCTAAAGACTCGTCAACACCTTGGTTGTGGATTTAACCACTAGCACGTCAGAGGTATAAGCCAATACGTAACGGGCTACCAGGTATTGACTAAAAGGGATGTCTGTGAGTGAACTCAGCCTGACAACCCTACTGAGCCTGTCAGTGACAATATCCGTGCAGTCCGGTCCGTTCGTCTATGAGCATCGCATGGCGGGCCTAGGGGGTTGGTAAAAGTCAGACCCCCAAAAGCGGTACAAGTCGTGTCGGAGTGTAGCCCAGAACACCCTGAGATACTACTGGAACACCTACCAGTAAATCTCCTTGCCTCGGCTGAGGGCTTCTTGTAATGGCTCTCCTAGACACAGCACGACCTCACCCCCAATACCGGGAGAGACGAACCCCTGAAGATACGCTCACTGCCTCCATGTGGCTCGGGACTGTACCCAACTAAAACCTGTTTGCACGACTCCTTTGAGCCGTGGTAGGGTAGTAATCAAATTACAGTGGGAACTCACACGAGACAAATGACGATCCCCAGGTCGATGAACTAACCTGCACACATGTCACCAGGGAACTGCCATCTGACGTCTGGTATATGACCAACTAGCATGTTCCCGGCGAGTCTTGTCCGGTGTACTCATAACCCAATGAGCACATGTATACATCTTAGGTGATCCAACTGACACCAGTGGCTTGTGAGACCGGCCACCGCCCCTCGTCGGGGTCTCGATTGTATACACTAGTCTACTATGGAGTATCGATGCCCTGTCTCGAAACTCACACGACTAGGGACCATTTCAGGATATGCTTATAGACCCCAGCTCCCACTTATATGATCGCCCTCATACTGCTTGTGGTCAAGCAAGAATCCTAGGGGCTCTATCAACGTGTAATAGCGACGTGTCAGGTCACCTGAAACAGTACACGATGATAAAGGTAAACCAGATAGCATACTATCATCTCGAGTAAGACTGTCCTACCGGGATAGGTCCTCCCTCAATCACCGCAATCACGTGCCTATGATCCAATAATTGACTCTGAGGGCATTATCTCCAACAATCTCCCACTAGCACTCAAGGCTAATTATTGCGATGTCGCATACTCACAGCCCGTGTGATACCGAACACCCAACTCCTCTACTAGTCAGTCTCACAAAGCTCGATTGCGAAACTATTGCGTTCGAGGAATAGCCTTAGTGAGTGGATCCGCTTTGTTGTCACTTTCCATGTCTCTCTATATCTCAAGTTCGCGGAGAAACCCATCTCCCGAAATGAGCAATACCTGTCTTAGAATGTGTCTGGATGTCTGATGGGACATAGCTCATAAATGAACTCCAAATCCAAACTTCTTAGACTGTATCGTCAACTGAACTTAATCAGTATCCTGCGCCATGCCTCCCTCAGTATTGCCTTGGACCACCTGTCCAAAATACTGCCCCTCGTCAGAGGGAAAACTATAACTCTGACAACCTCCTTGTCGTCCATGTCACCTTGGAAGCCTGGAATGATAACTGTCTCACGAATGAGGCTGTCGTTATCATATCCCTAGAACATTAACTTATGTTCTAAAACTGCTTCCGACTGTTTCTCCAGGATTGGATTAATGTCAACTTATTGCACCTACTGCAAGAAAAACATCTGGTGTGGTACTTGAAATCTCATGATTGACTCAATTGCCTAAGCAAGTGATCTGCCAATCATGCACATCCCTCTCTGCTTTAGTCTATAAGACACCTTTAGAGAGGGTGACTCCATCACCTGCAGGTACACTACCGTGCTAGGAGTCGTTCATCCTAAATACTCATAGAATGCTGTCTAAGTACCCAGATTGGGAAACCACCCAAATCTAGATCTAAAACCATAGATCTAGTAACCAGTATGTCTGATATAAAATCCATTTCCTTTGTGGAGAAAACATTGTGTGACGACCAAAGTATAACCGATTGTAGTGTAGGAATATCACTTCCTACTCTGTGTATGTCATCCAAATACCATGACATCACACCTTAGTACCTCCTCAACAGATCCATCCCCTATTCTGATGAAGTCAAACCCATGACTGTCACGTCAGAAATAGATGATCTATCTCCGCTACATCTGCTTTAGTCTATAAATAGACATAAGCTACCTGTCCACCAATGCTTCCGCTGCTCCCACTGACTACGACAACCCTCTGGCAGAGTCATATACACGTACACTTCTGAAACTAGTTTAGAACGACGCTATACTCATCCTCCCGCCGGGTCTCGCAGCTTGGAACAACAGCAATGGCAATTGTGGGTAAACAAGAACTTCCCTGTCACCGTCCTTGAGGCTACCGTAGTACCTCTCGGGTGCCTGAAGTTACCCACCTTATCTGCGGAGTGGCCAATGGAATGTCAATCCAGATTGAATCTTTAGGTTCCTTATCAAATCTTTTGTGGTTCTGGAATCACTTCCAGTTCTACCATACTCCCACTACTGTTTTCTGAAAAAAATCCATTTTTAATAAAACTGTGGCGAGTCTAGAACAATATCGCTATTGTTCATCCAGATGGTAGAAAGTCAACCCTCGTCATAGCCTGGGTCAACCCACAAACAGCCATTACAGAAACGTGCCTTGAGTTGTCCAATGTCTGGTTTTAAGCATAAACCGGACAACTCCCCGTACCTTAACAATGTTAAGATATGAACTGTACTATATCCAATATAGAACCAGAGGCACTGATTTAATTGAACCAGATTCAAATCATGCAACTGTCTCCAGTGCATGTCAACTAAATGGAAGGAGGCCGATCAGCGTTACACAACTTAGGAGCATTTCCAATTATGAGTAACCTGAAAGAGAAGCAAGTTCTCTTTATCATTACTATCAACTGAATACCATACGCAAGTATCTACATCTTCGATCTCTTTGAAGAATCCTGATACTTGCTATACCTGGTTCTCTACTCTATTCAAATACCTATAACTTCTCAAAATTCAGACCCTGTGTTTCCGCGAAACACCTGTCTAAAAACTAGAGAAGTCATAAGTAAACCGAATATAGTACGAGGACCAACCCCTCTGTCCTGATGGACCCTGGACAATATACAATACTCTGTATGAGTCCCTCGAGTCTGATAACTCATTCACTGTGTGTCGTAGGTTGAAAACTGTACCTTTGGTTATGAAGAATTACACCGCTGTTCAATGCTCCTTACCTAACCATCCACTGATATAGGTAAATGTCATAGACATAATTTCAGAAAGGTATATCTCACTCTATGAAAATAGACGTACAGATATATCAATTTGAAATTGGTGCATAACAGCGGATATTCAAAACCAAATATTTGCCGTCCGGCAAACAACCCAGGTGATTTCCTCAAATATCACCGATTGCAACGAATCTCGATATAATGAGGATAGTCACCCAATTCCCAACAACTTACTCCCACTCATCATCTGTAAAATCATACAGATGTAAGAATCATACCTGGTAAATACATTCCCTGGAGTAGGTATCTAGTCGGGAAATCAGCTTTCCTTTAACAGTACACAGTGAGACTGAAACATTGAAATGTATCGTAGGGGTATCCTGGTATTCCTAGTAATGCCTTTTCCATATTCACGACTGTAACCGTATAATTCTTTGCCACGTCTCCAATTCCCTTCATATGTCTTTAGTCATTACCTTCTGCACACCCCTTTAGGCCAAATGGTTTTCTTCCTTCCCTACCGTTCGGCACCAGCCTATGGTTTGGAAGAAGACTATCCAATAAGCATAATGGGTGTACTGTCCCAATCCTAGGAACACTCGCAATGCGAGAGAAGGTGAAGATAAAAGACACCTGAATAAATCTTATTCCTATTTCTCCTGAACCAGAATCCATCCCCGAACTGGAACAAGTTCCTTTCGAGTTCGTATATAACCATACGATGGAGTATCCAATAAAATGTGGATCTTCGTAGTGATACGGAGTGTCCTGGAGAAATACAAAGGTGATTTTAGGATTGGCGAAGAAAAACTTGGTTTGGTCGTGAATATCTGTTGCAATTTACTTTGCCCTCTTACTAATCCCTTGCTTTGTCTTAACTTAATACCTTCTGCACACCATCGTTATGCTAATTGGTTTTCTTCATTCCCTACCGGTCGGCACCAGCCTAAGGTTTGGAAGAAGACTATCCAATTTGCGTAACAGGTGTACTACTCCTAAACCAAGGAGTACTCGCAACCTGAGAGAGGGTGAAAAGAAAAGACAACTGAATAGTCCTATCCGTTTTCTCCAGAACCGGAAACCATCCTCGAATAAATTCCTTCGAGTTCGTATCTAACCATACGATGGTTTTGTGCAATGGAAGTGGACGTTCGTAGTAATACGAGGTGTCCTGGAGAAAAGGGTAAAAGTAGGAGTGGCAATGTGGTTAGCAACTCCGACAATCCAAAAGCCAGTGTTAAAGAAGGTTCGGTCAACTTGGTCTCTGAGTCAAAGTCTTAGGGTCGGGTCAATGGACGCTGCCAAAGAGAGAGAGAAAAGAAACACTCAGCGTGCACTCTAACCTAGATCAGAATGGTTACCAATTTATCTAATCTGGAAACCTCCCACTGTACCTCAAATTCTCCTCCAAACCTGAAAGAAGAATTAGTCGGGGTCACCCGAGGAGTAAACTAACTCATCAGTGGGAATCGGGATCCAACTCTCATCGCATGACAACGTGACGGAATCCGCTCACGGTATCACACTCCAGAAGGTATGCGCATATCTGGCAAGTTTCAGTTCTTTTGAAACTCCCGATGTGATTTTTGCCCCATGCTCTTATGACCTTGGCGTGAGGTCAAAATATCATAAGTCACATGTCAAGTTCTGCCCGTCATTATCCAGGTTAATTTGAATCCACCCGTACATACCCTTGACGTAGGCCAAAATAGTAGTACGACTGTCCCAAACCAACGCATCTATCTATGCAACAGATAAATACCCGGCAGCTACCAATCACTATGCCTTGGCGTGAGGTCAAAATACATAGCTTGAATACTACCGAATATTTAACTGAAATGACGGAGGGCTACGAATGGTTTCTGGCGAAAACCTTTAACGTAAAGAACTTGATATCGTCGAAGGAACTGATAGCTTTTTGAAATATAGTGACGAAAACTGTTGCTAAAGAGGTCACTCCCGGTGAAGGGATCTCGGCTCTTTCCCCGTAGAATGGGGTGCAGGATATTCCAAATGAATACCGCGATGCAAAGCAAAAAGTAATCGGCTATAGTGAAGTTAATGCCCTGATGCAAACTTTTTGTCCAAGGGGTCACTCCCGGTAAAGGGATCTTGGCCCTTGCCTCATCGACTGAGGAGCAGGATATTCCATCTGAATACCACGATGCAAAACAAAAGTGAACGTCCTTGCAATAACAGCTTTTTGAAAAGTGTTCCAACAACATCAGATTAGGTTTGTTTTTAACTTGCATTGATCCGAATCAATGCAGTCCCATCAATTGATCACACCAAAAAGAACGAAAATATACTGATGTACGTATATGCCATCCGCATTCGCCACTGGGTCCCGTCATTACCCGTTAGGTTAGCTAACTAACGACAGAGCGGGGACTGGACTAGCGCGGATGCAAAACATATACAACATCTACTAATATATATACCAATATATTATATTTCGCTCAAGGCGTGAAAGAAATGCAACATCACAGAGAATGAACAACATCACAGAAACAATACAGATATCTGGGATCCCCAGGTTTCACAGAGCCACTACTGAAACCCGACGTTCCCCTGGTCGTGTGGATAGCCTGCGCAATGTAATCCTAGACCCTTACGGGTGCGGCAAGTCACCCGCCAAAACCTGAAGCGAGGCAGCCCCCTTCAGTACCGTGAATGGACCACCCAGCACTTCACGGAATCCGGCAACTTGGGCACCCCTCCTGGGAACCTGTACCCCCTACGAGTGCGGCGAATAGCCCGCCAATTCCAGAGTGAAGCCCCCTCCGTCTCAATGCCATGAGATGCGGGCTTGTTGCCCCCTAGAACCCGGCTATCCGTGCACCCCTCCGCGGGGCAATCCTAGTACAGAAAGTAAAATATACATACAACGGGTACATCGACCGCAACCAGGTCGTGCCCCAAAAAAATAATACAAACAGGCAGTGACGGCAGTCCACATGTCGGACGCTCGCCCCGCAATATCAAATGTACATAATACAACCACAACTGTACTAGCATTGCATCCAGGCTATCCCCCACGACCGATCCGCAACATCACAGCAAAAACAAAACATCAACGTGAAAGTCACGTTCGCAAATCCGTCTAACCGGGCTATAGCAGTTAGACCGGATTTACCGATCGAGTGACATTCACGGTCGCAGATATAATGTAAATACTGTGAAAAATGTGTTTAAAATATCCGATCGATCAAACTTTAACAAGTGGGCCCCCAAGTACAACTGTAGCAGATCAAGAAATTCTGGGCCCAATGTTATTATTCCAAAACCCCACTTTTCACCCCAGAAAGCCTCTGTAAAAAATTGGTGCAGTGATCTCCACAGTGCGCGGCGGAACAGCGGCGGGAAGGGGGTTTTCGCGGCGGTTCCGCGCTCCAACTGTGGAGTCACTTCATCGAATTTTTACAGAGCTCTTAGATTTTCCAGTACATCAATATTTTACAACCTGAAATATTTTTCGAGACCAAAAATTTTCAACAGAAACTGATGCGAAGGTAAAATGCAGTTTTGGAACTTTTTGATCGATCGGAAATGCAAACACATTAAACCAAGCTAGACTAAGTTAATGGCGAGGCTCTGATACCACTGTAAGTGCACGGCGGCGCCCCGGCCGTCAATCCGACGCCGGAATGCGGAAGCGGTGATAAACTTTAATTTTGCGGACTTAGCAAACCGGCACCACCGCGCACTGACCATCCGGATCGTAACCATTAACAAGTCTAAGCTACTAACAAGATAGAGATGAGAAGTATACCGACAGATCCGAGTCCTCCGGTCTTCTCGTCGTCGTCCCGACCTCCTGCGGAATGTCCCGTCTCCTCCTCGTCGCCGGAAGTGCACCACATCGCCTACATCGTTTACGGGCTCCCACCTCAATGCCGAGGCAACTCGGGCACGAAGCCGGCTACTCGACGTGCCCAAGATATGCTGTAGAATATGTATAGAACCATGTCTCACTTTTGGGGATTGTGGAATTGCCATTGGTGGAAGAAAAGAGAGCAACTTTTGGAAATGAGCTAGAGGACTTTTCTAGCAAAACATGAGAAGCAAAAATACCACACATAAAAATGAATCCCATTCATTCTCTTAGAATGGCCGGCCCCCCTTACCCCATATGTGATTGGAGAGAGAAAAGAACAAAGACAAGGGGGTGGGTGGAATGCAATGATGAAAAGTGATGATCACCACAAAAACTCAACACTCAAAAGCAACCATCATCTCATGCATGATGGCTTCAAAAAGTCAAGTCATCATGAGAAGAAGAAGTCAAGTGATGGTGCTTATCATGAAAACCATCATGATACAAAAATAAGCAAAGACCCCCTCCACAAATGCTTATTTGCAACAATGCAAATAAGCCCTCCTCCACCAATCTTCGGCCAATGAACGGAACAATGGAAATCGGCCGAAACGGAAAGCAAACTGGCAACTCCAGAAAACTGGTCCCGTAATAAATTACAGGAAAACCCCGATACTGTGCATACACACCCGCATCTGTATTTCGACCGAAATACAAATGCAATGAGACAAAATCTCCACTGTACTATACTAGAATCCGGCTTATACCAAAACCGGCTAGTAATATCTGTTCGATCCAGATCCGTGCAATACCGCACGTATCTGATCGAACCCTGCCATATAACCATATGGCCTACAGTACAAACTGTCCGATCCTGATCCGTGCAATACCGCACGTATCTGATCGGACCTTGCCATATCTCCATACGGCCTCTACAACCTTTCGCCCGAAAGCTGAGTAACTGAATGTGGGGGACTCTAAAGACTCGTCAACACCTTGGTTGTGGATTTAACCACTAGCACGTCAGAGGTATAAGCCAATACGTAACGGGCTACCAGGTATTGACTAAAAGGGATGTCTGTGAGTGAACTCAGCCTGACAACCCTACTGAGCCTGTCAGTGACAATATCCGTGCAGTCCGGTCCGTTCGTCTATGAGTATCGTATGGCGGGCCTAGGGGTTGGTAAAAGTCAGACCCCCAAAAGCGGTACAAGTCGTGTCGGAGTGTAGCCCAGAACACCCTGAGATACTACTGGAATACCTACCAGTAAATCTCCTTGCCTCGGCCGAGGGCTTCGTGTAATGGCTCTCCTAGACACAGCACGACCTCACCCCCAATACCGGGAGAGACGAACCCCTGAAGATACGCTCACTGCCTCCATGTGGCTCGGGACTGTACCCAACTAAAACCTGTTTGCACGACTCCTTTGAGCCGTGGTAGGGTAGTAATCAAAGTACAGTGGGAACTCACACGAGACAAATGACGATCCCCAGGTCGATGAACTAACCTGCACACATGTCACCAGGGAACTGCCATCTGACGTCTGGTATATGACCAACTAGCATGTTCCCGGCGAGTCCTGTCCGGTGTACTCATAACCCAATGAGCACCTGTATACATCTTAGGTGATCCAACTGACACCAGTGGCTTGTGAGACCGGCCACCGCCCCTCGTCGGGGTCTCGACTGTATACACTAGTCTACTATGGAGTATCGATGCCCTGTCTCGAAACTCACACGACTAGGGACCATTTCAGGATATGCTTATAGACCCCAGCTCCCACTTATATGATCGCCCTCATACTGCTGGTGGTCAAGCAAGAATCCTAGGGGCTCTATCAACGTGTAATAGCGACGTGTCGGTCACCTGAAACAGTACACGATGATAAAGGTAAACCAGATAGCATACTATCATCTCGAGTAAGACTGTCCTACCGGGATAGGTCCTCCCTCAATCACCGCAATCACGTGCCTGTGATCCAATAATTGACTCTGAGGGCATTATCTCCAACAGCACAGGTATATGAAATGCAATGAGAATAATCATGAATGCAGCATAATGTACATCGTGACTCTAAATGCTATAAGGTATACTTATCTAACATGACCGAGTCGATGAATCTATCAATCGGCATCCAGCCTCACAACAACACGTACGGTACGAACCATCGTACGGCATCCTCTAAACAAGGGTATGGATAAATCAACAGGTAAAACTCATCGCGTACGCTAATCCACGTACGGAGGCAATAAACAATTAGGGATTCCTTCAACCTATACAACATTGGGGTACGGATCTAAGTCTCGTACGACATATCACTCAAAATGCAACACATTATCCATATAAAAATATACCCATCTCTCAGGTCACATTAATGTCCATCTCGTATGAGGGGACCTACAAAGGTATCAACAATCTCATATCGACTCGAAATCCATATAATGACATATCACAAAGTCATCATGTCACATCGCATACTCGTTCATCACATTAATATCTCGCATCACAATACTATAAACATCACACATGTTCACTTTTAATTCGTACCTATCATGGTTCACTTACCATTTCATATTCTCAAATATCAATATTTTCATTAGCATCAACTTTTATCATATTATCGTTTGTCAACCCTACAATCATGTCCGTCGCATATCATTTATCAAGCTAAAATAATCAAACGATATTCCATATCAATGTTTGCGGGGGTGCTATACGCCATCCACCCGACTTCCCCCGTAGATATAAATCTACTCACCTGCTAAACTCCTCGCTTAGCCGTAGTCGATGTGCTTCGTCGTCTCGGAATCCACGCGAAGGTTCCTACAATATCAACACGTATCGCAATACCATTAACAACGAGTTCCGAAATCCAAAAACGGCACGCGGTGCGCTCATAGGTTAGAACCTATAGCCTACGCATGCAAAAACAACTAAACAACTCTTTTTGTTGACGTACAAACGCACAACAACCAAATACATACAAATTACAAAAACCAAGAATTCCAAAATATGGAAAACCATAACCAAAAGCACTCACAATAGCTCCCAGATTTTGTTTCAGGTAAACTGGAATTACACAAACATGTATAGGGTGTTGTATATGAAGTATATGAGCTACTAGACCAAATCAAGCACCTACCACCACCAAGTGGCCGGCCACCCTCACCCAAATTCCGGCGAGCTCGGCCCCCTCTGCTCCATTGGTGTTCGTCTGGTCGGGGTGGTCTCCTATTGCCCTAATTTAGTCCCTGGTATTGTTTGCTTATTTCATAAACACTCCAGGTCATCCCAGATTCCCTGCAGGCCTTAAGGTTTCACAAAACCGATACGGAACAAATTCTAACTTCGTGTATCGGGTTCTAAACTGTTAGGTTTACCTAGCACCTCATGAAGGGTTTGGAAGCATCACATGTCACAAAATCAAATTTTTAAGGTGCTAAGTGAACATACAAAGAATCATCACTAGAAAATTAGGGTTTCATTACAAAGACAGCATCACAAGTAACAAAGGCTAGGGTTTTGAGAGTACAACCTTTGTAGCTCCCTACGCTAGACTCCTTGGCTACTTGAGGGTTGGAAGAAGGTTCGCTTGAGGTCTTCTAAGTCCAAGACGATCCACTCGAAACTCCTTTGCCCAAAGCTCCTTGCTTTACTCGATATATCAATGAAGTAGAGTAAACACCCTACACAAACCAGCTAGATGTGTGTAGTATGATGATGTGGTTTGTATTCTTTGATCAAAACTCTTTCTTTTTATTAACCTCACTTAAGAAAATAATCAAGAGAGGAAGAAGAAGATGGTGGCTAAGCTTTTTCTCACAAGAGGAAAAGGAAATGAGAGTGAATAATAATTGAAAATGAGAAAAGAATAATATATATATTAATCCTTTCTCACTTCAACAATGGTTAAATCATCAAGATCTTTTTCAAAATGAGTTAAAAGGTAAAAGGATAATTAACTCAAGGTTAAGAAGTGGTTGAAGCATGGTCAAAGATGATAAACATTAACCTCTTGTGAATTATCCTTTCCTTTTTACAAAATGAAAAATAAATAGATAATTCTACAATGTAAGTCTTGCATTGCCAACAAACTTGTATCAACAACCATGATACTATGTATGTATGTATGTATCCATGCACATCATCATGTGCATTCATGTATGCATACAAAAATAGAAAAAGAGTTTGATTAAAGAATTAATCTAAAAGTCATTTGTTAAATCAACACTTGATTTTGCAAACCGGTCATATCACATACGACCGGACCAATAGAAAATGCCCGATTAATATACGGTATCACATATCCGTATTTAATCGGGTCCCCGCGCATATCTCATATGCACACCACATCTTTTCGCCTGAGCCAGGAAACTTCATTGTGGGACTCTAAGACTCGTCAATACGCCGGCAATAGGAAATGATCATATCAAATACCTACAAGCCGCAAGAGGTCAGCTAAACGTAACGGCCACCCGGGTATTGAGCGATCGGAAGAAAACAAGCGAACATGTTACAACTCCCGTCGAGCCAACCGGAAACACTACCGTACAGTCCGGTCTCTTCGTCAGATATGCTGCATATCGAGTCTAGGGATGGTAACGTCGACCCCAATAACTCAATAAGTCATGCTGATGAATGGTTTATAACATATAGAGATACTACTGATAACACTTATCAGCAAATCTCAACAGCCCTGGCCAGGGACTTACTGATATAGCCAGTCGAGCACAGCACAGAATCAACTCCTAATACCGGGAGAGACGAAACCCCTCCTATCGCTCATCGCCTTCGTGTGTCTCGGGACTGTACCCAACGGCCACCTGTTTGCACGACTCAGTAGAGCCGTGGTAGGGTGGTAATCAAAGTACAGTGGGAGAACACATAAGACTCTATGACGATCTCGGGTCTACAGACTAACCTGCACCAGTGTCACCTGAGAACTGCTATCCGACGATAGATATAATTCCATATAGGAGTTCTCGGCGAGTCCGTCCAGTGTACCCAGTCACCACTGAGCACCCGTATACGATCTCGATGTCAAACATCGATGAATGTGGGAACATCCATCGCCCATCATATGGGTCTAGTATCATATACGCTAGTCTACTCTAGTATATCGATGCCCCGTCTCGATACACCTACGACTAGGGACATTCCAGGATATGCTTATAAACTACAGATGTCCCACTAGTATGATCTCCATCATAATCACAGTAGTCAAGCCTATATCCTCAGGGCTTTATCAACATGTATAAATGAATAAAAGCATGATCAAATCTACATGTCAGATAAAGAAGAACCAGATAGCATACTATCATGTCGAGCAAGAATGTACACTGAATATATATATATATATATATATACATGTATAAATACATCCACTATCATATAATGGCCTCTAGGGCATACATATATCCAACAATCTCCCACTTGCACTAAGGCCAGTTATTGGCGTATCTCATACCCAACATCTCAAAAAGTCGCTCATGCTGCGGCCGAGGGAGGGCCTTGGTGAGTAGATCCGCGGCGTTATTCTTTGTGTCTACTCTCTTAATCTCGATCTCGCGGCGATCTACAATCTCCCCGATCGAATGAAAGCGCCTCAGGATGTGTCTGGATCGCTGATGGGACTTGGGCTCCTTGGCTAACGCCATAGCCCTATTATTATCACAATACAATGGTATTGGATCAATAATGGTTGGAATTACTCCTAGCTCCGAGACGAACTTCTTCATCCAGACGGCTTCCTTGGCGGCATCATTCGCAGCAATGTACTCAGCCTCCATCGTAGAGTTTGCAACGGTATCCTGTTTGGAACTCTTCCAACTTACCGCCCCTCCATTGAGGGTAAATACAAACCCTAAGATAGATTTACTGTCGTCCTTATCGCTCTGGAAGCTCGAATCGGTAAAGGCCTCCATTTGGAGATCTCCATTACCATACACCAAGAACAATTCTTTAGTCCTTCGTAAGTACTTAAGAATGTTCTTCACATCTATCCAGTTATTCTCTCCTGGGTTGGATTGATACCTGCTTACAACACTAAGTGCATAAGCTACATTTGGGCGTGTACATAACATCACATACATTATAGATCCTACTGCCGAAGCATATGGTATAATGCTCATACGAGCTCTCTCTTCATCGGTCTTTGGGCAAGAGTCCTTGGAGAGAGTGACCCCATGGCAAGCGGGTAAGGCACCCCGCTTGGAGTCTTCCATACTAAACCTTTTTAGGATGGTGTTAATGTACCTGGTTTGGGACAATCCCAATAACCTTTTGGATCTATCCCTATAGATCCTAATGCCCAGAATGTATGTGGCATCACCCAGGTCCTTCATGGAGAACCTTAGTGATAAGAAAGATTTGACCGACTGCAGCATAGGAATATCATTTCCTATCAGAAGAATGTCATCCACGTACAATACGAGGAATGTGACAGCTCTCCCTACAGCCTTCTTATAAACATAAGGTTCATCTAGATTTTTGATGAAATCAAACTCTTTGATAACATCATCGAAACAGATGTTCCAACTCCGTGATGCCTGCTTTAACCCATATATGGATTTAAGCAATCTACATGCTTTCCCGCTGCTCCTACTGTCAATGAAGCCCTCTGGCTGATCCATATAAACGCATTCTTCTAAATCCGCATTTAGAAATGCAGTTTTAACGTCTATCTGCTAGATTTCATAGTCGTAGTGAGCAGCAATAGCAAGTAGGATCCGAATGGATTTAAGCATGGCTACGGGCGAAAAAGTCTCGTCATAGTCCAAACCTGGTCTTTGACGAAAACCCTTTGCCACAAGTCTTGCCTTATAGGTCTCTACCTGCCCATCTACACCAATCTTTCTTTTAAAGATCCATTTGCACCCCACAGGTTTTACCCCAGGGAGTACAACGTCCAAAGTCCATACTTTGTTGATGTACATAGAATCCATTTCGATCTCATGGCATCCAGCCACTTTACAGAGTCTCCACTCGTGATAGCTTGCTGAAAACTGGTAGGATCATCATCCTCCATGATGCATTCTTCTCTGTCACCATCAATGAGGAAACCGTTGTACCTCTCCGGTGGGCGAGAAGTCCTACCAGACCTACGGAGTGGCCGAGGTTCCTCAGTTTCTATTGCAACAGCCGGTTCAACCAAGTCGTCATTTGTAGTTTGTGTCTCTAGAACCTCTTCTAGATCTACCACAATGCCATCATCTTTATCTGTGAAAAACTCTTTTTCCAAGAATGTGGCATGCTGAGAAACAAACACCTTTTGTTCCTCCTTGTGGTAGAATAGATATCCATAAGAGTTCCTTGGATATCCCACAAAGTTACACATGACCGGCCGTGTCTCGAGTTTGTCCGGATTTTGCTTTTTAACATAGGCCGGGCAACCCCAAATCTTAATTCTCTTAAGAGATGGTCTCTTCCCATGCCATATCTCATATGGTGTGGTAGACACGGTTTTGGTTGGGACCCTGTTCAGTAGAAATGCTGCAGTCTCCAATGCATGCCCCCAAAATGAGACAGGTAACTCAGCATCACTCATCATGGAACAGACCATATCTAATAGGGTCCTATTCCGTCGTTCAGACACACCGTTGTGTTGTGGTGTGTAAGGAGGAGTGAGCTGAGAGAGAATCCCATTCTCTTTTAGGAAGTTTGCAAATTCTGTACTGAGGTACTCCCAACCTCGATCTGACCGAAGCATTTTGATACTCAAGCCGGTTTGTTTTTCTACTTCTTGTTTATATTCAGTGAATTTCTCGAAAGCTTCGGATTTGTGCTTTAATAAAAATATATGACCGAATCTTGAGAAATCGTCAGTGAAAGTAATGAAGTAAGAAAAACCGCCTCTAGCCTGTGTAGACATTGGCCCACATACATCACTATGTATGAGTCCTAGGAGCTCGGTAGCTCTTTCTCCGTGTCCGGTAAACGGAGTTTTGGTCATTTTACCCTTGATACAAGACTGGCAAGTCGCATAAGATTTATATTCAAAAGGGTTTAAATATCCATCTTTGTGTAACTTGTTTGGTCTTGTTTCGTTAATATGACCAAGTCTACAGTGCCAAAGAAAAGCTTCATTTATTTCTGAAAGTTTTCTTTTATTAGTGTGTTGTATGCTGAAAACTGTGTGTTGATTTATGATGTATATCCCGTTATTAAGCGTACCATACCCAACCAACATTTGATTCAGGTGAATGTTCATAACATTGTTCTGCAATACAAAATTATATCCTTCATTGTCTAACAAAGAAACGGATATTATATTACAAAGCATACTAGGTATAAAATAACATGGGTTCAAAACCAATATACACCCAGATGGCAACCCCAAGTGATACTCTCCTACTGCGACTGTATGTACATTGGAACCATTTCCAACGCGGAGAGTATGGTCACCTGTCTTCAAAACTTTGCTATTTCTCAGCCCCTGCATAGAATTGCAAATGTGAGAACCTGAACCGGTATCTAATACCCAGGAAGCAGAGTTTATTGAAAAACAGTTTTCTGTCACAAACACACCTAAAGAGGAAGCATCCCCATGCTTCTTCTTGAGATTTAAGTACTCCGTACAATTGCGCTTCCAATGTCCTGTTTTGTGGCAATGAAAACATTCCCCTTTCCCCGATTCTCCAGCTTTGGACTTTTCCTTCCCCTTAACCTTTTTAACTCCACCCTTAGGATTGGTGGGCTTCTTCTTCTTTTTTTTTCCTTTGGCCTTAGCCTTTGGGTGAGAAGAAGAAGATTGTCCAACAGTCAAAACGGGAGTTTTCACTGATTTCAGTGTGCTCTCTGTACTCCTTAACATATTAAGGAGCTCAGGTAGTTCCCTCTCCATGTTGTGCATATTGAAGTTAACTATGAATTGAGCAAAGGTGGAGGGGCGGGACTGCAGAATAATATCCGTATATTGTTCATTGTCCATCGTCCATCCGAGGTCCTCAAGCTCTTCTATGAGAGCTGTCATCTTCAGAACACGGTCTCCTACTGGTGTGCCAGGGGACATTCGCATCTGAAACAATTTCTCTGATGCTTCGTATCGTAATACGCGGGATTGCTCTCCATACAACTCCTTTGTATGGAGAAATATGGCTGTAATGTCCATATTCTCGTGCTGCTTTTGATGTGTGTTGTCCATCGATGCGAGCGCGAGGCATTTGGCCGTGGCACAGTCAGCGTCCCATGTCTTGCGGACTTCTTTGTCCGCAACTGAGGATTTTGGACCTGGGACGGGCGGGGCTGAAGCCGTGAGGACATATGATACTTTATCATAAGTCAAGACTATTTTCAGATTCCTCAGCCAGTCTTTATAATTGGTCCCATTCAGTTTATTTTTATCTAGTAGAAGCTTGAGTCCAGTCATTGGTATCTGCCATTAAGAGAGAGAAAAGAATACACTCAGCGAAAGCTCTTGCAAAGATCAGATTGGTTATTATCTTGTCTAATCGATGTCTCCCACTGCTTTAATCAAGTTTTTCTTTCAAACCTTAAAAAGAAAACTAGCCAGGATTAATTACAGTCTACAACTTCGCTAACCGTTCAGCCAGGCCAGTGTCGGTACTTGAGGGAGGTTCCCCGTGCTTTCGCACGGACCTAATTAAAGTAAACCTCGTTTTCCCAGAGGCGTAGCCCCGTTAACACCTTTCTAGACACCTAATGAGTTAGCTAATTGTAAACTGCAAAACTCTCCTAGGAGCAACTATTGCCCACAGTGGGATCGGGATCCAACCATCATATGGAAGGTATGCAATCTCATTGCAAATCTCAACACTTGAAATTCCCGATATGATTTTTACCCCTAGCACTCATGACCTTGGCTATGGTCAACAAATCACAAGCACTGGTCAAGTTCATCCCATCATTTCTTGATTAATCAGACCCGTTTACATGACCCTTGGCTAAGGTCAACAAAGTCATATGCTCGTCCTAATTAATCTGCATCATATGCATTGTAGGAAGATATCACTTAGCTACCGTACACTACGCCTTGGCTAAGGTCAACAAACGTAGCACGAATACTAAGTACTCTACTTCCTAAAATGACGGAGGGTTGCAGATGATTTTTAAGAAAATTTTTAACGCTTTGAACTTGATATCGTCGTAGAATCAAATGGTTTTCAAAAGGAGTGGCTTGTGCTCCACAGTTTTGAAATGTAGCTTTTTCATAAAGAGCCGAGTGGTTTTCAAATCCGATTCTACAACATCTTTTTAGGTTTATTTTCTTTACATTAATCATATTAATTTAGTCCCATCATTTAAGTCCTTAAGCCAATCACAGAAAAGAAACGAAAATACAACGTACGATTATGCCATCCACATTCGCCGCAATGTTCCGTTATGCACCGTTAGGTTACTTAACTAACGGCATACCGGGACGGGACTAGCGCGGGTGTAAAACATAAGCAACGTCTACTATATATCACATATATAATATATCATTCGTCTCAGATATCACAGAACACAGGCAGCAGAAACATATATATAATGTGGGATATACTAGGACGTCCGTATTTAGTATTTAGCCAACAATAGAAAATTCGGATTCCACAGTCGTGATGAATAGCCAAGCCCACACCCCTAGACCCCTACGAGAGCGTCAAGCGACCCTACCAATCCTGGAGTTTAGGAGACCCGGTCTCGACTCCTCGAGATGGCCTCCCACTGAACCCCAGAACCCGGTCACTTGTGCTCCCCTCCTTGGGTCTATCCTAATGCGGAAAAGTAAATAATATACAACACTGGTGACATCAACCTCAACCCGGAAGTGCCCCAAATAAAAGAATATTACATTACATTTGAATTTTACATGAATTTTACATGAATGAAAATAAAACTCTCATCTCACATAAAACCCCCCGGCTATTCAATCGCGACAATCCTGCACATCATATCTCAGCAACACATAATATCATATATCATCAACGTAAGTAAGTATGCGTACCCCGATTGTCGTTGATGTATAGCAACGAAACCGGCGATAAGCGACATACTACACTTACGGTCACAGAAAAGAATGTGTAAAACTACAACATTTGGAATCCACATTCTCTTTAGACATCATAAATCTGAAATATCACATACTTCGCATTTCATGCCTAACTATATGAATTCCACATATTGTACCACATTCCAGATAAATAGACAGTATTAAACATTTCGATCGAATAATCAAATACCCAAAATTTCCTAAATCTCAACACTTAAGCGGAGTTCAAAAAACCCGGAATGTGTTACAGTAGTAGCGGTCCAGTGGTAGAAGGGTTAAGCCAACGCCTCACATGTGGCACGCCGTACTGCCCCAAACCCTAAGGTTCAAAAGGCAGTTCAAGACGGGCACATAATCGAGTTAAGGTTTGTTGTCTTCTAGAGGGTCCACCACTTAACTTGCACTATTTCCGAAAGAAAAAACCAACACTTGAAAATTTTTCGTGCCGGGAAAAAGTGAGTTAATGATATCCGTTCGAACTTTTTAATACTTTCTAAATTATCCGAAAAAGGTACGAAATTAAAATTCCGATCGAATCACCGAATCCAAAACCATCCCCAGAACATTCAAGACGTGAATCAGATTAAACATACCCAAAAATGTATACAAACAGGTAGGAACATTACTGTATAAACACGAGCCAATGATTCCTCTGTACGGCCGCGGAGCCGCGGCCCAAGCAAGCTCTGGCCGTGGTTCCGCGGTGGGATGTACGGTTCATTGGTTCGTATTTTACAGTATTGCTTAGATTTGCCTGCTGAATTTTTTACGTGTTTTTAATTCTGAAAATAACACAGTTTCAAAAAATGTCCAGAGAGGGTTGAAAATCCATATTTTTTTGTTCGATTGGAGTTTAAACTTCGTTAAAGTGTCGCCTAAAGTTCTAGGTCGGCTCTGATACCAATGTTAGGCAGGCAGCCACCCCATCCAATGGGGTCACCGTGGCACCAACGGGTCCCTCAGCAGCTACTTTTTACGCATGCCCCCTCGCGAGTACTGCAACCCGCCGGAAAACCTTCCGGTCTCGGGACATCCTGGGGGTAAGAGCCTATGCTTCGCCACACTGTCACACAGTGAGAACCCCCCATAGGTCGACATCCAATGCCTAGTAGCTCTGATACCAATGTTAGGTTTACCTAGCACCTCATGAAGGGTTTGGAAGCATCACATGTCACAAAATCAAATTTTGAAGGTGCTAAGTGAACATACAAAGAATCATCACTAGAAAATTAGGGTTTCATTACAAAGACAACATCACAAGTAACAAAGGCTAGGGTTTTGAGAGTACAACCTTTGTAGCTCCCTACACTAGACTCCTTGGCTACTTGAGGGTTGGAAGAAGGTTCGCTTGAGGTCTTCTAAGTCCACGACGATCCACCCGAAGCTCCTTTGCCCAAAGCTTCTTGCTTTACTCGATATATCAATGAAGTAGAGCAAACACCTTACACAAATCGGCTAGATGTGTGTAGTATGATGATGTGGTTTGTATTCTTTGATCAAAACTCTTTCTTTTTATTAACCTCACTTAAGAAAATAATCAAGAGAGGAAGAAGAAGATGGTGGCTAAACTTTTTCTCACAAGAGGAAAAGGAAATGAGAGTGAATAATAATTGAAAATGAGAAAAGAATAATATATATTAACCCTTTCTCACTTCAACCATGGTTAGAATCATCTAGATCTTTTTCAAAATGAGTTAAAAGGTAAAAGGATAATTAACTCAAGGTTAAGAAGTGGTTGAAGCATGGTCAAAGATGATAAACATTAACCTCTTGTGAATTATCCTTTCCTTTTTACAAAATGAAAAATAAATAGATAATTCTACAATGTAAGTCTTGCATTGCCACCAAACTTGTATCAACAACCATGATACTATGTATGTATGTATGTATCCATGCACATCATCATGTGCATACATGTATGCATACAAAAATAGAAAAAAGAGTTTGATTAAAGAATTAATCTAAAAGTCATTTGTTAAATCAACACTTGATTTTGCAATTCGGTCATATCACATACGACCCGACCATTAGAAAATGCCCGATTAATATACGATATCACATATCCGTATTTAATCGGGTCCCCGCGCATATCTCATATGCACACCACATCTTTTCGCCTGAGCCAGGAAACTTCATTGTGGGACTCTGAGACTCGTCAATACACCGGCAGTAGGTAATGATCATATCAAATACCTACAAGCCGCAAGCGGTCAGCTAAAGGTAACGGCCATCCGGATATTGAGCGATCGGAAGAAAACAAGCGAACCTGTTACAACTCCCATCGAGCCAACCGGAAACACTACCGTACAGTCCGGTCTCTTCGTCAGATATGCTGCATATCGAGTCTAGGGATGGTAACGTCGACCCCAATAACTCAATAATTCGTGCCGATGAATGGTCTATAACAGATCGAGATACTACTGATAACACTTATCAGCAAATCTCAACAGCCCTGGCCAGGGACTTACTGATATAGCCAGTCGAGCACAGCACAGCATCAACTCCCAATACCAGGAGAGACGAAACCCCTCCTATCGCTCATCGCCTTCGTGTGTCTCGGGACTGTACCCAATGGCCACCTGTTTGCACGACTCAGTAGAGCCGTGGTAGGGTGGTAATCAAAGTACAGTGGGAGAACACACAAGACTCTATGACGATCTCAGGTCTACAGACTAACCTACACCAGTGTCACCTGAGAACTGCTATCCGACGATAGATATAATTCCATATAGGAGTTCTCGGCGAGTCCGTCTAGTGTACCCAGTCACCACTGAGCACCCGTATATGATCTCGATGTCAAACATCGATGAATGTGGGAACATCCATCGCCCATCATATAGGTCTAGTATCATATACGCTAGTCTACTCTGGTATATCGATGCCCCGTCTCGATACACCTACGACTAGGGACATTCCAGGATATGCTTATAAACTACAGATGTCCCACTAGTATGATCTCCATCATAATCACAATAGTCAAGCCTATATCCTCAGGGCTTTATCAACATGTATGAATGAATAAAAGCATGATCAAATCAACATGTCAGATAAAGAAGAACCAGATAGCATACTATCATGTCGAGCAAGAATGTACACTGAATATATATATATATATATATATATATATATATATACATGTATAAATACATCCACTATCATATAAAGGCCTCTAGGGCATACATATATCCAACATAAACTAAATTCCAGGTCAATAGAACACTCAATAAGGTCTTGTAAACACTTCCTACACCTCAAATGGCCACTTGACAGCAACTTAGAATTTTCTAAGATCACAACCCTAACTAAATCAATATCTAAACACTAATATGATATATTAAGCACAAACTCTAAACCAAAGTGTATGGATTACCTTATTTGCAACCATAGAACTTTCTTGAGTTGCCCAAGTCTTCAAAATCTAAAATTGATTGGTCCAATGTGTTTAGGATGAAAGGGTGCATGTTTTTAATGAAGGGGGTAAAGGGTTTTGTCAAGGGAATGGAGAGGGTGCATGGAGGTAGTGTGTGATGAAGGAGATGGAGAAATACATGAAGAAACAATGGAGGAGGAAGGAATGGGGCAGCCAAGTATTACCCCCCTCTCTCTTAGCCTCACTCTTTTTCACAATTATCTCCCCCTACACTCATTCTCTCAATTATTACTTTTGTTTTTCATTCATAACTCCATTCACACACAAACTCTTTCTTTTCTTTTCTTTTTCTTTGTTCCCATTTTCCTTTCTCATTCTCTTTAAATCTCACAAGTCACAAACACACACATGCACATATGCACATGACATGTGCACAAGTCACGGAAAAATGTAAAATTACGGATTTTGTCCAAAAATCCGATAAATATCATTAAAATAAATAAATCATTTTATTCTCCGATAAATTTCTAATTATTGGTATACACTTATACCACTTTACGAAAATCCCAAATTTTGTAAATCGGGTAGTTTTCGCGAAATATATTATTTTAATATTAAATTCCAAAAATAATATTTTATATTTTCTGAAATGTTACAATCTTCCCCCATTAAATAAATTCGGTCTCCGAATTTAAATTTAAACTCCCAAATGCTAAAACATTTCAATATCAGCTCAAATCAACGGGGCTCCGAAAACACGGAAGATAGAGAAAAACCACAGCGCATCCTGTGTGCCGGAAAATGAGTACGAAACTCAAAACCGAACTCCGTCAAGCATTACGCAAATCATCGGACTTGCACGCATATCATCGGAGTCATAATGGAGATGCAGATCTCCAAACCCACTATTGAAATCCAATATACACTAAGCAACTGCTATAATATGTATATTGTACACATCCTTTTTGAAAAATCTCCAATAACTGAAATAACATATGCAGAATCTTTTTCTGAATCGCCGTGTGATGTGTAACTCACGACACAAATGACAGACGCTCATTTGTAAAGTAATAATATACTAGCATATATGTTTTGCTCAAAATATACGTTCCGCCCTTTTTTAAAATATCCCAAAAGGTTTTCTTTTGTAAATGTTCGTGTCACTAGCAGACACGTAATAAATAGCGAGACTATAGCTCCTTTTTGAAAACCATTTGGGAACTTTTCTATGTATGCAAAGTACTCAGGTACTGTCCTCGGATCAGTCCTGCTAGGGTACTACAAAGTATAGGGCCTCATCATGAAAACAAAGTGCTCAAAAGCAATATCAGTCTTAAAACGCGTATCCAACAATCACGTACGTCTGGTGCGCACGGAAAAATCAAATCCAAATACCAGTGCCAATATGCACTAAAGTAAGACTAAGTGCAACGGGTATGCATGAAAACATTTGTCCAGTGCAACGAATGTGCACGACAACAACATCTAGTGCATCTATAGTGCACGGAAATCTTAATCCAGTGCAACTATCATGCACGAACGAAAATCCCAATAGAGTGCATCTGGTGTGCACAAATCACATCTCAAATCATGCGTCCAACATGCGTGAAAATCCAAATCAAGTGCATCCGTCATGCACACAGAATCCAATACCATGCGTGTCAGGTCCGTAATAAGCATCAAGTGCAATAGTATGCACAAAAATGAACCACAAGTACACACGCGCACGAAAACACAAATCCGGTAAAATGAATGCTCAAAGGCATAAATCGGGTGCACCAAATGCACGGAATACGAATCCGGTGCATCCAGTCCACGAAATATCAAATCCTGTGCATCCACCGCACGAAATATCAAATCCTGTACATCCAGTGCATGAAACATCATCAATAACTCAAATGCGTATGAAAACTACATGAGCATACCCAGGTGTATAAAACTCATAAAAGTGTGCAACTGCGTGCACAAAATACGTATCAATGCATTACATGGACATATGAGCTATACCGAGTGCAAAAATCAAATCGTGTGCGTACCACACGCACATATCAAATCAACTGTATGAAATTCACGAAATCATAAACATGTGCTGCCAAGGCAAAAAATCAATATCAAGTGCAATAACAATGCACAAAATGCAAATACCCAGTAGGTGCAGCCATGGTGCACTAAAACAGTATCATGAAACTCAATCATCAAAACTCAAGTCCAAGCGATATAAGCGTGATACTCCGATCACAAACGCAAATCACAACAAATGACATTGAGGTACACCTCCTATAATGTCGAAGAAAAGTTGGTGCACCCAAAAATGGCAGAGCAAGAACATCCGCTTGCCTCCTACCCACAGTCTGGCGTCTCCTGTCTCTGGGTCCTCATTTTCCTGTGGATTACCAATCTCACACTCTATCGGCTCATCTGCCTGGTCAGGTGTGCTAACGGGAACGATCCCTCTCTGGCACTCCTCAGATCAACTCTCGGCCAATTAGTATGATCACTCATAAAGAAGCACGTCACTGGCGTCGGCCTCTGGCCCTCTGAATACACGTGACACATCTGATCCTCGGTGCAATCTCGTCGTAGCAGTGTCCTGGAAGGATCCTGCTCAGGGACTCTTCCGATCTCTCCTACGCCGAACTATACGGAGGCTGGTACTCTTACAAATCTTTTCTCGCTTTCTGGACATCTGCGTTATCAGCACAACATTTTCTCGGGAACTGGCCGTATCCCAACGCCTCTGCATACATATCAGATCTTTAATCTCGACGGGGAGTAACAACAGCTCGTCAGCATCACGCACGAACCTCTTGTTCCACACGTCCTCATTATCGTCCACTTTGACTTCATGTAATGTTATCTGCGTACTGCACATGTTCTCGGCGACAATCAATCCGGAATCTCTCGCATGGAATAGAAATCACAAACTCGGTATCTTCATCACTCTATAGAAGATCTTTAGCCGAACACGTCCTCGGGAACTCGTCCCCACCATCAGAGGAATACACAAAACTCATCCGTTTCTCGATCAACTCACAACACATCTGGGTGAGATCGTCAATCTGAAACTGGTCAGCTTTCCGATCTCACATCGGAACATCTGACGAACAACGTCATCTCTGGATCGATCTACTCTATATCTGAGTAAGACTCTCCACACTGGAAATCTTCAACTCAACAGGGCCTGCGTCGGCGCATCAAATCTAACGAATCACCTCCGTCTCTTAACTCAAGTTAGACTAGTTATCACCTGTCGCATCTCTGCCTGGAAGCTCCAGCGATCTCAGCCCGTGAGCTCTGGAAGCGACATCACATCAATCTCAGCAACAGCTGGGTCATCTATCTGCACGGTCGATGACATCACAATCTCTGAGGTATGCTGTACATGAACAGTCCTCTCACAACAGGCAGCCTCTAATAAGGCCCCGATCATCCGGTACGAAACCACACACTCGTCTCAAATGAGAGTTCACAACAAAACACGACATCGATACGTTCCCATGTCACCAGAAAACATGATGGTCAGTCCTCATCCAAGACGAGCTCGCCTGACTGCATCACCAGCAGCAGCTCAATCTGTGCTCAAACCATGGTGACAGGAATCTCAATCAAGTATCGACGAAAAAGATCTAATGGAATGAAATGAATCAACAGATATAGAATGGATACATGATCATAAGGAGGAACTAAATTAGTGAGGGAATGATCATGAAAACTAATAGAATCAAGGATCTCAAATGGATGTATAATCAAGGAAAACAAAGAGAATCACCAGTCTCAAGATATGTACATCCTAAGGTCACTTAAGTGGAGTATCGTATCGTAAATATGCCGCGGAACATACGTACGGTACGTCACTCTATTCAAGCTACCTTCTCCATCAATCTGGGTCAGCCTATGAAACGAAAGTTCGGGTTTAACACCCCCTTGTTCAAGTCTAAGTTCTGTAAGGTCAAGCCTAGGTTCCAAAATATATATGCTCTAGACTCCACATAGTCAAACCTAAACTCGAACCAAGGTTAAACCTAGCGATCTGATACCAACTTTGTCACGACCCAAAATATTAGCTCGCGACCAGCACATAAATGATGCGACGTCTACAGGTGTAACATAATTCAAGTAAGCTGAAACACAGAAATCTAAACCTTTTTTTTGAAATAAAGAGGTGAAGCTTTGAAATAAAGGTATAGTAAATCATGTTTTGTCTTTTTGAAAATTTGGGCAGCACCTCCCTTGTATAAACTAACCCCGAAAACAGGTACAACACAGAATATAATAAAGCATCCCCAAACGGGAGAAAAACACGCCCAACGGCGGAAACAACTACCACAAGTATAAAAACAAGTATACAACGCCCAACGGCGAAGATCCACATAAAGAAATAAGTAAAGCAAGACAATAACCCCAAAAGCGAACATAAAACCCATTGCTCAAGTCTCGCAATTACAAGTCTTCTAAGTCTGCAACATACACAATTACTAGTTTCTGATTTTGATGGAGTGATAGATACAATATGAATACTGAATACAAGAGGGGCACAATCCAACATGTACCACCAACCACAAGCAAGTCACCCAAAAACAGCTGTGTGCCAGCGATGCCGCAACTGATCCATGCAGTCAACCTGCAAGAACCATGGCATAATGGGGGTGAGTTGCGAACTCGTGAATAGAAAAATATCACCAGGTAGAAATCGAAATAAACAAATATTCCTAGGTCAACTATATCATAAAGGTAATACTATGATATCTAGGGTGACCGAATCTGCATATGTGCCAACACATAATAAATGCCTATCAGCAGAAAACTAGGCAGGTCAACCCTTTTCGCAAGCAGATGTAGTAGAGGCTATCACAGTTAAGGATAATGGAATTCAAAAAGACGACATTTGGGAGTTGGACTCTAGTTCCCGATATTATCTTTACCTGGTCGAAAGTAGAAATGTGTGGATATCATCCACAATATAATCAATGCATGTATGCAGGTGGATCTCGTCCAACAATATAATCAATGCATGTATGCAGTGGATCTCGTCCAACAATATAATCAATGCATGTATGCAGTGGATCTCGTCCACGTGTCACCCACTGACACAACAACTTCTGCATGTAAATATCATAAAAGCATATGCAGGTAGAATGAGGATATAATCAACCTGTGTCAAACATGAAATAAGTTTTAAAACATCCAGTTCATGCCTCAGTACCAACGGTCCAGCCGTAGAAAGGTCAAGCCAACGCCTCACATGTGGCACGCCGTACTGCCCCAAACCCTAAGGTTCAAAGGGCGGTTCAAGACGGTCACATAATCGAGTTAAGGTTTGTTGTCTTCTAGAGAGACCATCGCGTTACTTGCACTACTTAGAACGTTATTAAACTATAGAAAAATCCAACAATTTGAAATTTCCCGGCAGGGGAAAAAGTGGGTATTTATATCCAGTCGAACTTTTTAACATATTCTAAAATATCCGGAAAGCCACATAGACAAGGTCTGATAATCCGATCGAATCATCGAAGCTCCAAAACACCCCAAAAAACTCAACTCTTGAGTTCAGATTAAAATATCCCAAAAAACTCAGCACCACAAGAAACAAATTACTGTGCAAAATTGGAAGGCTGACGTCATCATATTGCCGCGGAACCGCCGCAGAAGCCAGGCTTCTGCCGCGGTTCCGCCGCTCCTTGGACGTATCACTTGGTCAAATTTGCACCGTAATTCTTAGAATTTCCTGTTGAATTTTTTAAGCATTTTTAATATGGAAAAAACCCAGTTTTTGAAAAAAGTCCAGAGAGCATTTTGGAGTTAGGTTTTTGGTTCGATCGGAATTCTAACATCGTCTACGCATCGCCTAAGGCTCTAGCTAGGCTCTGATACCACTGTAGGGTTCCTAGGCATACTAATGAGGTCTCACAAGGCATCAACCATGCCAAATTCAAAAATTTACGGTGCCGAGAAACCCTAATGCGATCGTTGACTAGAGATTAGGCGAAATATACAACTAGTTAACAACTTAACTAATGGTTAAACGAAAATACAACCTTTGTAGATCCGGTCCACCACTTCTCTAGCTCCATGATAACGTCCCCTCGCTGCGATCATCGGATCCCGGACTCCAGCGTCGGCTTCATCGGAGAAATGGGCGGGCTAGGTCGTCGACTTCGACGCCGAAGATGATCTAAGTCGAGGCAACACAAGATCAAGCTCCAACTTCACTAAGCCATGAAACTTGTGAAGAAATCACCCTATACTACTTGGCAAGTGGTAGAGGATGAAGAAATAGGAACTGGGTTCACTTTAGAATTGGATTTCTCACTCTTTTTCTCAAGATGCCATTAATGGTTACAAGCTTTTCTTCTTGAAGAAGAAGAAGAAGAAGATGAGAATATCATAAGTCTTTTTTCAAAATAGAAAATAAATGAATACTTATCATATGGCAACCATAGTTAGGTGTAGAGAGTAAACTAAGGTTAGTTAAATGGTTAGGGTTAGGAGATGAAGACAAAATGGTTGCTTTAGTCAAAGATGCTTTGAAGCTTCAAGAAGCTTCAAGCAAAGAACAAAGAAAGCCACCGTTTTCTCTTTATCATTTTCTTTTGCCAAAATAAACAAATTAAATAAATAAATGAATAAGTAAATAAACAAAACCCTAACCACTCATATAACCATGGTTTAATTCTTTACATACACCCAAACTATCATGTATCATCAAACATGATACAATCAAATGTACAAAAGTATATCACATATACAATGTGCACATCAAGTGAGAAAATCCATTTAAAGTGAACCAATACTAGTTAATGCAAAGTAATATATCAAATATATAATTATGCATTAAATCATTAAATCAATACTTGATTTAACGATCCGGTCATATCGCATATAACCGACTAATATCCAATGTATCAGCTTATCGAATCAATCCTTGAATCGATAACTAGATTATATCGCATACAACCATTCGATACATTCATCGCGAGAATAGAATACAGAATCACATACTGGTATTATTCTCGGTCCCGCACATATCTCATATGCGCTCCTATTTCGTTTCGCTTGAGCCAGGAAACCTCTGTGTAGGACTCTAAAGACTCGTCAATACGCCGGCAGCAGGTGATGATCATATCAAACACCCACAAGCCGCAAGCGGTCTGCTAAACGTAACGGCCACCCGGGTATTGAGCGATCAGAAGATCGACGAGCAAGCCCGCTCACACTCCTGTGAATCCAACCAGTAACACTTACCGTACAGTCCGGTCTGTTCGTATGATATGTCGCATATCTCGCCTAGGGGTGGTAAACGTCAGACCCCATTAGCTCGATAAGTCGTGTCGATATGAGATCTATAACAGTTCGAGAAACTACTGGTAACACTTACCAGTAAATCTCAGCAACCCTGGCCAGGGATTTCCGGTTATAGCCAATCGAACATAGCGCAACATCAACTCCCTATACCGGGAGAGACAAATCCCCTCCTATCGCTCATTGCCTCCATGTGATTCGGGACTGTACCCAAAAGCCACCGTTTTGCACGCCCTCTTGGACGTGGTAAGGTGGAAATCAAAGCACAGTGGGAATCACACAAGACTCTATGACGATCTCGGGTCTACAGACTAACCTGTACCAGTGTCACAAGAGAACTGCCATCTGACGTGAGGTATAATACCATCAGGGAGTTCTCGGCGAGTCCGTCCAGTGTACCCAGTCTCCACTGAGCACCCGTATATAATCTCTGATGTCAAACACCAATGGATATGGGATCATCCATCGCCCATCTGTATGGGTCGAGAAGGTATACGCTAGTCTACTCTGGTATATCGATGCCCCGTCTCGATATACCCACGACTAGGGACCTTGAAGGATATACTTATGGACTACCATGTCCCCACTAGTATGATCCGCGTCATAGTCCAGGTAGTCAAGTATACATCCTAAGGGCTTTACCAACATGTAACAGAGAGACAATCAGTATACACGTTAAGGTAAAGAGTAACCAGATAGCATACTATCATGTCGAGCAAGAAAGTCCTCCCTATATATGTCCAAGCATCCACTACAATATACATCCTATGTATAGTAATGGCCTCTAGGGCATACATATAACTAACAGAAAATACCCTATACTACTTGGCAAGTGGTAGAGGATGAAGAAATAGGAAGTTGGTTCACTTTAGAATTGGATTTCTCACTCTTTTTCCCAAGATGCCATTAATGGTTGCAGGCTTTTTCTTCTTGAAGAAGAAGAAGAAGATGAAGATAATATGATAAGTTAATTTTAGAAAAAGAAAATGAAGTGATATCTATCATCTTGCAACCATGGTTATGTGTAGAGAGTAAACTAAGGTTAGGTGAATGGTTAGGTTAGGCATGAAACAAAAATGGTAGACTTTTTCAAAGCTTCATGAAGCTTCAACTATAAAACAAAATAAGCCACCATTTTCTTTTCTTTTGCCAAAAATAAATAAATAAATAAATGAATAAATAAATAAAAACCCTAACCATTTACTTAACCAAGGTTTAAATCAAACACTAACCCAAGTTTACATGTATCATCAAACATGATACAATCTTGTGCACAAAAGTATATCACATATACAACTTGTGTATTTCAAGTGAGAAAATCCATTTAAAGTGAACCAATACTAGTTAATGCAAAGTAATATATCAAATATATAATTATGCATTAAATCATTAAATCAATACTTGATTTAACGATCCGGTCATATCGCATATAACCGACTAATATCCAATGTATCGGCTTATCGAATCAATCCTTGATTCGATAACTAGGTTATATCGCATACAACCAATCGATACATTCATCGCGAGAATGGAATACGGTATCACATACACGCATTATTCTCGGTCCCGCACATGTCTCATATGCGCTCCTATTTCGTTTTGCTTGAGCCAGGAAACCTCTGTGTAGGACTCTAAAGACTCGTCAATACGCCGGCAGCAGGTGATGATCATATCAAACACCCAAAAGCCGCAAGCGGTCTGCTAAACGTAACGGCCACCCGGGTATTGAGCGATCAGAAGATCGACGAGCAAGCCCGCTCACACTCCTGTGAATCCAACCAGTAACACTTACCGTACAGTCCGGTCTGTTCGTCTGATATGTCGCATATCTCGCCTAGGGGTGGTAAACGTCAGAACCCATTAGCTCGATAAGTCGTGTCGATATGAGGTCTATAACAGTTCGAGAAACTACTGGTAACACTTACCAGTAAATCTCAGCAACCATGGCCAGGGATTTCCGGTTATAGCCAATCGAACACAGCGCAACATCAACTCCCTATACCGGGAGAGACGAATCCCCTCCTATCGCTCATTGCCTCCATGTGATTCGGGACTGTACCCAAAAGCCACCGTTTTGCACGCCCTCTTGGACGTGGTAAGGCGGAAATCAAAGCACAGTGGGAATCACACAAGACTCTATGACGATCTTGGGTCAACAGACTACTCTGTACCAGTGTCACCAGAGAACTGCCATCTGACATAAGGTATAATACCATCTGGGAGTTCTCGGCCAATCCGTCCAGTGTACCCAGTCTCCACTGAGCACCCGTATATCATCTCTGATGTCAAACAACAATGGATATGGGATCATCCATCGCCCATCTGTATGGGTTGAGAAGGTATACGCTAGTCTACTCTGGTGTATCGATGCCCCGTCTCGATACACCCACGACTAGGGACCTTGAAGGATGTAATTATGGACTACCATGTCCCCACTAGTATGATCCGCATCATAGTCTAGGTAGTCAAGTACACATCCTAAGGGCTTTACCAACATGAAACAGAGAGACAATCAATATACACGTTGAGGTAAAGAGTAACCAGATAGCATACTATCATGTCGAGCAAGAAAGACCTCTCTATATATGTCCCAGCATCCACTACAATATACATCCTATGTACAGTAATGGCCTCTAGGGCATACATATAACTAACACCATCCACCCGACTTCACCCGTAGATATAAATCTACTCACCTGCTAAACTCCTCGCTTAGCCGTAGTCGATGTGCTTCGTTGTCTCGGAATCCACGCCAAGGTACCAAAAATATCAACACGTATCGCAATACCAGTAACAACGAGTTTCGAAATCCAAAAACGGCACACGGTGCGCTCATAAGTTAGAGCCTATAGCCTACGCATGCAAAAACAACTAAACAACTCTTTTTGTTGACGTACAAACGCACAACAACCAAATACATACAAATTACAAAAACCAAAAATTCCAAAATTCGGAAAACCATAACCAAAACCACTCACAATAGCTCCCAGATTTTGGTTCAGGTAAACTGGAATTACATAAACATGTATAGGGTGTTGTATATGAAGTATAAGAGCTACTGGACCAAATCAAGCACCTACCACCACCAAATGGCCGTCCACCCTCACCCAAATTCCGGCGAGCTCGGCCCCCTCTGCTCCATTGGTGTTCATCTGGTCGGGGTGGTCTCCTAGTGCCCTAATTTAGTCCCTGGTATTGTTTGCTAAACACTCCAAGTCATCACAGATTTCCTGTAGGCCTTAAGGTTTCACAAAACCGATACAGAGCAAATTCTAACTTCGTCTATCGGGTTCTAAACTAAATTACAGGTCAATAGAACACTCAATAAGGTCTTGTAAACACTTCCTACACCTCAATTGGCCACTTGACAACAGCTTAGAATTTTCTAAGATCACAACCCTAACTAAATCAATATCTAAACACTAATAGGATATATTAAGCACAAACTCTAAACCAAAGTGTATGGATTACCTTATTTGCAACCATAGAACTTTCTTGAGTTGCCCAAGTCTTCAAAATCCAAACTTGATTGGTCCAATGTGTTTAGGATGAAGGGGTGCATGTTTTTATTGAAGGGGGTAAAGGGTTTTGACAAGGGAATGGAGATGGTGCATGGAGGTAGTGTGTGATGAAGGAGATGGAGAAATACATGAAGAAACAATGGAGGGGGAAGGAATGGGGCAGCCAAGTATAACCCTCTCTCTCTCTCTCTTAGCCTCACTCTCTTTCACAATTATCTCTCCCTACACTCACTCTCTCAATTATCACTTTTGTTTTTCATTCATAACTCCATTCACGCACCAACTCTTTCTTTTCTTTTTCTTTGTTCCCATTTTCCTTTCTCATTCTCTTTTAATCTCACAAGTCACAATCATACACATACACACATGCACATGACATGTGCACAAGTCACGGAAAAATGTAAAATTATGGATTTTGCCCAAAAATCCGATAAATATCATTAAAATAAATAAATCATTTTATTCTCCGATAAATTTCCAATTATTGGTATACACTTATACCACTTTACGAAAATCACAAATTTTGTAAATCGGGTAGTTTTCGCGAAATATATTATTTTAATATTAAATTCTAAAAATAATATTTTATATTTTCTGAAATGTTACAATCTTCCCCCGTTAAATAAATTCGGTCTCCGAATTTAAATTTTAACTCCCAAATGCTAAAACATTTCTATATCAGCTCAAATCAACGGGGCTCCGAAAACACGGAAGATACAGAAAAACCACAGCGCATCCTGTGCGCCGGAAAATGAGTACGGAACTCAAAACCGAACTCCGTCAAGCGTTACGCAAATTATCGGACTTGCACGCATATCATCGGAGTCATAATGGAGATGCAGATCTCCAAACCCACTACTGAAATCCAATATACACTAAGCAACTGCTATAATATGTATATTGTACACATCCTTTTTGAAAAATCTCCAATAACTGAAATAACATATGCAGAATCCTTTTTTGAATCGCCGTGTGATGTGTAACTCACGGCACAAATGACGGACGCTCATTTGTAAAGTAATAATATACTAGTATATATGTTTTGCTCAAAATATACATTCCACCCCTTTTTAAAATATCCCAAAAGGTTTTCTTTTGTAAATGTTCGTGTCATTCGCAGACACGTAATAAATAGAGAGACTATAGATCCTTTTTGAAAACCACTTGATAACTTTTCCATGCATGCAAAGTACTCAGGTACTGTCCTCGGATCAGTCCTGCTAGGGTACTACAAAGTATAGGGCTTCATCATGAAAACAAAGTGATCAAAAGCAATATCAGCCTCAAAAGGCGTATCCAACAATCACGTACGTCTGGTGCGCACGGAAAAATAAAATCCAAATACCAGTGCCTATATGCACTAAAGTAAGACTAAGTGCAACGGGTGTGCATGAAAACATCTGTCCAGTGCAACGGATGTGCACGACAACAATATCTAGTGCATCTATAGTGCACGAAAATCTCAATCCAGTGCAACTATCATGCACGAAGGAAAATCCCAATCGAGTGCATTTGGTGTGCACAAATCACATCTCACATCATACGCCCAACATGCGCCAAAATCCAAATCATGTGCATCCGTCATGCGCACAGAATCCAATACCAAGCGCGTCAGGTCCGTAATAAGCATCAAGTGCAGTAGCATGCACGAAAACGAACCTCAAGTACACACGCGCACGAAAACACAAATCCGGTAAAATGAATACTCAAAGGCATAAATCGGGTGCAACAAATGCACGGAATACGAATCCGGTGCATCCAGTCCACGAAATATCAAATCATGTGCATCCACTGCACGAAATATCAAATCCTGTGCATCCAGTGCATCCAGTGCACGAAATATCATCAATAACTCAAATGCGTATGAAAACTACATGAGCGTACCCAGGTGTATAAAACTCATAAAAGTGTGCAACTGCGTGCACAAAACACGTATCAATGCACTGCAAGCACATATGAGCTATATCGAGTGCAAAAATCAAATCGAGTACGTACCACACGCACATATCAAATCAACTGTATGAAATCCACGAAATCATAAACATGTGCATCCAAGGCACAAAATCAATATCAAGTGCAATAACAATGCACAAAATGCAAATACCCAGTAGGTGCAGCCATAGTGCACTAAAACAGTATCATGAAAATCAATCATTAAAAGTCCATTCCAAGCGATATAAGCAAGATACTCGGATCACAAACGTAAATCGCAACAAATGACATTGAGGTACACCTCCTACAATGTCGAAGAAAAGTCGGTGCGCCCAAAATTAGCAGAGCAAGAACATCCGCTTGCCTCCTGCCCACGGTCTGGCGTCTCCTATCTCTTGGTCCTCATTTCCCTGTGGATTACCAATCTCGCACTCTATCGGCTCATATGCCTGGTCAGGTGTGCTAACGAGAACGATCCCGCTCTGGCACTCCTCAGATTAACTCTCGGCCAATTAGTATGATCACTCATAAAGCACCACGTCACTGGCCCTCTGAATACACGTGACACATATGATCCTCAGTGCAATATCGTCGTAGCAGTGTCCTGGAAGGAGCCTGCTCAGGGTTTCTTCCGATCTCGCCTACGCCGAACTATACGAAGGCTGGTACTCTTACAAATCTTTTCTCGCTTTGTGGACATCTGCATTATCAGCACAACATTTTCTCGGGAATTGGCCATATCCCAACGCCTCTGCATACATATCAGATTTTAATCTTGACGGGGAGTAACAACAGCTCGTTAGCATCACGCACAAACCTCTTGTTCCACTCGTCCTCATTATCGTCCACTTTGACTTTATGTCATGTTATCTGCGTACTGCACATGTTCTCGGCGACAATCAATCCGGAATCTCTCGCACGGACTCGAAATCACAAACTCGGTATCTTTATCACTCTGTAGAAGATCTTTAGCCGAACACGTCCTCAGGAACTCGTCCCCACCATCGGAGGAATACTCAAAACTCATCCGTTTCTCGATCAACTCACAACACATCTGGGTGAGGTCCTCAATCTGAAACTGGTCAGCTTACCAATCTCACATCGGAACATCTGACGAACAACGTCATCTCTGGATCGATCTACTCTAGATCTGATTAAGACTCTCCACATTGGAAATCTTCAACTCAACAGGGCCTGCGTCGGCGCATCAAATCTAACGAATCACCTCCGTCTCTTAACTCAAGTTAGACTAGCTATCACCTGCCGCATCTCTGCCTGGAAGCTCCAGTGATCTCAGCTCGTGAGCTCTGGAAGCGACATCACATCAATCTCAGCAACAGCTGGGTCATCTATCTGCACGGTCGATGAAATCACAATCTCTGAGGTATGCTGTACATGAACAGTCCTCTCACAACAGGCAGTCTCTAACAAGGCCCCGATCATCCGGTACGAAACCGCACACTCGTCTCAAATGAGAGGTCACAGCACAACACGACATCGATACGTTCCCATGTCACCAGAAAACACGATGGTCAGTTCTCGTCCACGACGAGCTCGCCCTGACCGCATCACGAGCAGCAGCTTAATCTGCGCTCAAACCATGGTGACAGGAACCTCAATCAAGTATCGACGAAAAAGATCTAATGGAATGAAATGAATCAACAGATCCAGAATGGATACATGATCATAAGGAGGAACTAAATCAGTGAGGGTATGATCATGAAAACGAATAGAATCAAGGATCTCAAATGGATGTATAATCTAGGAAAACAAAGAGAATCACCAGTCTCAAGATATGTACATCCTAAGGTCACTTAAGTGGAGTATCGTATCGTAAATATGCCGCGGAACATACGTACGGTACGTCACTCTACTTAAGCTACCTTCTCCATCAATCAGAGTCAGCCTATGAAACGAAAGTTTGGGTTTGACACTCCCTTGTTCAAGTCTAAGTTCCATAAGGTCAAGCCTAGGTTCCAAAATATATACGCTCTAGACTCGACATAGTCAAACCTAAACTCGAACCACGGTTAAACCTAGCACTCTGATACCAACTTTGTTATGACCCAAAATATTAGCTTGCGACCAGCACTTAAATCACGCGACGTCTACAGGCGTAACATAATTCAAGTAAGCTGAAACCCAGAAATCTAAACATTTTTTTTTGAAATAAAGAGGTGAAGCTTTGAAATAAAGGTATAGTAAATCATGTTTTGTCTTTTTGAAAATTTGGGCAGCACCTCCCTTGTATAAACTAACCCCGAAAATGGGTACAACACAGAATATAATAAAGCATCCCCAAACGGAAGAAAAATACGCCCAACGGCGGAAACAACCACCACAAGTATAAAAACAAATATATGACGCCCAACGGCGAAGATCCACATAAGTAAACAAGTAAAGCAAGACAACAAACCCAAAAGCGAACATAAAACCCATCGCTCAAGTCTCGCAACTACAAGTCTTCTAAGTCTGCAACATACACAATTACTAGTTTCTGATTTTGATGGATTGACTAGATACAATATGTGTAAGTCCACGTTACCCACCCCGGTGCTTACGGGGAGCCGGAATAGGTAAAAAACGGTTTTTTAACAAAAGGTAACATGGACTAGAAATGGAGGATCTTTGCTAAACAAAAACTAACAACCAAGCTAAAAGATTTAGCTACTCGGTTAGAAGGTTATACCTAGGTCTTGAACTCCTTCTCTTCTTGCTCCTTAAAGTGGTTTGAACGGCTCCTCCTCGTCGCCTTCTCTTGCCGAAGAAAGATCCACCCGAAGGCCTCTACCTTGAGCTCCTACCTCAACCTAGAGGTAACTAAAGTGCTTGGCTTGCTAAACCTAGTACCCTAGAATGAGTAGAGAGGAGTTTTGGTGGTTTTATCTCAAAAGCAAATGGTTCTCAACACATGAGAGATGAGAGCTTTGAGAGAGAGGAAGAGGATGAGCTTAACCTATGAGAGAGAAAGAACAAGAGAGAATGAGGATAATTATCAACCATACTCTCATATAAGTGAATTATGGAAAAATAATATTAATCAAAGAAATTGTGATGGTTCATTTGAAATGACCATTATCATTTCACATTTAATGAATTTTGCAAGAATCAAAGAGTATCTTTCATGTGAAATGATGATGGTCAATATGCCAACATAGGTCAACAAGTCAACCATAGTCAAATGGTCAACATCACTAACCATGGCACAATTTACTTTAATTAATATCATTAATCATAATTTCCATTTTCATTAGGGTTTGGAAAAAGACAACGGTCAGCAACCCTAATGAGAATCCTCTGCCTCTGCCTCTGTCAACTGTGCATACACACCCGCATCCGTGTTCCGAGGAACACGAATACAATGAGATAAAACCAATCCCAAAACAAATACTAGGAACTGGATTAAACCAAAGACCGCTAGTAATAACTGCCCGGACACCAAACGTGCACAAGTGCACGGATGTGAACGAACCCCGTCGCAAAACCATGCGACTTCTACTCTGTTTTGCCCAAAGGCGAATAACCCTCTGTGTGGGACTCTAAAGACTCGACACTACGCTGGCAGTAGGTTTAACCACAGGCCGCAAGCGGTACTAGCTGTACGTAACGGTCCCCAGGTAGATGCCGATAAGAAGATTGATGAGGTAAACCCATCCGAACTCCTACTGAGCCTGAATGTGACAATCACCGTACAGTCCGGTCTGTTCGTCTGAGAGTATCGCATGTCGGGCCTAGGGGGGCGGTAAAGGTCAGTCCCCTAATAGAGGTACAAGTCGTGTCGGAGTGTAGCCCAGAACACCATGAGATGACACTGGAAACGCTACCAGTACATCTCGCTTGTCGTAGCCAGGGACTTTATGTAATGGCTCTCCTAGACACAGTGCGATATCAACCCCCAATACCGGGAGAGACGAATCCTGTCTAACCGTCACTGCCTCCAAGTGGTTCGGGACTGCACCCAACTACTACGTGTTTGCACGACTCATTTGAGCCGTGGTAGGGTAGTAATCTAAGAACAGTGGGAACACACTCGAGGCGAAGTGACAGTGTCAAGTCAACGGACTATGCTGTACTCATGTCACCTGGGAACTGATAACCGACGATAGGTATAATACCAAACCAATAGTTCCCAGTGAGTCCTGTCCAGTATACTCGTAACCTAACGAGCACCTGCATACTATCTCCAGTACGACGTACTGATGGCTGTGGGACAGACCATCTCCTCTCCTGGGATGAGATGCGTATACACTAGTCTACTCTGGAGTATTGATGCCCTGTCTCGATAATCCTATGACCAGGGACCTGTATAAGGATGTGCTTGTAGATTACCCAGCCCCCACTAGTGTGACTGCCATCACAACGCTGGTAATCAAGCAAAGATCCTAAGGGCTCCACTAATGTGTATAGGCTATATGCTAAAAGAAACACATGCATACATTAAAGTAGAAACAACCAAGTAGCATACTACTATTTCGAGCAAGATTGTCTATACAACTGTGAATATCCCAAGCTTCCATTAAGTAATATACAAACTAGTATGATACAGTAATGGCCTCTAGGGCATATACACTAACAATCTCCTACTTGCACTAAGGCCATGTACTGGCGTATCGAAGACCTATCATCTCGATCAGCCGCTCGAACTGAGTCTGGGGTATGGCCTTCATGAATGGATCTGCAGTATTATCTTCTGTAGCAACCCTCCGAACCTCGATCTCCCGGCGATCCACGATCTCCCTGATCAGGTGATACCGCCTCAAGATGTGTATGGACTTCTGATGGGGCCTGGGTTCCTTCGCTAAAGCTATAGCCCCGTTGTTATCACAATACAGAGGTATTGGATCAACAATGGACGGAACCACCTGAAGTTCTGTCAAGAACTTCCTCATCCAGACGGCTTCTTTCGCGGCATCAGATGAAGCGATATATTCCGCTTCCATCGTCGAGTCAGCAACGGTTTCCTGTTTGGAACTCTTCCAACACACCGCCATCCATTGAGGGTAAAGACATAACCCGACATGGATTTGGAGTCATCCTTGTCACTATGGAAGCTGGAGTCAGCAAAAGCCTCCATCTGGAGGTCTTTTCCGCCGTAAATCAAGAACATGTCCTTAGTCCTTCTCAGGTACTTCAGAATGTTCTTTACCGCTATCCAGTGCTTCTCCCCAGGATTTGACTGATATCGGCTTACCACACTCAGTGCATAAGCTACATCTAGTCTGGTACACAACATCGCATACATTATAGAGCCTACCGCAGAGGTGTAAGGTATAATAGGCATGCGATCCCTTTCCAAATCAGTCTTGGGAGACATCTCTTTGGAGATGGTGATCCTGTGACAAGCCGGTAAATTACCGCGCTTGGAATCTTCCATACTGAATCTTTTCAGTATGGCGTCGATGTACCTGGACTGTGAAAGTCCTAATATCCTTTTGGACCTATCACGATGGATCCGGATCCCCAGAATGTAAGAGGCATCACCCAGGTCTTTCATGGAGAACCTGTGTGACAAGAACCCTTTGACAGATTGTAGCATAGGAATGTCATTTCCTATCAAGAGAATGTCATCCACATATAAAACGAGGAATACGACAGTTCGTGCTACAATTTTACTATAAATACATGGTTCATCTGGATTTTTGATAAAGCCAAATTCTTTGACCGTCTCATCAAAACAGATGTTCCAACTCCGCGATGCCTGCTTTAGTCCATAAATGGACTTAAGCAACTTGCACACTTTCCCGCTGCTCCCACTCTGAATGAAACCCTATGGCTGGTCCATATAGACACACTCCTCCAAATTTCCATTTAGAAAAGCGGTCTTTACGTCCATTTGCCAAATCTCATAATCGTGGAAGGCAGCAATGGCAAGAAGGATCCGAATGGATTTGAGCATAGCCACTGGAGAAAAGGTTTTGTCATAGTCCAAACCAGGTCTTTGACGAAAACCCTTTGCAACAAGTCTAGCCTTATAGGTTTCAACTAGTCCATCTACACCAATCTTCCTTTTGAAGATCCATTTGCAACCTACGGGTTTTACCCCTTCTAGAGCAACGTCCAAAGTCCATACTTTGTTGGTGTACATGGACTCCATCTCGGTCCGCATTGCATCCAGCCATTTTACCGAGTCAGTGCTCTGAATGGCCTGCTGGAAGCTAGTCGGCTCATCATTATCAATGATGCAATCCTCTCTATCCCCGTCTATGAGAAAATCGTAGTATCTCTCGGGCGGATGAGACTGCCTACTACTCCTGCGGAGCGGCCCAGGAATGTCCTGTTCTTTCGAACCTTCTGGTTCTTCTAAGCTTTCAGTAATAGCTTGTGGTTCTGGAATTTCTTCCAGTTCTATTACGCTCCCACTTATTTCTTTTTCTAAGAACTGATGTTCCAGAAAGTGGGCATTACGAGAGACAAAAACCTTTTGTTCTTCTGCGTTATAGAAAATATACCCCCTGGAGTTCTTTGGGTATCCCACAAACTTGCACTATACTGAGCGTGCCTCGAGTTTGTCCGCATGCTGCTTTTTGACAAAAGCTGGACATCCCCAAATCTTCAGATATTGAAGATAGGGTTTCTTCCCACTCCACAACTGATATGGTGTGGTAGGCACAGTCTTAGTTGGAACTCGGTTCAAAAGATATGCAGCCGATTCTAGTGCATATCCCCAGAAAGATCGCGGTAACTCAGCGTTACTCATCATGGAGCGTACCATATCCAATAGGGTTCGGTTTCGTCTCTCCGATACACCGTTATGTTGTGGAGTGTATGGAGGAGTAAGCTGAGAGAGAATTCGATTCTCTTTTAGGTAATCCAGGAACTCGGCACTCAAGTATTCACCACCTCGATCAGATCTCAGTGTCTTGATACTTTTGCCTGTTTGTTTTTCTACTTCATTCTTGTATTCCTGGAATTTTTCAAAGGTTTCAAATTTATGCTTCATTAAGAAGACATGCCTGAACCTTGAAAAATCATCCGTAAAAGTAATGAAGTAAGAATAACCACTTCGCGCATATGTAGACATTGGACCGCATACATCGCTGTGTACGAGTCCCAAGAGCTCGCTCGCTCTTACTCCATGTCCAGTAAACGGAGTCTTTGCCATCTTTCCTTTGAGACATTATTGACAAGTTGGATATGATTGATATTCGAATGGATCCAAATATCCTTCTTTATGTAACTTAGTCAACCTTCTCTCATTGATGTGACCCAGTCTACAATGCCATAAGAAAGCATGATTTATTTCTGGAGACTTTCTTTTGTGTGTATTCTAGACATTGAAAATCCGTGGTTGGTTCAATACGTATATACCGTTGCTTAATGTACACGACCCAATCAGAACGTGATTAAGGTGAATGTTTACAACATTGCTTACAAATGCAAAATCATAACTTTCTTTAGACATCAAAGATACAGATATGATATTACAAGTCGCACTGGGTAAAAAATAACAATCACGTAAAACCAAAACATGTCCATCTGACAACCCCAAGTGATAGTCCCCCACGGACTCAGCATCCATGCCAGCTCCGTTTGCAACTCTGAGGGTCATATCATCTGCCTTCAAAACCCTACGCTTTCTCAGTGCCTGCAAAGAATTACAGATATGAGATCCTGATCCGGTATCCAATACCCAGGAAGTAGAGTTTACTGATAGACAGTTTTCAGATAGACAGTTTTCAATAACATACACACCTGAAGCCGAAGCCACAACTTGCTTCGGGTCCTGGTTCTTGGCCTTCCAAGCCCTGCAATCTTTCTTCCAGTGTCCTTTCTTATGACAATAAAAACACTCTTCTTTCCCCACAAGCTGTCCCGCTACCTTTGCCACTTTAGCCTTTCCCTTGGCTTCCACTTTACTAACACCGCCTCTTGGTTTGGTGGGGACTTTCTTCTTTTTTCCTTTGGCTTTCGTCTTGGACCTAGAAGAAGAAGGTCCTCCAACAGACAAAGCGGGTGTTTCCCTTACTTTCTTTAGGGTGCCCTCTGTGTAAGTGCACGGCGGCGCCCCGGCCGTCAATCTGACGCCAATATGCGGAAGCGGTGATAAACTTTAATTTTGCGAACTTAGCAAACGGGCACCACCGCGCACTTTTCACCCGGATCGAACCATTAACTAGTCCTAGCTAACTACAAGACGGGTTAGAGATATACCGAGTGATCCGAGTCCTCCGGTCTTCTCGTCATCGTCCCGATCTCTCGCGGAAAATCCTGTCTCCATGTCGTCGCCTCCTCGCCGGAAGGGCACCACATCGCCTGCGTCTTTTACGGGCTCCCGCCTCAATACCGAGGCAACTCGGGCATGAAGCTGGCAAGTCGACATGCCCAAGATTTGCTGTAGAATGTAGTGTAGAGGCTATGTCTCATTTGGGGTTTTTGTTGCCTTTGAAGATGATGGAGGAATCAAGATAAGAAAAATGGTGCTTGCATTTTTCCTAGCATGAAATGAGATCAAGAAAAATGCCACAAGCTCAAAAATGAAACTCTCTCCTTCTCTTCTCTCAAGTGTAGCCTCTCTCATCTTAGTGAGAATGGTGGAGGAATGAATATCAAACCATAACAAGAAGGGAGGTGAGTGTAGTAAAAGCAAGGGGGTGACCACAACCGTAAAGAAATGATAACCATCTCAAATCAATATCAAATCCACTCTAATCACCATAAAGCAAGTGATAAGAAGGAAAAAGAATCTCATCATGAAAAACTATCATGATGCCACCAATATGCAAGATACCCCCTCCACAAATGTTATTTGCAAACTTGCAAATAACCCCCTCCATCGGAAAAGTCCGGCCGGGAAAGAACAAAGGAAAACCGGCCGGAACGGAATGCAAACTGGCAACTCCAGAAAACTGGTCCCGTAATAAATTATAGGAAAACCCCGATACTGTGCATACACACCCGCATCTGTATACCGACCGGATACAAATGCAATGAGACAAAACCTACACTGTACTAAACTAGGATCTAGCTTAAACCAAAGCCGGCTAGTAATATCCGTTCGATCCTGATCCGTGCAATACCGCACGCATCTGATCGAACCCTGCCATATATCCATACGGCCTCTAGTACTAACCGTCCGATCCTGATCCGTGCAATACCGCACGTATCTGATCGGACCCTGCCATATCTCCATACGGCCTCTACAGCGTTTCGCCCGAAACTTGAGTAACTGAAAGTGTGGTGGACTCTAAAGACTCGTCAATACTATGGCTGTGGATTTAACCACTAGCACGTCAGAGGTATAAGCCAATACGTGACGGGCCACCAGCTATTGACCAAAAGGGACGTCGATGAGCGAACTCATCCTGACACCCTACTGAGCCTGTCAGTGACAATATCCGTACAGTCCGGTCCGTTCGTCTATGAGCATCGCATGGCGGGCCTAGGGGGTTGGTAAAAGTCAGACCCCCAAAAACGGTACAAGTCGTGTCGGAGTGTAGCCCAGAACACCCTGAGATACTACTGGAATACCTACCAGTAAATCTCCTGCCTTGGCCAAGGACTTCATGTAATGGCTCTCCTAGACACAGCGCGACCTCACCCCCAATACCGGGAGAGACGAACCCCTGAAGATCCGCTCACTTCCTCCATGTGGCTCGGGACTGTACCTAACTAAAACCTGTTTGCACGTCTCCTTTGAGCGTGGTAGGGTAGCAATCAAAGTACAGTGGGAACTCACACGAGACAAATGACGATCCCCAGGTCGATGAACTAACCTGTACACATGTCACCAGGGAACTGCTATCTGACGTCAGGTATAAGACCAACTAGCATGTTCCCGGCGAGTCCTGTCTGGTGTACTCATAACCCAATGAGCACCTGTATACATCTTAGGTGAACCAACTGACACCAGTGGCTTGTGAGACCGGCCACCTCCCCTCGTCGGGGTCTCGACTCTATACACTAGTCTACTCTGGAGTATCGATGCCCAATCTCGAAACTTCCACGACTAGGGACCTTTTAAGGATGTGCTTATAGACTACCAGCTCCTACGTATATGATCGCCCTCATACTGCTGGCAGTCAAGCAAGAATCCTAGGGGCTCTATCAACGTGCAATAGCGACCTGTCAGGTCACCTAAAGCAGTGCATGATGATAAAGGTAAACCAGATAGCATACTATCATCTCGAGTAAGACTGTCCTACCGGGATAGGTCCTCCCTCAATCATTACAATCACGTGCCTGTGATCCAATAATTGACTCTGAGGGCACTATCTCCAACAATCTCCCACTTGCACTCAAGGCTAATTATTGCGATGTCGCATACTCACAGCCCGTGTGATACCGAACACCCAACTCCTCTACTAATCAGTCTCACAAAACCCGTTTGCGAAACTATTGCGTTCGAGGAATAGCCTCAGTGAGTGGATCCGCCTTGATGTTTCTTTCTATGTCTCTCTATATCTCAAGTTCGCGGAGAAATCCATCTCCCGAAATGAACAATACCTGTCTTAGAGTATGTCTGGATGTCTGATGGGACCTAGCTCATAAATGAACTGCAAATCCAAACTTCTTAGATTGTATCGTCAACTGAACTTAATCAGTATCCTGCGCCATGCCTCCTTCAGTATTGCCTTGGATCACCTATCCAAAATACTGCCCCTCGTCAGAGGGAAAACTATAACTTTGACAACCTCCTTGTCGTTCATGTCACCTTGGAAGCCTGGAATGATAACTGTCTCCCGAATGAGGCTGTCGTTATCATATCCCTAGAACATTCACTTATGTTCTAAGACTGCTTCCGACTGTTTCTCCAGGATTGGATCAATATCAACTTATTGCATCTAGTGCAAGAACAACATCTGGTGTGGTACTTGACATCTCATGATTGACTCAATTTCCTAAGCAAGTGATCTGTCAATCATGCACATCCCTCTCTACTTTAGTCTATAAGACACCTTTAGAGAGGGTGACTCCATCACCTGCAGGTATACTACCGTGCCAGGAGTCGTCCATTCTAAATACTCTTAGAATGCTGTCTAAGTACCCAGATTGGGAAACCACCCAAATCTAGATCTAAAACCATAGATCTAGTAACCAGTATGTCTGATATAATGTCCAAGTCCCATGTGGAGAAACCACTGTGTGACGACCAAAGCATAACCGATCGTAGTATAGGAGTTTCTTTTCCTATTCTGTGTATGTCATCCAAATACCATGACATCACACCCTACTACCTTCTCAACAGATCCATCCCCTATTCTGATGAAGTCAAACCTATGACTGTCACGTCAGAAATAGATGATCTATCTCCGCTACAACTGCTTTAGTCTATAAATAGACATAAGCCACCTGTCCACCAATGCTTCCGCTGCTCCCACTGACTACGACAACCCTCTGCCACAGTCATATAGACGTGCACTTCTAAAACTAGTTTAGAAAGACGCTATACTCATCCTCCTGCCGGGTCTCACAGTCTGGAACAACAGCAATGGTAAGTCTGGGTAAACTAGAACTTCCCTGTCACCGTCTTTGAGGCTACCGGAGTACCTCTCGGGTGCCTGAGGTTACCCATTTTATCTGCGGAGTGGCCAATGGAATGTCAAATCAGATTGAATCTTTAGGTTCCCATCAAATCTTCAGTAATCGTTTATGGTTCTGGAATCACTTCCAGTTCTACCATACTCCCACTACTGTTTTTCTGAAAAAATCCATTTTTTTAATAAAACTGTGGCGAGTCAAGAACAATATCGCTATTGATCTTCCAGATGGTAGAAAATCAACCCTCGTCATAGCCTGGGTCAACCCACAAACAGCCATTACAGAAACGTGCCTTGAGTTATCCAGAGTCTGGTTTTAATCATAAGCCAGACAACTCCCCGTACCTTAACAACGTTAAGATATGAACTGTTCTATATCCAATATAGAACCAGAGGCACTGATTTAATTGAACCAGATTCAAATCATGCAGCTGTCTCCAGTGCATGTCACCTAAATGGAAGGAGGCTGATCAGCGTTACTCAACTTAGGAGTACTTCCAATTATGAGTAACCTGAAAGGGAAGCAAGTTCTCTTAATCATTACTATCAACTGAATACCATACACAAGTATCTACATCTTCGATCACTTTGAAGAATCCCGATACTTGCAATACCTGGTTCTCTACTTTATTCAAATACCTATAACTTCTCAAAATTCAGACCCTGTGTTTCCACGAAACACCTGTCTAAAAACTAGAGAAGTCATAAGTAAACCGAATATAGTACGAGAACCAACCCCTCTGTCCTCATGGACGCTGGACAACATACAATACTCTGTATAAGTCCCTTGAGTCTGATAACTCATTCACTGTGTGTCGTAGGTTGAAAACTGTACTTATGGTTAAGAAGAATTACACCGCTGTTTAATGCTCCTTACCTAACCATCCACTGATATAGGTAAATGTCGTAGACATAATTTCAAAAAGGTATATCTCACTCTATAAAAATAGACGTACAGATATATCAATTTGAAATTGGTGCATAATAGCGGATATTCAAAACCAAATATTTGCCGACCGGCAAACAACCCAGGTGACTTACTCAAATATCACCGATTACAACGAATCCCGATATAATGAGGATGATCACCCAATTCCCAATAACTTACTCCCACTCATCATCTGTAAAACCATACAGATGTGAGAATCATACCTGGTAAATACATACCCTGGAGTAAGTGTCTAATCGGGAAATCAGTTTTCCATTAACAGTACACAGTGAAACTGAAACATTGAAATGTTTCGTTGGGGTATCCTGGTATTCCTAGTAATGCCTCTTCCATTATCCAAATTCACAACTGTAACCGTATAATTCTTTGCCACCTCTCCAAATCCCTTTATATGTCTTTAGTCATTACCTTCTGTACACCCCTTTAGGCCAAATGGTTTTCTTCCTTCCCTACCATTCGGCACCAGCCTAGGGTTTGGAAGAAGACTATCCAATAAGCATAATGGGTGTACTGTCCTAATCCTAGGAGCACTCGCAACGCGAGAGAAGGTGAAGATAAAAGACAACCGAATAAACCTTATTCCTATTTCTCCTGAACCAGGATCCATCCCCGAACTGGAACAAGTTCCTTTCGAGTTCGTATATAACCATACGATGGATTATCCAATAAACTGTGGATCTTCATAGTGATACGGAATGTCCTGGAGAAATACAAAGGTGATTTTAGGATTGGCGAAGAAATATTTGGTATGGTCGTGAATGGCAGTCGCAATTTACTTTGCCCTCTTACTAATCCCTTTCTTTGTCTTTACATAATACCTTCTGTACACCACCGTTAGGCTAATTGGTTTTCTTCATTCCCTACCGGTCAGCACCAGCCTAAGGTTTGGAAGAAGACTATCCAATTTGCGTAATAGGTGTACTATCTCCTAAGCCAAGGAGTACTCGCAATCTGAGAGAGAAGGTAAAAGAAAAAGACAACTGAATAGTCCTATTCGTTTTCTCCAGAACCAGAAACCATCCTCGAATTCCTTCGAGTTCGTATATAACCATACGATGGTTTTGTCCAATGGAAGTGGACGTTCGTAGTAATACAGGGTGTCCTGGAGAAAAGGGTAAAAGTAGGAGTGGCAATGAGGTTTGCATCTCTGACAATCCAAAAGCCAGTGTTAAAGAAGGTTCGGTCAACTTGGTCACTGAGTCATAGTCTTAGGGTCGGGTCAATGGTCGCTGCCAAAGAGAGAGAGAAAAGAAACACTCAGCGTGCACTCTAACCTAGATCAGAATGGTTATCACTTTATCTAATCTGGAAACCTCCCACTGTACCTCAAATTCTCCTCCAAACCTGAAAGAAGAATTAGTCGGGGTCATCCGAGGAGTAAACTAACTCATCAGTGGGAATCGGGATCCAACTATCATTGCATGATACCGTGACGGAATCCGCTCACGTCATCACACTCCAGAAGGTATGCGCATATCCGGCAAGTTTCAGTTCTTTTGAAACTCCCGATATGATTTTTAACCCATGCTCTTATGACCTTGACGAAGGTCAACAAATCATAAGTCACATGTCAAGTTCTACCCGTCATTGTCCAGGTTAATTTGAACCCACCCGTACAAGCCCTTGACGAAGGTCAATAAGGCTATACGACTGTCCCAAACCAACGCATCTATCTATGCCGCAGAAAGGCAACAAGCAGCTACCATACACTATGCCTTGACGAAGGTCAACAAACATAGCATGAATACTACATGCTACCCGTCTGAAATGACGGAGGGCTACGAATGGTTTCTGGCGAAAACCTTTAACGTAATGAACTTGATATCGTTGAAGGAACTGATAGCTTTTTAGAAAATATAGTGACGAAAACCTTTACTAAAGAGGTCACTCCCGGTGAAGGGATCTCGGCTCTTTCCCCGTAGAATGAGGTGCGGGATATTCCAAATGAATACCACGATGCAAAGCAAAAGTAATCGGCTATAGTGAAGTTAATGCCCTGACGCAAACTTCTGTCCAAGGGGTCACTCCCGGTGAAGGGATCTCGGCCCTTGCCTCGTCGACTGAGGAGCAGGATATTCCAACTGAATATCACGATGCAAAACAAAAGAGAACGTCCTTGCAATAACAGCTTTTTGAAAAGTGTTCCAACAACATCAGATTAGGTTTGTTTTAACTTGCATTGATCCAAATCAACGCAGTCCCATCAATTGATCACACCACAAAGAACGAAAATATACTGATGTACTATATGCCATCCGCATTCGCCACTGGGTCCCGTCATCACCCGTTAGGTTAGCTAACTAACGACAGAGCGGGGACAGGACTAGCGCGGATGAAAAACATATACAACATCTACTAATATATATACCAATATATTATATTTCGCTCAAGGCGTGATAAAATGCAACATCACAGAAATGTACAGCATCACAGAACAATACAGATATCTGGGATCCCCGAGTTTCACAGAGCCACTACTGAAACCCGACATTCCCCTGGTCGTGTGGATAGTCTGTGCAATGAAATCCTAGACCCCTATGGGCGCGGCAAGTTACCCACCAAAACCTGAAGCGAGGCAGCCCCCTTCAGCTACATGAATGGACCACCCGGCACTTCACGGAATCCGGTAACTTAGGCACCTCTCCTGGGTCAACCTGTACCCCCTACGAGTGCGGCGAATAGCCCGCCAATTCTAGAATGAAGCCCCCTCCGTCTCAATGCCATGTGATGCGGGCCCGTTGCCCTCTAGAACCCGGCTATCCGTGCACCCCTCCGCGGGGTAATCCTAGTACAGAAAGAAAAATATACATACACCGGGTACATCGACCGCAACCTGGCCGTGCCCCAAAATAATAATACAATCAGGCAGTGACGGCAGTCCACATGTCGGACGCTCGCCCCGCAATATCAAATGTACATAATACAACAAAAACTGTACTAGCATTGCATCCAGGCTATCCCCCACGACCGATCCGCAACATCACATCATAACACAGAACATCAACGTGAAAGTCACGTTCGCAAATCCGTCTAACCGGGCTATAGCAGTTAGACTGGATTTACCGATCAAGTGACATTCACGGTCGCAGATATAATGTAAATACTGTGAAATAATGTGTTTAAAATATCCGATCGATCAAATTTTAACAAGTGGGGCCCAAAGTACTACTGTAGCACATCAAGAAATTCTGGGCCCAATATTAATATTCCAAAACCCCTAAAATCACCCCAGAAGCCCACTGAAAAAGTTTGACCAATTGAACAGTCCATACTGCGGCGGAACCGCGGCCCAAAGTAGGGTTTGGCCGCGGTTCCGCGCTCCCCTTGAACGATCAATTTGTCTAATTTCTCGAGTAGTCTTAGAACTTCCAGTACATTAGTTTTTTACAACCTGAAAAATTTTTGGAGCAAGAAAAAATTCAACAGAAAACTTATGTATGTGAAAACGGGGGTTTTTGGAATTTTGGTCGATCGAAAATGCAAACACATCAAACAAAGCTAGACTATGTTAATGGCGAGGCTCTGATACCACTGTAAGTGCATGGCGGCGCCCCGGCCGTCAATCTGACGCCAATATGCGGAAGCGGTGATAAACTTTAATTTTGCGAACTTAGCAAACCGGCACCACCGTGCACTTTTCACCCGGATCGAACCATTAACTAGTCCTAGCTAACTACAAGACGGGTTAAAGATATACCGAGTGATCCGAGTCCTCGGGTCTTCTCGTCATCGTCCCGATCTCCCGCGGAAAATCCTGTCTCCATGTCATCGCCTCCTCGCCGGAAGGGCACCACATCGCCTGCGTCTTTTACGGGCTCCCGCCTCAATACCGAGGCAACTCGGGCATGAAGCTGGCAAGTCGACATGCCCAAGATTTGCTGTAGAATGTAGTGTAGAGGCTATGTCTCATTTGGGGTTTTTGTTGCCTTTGAAGATGATGGAGGAATCAAGATAAGAAAAATGGTGCTTGCATTTTTCCTAGCATGAAATGAGATCAAGAAAAATGCCACAAGCTCAAAAATGAAACTCTCTCCTTCTCTTCTCTCAAGTGTAGCCTCTCTCATCTTAGTGAGAATGGTGGAGGAATGAATATCAAACCATAACAAGAAGGGAGGTGAGTGTAGTAAAAGCAAGGGGGTGACCACAACCGTAAAGAAATGATAACCATCTCAAATCAATATCAAATCCACTCTAATCACCATAAAGCAAGTGATAAGAAGGAAAAAGAATCTCATCATGAAAAACTATCATGATGCCACCAATATGCAAGATACCCCATCCACAAATGTTATTTGCAAACTTGCAAATAACCCCCTCCATCGGAAAAGTCCGGCCGGGAAAGAACAAAGGAAAACCGGCCGGAACGGAATGCAAACTGGCAACTCCAGAAAACTGGTCCCGTAATAAATTATAGGAAAACCCCGATACTGTGCATACACACCCGCATCTGTATACCGACCGGATACAAATGCAATGAGACAAAACCTACACTGTACTAAACTAGGATCCAGCTTAAACCAAAGCCGGCTAGTAATATCCGTTCGATCCTGATCCGTGCAATACCGCACGCATCTGATCGAACCCTGCCATATATCCATACGGCCTCTAGTACTAACCGTCCGATCCTGATCCGTGCAATACCGCACGTATCTGATCGGACCCTCCATATCTCCATACGGCCTCTACAGCGTTTCGCCCGAAACTTGAGTAACTGAAAGTGTGGTGGACTCTAAAGACTCGTCAATACTATGGCTGCGGATTTAACCACTAGCACGTCAGAGGTATAAGCCAATACGTGACGGGCCACCAGCTATTGACCAAAAGGGACGTCGATGAGCGAACTCATCCTGACACCCTACTGAGCCTGTCAGTGACAATATCCGTACAGTCCGGTCCGTTCGTCTATGAGCATCGCATGGCGGGCCTAGGGGGTTGGTAAAAGTCAGACCCCCAAAAGCGGTACAAGTCGTGTCGGAGTGTAGCCCAGAACACCCTGAGATACTACTGGAATACCTACCAGTAAATCTCCTGCCTTGGCCGAGGACTTCGTGTAATGGCTCTCCTAGACACAACGCGACCTCACCCCCAATCCCGGGAGAGACGAACCCCTGAAGATCCGCTCACTGCCTCCATGTGGCTCGGGACTGTACCCAACTAAAACCTGTTTGCACATCTCCTTTGAGTGTGGTAGGGTAGTAATCAAAGTACAGTGGGAACTCACACGAGACAAATGACGATCCCCAGGTCGATGAACTAACCTGTACACATGTCACCAGGGAACTGCTATCTGACGTCAGGTATAAGACCAACTAGCATGTTCCCGGCGAGTCCTGTCCGGTGTACTCAAAACCCAATGAGCACCTGTATACATCTTAGGTGAACCAACTGACACCAGTGGCTTGTGAGACCGGCCACCGCCCCTCGTCGGGGTCTCGACTGTATACACTAGTCTACTCTGGAGTATCGATGCCCAATCTCGAAACTCCCACGACTAGGGACCTTTTAAGGATGTGCTTATAGACTACCAGCTCCCACGTATATGATCGCCCTTATACTGCTGGCAGTCAAGCAAGAATCTTAGGGGCTCTATCAACGTGCAATAGCGACCTGTCAGGTCACCTAAAGCAGTGCACGATGATAAAGGTAAACCAGATAGCATACTATCATCTCGAGTAAGACTGTCCTACCGGGATAGGTCCTCCCTCAATCATTACAATCACGTGCCTGTGATCCAATAATTGACTCTGAGGGCACTATCTCCAACACTCTGCACTTCTCAACATGTTAAGGAGTTCCGGAAGTTCAACTTCCTTTCCTTGCATGTTGAAGTTCAGGATAAACTGGGCGTAAGTGGAAGGAAGGGACTGGAGAATCAAGTCAGTGCAGCGCTCATTCTCTAACGTGGTCCCAAGGTCCGCGAGCTCTTCAATGTAGCCAATCATCTGAAGCACGTGTTCCGCTACAGATGATCTGACGGCCAATCTCGCCGAAAACAACTTTTTCGAGACTTCGTATCTGACGATACGAGATTGCTCTCCATACAGATCTTTTGTATGAAGAAATATGGATTCTAGGTCCATATCCTCGTGCCTCCTCTGATGTTCGTTATCCATAGAGGCAAGCACGATGCACTTGGCCCTCGCGCAATCAATCTCCCAGGTCTTACGGATTTCCTTATCCGCGACGCTGGATTGAGGACCTGGGACAGGGGGAGCTTTGGTGGTAAGAAGATACCCCAACTTGTCATAAGTGATTGCCATTTTGACATTCCTGAGCCAATCTTTGTAGTTTGGCCCTGTCAGTGTATTTTTTTTCTAGTAGTAACTTAAGGCCGACCATGATGTACGGTCGCTGCAATTAGGAGAGAGAGAAGAACACTTTAGCATGATGCTCTTGCAAGTTTAGAGTGGTTTTTAATTTGTCTAAACAGGATGGCTCCCACTGTTTCTCGAATCCTTCCTCAAACCAAAAAAGAAGAATTAGTCGGGATCAATCTTACCGTACAATTCTTGCTTAACCGTTCATCCAGGCCAGTGTTGGTACTTCGAGGGAGGTTTTACGACGCTTTCGCGAAGTTCCTTAATTAAATAACCTCTTTTCTCTGTGGGCGTAGCCCCGCTAACACCTTTCTAGACACCTACTTGGTTTATAACATTGATCGTTAAGTGAGAAGGTTTCCCGAGGAGTAGCATATACTCACAGTAGGATCGGGATCCAAATATCATCGTGTGATAAAACTGATGGAATCCTACCAGAATCATCACACTCCAAATGGTATGCAGCACTAGCAAGTTTCAGTTTCTTTAGAAACTCCCGATGTGGATTTTTGCCCCATGCTCTTATGACCTTGACGTAGGCCAAAATATCATAAGTCACATGTCAAGTTCTACCCATCATTTACCAGGTTAATTTGAACCCACCCGTACATACCCTTGACGTAGGCCAAAATAGAAGTACGACTGTCTCAAACCAACGCATCTATCTATGCAACAGATAAATATCCGGCAGCTACCAATCACTATGCCTTGGCGTAGGTCAAAATACATAGCTTGAATACAACCGAATATTTAACTAAAATGATGGAGGGCTATGAATGGTTTTGGCGAAACCGTGAACGTAGTGAACTCTATATAATCGAAGGAACCTGATAGCTTTTAAAAGGAGTGGTTTAAGCTCTGCATTTAAAAGTTGTTTTGAAAAGAAACCGAGTGGTTTTGAAATTGTTCCAACGATTTTAACTTTGGTTTAATTTCTTGCATTAATTTAATGCGTCCCATCAATTAATCCTACCATTACAGAAAACAACGAAAATACGACGTACGCTTATGCCATCCGCATTCGCCACGGGGCCCCGTCATCACCCGTTAGGTTACTTAACTAACGACAGAGCGGGGGCTGGACTAGCGCGGATGCAAAACATAAGTAACGCCTACTAGATATCATATATAGATATATACATTCGTCAGATGGAATGATAGCCATTCCAGATCACAGATGAACACATTGGATATGCTAGGAATCCGCGTTTCGTTCGAGCCTGCAACGAAAGACGGATTACACGGTCGCGATGAATAGCCAAACCCCACCCTAGAGCCCTACGGGTGCGGCAAACTACCCGCGAAGTACCCGAAGTGAAGCAACCTTCCTCAACAACGTGAGTAGGCCACTCGGCACTTCGAGGTACCCGGTAGTTTATGCACCCCACCTTGGGTCTGTCCTAGGAGCAAAAACAGTAAAAGAAATAATATACAATAGCGGCTAAAACCTCATCCCGGATGTGCGGCCATAAAAATAATATTACATCAATTTACATATTACATCAAATGAAAGATAAAGAAACTCTCATCTCACAAGAATCTCGGCTATTCATCCACGACAATCCAACGAGTTCATATACACAATCCAACAACATTACAGATCACAGATATGCATAACCCCCACTAATCGACGTATAGCGATTAGTCGACGTTCAGTGCATATATCACATCACAGATATAACCAATTAGCTAAAGTCTATAGAACTTCGATCAAAAATACGGATCTGTTACCACCCCAAACACAACTTTGTTCTCTGGAAATTCTGGGCAGAAACATAATATTTTAAAAATCACAAAACGTCAAAATAAGAACACTAAAATAAATCCGAGTCGCGACCGAGTTGACTCGGCCGCGGAACCGTGGCGAAACGCATGGTTTCGCCGCGCTTCCGTGGCGGTCTGGTCGAGTCGTGGCCTCGTTTTTCTTATGTGTTCCCATAAAACCCTGCACGGATTTTTAAGATGTGTGGAAATATTTTTAGAGCAGTTTTAAAAATCGGCAGAAACTTGAGGATTTTGACGTGTTTTGCGATTTTTTCTTGGATCAAAATTCTAAATACTTTGCTAACATGCTAGTTGTTGTTTAGCGAGGCTCTGATACCACTGTAAGTCCACGTTGCCCATCCCGGTTCTTACGGGGAGGCGGAATAGGTAAAAAATGATCTTTTATACAAGGCAACATGGACTAGAAACAAAGGATCTTTGCTAAAGAAAAACCTAGCAAACAAACTACGAGTTTAGCTACTCGGTTAGAAGGTTATACCTAGGTCTTGAACTCCTTCTCATCTTTCTCTTTGAAGTGGTTTGAACGGCTCCTCCTCGTCGCCTTCTCTTGCCGAAGAAAGATCCACCCGAAGGCCTCTACCTTGAGCTCCTACCTCAACCTAGAGGTAACTAAAGTGCTTGGCTTGCTAAACCTAGAACCCTAGAATGAGTAGAGAGGAGTTTTGGTGGTTTTATCTCAAAAGCAAATGGTTCTCAACACATGAGAGATAAGAGCTTTGAGAGAGAGGAAGAGGATGAGCTTAACCTATGAGAGAAAAAGAACAAGAGAGAATGAGGATAATTATCAACCATACTCTCATATAAGTGAATTATGGAAAAATAATATTAATCAATGAAATTGTGATGGTTCATTTGAAATGACCATTATCATTTCATATTTATGAATTTTGCAAGAATCAAAGAGCATCTTTCATGTGAAATGATGATGGTCAATATGTCAACATAGGTCAACAAGTCAACCATAGTAAAATGGTCAACATCCCTAACCATGGCACAATTAACTTTAATTAATATCATTAATCATAATTCCCATTTTCATTAGGGTTTCAAAAAAGACAACGGTCAACAACCCTAATGAGAATCCTCTGCCTCTGTCAACTGTGCATACACACCCGCATCCGTGTTCCGAGGAACACGAATACAATGAGATAAAACCAATCCTAAAACAAATACTAGGATCTGGCTTAAACCAAAGCCCGCTAGTAATAACTACCCGGACACCAAACGTGCACAAGAGCACGGATGTAAACGAACCCCGTCGCAAAACCATGCTACCTCTACTCTGTTTTGCCCAAAGGCGAATAACCCTCTGTGTGGGACTCTAAAGACTCGACACTACGCTGGCAGTGGGTTTAAAAAGAGGCCGCAAGCGGTACTAGCTGTACGTAACGGTCCCCAGGTAGATGCCGATAAGAAGATTAATGAGGTGAACCCATCCGAACTCCTACTGAGCCTGAATGTGACAATCTCCGTACAGTCCGGTCTGTTCGTCTGAGAGTATCGCATGTCGGGCTTAGGGGGGCGGTAAACGTCAGTCCCCTAATAGCGGTACAAGTCGTGTCGGAGTGTAGCCCAGAACATCCTGAGATAACACTGGAAACGCTACCAGTACATCTCGCTTGCCCTGGCCAGGGACTTTGTGTAATGGCTCTCCTAGACACAGTGCGATATCAACCCCCAATACCGGGAGAGACGAATCCTGTCTAACCGTCACTGCCTCCAAGTGCTTCGGAACTGCACCCAACTACTACCTGTTTGCACGACTCATTTGAGCCGTGGTATGGTAGTAATCTAAGAACCGTGGGAACACACTCGAGACAAAGTGACAGTGTCAAGTCAACGGACTATGCTGTACTCATGTCACCTGGGAACTGATAACCGACGATAGGTATAATACCAAACCAATAGTTCCCAGTGAGTCCTGTCCAGTGTACTCGTAACCTAACGAGCACCTGCATACTATCTCCAGTACGACGTACTGATGGCTGTGAGACAGACCATCTCCCCTCCTGGGATGAGAAGCGTATACACCAGTCTACTCTGAAGTATCGATGCCCTGTCTCGATAATCCTACGACCAGGGACCTGTATAAGGATGTGCTTGTAGATTACCCAGCCCCCACTAGTGTGACTGCCATCACAACGTTGGTAATCAAGCAAAGATCCTATGGGCTCCACTAATGTGTATAGGCTATATGCTAAAAGAAACACATGCACACATTAAAGTAGAAACAAACCAAGTAGCATACTACTATTTCGAGCAAGATTGTCTATACAACTGTGATATCCCAAGCTTCCATTAAGTAATATACAAACTAGTATGATACAGTAATGGCCTCTAGGGCATATACACTAACAATATGAATACTGAATACAAGAGGGGCACGATCCAACATGTACCACCTACCACAAGCAAGTCACCCGAAAACAGCTGTGTGCCAGCGATACCGCAACTGATCCATGCGGTCAACCTGCAAGAACTGTGGCACAACGGGGGTGAGTTGCCAACTCGTGAATAGAAAAACATCACCAGGTAGAAATCGAAATAAACAACGATTCCTAGGTCAACTATATCATAAAGGTAATACTATGATATCTAGGGTGACCGTATCTGCATATGTGCCAACACATAATAAATGCCTATCAGAAAGTGGATATCATCCACAATATAATCAATGCATGTATGCAGGTGGATCTCGTCCAACAATATAATCAATGCATGTATGCAGTGGATCTCGTCCAACAATATAATCAATACATGTATGCAGTGGATCTCGCCCACGTATCACCCATTGACACAACAACACTTGCATGTAAATATCATAGAAGCATATACAGGTAGAATGAGGATATAATCAACGTGTGTCCCTCGTGACACAACAAAATCATGGAACCTGAGTGTCCACATCGACACGCGAAAACATAATGAAACTCGTGTCTAGCATCAACAAGTAAATCCTCATGTTTCAGGCGCCGTCACCACGACTGGCCCTGATGGCATGTCCGTACATTGTTAGTTATATGTATACCCTAGAGGCCATTACTGTACATGAGATGTATATTGTAGTGGATGCTGGGACATATATAGGTAGGACTTTCTTGCTCGACATGATAGTACGCTATCTGGTTGCTCTTTATCTTAACATGTATACTTGCTGTCTCTCTATTACATGTTGATAAAGCCCTTAGGATGTGTGCTCGACTTCCAGGACTATGATGGAGATCATACTAGTAGGGCCTGGGTAGTCCATGAGTACATCCTTCAATGTTCCTAGTCGTGGGAATATCGAGACGGGGCATCGATATTCCAGAGTAGACTAGCGTATATCTTCTCGACCCATGTGATGGGCGATGGATGATCCCATATCCATTGGTGTTTGACATCAGAGATGGTATGCGGGTGCTCAGTGGTGACTGGGTACACTGAACGGACTCATCGAGAACTCCCAGATGGTATTATACCTCACGTCAGATGGCAGTTCTCTGGTGACACTGGTACAGCTTAGTCTGTTGACCCGAGATTGTTATAGAGTCTTGTGTGTCTCCCACTGTGCTTTGATTTCCACCCTACCACGGCTCTACTGAGTCGTGCAAACCGGTGGTTTTTGGGTACAGTCCCAATTCATATGGAGGCAATGAGAGATAGGAGGGGATTCGTCTCTCCCGGTATTGGGGGTTGATGTTGTGCTATGATCGACTGGCCATAACTGGAAATCCCTGGCCAGGGTTGCACTGATTTACTGGTAAGTGTTATCAGTAGTTTCATGCTTGTTATGGACCTTACATCGGCATGACTTATCGAGCTACTGGGGTCTGACGTTTACCACCCCTAGGCGAGATATGCGACATATCAGACGAACAGACCGGACTGTGCGGCAAGTGTTACTGGTTGGATTCACCGGAGTGTGAGCGGGCTTGCTCGTTGATCTTCTGATCGCTCAATACCCGGGTGGCCGTTACGTTTAGCAGACCGCTTGCGGCTTGTGGGTGTTTGATATGATCATCACCTACTGCCGGCGTATTGACGAGTCTTTAGAGTCCTACACAGGGGTTTCCTGGCTCAAGCGAAACGAAATAAGAGCGCATATGAGATATGTGCGGGACCGAGAATAATACCAGTATGAGATACTGTATTCTATTCTCGCGATTTGTATCATTGGACGGTTATATGAGATATAGCCGGGTTACCGAATCAAATGTTGATTCGATATATTGATACACTTGATATTAGTCGGTTATATGCAGTATGACCGAATCATTAAATCAAGTGTTGATTTAATGATTTAATGTATAATTATATATTTGATATATTAGTTTACATTAACTAGTATTGGTTCACTTAAGATTATTTTTCTCACTAGATTGTGCACATTGTATATATGATATATGTTTGTGCACTAGTTTGTATCATATTTGATGATACATGCAAACTTGGGTGTGTGTATGCTTTAAACCATGTTTAGGTTAATGGTTAGGGTTTTAACTTATTTATTTATTTATTTTGGTTAAAAAACTAAATGGTGGCTTTTCTTTCTTTGCTAGAAGTTTCATGATACTTCAAGCAACTTTGACAAAGTCTTAACCATTTTGTTTTTATCCTTTGACCTAACCATTTATCTAAACTATGGTTTGCTCTCTACATGAGTTAACTTCACCCATGGTTGCATTATGATAAGTCTTCACTTGATTTATTATTTTTAATAATCCTTTTTCATTCTTCTTCTTCTTCTTCTTCATGAAGAAGAAAACCTTTTCTAGAAAAATTCCAAGTGAAGAAATCAAGTGAGAAAACCAAATCCAAAGTGAACCCACTTCCTATTTCTTCATCCTCTACAACTTGCCATGTAGTAGAGTGTGTTATCTTCACAAGTTTCATGACCTAGTGAAGATGGATCTTGAGTTTGAGTCGCCTCGACGTAGATCATCTTGGGCATCGAAGTCAACGACCAAGCCCGCTCATTTCTTCGATGAAACCAACGCTAGAGTCCGGGATCCCGATGATCACAGCGGAGGGACGTCAACACGGAGCTAAAGAAGTGGAGGATCGGATCCACAAAGGTTGTAATCCCTTTCACTTTCTAGTAAAGTTGTTTACTTGTATGTTTTTCGCCTTACCTCTAGTAACGATCTTGCATTAGGGTTTCTCGGCATATGTAAAAAATTTGATTTTGTCATGGTTGATCAGTTGTAAAACCTCATGAGTGTGCCTAGGAACCCTACAGTGGTATCAGTGTTAGTTATATGTATGCACTAAAGGCCATTACTGTACATAGGATGTATATTGTAGTGGATACTGGGACATATATAGGGAGGACTTTCTTGCTCGACATGATAGTATGCTATCTGGTTACTCTTTACCTTAACGTGTGCACTGATTGTCTCTCTGTTACATGTTGGTAAAGCCCTTAGGATGTGTACTTGACTACCTGGACTATGATGCGGATCATACTAGTGGGGACATGGTAGTCCATAAGTGCATCCTTGAAAGTCCCTAGTCGTGGGTGTATCGAGATGGGGCATCGATATACCAGAGTAGACTACCGTATACCTTCTCGACCCATACAGATGGGCGATGGATGATCCCATATCCATCGGTGTTTGACATTAGAGATGATATACGGGTGCTCAGTAGAGACTGGGTACACTGGACGGACTCACCGAGAACTCCCAGATGGTATTATACCTCACGTCAGATGGCAGTTCTCTGGTGACACTGGTACAGAGTAGTCTGTAGACCCGAGATCGTCATAGAGTCTTGTGTGGTTCCTACTGTGCTTTGATTTCCATCTTACCACGTCCAAGAGGGCGTGCAAAACGGTGGTTTTTGGGTACAGTCCCGAATCACATGGAGGCAATGAGCGATAGGAGGGGATTCGTCTCTCCCGGTATAGGGAGTTGATGTTGCGCTGTGTTCGATTGGCTATAACAGGAAATCCCTGGCCAGGGTTGCTGAGATTTACTGGTAAGTGTTACCAGTAGTTTCTCAAAGTGTTATAGACCTCATATCGACACGACTTATTGAGCTATTGGGGTCTGACGTTTACCACCCCTAGGCGAGATATGCGACATATCAGACGACGAGACCGGACTGTACGGTAGTGTTACTGGTTGGATTCACTGGAGTGTGAGCGGGCTTGCTCGTCGATCTTCTGATCGCTCAATACCCGGGTGGCCGTTACGTTTAGAAGACCGCTTACGGCTTGTGGGAGCTTAATATGATCATCACCTGCTGCCGGCGTATTGACGAGTCTTTAGAGTTATACACAGAGTTTTCCTGGCTCAAGCGAAACGAAATAGGAGCGCATATGAGATATGTGCGCGACCGAGAATGATACCAGTATGTGATACTGTATTCGATTCTCGTGATTTGTGACATTGATCGGTTATATACGATATAGCCGGGTTATCGGATCAAGTGTTGATTCGATAAGTTGTTACTATTGATATTAGTCGGTTATATGCGATATGACCGGATCGTTAAATCAAGTATTGATTTAATGATTTAATGTATAATTATATATTTGATATATTACTTTGCATTAACTAGTATCGGTTCACTTTAAATGGATTTTCTCGCTCGGGTGTCCGCATTGCATATGCGATATGATTTTGTGCACATGCTTGTATCATGTTTGATGATACATGCCTTTTTAATTAAGTGTATAGAATTAAACCTTGGTTAATGGAATGGTTAGGGTTTACTATTTGCTTATTCATTTTATTCATTTATTTATTAATCTTTTTCTTATTGGAAAAAGGAAATGAAATGATAAAATGGTGGCATTTCTTTTGTTCATTCATGAAGCTTCATGAATGCTTTGACTTGATGACCATTTTGTTTTTAGCTTAACCCTAACCATTGCATTAAACCATGATTAGTTCTCTACAATTAACTATGGTCATGTTATGATAAGGATTGATTATTCTTTTCTTTTTTAATTAACTTATCATAACATAATTCTTCTTCTTCTTCCTTTCTTCACTTGAAGAAAGCAAGCTCCATCAATGGTGATTGATGGAAATGAGTGAGAAATACAATTCTAAAGTCTACCCACTTCCTATTTCTTCATCCTATACCTCTTGCCAAGTAGTATAGTGTGTTTCCTTCACAAGTTTTCATGACTTGGTGAAGGTGGAGCTTGATTTAGCGATGCCTTGACGTAGATCATCTTCGGCATGGACATCGACGACCTAGCTCGCCTATTCTCCGATGAAGCCGACGCTAGAGCCCGGGAATTCACTAGGACAGCGAGGGGACTTCGTTGCGGAGCTATGGAGGTGGAGCACTGGATTTACAAAGGTTGTATTTCCGTTATCTTTCTGTTAAGTTGTTAACTAGATTTCATTTTCGCCTAGATTTCTAGCCAACGATCCGTACACTAGGGTTTCTCGGCACCGTAATTTTTGAAATTGGCATGGTTGATGCCTTGTGAGACCTCTTGAGAGTGCCTAGGAACCCTACAGTGGTATCAGAGCCTAGCTAGAGCCTTAGGCGAAGTCCGGACGACGTTTGAAGTTCGATCGAACCAAAACCCTAAAACCCAAAATGCTCTCTGTACAATTTTTAAAATCTGGGTTTTTACCAAATTAAAAATATGCAGAAAAATCAGCAGGCTTTTATAAGAATTACTGTGAAATTCGAGGACATGATTCCACCAACACGCGGCGGAACCGCGGCACAAGCATGGCTTGTGCGGCGGTTCCACGGTCACCTTGTCACATCAGTATTTGAATTGTGCACAGTAATTCATATTTTGTAGTGCTGGTTTTCCTGGGATATTTTAAATCTGATTCCAGAGTTGAGTTTTCTGGGTTGTTTTAGGAGTTCGTAGATTTGATCGGATTATCAAATTTTGTTTATGTGGCTTTCCGGATAAATTTTAGAATATGTTAAAAAGTTCGACCGGATATAAATACCCAATTTTTCCCCTGTCGGGAAATTTCCAAGTGTTGGATTTTTCCGTAGTTTAACGACGTTCTAAGTAGTGCAAGTAACGCGATGGACCCTCTAGAAGACAACAAACCTTAACTCGATTATGTGACCATCTTGAACTGCCCTTTGAACCTTAGGGTTTGGGGCAGTACGGCGTGCCACATGTGAGGCGTTGGCTTGACCCTTCTACGGCTGGACCGTTGGTACTGAGGCACGAACTGAATGTTGTTAGACTTATTTCATGTGTTGAGCTGTATCGGGAAAACTTGGGTGTTTAACTGTTCGATCGGAAAGTTTGACATTTTCTATTTATCCGGAATGGGATACAATAATTGGAATTCACAATAAGTTATGTGATAACTGAATGAATGTTATAAACATAGCAGTTTAGTCTCACTTGATCGGTTGCCACAGAATTTTGATGTGATCAAAAGTCTGTCGCAATCACGTAGCGTACGCGGATAATCGCCGGATAAACTTAATAGACAGCCTCGCTCCATAGCCCCGACCAAGTGACTGAAGGAGAACCCCGTCGCCGAAAGCATTCGTAAGGGTGCTCGCGGTAGCGGTGTTCCGCCTTGGTGCACTTCGTCGACGGTATCAGGGGTGCGGCCGTCTACTGAAGTTTGCGACGAGCATTCGATCAGAGTGTCGGGAATCTTGTTGAATTGCCCGACTTGATATTGAAGAGAGTTTTTGATAATGAGACTAAAATGCGGGGTTTATAATTGTTAGGCATGCGATATCTAAGTAATTCATTTGATTAGGCATGTGATGTCTAAGGAGGTTGCGGATTCCAACTGTTGTTGTTTTACACTTTCTTTTCTGTGACCGTAAGTGTAATATGTGATATCGCCGGTTTCGTTGCTATATGTCAACGACAATTGGGATGGGCATGTTTACTTACGTTGATGACATGTGATGTTATGTGTTGCTGGATATGTTATATTGGATCGTCGTGTTTGAATAGCCCGGGGTTTTTATGTGAGATGAGTGTTTTTCATTTTCATTCATGTAAAAACTTGTATGTAATATTCTTTTATTTGGGGCACTTCCAGGTTGCGGAAGATGTCACCGTTTGTATATTATTTACTTTTCCGCACTAGGATAGACCCAAGGAGGAGGGCACAAGTAACCGGGTTCTGGAGTCCAGTGGGAGACCAACTCGAGGTGTCGAGTCTGGGTCTCCTAACTCCAGAATTGGTAGGGTTGCTTGCCGCTCTCGTAGGGGTCTAGGGATGTGGGATTGGCTATTCATCACGACCGTGGAATCCGTGTTTTATACTGGCTCGTATTGAAAACACGGACGTCCTAGTATATCCAATATTTCATATGTTTCTTCTGCTGCGATATCTGTGATGTGATCATGTGATGTTCTGTGATAGATACAGTATATAGTATATATGATATATTATATAGACGTTACTTATGTTTTACACCCGTGCTAGCCCTGCCCCGCTCTGCCGTTAGTTACCTAACCTAACGGTGCACGAGGGGACATCGAGGCGAATGCGGATGGCATAAGTGTACGTCGTATTTATCTGTGATGTTTAGGTAACTTAAATGATGGGACTTCATTAATGAGATTAATGAAATAAAAGAAACCTAAGATGTTGTAGAATCGAATTTCAAAATAAAATAGGTAGCTACAGTTCTTGCTTTGCACAGCGGTATATATGATATATCCTGCACCTTATTCGATAAGGAAAGGACCGAGATCCTTTCACCGGGAGTGACTCCTTTAGCAAGAACTGGATGATGCTACACACTCGGTTTGTCTTTTGATTGCTTTTAAGAGTTCTGCTTTGCACGGTGATATATATGATATATCCCGCACCTCATTCGACGAGGAAAGGACCGACGATCCCTTCACCGGGAGTGACTCCTTTAGCAAAACTAGAAAAGTCTCAAAAACACTCCATTTTAAAATCATTTGATTCTACAACGATATAAAGTTCATTGCGCAAAAGGTTTTCTTGAAAACCTGTCGCAGCCCTCCGTCATTTCAGATAAGTAATAGTTAGTATTCGTGCTGCGTTTGTTGACTCAGTCAAGGCGTAGTGTGCGGTAGCTGATTAGTGCTTATCTGCAAAGCATATGATGCGATTGGATTAGGGTAGTCGTGCGGCCTTGTTGACTCAGTCAAGGGTCGTGCGGGTGAGTTTAATTCAATCGGGAAATGACGGGTTGAACTTTACTTGCGGTCTATGGTTTGTTGACTCAGTCAAGGTCATAGATCGCTTGGGGCAAAATATTATCGGGAATTTCAAGTGTTGAAATTTGCAATGAGATTGCATACCTTCTATGAGATAGTTGGATCCCGATACCCGCTGCGAGTAAGAGTTACTCCTGGGAGAGTTTTATACATTACAATTAGCCGATCAAGTAGGTGTCTAGAAAGGTGTTAATGAGGTTACGCCTCTGGGAAAACGAGGTTTACATTAATTAGGTTCGTGCGAAAGCACGGGGGACCTCCCTCAAAGTACCGACACTGGCCTGGCTGAAAGATTGGCGAACTTGTAGTGTGTAATTAATCCCGGCTAGTCTTTCCTTTTAGGGTTTGAAGGAAGATTTGATAAAAAGCAGTGGGAGCCATCCTGATTAGATAAAATAATAACCAATCTATTCTTGCAAGAGCGCACGCTGAGTGTTTTCTTCTCTCTCTCTCCAGGTAGCGACCATATCACGCCTTAATCAAGATAATAATACGGATTATTGACCGAACCCGCTTGTTATACTGAGCTGGGGAACGTTGGTCCCGCTCCAACTTATAATTGTTATAAGACAGAGCAGGAAATTGGGGAATACCAGATTTCCCGTGCCGCCCAAACGAAGAGAGTGCATGCTGATGCATCATCTTCGGGTGTGTTCATTATACAGAACTGTTTCTCAGTATCCTCCGCATCCTTGGTATATGATACCGGATCAGGATCCCAGATATGTAATCTATTACATAGGGCTACAAAAGGGTAGAGAAACTAAGAACGGGTGATAAGTTTCATGAGGCAGGAAACGGGGCAAGAGTTGCAGCCAAGTCTGTCGGTCACTGTCACCCTGTATTACAAATACATTGATTCTGAACGAATGTTATTAGATACCGAACCTGATATACAAAATCATATCAGTCTCTTTATTAGTAAAGAAACGATAAAATTTTGTATTGTTGGATAATGTTTTGAACATTTCCTATATCAAAAGTTGATCGGTTCAGGCACGTTATCTAAAAGCATTAATGTTCTAAATCAAACTATAGTTCTTAGTATACGAAACACACACAAGAGGAAGAGTTCAGAAATGAACGAATTCTTCTTGAGGTATTGTAGACTAGGTCATATCAATGCGACTCGACTAGCTGAGTTACATTTAGATGCATATTTAAATCAGTTTGAATTTACATCTTGTGAAACTCGCCAGTCATGTCACAAAGATAAGATGACCATAGCTCTGTTTATTGGAAACAGAGAAAGAGTGAGTGAACTCTTGGGACTGATACATGATGATGTATGTAAGGTCTCCTGTCTACACATGACAGGACTGGTTCTTTATACTTCATTATGTTCTCTGATAATCTCTCGAGATTCAGTCATATGTTCCTGTTGGAACTTGAGTCCGAACCTTTTGAGATATTCACAGAATATAAGCGAGAAGTAGAGAACCAGAATACGGGTATAAGTATTATGTCCTATGATGAGATCAAGGAGGAGAATACTTGAGCACGGAATTTCTGGACTATTCTAAAGGAGAATGAGATTCTCTCTCAGCATTACTCCTCCGTATACACCATAGCACGATGGTATGTCGGGGTGGAGCAGATACACCCTATTTGATATGGTGTGCTCTATGATGAGTACTACTGAGTTACCTTTTTCCTATTGGGTGTTATGCACTTGAGAAGTTGCATACCTATTGAATAGGGTTCCAATCAAATCAGTTGCCTACCGCTTCATATGTGATATGGAATGGGAAGAGCCCATGTCTTAAGTTAGTTAAGATTTGGGGTTGTCCAGCCTATGTCTAAAAGCAAAATCTGGACAAGCTCGAGGCAAGGTCTGTAATGTAGAACTGGAAAGGTTCCAGCTATACAAACTGCAGCTGATGATTTGATAGAACCAAAGGATTCAGTAGATTCCAACGAACCTCAGCCTCTCCGCCGATCTAGTAGGGTTCCTCACCCACCTGAGAGATACTTCTGTTTCTCTATGACAGTGGGAGCGAGGATTGCATCATGAGATGATGACCCAACTAGCTTCGAGCTGGCCATCAGGAGTAAGACTCTGTAAGAATGGCTGGATGCTTAGTGATCTGAGATGGAATCCTTATACAGCAACAAAGTATGGACTTTGGTTGCTATATCTGAAGGGTTAAATCCCCATCAGGAGCAAGTATATCTTGAGAAGATTACTTCGTGTACATGGAAAAGTTGAGACTTTCAAAGCTAGACTTGTTAAAGGTTTGCATCATTGACCAGGCGTGGATAATGATGAAACCTTTTCAGTGCCTATGCTTAAATCCATCCAGATCCTACTTGCCACGGCTACATACCATGACTACGATATCTGGTGGTTGGGTGTCATGACTGCTTTTCTAAATGATGTTTTAGAAGAGTGCGTCTATAAGTACACAGCCAGAGGGCTTCGTAAACAGTGGGAGCAGCGGAAACGTGTGCAAGATGCTTTATAGGATTAAAGCAGGCATCGCGGAGTTGGAACATCTGTTTTGATGGATTAGTCAAAGAGTTTGACATCATCAAAATGGTAGATGAACCTTGTATAAACGAAAAGGTAGTAGGGAGTATGGTGGTGATCCTCGTAGAGTACGTGGATGACATACTCTTGATGAGAAAGGAGTTTCTTATGCTACGCTCGATCAATCTCCGTTCATCACAAATATTCTCCGTGTAGGATCAAAATGATACCTCTTAAATCCTGAGTTTTGGATCTATGAGATAGATTTAATTGGATGTTAGGATTCTTACTAGTTGTAGTGAGATGATATCATACGATTCTGGGGAGAATCACTGGAAGGGTTCCAGGGTGATAAAGATGACTGAATGTCATTCACAAGCATTGTCTTTACCCTCAGTAAAGGGACGGTACGTTGGAAGAGTTCCAAGCTAGATACCGTGACATACTAGACGATAAAGGCAGGATACATCGCTACTTAAGATGCTACCAAAGAGGCTGTTTGGATGTATAATAGTTCATGAGATGAACTACGTTCCTACCATTGTGAGACAATGGAGTTGTGGCTTATGCCAAGGAACGCCGGTCCCATCAGTGATCCAGACTTATTCTAAGGCAGTATCACCTGATCATGGAGATGGTTGATCTCCAAGGTGATCGAGGCAAGGAGAGTAGACTCAGAGGATAACACGGCGGATCCACTCACGAAGGCCTATTCCCAGAGAGAGACTTTTATGGGATGGTTGAGTATGAGATACTTCGACCACTACTACAGATGGCCCTAGTGCAAGTGGGAGATTGTTAGTTATATGTATGCCCTAGAGGCCATTACTGTACATAGGATGTATATTGTAGTGGATGCTGGGACATATATAGGGAGGACTTTCTTACTCGACATGATAGTATGCTTTCTGGTTACTCTTTACCTTAACGTGTGCACTGATTGTCTCTCTGTTACATGTTGGTAAAGCCCTTAGGATGTGTACTTGACTACTTGGACTATGATGCAGATCATACTAGTGGGGACATGGTAGTCCATAAGTGCATCCTTGAAAGTCCCTAGTCGTGGGTGTATCGAGATGGGGCATCGATATACCAGAGTAGACTAGCGTATACCTTCTCGACCCATACAGATGGGCGATGGATGATCCCATATCCATTGGTGTTTGACATCAGAGATGATATACGGGTGCTCAGTAGAGACTGGGTACACTGGACGAACTCACCGAGAACTCCCAGATGGTATTATACCTCACGTCAGATGGCAATTCTCTGGTGACACTGGTACAGAGTAGTCTGTAGACCCGAGATCGTCATAGAGTCTTGTGTGGTTCCCACTGTGCTTTGATTTCCATCTTACTATGTCCAAGAGGGCGTGCAAAACGGTGGTTTTTGGGTACAGTCCCGAATCACATGGAGGCAATGAGCGATAGGAGGGGATTCGTCTCTCCCGGTATAGGGAGTTGATGTTGCGCTGTGTTCGATTGGCTATAACAGGAAATCCCTGGCCAGGGTTGCTGAGATTTACTGGTAAGTGTTACCAGTAGTTTTTCGAAGTGTTATAGACCTCATATCGACACGACTTATCGAGCTATTGGGGTCTGACGTTTACCACCCCTAGGCGAGATATGCGACATATCAGACGACGAGACCAGACTGTACGGTAGTGTTACTGGTTGGATTCACTGGAGTGTGAGCGGGCTTGCTCATCGATTTTCTGATCGCTCAATACCCGGGTGGCCGTTACGTTTAGAAGACCGCTTGCGGCTTTTGGGTGCTTGATATGATCATCACCTGCTGCCGGCGTATTGACGAGTCTTTAGAGTCCTACACAGAGGTTTCCTGGCTCAAGCGAAACGAAATAGGAGCGCATATGAGATATGTGCGGGACCGAGAATGATACCAGTATATGATACTGTATTCGATTCTCATTATTTGTGACATTGATCGGTTATATACGATATAGCCGGGTTATCGGATCAAGTGTTGATTCGATAAGTTGTTACTATTGATATTAGTCCGTTATATGCGATATGACCGGATCGTTAAATCAAGTATTGATTTAATGATTTAATGTATAATTATATATTTGATATATTACTTTGCATTAACTAGTATCGGTTCACTTTAAATGGATTTTCTCGCTCGGGTGTGCGCATTGCATATGCGATATGATTTTGTGCACATGATTGTATCATGTTTGATGATACATGCCTTTTAAATTAAGTGTATATAATTAAACCTTGGTTAATGGAATGGTTAGTGTTTACTATTTGCTTATTCATTTTATTCATTTATTTATTAATCTTTTTCTTATTGGAAAAAGGAAATGAAATGATAAAATGGTGGCATTTCTTTTGTTCATTCATGAAGCTTCATGAATGCTTTGACTTGATGACCATTTTGTTTTTAGCTTAACCCTAACCATTGCATTAAACCGTGATTAGTTCTCTACACTTAACTATGGTCATGTTATGATAAGGATTGATTATTCTTTTCCTTTTTAATTAACTTATCATAACATAATTCTTCTTCTTCTTCCTTTCTTCACTTGAAGAAAGCAAGCTCCATCAATGGTGATTGATGGAAATGAGTGAGAAATACAATTCTAAAGTCTACCCACTTCCTATTTCTTCATCCTCTACCTCTTGCCAAGTAGTAGAGTGTGTTTCCTTCACAAGTTTTCATGACTTGGTGAAGGTGGAGCTTGATTTAGCGATACCTCGACATAGATCATCTTCGGCATGGACATCGACGACCTAGCTCGCCTATTCTCCGATGAAGCCGAAGCTAGAGCCCGGGAATTCACTAGGACAGCGAGGGGACTTCGTTGCGGGGCTATGGAGGTGGAGCACCGGATCTACAAAGGTTGTATTTCCGTTATCTTTCTGTTAAGTTGTTAACTAGATTTCATTTTCGCCTAGATTTCTAGCCAACGATCCGTACACTAGGGTTTCTCGGCACCGTAATTTTTGAAATTGGCATGGTTGATGCCTTGTGAGACCTCTTGAGAGTGCCTAGGAACCCTACAGTCAGAGCCTAGCTAGAGCTTTAGGCAAAGTGTAGACGAAGTTAGAAACCCGATTGAACCCCGAAACCCCAAACAAAACCCCTCTCTGTACATTTTCTGAAACTGTCGATTTTTGTGAATTAAAAATGCTCAGAAAATAGAGCAGGAAATTCTAAGAAACACTGTACAAAATGAAGCCCTAACTCTACTGTAGCGTCGCGGAACCGCGGCCATACCCTGCTTTTGGCGGCGGTTCCGCGGTCGTAGGTAAAGGTTATTGATTCTTTTTCACACAGTAATGCCCGTATCTGTTTCCTGTTTCTTCTGGGAATTTTTAATCTATACTCAACTGTTGAGTTTTCTGGGTTGTTTTGGGGACTCGATATTTCGATCGGATTGTTTAACTTTGTTTTTGTTTTTCCGGGTAATTTTAGAACATATTAAAAAGTTCGACCGGATATAAATAACACAATTTTTCCCCTGCCGGAAAAATTTCCAAGTGTTGGATTTTTCCGTAGTTGAAGAACGCTCTAAGTAGTGCAAGTAACGCGATGGACCCTCTAGAAGACAACAAACCTTAACTCGATTATGTGACCGTCTTGAACTGCCCTTTGAACCTTAGGGTTTGGGGCAGTACGGCGTGCCACATGTGGGGCGTTGGCTTGACCCTTCTACGGCTGGACCGTTGGTACTGTGGCATGAAGTGGATTTTTTTAAACTTATTTCATTTGTTGAGCTTTTCGGGGAAAACTTGGGTGTTTGAGTGTTCGATCGGAAAGTTTAACATTGTCTATTTATCTGGAATGTGATACAATAATTGGAATCAACAACATTTGAATGTTATGAATCTAGCGGTTTAGTCTCACTTGATCGGTTGCCACGGGATTTTGATGTGATCAAAAGTCCTTCGCAATCACGTTGTCTACACGGATACTCGCCGGTAAACTTAATAGATAACCACACCCCATAGCCCCGACCAAGTGACTGTAGGAGAACCCCGTCGCCGAAAGCATCCGTTCGGGTGCTCGCGGCAGCGGTGTTCCGCCTTAGTGCACTTCGTCGATGGCATCCGGGGGTGCGGCCGTCTACTAAAGTTTGCGACGAGCATTCGTTCAGGATGCCGGGAATCTTGTTGAATTGCCCGACTAGATATTGAAAAGTGTTTTCGATAATGAGACTAAAATGCGGGGTTTATAATTGTTAGGCATGCGATGTTTAAGGAATTCATTTGTTAGGCATGCGATGTTTAAAGAGGTTGCGGATTCCAACTGTTGTAGTTTTACACTTTCTTTTCTGCGACCGTAAGTGTAATATGTGATATCGCTGGTTTTGTTGCTATATGTCAACGACAATTGGGATGGTCATATTTACTTACGTTGATCACATGTGATGTTTTGTGTTGCTGGATATGTTATATTGGATCGTCGTGTTTGAATAGCCGGGTTTTTTTATGTGAGATGAGTGTTTTTCTTTTTCATTCATGTAAAAAACTTGAATGCAATATTCTTTTATTGGGGCACTTCCGGGTTGAGGATGATGTCACCATTGTATATTATTTACTTTTCCGCATTAGAATAGACCCAAGGCGGGGAGCACAAGTAACCGGGTTCTAGGGTCCAGTGGGAGACCATCTCGAGGAGTCGAGTCCGGGTCTCCTAACTCTAGAATTGGTAGGGTTGCTCGCCGCTCTCGTAGGGGTCTAGGGGTATGGGATTGGCTATTCATCACGACCGTGGAATCCGTGTTTTATACAGGCTCAAAATAAAACACGGACGTCCTAGTATATCCAATATTTCATATGTTATTTTCTGCTGCGTTATCTGTGATGTGATCATGTGATTTGTTCATATAGATATTGTATATAGTATATATGATATATTATATAGATGTTGCTTATGTTTTACACCCGCGCTAGCCCTACCTCGCTCTGGCGTTAGTTACCTAACCTAACGGTGCAGACGGGACATCGAGGCGAATGCGGATAACATAAGCGTACGTTGTATTTATCTGTGATGTTTAGGTGGACTTAAATGATGGGACATTCATTAATGAGATTAATGAAAGAAAATAAACCTAAAAGATATTGTGGAATCGAATTTCAAAAATAAAATAGGTAGCTACAGTTCTTGCTTTGCATCGCCGTGTTCCTTGTAGAACATCCTGCACCTTATTCGATAAGGAAAGGGCCGAGATCCCTTCACCGGGAGTGACCCCTTTAGCAATAACTGGCAAATGCTACAACCCTCGGTTTGTCTTTTGATTGCTTCTATAGTTTTTGCTTTGCACAGCGGTATATGTGATATATCCTGCACCTTATTCGATGAGGAAAGGGCCGACGATCCCTTCACCGGGAGTGACCCCTTTAGCAAAACTAGAAAAGCCTAAAAAACACTCCATTTAAAAACCATTTGATTCTGCAGCGAGATCATTTTCAAAGCGTTAATGGTTTTATTAAAAACCATCCGCAACCCTCCGTCATTTTAGGAAGTAGAGTAATTAGTATTCGTGCTGTGTTTGTTGACCATAGTCAAGGCACAGTGTACGGTAGCTAAGTGGTGTCTTCCTACACCGCATATGATGCGATTAGTTAGGACAGTCGCATGACTTTGTTGACCTTAGTTAAGGGTCATGTGGGTGGGTCTAATTAATCACGAAATGACGGGTAGAACTTGACTAGTGGTTATGATTTGTTGACCATAGTTAAGGTCATAAGTGCTAGGGGTAAAAACCTTTATCGGGAGTTTCAAGTGTTGAAATTTGCAATGAGATTGCATACCTTCTATATGATAGTTGGATCCCGATACCCACTGCGAGTAATTGTTACTCCTGGGAGAGTTTTGCACTTTACAATTTGCCGATCAAGTAGGTGTCTAGAAAGGTGTCAACGGGGTTACGCCCCTGGGAAAACGAGGTTTACTTTAATTAGATCCGTGCGAAAGCACGGGGAACCTCCCTCAAAGTACTGGCACTGGCCTGGCTGAACGATTGGCGAACTTGTAGAGTGTAATTAATCCCGGCCAGTCTTTCCTTTTAGGGTTTGAAGGAAGATTTGATAAAAACAGTGGGAGCCATCCAAATTAGATAAAATGTATAACCAATCTAATCTTGCAAGAGCACACGCAGAGTGTTTTCTTCTCTCTCTCTCCAGGTAGCGACCATGTCACGCCTTAATCAAGATAATAATATGGATGTATTGACCGAACCCGCTTGTTATACTGAGCTGGGGAACGTTGGTCCCGCTCCAACTTATAATTGTTAAGAGACAGAGCAGGAATTAGGGGAATACCAGATTTCCCATGCCGCCCAAACGAAGAAAGTGCATGAGATGCATCTTCTTCGGGTGCGTTCATTACAAAGAACTGTTTCTCAGTATCCTCTGCGTCCTGGGTATTTGATACCGAATCAGGATCCCAGATATGTAATCTGTTACATAGGGCTACAGAAAGGTAGAGAACTGAGAACGGGTGTTAAGTTTCATGAGACAGAAAACGGTGCAAGTGTTGCAGCCAAGTCTGTTGGTCACTATCACCCTGTATTACCAAAATACACTGATTCTGAACGAATGTTATTAGATACTGAACCTGAGATACAAAATCATATCAGTCTCTTTATTAGTGAAGAAAGGATATAATTTTGTATTGTTGGATAATGTTTTGAACATTTCCTATATCAATAGTTGATCGGTTCAGGCACGTTATCTAAAAGCATATACATTCTAAATCAGACCACAATTCTTAACATACAGAACACACATGAGAGGAAGAGTTCAGAAATGAACGAATCCTTCTTGAGGCATTATAGACTAAGTCATATCAATGTGACCTGACTAGCTAAAGTTACATTTAGATGCATATTTAAATCAGTTTGAATTTACATATTGTGAAACTTGCCAGTCATGTCACAAAGATAAGATGACCATAGCTCTGTTTATAGGAAACAGAGAAAGAGTTAGTGAACTCTTGGGACTGATACATAGTGATGTATAAAGGTCCCCAGTCTACATATGCCAAGACTGGTTCTTTGTACTTCCTTACATTCACTGATGATCTCTCAAGATTCGGACACATGTTCCTGTTGGAACACATGTCTGAAGCTTTTGAGAAATTCAAAGAATATAAGTCAGAAGTAGAGAACCAATACAGGTATAAGTATTATGTCCTATGATGAGATCAGGGAAGAGAATACTTGTGCATGGAATTCTTGGACTATTCTAAAGGAGAATGATATTCTCTCTCAGTGTTACTCCTCTGTATACACCACAGCACAACGGTGTATCGGGGCGGAGCAATCACACCCTATATAATATGGTGCTCTCTATGATGAGTATTGCTGAGTTACCTATTTCCTTTTAGGGGCTGTGCACTTGAGAAGCTGCATAGCTATTGAATTAGGTTCGAATCAGATCACTGCCTACCACTCCATATGAGATATGGTATGGGAAAAGCCTATCTCTTAAGAAAGTTAAGATTTGGGATTGTCCGGCCTATGTCAAAAGCAAAATCCGGACAAGATCGAGGCAAGGTCAGTTCTGTAGAACTGGAAAGATTTCCAGCTATACAAACTACAGCAGATGATTTGATAGAACCAAAGGATTCTATAGTCCCCGACGAACCTCAGCCTCTCCGCCGATCTGGTAGGGTTCCTCACCTGCCTGAAAGATACTTCGGTTTCTCGATGACAGTGGGAGAGAGAATTGCGTCATGAGATGATGACCCAACTAGTTTCGAGCAGGCCATCGAGAGTAGGGACTCTGTATGAATGGCTGGATGCTTAGCGATCTGAGATAGAATCCATGTACACCAACAAAGTATGGACTTTGGATGCTATATCTGAAGGGTTAAATCCTCATCAGGAGCAAGTATATCTTCAGAAGATTACTTGGTGTAGATGGAAAAGTTGAGACTTTCAAAGCTAGACTTGTTAAAGGTTTTAGTCATCAACCAGGCGTGGATAGTAATGAAACCTTTTCCAGCGACTATACTTAAGTCCATCCGGATCCTACTTAACACGGCTACATACCATGATTGCGATATCTGGTGGTTGGGTCTCATGACTGCTTTTCCAAATATTGATTTAGAAGAGAACGTCTATAAGTACACAGCCATTGGGCTTCGTAAATAGTGGGAGCAGCGGAAACATGTGTAAGTTGCTTTACAGATTAAAGCGGGCATCGTGGAGTTGGAACGTCTGTTTTGATGTGGTAGTCAAAGTGTTTGACTTCATCAAAATGGTAGATGAACCTTGTATATACAAAAAGGGTAGTAGAGAGTATGGTGGTCATCCTCGTATTGTACGTGGACAACATACTCTTGATAGGATAAGAGTTTCCTATGCTACGCTCGGTCAATCTCCTCTTATCACATGGATTCTCCATATAGGATCAAAGTGATACCTCCTAAATCCTAGGTTTTATATCTATGAGATAGATCTAAATGGATGTTAGGATTCTCACTAGGTGTAGTAAGATGGTATCAATGGATCCCGGGGAGAATCACTGAAAAGGTTCCAGGGTGATAAGGACGACTGAATGTCAGTCGCAGGCATTGTCTTTACCCTCAGTGGAGGGACGGTATGTTGGAAGAGTTCCAAGCTAGATACCGTGACAAACTAGAAGATTAAAGGCTGGTAACATCGCTATCAAAGATACTACCAAAGAGGAAGTTTGGGTGTATATTAGTTCATGAGATGAACTAGGTTCCTACCATTGTGTGACAATGGAAGTGTGGCTTTGGCCCAGGAACCCCGATCCCATCAGTGACCCAGACATATTCTGAGGCAGCATCACCTGATCATGGAGATAGTTGATCTCCAGGGTGATCGAGGTTTGGAGAGTAGACTCAGAGGACAACACGGCGGATCCACTCACAAAGGCCTTTTCCCAGAGAGAGACTTATATGGGATGGTTGAGTATATGATATTGCAACCATTGCTACAGATGGCCCTAGTGCAAGTAGGAGATTGTTAGTTATATGTATGCCCTAGAGGCCATTACTGTACATGAGATGTATATTGTTGTGGATGCTTGGACATATATTGGTAGGACTTTCTTGCTCGACATGATAGTACGCTATCTGATTGCTCTTTATCTTAACATGTATACTTGCTGTCTCTCTATTACATGTTGATAAAGCCCTTAGGATGTGTGCTCGACTTCCAGGACTATGATGGAGATCATACTAGTGGGACATGGGTAGTCCATGAGTACATCCTTCAATGTTCCTAGTCATGGGAATATCGAGACGGGGCATCGATATTCCAGAGTAGACTAGCGTATATCTTCTCGACCCATGTGATGGGCGATGGATGATCCCATATCCATTGGTGTTTGACATCAGAGATGGTATGCGGGTGCTCAGTGGTGACTGGGTACACTGAACGAACTCGTCGAGAACTCCCAGATGGTATTATACCTCACGTCAGATGGCAGTTCTCTGGTGACACTGGTACAGCTTAGTCTGTTGACCCGAGATCGTCATAGAGTCTTGTGTGTCTCCCACTGTGCTTTGATTTTCACCCTACCACGGCTCTACTGAGTCGTGCAAACATGTGGTTTTTGGGTACAGTCCCGATTCACATGGAGGCAATGAGCGATAGGAGGGGATTGATCTCTCCCGGTATTAGGGGTTGATGTTGCGCTATGCTCGACTGGCCATAACTGGAAATCCCTGGACAGGGTTGCACTGATTTACTGGTAAGTGTTATCAGTAGTTTCATGCTTGTTATGGACCTTACATCGGCATGACTTATCGAGCTACTGGGGTCTGATGTTTACCACCCCTAGGCGAGATATGCGACATATCAGACGAACAGACCGGACTGTGCGGCAAGTGTTACTGGTTGGATTCACAGGAGTGTGAGCGGGCTTGCTCGTTGATCTTCTGATCGCTCAATACTAGGGTGGCAGTTACGTTTAGCAGACCGCTTGCGGCTTGTGGGTGTTTGATATGATCATCACCTACTGCCGGCGTATTGACGAGTCTTTAGAGTCCTACACAGGGGTTTCCTGGCTCAAGTGAAACAAAATAGGAGCGCATATGAGATATGTGCGGGACCGAGAATAATACCAGTATGTGATACTGTATTCTATTCTCGCGATTTGTATCATTGGACGGTTATATGAGATATAGCCGGGTTACCGAATCAAATGTTGATTCGATATATTGATAAACTTGATATTAGTCGGTTATATGCAGTATGACCGGATCATTAAATCAAGTGTTGATTTAATAATTTAATGTATAATTATATATTTGATATATTACTTTACATTAACTAGTATTGGTTCACTTAAGATTATTTTTCTCACTAGATTGTGCACATTGTATATATGATATATGTTTGTGCACTAGTTTGTATCATGTTTGATGATGCATGCAAACTTGGGTGTGTGTATGCTTTAAACCATGTTTAGGTTAATGGTTAGGGTTTTAAATTATTTATTTATTTATTTTGGTTAAAAAACTAAATGGTGGCTTTTCTTTCTTTGCTAGAAGTTTCATGATACTTCAAGCAACTTTGACAAAGTCTTAACCATTTTGTTTTTATCCTTTGACCTAACCATTTATCTAAATTATGGTTTGCTCTCTACATGAGTTAACTTCACCCATGGTTGCATTATGATAAGTCTTCACTTGATTTATTATTTTCAATAATCCTTTTTCATTCTTCTTCTTCTTCTTCTTCTTCATGAAGAAGAAAACCTTTTCTAGAAAAATTCCAAGTGAAGAAATCATGTGAGAAAAACAAATCCAAAGTGAACCCACTTCTTATTTCTTCATACTCTACAACTTTCCATGTAGTAGAGTGTGTTATCTTCACAAGTTTCATGACCTAGTGAAGATGGAGCTTGAGTTTGAGTCGCCTCGATGTAGATCATCTTCGGCATCGAAGTCAACGACCTAGCCCGCTCATTTCTTCGATGAAACCAACGCTAGAGTCCGGGATCCCGATGATCGTAGCGGAGGGACGTCAACACGGAGCTAAAGAAGTGAAGGACCGGATCTACAAAGGTTGTAATCCCTTTCACTTTCTAGTAAAGTTGTTTACTTGTATGTTTTTCGCCTTATCTCTAGTAACGATCTTGCATTAGGGTTTCTCGGCACATGTAAAAAATTTGATTTTGTCATGGTTGATCAGTTGTAGAACCTCATGAGTGTTACGTCCCGAAAGTACGGAACATGACCGGCACTTAAACTACGAAAAGTCTCTAGGCGTACGTAATCTAAGTAAACCGAAAACCCAGAAATCCAAACCAAGAAAAGTAGTAGAGTGAAGGAAAACCAATTTAAATCAAGTAATTTTAATAGCATAAGCCAAATTATGCGATTTTTAAAAACATCAAATATTTCCTGAAAATTTCGGTAGAGTCTCCTTTGTAAATACTGGCCCCCAAACGGGATACAACATGAATAGTCTACGAAATCAATAAAAAGGCATCCCCGAGCGGGAGCTAGCTCTTCGTCAATCGACGGTCACAACCACACAAGCAATATAATATACAACGCCAAGGGCGAGGATCAAAACTCAAAAGGAAACTCAAAACCACAAGAAAACCACAGAAATATAACGCGCGACTCTAAGGTCGAAAGAATAACATCACTGGTCTCTAACTCAAATAAATACTTGTTTGGTTGATGGAACTTCTAGATACAGCAGAATAATGATATACAAGATATATAATGGGGGTACGATACAAGTAAACCCATCTACTAGCAAATCACCCGAAGGAAACTATGCCCGCAAAGCCGTAATGAAACCTATACGGCAAACCTGCAAGAAACTGGGGCACAACGGGGGTGAGTTGCCAACTCGTGAATAGAAAAACATCTACGAAAAGAAATCGCATAAATAACGCAATCCTAGGTCAATGATCATAATATATCCTCAAATATAAGAATAACATGCAACCTATAACAAGGCTAGGGTAGATATCTAACCCGAGTGTAATCTCATGTGCCCGTGTCAGTGCCTCAGGTAGCAATATATCATATGAATGAGGTATGAATGCATGAAAACAGAATACATGTAAATGAAGAACTGTTTTCATAATTTAGTGAGATTTCCTTTGTATTTTTAAAATGAGGTATCATAATGAAATCAGCATAAAACAGTGCCTAGCATCGGCACAAAACGTAATCCCAATATCTCGATATCTCTGTATCACAGTCTCTGTACCTCAATATCTCGAAATCTCAATATCACAGTCTCAATATCTAGGGCGCCGTCAGTCCAGACCGGCCCCTACCATCCATCTCAAGACCACGACGGTATCCTCCGGATATCCGACGCGTCGGGTAAAATCATTGGTAGGTAGTGCTCCCCTGCCAGGCTCACATCGTCATCATCACGCGCTTCTTGCCTCGGGGTACCTTACCGGGTCCACCATGTACCCGAAACGGTTCATCCGTCTCCTCGAATCGGGTCTCGAAATCCATCAACAAACTCATGGTGGACAACTCATACATCATGGGAAAAACCGCACTTTTTATTTTAAAAGAGAGAAAATGTTTATTTATGTTTTTGCGGTTTTCCTCCAAATCCAGAAAATCTCATGGAAATCCGAATCCAAAACCTCAATAACACGTAAAATAGTGAATATATGCATGAGAATCCATGAATGCGACATAACAATGAATAACAGTATGCATGAAGTAGCAGGTAATAACTACAATGTCTAAACTAACATATGAGGCAAGTACACTAATATCATGTCTAAACTATTAGCTAACAGGCTATGTCAAGCAATAATATTTTCTAAGGTGTACGTGACATGGAAATTACCGATGAAGATGTGTGTGAGCCGGCAAGTAAGTGTACGTGGTACATACGCATCATCGGTAATGGTGTTGGTGTCCTAACAGCATGATATCAATAATGGAGTATGAAACATAATATAAGCATGCGATGCAAAGCGAACCACAATAATGAGTGGGAGCTGAATACTAGACGCAACTATAACTAATCTGCATTAATCTAATATAAGTCCTACAAATGGTGCCTTTTGAAATAACCCGAATCATGGGGTTTTGAAAATAGGGGCTACGGTGTTTTTATGAAAAGATACGTCTTTTGAAATATCCGTAGGATCCCTTGGGCTGTCTTTTAAAATACCCACGATTCGTTAGTTTTGAAATAGGTAAGAATTGAATCTAATCTAACAACTAAACTAAACTAAAGGGCTAAGCTGACCAGCTGGGCTACGGGTAAGGAAACCGCCTAACATCTGAGTCGATACATATACATACCTGTATATATATTAGTCGGTGATCCCGCCTCAATAATATCATATCTGATACCATATCTATAATCAGACATCCCAAGTCAAGAGTGCGGATCAATCATCAAAATATAGCTCGTACGTAAATCCGTCGTACGACATCCTCAAATCTGGGTACGGGTTAATATCATATTCATCACACTATTCATCTGGTATCCTCTTTATCCAAGATCATAGTCCAGGGTACTGACCTATGTCTAGTACAATACTAATATCATCAATATAGTCATGATCTGACTACTGATCGACAGTCTCGTACAAACCGATATCGCAACCACAAAACAGATCTCATCGACTCAGCTCAATCCCTAGTATCGTCCTCATATCCATATGTGAACACACAGTCCCATACCCCTGTGAACACATAACTATAAAGAATCCCATGAGCACATATAAATAGGAATGTATGTGTGTATGTATGTGTGTATGTGTAGTGCAACACTACCCTAGGGTTCGCTACACTAAAGTAATCCAACACACCAATATCCATCCTAACATCGTTATTAATCCCAAATAACATATAATAATTGTTGGTGTGTATACGCATCCGTATACACCACCACGGACAGCGGGGGTGCTATACGCCATCCACCCGACTTCTCCCCGTAGATATAAATCTACTCACCTGGTCCTCGCTCGCAGGTGCCGACGTCGCCATGCGCTTGCTTGCCGTCTCGAAGTCCACATGGGGGTACCTACATATCATAACGCACCGCATCGCATTAAAATCCGACTCATGACCAAAACGACACACGAATCCCACATAGGTCAAAACCTATGGTTGCTTCCACAAATCAACCCAAAAACCCTCGACATCGGCGTACAAACGCCAGACCATCGAGAAAAACCCAAATACACTCATTTTCACATTCACGAACACTAATTTTAATATAAAATAGTTTAAAACTCACAAAACCCCCAAATTCACTTTAAAAGCCGTTTTTCCGAAAAACTAGCAAGCAAAATTTTCCGTTTTAGTACAAAACTCGACGTTTAAACAATTCTAGCAGCCATAATACTTATTAAATAACTTAAATAAGTCATATAACCCATAACTACAATTTAATCTCATCAAACTATATACGTTCAAAAAAACTAGTTTGCAATTTTTACCCAAATTTCAACCATTTTAGCAAAAATGCATAAACAACAATTTAGTTTGGATTTGCATGATCTAAAATATTAAAATACAATTTAAAATGTTAATAATACCATGGATACCCTAATTAGATTTTTATCCCAATTGATTAATTAAATTCCCAAAACCTAGTTAACCAAATTAACACAATTAGCAAAATTTTAGACTAACAAATAGCAACTAATAACCAATTTGGGTTTTGCATTCAATTAACAAGCTAATCTACCCATTAAAACCATGATCAAACACTACAAACCCTAACTTGATCACAACCCACTCTCTTGAATTTTTCAAAATGAGCAATTCCAATCCAAACTATACATGAAAATACTAAATTAACACTAATTTGAGCCCACTAAGCAAAGTAACCTCTTAAATTTGGTTTGTATAATAGCTGGATAACAAAATAACTTAATTAACCTAATAATGGTTTCTAAAACCCTAATTAAAATTCAAACCATTCACTTTAAAACCTAGATTAGAAATCAACAACAAAAATTAACACATCAAGGTTCTAATTTAGCATATAACAACTACCAATTAACCAAAAATTGAAATTATACCTCACAAGTTCAAACCTTAGCTTGCCCTAGCCTCCCAAGGCACCTCCTTTCTCCAAGATTTAAACCAATTGGGATGTGAGAAGAGATGGATTAAGGGTTTGCATTGGATTTGTGAAGGAAATTTGAATTTTGATGGATTTTTGAGGTGAAAATGAAGCAAAATAGAAGGAGAAATGGGGAAAATTTTTGGGGCTATTTTCTGCAGGAATTTGGGCTGAGGAGGGAGTGGGGAGAGGTGTGGGGGAGTTGGGGAAAAGTCAAGGTCAACCATACCAATCAACTAAAGACCCATACCCAATTAATAAATCAAAAACCTTATAAAAACACCTCATTTCAACACATAATAAAAAGTCAAAGGAGGCAAGGAATTTTTTTCCTTGTACTGCTGAAGTGGGCCGGCCTGGGGTGAGGGAAGAGTGAATGGGGGTTTTAAAAAAAAATTTATGCAAAAAGACCCCCTACAAGTCCAAAATTGCAAGTTTAAGCTTAAACTCAATAAATTTCGTTTTCTATAATAAAAATTAGTTAAAACTTAAAATAAAATACTAAAAATTTATGTTACAACTAGATTTTAATTAACATGATTATAAGCTTCAATTTAGCCCATTTAAATTTGTATTTATCGCTAATTTAATGTATTTTCTTACCGGCTTAAAATAATATTAAAAATTGAAAAATTAGGGAAAATTTTTAAACGATCAGAATTTTATAAGTAACTCATTAGATACTAAAAACTACCAATTACCTATCCAAATTAGGTATAATTAGGCCTAAACTACAAAATAACAAAAAGACGATTTACGGAAAAATACCAAATTTTCACCGATTTTCGGGAAAATACCAAAACGACTTTTCAAGGCATTACAATGAGTGTGCCTAGAAACCCTACATACATCACTCCGGTCGGTATCCCCACGATAACCGCCGAGTCTAAATACAATCACCGGTAGGTAGTGGTCCCTCTGCCAGGCTTATCGTCTACACCAAGAAATCACCACTAGCCCCGGGGTACCATACCGGGTCTACCATGTACCCGCAGACGGTGCCTCCCGCTCCTCGAATCGGGTATCACATGCCAATCTCAGAACTGAGAAACCACATGGTGGACGCACTGAAATATCATATCAAGAGAAACCGGGTTTTCAAACAACACAAAATTTCTTGAAACATCCCGCGTTCTCAAAACCAGAAATCACATGAAAACCATATCTCAATGCGTAATCCATGTAAATATGATATGTACAACATAAAATAGCAATATGAGCATATTAAGGGAAAACCGCTCTTTTAAATGAATCCAACTTTAAAATATATCATGCGGTTCCTAAATCCTCCGAAATCAAGTGCAGCATCATATGAGGTGTACATGTAACTGTAGTAAGGTATAATTATCTACAGATAAGAAAGTATGTATGATGAATTTCATAAGCGCAATAGCACAATAATCAACGTCTCAAATCACATGTCAATACAATACCACTTAGGGGTATATGCAGCTATAGCAAGATATGTCGGTGTACATGTTAGTATGTATGCATGAAGTACATGTAGCTGTAACCAAGTATGTGGGTGTATATGTCAGTATGTACGCAACATTTAACAGGATGCAAGAATGTCCGTATATCTCATGCAACGTGGAACAGTGATACGAACATAGCAAATATATCATGGCATGATGTGGCAATTCTACTGTGTAGTGACATGGCAATTATCGATGATGAAGGTGTGTGAACTGGCAAATCTGTGTCAGTGTAACATACGCATCATCGATAATGATGTAGTGTACTAGCACAGGTATATGAAATGCAATGAGAATAATCATGAATTCAGCATAATGTACACCGTGACTCTAAATGCTATAAGGTATACTTATCTAACATGACCGAGTCGATGAATCTATCAATCGGCATCCGGCCTCACAACAACACGTACGGTACAAACCATCGTACGACATCCTCTAAACAAGGGTATGGATAAATCAACAGGTAAAACTCATCGCGTACAGTAATCCACGTACGGTGGCAATAAACAATTAGGGATTCTATCAACCTATACAACATCGGGGTACGGATCTAAGTCTCGTACGGCATATCACTCAAAATGCAACACATTATCCATATAAAAATATACCCATCTCTCAGGTCACATCAATGTCCATCTCATATGAGGGGACCTACAAATGTATCAACAATCTCATATTGACTCGAAATCCATATAACGACATATCACATCGTATACTCGTTCATCACATTAATATCTCACATCACAATACTATAAACATCACACTTGTTCACTTTTAATTCGTACCTATCATGGTTCACTTACCATTTCATATTCTCAAATATCAATATTTTCATTAGCATCAATTTTTATCATATTATCGTTTGTAAACCCTACAATCATGTCCGTCGCATATCATTTATCAAGCTAAAATAATCAAACGATATTCCATATCAATGTTTGCGAGGGTGCTATACGCCATCCACCCGACTTCCCCCGTAGATATAAATCTACTCACCTGCTAAAATCCTCGCTTAGCCGTAGTCGATGTGCTTCGTTGTCTCAGAATCCACGCGAAGGTACCTAAAATATCAATACATATCGCAATACCGTTAACAACGAGTTCCGAAATCCAAAAACGGCACACGGTGCGCTCATAAGTTAGAACCTATAGCCTACGCATGCAAAAACAACTAAACAACTCTTTTTGTTGACGTACAAACGCACAACAACCAAATACATACAAATTACAAAAACCAAAAATTCCAAAATACGGAAAACCATAACCAAAACCACTCACAAAAGCTCCCAGATTTTGGTTCTGGTAAACTGGAATTACATAAACATGTATACAGTGTTGTATATGAAGTATAAGAGCTACTGGACCAAATCAAGCACCTACCACCACCAAATGGCCGGCCACCCTCACCCAAATTCCGGCGAGCTCGGCCCCCTCTGCTCCTTTGGTGTTCGTCTGGTCGGGGTGATCTCCTAGTGCCCTAATTTAGTCCCTGGTATTGTTTGCTAAACACTCCAGGTCATCCCAGATTTCCTGTAGGCCTTAAGGTTTCACAAAACCGATACAGAACAAATTCTAACTTCGCGTATCAGGTTCTAAACTAAATTCCAGGTCAATAGAACACTCAATAAGGTCTTGTAAACACTTTCTACACCTCAATTGGCCACTTGACAACAACTTAGAATTTTCTAAGATCACAACCCTAACTAAATCAATATCTAAACACTAATAGGATATATTAAGCACAAACTCTAAACCAAAGTGTATGGATTACCTTATTTGCAACCATAGAACTTTCTTGAGTTGCCCAATTCTTCAAAATCCAAACTTGATTGGTCCAATGTGTTTAGGATGAAGGGGTGCATGTTTTTAATGAAGGGGGTAAAGGGTTTTGACTAAGGAATGGAGAGGGTGCATGGAGGTAGTGTGTGATGAAGGAGATGGAGAAATACATGAAGAAACAATGGAGGAGGAAGGAATGGGGCAGCCAAGTATAACCCTCTCTCTCTCTTAGCCTCACTCTCTTTCACAATTATCTCCCCCTACACTCACTCTCTCAATTGTCACTTTTGTTTTTCATTCATAACTCCATTCACACACAAACTCTTTCTTTTCTTTTCTTTTTCTTTGTTCCCATTTTCCTTTCTCTTTCTTTTTTAATCTCACAAGTCACAAACACACACATGCACACAAGCACATGACATGTGCACAAGTCACGGAAAAATGTAAAATTACGGATTTTGCCCAAAAATCCAATAAAAAGCATTAAAATAAATAAATCATTTTATTCTCCAATAAATTTCCAATTATTGGTATACACTTATACCACTTTAAGAAAATCCCAAATTTTGCAAATCGGGTAGTTTTCGGGAAATATATTATTTTAATATTAAATTCAAAAAATAATATTTTATATTTTCTTAAATGTTACAATCTTCCCCCCTTAAATAAATTCGGTCCCCGAATTTAAATTTAAAATCCCAAATGCTAAAACATTTCAATATCAACTCAAATCAATGGGGCTCTGAAAACACGGAAGATACAGAAAAACCACAGCGCATCCTGTGCGCCGGAAAATGAGTACGAAACTCAAAACCGAACTCCGTCAAGCGTTACGCAAATCATCGGACTCTCACGCATATCATCGGAGTCACAATGGAGATACAGATCTCCAAACCCACTACTGAAATCCAATATACACTAAGCAACTGCTATAATATGTATAATGTACACGTCCTTTTTGAAAAATCTCCAAAAACTGAAATAACATATGCAGAATCTTTTTCTGAATCGCCGTGTGATGTGTAACTCACGACACAAATGACGGACGCTCATTTGTAAAGTAATAATATACTAGCATATATGTTTTGCTCAAAATATACGTTCCGCCCCTTTTTAAAATATCTCAAAAGGTTTTCTTTTGTAAATGTTCGTGTCACTCGCAGACACGTAATAAATAGCGAGACTATAGCTCCTTTTTGAAAACCACTTGGTAACTTTTCCATGCAAGCAAAGTACTCAGTTACTGTCCTCGGATCAGTCCTGCTAGGGTACTACAAAGTATAGGGCCTCATCATGAAAACAAAGTGCTCAAAATCAATATCAGCCTCAAAAGGCATATCGAACAATCACGTACGTCTGGTGCGCATGGAAAAATCAAATCCAAATACCAGTGCCAATATGCACTAAAGTAAGACTAAGTGCAACGGGTGTGCATGAAAACATCTGTCCAGTGCAACGGATGTGCACGACAACAACATCTAGTACATCTATAGTGCACGAAAATCTCAATCCAGTGCAACTATCATGCACGAACGAAAATCCCAATCGAGTGCATCTGGTGTGCACAAATCACATCTCACATCATGCGCCCAACATGCGCGAAAATCCAAATCAAGTGCATCTGTCATGCACATAGAATCAATACCAAGCACGTCAGGTCCGTAATAAGCATCAAGTGCAGTAGCATGCACGAAAACGAACCTCAAGTACACACGCGCACGAAAACACAAATCCGGTAAAATGAATGCTCAAAGGCATAAATCGGGTGCAACAAATGCACGGATTACGAATCCGGTGCATCCAGTCCACGAAATATCAAATCCTGTGCATCCACTGCACGAAATATCAAATCCTGTGCATCCAGTGCATGAAATATCATCAATAACTCAAATGCTTATGAAAACTACATGAGCGTATCCGGGTGTATAAAACTCATAAAAGTGTGCAACTGCGTGCACAAAACACGTATCAATGCACTGCAAGCACATATGAGCTATACCGAGTGCAAAAATCAAATCGAGTGCGTACCACACGCACATATCAAATCAACTGTATGAAATCCACGAAATCATAAACATGTAAGTCCACGTTGCGACCCCCGGTGCTTACGGGGAGGCGGAAACGGTATAAAAAACAAATTTTTATCGCAAGAGGCAACATGGACTAAACAAGGTCGGGATCGTGTCTAAACGAAACTAGCAAACTTGCTAAAGAGATATGGCTACTCGGATGAAGATGGTTATACCTAAACTTGAACTCCTTCTTCTTCAAACTTTTGTAGAGGTTGATGGTTCTCTTCTTGTCGCCTTCTTCCGTCGAAGATGGATCCACCTCGAGGGTTCAACATTTGGGCTCTTTCTCGAACTTGGAGTGAACTAGAATCTCCGGCTTGCTAAACCCTTGATCCTAGAGTGAGTAGAGAGTGTCTAAGGGGTGCTTTTCTTTTTAAAGAGAGGGATTCTAAACACATGAGAAGGGTTCTCTTTTGCTAGAGGAAGAAGAAGATGAAGTGAGGAGAGAGAAGCTAAAATGAGATAATGAGCTCTCTTTTTCTTTCTTGCAACCATAATGCAAAAGAAAAAGAATTATCAAATAATAATAATAATGAAAATGAAAAGGTTGATGAAAAGTTTTAGAATGACCATTATCATTTCAAACATTAAATGGTTTTGCAAGAATCAAAAAGCATCTTACTTTTGTAATGATGATGGTCAAATCTTCAACCATGGTCAACAAGTCAACCATGGTCAACAAGTCAACATAAAAACCAACCATGACACAATTTCATTTTATTATATATTATTAATTGATATAAAACAAATCCATTAGGGTTTGGAAAAAGACGACTGTCAACTGTGCATACGCACCCGTTCCGAAACCCTAATGAAAGTCATCTTCCTCCTCCTCAAATAACTGTGCATACACACCTACATTCTTGTTCCGAGGAACATGAATACTGAGAGATAAAAGCAACCCCAAAACATATACCGGTATCTGACTCAAACCAGAGCCAGCCAGTAATATCCGTCCGGACTCCAAACGTGCACAAGTGCGCGGATGAGAACGAACCCTGTCGCAAAACCATGCGACCTCTACTCTGTTTTGCCCAGAGGCGAATACCCTCTGTGTGGGACTCTAAAGACTCGACACTACGCTGGCAGTGGGTTTAACCACAGACCGCAAGCGGCACTAGCTGTGCATAACGGTCCCCAGGTAGATGTCGACAAGAAGGCTGACGAGGTGAAACCCCATCGGAACTCCTACTGAGTCTGAATGTGACAGTCTCCGTACAGTCCGGTCTGTTCGTCTAATACATCGCATGTCGGGCCTAGGGGGCGGTAAAACGTCAGTCCCCTAATAGCGGTACAAGTCGTGCCGGAGTGAAGCCCAAAACACCCTGAGATAACACTGGAACCTACCAGTATATCTCGCTTGCCCTGGCCAGGGACTACTCGTGTAATGGCTCTCCTAGACACAGCGCGATGTCAACCCCCAATACCGGGAGAGACGAATCATGTCTAACCGTCACTGCCTCCAAGTGCTTCGGGACTGCACCCAACCACCACCTGTTTGCACGACTCCTTTGAGCCGTGGTAGGGTAGTGATCAAAGTGCAGTGGGAACACACTTGAGGCGAAGTGCCAGTGTCAAGTCAGCGGACTAAGCTGTACTCATGTCACCTGGGAACTGATAACTGACGATAGGTATAATACCAACCTGTCAGTTCCCGACGAGTCCTGTCCAGTGTACTCGTAACCCAACGAGCACCCGTATACTATCTCCAGTACGACGTACTGATGGCTGTGGGACAGACCATCTCCCACACTGGGATGAGAAGCGCATACGCTAGTCTACTCCGGAGTATCGATGCCCTGTCTCGATAGTCCTGCGACTAGGGACCTGTATAAGGATGTGCTTATAGATTACCCAGCCCCCACTAGTGTGACTGCCATCACAACGCTGGTAATCAAGCAAAGATCCTAAGGGCTCCACTAATGCGTATAAGTGATATACTAAAATAAACACAAGTACACATTGAAGTAGAAACAAACCAAGTAGCATACTACTATATTGAGCAAGATTGTTTATACAAGGTGAATATCCCAAGCTTCCATTAAGTAATATACAAGCCAGTATGATACAGTAATGGCCTCTAGGGCATATACACTAACAATCTCCCACTTGCACTAAGGCCATGTACTGGCGTATCGAAGACCTATCATCTCGATCAGCCGCTCGAACTGAGTCTGGGGTAGGGCCTTGGTGAATGGATCTGCAGTGTTCTCTTCTGAAGCAACCCTCCGAACCTCGATCTCCTTGCGATCCACGATCTCCCTGATCAGGTGATACCGCCTTAAGATGTGCCTGTATCTCTGATGGGACCTGGGTTCCTTCGCTAAAGCTATAGCCCCGTTGTTGTCGCAATACAGAGGTATTGGGTCAACAATGGATGGAACCACCTGAAGTTCTTTCAAGAACTTCCTCATCCAGACAGCTTCTTTTGCGGCATCAGATGCAGCAATGTATTCCGCTTCCATAGTCGAGTCTGCAACGGTTTCCTGTTTGGAGCTCTTCCAACACACCGCCCCTCCATTGAGGGTAAAGACAAAACCCGACATGGACTTGGAATCATCCTTGTCACTCTGGAAGCTGGAGTCAGCAAAGGCCTCGATCTGGAGGTCTTTTCCGCCATACACCAAGAACATCTCCTTAGTCCTTCTTAGGTACTTGAGAATGTTCTTTACCGCTATCCAGTGTTTCTCCCCAGGGTTTGACTGATACCGGCTTACCACGCTCAGTGCATAAGCTACATCCGGTCTGGTACACAACATCGCATACATTATAGAGCCTACCGCAGAAGCGTAGGGTATAATAGACATGTGATCCCTCTCCAAATTAGTCTTGGGAGACATCTCTTTAGAGAGGGTGATCCCGTGACAAGCCGGTAGGTTACCGCGCTTGGAATCTTCCATACTGAATCTTTTCACTATGGTGTCGATGTACCTGGACTGAGAAAGTCCTAATATCCTCTTGGATCTATCACGATGGATCCGGATCCCCAGGATGTAAGAGGCATCACCCAGGTCTTTCATGGAGAACCTGTGCGACAAGAACCCCTTGACAGATTGTAGCATAGGAATGTCATTTCCTATTAAGAGAATGTCATCCACGTATAAAACGAGGAATACTACAGTTCTCTCTACAAATCTACTATAGATGCCTGGTTCATCTGGATTTTTGATAAAGCCAAATTCCTTGACCGTCTCATCAAAACAGATGTTCCAACTCCGCGTTGCCTGCTTTAGTCCATAGATGGACTTAAGCAACTTGCATACCTTTCCGCTGCTCCCACTCTGAATGAAACCCTCTGGCTGATCCATATAGACATACTCCTCTAAATTTCCATTCAGAAAAGCGGTCTTTACGTCCATCTGCCAAATCTCATAATCGTGGAAGGCAGCAATGGCAAGAAGGATCCGAATGGATTTCAGCATAGCCACTGGAGAAAAGGTTTCGTCATAGTCCAAGCCAGGTCTTTGACGAAAACCCTTTGCTACAAGTCTAGCTTTATAGGTCTCAACCTGTCCATCTACACCAATCTTCCTTTTGAAGATCCACTTGCATCCTACGGGTTTTACCCCGTCTGGAGCAATGTCCAACGTCCATACTTTGTTGGTGTACATGGACTCCATTTCGGTCCGCATTGCATCCAGCCATTTTACCGAGTCAACGCTCTGAACGGCCTGCTGGAAGCTAGTAGGCTCATCATAATCTATGATGCAATCCTCTCTATCCCCGTCTATGAGAAAACCGTAGTATCTCTCTGGCGGATGAGACTGCCTACTACTCCTGCGGAGCGGCGTAGGAATGTCCTGTTCTTTCGAACCCTCTGGTTCCTCTAAGCTTTCAGTAATGGTTTGTGGTTCTGGAATTTCTTCCAGTTCTACTGCGCTCCCGCTTATCTGATTTTCTAAAAACTCAGTTTCCAAGAAGCGGGCATGACGAGAAACAAGGACTTTTTGCTCCTCTGCGTAATAGAAAAGATACCCCTTGGAGTTCTTTGGGTATCCCACAAACTTGCACTGTACTGAGCGTGCCTCGAGCTTGTCCGCATGCTGCTTTTTTACAAAAGCAGGACATCCCCATGTCTTAAAGGATTTAAGACAGGGTTTCTTCCCACTCCACATCTGATATGGTGTGGTAGGCACTGTTTTAGTAGGAACTTGGTTCAAGAGATGTGCAGCTGTTTCCAGTGCATAACCCCAGAAAGATCGCGGTAACTCAGCCTTACTCATCATGGACCGTACCATATCCAATAGGGTTCGGTTCCGTCTCTCCGATACACCGTTGTGTTGCGGAGTGTATGGAGGAGTAAGCTGAGAGAGAATTCCGTTCTCTTTTAAATAATTCAGGAACTCGGCACTTAAGTATTCTCCACCTCGATCCGATCTTAGAATCTTGATACTTTTGCCGGTCTGTTTCTCTACTTCATTCTTATATTCCTGGAACTTTTCAAAAGCTTCGGACTTATGTTTCATTAAGAAGATATAACCGTACCTTGAGAAATCATCCGTAAAAGTAATGAAGTAAGAGTAACCGCTTCGCGCATGTGTAGACATTGGACCGCACACGTCGCTGTGTACGAGTCCCAAGAGCTCGCTCGCTCTTACTCCGTGTCCAGTGAACGGAGTCTTTGTCATCTTTCCCATGAGACAAGATTCACAAGTGGCATAAGACTGATACTCGAACGGATCCAAGTATCCTTCTTTGTGTAACTTAGTCAACCGTGTCTCATTGATGTGACCCAGTCTACAATGCCATAAGAAAGCCTGATTGATATCTGGAGACTTTCTTTTGTGTGTATTCTGGACATTGAAAATCTGTGGTTGGTTTAACACGTATATACCATTGCTCAGTGTACCTGACCCAATCAGAACTTGATTAAGGTGAATGTTTACAATATTACTTACAAACGCAAATTCATAACCTTCTTAAGAAACCAAAGATACAGAAATGATATTACAAGTTGCGTTGGGTACAAAAAAGCAATTACGCAAAACCAAAACATGCCCATCTGTCATTCCCAGGTGATAGTCCCCCACGGCTTTAGCATCCATGCTAGCTCCGTTCGCAACTCTGAGGGTCATGTCACCTGCCTTCAAAAACCTACGGTTTCTCAACGCCTGCAAAGAATTACAGATATGAGATCCTGATCCGGTATCCAATACCCAGGAAGTAGAGTTTATAGAAAGACAGTTTTCAATAACATACACACCTGAAGCTGAAGACGCAACCTGCTTCAGTTCCTGTGTCCTGGCCTTCCAAGCCCTGCAATCTTTCTTCCAGTGTCCACTCTTATGACAATAGAAGCATTCCTCTTTCCCTATAAGCTTCCCCGCAATCTTTGTTGCCTTTTCCTTTCCCTTCGTACCCACTTTACTAACACCGCCTCTTGGTTTGGCGGGGGCTTTCTTCCTCTTTCCCTTGGCTTTCGCCTTGGACCTAGAGGAAGAAGATCCTCCTACAAACAAAGCGGGTGTTTCCCTACCTTTCTGTAGGGTGCCCTCTGCGCTTTTCAGCAAGTTGAGGAGTTCTGAAAGTTCAACTTCCTTTTCTTGTAAGTTGAAGTTCAGTATAAACTGGGCGTAAGTGGATGGAAGGGACTGGAGGATTAAATCCGTATAGAGTTCACTTTCCAACGTGGTCCCAAGTTCCGCGAGCTCCTCAATGTAGCCAATCATCTTAAGCACGTGGTCCGCTACCGATGATCCGACGGCCAACCTTGCCGAAAATAACTTCTTCGACAATTCGTATCTTGCGATACGAGACTGCTCTCCATACAGTTCTTTTGTATGAAGAAATATGGATTCCAAATCCATATTCTCGTGCCTCCTCTGGTGTTCTTTGTCCATAGAGGCAAGCACGAGGCATTTGGCCTTCGCGCAATCAATCTCCCAAGTCTTACGGATTTCCTTATCCGCGACGCTGGAGGTGGGACCTGGGACGGGGGGAGCTTTGGTGGTAAGAAGATACCCCAGCTTGTCGTAAGTGATTGCCATTTTGACATTCCTGAGCCAATCTTTGTAGTTTGGCCCTGTCAGTATATTTTTATCTAGAAGTAACTTAAGTCCAGTCATTTCGATTTGGTCGCTGCAGGGGGAGAGAGAAGAAACACTTTAGCACGATGCTCTTGCAAGTTTAGAATGGTTTTTAGTTTTTCTAAACAGGATGGCTCCCACTGTCTCTCGAATCCCTCCTCAAACCATAAAGGAAGAATTAGCCGGGATCAATCCCACCGCACAATACTTGCTTAACCGTTCAGCCAGGCCAGTGTCGGTACTTCGAGGGAGGTTTTCCAACGCTTTCGCGAAGTTCCTTAATTAAATAACCTCTTTTCCCTGGGGGCGTAACCCCGCTAACACCTTTCTAGGCACCTACTAGGTTTATAGCATTGATCGTTTAGTGAAAAATTTCCCGAGGAGTAGCATATACTCACAGTAGGATCGGGATCCAAATATCATTGCGTGACGAAACTGAAGGAATCCTACCAGAATCATCACACTCCAAATGGTATGCAAATCTAGCAAGTTTCAGTACTTATGAAACTCCCGATGTGGATTTTTGCCCCATGCTCTTATGACCTTGACTAAGGCCAACAAATCATAAGTCACATGTCAAGTTCTACCCGTCGTTATCCAGGTTAATTTGAACCCACCCGTATCTACCCTTGACTATGGCCAACAAGGCAATACGACTGTCCCAAACCAACGCATTCTATTTATGCAACATATGAATAACCACCAGCTACCAAACACTGTGCCTTGACTAAGGCCAACAAACACAGCTTGAATACTGTTGAATATTCATATGAAACGACGGAGGGCTACGGATGGTTTTGGCGAAACCGTGAACGTAGTGAACTTGATATAGTCGATGGAACGAGATAGCTTTTAGAAGGAGTGGCTCAATCTCCGTATTTAAAAGTTAGTTTTGAAAAGAACCGAGTGGTTTTTCGAAAGTGTTCCAACGACTTTAGCTTGGTTTATTATCTTGCATTAGTTCTTTTAATGCGTGATATTCTTGCATTAGTTCTTTTAATGCTTCCCATCAATTAATCCTACCATTGCAGAAAACAACAAAAATATGACGTACGCTTATGCCATATGCATTCGCCACGGGGCCCCGTCATCACCCGTTAGGTTACTTAACTAACGACAGAGCGGGGGCTGGGCTAGCGCGGCTGTAAAACATAAGCAACGCCTAAATAGTTATAGATATAGCAATAGTAGACATTACAGATCACAGATGAATGCATTGGATATACTAGGAATCCGCAATCCGTTCGAGCCTGTAACGAAAAGCGGATTACACGGTCGCGGTGAATAGCCAAATACCCCACCCAAGACCCCTACGGGTGCGGCAAACTACCCGCCAAGTGCTCGGCAGTTTGTGCACCCCTCCATGGGTCTATCCTAGGATCAAAAACAGTAAAAAGAATTATACAATGACGGCTACAACCCCGACCCGGTTGTGCGGCCAAACAAATAATAATATTACATCAATTTACATTTACAAATGAATGAAAGAAAAACAAACGCTCATCTCACATCCACCCCGGCTATTCACCCGCGACAGTCCAACACATTCATATACACATTCCAATATCAAACACAGATCATGTATAACCCCGACTAATCGACTTATAGCGATTAGCCGACGTTCAATACATGCAAACATCACAGAGATAACCATCATAGTCAAAATGTAGTGAAGTTCGGAAAAAATACGAAATTATAGGACCCCAAAAGTAAATTTCTGTTCTGGAGAATCTGGGCACATATAACATATTTAAAAAATCCCAAAACCAATACAGAGACACACTGCACGAAAGACGATCACCAGAAGACTCTAAACGGCGGCGGATCCGCGGCTCAATGAATAGGTGAGGCCGCGGATCCGCGGCGGTTTGAACGAATTAGGGGATCGTTTTTCTTGGGTGTTCACACAAAACCCTGAGTCGAATTTAGGTGTATAACAAATCTTGTTTTGACCAGAAAAAAATTTAACAGAAACTAGGATTTTGAAAAAGTTTGGTTTTTGGATTTTTTCGGTTCCGAACTTCGTTACACTTCACTACCAAGCTAGTTTAAGTTTAGTTAGGCTCTGATACCACTGTAAGTCGACGTTGCGACCCCCGGTGCTTACGGGGAGGCAGAAACGGTATAAAAAACAAATTTTTATCGCAAAAGGCAACATGGACTAAACAAGGTCGGGATCGTGTCTAAACTAAACTAGCAAACTTGCTAAAGAGATATAGCTACTCGGATGAAGATGGTTATACCTAAACTTGAACTCCTTCTTCTTCAAACTTTTGTAGAGGTTGATGGTTCTCTTCTTGTCGCCTTCTTCCGTCGAAGATGGATCCACCTCGAGGGTTCAACCTTTGGGCTCTTTCTCGAACTTGGAGTGAACTAGAATCTCCGGCTTGCTAAACCCTTGATCCTAGAGTGAGTAGAGAGTGTCTAAGGGGTGCTTTTCTTTTTAAAGAGAGGGATTCTCAACACATGAGAAGGGTTCTCTTTTGCTAGAGGAAGAAGAAGATGAAGTGAGGAGAGAGAAGCTAAAATGAGATAATGAGCTCTCTTTTTCTTTCTTGCAACCATAATGCAAATGAAAAAGAATTATCAAATAATAATAATAATGAAAATGAAAAGGTTGATGGAAAGTTTTAGAATGACCATTATCATTTCAAACATTAAATGGTTTTGCAAGAATCAAAAAGCATCTTGCTTTTGTAATGATGATGGTCAAATCTTCAACCATGGTCAACAAGTCAACCATGGTCAACAAGTCAACATAAAAACCAACCATGACACAATTTCATTTTATTATATATTATTAATTGATATAAAACAAATCCATTAGGGTTTGGAAAAAGACGACTGTCAACTGTGCATACGCACCCGTTCCGAAACCCTAATGAAAGTCATCTTCCTCCTCCTCAAATAACTGTGCATACAGACCTGCATTCTTGTTCCGAGGAACATGAATACTGAGAGATAAAAGCAACCCTAAAATATATACCGGTATCTGACTCAAACCAGAGCCATCCAGTAATATCCGTCCGGACTCCAAACGTGCACAAGTGCGCGGATGAGAACGAACCCTGTCGCAAAACCATGCGACCTCTACTCTGTTTTGCCCAGAGGCGAATACCCTCTGTGTGGGACTCTAAAGACTCGACACTACGCTGGCAGTGGGTTTAACCACAGACCGCAAGCGGCACTAGCTGTGCATAACGGTCCCCAGGTAGATGTCGACGAGAAGGCTGACGAGGTGAAACCCCATCGGAACTCCTACTGAGTCTGAATGTGACAGTCTCCGTACAGTCCGGTCTGTTCGTCTAATACATCGCATGTCGGGCCTAGGGGCGGTAAAACGTCAGTCCCCTAATAGCGGTACAAGTCGTGCCGGAGTGAAGCCCAAAACACCCTGAGATAACACTGGAACCTACCAGTATATCTCGCTTGCCCTGGCCAGGGACTACTCGTGCGATGTCAACCCCCAATACCGGGAGAGACGAATCCTGTCTAACCGTCACTGCCTCCAAGTGCTTCGGGACTGCACCCAACCACCACCTGTTTGCACGACTCCTTTGAGCCGTGGTAGGGTAGTGATCAAAGTGCAGTGAGAACACACTTGAGGCGAAGTGCCAGTGTCAAGTCAACGGACTAAGCTGTACTCATGTCACCTGGGAACTGATAACTGACGATAGGTATAATACCAACCTGTCAGTTCCCGCCGAGTCCTGTCCAGTGCACTCGTAACCCAACGAGCACCCGTATACTATCTCCAGTACGACGTACTGATGGCTGTGGGACAGACCATCTCCCACACTGGGATGAGAAGCGCATACGCTAGTCTACTCCGGAGTATCGATGCCCTGTCTCGATAGTCCTGCGACTAGGGACCTGTATAAGGATGTGCTTATAGATTACCCAGCCCCCACTAGTGTGACTGCCATCACAACGCTGGTAATCAAGCAAAGATCCTAAGGGCTCCACTAATGCGTATAAGTGATATACTAAAATAAACACAAGTACACATTGAAGTAGAAACAAACCAAGTAGCATACTACTATATTGAGCAAGATTGTTTATACAAGGTGAATATCCCAAGCTTCCATTAAGTAATATACAAGCCAGTATGATACAGTAATGGCCTCTAGGGCATATACACTAACAAAACATGTACAGCCAAGGCACAAAATCAATATCAAGTGCAATAACTATGCACAAAATGCAAATACCCAGTAGGTGCAGCCATGGTGGACTAAAACAGTATCATGAAACTCAATCATCAAAAGTCCTGTCCAAGCGATATAATCGGGATACTCGGATCAAAAACGTAAATCGCAACAAATGACATTGAGGTACACCTCCTACTATGTCGAAGAAAAGTCGGTCCGCCCAAAACTGGCAGAGCAAGAACATCCGCTTGCCTCCTGCCCACGGTCTGGCATCTCCTGTCTCTGGGTCCTCATTTCCCTGCGGATTACCAATCTCACACTCTATCAGCTCATCTTCCCGGTCAGGTGTGCTAACGAGAATGATCCTGCTCTGGCACTCCTCAGATCAACTCTCGGCCAATTAGTATGATCACTCATAAAGCAGCACGTCACTGGCGTCGGCCTCTGGCCCTCTGAATACACGTGACACATCCGATCCTTGGTGCAATCTCGTCGTAGCAGTGTCCTGGAAGGAGCCTGCTCAGGGTCTCATCCGATCTCGCCTACGCCGAACTATACGGAGGCTGGTACTCTTACAAATCTTTTCTCGCTTTCTGGACATCTGCGTTATCAGCACAACATTTTCTCGGGAACTGGCCGTATCCCAACGCCTCTACATACATATCAGATCTTTAATCTCGATGGGGAGTAACAACAGCTCGTCAGCATCACGCAAGAACCTCTTGTTCCACTCGTCCTCATTGTACGTATACGGTACCGCCCCGGCCGTCTGTCCGAGGCCAAAATGCGGAAACGAAAACTTTTTCAAAACTTGAAACCGGCGCTATTGCAGACTTTAATCCCGGATCGAACCATTAACCTACAACTAGCAACTAGAGAAAGGTTAGAAAAGATATACCGATCGATCTGTATCCTTCGGTCTTTAGCCACCATCCCTAACTCCTCGCGGCATCTCCGATCTCCGGTCTCCTCGTCGGAAAGGGCACCACATCTTCGAGTCTTTTTACGGGCTCCCGCTTCGTCCGAAGCAACTCGGACACGAAGTTTGCTAGCCGACGTGTCCAAGGTGATATAGAGAATGTGTGTGATCACTTTGTCTCAAGCATCCATTGATTCTTAACGCAGAGAGTGTATGGATGGAGGTTGAAGATGATGCCTTTAATGGAAATGGTGAGCTAGAGGAGGAAGAAGAAGAAGCCATTTCTTTCTTGTGTTGTGAATTATTGTGAGAGCACTAGAATGAAACTCAAGAGCCAACCCAAAGAGATATGGCTGCCCTTCTCTCTCTTCCTCTCATTTCAACTCACAAATCAATCACATAATGTGACACATGCACAAAGAAAGAGACCATGAGTCACCACTTGTGCATGTGTCACAATTAATGCTCCTAATCATGATTTCTAGCTCATTATTTCCATATGTAAACATTAACCCAAATGTTTACAACAACAAAAAGATACAGCAACATCTAAAGTAAACTCGTGACGGATCACAAGGATATCCCTCACCAGTATATACATACCTGCATCCGCATTCCGACTGAATGCGAATGCGATGAGACTAAAGTAATCCAACAAATCTAATACTAGGATCCGGCTTAAACCAAAGCCCACTAGTATGATCCATCCGATCATGATCCGTGCATTACTGCATGTATATGATCGAACCCTGCCATATATCATATGGCCTCTACAACGTTTCGCCCGAAACTTGAGAAACTGTCTGTGAGGGACTCTAAAGACTCGTCAATACTTTGGCTGTGGATTTAACCACTAGCACGTCAGTGGTACTTATTGGCCGCGGAAACGCGGCAGTATAGGGGAGTTGGGCAGTGTATTTTGGTTGGAGTCCCTGGTTTGCTGTGCCCTGTTTTCTGGTATATGTATTTTCTGAAAATACATTCACATTTCTTCCAGAATTTCTGTTGAGGAAAGGTGGACTTTTTGTGGATGTTTTTGTTATGATTGCCTCGAGCTCCGCGTAGATCTCTTGGATCTTGTGCTGCCATTGAGCCTTATGCATGAAAGCGACATAGATTTGACATTTTGTCTCTTAAACTGATATCTGGCAACATACGGATGAAGAGCGGAGACCGTGTTTTATCTGTGGTTGGCAGGAACCCGGATTTTGTCGTGTTTTCCATGAATTTCACCGTTTTAGAACCGAGAACCTGTATTCTGCAATTTTGTAGCAAACACTGATCAAAAGCACCTACCTATAAACACACGAGCGTAAGAATGGGCGGTATAAAATACAGTATTCTGGTATGAACAGTACTAGCCGTACGTAACGGGCTACCAGGTATTGACCAAAAGGGAGGTCGACGAGCGAACTCATCCTGACACCCTACTGAGCCTGTCAGTGACAATATCCGTACAGTCCGGTCCGTTCGTTTATGAGCATCGCATGTCGGGCCTAGGGGGTTGGTAAAAGTCAGACCCTCAAAAGCGGTACAAGTCGTGTCAGAGTGTAGCCCAGAACACCCTGAGATACTACTGGAATACCTACCAGCAAATCTCCTGCCTTGGCCAAGGACTTTGTGTAATGGCTCTCCTAGACACAGCGCAATCTCACCCCCAATACCGGGAGAGACGAAACCTCTGCCGATCCGCTTACTGCCTCCATGTGGCTCGGGACTGTACCCAACTAAAACCTGTTTGCACGACTCCTTTGAGCCGTAGTAGGGTAGTAATCAAAGCACAGTGGAAACTCACACGAGACAAATGACGATCTCAGGTCGATGAACTAACCCGTACACATATTACCTCGGAACTGCTATCTGACGTAAGGTATAATACCAACTTGCATGTTCCCGGTGAGTCCTGTCCGGTGTACTCATAACCCAATGAGCACCTGTATACATCTTAGGTGAACCAACTGACACCAATGGCTTGTGAGACTGGCCACCGCCCCTCGTCGGGGTCTTGACTGTATACACTAGTCTACTAATAGAGTATCGATGCCCAGTCTCGAAACTCCCACGACTAGGGACCGTTTAAGGATGTGCTTATAGACTCCAGCTTCCACGTATATGATCGCCATCATACTGCTGGCCGTCAAGCAAGAATCATAAGGGCTCTATCAACGTGTAATAGCGACCTGTAATGTCACCAAAAGCCTGTACACGATGATAAAGATAAATCAGATAGCATACTATCATCTTGAGTAAGAGTGTCCTACCGGTATAGGTCCTCCATCAATCATTGCAATCACGTGCCTGCGATCCAATAATTGACTTTGAGGGCACTATATCCAACAATCTCCCACTTGCACTCAAGGCTAATTATTGCGATGCCGCATACTCACAGCCCGTGTGATACCGAACACCCAACTCCTCTACTAATCAGTTTCACAAAGCCCATTTGCGAAACTATTGCGTTCGAGGAATAGCCTCAGTGAGTGGATCCGCCCTAATGTTTCTTTCTATGTCTCTCTTTATCTCAAGTTCGCGGAGAAAGCCATCTCCCGAAATGAGCAATACCTGTTTTAGAATATGTTTGGATATCTGATGGGACCTAGTTCATAAATGAACTCCAAATCCAAACTTCTTAGATTGTATCGTCAACTGAACTTAATCAGTATCTTGCGCCATGCCTCCTTCAGTATCCGCTTGGATCACCTGTCCAAACCACTGCCCCTCGTCAGAGGGAAAACTATAACTCTGACAGTCACTCTGTCATCCAGGTCACCTTGGAAGCCTGGAATGATAACCGTCTCCTAAAAGAGGCTGTTGTTATCATATCTCTAGAACATCCACTTATGTTCTAAAACTGCTTCCGAACGTTTCTCCAGGATAGGATTAATATCAACTTATTGCATCTAGTGCAAAAACAATATCTGGTGTGGTACTTGACATCTCATGATTGACTCAATTGCCTAAGCAAGTGATGTGCCAATCATGCGCTTCCCTCTCCCCTTTAGTCTGTAAGACACCTTTGGAGAGGGTGACTCCATCACATGCAGGTATACTACCGTGCCAGGAGTCGTCCATTCTAAAACACCTGTAGAATGCTGTCTAAGTACCCAAATTGGGAAACTACCAAAATCTAGATCTAAAACTATAGATCTAGTAACCAGAATGTCTGATATAATATCCAAGCTTTATGTGGAGAAACCACTGTGTGACAACCAAAATATAACCGATCGTAGTATAGGAATTTCACTTCCTACTCTGTGTATGTCATCCAAATACCAGGACATCACACCCTACTACCTTCTTAACAGATCCATCCCCTATTCTGATGAAGTCAATCCTATGACTGTCACATCAGAAATAGATGATCTATCTCCGCTATATCTGCTTTAGTCTATAAATAGACATAAGCTACTTGTCCATTATGCTTCCGCTGCTCCCACTGACTACGACAACCCTCTGGCAGAGTCATATACACGTACACTTCTAAAGCTAGTTTAGAACAACGTTATACACATCCTCCTGCCGGGTCTCACAGTCTGGAACAACAGCGATGGCAAGTCTGGGTAAACAAGAACCTCCCTGTCACCGTCCTTGAGGCTACCGGAGTACCTCTCGGGTGTCTGAGGTTACCCACCATATCTGCGGAGTGGCTAATGTAATGTCAAACTATATTGAATCTTTAGGTCCTATTAAATTTTCAGTAATCGTTTGCGGTTCTGGAATCATTTCCAGTTCTACCATACTCCCACTACTGTTTTCTGAAAAAATCCAATTTTATTAAAACTGTGGCGAGTCAAGAACAATATCACTATTGATCTTCCAGATGGTAGAAAGTCAACCCTTGTCATAGCCCGGGTCAACCCACAAACGGCCATTACAGAAACGTGCCTTGAGTTATCCGGGGTCTGGTTTTAAGCTGTAATGGCTGTTTGTGGGTTGACCCGGGCTATGACAAGGGTTGACTTTCTACCATCTGGAAGATCAATAGTGATATTGTTCTTGACTCGCCACAGTTTTAATAAAATTGGATATAATAGCCCGGGTCAAAACCAAATATTTGCTGTCCGGCAAACAACCCAGGCGATTTCCTCAAATATCACCAATTACAACGAATCCCGATATAATAAGGATGATCACCTAAATCCCAATAACTTACTCCCACTCATCATCTGTAAAACCATATATATGTGAGAATCAAACCTGGTAAATACATACCCTGGAGCAAGGGCTAATTGGGAAATCAGTTTTCTTTTAACAATGTACAGTGAAACTGAAACATATAAATGTTTCGAAGGGGTATCCCGATATTCCTATTAATGCCTCTTCCATTATCAGATTCACAACTATAACTGTATACTTCTTTGCCATCTCTCCAAATCCTTTTATATGTCTTTAGTCATTACCTTCTGTACACCTCTTTAGGCTAAATGGTTTTCTTCCCTCCCTACCGTTCGGCACCAGCCTATGGTTTGGAAGAAGACTATCCAATAAGCATAATGGGTGTACTCTCCTAATCCTAGGAGTACTCGTAACTTGAGAGAAGGTGAAGATAAAAGACAACTGAATAAAATCTTATTCCTATTTCTCCCGAACCAGAATCCATTCCCGAACTGGAACAAGTCCCTTCGAGTTCGTATATAACCATACGATGGAGTATCCAATAAACTGTGGATCTTCGTAGTGATATAGAGTGTTCTGGAGAAATACAAAGGTGATGTAGGATTGGCGAAGAAATACTTGGTTTGGTCATGAATAGCAGTCGCAATTTACTTTGCCCTCTTACTAATCCCTTTATTTGCCTTTACTTAATACCTTCTGTACACCTTTTAGGCTAAATGGTTTTCTTCATTTCCTACCGTTCGGCACGTGCCTATGGTTTGGATGAAGACTATCCAATTAGCGTAACAGGTGTACCGTCCTAATCCAAGGAGCACTCGCAACCTGAGAGAAGGTATAAGGAAAAGACAACTGAATAGTCCTATTCATTTTCTCCAGAACTGAAAACCATCCTCGAATCTGGAACAAGTTCCTTCGAGTTTGTATATAACCATACGATGGTTTTATCCAATGGAAGTGGATGTTCATAGTAATACGGGGTGTTCTGGAGAAAAGGGTAAAAGTAGGAGTGGCAATGAGGTATGCAATTCTGACAATCCAAAAGCCAGTGTTTAAGTAGGTTCGGTTAACTTGGTCATTGAGTCATAGTCTAGGGTCGGGCCATGGTCGCTACCAAAGAGAGAAAGAAAAGAAACACTCAGCGTGCACTCTAACCTGGATCAGAATGGCTATCAATTTATCTAATCAGGAAACCTCCCACTGTAACCTCAAATTCTCCTCCAAACCTGAAAGAAGAATTAGTCGGGATCACCCGAAGAGTAAACCAACTCATCAGTGGAATCGGGATCCAACTATCATCGCATGATAAAGTGATGGAATCCACTCATGTTATCACACTCCAGAAGGTATGCGCATATCTGGAAAGTTTCAATTTCTTTAGAAACTCCCGATGTGATTTTTACCCCATGCTCTTATGGCCTTGACGAAGGCCAACAAATCATAAGTCACATGTCAAGTTCTACCCGTCATTGTCCAGGTTAATTTGAACCCACCCGTACAAGCCCTTGACGAAGGCCAACAAGGCTGTACGACTGTCTTAAACCAACGCATCTATCTATGCAGCAGAAAAGTAACAAATAGCTACCATACACTATGCCTTGACGAAGGTCAACAAACATAGCATGAATACTAAGTGCTACCCGTCTGAAATGACGGAGGGCTACGAATGGTTTTTGGCGAAAAACCTTTAACGTAATGAACTTGATATCGTTGAAGGAACCGGATAGCTTTTTATAAAAATATAGTGGCGAACACCTTTGCTAAAGAGGTCACTCCCGGTGAAGGGGTCTCGGCTCTTTCCCCGTAGAATGAGGTGCAGGATATTCCAACTGAATACCACGATGCAAAGCAAAAAGCAATCGACTATAGTGAAGTTATTACCCTGACGCAAACTTTTGCCCAAGGGGTCACTCCCGGTGAAGGGATCTCGGCCCTTGGCTCGTCGACTGAGGTGCTGGATATTCATAACCGAATACCACTGTGCAAAACAAAAGAGAACGTCCTTGCAATAACAGCTTTTTGAAAAATGTTCCAACAACATCAGAATAGGTTTGTTTAGCTTGCATTGATCCGAATCAATGTAGTCCCATCAATTAATCACACCACAAAAGAACGAAAATATGATGTATGTATATGCCATCCGCATTCGCCACTGGGTCCCGTCATCACCCGTTAGGTTACTTAATTAACGACAGAGCGGGGACTGGACTAGCACGGGTGTAAAACATATACAACATCTATCAGTATATATATCAATATATAATAATCGCTCTAGACGTGATAAAAATGCAGTGTCACAGAAATGTAATAAGCATCACAGTTTAATACAGATAATCTGGGACCCCGGGTTTCATAGAGCCGCTACTGAAACCCGACGTTCCCCTGGTCGTGTGGATAGCCTGTGTAATGAAATCCTAGATCCCTACGGGCGCGGCAAGTTACCCGCCAAAACCTGAAGCAAGGCAACCCCCTTCAACAAAGTGAATAGACCACCCAACACTTCACGGAATCCGGTAACTTGAGCACCCCTCCTTGGGTCAACCTATACCCCCTACGAGTGCGGCGAATATCCCGCCAATTCTAGAGTAAAGCCCCCTCCGTCTCAAAGCCATGAGATGCGGGCTCGTTGCACTCTAGAACCCGGCTATCCGTACACCCCACCGCGGGGTAATCCTAGTACAGAAAGTAAAATATATATACAACGGGTACATCGACCTCAGCCCGATCGTGCCCCAAAAGAATAATATACAAACAGGCAGTGACGGCAGTCCACAGGTCGGACGCTCGCCCCGCAATATCAAATGTACAAATACAACTAAACTGTACTACCATTGCATCCAGGCTATCCACCACGACAAATCCGCAACATCACAGTACAACACAGAACATCAACGTGAATGTTACGTTCGCAAATCCGTCTAAAAGAACTATAGCAATTAGACAAGATTTACTGCTCGAATGACATTCACGGTCACAGATATAAAGTAAGCACTATGAACTAACATATTTAAAATTTTCGATCGACAAAATTTCCCGAAGTGGGCCCCAAGCACAATTCCCAGTACTCAAAATAATCTGGGCCAAAAATAAAAATTCCAGAAACCCTAATTCCAAGTCAGAGACCACTGTAGAAAATTTGGTGGAGTGACGCTACAGTACCGCGGCGGAACCGCGGCCAAAATGGGGGTACGGCCGTGGTTCCGTGGCGCTACAGTGAGCTCTTTCTACAAATTTTCTGCAGTGTTCTTAGAAAAGCCTGCCTGATTTTCTGCAATACTCAAAATAATTTTTTGACGACAAAAAAAATTCGACAGAAACTTCGTTTTTTAAATTGCGGTTTCGGAAATTTTGTTCGATCGATATTTTAAACACGTTAGAGCAAGCTAGTAAAGGTTAATGGCATGGCTCTGATACCATGTAAGTCTATGGTAGCACCCCGGTCGTCTGTCAGAGGCCAAAATGCGGAAACGTAAACTTTTTCAAAACTTGAAACCGGCGCTATCACAGACTTTAATCCCGGATCGAACCATTAACCTACAACTAGCAACTAGAGAAAGGTTAGAAAAGCTATACCGATCGATCTGTGTCCCTCGGTCTTTAGCCACCATCCCTAGCTCCTCGCGGCATCTCCGATCTCCGGTCTCCTCGTCGGAAAGGGCACCACATCTTCGAGTCTTTTTACGGGCTCCCGCTTCGTCCGAAGCAACTCGGACATGAAGTTTGCTAGCCGACGTGTCCAAGGTGATGTAGAGAATGTGTGTGATCACTTTTTCTCAAGCATCCATTGATTCTCAACGCATGAGAGTGTATGGATGGAGGTTGAAGATGATGCCTTTAATGGAAATGGTGAGCTAGAGGAGGAGGAAGAAGAAGAAGCCATTTCTTTCTTGTGTTGTGAATTATTGTGAGAGCATTAGAATGAAACTCAAGAGCCAACCCAAAGAGATATGGCTGCACTTCTCTCTCTTCCTCTCATTTCAACTCACAAATCAATCACATAATGTGACACATGCACAAAGAAAGAGACCATGAGTCACCACTTATGCATGTGTCACAATTAATGCTCCTAATCATGATTTCTAGCTCATTATTTCCATATGTAAACATTAACCCAAATGTTTACAACAACAAAAAGATACGGCAACATCTAAAGTAAACTCGTGACGGATCACAAGGATACCCCTCACCAGTATATACATACCTGCATCCGCATTCCGACTGAATGCGATTGCGATGAGACTAAAGTAATCCAACAAATCTAATACTAGGATCCGGCTTAAACCAAAGCCCACTAGTATGATCCGTCCGATCATGATCCATGCACAACTGCACGTATATGATCGAACCCTGCCATATATCATACGGCCTCTACAACGTTTCGCCTGAAACTTGAGAAACTGTCTGTGGGGGACTCTAAAGACTCGTCAATACTTTGGCTGTGGATTTAACCACTAGCACGTCAGTGGTACTAGCCGTACGTAACGGGCTACCAGGTATCGACCTAAAGGGAGGTCGACGAGCGAACTCATCCTGACACCCTACTGAGCCTGTCAGTAACAATATCCGTACAGTCCGGTCCGTTCGTCTATGAGCATCGCATGTCAGGCCTAGGTGGTTGGTAAAAGTCAGACCCCCAAAAGCGGTACAAGTCGTGTCGGAGTGTAGCCCAGAACACCTTGAGATACTACTGGAATACCTACCAGTAAATCTCCTGCCTTGGCCAAGGACTTTGTGTAATGGCTCTCCTAGACACAGCGCGATCTCACCCCCAATACCGGGAGAGACGAAACCCCTGCCGATCCGCTCACTGCCTCCTTGTGGCTCGGGACTGTACCCAACTAAAACCTGTTTGCATGACTCCTTTGAGCCGTGGTAGGGTAGTAATCAAAGCACAGTGGGAACTCATACGAGACAAATGACGATCTCTGGTCGATGAACTAACCTGTACACTTGTTACCTGGGAACTGCTATCTAACATCAGGTATAATACCAACTAGCATGTTCCCGGCGAGTCCTGTCCGGTGCACTCATAACCCAATGGACACCTGTATACATCATAGGTGAACCAACTGACACCAATGGCTTGAGAGACCGGCCACCGCCCCTCGTCGGGGTCTCGACTGTATACACTAGTCTACTAATGGAGTATCGATGCCCAGTCTCGAAACTCCCACAACTAGGGACCTTTTAAGGATGTGCTTATAGACCCCAGCTCCCACGTATATGATCGCCATCATACTGCTGGCCGTCAAGCAAGAATCCTAAGGGCTCTATCAACGTGTAATAGCGACCTGTAATGTCACCTAAAGCATGTACATGATGATAAAGATAAATCAGATAGCATACTATCATCTTGAGTAAGACTGTCCTACCGGTATAGGTCCTCCCACAATCATTGCAATCACGTGCCTGCGATCCAATAATTGACTTTGAGGGCACTATATCCAACACTCATTATCGTCCACTTTGACTTCAAGTCATGTTATTTGCGTACTGCACATGTTCCCCGCGACAATCAATCCGGAATCTCTCGCACGAACTCGAAATCACAAACTCGGTATCTTCATCACTCTGTAGAAGATCTTTAGCCGAACACGTCCTCGGGAACTCTTCCCCACCATTGGAGGAATACTCAAAACTCATCCGTTTCTCAATCAACTTACAACATATCTGGGTGAGGTCCTCAATCTGAAACTGGTCAGCTTACCGATCTCTCATCGGAATATCTGACGAACAACGTCATCTCTGGATCGATCTACTCTAGATCTGAGTAAGACTCTCCACACTGGAAATCTTCAACTCTACAGGGCATGCGTCGGCGCATCAAATCTGATGAATCACCTCCGTCTCTTAACTCAAGATAGACTAGCTATCACCTATCGCATCTCTTCTTGGAAGCTCCAGCGATCTCAGCTCGTGAGCTCTGGAAGCGACATCACATCAATCTCAGCAACAGCTGGGTCATCTGTCTGCACGGTCGATGACATCACAGTCTCTGAGGTATGCTGTATATCAACAGTCCTCTCACAACAGGTAGCCTCTAACAAAGCCCTGATCATCCGGTACGAAACCGCACACTAGTCTCAAACGAGAGGTCACAACACAACATGACATCGATACGTTCCCATGTCACCAGAAAACACGATGGCCAGTCCTCGTCCACGACGAGCTCACCCTGAACGCATCACCTGCAGCAGCTCAATCTGCGCTCAAACCATGTTGACTGGAACCTCAATCAAGTATTGATGAAAAAGATCCAATGGAATGAAATGAATCAACAGATCCAGAATGGATACATGATCATAAGGAGGAACTAAATCAGTGAGGGTATGATCATGAAAATGAATAGAATCAAGGATCTCAAATGGATGTATAATCATGGAAAACAAAGAGAATCACCAGTCTCAAGATATGTACATCCTAAGGTCACTTAAGTGGAGTATCGTATCGTAAATATGCCGCGGAACATACGTACAGTACGTCACTCTACTCAAGCTACCTTCTCCATCAATCACGGTCAGCCTATGAAACGAAAGTTCGGGTTTAACATCCCCTTGTTCAAGTCTAAGTTCCGTAAGGTCAAGCCTAGGTTCCAAAATATATACGCTCTAGACTCCACATAGTCAAACCTAAACTTGAACCAAGGTTAAACCTAGCGCTCTGATACCAACTTTGTCACGACCCAAAATATTAGCTCGCGACCAGCACTTAAATCACGCGATGTCTACAGGCGTAACATAATTCAAGTAAGCTGAAACTCAGAAATATAAACCTTTTTTTTTAAATAAAGAGGTGGAGTTTTGAAATAAAGGTTTAGTAAATCATGTTTTGTCTTTTTGAAAATTTGGGCAGCACCTCCCTTGTATAAACTAACCCCGAAAACGGGTACAACACAGAATATAATAAAGCATCCCGAAACGAGAGCAAAACACGCCCAATGGTGGAAACAACCACCACAAGTATAAAAACAAGTATACGGCGCCCAATGGCGAAGATCTACATAAGGAAACAAGTAAAGCAAGACAACAACCCCAAAAGCGAACATAAAACCCATCGCTCAAGTCTCGCAACTACAAGTCTTCTAAGTCTGCAACATACACAATTACTAGTTTCTGATTTTGATGGAGTGACTAGATACATTATGAATACTAAATACAAGAGGGGCACGATCCAACATGAACCACCTACCACAAGCAAGTCACCTGAAAACAGCTGTGTGCCAGCGATGCCGCAACTGATCTATGCGGTCAACCTGCAAAAACTGTGGCACAACGGGGGTGAGTTGCCAACTCGTGAATAGAAAAACATCACCAGGTAGAAATCAAAATAAACAACGATTCCTAGTTCAACTATATCATAAAGGTAATACTATGATATCTAGGGTGATCGTATCTGCATATGTACCAACACATAATAAATGCCTATCAGCAAGTGGATATCATCCACGATATAATCAATGTATGTATGCAGGTGGATCTCGTCCAACAATATAATCAATGCATGTATGTAGTGGATCTCGTCCAACAATATAATCAATGGATGTATGCAGTGGATCTCATCCACGTGTCACCCACTGACACAACAACTCCTGCATGTAAATATCATAAAAGCATATGCAGGTAGAATGAGGATATAATCGACGTGTGTCCCTCGCGACACAACAAAATCATGGAACCGGAGTGTCCACATCGACACTCGAAAACATCATGAAACCCGTGTCTAGCATCGAAACGTAAATCCTCATGTCTCAGGCGCCGTCACTACGACTGGCCCTGATGGCATGTCCGTACATCACTCTGGTCGGTATCCCCACGATAACCGCCGAGTCCAAATATAATCACCGGTAGGTAGTGGTTCTTCTTCCAGGCTTATCGTCTACACCACGAAATCACCACTCGCCCCGGGGTACCATACCGGGTCTACCATGTACCCGCAGACGGTGCCTCCCGCTCCTCGAATCGGGTATCACATGCCAATCTCAGAACCAAGAAACCACATGGTGGACACACTGAAATATCATATCAAGAGAAACCGGGTTTTCAAACAACACAAAATTTCTTGAAACATCCCGCGTTTCTCAAATCCAGAAATCACATGAAAACCATATCTCAATGCGTAATCCATGTAAATATGATATATGCAACATAAAATAGCAATATGAGCATATTAAGGGGAATCCGCTCTTTTAAATGAATTCAGCTTTAAAATATATCATGCGGTTTCCAAATCCTCATAAATCAAGTGCAGCATCATATGAGGTGTACATGTAACTGTAGCAAGGTATAAGTATCTACATGTAAGCAAGTATGTATGATGCATTTCATAAGCGCAATAGCACAATAATCAACGTCTCAAATCAAATGTCAATACAATACTACTTAGGGGTATATGCAGCTATAGCAAGATATGTCGGTGTACATGTCAGTATATATGCGTGAAGTACATGTAGCTGTAACCAAGTATGTGAGTGTACATGTCAGTATGTACGCAACATTTAACAGGATGCAAGCATGTCCGTATATCTCATGCAACATGGAACAGTGATATGAACATAGAAAATATATCATGGCATGATGGGGCAATTCTACTGTGTAGTGACATAGCAATTATCGATGATGAAGGTGTGTGAACCGGCAAATCTGTGTAAGTGTAACATACGCATCATCGGTAATGGTTTAGGTGTACTAGCACAGGTATATGAAATGCAATGAGAATAATCATGAATGCAGCATAATGTACATCGTGACTCTAAATGCTATAAGGTATACTTATCTAACATGACCGAGTCGATGAATCTATCAATCGGCATCTGGCCTCACAACAACACGTACGGTACAAACCATCGTACGGCATCCTCTAAACAAGGGTATGGATAAATTAATAGGTAAAACTCATCGCGTACGGTAATCCACGTACGGCGGCAATAAACAATTAGGGATTCTATCAACCTATACAACATCGGGGTACGGATCTAAGTCTCGTATGGCATATCACTCAAAATGCAACACATTATCCATATAAAAATATACCTATCTCTCAGGTCACATCAATGTCCATCTCGTATGAGGGGACCTACAAAGATATCAACAATCTCATATCGACTCGAAATCCATATAACGACATATCACAAAGTCATCATATCACATCGTATACTCGTTCATCACATTAATATCTCGCATCACAATACTATAAACATCACACTTGTTCACTGTCACGCCCCGCTTCCCAAAATACGGAATACAAGGGGTTGACAAGGCCAGCCATGCTCCTACGGTCAAGGAAATGTCCTGCCGTAGTCACACTTCGGCTTCTAGTTTTTCATGGTAAACAGTAAATAATGCGCAGGTAATGAGAAATGCAGTAACTGGAACAAAACAATAAAATGAACTGACCTGATGGGAAACAAAAGATATAACTCTGGATACCTAAACAAGATGTCCGTGATGTGCGTCTAGTCCTGGTCCAGGATAAATCTTCTCCTCACACTAAGCATGCATACTCAGGTCGTCAAAGCGACACAATAGCAATATAATATATATAAAATCATGTGACAATTCTAACAGTGATAATAGATATATATAACAGTAGATCAATGGCAGTATGGGTATGAACATGCAGTAATCAATGCAGTAGAACAGTGAAAGCAGTAGAATGATATGCCACGTATGTCAACACAGTATGTAAGGTATATCAATGCCTGTATCCCTATCAGTCTCTAAGTCTCACTGTACAGGTCACTAAGCCTATCGTCAGTCCAAGTGTGAGAGTCAACCACTCGCGAGTGTCCTCCACCCAAGGGTAGAACCCAATGGCAAGGGACCACGGGCCCAACATGTAATATTGAACGGGCTGCTGGGCTTGGGAAAGAGTTGGGTTTCAAGAAATAAAAGTTAAGTTTAATTTAAAAAGAATGGGTTTGGATTTTTATTGATAAAAGAATAAATGGGGTTTAAAAATAAATAGAATTATAAATAAAAATAAATAGAATTCTAGAGTAACAAAATACAGGTTTTGGTATAAAAAAGGGGTTGGGTATTACATTCACTTTTAATTCGTACCTATCATGGTTCACTTACCATTTCATATTCTCAAATATCAATATTTTCATTAGCATCAACTTTTATCATATTATCGTTTGTAAACCCTACATCATGTCCATCGCATATCATTTATCAAGATAAAATAATCAAACGATATTCCATATCAATGTTTGCGGGGGTGCTATACGCCATCCACCCGACTTCCCCCGTAGATATAAATCTACTCACATGCTAAACTCCTCGCTTAGCCATAGTCGATGTGCTTCGTCGTCTCGGAATCCACATGAAGGTACCTACAATATCAACACGTATCACAATACCATTAACAACGAGTTCCGAAATCCAAAAACGGCACGCGGTGCGCTCATAGGTTAGAACCTATAGCCTACGTATGCAAAAACAACTAAACAACTCTTTTTGTTGACGTACAAACGCACAACAACCAAATACATACAAATTACAAAAACCAAGAATTCCAAAATACGGAAAACCATAACCAAAACCACTCACAATAGCTCCCAGATTTTGGTTCAGGTAAACTGGAATTACACAAACATGTATAGGGTGTTGTATATGAAGTATAAGAGCTACTGAACCAAATCAAGCACCTACCACCACCAAGTGGCCGGCCACCCTCACCCAAATTCCGGCGAGCTTGGCCCCCTCTGCTCCATTGGTGTTCATCTGGTCAGGGTGGTCTCCTACTGCCCTAATTTAGTTCCTGGTATTGTTTGCTTGTTTCATAAACACTACGGTCATCCAAGATTCCCTGTAGGCCTTAAGGTTTCACAAAACCAATACTGAACAAATTCTAACTTCGTGTATCGGGTTCTAAACTAAATTCCAGGTCAATAGAACACTCAATAAGGTCTTGTAAACACTTCCTACACCTCAATTGGCCACTTGACAGCAGCTTAAAATTTTCTAAGATCACAACCCTAACTAAATCAATATCTAAACACTAATAGGATATATTAAGCACAAACTCTAAACCAAAGTGTATGGATTACCTTATTTGCAACTATAGAACTTTCTTGAGTTACCTAAGTCTTCAAAATCCAAACTTGATTGGTCCAATGTGATTAGGATGAAGGGGTGAATGTTTTTAATGAAGGGGGTAAAGGGTTTTGATAAGGGAATGGAGAGGGTGCATGGATGTAGTGTGTGATGAAGGAGATGGAGAAATACATGAAGAAACAATGGAGGAGGAAGGAATGGGGCTGCCAAGTATAACCCTCTCTCTCTCTTAGCCTCACTCTCTTTCACAATTATCTCCCCCTACACTCACTCTTTCAATTATCACTTTTGTTATTCATTCATAACTCCATTCACACACAAACTCTTTCTTTTCTTTTCTTTTCTTTTTCTTTGTTCCCATTTTCCTTTCTCATTCTCTTTTAATCTCACAAGTCACAAACACACACATGCACACATGCACACATGCACATGACTATGATATCTGGTGGTTGGGTGTCATGACTGCTTTTCTAAATGTTGATTTGGAAGGGAGCGTCTATAAGTACACAGCCAGAGGGCTTCGTAGACAGTGGGAGCAGCGGAAGCGTGTACAAGTTGCTTTATGGGATAAAGCAGGCATCGCGAAGTTGGAACGTCTGTTTTGATGTGGTAGTCAAAAAGTTTGACTTCATCAAAATGGTAGATGATCCTTGTATATACAAAAAGGTAGTAAGGAGTATGGTGGTGATCCTCGTAGAGTACGTGGATGACATACTCTTGATAGGGAAGGAGTTTCCTATGCTACGCTCGATCAATATCCGCTTATCACAATGATTCTCCACATAGGATCAATGTGATACCTACTAAATCCTAGGTTTTGGATCTATGAGATAGATCTAATTGGATGTTAGGATGCTCACTAGCTGCAGTGAGATGGTATCAATTGATCCTGGGGAGAATCACTGGAAGGGTTCCAGGGTGATAAGGACGACTGAATGTCAGTCACATGCGTTGTCTTTACCCTCAGTAAAGGGACGGTATGTTGGAAGAGTTCCAAGACAGATACCGTGGCATACTAGAGGATAAAGGCTGGATACATCGCTACCAAAGATACTACCAAAGAGGCAGTCTGGGTGTATATTAGTTCATGAGATGAACTTCGTTCCTACCATTGTGTGACAATGGAGTTGTGGCTTATGCCTAGGAACGCCCGTCCCATCAGTGATCCAGACATATTCTAAGGCAGTGTCACCTGATCATGGAGATGGTTGATCTCCAGGGGATCGAGGTTAGGAGAGTAGACTCAGAGGACAACACGGCGGATCCACTCATAAAGGCCTTTTCCCAGAGAGAGACTATTATGGGATGGTTGAGTATGAGATACTACAACCACTGTTATCAGATGGCCCTAGTGCAAGTGGGAGATTGTTAGTTATATGTATGCCCTAGAGGCTATTACTATACATGAGATGTATATTGTAGTTGATGCTTGGACATATATGAGGAGGACTTTCTTGCTCGACATGATAGTATGCTATCTGGTTACTCTTTACCTTAACGTGTACACTGATTGTCTCTCTGTTACATGTTGGTAAAGCCCTTAGGATGTGTACTTGACTGCCTGGACTATGATGCAGATCATACTAGTGGGGACATGGTAGTCCATAAGTACATCCTTCAAGGTCCCTAATCGTGGGTGTATCAAGACGGGGCATTGATATACCAGAGTAGACTAGCGTATACCTTCTCGACCCATGTAGATGGACGATGGATGATCTCATATCCATTGGTGTTTAACATCAGAGATGATATACGTGTGCTCAGTGGAGACTGGGTACACTGGACGGACTCGCTGAAAACTCCCAGATGGTATTATACCTTACGTCAGATGGCAGTTCTCTGGTGACACTGGTACAGGTTAGTCTGTAGACCCGAGATCGTCATAGAGTCTTGTGTGATTCCCACTGTGCTTTGATTTCCACCTTACCACGTCCAAGAGGGCATGCAAAACGGTGGTTTTTGGGTACAGTCCCGAGTCACATGGAGGCAATGAGCGATAGGAGGGGTTTCGTCTCTCCCGGTATTGGGGGTTGATGTTGCGCTATGCTCGATTGGCCATAACAGGGAAGTCCCTAGCCAGGGCTGGTTTAGAGATTTACTGGTAAGTGTTACCAGTAGTTTCTCGACCCGTTATGAGCCTCATATTGGAATGACTTATCGGTTATTGGGGTCTGACGTTTACCACCCCTACACTTGATATGCGACATATCAGACAAGGAGACCGGACTGTACGGTAGTGTCATTGTCAGGCTTTTTGCAGGAGTTGGAGCGGGCTTGCTTGCTGACCTTCTGATCGCTCAATACCCGGGTAGCTGTTACGTCCAGTTAGTACCGCTGACGGCTTGTGGGTGCTTGATATGATCATCACCTACTGCCGGCGTATTGATGAGTCTTTAGAGTCCTACATAGAGGTTTTACTGGCTCAGGCAAAACGAAATAGGAGCACATATGTGATATGTGCGGGACCGAGAATAATGCGAGTATGCGATACCGTATTCAATTCTCGCGATGTTTGTATCGATCAGTTATATGCGATATAACCAGGTTATTGAATCAAGGGTTGATTCGATAAGTCGATACATTGGATGTTAATCGGTTATATGTGATATAACTGGATTATTAAGTCAAGTGTTGATTTAATAATTTAGTGTATAATTGTATATGTGATATACTAATTTACATTAACTAACATTGGTTTACTTAAGCATTTGTTTTTCTCACTTGTGCACAACTTAATATATATGTGATATATATTAATTTGTGTTCATTTTGTATCATGGTTGTTGATACACACTACATGGGTGTATGAGACATACACCATTATAATTATATTGGTTAGGTTTTTATATTTAAAGTAATTCTAAAAACAAATGGATAATGAGTTCGCATGAAGCTTCATGAAGCTTATGGTTGCATTGACTTAGTCCACTAGTTTTGTTTTACTTAAGATATTAATTAACCTAATCACTATAATTAGCCATGGTTATGTCTTTACATGAGTTAGTATATGATACCCACTCACCCATGGTTAGCTAACTCTCTCTCTTGATTAGTTTTCATTCTCATTTTGAGCTCATTTTCTTCCTCCTTCAATTTCTTTCTAGGGTTTGATAAAGAGAGAATGATAGCGAGAAAAGAAATTCTAAAGTGTACCCATTTCCTATTTCATCATCCTCTACTAGACTAGCACTTTCGTTTAGGGTGTTTGCTTCACTAATTCTCTAGTTAGTGAAGTAGAAGCTTGAGTTCGTATTCCCTCGATGTAGATCATCTTCGGCCTCGAAGACTTCAAGCAAAACCGTTGCCCTCTTCTCATGGAGCCGTCCGAGAGTCCGGGAGCACGATGATCGCAGTGAAGGGACTACTACAAGGAGCTTAAGAAGTGAAGGACCGATCAACAAAGGTTGTATTTCGTATTCACTTAGAGATAATTGTTATTTACTAGCATGTGTTACCCTAATTATCTAGCAAAGATCTTGTTTAGAGTTATTCGGCACGGCTAAAATTTTAATCGTGCATGGTTGATGCCTTATAGAACTTTCTTAGAGTGCCTAGTAACTCTACAGTGGTATCAGAGCCTAGCTAGAGCATTAGGCGACGTGTATACGAAGTTAAAACTCCGAACGAACCCCGAAACGGCAAAACGAACCCCTCTCTGGACATTTTTAAAAAACTGTGATTTTTCTGTATTAAAAATACCTAAAAAATTCAGCAGGGACATTTAAGCATTACTGTGAAAAACGAGGTTCTAATCCGTACAATCCGCCGCGGAACCGCGGCCGTACCACGCTTGGGCCGCGGATCCGCGGCGGTATAGAAGGATTAGACACTCGATTTTGAACAGTAATATATATTTCTGTAAGTGGTATTTTCTGGGTATTTTTAATTTGACTCAAGTGTTGAGTGTTCTGGGGTTTATTTTGTATTCGTTGATTCGATCGGAAAATTTAATTTCGTTATGTTTTCCGGATATTTAGAAAGTATTAAAAAGTTCGAACGGATATCAATAACTCACTTTTTTCCGACCCGGGAAATTTCCAAGTGTTGGATTTTTCCCGTAGTTTAAGAACGTCTAAATCGTGCAAGTTACGCGATGGACCCTCTAGAAGACAACAAACCTTAACTCGATTATGTGACCGTCTTGAACTGCCTTTTGAACCTTAGGTTTTGGGGCAGTACGGCGTGCCACATGTGAGGCGTTGGCTTGACCCTTCTACGGCTGGACCATTGGTACTGTGGCATGTGATGGATGTTTTTAAACTCCCCTCAAGTGTTGAGAACTATTTGGGAAATCTTAGGTGTTTGATTATTCGATCGGAAAGTTTAACATTGTCTATTTATCTGGAATGTGATACAATATTTGGAATCCACAAGTGTTATGAGATAACTAATTTGAATGTTATAAACATAGCAGTTTAGTCTCAAATGATCGGTTGCCACGGGATTTTGATGCGATCAAAAGTCCGTTGCAATCACGTAGCGTACGCGGATACTCACCGGATAAACTTAATAGACAGCCATGCTCCAAAACCCCGACCAAGTGACTGTAGGAGAACCTCGTCACCAAAAGCATCTGTTTGGGTGCTCGCGGCAGCGGTGTTCCGCCTTGGTGCACTTCGTCGACGGCATCCGGGGGTGCGGCCGTCTACTAAAGTTTGCGATGAGAATTCGATCACATATCGGGAATCTTGTTGAATTGCCCGACTAGATATTGAAAAGTGTTTTTGATATAGAGACTAAAATGTGGGGTTTATAATTATAAGGCATGCGATGTCTAAGCAGGTTGCGGATTCCAACTGTTGTAGTTTTACACTTTCTTTTCTGCGACCGTAAGTGTAATATGTGATATCGCCGGTTTCGTTGCTATATGTCAACGACAATTGGGATGCGCATATTTACTTACGTTGATGACATGTGATGTTATGTGTTGCTGGATATGTTATATTGGATCGTCGCGTTTTGAATAGCCGGGGGTTTTATGTGAGATGAGGGTTTTTATTTTCATTCATGTAAAATTCAATGTATGTAATATTCTTTTATTGGGGCACTTCCGGGATGAGGTTGATGTCACCATTTGTATATTATTTACTTTTCCGCACTAGGATAGACCCAAGGAGGAGAGCACAAGTAACCGGGTTCTAGAGTCCAGTGGGAGACCAACTCGAGGAGTTGAGTCCGGGTCTTCTAACTCTAGAATTGGTAGGGTTGCTTGCCGCTCTCGTAGGGGTCTAGGGGTGTGGGTTTGGCTATTCATCGCGACCGTGGAATCCGTGTTTTATAGAGGATCAAAATAAAACATGGACGTCCTAGTATATCCAATGTTCATATGTTTCTTCTGCTGCGATATCTGTGATGTGATCATTTGATATGTTGTGATAGATACTGTATATAGTATATATGATATATTATATAGACGTTGCTTATGTTGTACACCGGCGCTAGCCCTGCCCCGCTCTGCCGTTAGTCATCTAACCTAACGGTGCACGAGGGGACATCGAAGCGAATGCGGATGGCATAAGTGTACGTCGTATTTATCTGTGATGTTTAGGTGTTTAAATGATGGGACTTCATTAATATGATTAATGAAAGAAAAGAAACCTAAAAGATGTTGTGGAATCGAATTTTCAAAAACAGGTAGCTACAGTTCTTGCTTTGCATCGCGGTGTTCCTCATAGAACATCCTGCACCTTATTTGATAAGGAAAGGGCCGAGATCCCTTCACCGGGAATGACCCCTTTAGCAATGACTGGCAGATGCTACACCCCTCGGTTTTTGTCTTTTGATTGCTTTTCTAGTTTTTGCTTTGCATAGTGATATATATGATATATCCTGCACCTCATTCGACGAGGAATGAGCCGAGATCCCTTCACCGGTAGTGACCTCTTTAGCGAAACTAGTAAAAGCCTAAAAAACACTCCATTGTAAAATCATTTGATTCTACAACGATATCAAGTTCATTACGCAATAGGTTTTCAGAAAAACCTGTCGTAGCCCTCCGTCATTTCAGATAAGTTGTATATAGTATTCGTGCTGCATTTGTTGGCTTTCGTCAAGGTGTAGTGTGCGGTAGCTATATGCTGCTTATCTGCTGCATATGATGCGATTGGATTAGGGTAGTCGTACAGCTTTGTTGGCTTTCGTCAAGGGTCGTGCGGGTGGGTTTAATTCAGTCAAGAAATGTACGGGTTGAACTTGACTAGCGGGCTATGGTTTGTTGGTTTTCGTCAAGGTCATAGCACGTTAGGGGAAAAATATTATCGGGAATTTCAAATGTTGAAATTTGCAATGAGATTTTATACCTTCTATGAGATAGTTGGATCCCGATATCCACTGCGAGTAATTGTTACTCCTGGGAGAGTTTTACACATTACAAATTAGCCAATCAAGTAGGTGTCTAGAAAGGTGTCAACAGGGTTACGCCTCTGGGAAAATGAGGTTTACTTTAATTAGGTCCGTGCGAAAGCACGGGGAACCTCCCTCAAAGTACCGACACTGGCCTGACTGAAAGATTGACGAAGTTGTCGGGTGTAATTAATTCCGGCTAGTCTTTCCTTTTAGGGTTTGAAAGAAGATTTGATAAAAACAGTGGGAGCCATCCTGATTAGATAAAATAATAACCAATCTGATCTTGCAAGAGCGCACGCAGAGTGTTTTCTTCTCTCTCTCTCCAAGTAGCGACCATATCATGCCTTAATCAAGAAGATAATATGGATGTATTGACCAAACCCGCTTGTTATACTGAGCTGGGGAACGTTGGTCCCGCTCCAACTTATAATTGTTATAAGACAGAGCAGGAAATAGGGGATTACAAGAATTCCCATGCCGCCCAAACGAAGAAAGTGCATGATGATGCATCTTCTTCGGGTGTGTTCATTACAGAGAATTGTTTCTCAGTATCCTTTACGTCCTGGGTATGAGATACCGGATCAGGATCCCACATATGTAATTTGTTACATGGGCTACAGGTAGGTAGAGAACTGAGAACGGGTGATAAGTTTCATGAGATAGAAACGGTGCAAGTGTTGCAGCCAAGTCTATTGGTAGTTATCACCCTGTATTACCAGAATACATTGATTCTGAACGAATGTTATTAGATACCGAACCTGATATACAACATCATATCAGTCTCTTTATTAGTAAAGAAAGGATATAATTTTGTATTGTTGGATAATGTTTTGAACATTTCCTATATCAAGAGTTGATCGGTTCAGGCACGTTATCTAAAAGCATAGACGTTCTAAATCAAACCACAGTTCTTAACGTACAGAACACACACAAGAGAAAGAGTTTAGAAATGAACGAATCCTTCTTGAGGTATTGTAGACTAGGTCATATCAATGTGACCCGACTAGCTGAAGTTACATATAGATGCATATTTAAATTAGTTTGAATTTACATCTTGTGAAACTTGCCGGTCATATCACAGAGATAAGATGACCATAGCTCGGTTTATAGGAAACAGAGAAAGAGTTAGTGAACTCTTGGGATGATACATGTTGATGTATAAAGGTCCCCTGTCTACACATGCCAAAACCGGTTCTTTGTACTTCATTACATTCTTTGATGATCTCTCAAGATTCAGACATATGTTCCTGTTGAAACACAAGTCCGAAGCTTTTGAGATATTCACAGAATATAAGTTAGAAGTAGAGAACCAAAACGGGTATAAGTATTATGTCCTTTGATGTGATCAGGGAGGAGAATACTTGAGCATGGGATTCCTGGACTATTCTAAAGGAGAATGAGATTTTCTCTCAGCATTACTCCTCCACATACACCACAATACGTCGGTGTATCGGGGCAGAGCAATGACACCCTATTTGATAATGTGTGCTCTATGATGAGTACTACTAAGTTACCTATTTCCTTTTGGGAGTTATGCACTGGAGAAGTTGCATACCTATTGAATGGGGTTCCGATCAAATCAGTTACCTACCACTTCATATGAGATATAGAAAGGGAAGAGCCCATATCTTAAGTTTGTTAAGATTTGGGGTTGTCTGGCCTATGTCTAAAAGCGAAATCCGGACAAGCTCGAGGCAAAGTCAGTTCTGTAGAAGTTTGTTGGATATCCCAAGCATTCGCAAGGGAATATCTTCTACCAAACCGAGGAACAAAAGCTGTTTTGTTTCTCAATATGCCACCTTTGTGAAAGGGAATTTCTTGTGAAGAAATTAATGGTCATAAGGAAGAACTGGAAAGAGTTCCAGCTATACAAACTGCAGCTGATGATTTGGTAGAACCAAAGGATTCAATAGCAACCAACGAACGTCAGCCTCTCCGCCGATCTAGTAGGGTTCCTCACCCACCTGAAAGATACCTTGGTTTCTCTATAATAGTGGGAGAGAGGATTGCATCATGAGATGATGACCCAACTAGTTTCGAGCTGACCTTAAGGAGTGGGACTCTGTAAGAATGGCTGGATGCTTAACAATCTGAGATGGAATCCTTATACACCAACAAAGTATGGACTTTGGTTGCTTTATCTGAAGGGTTGAATCCCCATCAGGAGCAAGTATATCTTGAGAAGATTACTTGGTGTACATGGAAAAGTTGAGACTTTCAAAGTTAGACTTGTTAAAGGTTTGCATCATTTGACCAGGTATGGATTATGATGAAACCTTTTCTAAGTAGCTATGCTTAAGTCCATCCAGATCCTACTTGCCACGGCTACATACCATGACTACGATATCTGGCGGTTGGGTGTCATGACTGCTTTTCTAAATGTTGATTTGGAAAGGAGCGTCTATAAGTACATAGCCAGAGGGCTTCGTAGACAGTGGGAGCAGCGGAAGCGTGTACAAGTTTCTTTATGGGATAAAACAGGCATCGCGGAGTTGGAACGTCTGTTTTGATGTGGTAGTCAAAGAGTTTGACTTCATCAAAATGGTAGATGATCCTTGTATATACAAAAAGGTAGTAGGGAGTATGGTGGCGATCCTCGTAGAGTATGTGGATGACATACTCTTGATAGGGAAGGAGTTTCCTATGCTACTCTCGATCAATCACCGCTTATCACAATGATTCTCCACATAGGATCAAAGTGATACCTACTAAATCCTGGGTTTTGGATCTATGAGTTAGATCTAATTGGATGTTAGGATACTCACTAGCTGTAGTGAGATGGTATCAATTGATCCTGGGGAGAATCACTGGAAGGGTTCCAGGGTGATAAGGACGACTGAATGTCAGCCACATGCATTGTCTTTACCCTCAGTAAAGGGATGATATGTTGGAAGAGTTCCAAGACAGATACCGTGGCATACTAGACGATAAAGGCTGGATACATCGCTACCAAAGATACTACCAAAGAGGCAGTCTGGGTGTATATTAGTTCATGAGATGAACTTCGTTCCTACCATTGTGTGACAATGGAGTTGTGGCTTATGCCTAGGAACGCCCGTCCCATCAGTGATCCAGACATATTCTAAGGCAGTGTCACCTGATCATGGAGATGGTTGATCTCCAGGGGATCGAGGTTAGGAGAGTAGACTCAGAGGACAACACGGCGGATCCACTCATAAAGGCCTTTTCCCAGAGAGAGACTATTATGGGATGGTTGAGTATGAGATACTACAACCACTGTTATCAGATGGCCCTAGTGCAAGTGTGAGATTGTTAGTTATATGTATGCCCTAGAGGCCATTACTATACATGAGATGTATATTGCAGTGGATGCTTGGACATATATAGGGAGGACTTTCTTGCTCGACATGATAGTATGCTATCTGGTTACTCTTCACCTTAACGTGTATACTGATTGTCTCTCTGTTACATGTTGGTAAAGCCCTTAGGATGTGTACTTGACTGCCTGGACTATGATGCAGATCATACTAGTGGGGACATGGTAGTCCATAAGTACATCCTTCAAGGTCCCTAGTCGTGGGTGTATCGTGACGGGGCATCGATATACCAGAGTAGACTAGCGTATTCCTTCTCGACCCATGTAGATGGGCGATGGATGATCCCATATCCTGTAAGTCTATGCTACCTCTCCCGGTACTTTCGGGCATGCGGAATTTGACGAAAAACAATTTTCTAGAGGTGGTAACATGGACTAAAAACCGGATCTTTGTTAAACATCTAACTAACAACCTAACTAGGAGTTGTTAACTACTCGGTTAGGGGGTTATACCTTTCTTTCTTGACCTCCATCGCCTTCAAGCCTCGATGGTTATCCGGATCGGCTTCACTCCGTCGTCTCCTTGCGCCGAAGATAGATCTACCCGAAAGCTTCTACCTTTGGCTTCTTCTTCGATCTGTGAAGAAACTAGTTCACTTGGTTTGCTAAACCTTGTGAACTAGAGTGAGTAGAGGAGAGTGTGTTGGGATTTTCTCTATGGTTCTTGGTTCTCAACACATGAGACAAGTGAACCATAGACTAAAGAGAGGGAGAGCAAGACGAAGAAGATGAGAGCTCAAGAACACAAGAGAGAGAATGAAAATGATAGAATCAGAAAGACTTTTCTCTCTTGGCTCTCATAATCCAAAGCCATCATCACAAAAATAGTAATCAAGTATTGTGTAAATGGTTTAAGCTACAATAGCCATATCATTTCATGCACCCATTTCTCACAAGAGAAACAAGCAAGTAAAAAGTCTTTGCCATGAAATGATAGCCATTATCATCATGATGGTCAACTAGTCAAACCTAGTCAACCGGTCAACAAAGTCAACAAGTCAACAAAGTCAACCCCTCAACAACCATGTCACCATAATACTTAATTAATATTATTGTTAATCATATATCATATTTTCATTAGGGTTGAGCAAAAAGTCAATGGTCAACGGTCAACAGTCAACAACCCTAATGAGAATCCTCTGCTTCTGTCTCTCCGTCAACTGTGCATACACACCCGCATCCGCATTCCGAGGAACACGAATACATACTGGATAAAACCAATCGCAAAACGTACACTAGGATCTGGCTTAAACCAAAGCCCGCTAGTGTTAACTGTCCGGACACTGTACGTGCATAAGTGCACGGATGTGACCGAACCCTGTCGCAAAACCATGCGACCTGTCGTAAAACCATGCGACCTCTACTCTTTTGCCTAAAGGAGAATAGCTTTCTGTGTGGGACTCTAAAGACTCGACACTACGCTGGCAGTGGGTTTAACCACAGACCGCAAGCGGCACTAGTTGTGCGTACCGGTCCCCAGATAGAAGCCGACAAGAAGACTGACGAGGTGAAACCCATCTGAACTCCTACTAAGCCTGACTGTGACAATCTCCGTACATTCCGGTCTGTTCGTCTGATACATCGCATGGCGGGCCTAGGGGGCGGCAAACGTCAGTCCCCTAATAGCGGTACAAGTCGTGTCGGAGTGAAGCCCAAAACACCCTGAGATAACACTGGAAGCCTACCAGTATATCTCGATTGCCCTGGCCAGGGACTACTCGTGTAATGGCTCTCCTAGACACAGCGGGATGTCAACCCCCAATACCCGGACAGACGAATCCTGTCTAACCGTCACGGCCTCCAAGTGCTTCGGGACTGCACCCAACTACTACCTGTTTGCACGACTCCTTTGAGCCATGGCAGGGTAGTAATCAAAGTACAGTAGGAACACACTCGAGGCGAAGTGACAGTGTCAAGTCAACGGACTAAGCTGTACTCATGTCGCCTGGGAACTGATAACTGACGATAGGTATAGTACCAACCGGTCAGTTCCCGACGAGTCCTTTCCAGTGTACTCGTAACCTAACGAGCACCCGTATACTATCTCCAGTACGACGTACTGATGGCTGTGGGACAGACCATCTCCCACACTGGGATGAGAAGCGCATACGCTTGTCTACTCCGGAGTATCGATGCCCTGTCTTGATAGTCCTGCGACTTGGGACCTGTATAAGGATGTGCTTATAGATTACCCAGCCCCTACTAGTGTGACTGCCATCACAACGCTGGTAATCAAGCAAAGATCCTAAGGGCTCCACTAATGTGTATGGGTGATATACTAAAATAAATACATGTACACATTGAAGTAGAAACAAACCAAGTAGCATACTACTATATTGAGCAAGATTGTTTATACAAGGTGAATATCCCAAGCTTCCATTAAGTAATATACAAACTAGTATGATACAGTAATGGCCTCTAGGGCATATACACTAACATATCCATTGGTGTTTGACATCAGAGATGATATACGGGTGCTCAGTGGAGACTGGGTACACTGGACGGACTCGCCGAGAACTCCCAGATGGTATTATACCTTACGTCAGATGGCAGTTCTCTGGTGACACTGGTACAGGTTAGTCTGTAGACCCGAGAGCGTCATAGAGTCTTGTGTGATTCCCACCGTGCTTTGATTTCCACCTTACCACGTCCAAGAGGGCGTGAAAAACGGTGGTTTTTGGGTACAGTCCCGAGTCACATGGAGGCAATGAGAGATAGGAGGGGTTTCGTCTCTCCCGGTATTGGGGGTTGATGTTGCGCTATGCTCGATTGGCCATAACAGGGAAGTCCCTAGCCAGGGCTGGTTTAGAGATTTACTGGTAAGTGTTACCAGTAGTTTTTCGACCCGTTATGAGCCTCATATCAGCATGACTTATCGGTTATTGGTGTCTGACGTTTACCACCCCTAAACTTGATATGCGACATATCAGACGAGGAGACCGGACTGTACGGTAGTGTCATTGTCAGGCTTTTTGCAGGAGTTGGAGCGGGCTTGCTTGCTAATCTTCTAATCGCTCAATACCCGGGTAGCCGTTACGTCCAGCTAGTACCGCTGACGGCTTGTGGGTGCTTTATATGATCATCACCTACTGCCGGCGTATTGACGAGTCTTTAGAGTCCTACATAGAGGTTTTACTGACTCAGGCAAAATGAAATAGAAGCGCATATGTGATATGTGCGGGACCGAGAATAATGCGAGTATGCGATATCGTATTCAATTCTCGCGATGTTTGTATGGATCGGTTATATGCGATATAACCAGGTTATCGAATCAAAGGTTGATTCGATAAGTCGATACATTGGATGTTAGTCGGTTATATGTGATATAACCGGATTATTAATTCAAGTGTTGAGTTAATAATTTAGTGTATAATTGTATATGTGATATACTAATTTAAATTAACTAACATTGGTTCACTTAAGTATTTGTTTTTCTCACTTGTGCACAACTTAATATATATGTGATATATATTAATTTGTGTTCATTTTGTATCATGGTTGTTGATACACACTACATGGGTGTATGAGATATACACCATTATAATTATATTGGTTAGGTTTTTATATTTAAAGTAATTCTAAAAACAAATGGATAATGAGCTCACATGCATGAAGCTTCATGAAGCTTATGGTTGCATTGACTTAGTCTACTAGTTTTGTTTTACTTAAGATATTAATTAACCTAACCACTATAATTAGCCATGGTTATCTCTCTACATGAGTTAGTATATGATACCCACTCACCCATGGTTAGCTAACTCTCTCTCTTGATTAGTTTTCATTCTCATTTTGAGCTCATCTTCTTTCTCCTTCAATTTCTTTCTAGGGTTCGATAAAGAGAGAGAATGATAGTGAGAAAAGAAATTCTAAAGTGTACCCATTTCCTATTTCATCATCCTCTACTAGACTAGCACTTTAGTTTAGGGTGTTTGCTTCACTAATTCTCTAGTTAGTGAAGTAGAAGCTTGAGTTCGTATTCCCTCGAGGTAGATCATCTTCGGCCTCAAAGACTTCAAGAAAAACCGTTGCCCTCTTCTTATGGAGCAGTCCGAGAGGCCGGATCAGGTGATACCGCCTCAAGATGTGTCTGGATCTCTGATGGGACCTGGGTTCCTTCGCTAAAGCTATAGCCCCGTTGTTGTCGCAATACAGAGGTATTAGATCAACAATGGACGGAACCACCTGAAGTTCTTTCAAGAACTTCCTCATCCAGACAACCTCTTTTACGGCATCAGATGCAGCGATGTATTCCGCTTCCATCGTCGAGTCTGCAACGGTTTCCTATTTGGAACTCTTCTAACACACCGCCCCTCCATTGAGGGTAAAGACAAAACCCGACATGGACTTGGAATCATCCTTGTCACTCTGGAAGCTGGAGTCAGCAAAGGTCTCGATCTGGAGGTCTTTTCCGCCATACACCAAGAACATCTCCTTAGTCCTTCTCAGGTACTTGAGAATGTTCTTTACCGCTATCCAGTGTTTCTCCCCAGGGTTTGACTGATACCGGCTTACTACACTCAGTGCATAAGCTACATCCGGTCTGGTACACAACATCGCATACATTATAGAGCCTACCGCAGAAGCGTAGGGTATAATAGACATGCGATCCCTCTCCAAATCAGTCTTGGGAGACATCTCTTTAGAGAGGGTGATCCCGTGACATGCCGGTAGGTTACCGCGCTTGGAATCTTCCATACTGAATCTTTTCAGTATGGTGTCGATGTACCTGGACTGTGAAAGTCATAATATCCTCTTGGATCTATCACGATGGATCCGGATCCCCAGGATGTATGAGGCATCACTCAGGTCTTTCATGGAGAACCTATGAGACAAGAACCCCTTGACAGATTGTAGCATAGGAATGTCATTTCCTATTAAGAGAATGTCATCCACGTATAAAACGAGGAATACTACAGTTCTCGCTACAAATCTACTATAGATGCATGGTTCATCTGGATTTTTGATAAAGCCAAATTCCTTGACCTTCTCATCAAAACAGATGTTCCAACTCCGCGATGCCTGCTTTAGTCCGTAAATAGACTTAAGCAACTTGCATACCTTTTCGCTGCTCCCACTCTGAATGAAACCCTCTGGCTGGTCCATATAGACACACTCCTCTAAATTTCCATTTAGAAAAGCAGTCTTTACGTCCATCTGCCAAATCTCATAATCGTGGAAGGCAGCAATGGCAAGAAGGATCCGAATGGATTTCAGCATAGCTACTGGAGAAAAAGTCTCGTCATAGTCCAAACCAGCTCTTTGACGAAAACCCTTTGCAACCAGTCTAGCTTTATAGGTCTCAACCTGTCCATCTACACCAATCTTCCTTTTGAAGATCCACTTGCATCCTACGGGTTTTACCCCGTCTGGAGCAATGTCCAACTTCCATACTTTGTTGGTGTACATGGACTCCATTTCGGTCCGCATTGCATCCAGCCATTTTACCGAGTCAACGCTCTGAACGGCCTGCTGGAAGCTAGTAGGCTCATCATAATCTATGATGCAATCCTCTCTATCTCCGTCTATGAGAAAACCGTAGTATCTCTCGGGCGGAAGAGACTGCATACTACTCCTGCGGAGCGGCATAAGAATGTCCTGTTCTTTTGAACCCTCTGGTTCCACAAAGCTTTCAGTAATAGTCTGTGGTTCTGGAATTTCTTCCAGTTCTACTGCGCTCCCACTAATTTCTTTTTCTAAGAACTGGTGTTCTAGAAAGTGGGCATGACGAGAAACAAAACCTTTTGTTCCTCTTCGCAGTAGAAGAAATATCCCTTGGAATTCTTTGGATATCCCACAAACTTGCACTGTACTGAGCGTGCCTCGAGCTTGTCCTCATGCTGCTTTTAACAAAAGCTGGACTTCCCCATGTCTTAATGTGATTAAGATAGGGTCTCTTCCCACACCACATCTCATATGGTGTAGTAGGCACAGTCTTAGTAGGAACTCGGTTCAAAAGGTATGCAGCTGATTCTAGCGCATACCCCCAGAATGATCGCGGTAACTCAGCGTTACTCATCATGGACCGTACCATATCCAATAGGGTTCGGTTCCGTCTCTCCGATACACCGTTATGTTGCGAACTGTATGGAGGAGTAAGCTGAGAGAGAATTCCATTCTCTTTTAAATAGTCCAGGAACTCGGCACTCAAGTATTCTCCACCCCGATCCGATCTTAGAATCTTGATACTTTTGCCGGTTTGTTTTTCTACTTCATTCTTATATTCCTGGAATTTTCCAAAGGCTTCGGACTTATGTTTCATTAAGAAGACATAACCGTACCTTGAAAAGTCATCCGTAAAAGTAATGAAGTAAGAATAACCGCTTTGCGCATGTGTAGACATTGGACCGCACACGTCGCTGTGTACGAGTCCCAAGAGCTCGCTCGCTCTTACTCCATGTCCAGTGAACGGAGTCTTTGTCGTCTTTCCTTTGAGACAGGATTGACATGTGGCATACGATTGATATTCGAACGGATTCAAATATCCTTCTGTATGTAACTTCGTCAACCTTCTCTCATTGATGTGACCTAGTCTACAATGCCATAAGAAAGTCTGATTTATTTTCGGAGACTTTCTTTTATGCGTATTCTGGACATTGAAAATTTGTGGTTGGTTTAATACGTATATACCATTGCTCAATGTACCTGACCCAATCAAAACTTGATTAAGGTGAATGTTTACAACATTACTTACAAACGCAAATTCATAACCTTCTTTAGAAACCAAAGATACAGAAATGATATTACAAGTTGCGTTGGGTACAAAAAAGCAATTACGTAAAACCAAAACATGTCCATTTGACATTCCCAGGTGATAGTACCCCACGGCCTTAGCATCCATGCTAGCTCCGTTTGCAACTTTGAGGGTCATGTCACCTGCCTTCAAAACCCTACGGTTTCTCAACGTCTGTAAAGAATTACAGATATGAGATCTTGATCCGGTATCCAATACCCAGGAAGTAGAGTTTATTGAAAGACAGTTTTCAATAACTTACACACCTGAAGCTGAAGCCGCAACCTGCTTCAATTCCTGTGTTCTGGCTTTCCAAGCCCTGCAATCGTTCTTCCAGTGTCCTTTCTTATGACAATAGAAGCATTCTTCTTTATCCACAAGCTGCCCCACTTTCTTTGTTGCTTTTGCTTTTCCCTTCGTATCCACTTTACTAACACCGCCCCTTGGTTTGGCGGGGGCTTTCTGCTTCTTTCCCTTGGCTTTCGCCTTGGACCTAGAAGAGGAAGATCCTCCTACAAACAAAGTGGATGTTTCCCTACCTTTCTGTAGGGTGCCCTCTGATCAGTCAAAAATAATGTTTTTTTAACACGACAATTCCCCTATCATTTGCACTCAAATAGAAGTGTTCGGCATTCATATTTCACATATTAGCAAATCAGTTGTTAAATATCAGATTTCATGTGTTAGACTTTTAAAACGACACTTTAAGGGAAGTTGACCGCATTTCATGGCATCGCATCATCTCCGTATTTGCGCAACACTTGTTTCGAGATTTGTGCAGGAAATTGCAGGAGCAAAGTCAAAAGAAGCTGATCAAAAATACACCAACTCCATGATTTCAGATCTGGTAGCAATCCAAAGGGAGAAATACAATTCAACATATCAGATAAAGGCCCATAAGACAGCCAGAGAATTACCATTGAAGTTTCAAGCCATGAAGCCCCCAAAGAGCCGCGGAACCGCGGCGGGAGCCAGCTTATGCCGAGGAACCGCGGCTCTTTTGCCACGTCATCACTTGAATTTTGGTGCATAATTCTTCTCTCAGTGGCTACACCTCATTTTGACACGTCAAATTCCAGAAGGACCTTGAAGCTACTGCCAGATTAGTAAAGATAATTAAGCAAAGCTAATCCTAATTAAGCTCCTAACTAACCTCTTCTAGAAACTCCCTCCTAACTAATCATATCTAGAAGCTTCTCCTCTAACTAACTTTTGGAGGGAAATTCAAATTTCCTCAACAAACTTTTGGAGGGAAACTTAAAATTCAAATCCTAGATCTAGGGTTTAGATGGCTATAAATAGGAACCTAGATCTAAGGGTTGAAGGGGTTCAATCTTTGTTAATCCTTAGCTAATCTTTAGTCTTCTTCAATTCTTCATCTTCTTCCACAAGTCTAGTGACAAGGCTTGTGCGAAACCCTAACCCTAATTCCACTCCAAATTCAAGATCTTGAGTACCAATCAAGCAAGAAGCCCTTCAACCTTTTAGGAGCGGAGCCGATCTCCAATCGAGCAAGTGATCCAAGCCGATCCGCGACTCACGGAGCCGAGCGAAGCCAAATCGACGATCGAGTTCTTCCTCTTGTAGTTCTTGAGCGAATGTAATGAAATTGTTGATATAAATAAAAGGTGAAATTCTTTATTCTTGCTTTCTTTAATTTCTTGCATCATGATTCGATCTCAATTTATGATTGTAGTTCTTGTGATGATGTTTGAATAAAACTCCGCTCGTCGAGGAGTCGGGACGATCAATAGAATGATGATGTAACAAATCTTTAAACGATTCTTGAGTCCTACGAGTTTTGTAAACCCTAGCAAGTTCAAGAATCGATGACCTAGTTTCGTAGTGATGCTTTCTTGATTGTGATCGCTCGAAATTAGGGATCTACGATCGTTTCTTGAATTTACTAGAGGCTAGAATGTGAATGATATCAACGAAAGAATAAGGGATAAATGATGAAACCCTAGTTTCACTAGAAATCCCTAATTCTCGTCGATCATCATCGATCTAGTATCAATCCATCGAAGGATGAGAATACGTCAACTTGAGATTGCATCACATCTATAGATCCGATCAATTCCTGCGAGCCTCATTTCGATTCTTGATATTTGGTTTGGAAAAATCAACAAACTATCAATTATTGATTCTATCTTTTTCTTGTTATTAGATCTAGATTTTTCTAATTCTTGAACTTCAATTCTTTAAATCATGAATTGTTTTGTTTTCTTTTCTTTAAAGTTTCGACTCATCTAATTCAAAAGATGAACTATTACACTGTCCCTGTGGACGATTCGCACTCACTTACAATCTACATCCGACACCGTAGTTGATTGCGGTCAAATAATTTTTGGTTGTGATTTCTTTACAATTTCAAATACTACACAAACAAGAATTTATTTCAATCAAATGGCGCCGTTGCCGGGGACTATTTGATTTGATATACACAATCCGAAATCTTTACAATCACCCTCTTCACTCCTCAGCATGTTGAGGAGTTCTGAAAGTTCAACTTCTTTTTCTTGTAAGTTGAAGTTCAGGATAAACTGGGCATAAGTGGAAGGAAGGGACTGGAGAATCAAGTCCGTATAGAGCTCGTTCTTTAACGTGGTACCAAGTTCCGCGAGCTCCTCAATGAAGCCAATCATCTTAAGTACGTGTTCCGCTACCGATGATCCGATGGCCAACCTTGCCGAAAATAACTTCTTCGACACTTCGTATCTTGCGATACGAGATTGCTCTCCATACAGTTCTTTTGTATGGAGAAATATGGATTCGAGGTCCATATTCTCGTGCCTCCTCTGATGTTCGTTGTCTATAGAGGCAAGTACGAGGCACTTGGCCTTCGCGCTATCAATCTCCCAAGTCTTACGGATTTCCTTATCCGCGACGCTGGAGGTGGGACTTGGGACAGGGGGAGCTTTGGTGGTAAGAAGATACCCCAGCTTGTCGTAAGTGATTGCCATTTTGACATTCCTGAGCCAATCTTTGTAGTTTGGCCCTGTCAGTATGTTTTTATCTAGAAGTAACTTAAGTCCAGTCATGTCGATTGGTCGCTGCAATTAGGAGAGAGAAGAAGAAACACTCAGCATGATGCTCTTGCAAGTTTAGAGTGATTTTTAGTTTGTCTAAACAGGATGGCTCCCACTGTTTCTCGAATCCCTCCTCAAATTAAAAAGGAAGAATTAGTTAGGATCAATCTCACCGTACAATACTTGCTTAACCGTTCGGCCAGGCTGGTGTCGGTACTTCGAGGGAGGTTTTCCAACGCTTTCGCGAAGTTCCTTAATTTAAGAACCTCTTTTCCCTGGGGGCGTAGCCCCGCTAACACCTTTCTAGACACCTACTAGGTTTATAGCATTGATCGTTAAGTGAGAAATTTCCCGAGGAGTAGCATATACTCACAGTAGGATCGGGATCCAAATATCATCGCGTGACGAAACTGAAGGAATCCTACCAGAATCATCACACTCCAAATGATATGCAACACTAGCAAGTTTTAGTTCTTTTGAAACTACCGATGTGGATTTTTGCCCCATGCTCTTATGACCTTGACTTTGGCCAAAATATCATAAGTCACATGTCAAGTTCTGCCCGTCATTATCCAGGTTAATTTGGATCCATCCGTACCTACCCTTGACTTTGGCCAAAATGGCAGTACGACTGTCCCAAAACAACGCATCTATCTATGCTACACATGAATACCCAATAGCTACCAATCACTATGCCTTGACTTTGGCCAACATACATAGCTTGAATACTATTGACTATTTATGTGAAACGACGGAGGGCTACGAATGGTTTTGGCGAAACCGTGAACGTAGTGAACTTGATTTAGTCGATGGAACGAGATAGCTTTTAAAAGGAGTGGCTCAAACTCCGCATTTGAAAAGTTAGTTTTGAAAAGAACCGAGTGGTTTTTCGAAAGTGTTCCAACGACTTTTACTTGGTTTATTTTCTTGCATTAGTTCTTTTAATGCGTGATATTCTTGCATTAGTTCTTTTAATGCGTCCCATCATTTAATCCTACCATTGCAGAAAACAGCCAAAATATGACGTACGCTTATGCCATTCGCATTCGCCATGGGGCCCCGTCATTACCCGTTAGGTTACTTAACTAACGACAGAGCGGGGGCTGGGCTAGCGCGGCTGTAAAACATAAGCAACGCCTAAATAATATCATAAATAGATATATTGCAATAATAGCCATTTCAGATCACAGATGAACACATTGGATATACTAGGAACCCGCAATTCGTACGAGCCTGTAACGAAAAGCAGATTACACGGTCGCGGTGAATAGCCAAACCCCACCCAAGACCCCTACAGGTGCGGCAAACTACCCGCCAAGTACCCGAAGCGAAGCAACCTCCCTCATCTCCGTAAGTAGGCCACTCGGCACTTCGGCATACCCGGTAGTTTGTGCACCCCCTCCATGGGTCTATCCTAGGAGCAAAAACAGTAAAAAGAAATTATACAATGACGGCTACAACCCCGACCCGGTTGTGCGGCCATACAAATAATTATTACATCAATTTACAAATTTACATGAATTGAAAGAAAAGAAAACTCTCGTCTCACAACCCCCGGCTATTCACCCGCGACAATCCAATGAATTCATATACACATTCCAATGACATTACAGATCATAGATTTGTATAACCCCTACTAATCGACATATAGCGATTAGCAGACGTTCAATACAAATATCACATCACAGAAAAACCCGTCAGCTTAAGTCTTTTAGAAGTTCGATCAAAAATACGGATTTTTAGGCCCCAAACACAAAATTTTCATTCTGGAAAATCTGGGCAGAAAATACATATTCCAAAACTCCCAAAACAACCCCAGAAAAACACTGCACAAAATTTGGACCTCGGCCGAGTCAACTCGGCCGCGTTTCCGCGGCGGGAGCGTGCTCCCGCCGCGTTTCCGCGGCGCTTTGAACGGTTCGTGGGACCAAATTTTGTGGTTATTCTATAAAAAGCCTGAGCCGATTTTTAAGATGAAATTTATCAATTTTTGAACAGAATAAAAATCGGCAGAAACTTGACATATCGGGTTCGTTTCATGACTTTTTCTTTGATCGATCTTCTAGTTACTTTGCAAACATGTTAGATAGTGTTTAACTAGGCTCTGATACCACTGTAAGTCCATGCTACCTCTCCCGGTACTTTCGGGCATGCGGAATTTGACGAAAAACAATTTTCTAGAGGTGGTAACATGGACTCAAAACCGGATCTTTGTTAAATATCCAACTAACAACCTAACTAGAAGTTGCTAACTACTCGGTTAGGGGGTTATACCTTTCTTTCTTGACCTCCTTCGTATTCAAGCCTCGATGGTTGTCCGGATCGGCTTCACTCCGTCGTCTCCTTGCGCCGAAGATAGATCCACCCGAAAGCTTCTACCTTTGGCTTGTTCTTCGATCTTTGAAGAAACTAGTTCACTTGGTTTGCTAAACCTTGTGAACTAGAGTGAGTAGAGGAGAGTGTGTTGGGATTTTCTCTATGGTTCTTGGTTCTCAACACATGAGACAAGTGAACCATAGACTAAAGTGAGGGAGAGCAAGAGGAAGAAGATGAGAGCTCAAGAACATAAGAGAGAGAATGAAAATGATAGAATCAGAAAGACTTTTCTCTCTTGGCTCTCATAATCCAAAGCCATCATCACAAAAATAGTAATCAAGTATTGTGTAAATGGTTTAAGCTACAATAGCCATATCATTTCATGCACCCATTTCTCACAAGAGAAACAAGCAAGTAAAAAGTCTTTGCCATGAAATGATAGCCATTGTCATCATGATGGTCAACTAGTCAAACCTAGTCAACCGGTTAACAAAGTCAACAAGTCAACAAAGTCAACCCCTCAACAACCATGTCACCATAATACTTAATTAATATTATTGTTAATCATATATCATATTCTCATTAGGGTTGAGCAAAAAGTCAATGGTCAACGGTCAACAGTCAACAACCCTAATGAGAATCCTCTGCCTCTGTCCCTCCGTCAACTGTGCATACACACCCGCATCCGCGTTCCGAGGAACACGAATACATACTGGATAAAACCAATCCCAAAACGTACACTAGGATCTGGATTAAACCAAAGCCCGCTAGTGTTAACTGTCCGGACACTGTACGTGCATAAGTGCACGGATGTGACCGAACCCTGTCGCAAAACCATGCGACCTGTCGCAAAACCATGCGACCTCTACTCTTTTGCCTAAAGGTGAATAGCTTTCTGTATGGGACTCTAAAGACTCGACACTACGCTGGCAGTGGGTTTAACCACAGACCGCAAGCGGCACTAGCTGTGCGTAATGGTCCCCAGGTAGAAGCCGACAAGAAGACTGACGAGGTGAAACCCATCTGAACTCCTACTGAGCCTGACTGTGACAATCTCCGTACAGTTCGGTCTGTTCGTCTGATACATCGCATGGCGGGCCTACGGGGCGGCAAACGTCAGTCCCCTAATAGCGGTACAAGTCGTGTCGGAGTGAAGCCCAAAACACCCTGAGATAACACTGGAAGCCTACCAGTATATCTCGATTGCCCTGGACAGGGACTACTCGTGTAATGGCTCTCTTAGACACAGCGCGATGTCAACCCCCAATACCGGGAGAGACGAATCCTGTCTAACCGTCGCTGCCTCCAAGTGCTTCGGGACTGCACCCAACTATTACCTGTTTGCACGACTCCTTTGAGCCGTGGTAGGGTAGTAATCAAAGTACAGTGGGAACACACTCGAGGCGAAGTGACAGTGTCAAGTTAGCGGACTAAGCTGTACTCATGTCACCTGGGAACTGATAACTGACGATAGGTATAGTACCAACCGGTCAGTTCCCGACGAGTCCGGTCCAGTGTACTCGTAACCTAACGAGCACCCGTATACTATCTCCAGTACGACGTACTGATGGCTGTGGGACAGACCATCTCCCACACTGGGATGAGAAGCGCATACGCTAGTCTACTCCGGAGTATCGATGCCCTGTCTCGATAGTCCTGCGACTAGGGACCTGTATAAGGATGTGCTTATAGATTACCTAGCCCCCACTAGTGTGACTGCCATCACAACGCTGGCAATCAAGCAAAGATCCTAAGGGCTCCACTAATGTGTATAGGTGATATACTAAAATAAACACATGTACACATTGAAGTAGAAAAAAACCAAGTAGCATACTACTATATTGAGCAAGATTGTTTATACAAGGTGAATATCCCAAGCTTCCATTAAGTAATATACAAACTAGTATGATACAGTAATGGCCTCTAGGGCATATACACTAACATATCCATTGGTGTTTGACATCAGAGATGATATACGGGTGCTCAGTGGAGACTGGGTACACTGGACGGACTCGCCGAGAACTCCCAGATGGTATTATACCTTACGTCAGATGGCAGTTCTCTGGTGACACTGGTACAGGTTAGTCTGTAGACCCGAGAGTGTCATTGAGTCTTGTGTGATTCCCACCGTGCTTTGATTTCCACCTTACCACGTCCAAGAGGGCGTGCAAAACGGTGGTTTTTGGGTACAGCCCCGAGTCACATGGAGGCAATGAGAGATAGGAGGGGTTTCGTCTCTCCCGGTATTAGGGGTTGATGTTGCGCTATGCTCGATTGGCCATAACAGGGAAGTCCCAAGCCAGGGCTGGTTTAGAGATTTACTGGTAAGTATTACCAGTAGTTTTTCGACCCGTTATGAGCCTCATATCGGCATGACTTATCGGTTATTGGGGTCTGACGTTTACCACCCCTAGACTTGATATGCGACATATCAGACGAGGAGACCGGACTGTACGGTAGTGTCATTGTCAGGCTTTTTGCAGGAGTTGGAGCGGGCTTGCTTGCTAATCTTCTGAACGCTCAATACCCGGGTAGCCGTTACGTCCAGCTAGTACCGCTGACGGCTTGTGGGTGCTTTATATGATCATCACCTACTGCCGGCGTATTGACGAGTCTTTAGAGTCCTACATAGAGGTTTTACTGACTCAGGCAAAACGAAATAGGAGCGCATATGTGATATGTGCGGGACCGAGAATAATGCGAGTATGCGATACCGTATTCAATTCTCGCGATGTTTGTATCGATTGGTTATATACGATATAACCAGGTTATCGAATCAAGGGTTGATTCGATAAGTCGATACATTGGATGTTAGTCGGTTATATGTGATATAACCGGATTATTAAGTCAAGTGTTGATTTAATAATTTAGTGTATAATTGTATATGTGATATACTAATTTAAATTAACTAACATTGGTTCACTTAAGCATTTGTTTTTCTTACTTGTGCACAACTTAATATATATGTGATATATATTAATTTGTGTTCATTTTGTATCATGGTTGTTGATACACACTACATAAGTGTATGAGATATACACCATTATAATTATATTGGTTAGGTTTTTATATTTAAAGTAATTCTAAAAACAAATGGATAATGAGCTCACATGCATGAAGCTTCATGAAGCTTATGGTTGCATTGACTTAGTCTACTAGTTTTGTTTTACTTAAGATATTAATTAACCTAACCACTATAATTAGCCATGGTTATCTCTCTACATGAGTTAGTATATGATACCCACTCACCCATGGTTAGCTAACTCTCTCTCTTGATTAGTTTTCATATTCATTTTGAGCTCATCTTCTTCCTCCTTGATTTTCTTTCTAGGGTTTGATAAAGAGAGAGAATGATAGTGAGAAAAGAAATTCTAAAGTGTACCCATTTCCTATTTCATCATCCTCTACTAGACTAGCACTTTAGTTTAGGGTGTTTGCTTCACTAATTCTCTAGTTAGTGAAGTAGATGCTTGAGTTCGTATTCCCTCGACGTAGATCATCTTCGGCCTCAAAGACTTCAAGCAAAACCGTTGCCCTCTTCTTATGGAGCAGTCCGAGAGGCCGGGAGCATGATGATCGCAGCGAAGGGACTACTACAAGGAGCTTAAGAAGTGAAGGACTGGTCTACAAAGGTTTTATTTCGTATTCACTTAGAAATAATTGTTATTTACTATCATGTGTTACCCTAATTATCTAGCAAAGATCTTGTTTAGAGTTATTCGGCACGGCTAAAATTTTAATCGGGCATGGTTGATGCCTTGTAGAACCTTCTTAGAGTGCCTAGTAACCCTACAGCATGTAGCAAGGTATGCGTAAATACATGTCAATAATGATGCAATACCCTCCAGGTATATGAGTAGCTTGTAGCAAGGTATGTGTATATACATGTCAATAATGACGCAATACCCTCCAGGTATATATGTAGCATGTAGCAAGGAATGTGTATATACATGTCAAGAATGATGCAATACCCTCCAGGTATATGTGTAGCATGTAGCAAGGTATGTGTATATACATGTCAATAATGATGCAATAATCTCCAGGTATATGTGTAGCTTGTAGCAAGGTATGTGTATATACATGTCAATAATGATGCAATACCCTTCAAGTATATGTGTAACTTGTAGCAAGGTATATGCATATACATGTCAATAATGATGCAATACCCTCCAGGTATATATGTAGTGTAAGGTTTTGAAAATCGTTCAGGTGAAATTTCGGTTAATCGGTAAAATAACGGGCGTTTTCCGTAAAAATCAAGATATGAATATCTTTTAATATAAAATTAAATATACATATTCTAGCTATGTAATTGCTAGTATTTGGTGTTTATTAAGCCACTTGTAAAATTTCTAATTTATTGAAATTTTTTCCGAAATTAATTATTTTAATATTATGTTAAGTCGTCACTAATACATTTAATTAGGAATAATTACAAATTGGAATGGGTTGATACAAATTTTTTGCATCATGACACACTAAATGAACATGTAAAATATTGTTTTTGAAATGAAATGAAACTGTCAAACGGTGTTAGAAAATATCGAAGAAAAAGGTTTAAATAGTGAAATTAGTGTAAATGGAAATTGGGGTATAACATTTATCATTTTTCACTCACCCACATTAACCCACAGCCTTTCTCCTCTCCCTAAATCAGTAGCTGCCCCAAGTTGCCCTTTATTTCCCCACTTGAATTTGCTAAAAGAAAACAAATGAAAAGAAAAGAAAAGAAAAGAATAAATATGTATAAGTATGGGCTTTGTTGACTTTGGTCAATTCTTGACTTTACCCACACCCCCACACCCTCTCTCCTTGCCTTCCTCAATCTGGCCGAGCCCTCCCTCTCCCTTAACAGCAGCCCCTCCCTTTTCCCTCATTTCTCTTGAAAAAAATTCATCAAAATTGCCTCACAATCCATCAAAAAAATCCCAAAATCCAAATCCAACTCTTATCCATTTTAGTTTAGCCTATCATGCTTGGATTGTGGTGAAAAGAGAGCAAATTGGAGGCCAAGATTTTCATGCTAGATTCCTAATCTTGTGAGGTATAAATCTTGGCCTTTTGTTAATTGTTTTTTGAATACTTTAAATCAAGCATAATTAGTTAATAATTTGGGTTTAATCGAATGTTTGGAAAATCTAGTAAGGGTTTATGAAATTCAAGTTAGGGTTTTTTATTATGTAATTATGGTCTCAAAGTGTAAGTTATCATCTTATGAAATGATAAAACCAATCTAGTTGCTAATTACAAATCGCTACTTGTAAAAAGTCCAAATTAAGCTTTTTATGCAAACTAGGGTTTTCATGAAATACATATATATGTGAGATTAAAATATGGTTAGGGTTTTTATCACATTATTAACATTATAAGTTATAGTTTAATAGTTTAGATCATCCAAATCCAAGCTAAATTGTTGTTTGTGCATTTTTGCTATAAAATGGTTGAAATTGGATAAAAATTGCAAACTAGTTTTTGGTTTAATGTAATTTAGCAAGATTAAAAATCTATTAAATACTTATGTGGCCTAATTAAGATAATTAGTGAGTATTGTGACCACTAGTTTGCTAAATCATCAAGACTTGTAGTAAAACGGTTAACGACCTCCTTTACTAGACTTTTTGGAAATAAACCGATTTGATCAATTTATTAGTTTTGATGATTTGCATTCTATTTCATAGATTTTTAGTTAGTTGTAAGACCATGATTGGTACGTTTGGTATTTTTATCGATGGTTTCACGTTTGTACATCGACATCGAGGGTTGGTTTGGCTATTCTTGCATGCGTAGGCTATAGGTTTTGACCTATGCGTGATACGCGTGCCGATTTGGTTTTTGTATGCCGTTTTGATTTCGAATTGGGTTTTTATGCGATACGATACGTTGTGACATGTAGGTACCCCCATGTGGATTTTGAGACGACAAGCAAGCACATGGCGGCGGCGGCACCGACGATCGAAGATCAGGTGAGTAGATTTATATCTACGGGGAGAAGTCGGGTGGATGGCGTGTAGCACCCCCGCAGTTCGTAGTATATTTATGATATATAATTGGATATATTTGTGGATTATGACCCGTGGATGATTATCAAGTTATGATTATGTGTTTGTGGTTAGTTTGGTGTTATTAGAAGGGAACTAGCATAGCTTCTTAGTCGCGAAACCTAGAATAGCTTTACACCAACACGCACACACGCATTCACATACATCTATTTACATGCGCGTATATGGGGATATGTATATATATATATATACACACACACATGGGTATGGGACTATGTGTGTGTGTATATATATATACGCATACATATACATGGATTATGAGGATAGTACTTGGGATTGGAGATGAGTCGATGAGATTGGGCTTGAGCCGTGAGATCGGTGATGTGACAGGGTTCGTATTTGAGTTACGACGTGATATGTTTAGCGGGTCCTTTAGGCGTGGTGTTTTCATACACACGCATGCATACATAGATGGTATCGGTATTGTACTAGACGTAGATCAGTACCCCGGATCTTGATTTTGATAAAGAGGATACCAGATGAATAATGTGATGAATGTGATATTTGACCCGTAACCAGATTTGGGATACCGTACGACGAATTTACGTACGAGCTTTATATTAATGATAGATCCGCACTCTTGACTTGAGGACGTCATATTATAGATATTGTATCGTATGTGATACTATTGAGGCCGGATCACCGACTATTATATATATATATATGTGTGTGTATCGACTCAGATGTTAGGCGGTTTCCTTACCTTTCAATCAGCCTGTTTAGTTTGGCCATGTTGTGTACTTGTAAATGATAGATTAGATTCGACTCATACCTATTTCAAAAACTAACGAATCATGTGTATTTTAAAGACGGGACAAGGGATTCTACGGATATTTCAAATGACGTATCTTTTCTTAAAAACACCGTAGCCCTTATTTTCAAAACACCACGATTCGTGTTATTTCAAATGGCACCACTGTATGACTCATATTTATATAAATGCGGATTAGTTATTATTGTGTTTATCATTCAGCTCCCGCATATTATTATTGTTCCCATCGCATTTGCATGTTTATATTGTACTTCCATATGCCATTATTAAGATCATGCTGTCAGGACATCAGCACCATTACCGATGATGCGTATGTTCCACATACACTTACTTGCCGGCTCACACACATCATCATCGGTAATTGCCATGTCACGTACACTTTAGAAAATACCTTTTCATTGACATAGCTTGATAACTGATAGTCGCAATATGTTATAGCTTCCATATGCTAGTTTAAATATTGCATTCATTGCATGATAATAGGTGCTTTCATATATTTATTGGTTATGCAGTATTATGGAGATTTATGCCGGTATTCACTATTTACTGGTATCATGATTTTGATGATTTCGGATTTACATGAGATTTCTGGATTTGGGGGAAAACCGCAAGAATTTAATAAAAGCTTAGTATCATCATTTTAAAATGCAAACTGTGGTTTTCTCATGATGTATTAGTCGTCCTCCATGAGTTTTCATGATTGCTGTTGGATTTCGAGACCCGATTCGAGGAGTTGGATGAACTGTCTCGGGTACATGGTGGGCCCGGTATGGTACCCCGGGGCAAGAAGCTCGAGTTGTATTCGATTAGCCTGGCAGGGGAGCACTACCTACCTGTGATATTATTTGGACTTGTCGGTTATCCGGAGGATACCGGCCGGAGTCATGAGATGGATACAGGCTGATCCGTTCTGCCGGAGCCCACGGGCCGATCCCTCAGATGATACAGATGCCTGACATATTGATATTTAAGATCTGAGATTTGAGATATTGAGATTTGATATTGAGATACTGAGACTTACGTTTTGTGTCGATGCTGACACTGATTTCTCTGTTGCTTTCATTGATATACATATAGAAATCTCATTGATTAAAGAAAACAGTTGTCTCACTCATGATATATTCTGTTTCCATTCGTAATGCATTCATACATCATATATATCTGATATGTTGCTATCTGAGGCACTGACACGAGCACGTAGTATTGCACTTATTTGTTGATGGATCAAGATATTATTTGAGGATATTGCCTGATATGACCTAGGATAGCGTTATGCATGCGATTTCTACTCGTAGATGTTTTCTACTCACGAGTTGGCAACTCACCCCAGTTGTGCCACAGTTCCTTGCAGGTTTTGCCGTACAGGTTTCGTTGCGGCTTTTCTGGCACACTGTTACTTCCGGGTGATTGCTTTGGTAGTTGGGTTCTTTGCATCAGGACCACCATTGTTTATTTATTTTTTCAGTTGTATCTAGAAACTCCATCAACCAGATTGTTTATTTGATAGAGATAAAGACCAGACTTGTTATTCTTTTAACGTTAGAGTCGCGCGATGTATTATTATGTTTTTCATGTTGTTTTGAGTTCTTTGAGTTTTGATCCTCGCCCTTCGGCGTTGTATATTATATTGCTTGCGTGGTTGTGACCGTCGTTTGACGAAGAGCTAGCTCCCGCTTGGGGATGCCTTTTTTGTATTTCGTATACTATTCATGTTGTATCCCGTTTGGGGGCCAGTATTTACAAAGGAGACTCTGTCGAAATTTTCAGAAAATACTTGATGTTTTTAAAACGCATAATTCGGCTTATGCTATTAAAACTACTTTCTTTAAATTCGTTTTTCCTTCACTCCACTGCTTCTTTTGGTTTTGATTTCTTGGTTTTGGCTTACTTAGATTACGTACGCCTCGAGACGTTTCGTAATTTAAGTGCCAGTCACGCTCGGTACTTTTCGGGTCGTGACAAAGTTGGTATCAGAGCGTCAAGTTTTACCTTCAGAGTGTAGGATGACCCTTGGTTGATGGAGTAGGTAGCTTGAGTAGAGTGACGCACCGTACGTATGTTCCGCGACATATTTACGATACGATACTCCGCTTAAGAAGACTTAGGATGTACATTTCTTTGCATACTATTATATTCATTCCTATGATCTATCCTCATCAGTACCAGTTATGGTTTTGGTATCACGGTTGTACGGGCGTGGAGAGCTACGGCTAGAGTTGCGGTCGGCTCGGCATGAGCTCGTCATGGACGAGGACTGACCAGAGCATGATTCCAGGGACACACGGTTGCATATAGAGGCGCTATTTTATTGTGTTTTCGTGCCACGAGCGTTGGATGTATCGCTTATTCATGATGATTGATGCACTGTTCAGCGTGCAGATGAATAAGCCAGTTGTTGCTACGAACGACGAGATATTGCCCCAGATGTTGGAGCTATTGCAATACGAGTTGTACTTAGAGATATGATAGAAGGTCGCTAGTCACCCGAGGATGACTGACTAGGACATGTGATTCATTGCCTACCCCGATGCGAGGTCATCGGACTGATTGATTCCAGCTAGAGGCGATTTCACGCTGATACGTTCAGAGTCGATATAGACGATCGAATGTCAGGGACCCAATTTCCAAGTTTAAAGTATTCGGAAAGACATGCAAGAAATTCTATGGACCCTCTAGAAGAATGAAACCCAACTCGACATAATGACCATGTGAAAGCCTTTGAACCTTAGGGTTTGTGGCAGTTCCGCGGTGCCATTAGTGAGGCTTGGGTTTGCCCTTCTACGGCTGGTCCACCGATGCTATGGTATGTACTCGATACTATTAAACTGTACCCAAGATGTTGAGCACTTGGGGGATTATGAGTTTTTGACGAATCGATCGAATGGTTCGACTTCATTCAGATGCTATGTGGTGAGATGCATTGCTTGGGAGACTCCAGATACTAGTATAGCCGTTGGAGCGCAGTCCATGCAGCCAAGATGAGACGAGTCTGAAGCAGTCGACAGTAGAGAAAGGTGGAGCAAAAGGTTCGTACGAGATCTTGATGGGATGACGTTCCACTCCGCCGACATCAGAGATGTGATACGCAAGCAGAAGCGTTGACTATGGATATATCTTCCAGGAGGAGTCGCGATGAGTATGCAGCCGTTCCGGAACAAGAAACATATTTAGTGAAGGGTGATAACTTCCGGACAGTTCGGCAGAGACGAGATTTGGGAGAGTCCTCGACAGGACATTTCTGGAATAAATTACGAGAAGACTTGGACCCAGGAGCGGTCATGTTACGCACACCAGCAGGCCAGAGTTCGGCATCGTCGACGAGACATGTTACGAGTAACCATGACAGTTGGCCAGAGATTCTTAGAGGATGTGCTTGAGCGGGACTATTCTGCCATACTTGATTTCGGTATTTTGGACGATCTATTCGCATGATTGAGTTTTGATGATTGAGTTTCATGATATTTGTTTCGTGCACCATGGTTGCACCTACTGGGTATTTATATTTCGTGCACAGTTATTGCACTTGATATCGTTTTCGTGCCTTGGTTGCACATGTTTATGATTTCATGGGTTTCATACAGTTGATTTGATTTTGTGCATATGTACGCACACGATTTGGTTTTTGCACTTGGTATGGTTCACATATGCTTGCAGTGCATTGATACGTATTTGTGCATCGCTGTGGCACTGGACTACGATTTGATATCATTTGAGATATGGATTTGGACTGTGATACACGATATTTTTTTTTGTGCACCTTGTGCACTTGATTTGGATCTTCGCGCATGTTGGGCGCATGTTGTGAGATGGGATTTTGGTGCACACCAGATGCACTAAATCGAGATTGTTCGTGCATGTCAGATGCACCTGATTTTTCTGTCAGGCACAGACGTTGCCTCTGACAGGCGTTTCGTGCACACCCGTTGCACTTAGATGTTGTTTCTGTGCACATGTATGGCACATTCATGGATTTTGATTTCCGTGCGCACCAGACGCACGTAGCATTCATATGCACATTTTGGGATTGATTTCTTTTGGAGTAGTATATTTTTGATACTTACTTTTGGTATAGTAGCTGAGCAGGACTAGTCTTAGGACAGTGCCTGACTATGTTTTGCATGCATGGATAGTTATCGAAGGGATTTCCAAAGAGGAGCTATAGTCTCAGTATTTACCTATGTGTCCATGATGACACGAAACTTTTTACAAGGGAAACCCTTCTAAATTAATTTCAAAACGGCAGGACGTGCATATTAAACAAAGGATATATATATATATATATAGTTATTTTCTTATAATAGACGTCCGCCACTGTGCAGTGTTGCGAACATCGCACGGCGATTTGAAAAAGGTTTGGCATGCATTGCATCCAGATGTTTTAATGATGTTTACCTGTATAGTTCTAACGTTTACAGGTATAGTTTTGATGTATATCATATTGATTTTCGTTTTGGATCTTGACATTGGTGTCTTCACCATAACTCCGATGATTGCGGGATGCTTGACGGAGTTTTGATTTTGGTTTATATATCAGTTTTTCATGCGCATGAATTGCGTTACGATATGTTTTATCTATTTATGATTTCGGAGTCCCGACAACTTGATGGTTTTGCAGAATGTTTTAGTATTTGGGGGAGTTTTAATTTAAATTCGGGGACCGAATTTCTTTAAGGGGAAGATTGTAACGTTTTGAAAATCGTTCAGGTGAAATTTCGGTTAATCGGTAAAATAACGGGTGTTTTCCGTAAAAATCAAGATAAAAATATCTTTTAATATAAATTTAAATATACATATTCTAGCTATGTAATTGGTAGTATTTAGTGTTTATTGAGCCACTTGTAAAATTTCTAATTTATTGAATTTTTTTCCGAAATTAATTATTTTAATATTATGTTAAGCCGTTACTAATAAATTTAAATAGGGATAATTACAAATTGGAATGGGTTGATACAAATTTTTTGCATCATGACACACTAAACTAACTTGTAAAATATTATTTTTGAAATGAAATGAAACTGTCAAACGGTGTTAGGAAATATCGAAGAAATAAGCTTAAATAGTGAAATTAGTGTAAATGGAAGTTGGGGTATAACATTTATCATTTTTCCCTCACCCACAATCACCCACACCCTCTCTCCTCTCCCCAAATCAGTAGCAGCCCCAGGTTGCCTCTCATTTCCCCACTTGAATTTGCTAAAAGAAAACAAATGAAAAGAAAAGAAAAGAAAAGAATAAATATGTATAAGTATGGGCTTTGTTGACTTTGGTCAATTCTTGACTTTACTAACACCCCCACACCCTCTCTCCTTGCCTTCCTCAATCTGGCCGAGCCCTCCCTCTCCCTCAACAGCAGCCCCTCCCTTTTCTCCCCTCATTTCTCTTGAAAAAAATTCATCAAAATTGCCTCAAAATCCATCAAAAAAATCCCAAAATCCAAATCCAACTCTTACCCATTTTAGTTTGGCTTATCATGCTTGGATTGTGGTGAAAAGAGAGAAAATTGGAGGCCAAGATTTTCATGCTAGATCCCTAATCTTGTGAGGTATAAATCTTGACCTTTTGTTAATTGTTGTTTAAATACTTTAAATTAAGCATAATTAGTTAATAATTTGGGTTTAATTGAATGTTTGGAAAATCTAGTAAGGGTTTATGAAATTCAAGTTAGGGTTTTTTATTATGTAATTATGGTTGCAAAGTGTAAGTTATCATCTTATGAAATGATAAAACCAATCTAGTTGCTAATTACAAATCGCTACTTGTAAAATGTCCAAATTAAGCTTTTTATGCAAACTAGGGTATTCATGAAATACATATATATGTGAGATTAAAATATGGTTAGGGTTTTTATCAAATTATTAACATTATAAGTTATAGTTTAATAGTTTAGATCATGCAAATTCAATCTAAATTGTTGTTTGTGCATTTTTGCTATAAAATGGTTGAAATTGGATAAAAATTGCAAACTAGTTTTTGGTTTAATGTAATTTAGCAAGATTAAAAATCTATTAAATACTTATGTGGCCTAATTAAGATAACTAGTGAGTATTGTGACCACTAGTTTGCTAAATCATCAAGACTTGTAGTAAAACGGTTAACGACCCCCTTTACTAGACTTTTTGGAAATAAACCGATATGATCAATTTATTAGTTTTGATGATTTGCATCCTATTTCATAGATTTTTAGTTAGTTGTAAGACCATGATTGGTACGTTTTGTGTTTTTATCGATGGTTTGACGTTTGTACATCTACATCGAGGGTTGGTTTATCGCACCAGTTTTATGGTATCGGTTTTGACCTATGCGTGATACGCGTGCCGATTTGGTTTTTGTATGCCGTTTCGATTTCGAATTTGGTTTTTATGCGATACGATACATTGTGACATGTAGGTACCCCCATGTGGATTTTGAGACGACAAGCAAGCACGTGGCGGCGGCGGCACCGACGAGCGAAGATCAGGTGAGTAGATTTATATCTACGGGGAGATGTCAGGTGGATGACGTATAGCACCCCCGCAGTTCGTAGTATATTTATGATATATAATTGGATAAATTTGTGGATTATGACCCATGGATGATTATCAAGTTATGATTATGTGTTTGTGGTTAGTTTGGTGTTATTAGAAGGGAACTAGCATAGCTTCTTAGTCACGAAACCTAGAATAGCTTTACACCAACACGCACACACGCATTCACATACATCTATTTACATGCGCGTATATGGGGATATGTATTTATATATATATACTCACATGGGTATGGGTCTATGTGTGTGTGTGTGTGTATACGTATACATATACATGGATTATGATGATAGTACTTGGGATTGGAGATGAGTCGATGAGATTGGGATTGAGTCCGTGAGATCGGTGATGTGACAGGGTTCGTATTTGAGTTACGACGTGATATGTTTAGCGGGTCCTTTAGGCGTGGTGTTTTCATACACATGCATGCATACATAGATGGTATCGGTATTGTACTAGACGTAGATCAGTACCCCGGATCTGGATTTTGATAAAGAGGATACCAGATGAATAATGTGATGAATGTGATATTTGACCCGCACCCAGATTTGGGATACCGTACGACGGATTTACGTACGAGCTTTATATTGATGATAGATCCGCACTCTTGACTTGAGGACGTCGTATTATAGATATTGTATCGTATGTGATACTATTGAGGCGGGATCACCGACTATTTATATATATATATATATATATATATATATATATATATATATATATATATATATATATCGACTCAGATGTTAGGCGGTTTCCTTACCTTTCGATCAGCCTGTTTAGTTTGGCCCTGTAGTGTACTTGTAAATGATAGATTAGATTCGACTCATACCTATTTCAAAAACTAACGAATCGTGTGTATTTTAAAGATGGGGCAAGGGATTCTACGGATATTTCAAATGACGTATCTTTTCTTAAAAACACCGTAGCCCTTATTTTCAAAACACCACGATTCGTGTTATTTCAAATGGCACCAGTGTATGACTCATATTTATATAAATGCAGATTAGTTATCATTGTGTTTATCATTCAGCTCCCACATATTATTACTGTTCGCATCGCATTTGCATGTTTATATTGTACTTCCATATGCCATTATTAAGATCATGCAGTCAGGACACCAGACCATTACCGATGATGCGTATGTTCCACATACACTTACTTGCCGGCTCACACACATCATCACCGGTAATTGCCATGTCACGTACACTTTAGAAAATACATTTTCATTGACAAAGCTTGATAACTGATAGTCGCAATATGTTATAGCTTCCATATGCTAGTTTAAATATTACATTCATTGCATGGTAATAGGTGCATTCATATATTCATTGGTTATGCAGTATTATGGAGATTTATGTCGGTATTTACTGTTTATTGGTATCATTATTTTGATGATTTCGGATTTACATGAGATTTCTGGATTTGGGGGAAAACCGCAAGAATTTAATAAAAGCTTAGTATCATCATTTTAAAATGAAAACTGCGGTTTTCTCATGATGTATGAGTCGTCCACCATGAGTTTTCATGATTGCTGTTGGATTTCGAGACCCGATTCGAGGAGTTGGATAAACCGTTTCGGGTACATGGTGGGCCCGGTATGGTACCACGGGGCAAGAAGCTCGAGTTGTATTCGATGAGCCTGGCAGGGGAGCACTACCTATCGGTGATATTATTTGGACTCGTCGGTTATCCGGAGGATACCGGCCGGAGTCATGAGATGGATACAAGCGGATCCGTTCTGCCGGAGCCTGCGGGCCGATCCCGCAGATGATACGGATGCTTGAGATATTGATATTTGAGATATGAGATTTGAGATATTGAGATTTGATATTGAGATACTGAGACTTACGTTTTGTGTCGATGCTGACACTGATTTATCTGTTGCTTTCATTGATATACATATAGAAATCTCATTGATTAAAGAAAACAATTATCTCACTCATGATATATTCTGTTTCCATTAAGGCATTCATACATCATATATATCTGATATGTTGCTATCTGAGGCACTGACACGAGCACGTAGTATTGCACTTACTTGTAGATGGATCAGGATATTATTTGAGGATATTGCCTGATATGACCTAGGATAGCGTTATGCATGCGATTTCTACTCGTAGATGTTTTCTACTCATGAGTTGGCAACTCACCCCCGTTGTGCCACAGTTCCTTGAAGGTTTTGCCGTACAGGTTTTGTTGCTGCTTTTCTGGCACACTGTTCCTTCCGGGTGATTGCTTTGGTAGGTGGGTTCTTTGCATCAGGACCACCATTGTTTATTTATTATTTCAGTTGTATCTAGAAACTCCATTAACCAGATTGTATATTTGATAGAGATAAAGACCAGACTTGTTATTCTTTCAACCTTAGAGTCGCGCGATGTATTATTATGTTTTTAATGTTGTTTTGAGTTCTTTGAGTTTTGATCCTCGCCCTTCGGCATTGTATATTATATTGCTTGCGTAGTTGTGACCGTCGTTTGATGAAGAGCTAGCTCCCGCTTGGGGATGCCTTTTTTGTATTTCGTATACTATTCATGTTGTATCCCGTTTGGGGGCCAGTATTTATAAAGGAGACTCTGCTAAAATTTTCAGAAAATACTTGATGTTTTTAAAACGCATAATTCGGCTTATGCTATTAAAACTACTTGCTTTAAATTGGTTTTTCCTTCACTCTACTGCTTCTTTTGGTTTTGATTTCTGGGTTTTGGCTTATTTAGATTACGTACGTCTCGAGACGTTTCGTAATTTAAGTGCCAGTCATGCTCGGTACTTTTCGGGTCGTGATATGTAGCATGTAGAAAGGTATATGTATATACATGTCAATAATGATGCAATACCCTCCACGTATATGTGTAGCTTGTAGCAAAGTATGTGTATTGATTTGTTCGAAAGAGTGTGTTTGTAGAATAACCGCAATCAATAACGGTGTCGCGTGTAGCTAGACCGAGGTGAGTACGAGTCGTCCTCAGGGAAACACTGAATGTTTTACTCTTACTTTAGATGTGTTGAGAAAGAGAGGAGGGATAAAGAATTTTGAAAAATGGTTTCTAGATCTACGTTAAGCAAGATTGCAAAATATAGATCTAGATTATTTTAGGGATGCAGATAATATAATAAGAGGGCTTGTAGGGTTCGTTAGGATTTAGTAGTCATGGACGATTAATTAAAGGTTACCCTTTTTATCCTTTAATAGATTTAAAACTAGAACGACGGTGATGCGTGTAGATTAGGGTTTCTGGAGGGAAAAGGAATCCTACTCTTAACCCTTATCTCGACACGGAACTCCGTTCAAATCTAGCCTTTACCAAAACAATCATTAATCTAATCTCTAATCGCGGTCGGAACTAGCAAAGAATTCCTAGCACGCCTGATTAGGATGTTAATGATTCTTTTGATAAAGTTCATAAACTTTATAGGACTTAAAAAGGGTTTAGGGATGTTCATCATCCATTAGCCTACCTTAATCCTACGAACCCTAACAAGCGGAGAATTACTCGCGCATGTTGGGAGAAGAAGATGAAAAGACAGAGAGGGGAAACATAATGTAAAATGCAAAAGAATTAAATAAAATAGCTACCTTTATTAATCAACTTGAACAATCTACACTTTATTCCGTAGAAAATGATTACAAAACTAGTTTCTTCTCGATCTTTCCTAAGGAGGTAGACGAACAGTTGATGATCAGCCAGGATGCGTGAGCGTCTGGGGCTTCGTGATCTCGTCGGCTTGATAATTTTTCCAATAGGCTCTCGGTCCCTATTTATAGTCCAAAGCTAGAAACCCTTGCTTCCAAATTAGGTAAATAGTAGTATAGATTTTCCCTAGAAATTTTCATCAATTAAATCTTCAAAGATGCCGCGGATCCGCGGCCCAAGCGGGGGTATGGTCGTGGATCCGCGGCCATTACATCATATCCCTTCATCAAACTTTAGGGCTTCTGTTCTTGTGACATTTGTATTTCTCTGGAACCTTCATAATTTGGAAATCTTTTCTTTTCTTCTGCCAGAATTGATTTCTTCATTTTGATTTCTTAATTAGGCAGGTTAGCTTTAACAACTTGATTTCCTTGATTTAAGACCTGAAAATTCTGCACAACAACTCAACAAATAATATTTAGTAGACTTAGTTCTACTAGGATTAGGTCAATGATATTATTTGCATACATTTTCCTACCAATTGCTAATTATAATATATCAACACATGGAAAATAGTATTTTTACACATAAACCCTCATATGTATGATATATTATAATAAAGACCTTTTTTAATATGGAAATGGTAGGAAAAATGTAATAACAAATGTGCAGTTTTATCAACTGAACATTTATATACATGTCAATAATGATGCAATACCCTCCAGGTATATGTGTAGCATGTAGCAAGGTATGTGTATATACATGTCAATAATGATGCAATACCCTCCAGGTATATGTGTAGCTTGTAGTAAGGTATGTGTATATACATGTCAATAATGATGCAATACCCATCAGGTATATGTGTAGCATGTAGCAAGGTATGTGTATATACATGTCACTAATGATGCAATATCCTCCAGGTATATGTGTAGCATGTAGCAAGGTATATGTGTAGCATGTAGTAAGGTATGTGTACATACATGTCAATAATGATGCAATACCCTCCAGGTATATGTGTAGCTTGTAGCAAGGTATGTGTATATATATGTCAATAATGATGCAATACCCTCCAGGTATATGTGTAGCATGTAGCAAGGTATGTGTATATACATGTCAATAATGATGCAATACCCTCCAGGTATATGTGGAGCTTGTAGCAAGGTATGTGTATATACATGTCAATAATGATGCAATACCCTCCAGGTATATGTGCAGCATGTAGCAATGTATGTGTATATACATGTCAATAATGATGCATACACACTCGCATCAACTGTGCATACACACCCGCAATCCGTGTTCCGAGGAACACGAATACAATGAGATAAAACCAATCCCAAAACATATACTAGGATCTGGCTTAAACCAAAGCCCGCTAGTAATAACTGCCCGGACACCAAACGTGCACAAGTGCGCAGATGTGAACGAACCCCGTCGCAAAACTATGCGACCTCTACTCTGTTTTGCCCAAAGGCGAACAGCCCTCTGTGTGGGACTCTAAAGACTCGACACTACGCTGGCAGTGGGTTTAACCACAGGCCGCAAGCTAGTACTAGCTGTACGTAACGGTCCCCAGGTAGATGCCGATAAGAAGACTGATGAGGTGAACCCATCCGAACTCTTACTGAGCCTGAATGTGACAATCTCCGTACAGTCCGGTCTGTTCGTCTGAGAGTATCGCATGTCGGGCCTAGGGAGCAGTAAACGTCAGTCCCCTAATAGCGGTACAAGTCGTGTCGGAGTGTAGCCCAGAACACCCTGAGATAACACTGGAAACGCTACCAGTATATCTCGCTTGCCCTGGCCAGGGACTTTGTGTAATGGCTCTCCTAGACACAGCGCGATATCAACCCCCAATACCGGGAGAGACGAATCCTGTCAAACCGTCACTGCCTCCAAGTGCTTCGGGACTGCACCCAACTACTACCTGTTTGCATGACTCATTTGAGCCGTGGTAGGGTAGTAATCTAAGAACAGTGGGAACACACTCGAGGCAAAGTGACAGTGTCAAGTCAACGCACTATGCTGTACTCATGTCACCTGGGAACTGATAACCGACGATAGGTATAATACCAAACCAATAGTTCCCAGTGAGTCCTGTCCAGTGTACTCATAACCTAACTAGCACCTGCATACTATCTCCAGTACGACGTACTGATGGCTGTGGGACAGACCATCCCGCCTCCTGGGATGAGAAGCGTATACACTAGTCTACTCTGGAGTATCGATGCCCTGTATCGATAATCCTATGACTAGAGACCTGTATAAGAATGTGCTTGTAGATTACTCAGCCCCCACCAGTGTGACTGCCATCACAACATTGGTAATTAAGCAAAGATCCTAAGGGCTCCACTAATGTGTATAGGCGATATGCTAAAAGAAACACATGCACACATTAAAGTAGAAACAAACCAAGTAGCATACTACTATTTTGAGCAAGATTGTCTATACAACTGTGAATATCCCAAGCTTCCATTAAGTAATATACAAACTAGTATGATACAGTATTGGCCTCTAGGGCATATACACTACCTTTCATCTCGATCAGCCGCTCGAACTGAGTCTGGGGTATGGCCTTCGTGAATGGATCCGCAGTGTTATCTTCAGTAGCAACCCTCCGAACCTCGATCTCCCGGCGATCCACGATCTCCCTGATCAGGTGATACCGCCTCAAGATGTGTCTGGACTTCTTATGGGACCTGGGTTCCTTCGCTAAAGCTATAGCCCCGTTGTTGTCACAATACAGAGGTATTGGATCAACAATGGAAGGAACCACATGACGTTCTGTCAAGAACTTCCTCATCCAGACGGTTTCTTTTGCGGCATCAGATGCAGCGATATATTCCGCTTCCATCGTCGAGTCGGCAACGGTTTCCTGTTTGGAACTCTTCCAACACACTGCCCCTCCATTGAGGGTAAAGACATAACCCCACATGGATTTGGAGTCATCCTTGTCACTCTGGAAGCTGGAGTCAGCAAAGGCCTCCATCTGGAGGGCTTTTCCGCCGTAAACCAAGAACATATCCTTAGTCCTTCTCAGGTACTTCAGAATGTTCTTTACCTCTATCCAGTGCTTCTCCCCAGGGTTTGACTGATACCGGCTTACCACACTCAGTGCATAAGCTACATCTGGTCTGGTACACAGCATCGCATACATTATAGATCTTACCGCAGAGGCGTAGGCTATAATGGACATGCGATCCCTTTCCAAATCAGTCTTGGGAGACATCTCTTTGGAGAGGGTGATCCCGTGACAAGCCGGTAAATTACCGCGCTTGGAATCTTCCATACTGAATCTTTTCAGTATGGTGTCGATGTACCTAGACTGTGAAAGTCCTAATATCCTCTTGGACCTATCACGATGGATCCGGATCCCCAGAATGTAAGAGGCATCACCCAGGTCTTTCATGGAGAACCTGTGAGACAAGAACCCTTTGACAGATTGTAGCATAGGAATGTCATTTCCTATCAAGAGAATGTCATCCACGTACAGAACGGGCAATACGACAGTTCATGCTACAACTTTACTATAAATGCATGGTTCATCTGGATTTTTGATAAAGCCAAATTCTTTGACCGTCTCATCAAAACAGATGTTCCAACTCCGCGATGCCTGCTTTAGTCCATAAATGGACTTAAGCAACTTGCACACTTTCCCGCTGCTCCCACTCTGAATGAAACCCTCCGGCTGGTCCATATAGACACACTCTTCCAAATTTCCATTTAGAAAAGCGGTCTTTATGTCCATCTGCCACATCTCATAATCGTGGAAGGCAGCAATGGCAAGAAGGATCCGAATGGATTTGAGCATAGCCACTGGAGAAAAGGTTTCGTCATAGTCCAAACCAGGTCTTTGACGAAAACCCTTTGCAACAAGCCTAGCCTTATAGGTCTCAACCTGTCCATCTACACCAATCTTCCTTTTGAAGATCCATTTGCAGCCTACGGGTTTTACCGCTTCTGGAGCAACGTCCAAAATCCATACTTTGTTGGTGTACATGGACTCCATTTCGGTCCGCATTGCATCCAGCCATTTTACCGAGTCAGTGCTCTGAATGGCCTGCTGGAAGCTAGTCGGCTCATCATTATCAATGATGCAATCCTCTCTATCCCCGTCTATGATAAAACCGTAGTATCTCTTGGGCGGATGAGACTGCCTACTACTCCTGCGGAGTGGCGCAGGAATGTCCTGTTCTTTCGAACCTTCTGGTTCTTCTAAGCTTTCAGTAATAGCTTGTGGTTCTGGAATTTCTTCCAGTTCTATTATGCTCCCACTTATTTCTTTTTCTAAGAACTGATGTTCCAGAAAGTGGGCATTACGAGAGACAAAAACCTTTTGTTCTTCTGCGTAATAGAAAAGATACCTCCTGGAGTTCTTTGGGTATCCCATAAACTTGCACTGTACTGAGCGTGCCTCGAGTTTGTCCGCATGCTGCTTTTTGACAAAAGCTGGACATCCCTAAATCTTCAGATATTGAAGATAGAATCATGAAGGTATCTACGAAGCATCGACACATGGAACATGGGGTGAACATCCGGAAAAATGGGCGGGAGCGCCAAACGATAAGCAACAGCACCAACTCGCTCAAGGATCTCGAAGGGACCTACAAATCTGGGACTGAGCTTCCCTCTTTTCCCAAATCTCATAATGCCCTTCATCGGAGAAATCCGCAGGAATACATGATCCCCCACCGCGAACTCAAGTCTGCGACGACGACGGTTGGTATAAGACTTCTGTCTGCACTGGGCTGCTCTCATCCTGTTCTGAATCAGCTGGATCTTCTCCGTAGTCTCCTGAACTAGCTGGGGTCCCAAAACCCTACTCTCACTGAGTTCGGTCCAACAGACTGGAGATCGACACTTCCTACCGTACAAATCCTCAAAAGGTGCCATCTGAATAGTCTCCTGAAAGCTGTTGTTGTCGGAGAACTCAATAAACGGCAAGTGACGATCCTAATTGCCACCAAAATCAAGCACGCACGCCCGAAGCATATCCTTTAGAGTCTGTATCATCCACTTTGACCGACCATCGGTCTGCGGATGGAAAGCAGTGGTAAAACTCAACCAGGTACCCAAAGCTTCCTGAAGCTTCTGCCAAAGACGGCTAGTGAACTGGGTGCCCCTGTCGGATACAATGCATATGGGAACGCCGTGCAAACGCACAATCTCATCTATATACAACCGAGCATACTGAGCATAACCGAAAGTGGTCTTCCCTGGAAGGGAGTGAGCCGCTTTCGTCAACCGGTCAACAATCACCCAAATGGAGTCATACCCCCGACTGGTCCTGGTAAACCCACAACAAAGTCCATGGAAATCTGCTCCCATTTCCACTCAGGAACGGGCAAAGGCTGCAACTCTCCAGCCGGTCTCTGATGCTCATCCTTGACTTGCTGGAAAGTCAGGCACCTCGAAACGATGTCCGAAACATCGCGTTTCATCCCTTCCCACCAGTAAATGTCTCTCAAATCTCGGTACATCTTGGTGGAACCTGGATGAACGCTAAAGGCTGACTGATATGCCTGCTCTAGGATCCCGCGTCTCAACCCATCAATATCTGGTACACACAAGCGAGTCCCATAACGTAGCACACCCTGGTCATCAATCAAGAACTCTGAATCTGTACCCCGCAGAACAAGCTCAAGAATCTCAGACAAACGGGCATCACTGGGCTGCGCCTTACGGATACGATCAAATAGAAGTGGACGGGCGCGGACATGAGCAAACTGTCCCCCAGTGGAAGTGAACTCAAATTGTACTCTACCATCGCACAAGATCTGCCAATCTGCATAAGACTGTCGCTGAACTGCGCTCAACTGGGACAAGCTACCCCCGGGCCTACGACTCAAAGCATCAGCTACTACATTCACCTTGCCCGGATGTTAAAAGATCTCACAATCATAATCCTTCACAAGCTCCATCCACCTGCGCTGTCTCAGATTCAGATCCCGCTGCTGGAAGATGTACTTCAAGCCCTTGTGGTCCGTGAAAATCTGACACGACTCCCATACAAGTAGTGTCCCCAAATCTTCAACACAAAGACCACCGTGGCCATCTCAAGATCATGAGTAGGATAATTCTGCTCGTGTTTCTTTGGCTTCCTAGAAGCATAAGAAATCACTCTATCATGCTGCATCAGTACACAACCAAGCCCCTCTCGAGACGCATCGCAGTAAACAACAAAGCCACCTGATCCAGAAGGCAAAGATAGAACTGTTGCGGTCGTCAACCGAGTCTTCAACTGCTGAAAACTTCGCTCGCATGCATCAGTCCAAAGAAAGGGAACCCCTTTCCAGGCCAGTCCGGTCAGCGGTGCAGCGATACTCGAGAAATCCTGCACGAATCCGCGGTAATAACCAGCTAAGCCCAAAAAGTTGCGGACCTCTGTCATGGCTACAGGTCTGGGCCAAAGCTGTACAGCCTCGATCTTCCTCGGGTCCACAAGAATACCGTCTCCCGTCACCACATGACCTAGGAAGTCAACTCTATCAAGCCAAAAAGCGCACTTTGAGAATTTAGCATACAGCTGGTGCTCTCTCAATATCTGCAAAGCAATCCTCATGTGCTGCTCGTGCTCCTCACGACTCCTAGAGTAGACCAGAATGTCATCAATAAACACAATAATAAACTGGTCAAGGAACGGCCTGAAAATCCGGTTCATCAGATCCATGAATGCTGCTGGGGCATTAGTGAGTCCGAACGACATCACAAGAAACTCATAATGCCCGTAGCGTGTACGAAAAGCAGTCTTCGGAATGTCATCATTCCGAACCCCGCAACTGATGAAACCCGAACGCAAATCAGTCATAGAAAAATGTTTCGCACCCTGGAGCTGATCAAATAAATCGTCAATGCGAGGTAAAGGATACCTATTCCGCACTGTAACTTGGTTCAATTGACGATAATCAATACACAATCTCAAACTGCCGTCCTTCTTCTTGACGAACAACATAGGAGCTCCCCAAGGCGAAACACTCGGACGCACAAGTCCCTTATCAAGCAACTCTTGCAATTGATCTTTAAGCGCTCTAAGCTCTGTCGGAGCCATCCGGTAAGGCGGTATAGAAATAGGCCCCATGCCAGGAATCAGATCAATGCAAAACTCAATATCGCGCTCTGGCGGCAAACCAGGTAACTCATCGGGAAAAACATCGGGAAACTCTTGCACGATAGGAACCCGGTCCAACGACTCTACTGTGGCTCCACTATCATAAATGAAAGCTAAGAATTCACGACATCCTCTCCTCAAAAGCCGACTAGCGCAAAGGGCAGAAATCAAACCGTGAGGGGCGGCACCACGGCCCCCCTGCACAATCCGAACAGACTCGCCCGGAAAACTAAAACTGACTGTCTTCTCACGGCAGTCCACAGACGCATAACAAGCTGCTAACCATTCCATGCCAAGGAGAATGTCGAAGTCCAACATATCTAGAAGGATCAAGTCTACGGACGAATCTCTATCTCCTATACAAACGGCACACGACCGAAACACATGTCGCGCAACAAAAGAATCGCCAACAGGAGTAATCACAACAAGCGGCCGATCTAGCAAACATGACTCTCGGCCCAACCTCGGCACGAAGTGTGTAGAAACATACGAATGCGTAGATCCCGGATCAAACAAAACATGTGCATCAAAAGAACATACAGAAAGATTACCTGAAACCACTGCATTGGACGCCTGCGCGTCCTGATGAGTCAAGGCAAACACCCGAGCCTGCCCTTTACCGGCAACTGGCTGTCCTATGCCTCTGCCACCCCGTCCTCTCTGAAAAAACCCTCCGCGACCACGACCTCTCTGAACATAAGTCTGACGTGGAGCAACTACCGACACAAGAGGCAACGCTCTCTGAGGTGGAGAAGGTGGTAAGGTAACATGTGGTACGGCTGCCTCTCTCTGGTGTATAGCGGTACAATCCTTAACGAGGTGATATAGACTGCCACACCTAAAGAACCCACGCGTCGATTGCTGACCCTCCTGGGGATAAGTGCTGAACAACTGGCCTCGTCCCACGCTTTTGCTACTCCTTGTGCCTGAACGAACGCTGTCGCGGCGTCTAACCATTGGTCTCCGGGCTGATATACCAGTACGAACCCTCTTCGGTTCCGGAACAACCGACGACTCAGAAAGACGCTCCTCAACCAATAGGGCTGCGTCCACCACTGCTACATACATGTCACAATACTGTACGCTGATGGTGAGGAACAACTGGGTAAGCAGGCCTTGAACAAACCTCTTGACCCCATCTCCTTAGTAGCTACCAAATATGGAGCATACACAGACAGCTCAGTAAACTGCACATCGTACTCGACAACGTCATACCTTGAGTCTTGCGTAACGACTCAAAACTGCGCGCTCGAGCATCCCTGACGCTCTGCGGAAGAAAACGTGCAAGAAACACCGTCACGAATTTAGCCCAGGTCATAGGAGAGAGACCTGCGGCTCTACCCTTCTCTAAGGACTCGCACCACTTCTAGGCCAAACCCTTCAGACGAAAGCTCGCGAACTCTACCCATCTCGCGTCGGAGCATCTCATCGAACGAAATATCCTGGCCATCCGATCGATAAACGTCTGCGGATCCTCAGCTGCATCGGTGCCAGTGAAAACCGGAGGCCTCAGCCTCATGGACTTCGATAACGATACGGTGATCACCTCCGTAGCTGCAGGTACGACTGTTAGAACGGTAGGCACTAACACGGTCCCCGTAACGGGTAGAACAACCTCCTGCCTCTGCGCTCGAATGGCCTCAACTAACGACCCCACCATCTGGCTCAAATCCTGCATACTGGCCCCTAGCATAGCAATATGGTCTGTCGAAGGTGGAACAATCTGCTCCTGCACAATGGGCGTACCGCCTGGGTCAGTCCTCATCTCGGACGAGTCAACTCTGACCTTGGCCCTCGCGGCCGCTCTCTACGCCCTCGTAGTCTTCGGCGGCATAAAGGCTGGAAATGGAAACAGGATTCGATAAGAACACAGGAATCGAATCACAAGGATGTATATAATCACGGAAGGAATTTCAACAATAAGTCCTAAGGTCACTTTGGCGGAGTACCATGTCGTAAGTATGCCGCGGAACAAACACACGCTATGTTACTCTGCTTAAACTTCCTACTCCATCATACTAAGGTCATGCTACACTCCGAAAGGTAAAACCTAGGGCTCTGATACCAACTTTGTTATGACCCAAATTTAGGCACATGACCGGCACTTAGACTACGTAACGTCAACAGGCGTAACACAATTTAAGTAAGCCGAAAACCCAGCAATCTAAACCATTACAAGAAGTAAAGGATAGAAAACACTTTTAAAATCTCAAGTAAGAACTTAAAGCAAAATGTTTGTTTTTCATAAAAGTTTCGGCAGCACCTCCTTTGTAAAAACTAGCCCTGAAATGGGTACAAACATAAGATATAAGTAAAGCACCCCCAAACGGAGCAAATCTCGCCCAAAGGCGGAAACAACCACCACAACAGATATATGACGCCGTAGCGAAGAAAAGAGATATCAATATATATAAAGGCCGGCTCACACGAGTATTAGTTATATGTATGCCCTAGAGGCCATTACTGTACATACGATGTATATTGTAATGGATGCTAGGACATATATAGGGAGGACTTTCTTGCTCAACATGATAGTATGCTATCTGGTTGTACTTTATCTTAACATGTACTCTAATTGTCTCTATGTTACATGTTGATAAAGCCCTTAGGATATGTACTCGACTGCTGGGACTATGATGAGATCATACTAGTGGGGCCACGGTAGTCGACGAGTACATCCTATAACTATTCCTAGTCGAGGGTATATCGAGACAGGGCATCGATACACCAGAGTAGACTAGCGTATACGCATCTTGACCTATATGATGGGCGATGGATGATCCCATATCCATCGGTGTTTGACATCAAGGATGGTGTACGGGTGCTCAGTGGAGACTGGGTACACTGGACGGACTCGCCGAGAACTCCCAGATGGTATTATACCTTACGTCAGATGGCAGTTCTCTGGTGACACTGGTACAGCTTAGTCTGTTGACCCGAGATCGTCATAGAGTCTTGTGTGATTCCCACTGTTATATGGAGTAGGAAATTGGGGAATACCAGATTTTCCGTGCCGCCCAAACGAAGAAAGTGCATGCTGATGCATCATCTTCGGGTGTGTTCATTACATAGAACTGTTTTCTCAGTATCCTTAACGTCCTGGGTATGAGATACCGGATCAGGATCCCGCATATGTAATCTGTTACATGGGCTACAGATAGGTAAAGAACTGAGAACGGTGATAAGTTTCATGAGACAGAAAACGATGCAAGTGTTGCAACCAAGTCTGTTGGTCACTATCACCCTGTATTACCAGAATACATTGATTCTGAACGAATGTTATTAGATACCGAACCTGATATACAAAATCATATCAGTCTCTTTATTAGTAAAGAAAGGATATAATTTTGTATTGTTGGATAATGTTTTGAACATTTCCTATATCAAGAGTTGATCGGTTCAGGCACGTTATCTAAAAGCATTGACGTTCTAAATCAAACTACAGTTCTTAGTATACAGAACACACATGAAAGGAAGAGTTCAGAAATGAACGAATCCTTCTTGAGGCATTGTAGACTAGGTCATATCAATGCGACCCGACTAGCTAAGTTACATTTAGATGCATATTTAAATCTGTTTGAATTTACATCTTGTGAAACTTGCCGGTCATGTCACAAAGATAAGATGACCATAGCTCTGTTTATTGGAAACAGAGAAAGAGTTAGTGAACTCTTGGGATTGATACATGCTGATGTATGAAAGTCTCCTGTCTACACATGCCAAGACCGGTTCTTTGTACTTCATTACATTCTCTGATGATCTCTCAAGATTCAGACATATGTTCCTGTTGAAACACAAGTCCGAACCTTTTGAGATATTCACAGAGTGTAAGTTAGAAGTAGAGAACCAAAATACGGGTAAAAGTATTATGTCCTTTGATGTGATCAAGGAGGATAATACTTGAGCACGGAATTCCTAGACTATTCTAAAGGAGAATGAGATTCTCTCTCAGCATTACTCCTCCGTATACACCACAGTACGTCGGTGTATTGGGGCGGAGCAATAGCACCATATGTGATATGGTGTGCTCTATGATGAGTACTACTGAGTTTCCTATCTTCTTTTGGGTGTTATGCACTTGAGAAGCTGCATACCTATTGAATATGGTTCAAATCAAATCATGCCTACCACTTCATATGTGATATGGAAAGGGAAGAACCCATATCTTAAGTTTGTTATGATTTGGGGGTTGTCCGGTCTATGTCTAAAAGCAAAATCCGGACAAGCTCGAGGCAAGATCTGTTATGTAGAACTGGAAAGGTTCCAGCTATACAAACTGCAGCTGATGATTTGGTAGAACCAAAGGATTCAATAGTTTCCAACGAACCTCGGCCTCTCCGCCGATCTAGTAGGGTTCCTCACCCACCTGAGAGATACTTCGGTTTCTCTATGACAGTGGAGCGAGGATTGCATCATGAGATGATGACCAAACTAGTTTCGAGCTGGCCATCAGGAGTGAGACTCTGAAAGAATGGTCAGATGCTTAGCGATCTGAGATGGAATCCTTATACACCAACAAAGTATGGACTTTGGTTGCTTTATCTGAAGGGTTAAATTCCCATCAGAGCAAGTATATCTTGAGAAGATTATTTGGTGTACATGGAAAAGTTGAGACTTTCAAAGCTATGCTTAAGTCCATCCAGATCCTACTTGCCACGGCTACATACCATGACTACGATATCTAGCGGTTGGGTGTCATGACTGCTTTTCTAAATGATGTTTTAGAAAAGAGCGTCTATAAGTACATAGCCAGAGGGCTTCGTAGATAGTGGGAGCAGCAGAAACGTGTGCAAAATGCTTTATAGGATAAAGCAGGCATCGCGGAGTTGGAACATCTGTTTTGATGTGGTAGTCAAAGAGTTTGACTTCATCAAAATGGTAGATGAACCATGTATATACAAAAAGGTAGTAGGGAGTATGGTGGTGATCCTCGTAGAGTACGTGGATGACACACTCTTGATAGGGAAGGAGTTTCCTATGCTGCGCTCGGTCAATCTCCGCTTATCACAAGGATTCTCCATATAAGATCAAAGTGATACCTCCTAAATCCTAGATTTTGGATCTATGAGATAGATATAATTGGATATTAGGATTCTCACTAGATGTAGTGAGATGGTATCAATCGATCCTGGGGAGAATCACTGGAAAGGTTCCAGGGTGATAAGGACAACTGAATGTCAGTCGCAGGCATTGTCTTTACCCTCAGGGAGGGACGGTATGTTGGAAGAGTTCCAAGCTAGATACCGTGACATACTAGACGATTAAAAGCAAGATACATCGTTACCAAAGATGCTACCAAAGAGGCAGTCTGGATATATATAAGTTCATGAGATGAACTTCGTTCCTACCATTGTGTGACAATGGAGTTGTGGCTTTAGCCAAAGAACTACCGTCCCATCAGAAATCCAGATATAATTCTTAGGCAGTATCACCTGATCTTGGAGATGGTTGATCTCTATGGATATCGAGGTTAGGAGAGTAGACACAGAGGACGACAGTGCGGATCCACTCACAAAGGCCTTTTTCCCAGTAGAGACATTTATGGAATGGTTGAGTATGAGATACATCAACCGCAGCTAATTGTTGGGTATGTGATACCACAACAGATGGCCCTAGTGCAAGTAGGAGATTGTTTGTTATATGTATGCCCTAGAGGCCATTACTGTACATACGATGTATATTGTAGTGGATGCTAGGACATATATAGGGAGGACTTTCTTGCTCAATATGATAGTATGCTATCTGGTTGTACTTTATCTTAACATGTACTCTTATTGTCTCTATGTTACATGTTGATAAAGCCCTTAGGATATGTACTCGACTACTGGGACTATGATGAGATCATACTAGTGGGGCCACGGTAGTCGACGAGTACATCCTATAACTGTTCCTAGTCGAGGGTATATCGAGACAGGGCATCGACACACCAGAGTAGACTAGCGTATATGCATCTTGACCCATATGATGGCGATGGATGATCCCATATCCATCGGTGTTTGACATCAAGGATGGTGTACGGGTGCTCAGTGGAGACTGAGTACACTGGACGACTCGCCGAGAACTCCCAAATGGTATTATACCTTACGTCAGATGACAGTTCTCTGGTGACACTCGTACAGCTTAGTCTGTTGACCCGAGATCGTCATAGAGTCTTGTGTGATTCCCACTGTGCTTTGATTTCCGTCATACCACGTCTAAGAGGGCGTGCAAAAAGGTGGCTTTTGGGTACAGTCCCGAATCACATGGAGGCAATGAGCGATAGGAGGGGATTCGTCTATCCCGGTATAGGGAGTTGATGTTGCGCTGTGTTCGATTGGCTATAACCGGAAATCCCTGGCCAGGGTTGCTGAGATTTACTGGTAAGTGTTACCAGTAGTTTCTCGAACTGTTATAGACCTCATATCGACACGACTTATCAAGCTACTGGGGTCTGACGTTTACCACCCTTAGGCGAGATATGCGACATATCAGACGACGAGACCGGACTGTATGGGAGTGTTACCGATTGGATTCGCAGGAGTACTAGCGGGATTGCTTGTTGATCTTCTGATCGCACAATACCCGGGTGGTCGTTACATTTAGCAGACCGCTTGCGGCTTGTGGGTGTTTGATATGATCATCACCTACTGTCAGTGTATTGACGAGTCTTTAGAGTCCTACACAGGGTTTCCTGGCTCAAGCGAAACGGAGTAGGAGCATATATGTGATATGTGCGGGACTGAGATTAATACGATATGAGATACCGTATTCTATTCTCGCGATTCCTGACATTGATCGGTTGTATGCGATATAGCCGGGTTATCGGATCAAGTGTTGATTCGATAAGTTGTTACTATTGATATTAGTCGGCTATAGCCGGATTATTACATCAAGAGTTGATTAAATAATTTAATGTATAATTATATATTTGATATATTACATTACATTAACTAGTATTAGCTCACTTAAGATTTATTTTCTCACTAGATTGTGCACATTGTTTATATGTGATATATGCAAGTGTACATGTTTGTATCATGCTTGATGATACATACAAGTTGGGTGTATGAGACTTAAACCAAGTTAAGGTTAAATTAGGTTTTACTAATTTCCTAACAAATAAAAAAAGAGATGAGACTTTGGTCAAAGTTATCAAGCTTCATGAAGCTTGATAAATATTGACAAAGTCAACTCTTTTGTCATTACTTAGGATATTAGTTAACCCAACCCTTAACCTCATACTTTGGTCAATTCTCTACATGAGTTAAGCATGATAGCTTAACTCACCCATGGTTACATTATTGTGGAGGAATAATTCATATGATGAGATTATTCTTTCTTCTTCTTCTTCTTCTTCATCAAGCTCCATGAAAAGCTTGCTAGCTCTAATGGTGCCTTGAGAAAAAGCGTGAGAAAATCAATTCTAAAGTGAGCCCACTTCCTACTTCTTCATCCTCTACCACTTGCCATGTAGTAGAGTGTGTTATCTTCACAAAGTTCATGACCTAGTGAAGGAATAGCTTGAGTTAGTGTCTTCCCGACGTAGATCATCTTCGGCCTCGAAGTCATCGTAGCAAGCACGTTCATTCTTCTTGTGGAGATTCTCTAGAGTCCGGAGTTCACGATCGCAGCGATGGGGACATCTACACGGAGCTATTGAAGTGAAGGACCGGATCTACAAAGGTTGTAATCCCTCTCACTTAGTGTTAAAGTGTTTAACATGTTAGTTTTCGCCTAAACCCTAGTTTAAAGATCCAGCTTCGGGTTGTTCGGCACGGCTAAAATTTTAATCGGGCATGGTTGATGCCTCGTAGACCCTTGTGAGCGTGCCTAGCAATCCTACAACGAGCACGATAACTAGAGTCATAAGAATATAAAACATCGATCCCCACAACTCGTCTCTAAGTCAAAACATGAAGGTGGTAGATGGAGAGTACTAGATACAAAAGATATACAACGATATCATCGGATAACCGCAAACCCACCTATAGCAAAAGGCCTCACAGCCAACCGTAGCGGTATCCGCAAAAGTAGAGATAAAAAGGCGCCCTACCGCGACTACCCTGAGGATCAGACCTGCAAAACACTGTGGCACAACGGGGGTGAGTTGCCAACTCATGAGTAGTAAATAACATCATACTGTAATCGCAAGTATGCACTAACAATGATAATCTATCACATGTAATCTGATAGCATAAGTATGGTAATATGAATATGCAACTATCATGATCAAGGTACACCACCAGGGTACTATATCTACATGAATCAAATGCATATCAAATAAATCCTGATTTGTGGGATAAATAATAAAACCTCATGCAAAAATCATCAGCATGGAAAAACCTCTGTGTCCCTCACTGACACGTCAAATCCCAAAATCCTCAGGCAACGCATCCTCAGATCGGCCCTCATATCTTGTAAGTCTCATGGAACCTGAGTGTCCAACATCGACACCCGAAACATCCTGAAAACTATGCCTGTGTATATATATGTATATATGCGTGTCCCTCAAAGACACAACAAATCCTGAAACCTGAGTGTTTAATATCGACACCCGAAACATCATGAAACCCGTGTCCAGCATCGACACGTAAATCCTCATATCCCAGGTGTCATTACCACGACTGGCCCTGATGTCATGTCCGTACATCACTCCGGTCGGTATCCCCACGATAACCCCCGAGTCCAAATACTATCACCGGTAGGTACTAGCCCGCCAGCCAGGCTCATCGTCTATACCACGAAAATCATCTCTTGCCCCGGGGAACCATACCGGGTCCACCATGTACCCGCAGACGGTGCCCACCGCTCCTCGAATCGGGTATCTAAAACAAGTCTCAGAACCGAGAAAACTCATGGTGGACGCACTGAAATATCATATCAAGAGAAACTGGGTTTTCAAACAATACATGAATTTCTTGAAATACCCCCACGGTCCTCAAATCCATAAATCACATGAAATCCATATCTCAATGCGTAAATCCATGAAATATAATATATGCAACATAACACAGTAATATGAGCATATGAAGGAAAAACCGCTATTTAAATGCATCAAGTTATTAAATATATCATGCGGTTCCTAATTTCTCCAAAATCCAAGCATCCAAAATCCAAGCAACATCATATAAAGGTGAACATGTAACTATAACAAGATATGAGTATATACCTATCAAGAATGATGTAATACCATACAAGTATATGTGTAGCTATATCAAGTTATATGGATGTGCACGTAAGTATGTATGCATGATGAACATGTAGCTATATCTCATATGTGTATACACCTGTCAATAATGATGTAATACCCTCCAGGTATATGTGTAGCTTGTAGCAAGGTATGTGTATATACATGTCAATAATGATGCAATACCCTCCAGGTATATGTGTAGCATGTAGCAAGGTATGTGTATATACATGTCAATAATAATGCAATACCCTCCAGGTATATGTGTAGCTTGTAGCAAGGTATGTGTATATACATGTCAATAATGATGCAATACCCTCGAGGTATATGTGTACCATGTAGCAAGGTATGTGTTTATATATGTCAATAATGATGCAATACCCTCCAGGTATATGTGTAGCATGTAGCAAGGTATGTGTATATACATGTCAATAATGATGCAATACCCTCCAGGTATATGTGTAGCTTGTAGCAAGGTATGTGTATATACATGTCAATAATGATGCAATACCCTCCAGGCATATGTGTAGCTTGTAGCAAGGTATGTGTATATACATGTCAATAATGATGCAATACCCTCCAGGGATATGTGTAGCTTGTAGCAAGGTATGTGTATATACATGTCAATAATGATGCAATACCTTCCAGGTATATGTGTAGCATGTAGCAAGGTATGTGTATATACATGTCAATAATGATGCAATACCCTCCAGGTATATGTGTAGCATGTAGCAAGGTATATGTGTAGCATGTAGCAAGGTATCTGTATATACATATCAATAATGATGCAATACCCTCCAGGTATATGTGTAGCTTGTAGCAAGGTATGTGTATATACATGTCAATAATGATGTAATAACCTCCAGGTATATGTGTAGCATGTAGCAAGGTATGTGTATATACATGTCAATAATGATGCAATACCCTCCAGGTATATGTGTAGCTTGTAGCAAGGTATGTGTTTATACATGTCAATAATGATGCAATACCCTCCAGGTATATGTGTAGCATGTAGCAAGGTATGTGTATATACATGTCAATAATTATGCAATGCAGCTAATATCATATCATATCATATCTAGCCTTGACGCTTAACGCCATACGGGCGATTTCCCCGTAGATGTTAAATCTGCTCAACGACAATCTCGAGCTAGGTAGATCCAATCACCTGCTTCCCTTTCTTCACAGCGTTCGAAGTCCCCGCCTACGATCCTATTAACACAAACATAGCAAGTGCAAAATCTCAGAATCGACCAAAATCACGTACAACTACGTTTTGACCGACGCACCAACTCCAATCCAATTCACAAGTGTTCGTCTAGTGGTTAACGTGTGTAGCGACAACCCAAAACCAACCCAAGTGCAGCAGCTACACAAGATCACGACCCGTGTCGGATAACGTAACACGCGCTCTCGAAACACTAGATTATAGCAAAGTGATCCCAGGTTTTGATATATAAACAATTGGTGAATGTTGCAATTTCGACGAGATTACATACAACCCAGAGACCCCACGACCAAGAAGCAACACCCCAACCACCACTCTGGCCACAATTTGCGGCCAGAACCAATAAATTTGCGGCCTAAAAACGAAGGGGCGGTCTCAGGTTTTTATGGTGGGTTCTAGGTCACAACACTAGGTCATTGTGATGGGAGCTTTTCCAATAAACACCTGGTTCTACAGCAGATCACAGACACTCTACAAAGACACTAAAAATACGATATTGCATGAAACTAAACTTTACGTGTTCTAAACTGAAACTAATAAGCTACACAACCATAAAACACCTACTTAACAGATAAAGATCATTACCTAACCACACAAGCTCAAAGATCCTAACTTTCCAAGCTCCAAGGTAACTTAGTGGCTAAACCAAGATTTATGAAGTGTTTTCATGAAGTTTTATGAAGTTTTTGCAAGGATTAGTGAATGGATAGTGAGGGTTCAGTTTAGAGTTGAGAGAATGAACAAAGATTTAGAATGAGAGAAGAATGAGAGAGTGAGGGAAAGATAATGATGAGAGGTGAGAGTAGGGTGAACCAAAGCCTCATTCTTACTCTCTCCCTCACCTCCATTAATGCAACCATTAATGCATCATTAAAGTCTTCATGACTCACCTAGCCACCTCTATCTCTCAATCCAAACAAAGAAATATCTCTCACAAATATCTAAGGCATGGTTAAAGCAAGGTTTAATCAAGGTATGGATTTCTTAGGGTGTCATGGTCACTTAACAAGATTAACACTAACTAACCCTCACACTAACATGCACAAGTGTGTGCAAGCTATAAAAAATAATAATAAAATATTAATTTATTGTTATAAAATGTGAGGAAACTGATTTGGTAAACTTTTTCCTAAAAACCCGCATTAATGCTTAATTAACACTAATCGCATTCTAAGGTGTTACATAGTTCCCAAATGGCATGAGTACAGCTTAGTCCGTTGACTTGCCATCGCTACTTCGTTTCGAGTGTGTTTCCACTGCACTTTGATTAATACCCTACCACGCTCAAAGGAGTCGTGCAAATAGGTAGTAGTTGGGTGTAGTCCCGAAACACTTGGAGACAGTAGCAATCAGATAGGATTCGTCTCTTCCAGTATTGGGGGTTGATATCGCGCAGTGTTCGGAAAGCCATTACATAAAGTCCCTGGCCAGGGCAGTCGAGAAATACTGGTAAGGTACTCCATTAGTTTCTCATGGTTTATTGGGCTCTCTTCCGGCATGACTTATCACGTTGTTAGGGGTCTGACATTTACCATCCCCTAGGCGGATATGCGAGTATCTCAGGCGAACAGACCGGACTGTATGGAGATTGTCACAGATAGGCTCAGTAGGAGTTCGGATGAGCTTGCTCGTCATCCTTCTTATCGACAGATACCCGGGTAGCCGTTACATCCAGCTAGTACTGCTGACGGCTTGTGGTTAAACCCACTGCCAGCGTACTGTCAAGTCTTTAGAGTTCCACACAGAGGGTTTCCCTGCTTTGAGCAATTGATGTAGACGCTGTATGGTTTTACTGCAGGGCTTCGATCACATACATGTACTTGTACACGGATGCTGACCGGGCAGACGATACTAGTGAGCTTTGGTTTAAGCCGAATCCTAGTATTGTATTATTGGATTGTAATCATCTCAGTGTATCCGTATTTTTCGGAATACGGATATGGGTATGTATATACGATGAGGGGTATTCTTGTAATTTGGTGAGTCATGCTTCTAGAACGAGCCACCTCATTATTTGTATTATCCATTTTCTAAATGGATTAATGAGGTGGAAATGGAGGAGACTTTGTTGGCATGGTGAAGCATGGATATTATGTTTATTATATTCATCTTGACTCACTATTAAGGCATGGGAGGTATTTTATATTGTGTTTTATTCCATGGCTCAATTAGTGAGTGTATGATATATTAGCCATTCTTCACACTTAGCCAACTTGATGGTTATTCATTTTCACTCTCTTATTCTCTCTTTTGGTTTCTCCATCTCCTTCTACCTCAAGACTAAAACCTAATCCTTCATAGTGTTTCGAAGTCACAGTTTTAGTGTCGTTTACAATTTCGATTGTTATCTGTGTTTGATATCTGTGCTAAACGTCTGCTAATCGCTATACGTCGATTAGTGGTGGTTGCACAGATCTGTGATGTGATCAGTGATGGTTTGTGTATATGAATTTTATTGGATCGTCGTGGATGAATAACCGGGGGATGTGAGAAGACAGTTTTCTTTTCTTTCATTCATGTAATTTGTAAAGGTAATAATGAAATGGATCAAAAAGGGGACTTCACTATTATTTCTTTCTCCTCCTTCATGTTGAGTTTTTCAATTTTTCTCGATAAATGATTAGCTACAAAAGGATTTTTTTAGTGAACGTGCCACAACTGATTACTCCTTTTTTACATTTTAAAGATTGGCATTCTATGTCCAATAGAATATCTCGATCTAAGCATGAAGGTAAGAATAAATACAATAATGATGAATGGAAAAAAAGAAAATCCTTTAGCTTGATAAGGGGCGGTCAAAGCGAGTGAGCTAGGTGGGCACACCACAAAGGGGCGGGGACAATAGGCGTGAATGCAAATAAAAAACATCTCCCGGATAAGCTTCACGACCAGGGGGTCTTCTTAATTGAAGAGACATTTGGGTTGAGATTGTAGCCACCGTTGTATATTATTTCTTTTACTATTTTATCCCCTAGGATAGACCCAAGGTGGGGTGCACAAAGTACCGGGTTCTTGAAGTGCCGAGTGGCCTACTCATTATATTGAGAGAGGTTGCTTCACTTCGGGAATTTGGCGGGTAGTTTGCCGCACCCGTAGGGGTCTAGGGTGGGGTATTTGGCTATTCATCACGACCGTGGAATCCGTCATTCGTTATAAGTTTAAACGAAACGCGGAATTACTAGTATATCCAATATATTCATCTGTGATATGGAATGCCTATTATTGCGTGAGAAGAATGGCTTTATATATATTATATCTAGTAGGCGTTGCTTATGTTTTACACCCGCGCTAGTACAGCCCCCGCTCTGGCGTTAGTTAAGTAATCTAACGGTCTAAGACGGGGCCCAGTAGCGAATGCGGATGGCATAAGCGTACGTTGTATTTTTGTTTCTTTTGCCGCAATGATAGGATTTGTATGATGGGACCGCATTAACAAAGATTAATGCAAGATAAAACAAACCAAAGCTTAATCATTGGAATAATTTCAAAACCACTCGGTTTTCTTCAAAAAGCAATTTTAAATGCGGAGCTTAAACCACTCCTTTTAAAAAGCTATCATGGTTCCTTCGACTATATTAAGCTTAAACCACGTCCAATTTCCTTTTCCAATTAAACAAATGCACACCATACTTTGCTCCATGCCACAAAGCCATGCCTTTGCCACATCACACCCTCCACCTCATTTATCAAACAAATGAATTTCCATAAATAGAAATTCATACAAATGAGGTGGCACCTTCTAGAAGCTATTCCGTAGAAAATACGGAATACTTCCCGGTACATGTATCGAAATACTGTTGGATATAGTGCCCTCTAAGTCAATTATTGGATCGCTGGTATGTGATTGCAATGATTGAGGGAGGACCTATACCGATATGAAAGTCTTACTCGAGATGATAGTATGCTATCTGGTTTGTCTTTATCATCGTATACATGCTTTAGTTCACTATTGCATGTTGATAGAGCCCATAGGATTCTTGCTTGACTACCAGCAGTATGATGGCGATCATATACGTGGGAGCTGAGGTCTGTAAGCACATCCTTAAAGTGTCCCTAGTCGTAGGAGTTTCGAGACAGGGCATCGATACTCCAGAGAAGACTAGTGTATACAGTCGAGACCCCGACGAGGGGCGATGGCCGGTCTCATAAGCCATTGGTGTCAGTTAGTTCACCTAAGATGTATACAGGTGCTCATTGAGTACACCGGACAGGACTCGCCGGGAACATGATAGTTGGTATTATATATATCGTCAGATAGCAGTTCCCTGGTGACATGTGTACATGTTAGTTTGTCGACCTGAGATCGTCATTTGTCTCATGTGAGTTCCCACTGTGCTTTGATTTCTACCCTACCACGCTCAAAGGAGACGTGCAAACAGGTATTTTTTAGGTACAGCCCGAGCCACATGGAGGCAGTGAGCGGATCGTCGGGGATTCGTCTCTCCCGGTATTGGGGGTTGATGTCGCACAGTGCACGGGTGGCCATCACTAGAAATCCTCGGCCGAGGTAGTAGAGAATTACTGATTTGGATCAGTAGTTTCTCAGGTGGTGATGGGCTTCATACCGACACGAATTATCGTGTTATTAGGGGTATAACTTTATCCACCCCCTAGACTCGATATGCGATACTCTTAGACGAACGGACCCGACTGTACGGATATTGTCACTGTCAGGCTCAGTAGGGTTTCTGGATGAGTTCGCTCGTCAGCTTCCCTTCCGATCAATACATAGGCAACTGTTACGTACAGCTTGTACCTCTGACGTGCTAGTGGTTATACCCAGTGCCAGTGTGCTGATGAGTCATTAGAGTCCCCTACAGACCGTTTCCCAAGTTCGGGCGAAACGTTGTAGAGGCCGTATGGTTTTATGGCAGGGTTCGGAAAATGCACGTGCGTTTACGCACGTGTCATATTTCGGGCAGATAATACTTGTAGGCTTTGGTATAAGCCGTATCCGAGTATTATACTGTGCAGATATAATATCTTGTCTCAGTTGCATTTGTATTCGGTCGTAATACAAATGCGGGTATGTTTATACTGTTATGGGGTTATCCTGAAATTCGTTTCAGGATCGCTTTTGGAAGTTGCCAGTTGCTAGTTTTCTATCACCCGTATTTAACATTCGGTTAAATGCGGATTTATCTTTTCTTCCATGGGTGAGTCATGAGGGTGAGTCATGAGTGAGGAAGCTTCTTGATTGATGACTAGGTTTGTGACTCACTTGATTGCATTAAATGTTTTAGTGAGGTGTTTATTATGAGTCACCATTTGCATTAATGTGTTTTGGTAATGCTTAGGATATTATTCCTTAAGGTTACCCCCTTTGCTCCTACACTCACCCTCCTCCTTTCCTATATGTGGCCGGCCATTCCTTCATGGAAAAATATGGTTGTTGATTTGAAAAAGATACAAGTTTTGGTTCATGGAAATTATATAACTAGATTTCTCATTCACCCGATCCAAAAGGCAACTTCATTAACCGTTCCTCCATAGCCTTGGACGTAATGAGACAAAGTGTTCCACTCATTCACTACATCAATCTTGGTCATCTCTTTTGGAAAACTTGATGATCGAGTTGCCTCGGTTCAGAGGCGGGAGCCCGTTTAAAGATCCATCGACGTGGTGCCACCTGGACGAGAAGACTGGAGATTCAGGAGATCGGAGCAGCCACAACAAAGCGTGGGATGATGGTTGAAGCCCGAAGGACTCGGATCATTCGGTATAACATTTCTTCCCACTTTGTAGTTTGTTAGTTTAGCTTTAATGGCAGATCCAGGTTTTAGTACGCGATAGCGCCAGTTGTAAAAGTTTTTGTTCCGCATTTGGCGTCTGTTAGACGGCCGGGGCGCTACCGTGCACTTACAGTGGTGTAACGCCTTGAAATTCGTTTAGGGTGTTTTCGCGTTAATTAGCAAGTGTGCATGTTTTTCATAAAAACAGATATCTTATTTTCCTTCTTGGCTAGTGAAAATTGTGTTGTGAAGTGTTAATATAGATATATTAATATATATTTATAGGGTTATTAATTATTTTTAGTCGTGTTACCCTAAGTAAGAATTTTTGTGTTAAGTGCACACATGCACACTTATCATATTTTGTGACTTGGTTAAAGTGTAACATGTTAACCATTTCATTCTTGCATGGTTCATTTTTATTTCCACCCTTTTTCCAAGTCAAAACCCTTCAAAAGAAATTCAAAATTCAAATAGAAATGGAGCATGGTGTTAGGTAGGGAAAATTTGACTTTTTATTGGCTATCTTCTTCTCTCTTCTCTCATTTTTCTGTAAACTGCAGAATTGCAGCAGCAAACATATCACTTTTTCATCTTTTCTCTTCTCTTTTCACTCCTCTTTGATCTTTACACAAAACCCTACACAAATCTAACCTTTTTCTTCACAAAACCTTGGTTTAATGGCTCATTTGAGGTGTTTGGTGGCAAGTCTGCATACTTGAGGCTAGATCTGGAACTTTTGGTGTTTTATAAGGTCTTTTGAAGGTATTACACTCATGTTTAACATCCCATTTCATAACTTGTTGTATTTTAGCGAAATATCACATTTTTATGCATGTTTTGTGCTATATAAGGGGATTTAGTGAAGTTATGTTAAAATTGATATCTTCATGGCTTGATTAGCTTGGTGATGAGTTGTAAGTGTGATTTTAGACTTGGGTTTGTTTAAGATTTCAGAAAAATACCCTAAAGTATCATTTTAGTGCAAAAGTGTGATTTTTAACTTGAATTTAGGTTCTGTTGAATCTGCTGCTACCCGTGTTGCCTTAAATTAAAATTGTAATTACTGGGGCATACACAGTATGTACGGAGTGCACACACCAAACCCGGGAGCCCACCACTTACCCAGGCCGCCGAGAAAAGCTTTCTGGCCGCAAATTGCGGCCAGATGAGGGAATTGTGGGTTGGGGTTTGGGTAATGGGTGTTTGCTGCTGTGTGGGGTATTATGATATATATATTTTTATAAAACTCTTTCTGTATCAAAATCTGGGACCTATTACGCTATTTCCCGTATTTTAAATCTTCGCGACACGCGTGTTACATGTGTGGGTTTGGGGTGTTCTGCGTATTGCGACGCGTCGAGGTAGTTTCAGACGCTTAATCACACGTTTTAGCGTATCGCGCACATGTGCGCTTGGTTTGCGACGCGGGTTTCTAGTGTGACTTTAAATGTCGTGTTTTTATGGTTTTGAGCTTATATGTGATATATTGTGTAATTCTAGGTTCGCAGGCGAGTGCGACGGACGCTGTGAAGAAGGGGAAACAAGTCGTCGGCTACACTTAGCGCGAGACTACGGTGAGTAGATTTAACATCTACAGGGATATCGCCCGCATGGCGTTATGCGTCAGGGCTGATAGGACCTTATAGCTACAGATTGCATTTACCTACATTGACTGTTCATGGATACTGTTGTTGCATACTGCATTCCCTACTATATGTAGGTAAACTTAGAATAGATAGAACACCGCACTATTACTAACGGTTCATGTTGCACGACCACTAATCTGCATGTTACACACACACCATTAGTAATTGCCATAACATACTCACTGTAGAATTGCCATGATCATTATACCGTAGTTCCTTTCACATATGATTCGATGTGATTTTCATAGAAATTGGGAGCCACATGATGTCTTAGAAAACTGAAACTATTTTAAAAAGCGGTTTCTCCCTTGTACCTATATTATGGCTTGATGTACATAGCATATCATATTTGATTTACTCATTGGTGTTGGATTTTCATGTGATTTCGGGTTTTGAGGACCGTGGGATTATTTAAGAAAAGATGCACTATTTGAAAACCCGGTTCCTCGTGATATGATATTTTGATGCGTCCACCACGCATTTTCTCGTTGCTGAGACGTGTGCTTGAAACCCGATTCGAGGAGTTGGATGATCCGTTTGCGGGTTCGTGGTGGACCCGGTATGGTTCCCCTCGGCAAGATGATCGATGGACTTTGCCGATTGAGCCTGGAGGTGGGAGAGTACCTACCGGTGATTGGTTGGACCTGGCGGTTATCCGGAGGATACTGACAGAGTCGAGTGATGGATTGCGGGATGATCCGTACTGCCGGGGCCGAGGGCCGATACCGCAGACGGTGCCCGTGGGCTGATCCGGACTTACGGAGCCCGATATATGAGGATTTGCGTGTCGATGCTGGACACGAGTATTTTATGATATTTTGAGTGTCGATGTTAGGCACTCTTGATTCTCAGAGATTTACAGGATTTGAGGGCCAAGGAGAGTGCCGGCGCCTGAGTTTATTTGGGATTTGGTTGCAGTGTTGGGCACCGATTATTTTTCCACGTTGATATTCCATGTAGATGTTGTTTATCCCATGCTCAGCATTAATTATCATGCATCTCATCCTGTAGTTATTTTACCTGACATAGCACTTGCATGATTATTGCACCTACTGCTTGTCGCATATAGATTATACCTGCTGGCATATGATAGAGTAGCGCAGTACGTGCATGCTCGCGATTACCTTTATATGTTATCTCTATTCACGAGTTGGCAACTCACCCCCGTTGTGCCACAGTATTTGCAGGTTGCCCCTCAGAGTAGTCGCGGCAGGCTGCCTTTTGCATCTTTTGGCTACAGATACCACTACAGTTGGCGCGAGAGCTGTTTTGCTATTAGGTGGGTTGTGGTATCTGCTTACTTTTATTGTACACCCTCTTGTATCTAGTATTCTCCATCTACCATATAGGTACTGGACTTAGAGACAGTGTGAGGACGATGATGTATATTTTTGTATTCTGGTGTCGAGCTCGTAGGAGCCGACTTTATATTTGCAGTTTATTATTCTGTGATGTTTACTTATTGCTCATTCTTCGCTACGGCGTCGTATATTACTCTTGTGGTGATGGTTTCCTCCGTTGGGCGTGATTGCTCCTGTTTGGGGATGCTTTGTTTCATTATATCTCATTTTCACTTATATCCTGTTTTATACCCGATTTCGGGGTTACTTTTACAAAGGAAATGCTGCCAAAATTATTTAAATGATGACGTAACTTTAAAAGAACTTATTGAACTATTTAAGGTTTTATAAATGTTTTAATTAAATGTTTTCAACACTCGCTACTTTTAAATGGTTTTGATTTCTGGGTTCGGCTTACTTAGTCGCGTTACGCCTGTAGACGTTGCGTGGTTAACTGACGGTCACGAGTCGAAACATTCGGGTCGTGACAAAGTTGGTATCAGAGCGTAGGTTTTACCTTTCGGAGTGTAGGATGACCCTGGTATGATGGAGTAGGTAGCTGAAGCAGAGTGGCGTAGCGTGCTTATGTTCCGCGGCATACTCACGACACGGTACTCCGCCAAGGCGACCTTAGGACTTATTGATTTAAATTCCTTCTTGAGTATATATATTCTTGCGATTCGATTTCTGCATCCTTATAGAATCCTATTTTCCTTTCAGCCATTATGCCGCCAAAGACTATGAGGGCGCAGAGAGCGGCCGCGAGGGCCGAGATTCGAGTTGATTTGTCTGAGACGAGGACTGATCCGGGCAGTACACCGGTTGTACCCGAGCAGGCTGTTCCTCCCGTGACAGATCAGATCGCCACGCTAGGGGCTGGTATGCAGGAGATGCGCCAGACGGTGGGATCCAGCATGCAGGAGATGCGCCAGATGATAGGATCGCTAGTCGAGACGCTTCGAGCGCAGCGACCAGAGGTAGCTCCACCCGTTACAGAGACCACGATGGTACCTACCATACAGCCAGTTGCCCCTGCAGCCACGGAGGTGATTACAGTATCGCTATCAGAGTTTATGAGGCTGAAGCCTACGGTCTTCACAGGCACCGATGCAGCCGAGGACCCACAGTCCTTCATTGATAGGATGGCTCGGATATGTCGTTCCCTCAGATGCGCAGATGCGAGATGGGTTGAGTTCACGAGCTTTCTCCTGGAAGGTCTTGCGCAGAAATGGTGCGAATCAGTCGAGAAGGGCAGAGCAGCAGATCTTCCTCCTATGACCTGGACAGAGTTCATGGCACTATTCCTTGCCCGCTTTCTTCCACTGAGCGTCAGAGATGCTAGAGCACGCAGGTTCGAGTCTTTACGCCAGACTCCGGAGATGTCAGTGGCAGAGTATGATGTGTTGTTCACAGAGCTATCTATCTATGCCCCGTATTTAGAGGCTACTGAGGAGTTGCGAGTCAAGAGATTTGTCCGAGGCTTGCTTACACCACGGTTCTTTGCGATCAGCACGCAGCATTACGAGACATATGCAGCAACGGTAGATGCAGCTCTATTAGTCGAGGAGCGCCTTGCTGAGACTTCGGTAGTTCCGGAGCCAAAGAGAGTTCGTACTAGTATATTAGCACGGAAACAGACATTCAGACGCCGCGACAGGTATCGTTCAGGTACGTGGAGTGGCAGAGATTTGGGACGAGGCCAGATGTTTAGTTCGTATCCACGGGAGAGCCAGTAGTCATCGCAGGGTTGCTATAGATGCGGCAGTCTACTTCACCTCGTTAGAGATTGTCCTGAGATACACCGGAGGGAGACAGCAGCACCGCACGTCACTTTACCACCTTCACCACCCCAGAGGGCGTTGCCTATTGTTCCTACTGTTGCTCCGCGTCAGACTCATACACAGAGAGGTCGTGGGCATGGAGGAGTTACTCAGAGAGGACGGGATGACCGAGGCAGAGGACAGTCAGTCCCAGGTGGAGGACAGGCGCGAGTTTTTTCTTTGACACATCAGGACGTGCAGGCGTCCAATGCGGTGGTCTCAGGTATCCTTCCAGTATGTTTTGTTGATGCACACGTGTTGTTCGATCCCGGATCCACGCACTCGTACGTATCCACACACTTTGTGCCGAGTTTGGGTAAAGAGTCCGGTTTGCTTGATCAGCCGCTTGTTGTGACCACTCCTGTGGGAGAGTCATTTGTTGCTAGGCACGTGTTCCGATCCTGTGCCGTCTGTACTGGCGAGAGAGAGAGTTTCCTGTAGACTTGATCATTCTTGAGATGTTGGACTTCGACGTTCTTTTGGGCATGGATTGATTAGCCACGTGCTACGCTTCTGTGGACTGCCGTGAGAAGATAGTTAGATTTTGTTTTCCCGGCGAGTCGGTTTTTGTAGTGTTGAGGGACCGTGGTGCCGCCCCTCACAGTGTGATTTCTTGTTTTCGCGCTGGACAGCTTTTGAGGAAGGGATGTCAGGGATTTCTCGCCAATGTTTGCGATACTAGCACTACAGAGGTTCCGTTGGATCGGGTTCCGGTTGTTAGCGAGTTTCCTGATGTGTTCCCTGACAAGCTTCCTGGGCTACCGCCCGAGCGTAACATTTCTTTCTGTATTGATTTGGTTCCTAGCACGGGGCCTATTTCCATACTGCCTTATCGGATGGCCCCGGCGGAACTTCGAGAATTGAAGGGCTAGTTGCAAGATTTGCTGGATAAGGGACTTATTCGACCCAGTGTTTCTCCTTGGGGTGCTCCAGTCCTGTTCGTCAAGAAGAGGGACGGCAGTTTGCGTCTGTGTATCGACTACCGCCAGCTGAACAGGGTTACAGTGCGGAACAGATATCCTTCGCCACGTATCGACGATTTGTTCGACCAGCTTCAGGGGGCAGGATACTTTTTGAGGATCGATTTGCGATCAGGATATCATCAGCTGCGGGTTCGACAGGAGGACATTCCTAGGACAACTTTCCGCACGCGCTACGGCTATTACGAGTTTCTGGTGATGTCGTTCGGACTCACCAATGCGCCAGTAGCATTTATGGACTTGATGAACCGTATTTTCCAGCCGTATCTTGATCTGTTCATCATTGTATTCATTGACGATATTCTGGTGTATTCTCGGAGTAGAGAGCAGCAAAAGCAGCACCTGCGGATTACACTACAGACCTTGAGGGAGCACCAGCTTTACGCGAAATTCTCCAAGTGTGCATTCTGGCTGGACAGTGTAAACTTCTTGGGTCACGTGATTTCACGAGACGGTATATGTGTAGACCTGAGGAAGATCGATGCCGTTCGGAGTTGGCCCAGACCCACATTAGTTACGAAGATTCGCAGCTTTCTAGGGCCGGCCGGCTATTACAGGCGATTTGTGCAGGATTTCTCTCGTATTGCTACACCTTTGACCGGGTTGACCCGGAAGGGAGTTCCTTTTGTTTGGACGGAGGAGTGTGAGCACAGTTTTCAGCATCTACGGGCTCTACTGACTACGGCGCCAGTATTATCATTGCCTTCAGGGTCAGGCAAATTTGTGGTATATTGTAATGCTTCTCTAGTGGGGCTAGGGTGCGTATTAATGCATCATGACAGGGTGATCGCGTATACTTCGCGGCAGTTGAAGAAACATGAACAGAACTACCCCACTCACGATTTGGAGATGGCTGCAGTGTTCTTTGCACTTAAGATCTGGCGACATTACCTATATGGCGAGTCGTGCCAGATATTCACTGATCACAAGAGCTTAAAGTATATATTTCAGCATTGAGACCTGAACCTTAGACAGCGCCGATGGATGGAGTTAGTGAAGGATTACGATTGCGAGATCTTGTACCACCCGGGCAGGGCTAATGTAGTGGCGGACGCTTTGAGCAGGAAGCCCGGGGGTAGTCTATCTTGTCTGAGCGCAGTACAGAGGCAGTCGCCGGCAGATTGGCAGATCTTATGCGACAGCCGGGTACAGTTCGAGTTTACGCCGATCGGAAGACTGATTGCGCATGTTCGTGCACGCCCACAGTTGCTTGACCGTATACATGAGGCACAGCATAGTGATGACCGATGTTCAGAGATCATGGCACAGATAGGTCAGGGCAGATTTTTCGAGTTTGTGATCGATGATCAGGGGATACTACGATTTGGGACCAGATTGTGCGTACCAGATGCAGAGGGACTGCGGCATGAGATTCTCGAGGAGGCACATCGATCGGTGTACAGTGTTCATCCGGGTTCCACCAAGATGTACCATGATATGAGATATATTTACTGGTAGGATGGAATGAAGAGGGACATCGCAGATTTCGTGTCGAGATGCCTGATTTGTCAGCAAGTCAAGACCGAGCACCAGAAGCCCGCGGGAGAGTTACAGCCGTTGCCCATTCCGGAATGGAAATAGGAACAGATTTCTATGGACTTTATTGTGGGTCTACCCAGGATCTACCCAGGACTAGTCGAGGGTATGACTCCATCTGGGTGATCGTGGATCGTTTGACGAAAGCGGCTCACTTCGTACCAGTGAAGACGACTTTCGGATTTGCTCAGTATGACCAGATATACATGATTGAAAGAATTAAAGTTAACCGCAATCAAGACGGTGTGGCTATGCAGCTAGCCGGTTGAGCACGGGTCGGTCCACAGGGAGATGGTGGTATTTTACCTTCTTGTCTTAGACGAGTCAATAAAGAATTGTATGTGTTTGTTCGAGACTATCCTATGTGTATTATTTGCAAGTATAAAGTTGTTTAAGAAAAAGATACGAAATTGTAAGCTAAAGAAATCCGTACTCGAAACCTTTGAGCCGAGTCTTGACCAATTGAAGCTAGAGCAATTGGCGACAACGTGGATTAGGGGATTTAAGCGCGGTATTCGTGGAATACGGCTTATTTACCCTTGTCCTTACGTTCTTGTCTCTTGCTTTCGCCTCCGGCCAAACCGAACGCAACCGGTCGCGGTTAGGAATCACCGTTACCTTGTCAGGGTACGGTGCCTAACGGAGCGCTTGCGTATCGTTTGGGCGGAGTTCAATGGAAAATACGGGAAAAGGAAATGGGCAAAGAAACGTTAACTTATAATACCGTATTTCTTCTTAACAATAATAATTACATTCATTCACAAAAGAGAACCAAAAAGAGAGAACAAAAAGAAAATAACAAAGAAAAGAAAAGATTACAAGTAATTAAGTGCATGAATTAAATTGCAAGAAAGTAAAGCAAGATAATAATAAGCAAGTAATAAAAAGCGATAAAAAGAATAAGAAAGTAGAACTCAAGACAAGCATGTGATCAATAGCCAACCCTTAAACTTGCAAGCTCAATCAAGAGATTGCAAGATCAAGAGAAGGGTAGAGAACGCATGTGAAATGAAGCGCTAATTCCATAAGAAAATACGACCCTTGAGATCAATAGCTAACCATTAACCATTCAAGCTCAATGAAGAGGTTGAATGATCAAGAGAAAGCAAGAATCTCAAGGGGAAGAAGAAACAAAAGAGAATGATACAAAAAGCCCTCATCTTCATTGATCTCCCACTCAAAAAGCTCTCACTACAATTTTCATGGAAAAAGAATGAAGAAGAAGAAGAAAAAGACTAAATCCTAACAAAAAGAGGAACAAAAGAATGAATCTTGGCTTGGCTCAGTTCTGCTGTATTTATAAGCTAGAAAATGGAAATCTAGGGCAACCACCAGAGCACATGGGAAGTTACAAAATAGCCCCAGAAAAACGACAAAATGAGGCCACAGTACGGCCGCGTTTCCGCGGCCAATACCCCCTATTGGCCGCGGAAACACGGCAGTATAGGGGAGTTGGGCAGTGTATTTTGGTTGGAGTCCCTGGTTTGCTGTGCCCTGTTTTCTGGTATATGTATTTTCTGAAAATACATTCACATTTCTTCCAGAATTTCTGTTGAGGAAAGGTGGACTTTTTGTGGATGTTTTTGTCATGATTGCCTCGAGCTCCGCGTAGATCTCTTGGATCTTGTGCTGCCATTGAGCCTTGTGCATGAAAGCGACATTGATTTGACATTTTGTCTCTTAAACTGATATCTTGCAACATACGGATGAAGAGCGGAGACCGTGTTTTATCTGTGGTTGGCAGGAACCCGGATTTTGTCGTGTTTTCCATGAATTTCACCGTTTTAGAACCGAGAACCTGTATTCTGCAATTTTGTAGCAAACACTGATCAAAAGCACCTACCTATAAACACACGAGCGTAAGAATGGGCAGTATAAAATGCAGTATTCTGGTATGAACAATACATCGGCGAGATCGTACGACTTCACGGATTTCTGACATGTATTGTGTCCGACAGAGGCACCCAGTTTACCAGCCGACTATGGCAGAGGCTTCAGGAGGCTTTGGGCACCCGCTTGAGTTTCAGCACAGCATTTCATCCGCAGACCGACGGACAGTCAGAGCGGACTATTTAGACTCTCGAGGACATGCTCAGAGCATGCGTCTTAGACTTTGGGGGTAGCTGGGACCATCATTTACCCTTAGTAGAGTTCTCCTATAACAACAGCTACCAGCAGACCATTCAGATGGCACCGTTTGAGGCTCTTTATAGGAGGAGATGCAGATCGCCCACCTGTTGGACGGAGCTCAGTGAGAGCAGTATCTTAGGGCCACAGATTGTTGAGGAGACGACCGTGAAGATCCAGTTGATTCGTGATAGGATGAGAGCAGCCCAGAGTAGGCAGAGATCTTATGCGGACCGTCGTCGGCGCAGACTTGAGTTTTCTGTTGGTGATCATGTTTTCTTGAGGGTCTCCCTAATGAAAGGTGTGATGAGATTTGGGAAGAAGGGGAAGCTTAGTCCCCGATATGTGGGCCCCTTCGAGATCCTCGAGCGTGTTGGTGCGGTTGCGTATCGATTAGCCCTTCCACCCAGTTTCCCAGATGTGCACCCCGTATTTCATGTTTCGATGCTCCGCAAATATCTTCATGATCCTTCTCATACGATTCATCACCCAACGATCCAGCTTGAGCGCGACCTTTCCTATGCAGAGCAGCCGGTGGTCATCTTGGATCGACAAGTGAAGAAATTGAGGTCAAAAGAGATACCGTCCGTCAACGTACTTTGGCGTGGTCCGAGCACCGAGGGGTCACTTGGGAGACCGAGAGCGAGATGAGGAAGAGGTATCCCCGTCTTTTTGAAGGTACGTGTAGTTAGATTTTTAAATTCGGGGACTGAATTTCTTTAAGGGGGGTAGATTGTAACGCCTTGAAATTCGTTTAGGGTGTTTTCGCGTTAATTAGCAAGTGTGCGTGTTTTACATAAAAACGGATATCTTATTTTCCTTCTTGGCTAGTGAAAATTGTGTTGTGAAGTGTTAATATAGATATATTTATATATATTTATAGGGTTATTAATTATTTTTAGTCGTGTTACCCTAAGTAAGAATTTTTGTGTTAAGTGGACACATGCACACTTATCATATTTTGTGACTTGGTTAAAGTGTAACATGTTAACCATTTCATTCTTGCATGGTTCATTTTTATTTCCACCCTTTTTCCAAGTCAAAACCCTTCAAAAGAAATTCAAAATTCAAATAGAAATGGAGCATGGTGTTAGGTAGGGAAAATTTGACTTTTTATTGGCTATCTTCTTCTCTCTTCTCTCTCTTCTCTCTAAACTGCAGAATTGCAGCAGCAAACATATCACTTCTTCATCTTTTCTCTTCTCTTTTCACTCCTCTTTGATCTTTATACAAAACCCTACACAAATCTAACCTTTTTCCTTCACAAAACCTTGGTTTAATGGCTCATTTGAGGTGTTTGGTGGCAAGTCAGCATACTTGAGGCTAGATCTGGAACTTTTGGTGTTTTATAAGGTCTTTTGAAGGTATTACACTCATTTTTAACATCCCATTTCATAACTTGTTGTATTTTAGCAAAATATCTCATTTTTATGCATGTTTTGTGCTATATAAGGGGATTTAGTGAAGTTATGTTAAAATTGATATCTTCATGGCTTGATTAGCTTGGTGATGAGTTGTAAGTGTGATTTTAGACTTGGGTTTGTTTCAGATTTCAGAAAAATACCCTAAAGTATCATTTTCGTGCAAAATTGTGATTTTTAACTTGAATTTGGGTTCTGTTGAATCTGCTGCTACCCGTGTTGCCTTAAATTAAAATTGTAATTACTGGGGCATACAAAGTATGTATGGAGTGCACACACCAAACCCGGGAGCCCATGTAACATTTCAAAATAATAAAATATTATTTTTGGGAATTTTGATAATTTAATATTATTTTATTGATTATTTTAATATTAAATTTATAATAAATGTGAAAAAAATTTGGAAAAATTATGGAAAATTCTAAAATAGGGTATTTTATGGAATTATGCCATTTTTAAGTTTTTATGATCATTTATATGCTAATTTAGTGCTAATCGCGATTAAAAATCGCTAATCGGATTTTTTGGCTTTTTGTGCAAAACTTGCACATATCAATTTTTTGGACTTGTGTTACATTTTTCCTACCATGGGTGTTATGGGTCTACTATTTGAGTGAGAAAGAAAAGAAAAGAAAAGAAAAAGAAAAAGAGAAAGAGATTGGAATAGAATATTAGGTTTGGTGAAGAGAGAGAAAGGTGAGGGTTTTGTTGACTTGGTCTTGAGCCATCCCTCTCCAATTATTTACACATCTCTCTTCTCTTCCTCCTCCATTGCTGCTGCTGCTGCTGCCCCTCTCTCCCTCATCATAAAATCCCCCAAAACACCTCAATAAACATCTCAAAACCCCATATCGGTTTCACAAAAAATGCACACAAGCTCAAGAACTACGCAATGGACCAAGAAAGTTGATGTTTTGGTGCTGTAGGATGATTCATGAGTCTCTATAGAGGTAATCCCTTCACATTTGTTGTATCATTTCAAGTGATTTATCCTCTTTTAAAGTTTAGTGTCGTTTTGTCGAAATTTTGTACACTTTGGACAAAACTAGAGAGGGTTAAGGTAAAGTTGAGATGTTTCTTTGCAATTGGACTTAAATGGTGACCTTAGACCCTATTTTGACCAAAACACTTGCCTAGCACAACCTGAAACCCAAAAATACGGAATTACGAAACTTTTCATGTCGGTTTGTGTGATCTGTGAAGGTGTTCTGGAATCTGGAGCAACCCGGGGCCTCCTAGAGAAAAATTGACTTGGCAGAGAGCTGTGCAGGCACCCTGGAACCCCTACCCAAAGCCCTAGCCACCACATCAAAGTCCCGGCCGCAAATTTAATCCTCCTGGCCGCAATTTGCGGCCAGAGCAGTGTAAAACTGCCTCGTTTTACGTGCACAGCCCCTTTTCATGTAAAATTGACCCCCGGTATGTCCAGTTTTGACAGTTTCCTGTTAGGATAAAATCTGGGTTCATTTTCATGAGTTGGCGTACGATTTACGACGTGTTTTCATATGGATTTTGGGTATTTGGTGATTCGTTTCTGTCGGGTGGCGTTTGGACGTCGACGACAGTGGATATTGGCAGTGTTTGCACACAAGGTCACAGGTTTTTACCTATGGGCGTAGTATGCACCATTTTGGTTTCCGATGTGATTTTCATGTGTTTTAGCATGTGATATTCTTGTAGGTACCCCACGTGGCGTCGGAGCGTTGGATATGCAAACGGCGACATCGGCACCGGAACACATAACTAGGTGAGTAGATTTATATCTACGGGGAGAAGTCGGGTGGATGGCGTATAGCACCCCCGCAGTCCGTGGTGATGTATACGGATGCGTATACACACCAACAATTTATGATATTTTGTTAGGATTTATTATTGATGATTTAAGATGGATATTGGTGTTGGATTGGTGCATGGTTACGAAACCTTAGGTAGTGGGTGCACTACACTTACACATACACACATATACATACTTGCATACATTCTTTAGTTCATATGTGCGTGTATGGGAATATATATTTATGTGTTCACATGGGTATAGGACTATGTGTTCATATACTGGATCTGAGAATGGTATTTGGAATTTGAGATGAGTCGATGAGATCGGGCTTGAGGCCAGGAGATTGGTGATGTGATTTGGTTCGTATTGAGATACGACATGATGTTTTAGCGGGTCTTTAGACGTAGAGGTTCTTACACCTGCATGCATTCATAAATGGTATCAATATTGTACTAGACGTAGGTCATTATCCCGGACCATGATATTTGATAAAGAAGATACCAGATAAATAGTGTGATTGATGTGACTTTGACCCGTACCCAGATTGGGATGCCGTACGACGGATTTACGTACGAGCTATATATTGATGATTGGTCCGCACTCTTGATTTGGGATGTCTGATTGTAGATATGGTATCGGATATGATATTATTGAGGCGGGATCACCGACTAATATACATACAGGTATGTATATGGATCGACTCAGATGTTAGGCGGTTTCCATACCTGTAGTCCAGCTTGTTAGCTTAGCTCTTTAGTTTAGTTTAGTTGTTAGATTAGATTCGATTCTTACCTATTTCAAAAACTAACGAATCGTGGGTATTTTAAAAGACAGCTCAAGGGATCCTACGGATATTTCAAAAGACGTATCTTTTCATAAAAACACCGTAGCCCCTATTTTCAAAACCCCATGATTCGTGTTATTTTTAAAGGCACCATTTGTAAGACTTATAATAGATTAATGAAGTTTTAGTTATAGTTGCGTCTCGTATTCAGCTCCCGCTCATTATTGTGGTTCGCTTCGCATCGCATGCATATATTATGTTTCATACTCCATTATTGACATCATGCTGTTAGGACACCAGCACCATTACCGATGATGCGTATGTACCATGTACATTTACTTGCCGGCTCACACACATCTTCATCGGTAATTGCCATGCCACGTACACTTTAGAAATACTATTGCATCGACATAGGTTGTTAGCTAATAGTTTAGACATGATATTAGTGTACTCACCTTATATGCTAGATTAGACATTGTAGATATTACTTGTTACTTCATGCATGTTAATATTCATTGTTATGCCGCATTCATGGATTTTTATGCCGATATACACTGTTTACATGCTATTGAGGATTGGATTCGGATTTCCATGAGATTTTCTGGATTTGGGGGAAACCGCAAAACTTATATAAACTTCTTTCTCTCTTTAAAATAAAAAGTGCGGTTTTCCTATGATGTATGGGTCGTCCACCATGAGTTTGCTGATGGATTTCAAGACCCGATTCAAGGAGTGGAGGAACCGTTTTGGGTACATGGTGGGCCCGGTGCGGTACCCCGGGGCAAGAGGAATGTGTTGTTGATGTTGAGCCTGGCAGGGGAGCACTACCGACCGGTGATATTACCCGACGCGTCGGATATCCGGAGGATACCGTCATGGTCTTGAGATGGATGGTAGGGGCCGGTCTGGATTGACGGCACCCTAGATATTGAGATTTCGAGATTTTGAGGTACAGAGACTGTGATACAGAGATACCGAGATATTGGGATTATGTTTTGTGCCGATGCTAGGCACTGTTTTATGCTGATTTCATTATGATACCTCATTTTAAAAATACAAAGGAAATCTCACTAAATTATGAAAACAGTTCTTCATTTACATGTATTCTGTTTTCATGCATCCATACCTCATTCATATGATATATTGCTACCTGAAGCACAGACACGGGCACATGAGATTACACTCGGGTTAGATATTTACCCTAGCCTTGTTATAGGCTGCTGGTTATTTTTTTTATTTGAGGATTATATATATATTGATCGTATGACCTAGGATTGCGTCATACATGCGATTTTTATTCGTAGATGTTTTTCTATTCACGAGTTGGCAACTCACCCCCGTTGTGCCCCAGTTTCTTGCAGGTTTCGCCGTACAGGTTTCTTTAAGGCTTTGCGGGTACAGTTTCGTTCGGGTGACTTGCTACTAGGTGGGTTTATTTGTATCGTACCCATCACTATACGTTGTATATTATTATTCAGTTGTATCTAGAAGTTCCATCAACCAAACATGTACTTATTTGAGATAGAGACCAGTGTTGATTATTCTATCGACCTTAGAGTCGCGCTGTGTATTTATACGGATTTCTTGTTGTTTTGAGTTTCTATTTGAGTTTTGATCCTCGCCCTTGGCGTTGTATATTATATTGCTTATGTGGTTGTGGCCGTCGATTGACAAAGAGCTAGCTCCCGCTTGGGGATGCCTTTTTATTGATTTCGTATACTATTCATGTTGTATCCCGTTTGGGAGCCAGTATTTACAAAGGAGACTCTGCCGAAATTTTCAGGAAATACTTGATGTTTTAAAACCGCATAACTCGGCTTATGCTATTAAAACTACTTGATTTTAAATTGATTTTCCTTCACTCTACTACTTTTCTTGGTTTGGATTTCTGGGTTTTCGGCTCACTTAGATTACGTACGCCTCGAGACGTTCGTAGTTTAAGTGCCGGTCATGTTCCGTACTTTCGGGTCGTGACAGCCCACCCCCCTACCCAGGCCGCCGGAAAAAGTTTTCTGGCCGCAAATTGCGGCCAGATGAGGGAATTGTGGGTTGGGGTTTGGGTGATGGGTATTTGCTGCTGTGTGGGGTATTATGATATATATAGTTTTATAAAACTCTTTCTGTATCAAAATCTGGGACCTATTACCCTATTTCCCGTATTTTAAATCTTCGCGACACACGTGTTACGTGTGTGCGTTTTGGGTGTTCTGCGTATTGCGACACGTCGAGGTAGTTTCAGACGCTTAATCACACGTTTTAGCGTATCGCGCACATGCGCGCTTGGTTTGCGACGCGGGTTTCTAGTGTAACTTTAAATGTCGTGTTTGTATGGTTTTGAGCTTATATGTGATATATTGTGTAATTCTAGGTTCACAGGCGAGTGCGACGGACGCTGCGAAGAATGGGAAACAAGTCGTCGGCTACACTTAGCGCGAGACTACGGTGAGTAGATTTAACATCTATGGGGATATCGCCCGCATGGCGTTATGCGTCAGGGATGATAGGAACTTATAGCTATATATTGCATTACCTATATTGACTGTTCATGGATACTGTTGTTGCATACTGCATTCCCTGCTATATGTAGGTAAACTTAGAATTGATAGAACACCGCACTATTACTAATGGTTCATGTTGCACGAGCACTAATCTGCATGTTACACACACCATTAGTAATTACCATGACACACTCACTGTAGAATTGCCATGATCATTATACTGTAGTTCATTTCACATATGATTCGATATGGTTTTCATAGAAATTGGGAGCCACATGATGTCTTTGAAAACTGAAACTATTTTAAAAAGCGGTTTCTCCCTTGTACCTATATTATGGCTTGATGTACATAGCACATCGCATTTGATTTACTCATTGGTGTTGGATTTTCATGTGATTTCGGGTTTTGAGGACCGTGGGATTATTTAAGAAAAGATGCACTATTTGAAAACCCGGTTCCTCGTGATATGATATTTTAGTGCGTCCACCACGCGTTTTCTCGTTGCTGAGACGTGTGCTTGAAACCCGATTCGAGGAGTTGGATGATCCATTTGCGGGTTCGTGGTGGACCCGGGATGGTTCCCCTCGGCAAGATGATCGATGGACTTTGCCGATTGAGCCTGGATGTGGGCGAGTACCTACCGGTGATTGGTTGGACCTGGCGGTTATCCGGAGGATACTGACCAGAGTCAAGAGATGGATTGCGGGATGATCCGTACTGCCGGGGCCGAGGGTCGATACCGCAGACGGAGCCCGTGGGCTGATCCGGACTTACGGAGCCCGATATATGAGGATTTGCATGTCGATGCTGGACACGAGTATTTTATGATATTTTGAGTGCCGATGTTGGGCACTCGTGATTCTCAGAGATTACAGGATTTGAGGGCCGAGGAGAGTGCCGGCGCCTGAGTTTATTTATGATTTGGGTGTAGTGTTGGGCACCGATTATTTTTCCACGTTGATATTCCGTGTAGATGTTGTTTATCCTATGCTTAGCATTGATTATCATGCATCTCATCCTGTAGTTATTTTACCTGACATAGCACTTGCATGATTATTGCACCTACTGCTTGTCGCATATAGATTTTACCTGCTGGCATATGATAGAGTAGCGCAGTACGTTCATGCTCGCGATTACCTTTATATGTTATCTCTATTCACGAGTTGGCAACTCACCCCCATTGTGCCACAGTATTTGCAGGTTGCCCCTCAGAGTAGTCGCGGTAGGCTGCCTTTTACATCTTTTGGCTACAGATACCCCTACAGTTGGTGCGAGAGCTGTTTTGTTATTAGGCGGATTGTGGTATCTGCTTACTTTTTTTGTACACCCTCTTGTATCTAGTATTCTCCATCTACCATATATGTACTGGACTTAGAGACAGTGTGAGGACGATGATGTATATTTTTGTATTCTGGTGTCGAGCTCGTGGGAGCCGACTTTATATTTGGAGTTTATTATTCTGTGATGTTTACTTATTGCTCATTCTTCGCTACGGCGTCGTATATTACTCTTGTGGTGATGGTTTCCGCCGTTGGGCGTGATTGCTCCCTTTTGGGGATGCTTTGTTTCATTATATCCCATTTTCACTTATATCCTGTTTTATACCCGATTTCGGGGTTACTATTACAAAGGAAATGCTGCCAAAATTATTTAAATGATGACGTAACTTTAAAAGAACTTATTGAACTATTTAAGGTTTTCTAAATGTTTTAATTAAATGTCTTCAACACTCGCTACTTTTAAATGGTTTTGATTTCTTGGTTCGGTTTACTTAGTCGCGTTACGCCTGTAGACGTTGCGTGGTTAAGTGCCGGTCACGAGTTGAAACATTCGGGTCATGACAAGTGGTATCAGAGCCTCACCATTAAGCTATACTAACTTTTGCTAACGTGTTTAAAATATCGATCGAACGGATTTTCGAAAATCGCAATTTCCATGTGTAAAGTTTCTGTCGATTTTAAAAACAGGCCTAAAAATTATTTTGCACATACCAGAAAATTGAGCAGGCTTTTTAAAGGACACAGAAGAAATTGGACACACTAATCCGACCGTACGGCCGCGGATCCGCCGCCAAAGCCAAGATTTGGCCACGGAACCGCGGCCATAATGGTGAATCAGTGTGCCATTTTTCTTCTGGGGCTTCTACTGGGGAAATTGGGGTTTCTGGTAAAGTTCTTTTAGGCCCAGTTTTTGTTACTGTACAGCAGATGTACGTGGGGCCCACTTCGGGAAATTTTATTGATCGAAATTTTAAACTTGTTAGTATACAGTACTTACTTTATATCTCCGACCGTGAATGTCATTCGAGCGGTAAATTGCGTCTAATTGCTATAGTTCTTTTAGACGGATTTGCGAACGTGACATTCACGTTGATGTTCTGTGTTGTGCTGTAATGTTGCGGATATGTCGTGGTGGATAGCAGTGTGCAATGGTAGTGCAGTTTGGATTTATTTGTACATTTGATATTGCGGGGCAAGCGTCCAACATGTGGACTGCCGTCACTGCCTGTTTGTATAATATTCTTTTGGGGCACGACCGGGCTGAGGTCGATGTACCCGTTGTACATATTTTTATTTATGTACTAGGTTTACCCCGCGACGGAGTGCACGGATAGCCGGGTTCTGGAGGGCAATGGGTCCGTATCTCATGGCTTTGAGAAGCAGAGGGGCCTCACTCTAGAATTGGCAGACTATTCGCCGCACTCGTAAGGGGTACAGGTTGACCCAAGGAGGGGTGCTCAAGTTACCGGATTCCGTGAAGTGTTGGGTGGTCCATTCATTTTGCTGTAGGGGGCTGCCTCGCTTCAGGTTTTAGCAGGTAACTTGCCGCACCCGTAGGGGTCTAGGTTTCATTGCACAGGCTATCCACACTACCAGGGAACGTCGGGTTTCTGTAGCGGCTCTGTGAAACCCGGGGATCCCAGATTATCTGTATTGTTCTGTAATGCTTATTACTTTTCTGTAATGTTGCATATTATCACGCCTGGTGCGATTATTGTATATTGGTATATATACTATTAGATGTTGTATATGTTTTACACCCGCGCTAGTCCAGTCCCCGCTCTGTCGTTAGTTAAGTAACCTAACGGGTGATGACGGGACCCAGTGACGAATGCGGATGGCATATACGTACATTTTATTTTCGTTCTTTTCTGGTGTGATTGATTGATGGGACTGCGTTGATTCTTATCAATGCAAGAAAAACAAACATATATTTGATGTTGTTGGAACAAATTTTAAAAGGTGTTATTACAAAGATGTTTACTTTTGTTTTGCATAGCGGTATTCAGTTGGAATATCCTGCACCTCATTCGACGAGGCAAGGGCCGAGATCCCTTCACCGGGAGTGACCCCTTGGGCAGAAGTTTACGTCAGGGTAATAACTTCACTATAGTCGATTACAAGTTGCTTTGCATCATGGTATTCAGTTAGAATATCCTGCACCTCATTCCACGAGGAAAGAGCCAAGATCCCTTCACCGAGAGTGACCTCTTTAGCAAAGGTTTTCGCCACTATAATTTTATAAAAAGCTATCAGGTTCCTTCAGCGAGATCAAGTTCATTACATTAAAGCTTTTTCTCTAAAAACCAGCCATAGTCCTCCGTCGTATCTTATGGATGGTCAGTAGTATTCAAGCTATGTTTGTTGGCTTTCGTCAAGGCATAGTGCTTGGTAGCTGCTGGGGTATTCATTTATAGCATAGATAGATGTGTTGGTTTGGAACAGTCGTATTATCTTGTTGGCTTTCGTCAAGGGTATGTATGGGTGGGTTCAAATTAACCTGGATAATGACGGGCAGAACTTAACATGTGACTTAAGATTTGTTGGCTTTCGTCAAGGTCATAAGAGCATGGGGCAAAAATCACATCGGGAGTTTCAAACAAACAGCAAACTTGCCAGGCATGCGCATACCTTTTGGAGTGTGATAACTTGAGTGGCTTCCATCAAGTTATCATGCGATGATAGTTGGATCCTGATTCTCACTGATGAGTTGGTTTACTCTTCGGGTGATCCCGACTAATTCTTCTTTCAGGTTTGGAGGAGAATTTAAGATTACAGTGGGAGGTTTCCTGATTAGATAAAGTGATAACCATTCTGATCTAGATTAGAGTGCACGCAGAGTGTTTCTTTTCTCTCTCTCTCTCTTTGGCAGCGACCATTGACCGGCCCTAGACTAAGACTCAGTGACCAAGTTGACCGAACCTTCTTAAAATACTGGCTTTTAGATTGTCTGAGTTGCATAAGTCATTGCCGCTCCTTCTTTTACCCTTTGAATTTCTCAGAACACCCCGTATTACTACGGACATCCACTTCCATTGGATAGATCCATCGTATGGTTATATACGAACTCGGAGGGACTTCTTCGAGGATGGATCCAGGTCAGGAGAAATAGAATCGGTTTATTCAGTTATCTTTTATTATCACATTCTCTCAGGTTGCGAGTACTCCTTAGTTTAGGAGAGTACACCTATTACGCTTATTGGATAGTCTTATTCCAAACCATAGGCTGGTGCCGTAAGGTAGGGAATGAAGAAAACCAATTAGCCTAAGAAAGGTGTACAGAAGGTAATAACTAAAGACAAAATAAAAGGATTAGAAAGAGGGCAAAGTAAATTGCGACTGTTATCATTCACGATCAAACCGCATACTTCATCGCCACTCCTATTTCACCTTTGCTTTTCCTCCAGTTCGGGAGAAATAGAATAAGGTATTATCCAGTTATCTTTTATCATCACCTTCTCTCAAGTTGCGAGTACTCCTAGGATTAGGAGAGTACACCTATTATTCTTACTGGATAGTCTTCTTCCAAACCATAGGCTGGTGCCGAACGGTAGGGAAGGAAGAAAACCATTTAGCCTAACGATGGTGTACAGAAGGTAAAGACTAAAGACAAATAAAGGGATTTGGAGAGATGGCAAAGAAATATACGGTTATAATCATGAATTGGATTATGGAAGAGGCATTACTAAGAATACCAGGATACCCCTAGGAAACATTTTCATGTTTCAGTGCATTGTTAGAAGAAAACTGTTTTTCCGATTAGATACTTACTCCAGGGTATGTATTTACCAGGTATGATTCTCACATCTGTATGGTTTTACAGATGATGAGTGGGAGGAAGTTATTGGGAATTAGGTGATCATCCTCATTATATCGGAATTCGTTGTAATTGGTGATATTTGAGGAAATCGCCTGGGTACAGTTTTCAACCTACGAAGCACAGGTTTTGAGTTATTCAACTCAGCGGACTTATACAGAGTATTGTATGTTGTCCAGTGTTCGTCAGGACTGTAGGGATCCTAGGAACACTAATGAGGTCTCACAAGGCATCAACCATGCCAAATTCAAATTTTTCTTGTGCCTACAAACACTAATACGGATCATTAACTAGAATTTAGGCGAAACAAGCAACTAGTTAACAACTTAACTAAGAGTAAACCGAAAATACTGCTAAAGGAAAGTGACTACAACCTTTGTAGATCCGGTCCTCCACTTCCTTGGCTCCATGATGATGTCCCTCCGCTGTACCAATCGGAATCCTAGACTCTTGCGGTGGTTTCATCGGAGAAAAGATCGGGCTAGGTCGCCGACTTCGATGCCAAAGATGATCTACGTCGAGGCAACTCAAGATCAAGCTCCAACTTCACCAAGTCATTAAACTTGTGAAGAAAACACCCTATACTACTTGGGAAGTGGTAAAGGATGAAGAAATAGGAAGTGGGTTCACTTTAGAATTGGATTTCTCACTCTTTTTCTCAAGTTGCCATTAATGGAGGCATGTTTTCTTCTTTGTTGATGAAGAAGAAAAGAATATGATAAGTCTTTTTAAAAATGGGAAATAATATGATACTTATCATATTTGCAACCATAGTTAGGTGTTGATAATGAACCAAGGTTAGGTGAATGGTTAGGGTTAGGGAAAGAAACAAAATGGTCAACCATTTCAAAGCTTCATGAAGCTTCAAAGATAATCCAAAGTTAGCCACCATTTTATTTCTTTCTAAAATTAATAAATAAATAAATGAATAAGTAAATGAAGCAAAAGAAACCCTAACCATTGACCAACCATGGTTTAAACCAAACACCAAACTATCATGTATCATCAAACATGATACAATTAAATGCACAAAAGTATATCACATATACAATGTGCACATCAAGTGAGAAAATCCTTTTTAAGTGAACCAATACTAGTTAATGCAAAGTAATATATCAAATATATAATTATGCATTAAATCATTAAATAAACGCTTGATTTAATGATCCGGTCATATCGCATATGACCGACTAATATCCAATATATCGACTTATCGAATCAATCCTTGATTCGATAACTAGGTTATATCGCATACAACCAATCGATACATTCACCGCGAGAATAGAATACGGTATCACATACACGCATTATTCTCGGTCCCGCACATATCTCATATGTGCTCCTATTTCGTTTCGCTTGAGCCAGGAAACCTCTGTGTAGGACTCTAAAGACTCGTCAATACGCCGGCAGCAGGTGATGATCATATCAAACACCCACAAGCCGCAAGCGGTCTGCTAAACGTAACGACCACCCGGGTATTGAACGATCAGAAGATCGACGAGCATGCCCGTTCACACTCCTGTGAATCCAACCAGTAACACTTACCGTACAGTCCGGTCTGATCGTCTGATATGTCGCATATCTCGTCTAGGGGTGGTAAACGTCAGACCCCAATAGCTCGATAAGTCGTGTCGATATGAGGTCTATAACAGTTCGAGAAACTACTGATAACTCTTACCAGTACATCTCAGCAACCCTGGCCAGGGATATCCGGTTATAGCCAATCGAACACAGCGCAACATCAACTCCCTATACCGGGAGAGACGAATCCCCTCCTATCGCTCATTGCCTCCATGTGACTCGAGACTGTACCCAAAAACCACCGTTTTGCACGCCCTCTTGGACGTGGTAAGGTGGAAATCAAAGTACAGTGGGAATCACACAAGACTCTATGACGATCTCGGGTCAACAGACTACTCTGTACCAGTGTCACCAGAGAACTGCCATCTGACGTAAGGTATAATACCATCTGGGAGTTCTCGGCGAGTCCGTCCAGTGTACCCAGTCTCCACTGAGCACCCGTACATCATCTCTGATGTCAAACACCAATGGATTGGGATCATCCATCGCCCATCTGTATGGGTCGAGAAGGTATACGCTAGTCTACTCTGGTATATCGATGCCCCGTCTCGATACACCCACGACTAGGGACCTTGAAGGATGTACTTATCGACTACCATGTCCCCACTAGTATGATCTGCATCATAGTCCAGGTAGTCAAGTACACATCCTAAGGGCTTTACCAACATGTAACAGAGAGACAATCAGTGTACACGTTAAGATAAAGAGCAACCAGATAGCATACTATCATGTCGAGCAAGAAAGTCCTCCCTATATATGTCCAAGCATCCACTACAATATACATCCTATGTATAGTAATGGCCTCTAGGGCATACATATAACTAATAATCTCCCACTTGCACTAGGGCCATCTATAGCAGTGGTTGTAGTATCTCATACTCAACCATCCCATAAAAGTCTCTCTCTGGGAAAAGGCCTTTGTGAGTGGATCCGCCGCGTTGTCCTCTGAGTCTACTCTCCTAACCTTGATCACCCTGGAGATCAACTATCTCCATGATCAGGTGATACTGCCTTAGAATACGTATGGATCACTGATGGAACGGTCGTTCCTTGGCATAAACCACAACTCCACTGTCACACAATGGGAGGAACGAAGTTCATCTCATGAACCTATATACACCCAGACTTCCTCTTTGGTAGCATCTTAAGTAGCGATGTATCTAGCCTTTATCGTCTAGTATGCCATGGTATCTAGCTTGGAACTCTTCCAACATACCGTCCATTTACTGAGGGTAAAGACAATGCCTGTGACTGACATTCAGTCGTCTTTATCACCCTGGAACCTTTCCAGTGATTCTCCCCAGGATCGATTGATACCATCTCACTACAACTAATGAGTATCTTAATATCCAATTAGATCTATCTCATAGATCCAAAACCCAGGATTTAGGAGGTATCACTTTGATCCTATATGGAGAATCATTGTGATAAGCGGAGATTGGCCGAGCGTAGCATAGGAAACTGCTTTCTTATCAAGAGTATGTCATCCACGTACTCTACGAGGATCACCACCATACTCCCTACTACCTTTTTGTATATATAAGGTTCATCTACCATTTTGATGAAGTCAAACTCTTTGACTACTACATCAAAACAGACGTTCCAACTCTGCGATGCCTGCTTTATCACATAAAACATCTTGCACGCGTTTCCGCTGCTCCCACTGTTTACGAAGCCATCTGGCTGTGTTCTTATAGACGTTCTCTTCTAAATCATTATTTAGAAAAGCAGTCATTGCACCCAACCACCAGATATCGTAGTCATGGTATGTAACCGTGGCAAGTAGGATCTGGATAGACTTAAGCATAGCCTCTGGAAAAAGGTTTCATCATTATTCACGCCTAGTCGATGACGAAAACCTTTAATAAGTCTAGCTTTGAAAGTCTCAACTTTTCCATCTACACCAAGTAATCTTCTCAAGATATACTTGCTCCTGATGGGGATTTAACCCTTCAGATATAGCAGCCAAAGTCCATACTTTGCTGGTGTACATGGATTCCATCTCAGATTGCTAAGCATCCAGCCATTCTTACAGAGTCCCTACTCTTGATAGCCAGTTCGAAACTAGTTAGGTCATCATCTCATGATGCAATCATCGCTCCCTCTGTCATAGAGAAACCGAAGTAACTCTCAGGTGGGTGAGGAACCTTACTAGATCGGCAGAGAGGCTGAGATTCGTTGGAATCTACTGAATCCTTTGGTTCTGTCAAATCATCAGCTGCGGTTTGTATAGATGGAACATTTCCGGTTCTACATAACAGAAGTTGCCTCGAGCTTGTCCGGCTTTTTCTTTTAGACAAAGGCCGGACAACCCCAAATCTTAACTATTTTAAGATATGGGCTCTTCCCTTTCCATATCACATATGAAGTGGTAGGCAACTGATTTGATCGGGACCCTATTCAATAGGTATGCAACTTCATAAGTGCATAACTCCCAAAAGAAAATAGGTAACTCAGCAGTACTCATCATAGAGCACACCTTATCACATAGGGTGTGATTGCTCCGCCCCGATATACCATCGTGCTATGGTGTATTCGGAGGAGTTATTCTGAGAGAGAATCTCATTCTCCTTTAGAATAGTCCAGGATTTCTGTGCTCAAGTATTCTCCTCCTCGATTACATCAAAGGACATAATACTTATACCCGTATTTTAGTTCTCTACTTCTAACTTATATTCTGTGAATATCTTAAAAGGTTCGGACTTGTGTTTCAACAAGAACATATGTCTGAATCTAAAGAGATCATCAGAGAATGTAATGAAGTACGAAGAACCGGTCTTGGCATGTGTAGACAGGGGACCATACATACATCAACATGTATCATCCCAAGAGTTCACTAACTCTTTCTCTGATTCCAGTAAACAGAGCTATGGTCATCTTATCTCTGTGACATGACTGGCAAGATTCACAAGATGTAAATTCAAACTGATTTAAATATGCATCTATAATGTAACATAAGCTAGTCGGGTCATATTGATATGACCTAGTCTACAATACCTCAAGAAGGAATCGTTCATTTCTGAACTCTTCCTCTTGTGTGTGTTCCGTATACTTAGAACTGTAGTTTGATTTAGAACATCAATGCTTTTAGATAACGTCCCTGAATCGATCAACTTTTGATATATGAAATGTTCAAAACATTATCCAACAATACAAAATTTTATCATTTCTTTACTAATAAAGAGACTGATATGATTTTGTATATCAGGTTCGGTATCTAATAACATTCGTTCAGAATCAATGTATTTGTAATACAGGGTGACAGTGACCAACAGACTTGGCTGCAACACTTGCCCCGTTTTCTGCCTCATGAAACTTATCACCCATTCTCAGTTCTCTACCTATCTGTAGCCCTATGTAACAGATTATATATCTGGGATCCTGATCCGGTATCAAATACCCAGGACGCAGAGGATACTGAGAAACAGTTCTTTGTAACGAACACACCCGAAGATGATGCATCAACATGCACTTTCTTCGTTTGGGCGGCACGGGAAATCTGGTATTCCCCAATTCCTGCTCTGTCTTATAACAATTATAAGTTGGAGCGGGACCAACGTTCCCCAGCTCAGTATAACAAGCGGGTTCGGTCAATATATCCGTTTTATTATCTTGATTAAGGCGTGATATGGTCGCTACCTGGAGAGAGAGAGAAGAAAACACTCAGCGTATACTCTTGCAAGATCAGATTGGTTATTATTTTATCTAATCAGGATGGCTCCCACTGTTTTTATCAAATCTTCCTTCAAACCCTAAAAGGAAAAACTATCCGGGATTAATTACACGCTACAAGTTCGTCAATCTTTCAGCCAGGTCAGTGTCGGTACTTTGAGGGAGGTCCCCCGTGCTTTCGCACGAACCTAATTAATGTAAACCTCGTTTTCCCAGAGGCGTAACCCCGTTGACACCTTTCTAGACACCTACTTGATCGGCTAATTGTAATGTGTAAAACTCTCCCAGGAGTAACTCTTACTCGCAGTGGGTATCGGGATCCAACTATCTCATAGAAGGTATGCAATCTCATTGCAAATTTCAACACTTGAAATTCCCGATAATATTTTGCCCCTAACGTGCTATGACCTTGACGAAAGGCAACAAACCATAGCCCGCTAGTCAAGTTCAACCCGTCATTTCCTGATTGAATTAAACCCACCCGCACGACCCTTGACGAAAGCCAACAAAGCCGCACAACTACCCTAATCCAATCGCATCGTATGCTGCAGATAAGCAGCATATAGCTACCGCACACTGCACTTTGACGAAAGCCAACAAATGCAGCACGAATACTATATACAACTTATCTGAAATGACGGAGGGCTACGACAGGTTTTTCTGAAAACCTATTGCGTAATAAACTTGATATCGTTGTAGAATCGAATGATTTTTGAAATGGAGTGTTTTTTAGGATTTTCTAGTTTTGCTAAAGAAGTTACTCCCGGAGAAGGGATCGTCGGTCCTTTCCTCGTCGAATGAGGTGCGGGATATATCATATATATCACTGTGCAAAGCAGAAACTATAGAAGCAATCAAAAGACAAACCGAGAGTTGTAGCATCTGCCAGTTATTGCTAAAGGAGTCACTCCCGGTGAAGGGATCTCGGTCCTTTCCTTATCGAATAAGGTGCAGGATGTTCTACAAGGAACACCGCGATGCAAAGCAAGAACTGTAGCTACCTGTTTTATTTTGAAATTCGATTCCACAACAACTTAGGTTTCTTTTCTTTCATTAATCACATTAATGAAGTCCCATCATTTAAATCACCTAAACATCACAGATAAATACGACGTACACTTATGCCACCCGCATTCGCCTCGATGTCCCCTCGTGCACCGTTAGGTTAGGTAACTAACGACAGAGCGGGGCAGGGCTAGCGCGGGTGTAAAACATAAGTAACGTCTATATAATATATCATATATACTATATACAGTATTTATCATAGAACATCAAATGATCACATCACAGATATCGCAGCAGAAGAAGCATATGAAATATTGGATATACTAGGACGTCCGTGTTTTCAATACGAGCCAGTATAAAACACGGATTCCACGGTCGCGATGAATAGACAAACCCACACCCCTAGACCCCTACGAGAGCGGCAAGCAACCCTACCAATTCTAGAGTTAGGAGACCCGGACTCGACTCCTCGAGTTGGTCTCCCACTGGACTCCCGAACCCGGTTACTTGTGCCCTCCTCCTTGGGTCTATCCCAGTGCGGAAAAGTAAATAATATACAACAACGGTGACATCTTCTGCAACCTGGAAGTGCCCCAATAAAAGAATATTACATACAAGTTATTACATGAATGAAAATGAAAAGCACTCATCTCACATAAAACACCCCCGGCTATTCAAACACGACGATCCAATATAACATATCCAGCAACACATAACATCACATGTCATCAACGTAAGTAAATATGCGAATCCCAATTGTCGTTGACATATAGCAACGAAACCGGCGATATCACATATTACACTTACGGTTGCAGAAAAGAAAGTGTAAAACTACAACAGTTGGAATCCGCAACCTACTTAGACATCGCATGCCTAACCATCTGAATTTCTTAGACATCGCAGGCCTAACATTTATAAACCCCGCATTTCAGTCTCATTTTCGAAAACTCTTTTCAATATCAAGTCGGGCAATTCAACAAGATTCCCGAAATCCTGATCGAATGCTCGTCGCAAACTTTAGTAGACGGCCGCACCCCCGATGCCGTCGACGAAGTGCACCAAGGCGGAACACCGCTGCCGCGAGCACCCGAACAGATACTTTCGGCGACGGGGTTCTCCTACAGTCACTTGGTCGGGCTATGGGGTGAGGCTGTCTGTTAAGTTTACCCGGCGAGTATCCGCGTACGCTACGTGATTGCGACGGACTTTTGAGCATATCAAAATTCAGTGGCAACCGATCAAGTGAGACTAAAGTGCTGTGTTTATAACATTCATTCAGTTATCTCATAACTACTTGTGGATTCCAAGTATTGTATCCCATTCCAGATAAACAGAAAATGTTAAACTTTCCGATCGAACAGTCAAACACCCAAGTTTTCCCGAAACAGATCAACACATGAAATAAGTTTAAAAACATTCACTTCATGCCTCAGTACCAACGGTCCAGCCGTAGAAGGGTCAAGCCAATGCCTCACATGTGGCACGCCGTACTGCCCTAAACCCGAAGGTTCAAAGGGCAGTTCAAGACGGTCACATAATCGAGTTAAGGTTTGTTGTCTTCTAGAGGGTCCATCGCATTACTTGCACTACTTAGAATGCCGTTAAACTACGGAAAAATCCAACAGTTGGAAATTTTCCGACAGGGGAAAAATTGGGTATTTATATCCGTTCGAACTTTTTAACATATTCTAAAATTACCCGGAAAAACACACAGACAAAATTAGACAATCCGATCGAAACACCGAGTCCCCAATACAACCCAGAAAACTCAACTCTTGAGTGCAGATTAAAACTTTCCAGAGAACAGAGGAAACAGATACGGGCATTACTGTCTAAAAATTAACCTCTAATCTGTACATACGGCCGCGGAACCGCCGCGAATAGCACGCTAAGGCCGCGGTTCCGCGGTGGTTTAGTGCAGTTAGGAGTTCGTTTTCAACAGTAACTCTTAGAATTTCCTGCTCTATTTTCTGAGAATTTTTAATTCACAAAAATCCACAAATCCAAAAAATGTCTAGAGAGCTGTTTTGAGTTAGGGTTTCGGGTCGATCGGACTTCTAACTCCTTCTACTCATCGCCTAAGGCTCTAGCTAGGCTCTGATACCACTGTAGGGATCCTAGGCACACTAATGAGGTCTCACAAGGCATCAACCATGCCAAATTCAAATTTTTCTTGTGCCTACAAACCCTAATACGGATCGTTAACTAGAATTTAGGCGAAACAAGCAACTAGTTAACAACTTAACTAAGAGTAAACCGAAAATACTGCTAAAGGAAAGTGACTAAAACCTTTGTAGATCCGGTCCTCCACTTCCTTAGCTCCGTGATGACGTCCCTCCATTGTACCAATCGGAATCCTAGACTCTTGCGGTGGTTTCATCGGAGAAAAGATCGAGCTAGGTCGCCGACTTCGATGCCGAAGATGATCTACGTCGAGGCAACTCAAGATCAAGCTCCAACTTCACCAAGTCATGAAACTTGTGAATAAAACACCCTATACTACTTGGCAAGTGGTAGAGGATGAAGAAATAGGAAGTGGGTTCACTTTAGAATTGGATTTCTCACTCTTTTTCTCAAGTTGCCATTAATGGAGGCATGGTTTCTTCGTTGTTGATGAAGAAGAAGAAGAAGAAAAGAATATGATAAGTCTTTTTAAAAATGGGAAATAATATAATACTTATCATATTTGCAACCATAGTTAGGTGTAGGGAATGAACCAAGGTTAGGTGAATGGTTAGGGTTAGGAAAGAAACAAAATGGTCAACCATTTCAAAGCTTCATGAAGCTTCAAAGATAATCCAAAGTTAGCCACCATTATATTTCTTTCTAAAATGAATAAATAAATAAATGAATAAGTAAATGAAGCAAAAGAAACCCTAACTATTGACCAACCATGGTTTAAACCAAACACCAAACTATCATGTATCATCAAACATGATACAATCAAATGCACAAAAGTATATCACATATACAATGTGCACATCAAGTGAGAAAATCCTTTTTAAGTGAACCAATACTAGTTAATGCAAAGTAATATATCAAATATATAATTATGCATTAAATCATTAAATCAACGCTTGATTTAACGATCCGGTCATATCGCATATGACCGACTAATATCCAATGTATCGACTTATCGAATCAATCCTTGATTCGATAACTAGGTTATATCGCATACAACTAATCGATATATTCATCGCGAGAATAGAATACGGTATCACATACACGCATTATTCTCGGTCCAGCACATATCTCATATGTGCTCCTATTTCGTTTCGCTTGAGCCAGGAAACCTCTGTGTAGGACTCTAAAGACTCGTCAATACGCCGGCAGCAGGTGATGATCATATGAAACACCCACAAGCCGCAAGCGGTCTGCTAAACGTAACGGCCACCCGGGTATTCAACGATCAGAAGATCGACGAGCATGCCCGCTCACACTCCTGTGAATCCAACCAGTAACACTTACCGTACAGTCCGGTCTGATCGTCTGATATGTCGCATATCTCGTCTAGGGGTGGTAAACGTCAGACCCCAATAGCTCGATAAGTCGTGTCGATATGAGGTCTATAACAGTTCGAGAAACTACTGATAACTCTTACCAGTACATCTCAGCAACCCTGGCCAGGGATTTCCGGTTATAGCCAATCGAACACAGCGCAACATCAACTCCCTATACCGGGAGAGACGAATCCCCTCCTATCGCTCATTGCCTCCATGTGACTCGGGACTGTACCCAAAAACTACCGTTTTGCACTCCCTCTTGGACGTGGTAAGGTGGAAATCAAAGCACAGTGGGAATCACACAAGACTCTATGACGATCTCGGGTCAAAAGACTACTCTGTACCAGTGTCACCAGAGAACTGCCATCTGACGTAAGGTATAATAGCATCTGGGAGTTCTCGGCGAGTTCGTCCAGTGTACCCAGTCTCCACTGAGCACCCGTACATCATCTCTGATGTCAAACACAAATGGATATGAGATCATCCATCGCCCTTCTGTATGGGTCGAGAAGGTATACGCTAGTCTACTCTGGTATATCGATGCCCCGTCTCAATACACCCACGACTAGGGACCTTGATGGATGTACTTATCGACTACCATGTCCCCACTAGTATGATCTGCATCATAGTCCAGGTAGTCAAGTACACATCCTAAGGGCTTTACCAACATGTAACAGAGAGACAATCAGTGTACACGTTAAGATAAAGAGCAACCAGATAGCATACTATCATGTCGAGCAAGAAATTCCTCCCTATATATGTCCAAGCATCCACTACAATATACATCCTATGTATAGTAATGGCCTCTAGGGCATACATATAACTAACAAAGACAAAGGGGTAGGTCCTCATACTATGTTCTGTTTACTTGTGACTTCTCTAGTTTTTAGACAAGTGTTTCGTAGAAATACAATGTCTAAGTTTTGAGAAGTTGTGGGTATAAGAATAAAGTAGAGAACCAGATGTCGCAAGTATCGGGATTCTTCAAAGAAATCGAAGATATAAATACTTGTGATTGGTATTCATATGATAGTAATGGTTTTGAGAAACTTGTTTCTCTTTCAGGTTACTCATAATTGGATAGATTCCTAAGTTGAGTAATGCTGATTATCCTTTCACCATTGTGTTGATATGCACTAGAGACAGTTGCATGATTTGAATGTGGTTCCAATTAAATAAGTGCCAAAAGTTTCTAGATTGGATATAGAATGGTTCATATCTTAACGAAGTTAAGGTACGGTGAGTTCTCCAGCTTATGCATAAAACCTAACACTGGATAACTCAAGGCACGTTTCTGTAATGGCAGTTTGTGGGTTGACCCTGGCTTTGATGAGGGTTGGCTTTGTTAGTTATATGTATGCCCTAGAGGCCATTACTGTACATAGGATGTATATAGTAGTGGATGCAGGGACATATATAGGGAGGACTTTCCTGCTCGACATGATAGTATGCTATCTGGTTACTCTTTACCTTAACGTGTATACTGATTGTCTCTCTGTTTCATGTTGGTAAAGCCCTTAGGATGTGTACTTGACTACCTGGACTATGATGCGGATCATATTAGTGAGGACATGGTAGTCTATAAGTACATCCTTCAAGGTTCCTAGTCGTGGGTGTATCGAGACGGGGCATCGATATACCAGAGTAGACTAGCGTATACCTTCTCGACCCATACAGATAGGCGATGGATGATCCCATATCCATTGGTGTTTGACATCGGAGATGATATACGGGTGCTCAGTACAGACTGGGTACACTGGACGGACTCGCCGAGAACTCCCAGATGGTATTATACCTTACGTCAAATGGCAGTTCTCTGGTGACACTGGTACAGAGTAGTCTGTTGACCCGAGATCGTCATAGAGTCTTGTGTGGTTCCCACTGTGCTTTGATTTCCACCTTACCACGTCCAAGAGGGCGTACAAAACGGTGGCTTTTGGGTACAGTCCCGAGTCACATGGAGGCAATGAGCGATAGGAGGGGAGTCGTCTCTCCCGGTATAGGGAGTTGATGTTGCGCTGTTTTCGATTGGCTATAAGCGGAAATCCCTGGCCAGGGTTGCTGAGATTTACTGGTAAGTGTTACCGGTAGTTTCTCGAACTGTTATAGACCTCATATCGACACGACTTATCGAGCTATTGGGGTCTGACGTTTACCACCCCTAGGCAAGATATGCGACATATTAGACGACGAGACCGGACTGTACGGTAGTGTTACTGGTTGGATTCACTGGAGTGTGAGCGGGCTTGCTCGTCGATCTTCTGATCGCTCAATACCCGGGTGGCCGTTACGTTTAGCAGACCGCTTGCGGCTTGTGGGTGCTTGATATGATCATCATCTGCTGCCGGCGTATTGACGAGTCTTTAGAGTCCTACACAGAGGTTTCCTGGCTCAAGAAAAACGAAATAGGAGCGCATATGAGATATGTGCGGGACCGAGAATGATACCAGTATGTGATACTGTATTCAATTCTCATGATGAATGTATCGATATGGTTGTATGCGATATAACCTAGTTATCGAATCAAGGATTGATTCGATAAGCCGATACATTGGATACTAGTCGGTTATATGCGATATGACCGGATCGTTAAATCCAGTTTTGATTTAATGATTTAATGTATAATTATTTATTTGATATATTACTTTGCATTAACTAGTATTAGTTCACTTTAAATGGATTTTCTCACTTGGATGTACAAGTTGTATATGTGATATACTTTTTGTGCAAATGATTGTATCATGTTTGATGATACATGTTTACTTGGTTAAGTGTAAAGATTTAAACCATGGTTAAACTAATGATTAGGGTTTTGTTTTTCCATTACTTATTTATTCATTTATTTATCTATTTTTTCTTTTTGGAAAATAATAAGCATAAAGAAGAATGGTGGCTTTCTTTGGATGCATGTTGAAGCTTCATGAAGCTTTGACTAAGTCCACCATTCTTGTCACTTGCTTAACCCTAACCATCATATCTAACCATGGTCTATTCTCTACAGTAAACTAAGGTTAGTATTATGATAAGTATTCATTTTCCTTTTCATTTCAATAACTAATCATAATACTTATCATCATCTTCTTCTTCTTCTTCAAGAAGAAGCTTGCCTCCATCAATGGCAAAGTGAGAAAATGAGTGAGAAATCCAATTCTAAAGAGAACCCACTTCCTATTTCTTCATCCTCTATCTCTTTCCAAGTAGTAGAGTGTGTTTTCTTCACAAGTTTCATGACTTGGTGAAGTGGGAGCTTGATCTAGTGATGCCTCGACGTAGATCATCTTCGGCACGAAGCCGACGACCTTGCCCGCCCATTTCTTCGATGAAGCCGACGCTTGAGCCCGGGATTTCATTTGGTCAGCGCACAGGACTTCATTACGGAGCCGTGGAGGTGGAGGACCGGATCTACAAAGGTTGTATTTCCGTTCACTTAGTTAATTTGTTAACTAGTTGCTTGATTCGCCTAAACTTCTAGCCGACGATCCGTATTAGGGTTTCTCGACACCCGTTAAATTTGAAATTGGCATGGTTGATGCCTTGTGAGACCTCACTAGAGTGCCTAGGAACCCTACAGTGGTATCAGAGCCTAGCTAGAGCCTAAGGCGAAGTCCAGACGGAGTTTGAAGTCCGATCGAACCGAAACCCTAATTCAAAACATGCTCTCTGTACTTTTTTCAAAACTGTGCATTTTTCAACATTAAAAATATGCAGAAAAATCAGCAGGGAATCCTAAGAATTACTGTGCAACATGTGTCCATGATTCCACTATAACGCGGCAGAACCGCGGCACAAGCATGGCTTGTGCGGCGGTTCCGCGGCTATTTTGTCGTATCTTGCATTGGTTTTGGCACAGTAATTCATAAGTTGCAGTGCTGGTTTTCCTGGGTATTTTTAAAATTTATTCAAGAGTTGAATTTTCTGGGTTGTATTGGGGACTCGAAGTTTCGATCGGATTGTCTAATCTTGTCTGTGTCTTTCCGGATATTTTTTTGAATATGTTAAAAAGTTCGACCGGATATAAATACCAAATTTTTCCCCTGTCGGGAAATTTCCAAGTGTTGGATTTTTCTGTAGTTTAATGACGTTCTAAGTAGTGCAAGTAACGCGATGGACCCTCTAGAAGACAACAAACCTTAACTTGATTATGTGACCGTCTTGAACTGCCCTTTGAACCTTCGGGTTTGGGGCAGTACAGCGTGCCACATGTGAGGCGTTAGCTTGACCCTTCTACGGCTGGACCATTGGTACTGAAGCACGAACTAAATGTTTTTAGACTTGTTTCATGTGTTGATCTGTATCGGGAAAACTTGGGTGTTCGACTGTTCGATCGGAAAGTTTAACATTTTCTGTTTATCTGGAATGTGATACAATAATTGGAATTTATAAGTAGTTATGAGATAACTGAATGAATGTTATAAACATAGCAGTTTAGTCTCACTTGATCGGTTGCTACGGAATTTTGATGTGATCAAAAGTCCGTCGCAATCACGTAGCGTACGCGGATACTCGCCGGTTAAACTTAATAGACAACTACATCCCTTAGCCCCGACAAAGTGACTGTAGCAGAACCCCGTCACTGAAAGCATCCGTTCGGGTGCTCGCGGCAGCGGTGTTCCGCCTTGGTGCACTTCGTCGACGGTATCGGGGGTGCGGCCGCCTACTAAAGTTTGCGACGAGCATTCGATCAGTTTTTCGGGAATCCTGTTGAATTGCCCGACTTGGTATTGAAAAGTGTTTTCGATAATGAGACTAAAATGCGGGGTTTATAATTGTTAGGCATGTGATGTCTAAGGAATTCATTTGGTCAGGCATGCGATGTCTGAGGTGGTTGCGGATTCCAACTGTTGTAGTTTTACACTTTCTTTTCTGTGACCGTAAGTGTAATATGTGATATCGCCGGTTTCATTGCTATATGTCAACGACAATTGGGATGCGCATATTTACTTACGTTGATGACATGTGATGTTATGTGTTACTGGATATGTTATATTGGATAGTCGTGTTTGAATAGCCGGGGGTTTTTATGTGAGATGAGTGTTTTTTCATTTTCATTCATGTAAAAACTTGTATGTAATATTCTTTTATTGGGGCACTTCCAGGTTGCGGAAGATGTCACCGTTTGTATATTATTTTCTTTTCCGCACTAGGATAGACCCAAGGAGGAGGGCACAAGTAACCGGGTTCTAGGGTCCAGTGGGAGACCATCTCGAGGAGTCGAGTCCGGGTCTCCTAACTCTAGAATTGGTAGGGTTGCTTGCCGCTCTCGTAGGGGTCTAGGGGTGTGGGTTTGGCTATTCATCGCGACCGTGGAATCCGTGTTTTAGACTGGCTCGTATTAAAAACACGAACGTCCTAGTATATCCAATATTTCATATGATTCTTCTGCTGCGATATCTGTGATGTGATCATGTGATGTTCTGTGATAGATACAGTATATAGTATATATGATATATTATATAGACGTTACTTATGTTTTACACTCGCGCTAGCCCTGCCCCGCTCTGTCGTTAGTTACCTAACCTAACGGTGCATGAGGGGACATCTAGGCGAATGCGGATGGCATAAGTGTACGTCGTATTTATCTGTGATGTTTAGGTAATTAAATGATGGGACTTCATTAATATGATTAATGAAATAAAAGAAACCTAAGATGTTGTAGAATCGAATTTCAAAATAAAACAGGTAGCTACAGTTCTTGCTTTGCACAGCGGTATATGTGATATATCCTGCACCTTATTCGATAAGGAAAGGACCGAGATCCCTTCACCGGGAGTGACTCCTTTAGCAATAACTGGCAGATGATACACCCCTCGGTTTGTCTTTTGAATGCTTTTAAGAGTTTTTGCTTTGCACAGTGATATATATGATATATCCCGCACCTCATTCGACGAGGAAAGGACCGACGATCCCTTCACCGGGAGTGACTCCTTTAGCAAAACTAGAAAAGCCTCAAAAGCACTCCATTTTAAAATCATTTGATTCTACAACGATATCAAGTTCATTACGCAATAGGTTTTTAGAAAAACCTGTCGTAGCCCTTGTAGGGTTCCTAGGCACTCTAATGAAGTCTCGCAAGTGATCAAACATGCCAATTTCTAAAAGAAATACAGTGCCGAGAAAACCTAGAACGGATCGTTTACTAGATATCTAGGCGAAACAAGGCAAGTAAACGGAAATAAATGCTAAGGGAAAGTGACTACAACCTTTGTAGATCCGGTCCACCACTTCCTAAGCTCCGCGATGATCTCCCTCCGCTGTCCAAATCAAACCCTTGACTCTAGCATTGGCATCATCGAAGAATAGGCGGGCTTGATCGTCGGTTCGATGCCGATGATGATCTACGTCGAAGCATCATAAGAACAAGCTCCAACTTTACCAAGCTTTGAAAACTTGTGAAGTAAACACCCTATACAACTTGGCAAGAGGTAGAGGATGAAGAAATAGGAAGTGGGTAGACTTTAGTTTTGGATTTCTCACTAGTTTTCATCACTTGCCATTGGAGTAGCAAGCTTTCTCTTTTGTTGAAGAAGATGAAGAAGAAGAAGAAGATGATAAGTCTTAATAATTAGATAAAATAAATCAATACTTATCATACTTTCAACTATAGTTAAGTGTAGAGAAAAGACCATGGTTAAAAGGATGGTTAGGGTTAAGCATAAGAACAAAAGAGTGACTTAGTCAAAGTTTCAAGAAACTTCAACTAAAAACAAAACATTCAATCATTCATTTATCTTTTTGTTTTTCCAAAATGAATAAATAAGAAAGATAAATGAATAGATAATCAAAATCCTAATCATTAACTTAAACCATGGTTTGATTCTTTACACTTAACCAAGTAAGCATGTATCATCAAACATGAAACAAACATGTGCACAAAACTATATCGCATATACAATGTGTACAATTAAAGTGAGAAAATCCTTTTAAAGTGAACCAATACTAGTTAACGCAAAGTAATATATCAAATATATAAATATGCACTAAATCATTAAATCAACACTTGATTTAACGATCCGGTCATATCGGATATAACCGACTAGTATCATATGTATCGGCTTATCGAATCAATCCTTGATTCAATAACTAGGTTATATCGCATATAACCATTCGATACATTCATCGCGAGAATAGAATACGGTATCACATACACGCATTATTCTCGGTCCCGACCATATCTCATATGCGCTCCTATTTCGTTTCGCTTGAGCCAGGAAACCTCTGTGTAGGACTCTAAAGACTCGTCAATACGCCGGAAGCAGATGATGATCATATCAAACACCCACAAGCCGCAAGCGGTCTGCTAAACGTAACGGCCACCCGGGTATTGAGCGATCAGAAGATCGACGAGCAAGCCCGCTCACACTCCTGTGAATCCAACTAGTAACACTTACCGTACAGTCCGGTCTGTTCGTCTGATATGTCGCATATCTCGCCTAGGGGTGGTAAACGTCAGACCCCAGTAGCTCGATAAGTCATGCCGACTTGAGGTCCATAACATTCGTGAAACTACTGATAACTCTTACCAGTATATCACTGCAACCCTGGCCAGGGATTTCCTGTTATGGATAGTCGAGCATAGCGCAACATCAACCCCCAATACCGGGAGAGACGAATCCCCTCCTATCGCTCATTGCCTCCATGTGAATCGGGACTGTACCCAAAAACCACCTGTTTGCACAACTCAGTAGAGCCATGGTAGGGTGGAAATCAAGGCACAGAGGGAGACACACAAGACTCTATGACGATCTCGGGTCAACAGACTAAGCTGTACCAGTGTCACCAGAGAACTGCCATCTGACGTGAGGTTTAAAACCATCTGGGAGTTCTCGGCGAGTCTGTTCAGTGTACCCAGTCTCCACTGAGCACCCGCATACCATCTTCGATGTCAAACACCAATGGATATGGGATCATCCATCGCCCATCGCATGGGTCGAGAAGATATGCGCTAGTCTACTCTGGAATATCGATGCCCCGTCTCGATATTCCCACGACTAGGAACAATGAAGGATGTACTCATTGACTACCCAGGCCCCACTAGTATGATCTGCATCATAGTCCGGGAAGACGAGTACACATCCTAAGGGCTTTATCAACATGTAATCAGAGAGACAGAGAGTATACATGTTAAGATAAAGTACAACCAGATAGCGTACTATCATGTCGAGCAAGAAAGTCCTACCTATATATGTCCCAGCATCCACTACAATATACATCCAATGTACAGTAATGGCCTCTAGGGCATACATATAACTAACAGCCCTCCGTCATTTCAGATAAGTCCTGCTTAGTATTCGTGCTGCGTTTTTTGGCCTCCGTCAAGGCGCAGTGTGCGATAGCTAACCAGTATTTATCTGCTTATGCATATGATGCAGATTGAGTTAGGGTAGTCGTGCGACCTTGTTGGCCTCCGTCAAGGGTCGTGCGGGTGGGTTTGATTCAATCAAGAAATGACGGGTTGAACTTGACTAGTAGCCTATGGTTTCTTGGCCTCCGTCAAGGTCATAGGGTGCTTGGGGCAAAATATTATCGGGAATTTCAAGTGTTGAAATTTGCAATGAGATTGCATACCTTCTATGAGATAGTTGGATCCCGATACCCGCTGCGAGTAATTGTTACTCCTGGGAGAGTTTTACACATTACAATTAGCCGATCAAGTAGGTGTCTAGAAAGGTGTCAACGGGGTTATGCCTCTGGGAAAACGAGGTTTACATTAATTAGGTTCGTGCGAAAGCACGGGGGACCTCCCTCAAAGTACCGACACTGGCCTGGCTGAAAGATTGGCGAACTTGTAGTGTGTAATTATGTAACATTTCAAAAAGATAAAATATTAATTTTGGGAATTTTTATAATTTAATATTATTTTATTGAATATTTTAATATTTTGGTATTATTAAATACAAATAAATAGGGAAAAAATTGAGAAAAATTATGGAAAATTATGGAAAATTCTAAAATTGGGTAATTATTGGAATTATGGCATTTTTAGATTTTTATGATCATTTATATGCTAATTTAGTGCTAATCGCGATTAAAAATCGCTAATCGGTTTTTAGCTTTTTTTTTTGTGCAAAACATGCACACATCCTTTTTCCTACACTTGTGCATTTTCTTACCATGTTTTCTCATTTGGGTTTACTATTTGAGTGAGAAGGGTTTTAAAAGGAAAAGAAAAGGAAAAAAATAAAGAAATGGGTAGTTGGTGAGAGAGAGAGGTATGGGCTTCATTTGACTTAAACTTAGCTATTTCTCCTCCATTTTTCAACACTCATTTTTCTCTCCCTCTCCCTTGCTTGCTGCTGCTGCTTCTTCTTCACTTCACCTCCCCACTTCAAGCCCCAAATCATCTCACAAACTTCACAAAAACCCCACTCTCCTTTCACAAAAAATGTGCACAAGCTTGCAAGCTATAGGATGGACCGAGAAAGTTTTCATTTTGGCACTGTTGAGGATTCATGTGGGTCTTTTGAGGTAATTCCTCCACAATTAGAGTGGTATTTCTTGTGTTTAAGCTTCGATTTAAAGTTTCATATCGATATTGTGCGATATTATGGACTTGAGGATAACCAAGTTAGGGTTTGAGGAAATTTGGTGTTGTATTGTGAAATTGAGCTCAGTAGAGGTTTTACAAACACCCTAGTGTATGAATTGGAACCCAAAACCTGAAGCTTAACCCAGAATACGGATTTTAGAAACCGATATCGGAGAATTTATGAAATCTGTGTAGTGTTTATGGAATCTGCTATCATACGAGGGATCCTAAAATAAAACTAAGATTGAAAGTAAGATGTGCAGGCACCCAGGAATCTACCACCAAGACCCCAGCCCCTAACTCCCTTACCCGGCCGCCAATTAATCCCAATTGGCCGCAATTTGCGGCCTGGGTCCCACCATTTTGGCTCGTGTTGGTTCTGTAGCTCCTACATGTTTATGTTAGACCCCTGGTATATATAGATTTGTATAAATTGACCTAGGGTGAAATCTGGGACATATTTCCTAAGTTGCTGTTTTGGATTCGTGTTTCCGTATTCCGTATTTTTAATTCTGCATTTGTGTCTTGTGATTTACCTCGACTATTTGGCGTTTATACGACGATATAGAGGATTTATTGATGGTTTTGAACGCGTGCCATAGGTTCTAACCTATAGGCCCCTTGTCGTATCGTTTTGGATTTCGTGTGCCGTTTTAGCTTTGATTTGGTTTTAATGCGCATATACGACACTTTGATGTGTAGGTACCACATGAAGACTTCAGGATGACAAGCAAACGCGTGGTGGCATCGAAAGATAATGACGCAGGTGAGTAGATTATATCTACAGGGGGAAGTCGGGTGGATGGCATATAGCACCCCCGCAGTCCGTCGTATATATGTATATATATGATAGCTAGGTGTACTAGGGATAGTGTAGGGTTAGAAGTGACTAGTGTAGTTCATAGTCGCGAACCCTAGAATAGATTTACACATACACACACATCCTTGCATATTCATTATACTTGCACTGTGTTTGATGATATTGGATGACATTGGAGTTGAGTCGATGATGTTGGGCATGGTGCCGTGAGATCGGTGATTTGATGTGACTCGTATTTGGGGATACGATACGTGACCTCTAGCGGGCCTTGGGACGTGTGCTTGCACACGCAGTAGTTCGATGGTATCAGTTGTACTAGACTTAGATCAGTAACCCAGATTATATGATATGATGATAAGTGATACCTGAAATGTGATGAGATAGTGTGATATTGACCCGTACCCAGCTATTGGAATGCCGTACGACGATTTACCGTATGAGCTTTACATTGATGATAGATCCGCACTCTTGACTTGAGGAGGTCATATGATATACTGTATCGTACGCGATACTATTGAGGCGGAATCACCGACTATTATATCTATATGTATCGACTCAGATGTTAGGCGGTTTCCTTACCTATAGCTCAACTTGTTAGTTCAGCCGTATAGTTTAGTGTAGTTGTTAGATTAGATTAGCCTCCTACCTATTTCAAAACTAGCGGGTCGTGGGTATTTTAAAAGACAGGTCAAGGGATCTACGGATATTTCAAAAAGCGTATCTTTTCATAAAAACACCGTAGCCCCTATTTTCAAAACCCCATGATTCGTGTTATTTCAAAAGGCACCATTTGTAGGACTTATATTAGATTAATGCAGATTAGTTATAGTTGCGTCTAGTATTCAGCTCCCACTCATTTTTGTGGTTCGCTTTGCATCGCATTCTTATATTATGTTTCATACCCCATTATTGATATCATGCTGTTAGGACACCAACACCATTACCGATGATGCGTATGTACCACGTACACTTACTTGCCGGCTCACACACATCTTCATCGGTAATTGCCATGTCACGTACACCTTAGAAAATATTATTGCTTGACATAGCCTTTTAGCTAATAGTTTAGACATTGTAGTTATTACCTGCTATTTCATGCATACCGTTATTCATTGTTATGCCGCATTCATGGATTCTCATGCATATATTCACTATTTTACGTGCTATTGAGGTTTTGGATTTGGATTCCATGAGATTTTCTGGATTTGGAGGAAAACCGCAAAAACACAAATAAACATTTTCTCTCTTTTAAAATAAAAAGTGCGGTTTTCCCAAGATGTATGAGTCGTCCACCATGAGTTTGCTGATGGATTTGGAAACCCGATTCGAGGAGACGGATGAACCGTTTCGGGTACATGGTGGGCCCGGTACGGTACCCCAGAGCAAGATGAATGTGGTGATGACGTTGAGCCTGGCAGGGGAGCACTACCTACCGGTGATTTTACCCGACGCGTCGGATATCCGGAGGATACCGTCGTGATCTTGAGATGGATGGTAGGGGCCGGTCTGGACTGACGGCGCCCTAAATTTTGTGGTTGAGACTTGAGATATCGAGATATTGGGATTACGTTTTGTGCCGATGCTAGGCACAGTTTTATGCTGATTTCATTATGATACCTCATTTTAAAAATACAAAGGAAATCTCACTAATTTATGAAAACAGTTTCTTCATGTACATGTATTCTGTTTTCATGCATTCATATCTCATTCATATGATATATTGCTACCTGAGGCACTGACACAGGCACATGAGATTACACTCGGGTTAGATATTTACCCTAGCCTTGTTATAGGCTGCTTGTTATATTGAGGATTTTATATACCGATCGTATTGACTTAGGCTTATGTCTTGCTTTCGGTTTCTGCTTGTAGATATTCTCTATTCACGAGTTTGCAACTCACCCCCGTTGTGCCACAGTTCTTGCAGGTTCTGCCGTACAGGTTCCTTTGCGGCATTTCTGGCACATTGCTTCCTTGCGGGTGAATTGCATTTGGTAGGTGGTTTCTTTTGCATCAAGAACCACCATTGTACTTGTATTATTCTTTGTATCTAAAATTCCATCAACCAAAACTTGTATATTGTTTCAGATTTAGACATTAGTGATGTATTATTCGACCTTAGAGTCGCGCTTAGCAGTATTACGGTTTTCATGTTATTTTGAGTTTTGATCCTCACCCTTCGGCGTTGTATATTATTATTGCTTGCGTGGTTATGACCGTCGATTGACGAAGAGCTAGCTCCCGCTTGGGGATTCCTTTTATCATTGCATATATATATTATTCTTGTTGTACCCCGTTCGGGGCCAGTATTTACAAAAGAAACTCTGCCGAAATTTTTAGAAAAGACCTTACCTTTTAAAAATGCACATTCGGCTTAGTTATTTAAAAACCTTGACTTCAAACTTGTTTTTCCTTCACTCCTTTAAAAACCAGTTTTCTTTACTTACTCTTGAAAATGGTTTTAGATTTCTGGGCTTTTGGCTTACTTGGATCAGATGGAGTCCTATAGACTTCATATGGTTCAAGGGCCAGTCACGTGCTCTTTCGGGTCGTGACAAAGTTGGTATCAGAGCGCTAGGTTGACCTTTGTTCGAGTCTAAGTTTGACTATGTGGAGCCTAGGGCGTTTATATATATACGGAACTTAGGCTTGACCTTACGGAACTTAGACTTAGTCGAGGGGGTATTAGACCCGAACTTTCGTCGCGTAGGATGACCCTTGGTTGATGGAATAGGTGACTAAAGTAGAGTGACGTACCGTGGGTATGTTCCGCGGCATACTTACGACATGCCACTCCGCTTAAGGAACCTTAGGATGTACATATTTTCGAGATCAGTGGTTCTCTTCATATCCATGATTATACATCCATTTGAGATTCCCGATTTTATTAGTTTCATGATCATACCTTTATTGATGCTGTTCCTTCTTATGATCATGTATCCACTCTGGATCTGTTGTTTCCTTTCTTGCCATTGATCTGCTCTCTTCGATACTCGATTGAGGTTCATGTCGCCATGTTTGAGCGCAGTTTGGGCTGCTGCTAGGGTTACGGTCAGGGCGAGCTCATCTGGTACGAGGGCCGACCATTGTGTTTTCTGGTGACATGGGAACATCTCGAGTTGGTATTGATGATTGGGACCTCTAGTAGAGGCGAGTGCTTGGTTTTGCACCGGATGATCGGGCCATTGTTAGAGCTGCCAGTTAAGAGAGGACTGTTGATGTACAACATACCTCAGAGATTATGATGTCGCCTACCGTGCAGACAGATGGACCAGCTGCTGCTGAGATTGACAGGATGTCGCTTCCGAAGCTTACGAGCTGAGATTGTCGGAGCTTCCAGGCAGATATGAGACAGATGATAGCTAGTCTACCCGATTTGAAAGACGAAGGTGATTCGTCCGATTTATGCGCCGGAGCGGGCCCAGTTGAGTTGAAGATTCCAGTGTGGAGAGTCTTACTCAAATCTAGAGCAGACCGATTCAGAGATGACCGCCAATGTATTGCCTTTCCTGGAGGATTGAGGCGCTGTTCGGCGTACAGGTAAATGAGCCAGTTGCTGCTGCAAATGACGAGATATCACCCAGATGGTTGGAACTACTGCAGCATGAGCTTATACTTAGAGATATGATGGACGGTCGCTAGTCACCTGAGGACTAATGACTAGGACATGTGGTTCGTTCGTTTACCGATGCGAGGTCACCAGATAGATTGTTTCCAGTTGGAGACGACTTCACGCAGATTCGTTGAGAGTCGATAGAGACGATCGAATGTCAGGAGCCCATTTTCCAAGTTTAAAGTATACGGAAAGACATGCAGGTGATTCTATGGACCCTCTAGAAGAATGAAACCCTAACTCGACTTAATGACCGTGTGAAAGCCTTTGAACCTTAGGGTTTGCGGCAGTTCCTCGGCGCCATTAGTGAGGCTTGGGTTTGCCCTTCTACGGCTGGACCACAGACGCTGTGGTATGTACTCGATACTATTAAACTGTACCCGAGATGTTGAGCTCTTGGGGGATTGTGAGGTTCTGACGAGCCGATCGGACGATTCGACATCATTCGGATATCATGTGATGGGACACTGCTTGGGAGACTCCAGATACGAGTATAGCCGTTGGAGCACAGTCCATGCAGCCACGATGAGACGAGTCCGAATCAGTCGTATTGAAGCAGAGCGAAGAAAAGAGTTCGCAAGAGATTTTGACGAGATGACGTCCCACTCCTCTGACATCAGAGATGTGATACGCACCCAGAGGCGTGGTATATGGATATATCTTCCAGAAAGAAGCGCGATAAGTATGCAGCCGTTCCGAAGTAAGAATTAGCTTCAGCAATGGATGATGACTTCCGGGCAATACGGCAGGAAATGAGATTTGAGAGAGAAACCTCGACAGGACCTTTCTGGAGTACGATATGAGAAGACCTAGACCCAGGAGTGGTCATATTGCGCACAACCAGCAGGCCAGAGTTGGCATTGTCGACGAGGTAGTTGACCAGATTCGGATAAAGGAACTTACCCAGATGCGTTGCGAATTGATCAAGGACGGACGAGTTTTGAGTATTCCTCCGATGGTTGGGACGTGTTCCCGAGGACCTGTTCGGCCTGACATCTTCTACAGAATGATGAAGCTACAGAGTACGCGATTTCAAGTCCGTGCGAGAGACTTCAGATTGACCGTGGCCGAGAACAGTGCAGTGCGTAGATAGCATGGCGTGACGTCATAGTGGACGACGATAGAGACAGGTGGAACCAGAGGTTCGGGCGAGACGCTGACGAGCTGTCATTGCTTCCCGGCGGGACCAGAGGTCAGATATGCTTACAGAGGCATTGGGATGCAACCAGATTCCGAGAAATGTTGTGCTGAGGACACAGATGTCCATTGAACAAATAGAGATTATGCAAGAGAGCCAGCCTTCTTACAGTTCGGCATAGGCAAGATCGGAAGAGACCTTGAGCAGGATTCCTTCCAGGACATTGCTGCAATGATGTTGCACCCAGGATTAGATGTGTAATGTGCATTCAGAGAGCCAGAGGCCGACGCCAGTGATATGATGCTTTATGAGTGGTCGTGAGGATTGACCGAGAGACGACCAGAGAAGTGCCAGAACGGAATCGTCCCCGTTAGCACACCTGACAGGGCTGATGACCCGATTGATTGTGAGATAGGGATCCGCAGAGAAGATAAGGACCCGGAGTCAGAGGACGCGAGACCGTGAGCAAGAGGCAAGTTGATATCTTGCGCTGCTAGCAGTGGATGCACCGACTCCTTCTCGACCTTGAAGGAGGAACTACCGACGACGGTACTTACGATTTGTGATTTTGTGATTCGATTATCACGTATCCGTCATCTTAGATTTTGGTATTTTGGGCGTTCTATTGCATGATTTAATTTTGATGACTGAGTTTCATGATATTTTTTCATGCACCCACTGGATATTTATATTTTGCGCATAAGTTATTACATTCGAGGTATTGATTGTGATTTCACGCCTATCTTATACAGTGATTTGATTTACACAACCAGCATAGTTTTCATGCACCTTTAGTGTTTTGATATACGATTTTGGTGCACGCCAGATGCACTAAATCGGGATTCTTCGTGCATGTCCCATGCACCTGATTTGGTTGCTGTCAGGCACACACGTTGCCTATGACAGATGTTTCGTGCACACCCGTTGCACCTAGATGTTGTTTTGTGTCCATATATGGATCTTGATTTCCGTGCGCACCAGACGTACAAGATATTTTTATATATGCATTTTGGGGATTGATTTCTAGTAGAGCAGTACATTTTTATGATATTCGCTACGTATTGATGTTTTCGGAGACCCGACAAATTGGATTTTTACTGAAATGTTTTAGTATTTGGGGTTTAAATTTAAATTCGGGGACCGAATTTCTTTAAGGGGGGTAGATTGTAACATTTCAAAAAGATAAAATATTAATTTTGGGAATTTTTATAATTTAATATTATTTTATTGAATATTTTAATATTTTGGTATTATTAAATACAAATAAATAGGAAAAAATTGAGAAAAATTATGAAAAATTATGGAAAATTCTAAAATTGGGTAATTATTGGAATTATGGCATTTTTAGATTTTTATGATCATTTATATTCTAATTTAGTGCTAATCGCAATTAAAAATCGCTAATCGGTTTTTAGCTTTTTTTGTGTGCAAAACATGCACACATCCTTTTTCCTACACTTGTGCATTTTCTTACCATGTTTTCTCATTTGGGTTTACTATTTGAGTGAGAAGGGTTTTAAAAGGAAAAAGAAAAGGAAAAGAATAAAGAAATGGGTAGTTGGTGAGAGAGAGAGGTATGGGCTTCATTTGACTTAAACTTAGCTATTTCTCCTCCATTTTTCAACACTCATTTTTCTCTCCCTCTCCCTTGCTTGCTGCTGCTTCTTCTTCTTCACCTCACCTCCCCACTTCAAGCCCCAAATCATCTCACAAACTTCACAAAAACCCCACTCTCCTTTCACAAAAAATGTGCACAAGCTTGCAAGCTATAGGATGGACCGAGAAAGTTTTCATTTTGGCACTGTTGAGGATTCATGTGGGTCTTTTGAGGTAATTCCTCCACAATTAGAGTGGTATTTCTTGTGTTTAAGCTTCGATTTAAAGTTTCATATCGATATTGTGCGATATTATGGACTTGAGGATAACCAAGTTAGGGTTTGAGGAAATTTGGTGTTGTATTGTGAAATTGAGCTCAGTAGAGGTTTTACAAACACTCTAGTGTATGAATTGGAACCCAAAACCTGAAACTTAACCCAGAATACGGATTTTAGAAACCGATATCGGAGAATTTATGAAATCTGTGTAGTGTTTATGGAATCTGCTATCATACGAGGGATCCTAAAATAAAACTAAGATTGAAAGTAAGATGTGCAGGCACCCAGGAATCTACCACCAAGACCCCAGCCCCTGACTCCCTTACCCGGCCGCCAATTAATCCCAATTGGCCACAATTTGCGGCCTGGGTCCCACCATTTTGGCTCGTGTTGGTTCTGTAGCTCCTACATGTTTATGTTAGACCCCTGGTATATATAGATTTGTATAAATTGACCTAGGGTGAAATCTGGGACATATTTCCTAAGTTGCTGTTTTGGATTCGTGTTTCCGTATTCCGTATTTTTAATTCTGCATTTGTGTCTTGTGATTTACCTCGACTATTTGGCGTTTATACGACGATATAGAGGATTTATTGATGGTTTTGAACGCGTGCCATAGGTTCTAACCTATAGGCCCCTTGTCGTATCGTTTTGGATTTCGTGTGTCGTTTTAGCTTTGATTTGGTTTTAATGCGCATATACGACACTTTGATGTGTAGGTACCACATGAAGACTTCGGGATGACAAGCAAACGCGTGGTGGCATCGAAAGATAATGACACAGGTGAGTAGATTATATCTACAGGGGGAAGTCGGGTGGATGGCGTATAGCACCCCCGCAGTCCGTCGTATATATGTATATATATGATAGCTAGGTGTACTAGGGATAGTGTAGGGTTAGAAGTGACTAGTGTAGTTCATAGTCGCGAACCCTAGAATAGATTTACACCTACACGCACATCCTTGCATATTCATTATACTTGCACTGTGTTTGATGATATTGGATGACATTGGAGTTGAGTCGATGATGTTGGGCATGGTGCCGTGAGATCGGTGATTTGATGTGATTCGTATTTGGGGATATGATACGTGACCTCTAGCGGGCCTTGGGACGTGTGCTTGCACACGCAGTAGTTCGATGGTATCAGTTGTACTAGACTTAGATCAGTACCCCAGATTATATGATATGATGATAAGTGATACCTGAAATGTGATGAGATAGTGTGATATTGACCCGTACCCAGCTATTGGAATGCCGTACGAAGATTTACCGTCTGAGCTTTACATTGATGATAGATCCGCACTCTTGACTTGAGGAGGTCATATGATATACTGTATCGTACGCGATACTATTGAGGCGGAATCACCGACTATTATATCTATATGTATCGACTCAGATGTTAGGCGGTTTCCTTACCTGTAGCTCAGCTTGTTAGTTCAGCCGTATAGTTTAGTGTAGTTGTTAGATTAGATTAGCCTCCTACCTATTTCAAAACTAGCGGGTCGTGGGTATTTTAAAAGACAGGTCAAGGGATCTACGGATATTTCAAAAAGCGTATCTTTTCATAAAAACACCGTAGCCCCTATTTTCAAAACCCCATGATTCGTATTATTTCAAAAGGCACCATTTGTAGGACTTATATTAGATTAATGCAGATTAGTTATAGTTGCGTCTAGTATTCAGCTCCCACTCATTTTTGTGGTTCACTTTGCATCGCATTCTTATATTATGTTTCATACCCCATTATTGATATCATGCTGTTAGGACACCAACACCATTACCGATGATGCGTATGTACCACGTACACTTACTTGCCGGCTCACACACATCTTCATCGGTAATTGCCATGTCACGTACACCTTAGAAAATATTATTGCTTGACATAGCCTTTTAGCTAATAGTTTAGACATTGTAGTTATTACCTGCTATTTCATGCATACCGTTATTCATTGTTATGCCGCATTCATGGATTCTCATGCATATATTCACTATTTTACGTGCTATTGAGGTTTTGGATTTGGATTCCATGAGATTTTCTGGATTTGGAGGAAAACCGCAAAAACACAAATAAACATTTTCTCTCTTTTAAAATAAAAAGTGTGGCTTTCCCAAGATGTATGAGTCGTCCACCATGAGTTTGCTGATGGATTTGGAAACCCGATTCGAGGAGACGGATGAACCGTTTCGGGTACATGGTGGGCCCGGTGCGGTACCCCGGGGCAAGATGAATATGGTGATGACGTTGAGCCTGGCAGGGGAGCACTACCTACCGGTGATTTTACCCGACGCGTCGGATATCCGGAGGATACCGTCGTGGTCTTGAGATGGATGGTAGGGGCCGGTCTGGACTGACGGCGCCCTAGATTTTGTGGTTGAGACTTGAGATATCGAGGTATTGGGATTACGTTTTGTGCCGATGCTAGGCACAATTTTATGCTGATTTCATTATGATACCTCATTTTAAAAATACAAAGGAAATCTCACTAATTTATGAAAACAGTTTCTTCATGTACATGTATTCTGTTTTCATGCATTCATATCTCATTCATATGATATATTGCTACCTGAGGCACTGACACAGGCACATGAGATTACACTCGGGTTAGATATTTACCCTAACCTTGTTATAGGCTGCTTGTTATATTGAGGATTTTATATACTGATCGTATTGACCTAGGATTATGTCTTGCTTTCGGTTTCTGCTTGTAGATATTCTCTATTCACGAGTTGGCAACTCACCCCTGTTGTGCCACAGTTCTTGCAGGTTCTGCCGTACAGGTTCCTTTGCGGCATTTCTGGCACATTGCTTCCTTGCGGGTGAATTGCATTTGGTAGGTGGTTTCTTATGCATCAAGAACCACCATTGTACTTGTATTATTCTTTGTATCTAAAATTCCATCAACCAAAACTTGTATATTGTTTCAGACTTAGACATTAGTGATGTATTATTCGACCTTAGAGTCGCGCTTAGCAGTATTACGGTTTTCATGTTATTTTGAGTTTTGATCCTCACCCTTCGGCGTTGTATATTATTATTGCTTGCGTGGTTATGATCGTCGATTGACGAAGAGCTAGCTCCCGCTTGGGGATGCCTTTTATCATTGCATATATATATTATTCTTGTTGTACCCCGTTCGGGGCCAGTATTTACAAAAGAAACTCTGCCGAAATTTTTAGAAAAGAACTTACCTTTTAAAAATGCACATTCGGCTTAGTTATTTAAAAACCTTGACTTCAAACTTGTTTTTCCTTCACTCCTTTAAAAACCAGTTTTCTTTACTTACTCTTGAAAATGGTTTTAGATTTCTGGGCTTTTGGCTTACTTGGATCAGATGGAGTCCTATAGACTTCATATGGTTCAAGGGCCAGTCACGTGCTCTTTCGGGTGGTGACAAATTAATCCAGGCTAGTCTTTCCTTTTAGGGTTTGAAGGAAGATTTGATAAAAAGCAGTGGTAGCCATCCTGATTAGATAAATTATATAACCAATCTGATCTTGCAAGAGCGCACGCTGAGCGTTTTCTTCTCTCTCTCTCCAGGTAGCGACCATATCACGCCTTAATCAAGATAATAATACGGAAGATTGACCGTACCCGCTTGTTATACTGAGCTGGGGAACGTTGATCCCGCTCCAACTTATAATTGTTATAAGACAGAGCAGGAAATTGGGGAATACCAGATTTCCCATGCCGCCCAAACGAAGAAAGTGCATATGATGCATCTTCTTTGGGTGTGTTCATTATAAAGAACTGTTTCTCAATGTCCTTTACGTCCTGGGTATATGATACCGGATCAGGATCCCAGATATGTAATCTGTTACATGGGCTACAGATAGGTAAAGAACTGAGAACGGGTGATAAGTTTCATGAGGCAGAAAACGGGGCAAGAGTTGCAGCCAAGTCTGTCGGTCACTGTCATCCTGTATTACCAATACATTGATTCTGAACGAATGTTATTAGATACCGAACCTGATATACAAAATCATATCAGTCTCTTTATTAGTAAAGAAATGATAAAATTTTGTATTGTTGGATAATGTTTTGAACATTTCCTATATCAAAAGTTGATCGGTTCAGGCACGTTATCTAAAAGCATTAATGTTCTAAATCAAACTACAGTTCTTAGTATACGGAATACACACAAGAGGAAGAGTTCAGAAATGAACGGATCCTTCTTGAGGTATTGTAGATTAGGTCATATCAATGCGACCCGACTAGCTAAGTTGCACAAAGATGCATATTTAAATCTGTTTGAATTTACATCTTATGAAAACTTGCCAGTTATGTCACAAAGATAAGTTGACCATAGCTCTGTTTAATGGAAACAGAGAAAGAGTTAATGAACTCTTGGGGCTGATACATGATGATGTATGTAACGTCTCCTGTCTACACATGCCAGGACTGGTTCTTTATACTTCATTATATTCTCTAATAATCTCTCAAGATTCAGTCATATGTTCCTGTTGGAACATGAGTCCGAACCTTTTGAGATATTCACAGAATATAAGCGAGAAATAGAGAACCAAAATACGGGTATAAGTATTATGTCCTATGATGAGATCAGGGAGGAGAATACTTGTGCATGGAATTCCTGGACTATTCTAAAGGAGAATGAGATTCTCTCTCAGCATTACTCCTCCTATACACCATAGCACGATGGTATATCGGGGCGGAGCAATCACACCCTATATGATAAGGTGTGCTCCATGATGAGTACTACTGAGTTACCTATTTCCTTTTGGGGGTTATGCACTTGAGAAGCTGCATACCTATTGAATAGGGTTCAAATCAAATCAGTTGCCTACCACTTCATTTTTGTTATGATAAGGGAAGAGCCCATCTCTTAAGTTAGTTAAGATTTGGGGTTGTCCGGCCTATGTCTAAAAGCATAATCCGGATAAGCTCGAGGCAAGGTCTGAAATGTACAACTGGAAATGTTCCAGCTATGAAAACTACAGCAGATGATTTGGTACAACTAAAGGATTCAATAGTAACCTACGAACCCCAGCCACTCCGCCGATCTAGTAGGGTTCCTCACCCACCTGAGAGATACTTCGGTTTCTCTATGACAGTGGGAGCGAGGATTGCATCATGAAATGATGACCCAACTAGCTTCGAGCTGGCCATCAGGAGTAAGACTCTGTAAGAATGGCTGGATGCTTAGCGATCTGAGATGGAATCCTTATACACCAACAAAGTATGGACTTTAGTTGTTATATCTGAAGGGTTAAATTCCCATCAGGAGCAAGTATATCTTGAGAAGATTACTTGGTGTAGATGGAAAAGTTGAGACTTTCAAAGCTAGACTTGTTAAAAGTTTGCATCATTTACCACGCGTGGAATATGATGAAACCTTTTTCAAGTAACCAAGCTTAAGTCCATCCAGATCCTACTTGCCACGGCTACATACCATGACTACGATATCTGGTGGTTGGGTGTCATGACAGCTTTTCTAAATGATGTTTTAGAAGAGGGGGTCTATAAGTACACAGCCAGAGGGCCTCGTAGACAGTGGGAGCAGCGGAAACGTGTGCAGGATGTTTTATGTGATAAAGCAGGCATCGCGGAGTTGGAACATCTGTTTTTGATGAATTAGTCAAACAGTTTGACTTCATCAAAATGGTAGATGAACCTTGTATATACAAAAAGTTAGTAGGGAGTATGGTAGTGATCCTCGTAGAGTAAGCGGATGACATACTCTTGATTGGGAAGGAGTTTCCTATGCTACGCTCGGTCAATCTCCGCTTATCACAAGGATTCTCCATATAAGATCAAAGTGATACCTCCTAAATCCTGAGTTTTGGATCTATGAGATAGATTTAATTGGATGTTAGGATTCTCACTAGTTGTAGTGAGATGGTATCAATCGATCCTAGGGAGAATCACTGGAAGTGTTCCAGGGTGATAAAGACGACTGAATGTCTGTCGCATGCATTGTCTTTACCCTCAGTAAAGGGACGGTATGTTGGAAGAGTTCCGAGCTAGATACCGTGACATACTAGACGATAAAGGCTGAATACATCGCTACTTAAGATGCTACCAAAGAGGCTGTTTGGGTGTATATTGGTTCATGAGATGAACTACGTTCCTACCATTGTGAGACAATGGAGTTGTGGCTTATGCCAAGGAACGCAGGTCCCATCAGTGATCCAGACATATTCTAAGGCAGTATCACCTGATCATAGAGATGATTGATCTCGAAGGGATCGAGGTTAGGAGAGTAGACTCAGAGGAAAACACGGCGGATCCACTCACGAAGGCCTATTCCCAGAGAGAGACTTTTAAGGGATGGTTGAGTATGAGATACTTCAACCACTGCTACAGATGACCCTAGTGCAAGTGGGAGATTGTTAGTTATATGTATGCCCTAGAGGCCATTACTGTACATAGGATGTATATAGTAGTGGATGCTGGGACATATATAGGGAGGACTTTCTTGCTCGACATGATAGTATGCTATCTGGTTACTCTTTACCTTAACGTGTATACTGATTGTCTCTCTGTTTCATGTTGGTAAAGCCTTTAGGATGTGTACTTGACTACCTGGACTATGATGCGGATCATACTAGTGGGGACATGGTAGTCTATAAGTACATCCTTCAAGGTCCCTAGTCGTGGGTGTATCGAGACGGGGCATCGATATACCAGAGTAAACTAGCGTATACCTTCTCGACCCATACAGATGGGCGATGGATGATCCCATATCCATTGGTGTTTGACATCGGAGATGATATACGGGTGCTCAGTACAGACTGGGTACACTGGACGGACTCGCCGAGAACTCCCAGATGGTATTATACCTTACGTCAGATGGCAGTTCTCTAGTGACACTGGTACAGAGTAGTCTGTTGACCCGAGATCGTCATAGAGTCTTGTGTGGTTCCCACTGTGCTTTGATTTCCACCTTACTACGTCCAAGAGGGCGTGCAAAACGGTGGCTTTTGGGTACAGTCCCGAGTCACATGGAGGCAATGAGCGATAGGAGGGGAGTCGTCTCTCCCGGTATAGGGAGTTGATGTTGCGCTGTGTTCGATTGGCTATACCGGAAATCCCTGGCCAGGGTTGCTGAGATTTACTGGTAAGTGTTACCGGTAGTTTCCCAAACTGTTATAGACCTCATATCGACACGACTTATCGAGCTATTGGGGTCTGACGTTTACCACCCCTAGGCAAGATATGCGACATATCAGACGACGAGACCGGACTGTACGGTAGTGTTACTGGTTGGATTCACTGGAGTGTGAGCGGGCATGCTCGTCGATCTTCTGATCGCTCAATACCCGGGTGGCCGTTACGTTTAGCAGACCGCTTGCGGCTTGTGGGTGCTTGATATGATCATCATCTGCTGCCGGCGTATTGACGAGTCTTTAGAGTCCTACACAGAGGTTTCCTGGCTCAAGCGAAATGAAATAGGAGCGTATATGAGATATGTGCGGGACCGAGAATGATACCAGTAAGTGATACTGTATTCAATTCTCGCGATGAATGTATCGATATGGTTGTATGCGATATAACCTAGTTATCGAATCAAGGATTGATTCGATAAGCCGATACATTGGATACTAGTCGGTTATATGCGATATGACCGGATCGTTAAATCAAGTGTTGATTTAATGATTTAATTTATAATTATATATTTGATATATTACTTTGCAATAACTAGTATTGGTTCACTTTAAATGGATTTTCTCACTTGGATGTACAAGTTGTATATGTGATATACTTTTTGTGCAAATGATTGTATCATGTTTGATGATACATGTTTACTTGGTTAAGTGTAAATAATTAAACCATGGTTAAACTAATGATTAGGGTTTTGTTTTTCCATTACTTATTTATTCATTTATTTATCTATTTTTTCTTTTTGGAAAATAATAAGCATAAAGAAGAATGGTGGCTTTCTTTGGATGCATGTTGAAGCTTCATGAAGCTTTGACTAAGTCCACCATTCTTGTCACTTGCTTAACCCTAACCATCATATCTAACCATGGTCTATTCTCTACACTAAACTAAGGTTAGTATTATGATAAGTATTCATTTTCCTTTTCATTTTAATAACTAATCATAATACTTATCATCTTCTTCTTCTTCTTCTTCAAGAAGAAGCTTGCCTCCATCAATGGCAAAGTGAGAAAATGAGTGAGAAATCCAATTCTAAAGAGAACCCACTTCCTATTTCTTCATCCTCTACCTCTTGCCAAGTAGTAGAGTGTGTTTTCTTCACATGTTTCATGACTTGGTGAAGTGGGAGCTTGATCTAGTGATGCCTCGACGTAGATCATCTTCGGCACGAAGCCGACGACCTTGCCCGCCCATTTCTCCGATGAAGCCGACGCTTGAGCCCGGGATTTCATTTGGACTGCGGAGAGGACTTCATTACAGAGCCGTGGAGGTGGATGACCGGATCTACAAAGGTTGTATTTCCGTTCACTTAGTTAATTTGTTAACTAGTTGCTTGATTCGCCTAAACTTCTAGCCGACGATCCATATTAGGGTTTCTCGGCACCCGTTAAATTTGAAATTGGCATGGTTGATGCCTTGTGAGACCTCACTAGAGTGCCTAGGAACCCTACAGTGGTATCAGAGCCTAGCTAGAGCCTTAGGCAAAGTCCAGACGGAGTTTGAAGTCCGATCGAACCGAAATCCTAATTCAAAACATGCTCTCTGTACTTTTTTCAAAACTGTGCATTTTTCAACATTAAAAATATGCAGAAAAATCTGCAGGGAATCCTAAGAATTACTGTGCAACACATGTCCATGATTCCACTATAACGCGGCGGAACCGCGGCACAAGCATGGCTTGTGCGGCGGTTCCGCGGCTATTTTGTCGTATCTTGCATTGGTTTTGGCACAGTAATTCATAAGTTGCAGTGCTGGTTTTCCTGGGTATTTTTAAAATTTATTCAAGAGTTGAATTTTCTGGGTTGTATTGGGGACTCGAAGTTTCGATCGGATTGTCTAATCTTGTCTGTGTCTTTCCGGATATTTTTTTGAATATGTTAAAAAGTTCGACCGGATATAAATACCAAATTTTTCCCCTGTCGGGAAATTTCCAAGTGTTGGATTTTTCCGTAGTTTAATGACGTTCTAAGTAGTGCAAGTAACGCGATGGACCCTCTAGAAGACAACAAACCTTAACTCGATTATGTGACCGTCTTGAACTGCCCTTTGAACCTTCGGGTTTGGGGCAGTACGGCGTGCCACATGTGAGGCATTGGCTTGACCCTTCTACGGCTGGACCATTGGTACTGAGGCACGAACTGAATGTTTTTAGACTTGTTTCATGTATTGATCTGTATCGGGAAAACTTGGGTGTTCGACTGTTCGATCGGAAAGTTTTACATTTTCTGTTTATCTGGAATGTGATACAATAATTGGAATTCACAAGTTGTTATCAGATAACTGAATGAATGTTATAAACATAGCAGTTTAGTCTCACTTGATCGGTTACTACGGAATTTTGATGTGATCAAAAGTCCGTCGCAATCACGTAGCGTACGCGGATACTCGCCGGTTAAACTTAATAGACAGCTACATCCCTTAGCCCCGACCAAGTGACTGTAGCAGAACCCCGTCACCGAAAGCATCCGTTCGGGTGCTCGCGGCAGCGGTGTTCCGCCTTGGTGCACTTCGTCGACGGTATCGGGGGTGCGGCCGCCTACTAAAGTTTGCGACGAGCATTTGATCAGTTTTTCGGGAATCCTGTTGAATTGCCCGACATGGTATTGAAAAGTGTTTTCGATAATGAGACTAAAATGCGGGGTTTATAATTGTTAGGCATGTGATGTCTAAGGAATTCATTTGGTCAGGCATGCGATGTCTGAGTTGGTTGCGGATTCCAACTGTTGTAGTTTTACACTTTCTTTTCTGTGACCGTAAGTGTAATATGTGATATCGCCGGTTTCGTTGCTATATGTCAACGATAATTGGGATGCACATATTTACTTACTTTGATGACATGTGATGTTATGAGTTACTGGATATGTTATATTGGATAGTCGTGTTTGAATAGCCGGGGTTTTTTATGTGAGATGAGTGTTTTTTCATTTTCATTCATGTAAAAAATTGTATGTAATATTCTTTTATTGGGGCACTTCCAGGTTGCGGAAGATGTCACCGTTTGTATATTATTTGCTTTTCCGCACTAGGATAGACCCAAGGAGGAGGGCACAAGTAACCGGGTTCTAGGGTCCAGTGGAAGACCATCTCGAGGAGTCGAGTCCGGGTCTCCTAACTCTAGAATTGGTAAGGTTGCTTGCCGCTCTCGTAGGGGTCTAGGGGTGTGGGTTTGGCTATTCATCGCGACCGTGGAATCCGTGTTTTATACTGGCTCGTATTAAAAACACGGACGTCCTAGTATATCCAATATTTCATATGATTCTTCTGCTGCGATATCTGTGATGTGATCATGTGATGTTCTGTGATAGATACAGTATATAGTATATATGATATATTATATAGATGTTACTTATGTTTTACACCCGCGCTAGCCCTGCCCCGCTCTGTCGTTAGTTACCTAACCTAACGGTGCACGAGGGGACATCGAGGCGAATGCGGATGGCATAAGTGTACGTCGTATTTATCTGCGATGTTTAGGTAATTAAATGATGGGACTTCATTAATATGATTAATGAAATAAAAGAAACCTAAGATGTTGTAGAATCGAATTTCAAAATAAAACAGGTAGCTACAGTTCTTGCTTTGCACAGCGGTATATGTGATATATCCGGCACATTATTCGATAAGGAAAGGACCGAGATCCCTTCACCGGGAGTGACTCCTTTAGCAATAACTGGCAGATGCTACACCCCTCGGTTTGTCTTTTGATTGCTTTTAAGAGTTTTTGCTTTGCACAGTGATATATGTGATATATCCCGCACCTCATTCGACGAGGAAAGGACCGACGATCCCTTCACCGGGAGTGACTCCTTTAGGAAAACTAGAAAAGCCTCAAAAGCACTCCATTTTAAAATCATTTGATTCTACAACGATATCAAGTTCATTACGCAATAGTTTTTCAGAAAAACCTGTCGTAGCCCTCCGTCATTTCAGATAAGTCCTGCTTAGTATTCGTGCTGCGTTTGTTGGCCTCCGTTAAGGCGCAGTATGCGGTAGCTAACCAGTATTTATCTGCTTATGCATATGATGCAGATTGAGTTAGGGTAGTTGTGCGACCTTGTTGGCCTCCGTCAAGGGTCGTGCGGGTGGGTTTGATTCAATCAAGAAATGACGGGTTGAACTTGACTAGTAGCCTATGGTTTCTTGGCCTCCGTCAAGGTCATAGGGTGCTTGGGGTAAAATATTATCGGGAATTTCAAGTGTTGAAATTTGCAATGAGATTGCATACCTTCTATGAGATAGTTGGATTCCGATACCCGCTGCGAGTAATTGTTACTCCTGGGAGAGTTTTACACATTACAATTAGCCGATCAAGTAGGTGTCTAGAAAGGTGTCAACGGGGTTACGCCTCTGGGAAAACGAGGTTTACATTAATTAGGTTCGTGCGAAAGCACGGGGGACCTCCCTCAAAGTACCGAAACTGGCCTGGATGAAAGATTGGCGAACTTGTAGTGTGTAATTAATCCCGGCTAGTCTTTCCTTTTACGGTTTGAAGGAAGATTTGATAAAAAGCAGTGGGAGCCATCCTGATTAGATAAATTATATAACCAATCTGATCTTGCAAGAGCGCATGCTGAGTGTTTTCTTATCTCTCTCTCTCCAGGTAGCGACCATATCATGCCGTAATCAAGATAATAATACGGAAAATTGACCGTACCGGCTTGTTACACTGAGCTGGGGAACGTTGGTCCCGCTCCAACTTATAATTGTTATAAGACAGAGCAGGAAATTGGGGAATACCAGATTTCCCATGCCGCCCAAACGAAGAAAGTGCATATGATGCATCTTCTTCGGGTGTGTTCATTATACAGAACTGTTTCTCAATGTCCTTTACGTCCTGGGTATATGATACCGGATCAGGATCCCAGATATGTAATCTGTTACATGGGCTACAGATAGGTAAAGAACTGAGAATCGGGTGATAAGTTTCATGAGGCAGAAAACGGGGCAAGAGTTGCAGCCAAGTCTGTCGGTCACTGTCACCCTGTATTACCAATACATTGATTCTGAACGAATGTTATTAGATACCGAACCTGATATACAAAATCATATCAGTCTCTTTATTAGTAAAGAAATGATAAAATTTTGTATTGTTGGATAATGTTTTGAACATTTCCTATATCAAAAGTTGATCGGTTCAGGCACGTTATCTAAAAGCATTAATGTTCTAAATCAAACTGCAGTTCTTAGTATACGGAATACACACAAGAGGAAGAGTTCAGAAATGAACGGATCCTTCTTGAGGTATTGTAGACTAGGTCATATCAATGCGACCCGACTAGCTAAATTGCACAAAGATGCATATTTAAATCTGTTTGAATTTACATCTTGTGAAAACTTGCCAGTTATGTGACAAAGATAAGATGACCATAGCTCTGTTTAATGGAAACAGAGAAAGAGTTAATGAACTCTTGGGACTGATACATGATGATGTATGTAAAGTCTCCTGTCTACACATGCCAGGACTGGTTCTTTATACTTCATTATATTCTCTAATAATCTCTCAAGATTCAGTCATATGTTCCTGTTGGAACATGAGTCCGAACCTTTTTAGATATTCACAGAATATAAGCGAGAAGTAGAGAACCAAAATACGGGTATAAGTATTATGTCCTATGATGAGATCAGGGAGGAGAATACTTGTGCATGGAATTCCTGGACTATTCTAAAGGAGAATGAGATTCTCTCTCAGCATTACTCCTCCGTATACACCATAGCACGATGGTATATCGGGGCGGAGCAATCACACCCTATTTGATAAGGTGTGCTCCATGATGAGTACTACTGAGTTACCTATTTCCTTTTGGGGGTTATGCACTTGAGAAGCTGCATACATATTGAATAGGGTTCAAATCAAATCAGTTGCCTACCACTTCATTTTTATTATGATAAGGGAAGAGCCCATCTCTTAAGTTAGTTAAGATTTGGGGTTGTCCGGCCTATGTCTAAAAGCATAATCCGGACAAGCTCGAGGCAAGGTCTGAAATGTACAACTGGAAATGTTCCAGCTATGCAAACTACAGCAGATGATTTGGTACAACTAAAGGATTCAATAGTAACCTATGAACTCCAGCCTCTCCGCCGATCTAGTAGGGTTCCTCACCCACCTGAGAGATACTTCGGTCTCTCTATGACAGTGGGAGCGAGGATTGCATCATGAAATGATGACCTAACTAGCTTCGAGCTGGCCATCAGGAGTAAGACTCTGTAAGAATGGCTGGATGCTTAGCGATCTGAGATGGAATCCTTATACACCAACAAAGTATGGACTTTAGTTGCTATATCTGAAGGGTTAAATTCCCATCAGGAGCAAGTATATCTTGAGAAGATTACTTGGTGTAGATGGAAAAGTTGAGACTTTCAAAGCTAGACTTGTTAAAAGTTTGCATCATTTACCACGCGTAGAATATGATGAAACCTTTTTCAAGTAACCAAGCTTAAGTCCATCCAGATCCTACTTGCCACGGCTACATACCATGACTACGATATCTGGTGGTTGGGTGTCATGACAGCTTTTCTAAATGATGTTTTAGAAGAGGGATTCTATAAGTACACAGCCAGAGGGCCTCGTAGATAGTGGGAGCAGCGGAAACGTGTGCAGGATGTTTTATGTGATAAAGCAGGCATCGCGGAGTTGGAACATCTGTTTTTGATGAATTAGTCAAACAGTTTGACTTCATCAAAATGGTAGATGAACCTTGTATATACAAAAAGGTAGTAGGGAGTATGGTAGTGATCCTCGTAGAGTACGCGGATGACATACTCTTGATTGGGAAGGAGTTTCCTATGCTACGCTCGTTCAATCTCCGCTTATCACAAGGATTCTCCATATAGGATCAAAGTGATACCTCCTAAATCCTGAGTTTTGGATCTATGAGATAGATTTAATTGGATGTTAGGATTCTCACTAGTTGTAGTGAGATGGTATCAATCGATCCTAGGGAGAATCACTGGAAGTGTTCCAGGGTGATAAAGACGACTGAATGTCTGTCGCAGGCATTGTCTTTACCCTCAGTAAAGGGACGGTATGTTGGAAGAGTTCCAAGCTAGATACCGTGACATACTAGACGATAAAGGCTGAATACATCGCTACTTAAGATGCTACCAAAGTGGCTGTTTGGGTGTATATTAGTTCATGAGATGAACTACGTTCCTACCATTGTGAGACAATGGAGTTGTGGCTTATGCCAAGGAACGCAGGTCCCATCAGTGATCCAGACATATTCTAAGGCAATATCACCTGATCATGGAGATGATTGATCTCTAAGGGATCGAGGTTAGGAGAGTAGACTCAGAGGACAACACGGCGGATCCACTCACGAAGGCCTATTCCCAGAGAGAGACTTTTAAGGGATGGTTGAGTATGAGATACTTCAACCACTGCTACAGATGACCCAAGTGCAAGTGGGAGATTGTTAGTTATATGTATGCCCTAGAGGCCATTACTGTACATAGGATGTATATAGTAGTAGATGCTGGGACATATATAGGGAGGACTTTCTTGCTCGACATGATAGTATGCTATCTGGTTACTCTTTACCTTAACGTGTATACTGATTGTCTCTCTGTTTCATGTTGGTAAAGCCCTTAGGATGTGTACTTGACTACCTGGACTATGATGCGGATCATACTAGAGGGGATATGGTAGTCTATAAGTACATCCTTCAAGGTCCCTAGTCGTGGGTGTATCGAGACGGGGCATCGGTATACCAGAGTAGACTAGCGTATACCTTCTCGACCCATACAGATGGGCGATGGATGATCCCATATCCATTGGTGTTTGACATCGGAGATGATATACGGGTGCTCAGTACAGACTGGGTACACTGGACGGACTCACCGAGAACTCACAGATGGTATTATACCTTACGTCAGATGGCAGTTCTCTGGTGACACTGGTACAGAGTAGTCTGTTGACCCGAGATCGTCATAGAGTCTTGTGTGGTTCCCACTGTGCTTTGATTTCCACCTTACCACGTCCAAGAGGGCATGCAAAACGGTGGCTTTTGGGTACAGTCCCGAGTCACATGGAGGCAATGAGCGATAGGAGGGGAGTCGTCTCTCCCGGTATAGGGAGTTGATGCTGCGCTGTGTTCGATTGGCTATAACCGGAAATCCCTGGCCAGGGTTGCTGAGATTTACTGGTAAGTGTTACCGGTAGTTTCTCGAACTGTTATAGACCTCATATCGACACGACTTATCGAGCTATTGGGGTCTGACGTTTACCACCCCTAGGCAAGATATGCGACATATCAGACGACCAGACCGGACTGTACGGTAGTGTTACTGGTTGGATTCACTGGAGTGTGAGCGGGCTTGCTTGTCGATCTTCTGATCGCTCAATACCCGGGTGGCCGTTACGTTTAGCAGACCGCTTGCGGCTTGTGGGTGCTTGATATGATCATCATCTGCTGCCGGCGTATTGACGAGTCTTTAGAGTCCTACACAGAGGTTTCCTGGCTCAAGCGAAACGAAATAGGAGCGTATATGAGATATGTGCGGGACCGAGAATGATACCAGTAAGTGATACTGTATTCAATTCTCGCGATGAATGTATCGATATGGTTGTATGCGATATAACCTAGTTATCGAATCAAGGATTGATTCGATAAGCCGATACATTGGATACTAGTCGGTTATATGCGATATGACCGGATCGTTAAATCAAGTGTTGATTTAATGATTTAATTTATAATTATATATTTGATATATTACTTTGCAATAACTAGTATTGGTTCACTTTAAATGGATTTTCTCACTTGGATGTACAAGTTGTATATGTGATATACTTTTTGTGCAAATGATTGTATCATGTTTGATGATACATGTTTACTTGGTTAAGTGTAAATAATTAAACCATGGTTAAACTAATGATTAGGGTTTTGTTTTTCCATTACTTATTTATTCATTTATTTATCTATTTTTTCTTTTTGGAAAATAATAAGCATAAAGAAGAATGGTGGCTTTCTTTGGATGCATGTTGAAGCTTCATGAAGCTTTGACTAAGTCCACCATTCTTGTCACTTGCTTAACCCTAACCATCATATCTAATCATGGTCTATTCTCTACACTAAAATAAGGTTAGTATTATGATAAGTATTCATTTTCCTTTTCATTTTAATAACTAATCATAATACTTATCATCTTCTTCTTCTTCTTCTTCAAGAAGAAGCTTGCCTCCATCAATGGCAAAGTGAGAAAATGAGTGAGAAATCCAATTCTAAAGAGAACCCACTTCCTATTTCTTCATCCTATACCTCTTGCTAAGTAGTAGAGTGTGTTTTCTTCACAAGTTTCATGACTTGGTGAAGTGGGAGCTTGATCTAGTGATGCCTCGACGTAGATCATCTTCGGCACGAAGCCGACGACCTTGCCCGCCCATTTCTCCGATGAAGCCGACGCTTGAGCCCGGGATTTCATTTGGACAGCGGAGAGGACTTCATTACGGAGTCGTGGAGGTGGAGGACCGGATGTACAAAGGTTGTATTTCTGTTCACTTAGTTAATTTGTTAACTAGTTGCTTGATTCGCCTAAACTTCTAGCCGACGATCCCTATTAGGGTTTCTCGGCACACATTAAATTTGAAATTGGCATGGTTGATGCCTTGTGAGACCTCACTAGAGTGCCTAGGAACCCTACAGACTTTCTACCATCTGATAGATCAATAGTGATATTGTTCTTGACTCGCCACAGTTTTAGTAAAATGGATTTTTTCAGAAAACAATAGTGGGAGTATGGTAGAACTGGAAGTAATTCCAGAACCGCAAACGATTACGGAAAATTTAATAGGACCTTTATATTCAATCAGGTTTGACATTCCATTAGTCACTCCGCAGATATGGTGGGTAACCTCAGACACCCGAGAGGTACTCCGGTAGCCTCAAGGACGGTGACAGGGAGGTTCTTGTTTACCCAGAATTAACACTAATGTTGTTCCAGACTATGAAACCCGGCAGGAGGATATGTATAGCGTTGTTCTAAACTAGCTTTAGAAGTGTACGTATATATTATTCTGCTAGAGGGTTGTCGTAGTCAGTGGGAGCAGTGGAAGCATAATGGGCAAGTAGCTTATGTCTATTTATAGGCTTGAGCAGATATAGCGGAGATAAGATCATCTATTTTTGATGTGACAGTCATGGGTTTGACTTCATCAGAATAGGGGATGGATCTGTTGAGAAGGTAGTAGGGTGTGATGTCCTGGTATTTGTATGACATACACAGAGTAGGAAGTAAAATTCCTATACTACGATCGGTTGTACTTTGGTCGTCACACAGTTGTTTCTCCACAAAGGACATGGATATAATATTAGACATTCTGGTTACTAGATTTATGGTATTAGATCTTGAATTGGGTAGTTTCCCAATTTGGGTACTTTGACAGTATTCTAATGGTAATTTAGAATAGATGACTCCTGGCATGGTGGTGTACCTGCAGATGATGGAGTCACCCTCTCTAAAGGTGTTAGTTATATGTATGCCCTAGAGGCCATTACTGTACATACGATGTATATTGTAGTGGATGCTAGGAAATATATAGGGAGGACTTTCTTGCTCGACATGATAGTATGCTATCTGGTTGTACTTTATCTTAACATGTAGTCTGATTGTCTCTATGTTACATATTGATAAAGCCCTTAGGATATGTACTCGACTACTGGGACTATGATGAGATCATACTAGTGGGGCCACGGTAGTCGAAAAGTACATCCTATAACTGTTCTTAGTCGAGGGTGTATCGAGACAGGGCATCGATACACCAGAGTAGACTAGCGTATACGCATCTTGACCCATATGATGGGCGATGGATGATCCCATATCCATCGGTGTTTGACATCAAAGATGGTGTACGAGTGCTCAGTGGAGACTGGGTACACTGGACGAACTCGCCGAGAACTCCCAGATGGTATTATACCTTACGTCAGATGGCAGTTCTTCGGTGACACTGGTACAGAGTAGTCTGTTGACCCGAGATCGTCATAGAGTCTTGTGTGATTCCCACTGTGCTTTGATTTTCATCATACCACGTCCAAGAGGGCATGCAAAAAGGTGGCTTTTGGGTACAGTCCCGAATCACATGGAGGCAATGAGCGATAGGAGGGGATTCTTCTCTCCCGGTATAGGGAGTTGATGTTGCGCTGTGTTCGATTGGCTATAACCGGAAATTCCTGGTCAGGGTTGCTGAGATTTACTGGTAAGTGTTATCAGTAGTTTCTCGAACTTTTATAGACCTCATATCGACACGACTTATCAAGCTACTGGGGTCTGACGTTTACCACCCCTAGGCGAGATATGCAATATATCAAACGACGAGACCGGACTGTACGGGAGTGTTACTGATTGGAATCACAGGAGAATGTACAGGCTTGCTTGTTGATCTTCTGAGCGCTCAATACCTGGGTGGCTGTTACGTTTAGCTGACCGCTTGCAGCTTGTGGGTGTTTGTTATGATCATCACCTACTGCCGGCGTATTGACGATTCTTTAGAGTCCTACACAGAGGTTTCTTGGCTCAGGCAAAACGGAGTAGGAGCACATATGTGATATGTGCGGCACCGAGGATAATGTGGTATGTGATACCGTATTGGATTCGCGTGATATGAGATATCGGCCGGGTATATGTGATATAGCCAGGTCATCGTATTAGTCGGTTATTTATGAAATAGCCGGATTATCGGATCAAGTGTTGATTCGATAATTTAATATATAATAATATATATGATATATTAAATTACATTAATTAATATTAGCTCACTAAAAGATTCATTTTCTCACGGGATAATACATGATATATATGCGATATCACTACTAAAATAGGGAGTTTCCCCTACGGATAACAGCATCCGTAGGGGCAGATTTCGTTTGGCCCTACGGATTAATCCGTAGGTCTAAACGGTTGCCCTTATGGTCCTTCCATATTTATTTAAAAATTATTAAATCTTAAAGTGTTGTTTACCCCTACGGAGCCGCAAACCAAGTACCTACGGGTATATCCGTAGGGGCATCTAAATAGAGATTTAAGTGATCGATCCCTACGCTGATTATTTCTTATTCCCTTATCAGTTGCGCACGAACCCAAATCTCCAAACCCTCATTCCCGCCGATCGCCGTTCTCGTCGTCGCCAGCGCCGGCCGAATCGTCGTCGCCACCGCCTGCTTCTTCCTCATCTCCGTTCGTCGTCGCCATCGCCTGCTTCTTCAACCTACGGCCGATTCGTCGTCGCCACCGCCTGCACAGGTTAGGAAATCTTAATTAAACAAATTTTTGATTGTTTTAGGTCTATGGTTCATGGTTTGGGTAGGCATCGGTTGGGGTTAGCGTTAGGGTTAGGGGTGGGGCTGGGGGCTGCTGTTGCGGTTGGGGTTGGGGTTGGGGTTCGGCAGGGGGTCGCGGTTGGGGTTGGGGTTGTGTGTCCCTGAGCACTTCTTGATTGGGGCTGGGGCTGCGGGCTAGGGATGGGGCTAGGGCTGGGGCTCGGGCTAGGGTTGGGGCTGGGGCTCGGGCTGCAGCTAGGGCTGTGGTTGGGGCTGGGGCTGGGGCTCGGGCTGCGGTTGGGGTTGGGGTTCGGCAAGGGGTTGCTGTTGGGGTTGGGGTTTGGGGTTGGGGTTGGGGTTAGGGTTAGGGTTGGGGTTTTGGATTTCAGGGTCTAAGTTAATTTCGATTCTAATTAGCATTATGCTCGTTAATTGAAATGTTGATGATGATCATAAGAGGAAAATGTGTCTAGTTTGAGAAGGTGTTGGAAACTGGACTAATAATGTGGCTAAAGCCCAGTTTAATTAATAATTTTATTTGTCATTCTCAAATTTTCTTGGAAACGGAGACTGTTTTGTTGAACTTTTAGACGTTGGGCATGTTGGGTTGAATTTGTTTGCTAATTTCATAAGATGCTCATAAGATTCTGGATTTTGAGGATGGGCCGATGTAATTGGAAATGCTTAGAATTGTAGGAACTTCTTTGTTTTAGCTATATATAATTGCAAAAAAACGACACATTTCTGATTTGAAGAAAAGGAAGGGCAAGATAGGGATTTAGTTATGGATTTTACTTGGGCGTCTCCTCTTTTAATACATGTTTATCTTTACAAGAATATCGTGTCACATATTCGGTTTTAGCATCTGTACGCAACTGCTTTGATTATCATCATGTTATTGACATCTTTAACTTCTATCATTTTTCTAATATGTTTCATAGTTAATATAATAATCCTTTCTCTATATTTGTTGACAGTGGCCTTTCTTTTGGATGAACATGTTTTTTGATGCATGTTTCAGTCATGTGAATTCATATGTTGCGTATAATGCTTTATGATATCAGTATCCTATATTTGTAGTTTTAATTGTTAATTGTTATAGATGAATGCCATTGCAATAATAGTTTTTGGTAGATGAATGCCATTGCAATGTAGGATGATCAGTTCTATCAATCTTGATCTCAATGGATTAAAATCATGTTACACATACAACACGAATGCACAACAAACGCATCATTAGAGAGTGATTCAAGATGTTCAAGTTAAAACCAATATATGATACTCGATGATAATATGAAACCTTCATATTCTCATCGATACTCATATATGAAACTAAAAGCGCCACTTAGTCCCCGTCTATCGGTTAACATACGTGCGATGCTCGTCATGACATAGAACTATACGAAGGTTGTTAAATATCGGACAGTATAGCTCGATACTAACAACCGTCGTATAGTCTACGCGACGAGAAAATTCAATCGTATGGTAACTCATAGATTGTCCCGTGTGGACAAGTTAAGAAAGTATAAAGCAAACGCCTTCATTCACTTGTGTTTTCATCCGTTTCGAGATATTTCGTCGGTACCTTTCCGCTGGTTCTCCGTGTACAAAGATAGATTAGATGTTCATTTCAACGTTGTTTCACAGCTTTGAAATGATTATCTATTCTATTACAGTGTACTCGGAGAACAGCGGGGAGGTGCTGCCGAAATTTACTCGAAACGGTTGAAAGCACAAGTGATGGGTGTTCGCTCTATACATTCTTAATGGGATAGAAGCCTACCCCCGACAGCCGGAACACACACATACAGCAAGAATACACAACAAACGCATAATTAGAGAGTGATTCGAGATGTTCAAGTTAAAACCGATACTCGATGATAATATGAAACCTTCATATTCTCATCGATACTCATATATGAAACTAAAAGCGCCACTTAGTCCCCGTCTATCGGTTAACATACGTGCGATGCTCGTCGTGACATAGAACTATACGAAGGTTGTTAAATATCGGACAGATAGCTCGATACTGACAACCGTCGTATAGTCTACGCGACGAGAAAATTCAATCGTATGGTAACCCATAGATTGTCCCGTATGGACAAGTTAAGAATGTATAAAGCAAACGCCTTCATTCACTTGTGTTTTCATCCGTTTCGAGATATTTCGTCGGTACTTTTCCGCTGGTTCTCCGTGTACAAAGATAGATTAGATGTTCATTTCAACGTTGTTTCACAGCTTTGAAATGATTATCTATTCTATTACAGTATACTCGGAGAACAGCGGGGAGGTGCTGCCGAAATTTACTCGAAACGGTTGAAAGCACAAGTGATGGGTGTTCGCTCTATACATTCTTAATGGGATAGAAGCCTACCCCCGACAACCGGAACACACACATACAACAAGAATACACAAAAAATGCATAATTAAATAGTGATTCGAGATGTTCAAGTTAAAACCGATACTCGATGATAATATGAAAACTTCATATTCTCATCGATACTCATATATGAAACTAAAAGCGCCACTTAGTCCCCGTCTATCGGTTAACATACGTGCGATAATTTATTCTTTTCAATGACAAACGCACACACAAAGCATATACACGGATTTTCTCCTTTGTCAGTAACTATCCCGTTCTTATATTTCTCAATATAGCCAGCATAACCTATAATTTATATGTTATACAGTCTAACATGGCCTGTGAGTACGTCAGAGTTAAGGACTGGATGTATGTGGATTGGAAACAACGTATGCAACCTAAGTTTGCCGCAGGAGTTGCTGCTTTCCTTGAATTTGCATGCGCACATAATAAGATCATAATAGAGAAGATTCTCTGTCCGTACGATAGATGTGGCAATAAGTACTGGCAGAAGGTAGAATTGACAGAGCTTCATATTGTAAAACATGGGTTTACTAGACTTTATACAACTTGGAAATATCACGGGGAAGGAGAAGAATGCAGTACTGCGGCAGAAGAAGTAGAACATGATAATGCGGCAGGAGAAGAAGAAGAATTCGGTAATGCGGCAGAAGGAGAAGGCGGTAATTTATTTCCTTCAGAAGAAATGGAGGATATGGTAGAGGCTGCCCTAGGTAAATCTATTCGTACCAAAGATGACATTCCTTCCGGTCAAGGACCCCGTGCGGATAAATATGAAAATTTCATGAATGATGCTATGAAACCAATTTATGAGAATGCGAAGTATTCCACCCTCTCATGGTTCGTCCAACTTTTCCAGATTAAGTGCCTAAATGGACGGAGCAACAATTCATTCACAATGCTTCTTTCGTTCTTGAAAGATTCTATGCCTCCGGGAAATAATGTGCCCGATAGCTGGTACGAAGCCCAGAAGATGATGTTTGATTTGGGTCTAAAGTGCGAGAAGATTCAGGCATGTCTTAAAAATTGCGTGTTGTACCGGAAAGAGAATTCAGATTTGAAAGAGTGTCCAACATGCGGTGAGGCCAGGTATAAGCCGAAAGATTCTAATAAGAAGCCTGATATACCTGTGAAGATAGCACGATACTTTTCCATAACACAGAGGCTACAGAGGCTATTCAGGTGCAAGAAAACAGCCGAGGCAATGATTTGGCATCACCGTGCTCCTCCAAGCGAAGATGGAAAAATGAGCCATCCAAGATATTCACCGGCATGGAAGGATTTCGATAGGAGGCACGCAATATTCAGTAGCGATCCTAGTAATGTCCGGCTCGGACTGGCTACTGATGGCTTCTGCCCATTCAACTATATGGCTGGAAGTCACAGCATATGGCCCGTTGTAATGATAATTTATAATCTGTCGCCTTGGTTGGCTATGGACCAATCATACTTTATGATGCCTCTTCTTATCGACGGACCAAACTCACCGGGGAACAATATCGACGTCTATCTCCGACCTCTGATCGAGGAGTTGAAATCTTTGTTCATTGATGGTGTAGAGACATATGATGCAAACACAAATACAACCTTCATACTGCGTGCGGCTTTAATATGGACAATTAATTACTTTCCTGCGTATGGAATGCTATCAGGTTGGTCCGTACATGGTCACAAAGCATGTCCTCATTGCCATGAACACACAACATCGAAATTCTTGAATTTTAGCAAGAAGGTTTGTTATTACGGCCATCGACATTTCTTGCCTCCAGACCATCCCTATAGGTTAGACACGGTTCACTTTGATGGTCATCAGGAGCTTCTTGGACCTCCATCCCCATTGTCCGGAGAGGACGTGACTGCTAAATGGGATGGTTACAATAACGTGACCTTCGGGATGGATCCGACGAAATAGGTCAAACCACAATATTGGAACAAGTTAAGCATTTTCTTCGAGCTTCTGTACTGGTTTACAAATTCAGTGCGTCATTGTCTGGACGTCATGCATATAGAGAAGGGAGTATCAGAGCACATACTTAACTTGCTTCTTTGTAACGACGGGAAATCGAAAGACAACATGAATGCTCGGATGGATCTACAAGAGTGGGGAATAAGAAGTGAATTGCACCCTAGACCGGTAGAGGGTAAACCGGGCAAGTTTGTACTTCCCAATGCCGCTTATCATATGTCACAACCGGAGAAGAAAAGATTCCTGCAGGTGTTGCATGATTTGAAAGTCCCCACAGGTTTCTCAGGATCATTCAGCAAGAAAATAAAAATTGTGAAGGGCAAGATCGATGGGCTGAAAAGTCATGATCACCATGTTATCGTGGAGCACCTTCTTCCATTAGCCCTCAGGACTTCTCTTCCCGACTCAGTTGGTCTAGTAATCAACGACCTATGTTGTTTTTTCAGGGAGTTGTGTGCTAAAACACTGGAGGTTGCGATGCTGGATAAACTAGAAAATTCTATTGCGTTGATACTTTGCAAGTTTGAGCATATTTTCCCACCGTCATTCTTCGATATCATAATACACTTGACGGTTCATCTTGCAACTGAGGCGAAGTTAGCCGGACCGGTACAATATCGATGGATGTATCTCGTCGAGAGGTACATGTAATTTTTCGTTTCGCTCAATTTATAAATTTATTGTTGTCCTGTATGCCCGTATTTATTTATTCAACATATTCTCATTAGGTACCTCTACACACTTAAGAAGTATATACGCAATAAAAATCGACTAGAGGGTTCTATCATGCAAGGTTATCTTCTTGATGAAGCAACCACATTTTGTTCCCGCTATCTGGACGAAAACATTGAGACAAGGCTTAACCGACCACGAAGAATTCAAGACGGGCCATATGGTAAAGTCGAGTATAAGAGGGTAGACACTATGTTTAACAACAAGATATACCGGTTTATCTTGCTTAATTGCGCATGTCTTGAACAAATTAGAGAGTAAGTTTTTTTGGATTAATTGTAATATCTGTGTTTGTGTGTGTATGAAATGATATAATATTAATGTCACAATTATTTATCGAAAACAGAATTCATTTTAACGAGGTACGTGAGGGGCATCCTGATTGGAACGAAGAACGTTTGGAAAAATACCATCAGGATAATTTTTGTGATTGGGTCACAGATCATGTAAGTTATTCGAATAACATTTTATTGCTATCAGTTTTAATCTAAACTTGTATCGTTGTGTATTTGTCGTAAAATTTGTTTTGTTAGATCCACGATCCGAACTTGTCTGCATCATTTAAGAGTGATTCAAGATGTTTAGCTCAATTTCCTAGTATGGAGGTTGCATATTACAAAGGATTTGGTGTCCTTGGATACAAATTCGAAGTTAAGGTCATAGAAACATCTAGAACCACTCAGAATAGTAGGATTGCGACGGTAGGATCGGACGGTGTGATTTACTATGGGTACTTAAATTGTATACTCGGCATCCACTATCCCGGACGATCAGAACCCTTTCACATATTCCAGTGTACTTGGTACGATCCGCGAACCGATACGGACAGGTGGAGAAGCAATCTTGGGACTTGGAAAGATGAATATGGATTGAACAGTGTGAACACACTTCGATTTTACGGTCAGGAAGATCCGTTTATCTTTCCGAACCAAGCGTTCCAAGTATACTACTCACAGTGTTTGAAGCATCCGGGATGGAGTGTTGTATGCCGATGGAAACCCAGAGATGTCTACGATGTCCCAGAATTCGAGGACAGCGATGAGGACGAAGAAGAAAGAAGGCTTAAAGTGCTCCGACCGTCTGTTTCGAAGGACGGGTTGTCTTCGACCGATCATGAAGTTACGTTGGTTAGAAATGACATCGACGATGAAATCCAAGTAGATATGTATAATGCGCCCACGAAACGAAAAAGGTTATCAGTAATGTTATATTATTACTTCACATTTTACGCTCTATACATATATAGTCAATACTTTTAATGATTGTCTAATGCGTCCACGAACCGTTTATCTAGATTTGATGACGATGTTGGGAGCAGCGAGGGGTGGCAGGAGCTCCAGCCGCGGCAGAGGCAGAGGCAGAGGCAGAGCGGTTCTACCGCCCGGAGGGCTCCGTAGGGAGCTTCAGAGGGCCGGTCTTGCACCCAGATCGGAGACCCCTTCGGATGCCTCCTTCCGTGTGGATTTTGCCACACCTCCAGGTATACTACACGCATATCCATTTTGAATGTAATATTACAGATATTCATGCCTGTTTATGTCAAAATTACTTATATTGTCAATGTTTGATTGTCTAGTTGTTGGTGATGCGTCCACATCTGGGACAGAGACCACTCCCGCTCCTCCAGGTATGTTTATATATCATATAGTGCATGTATATTGATTTAGAATGCTATATCATAAATACATACATTCCTTTTGCTCTTACTTAGCAATTTTTATTATTGTCTAGCTGTAGGTGGTGACACCACCGCACCTGCGGGTATGTTTATATTCCTATAGTGCATGCATATTGATTTAGAACGTTATATTATTGATCTACACATTCTTTTTGCAATTACTTATATAATCTATTTTTAATTGTCTAATTATAGGTGGTGCGTCCACATCTTCCGCAGGGGCCACTCCTACCGCTTCCATACCCTCCGCATCATCCGCAGGTTAGTATGAATAAATTTAAAATATTTATTCATTTTACATATGCTCTAAAGAATAAATATGAACTTCATGGAAATTTAGCGTCGATGTTTATTTTCTAGTTGGAGGGGATGCGTCTGCATCCGGGACCCCGGTTGTTCCTCACCGGAGGAACTATCGTCCCGCTCGTGCTGCTGCCCGGGCCCAGGCTCGTGCGATAGTCACCGGAGGTATATATCACACTTGAATTTTCGTTTAACCTTGATTTCTTAATACAACTTTGTCTTAATATTGATTGTCTTGATATTTCGTGCAGACGCAGGGCCTCCCCATCCCTAGAGGGGGACTTGAGGCCCGAATCAGTCCCATAGGCTGAGGCCTGACAGAGCTAGGGGGAGGCAGCATTCCCCCTTTTTTTACCCTTGACTATCGCTATACCGGTCCTCATTCCGAGAGGTTCGGCCGGTATATGGGGGACGAGAGCCGGCTCGTGAAGAACTATCCACTTCACGTTGAGTGGGGCGAGCCGCACCAGCGCTCATTCGCCCTCTTCTTTGATCAGGCTCGGGTACGTATTAATATATATTTTCAGTTGATCTATCCGATTATCATATTTATTATTAACACTTGCAATCTAATAACAATGTTTTTTTTGTATTTTCAGTTAGATTACGATTTTCAGCTTGTAGCCGACCCTGATCATCCGGGGAGGGTGCTCGACCTTCATGCTCTGTACAATGGCCTGATGAAGAACATGCAGGCCAAGGTCCGATATATAACAGGAATGAGCTGAAGGCCGTCTGCTACTCCCTGTGGATGGCGACCCCCGAGGCAGAGAGAGCGGCCCTCCTATCTACTCCGGCGTTTGCGAGAGTCGACGTAGAGACATGGCCTCTATTGTGCGAATATTTCGACTCCCAGCACAAACAGGTATGTATTTTAAATGTAATTCATTGTTTAGGATATAATTTATTTTTTGTGTTCCTTAATTAGAAAACTAAATGTTAATGCGTTGTACAGAAACAGTCCGCTCAGAATACAGAGAACAGGAAGTTGGCGAAGAGGGGTCGCCCTACTTACACAAGTGGCTCGAGGAATATTACTCGATCCATGGAGTTATAGGTAAATTACAATAGACCGACCTTTGTGATATTCTGCAATATTAAGAGTTATTTTCTAATATTTCTAATATTAAGAGTTATTTTCTAATATTGCAGACAGCTCTGACCGTGGCGTCAGGTGGTACACCGAGCGTGCTGTCCGCATATCTTGCCGTCCACGGCACCTCGACAGATCCCGCCACGGGCGAGCTTCGATATCCCGACGTCGCTACCCAGGAGTATTGCGTAAGTGTTAATATTTTTTCTACCCAAATTTGAAATTTTAGTTTTGGAAGGTTCAAGTTTAAATTTTATACTTATACTTTACTGCTTAATGTGGGCGTAGGAGTGGGTGGTTGAGCAGGCCGAGGCCTCGGGGATCGATTTTACCGGACAGAGCGATCCAAGGCTGCTGACCCCAGTTCTGGACGTCGCACGCGGAGGGCACCACGGAGGTTGGGTGAGAGGCCAGGGACTGGGCCCTAGCAGGGCCCATATGAGGTTGGACTCCACCCCGGCGGTTACTTCCTCCGTCTCCAGTGACCGACGTGTCCATCAGGAACTGGAGAGCTTGAGGGCCACCGTTCAGGAGTTGAAGGAGATGCTGGTATGCATACTACTTTATAGTAAAATATCATGTCATATTATATAGATATCAACATATCCATAATTAGTACGTAGCTTGAGCTTATTTGGTTTTAGACTTAAGTTTGATTAATCATACATACATATGTAATTAAATTAAACAACGGTTTTCCAAACTAGATATCTAAACGGGGTTTCGAAATAACTTAATAATGATACGAATTCGAATAATACACAGTTCTTACACGCTTATTACACACGTTAGGTCCTGACGCGACAGGGTACATCGGCCGAGCCTCCACATGCATCTCCTTCGGCTGCGGCTCCGCAAGCCACTACATCGGCTGCGGTTCCTCAGACAGCTCCTATAGCTCCACCGCCCGCTCAGACTCCCGCAGCCGCGGCTTCGCAAGCGACTACCTCGACGGCGGTTGCGCAGACCATATCGCCAGCTCAACAGGCCGCTCAGACTCCCGCTCGCGCCGAATTGCAGAGTTTATTGACCGAGGAGCAGGCGCGCGTTATTCTATCGTTATTCAGAGGTGGAGCTGGACCGAGCTAGGGTAGCTTTTTGGTTCTTATTTTTTGAAACATATATTTATTTATATCATACATATTGTACTACATTTTGAAACGATATTGATATTGGTTTATATTTATATCATATTCAGTTTTTGGGTTTCTTTTGTATATTATATGTGTGAGATGTGATTATGAATACTGCGATATATGTTGTGTGATGATTAATTTTATATTTTATTGTTTTATATATTATTGTGCACAGGGCGGGAAAAAATCAGGCAGCCCTTTTTTTAAAAAAAAATACAGATAATGTGTACCTACGGATTAATCCGTAGGTACAAATGTTGTCCCTACGGCTTAATCCGTAGGGGCAAAATATCAGCATTAACTGATATTTCCCCCCTGATCTCAGTACCGGGGGGGTTGGGAGTGCCCCTACGGACATATCCGTAGGGGCCATTGCTTCGCCCCTACGGCGTTATCCGTAGGGGCAAAATATCAGGAATCCTGATATTTTTCCCCTACGGATAAGTACCTACGTAGATATCCGTAGGGGATAGTTAATATATTTTAAAAAACCGTAAATAATATAAAAAAATTTAAAAAAACCGTAAATAATATAAATTTTTTTACCCTACGGCCTACTCCGTAGGTGAAACAGGACCTACACAGAAATCCGTAGGGGTAAGATTTAGCCCGTAGGGGCAAGTTCAAGGCTTCAACTTGCACCTGCGGCCTTTGCACCTACGGGGTCTTTTTTCGCCCCTACGCACATCTCCGTAGGGGCAGTGGGTTGCCCCTACCGATAAATCCGTAGCGGCAACCCTTATTTGTAGTAGTGTATATGTTAATTGTATTATTTTCTATTGTTACAAAATATATTGTATATGTGATATATATTATTGTAACATGTTAGGGTTACAAATTTCGTTTCAACTGTGATGCTTATGCAGATTTCGTTTCAACTGTGATGCTTATGAAGCATAATTAAAATGGAACTTCATTAATGAGATTAATGAAATAAAAGAAACCTAAGATGTTGTAGAAACTTGTTTAAAAACCGGTAGCTCTAGTTCTTGCTTTGCATAGCGGTGTTCCTTGTAGAACATCCAGCACCATATTCGATAAGGAAAGAGCCGAGATCCCTTCACCGGGAGTGGCCTCTTTAGTGAAACTAGCAGATGCTACAAACTCGGTTTGTCTTTTGATTGCTTCTATAGTTCTTACTTTGCATAGTGGTATATAAGATATACCCTGCACCTTATTCGATGAGGAAAGGGCCGACGATCCCTTCACCGGGAGTGACCCCTTTAGCAAAACTAGAAAAGCCTCAAAAACACTCAATTTAAAAATCACTCGATTCTACAACGATATCAAGTTCATTACGCAAAGGGTTTTCTTAAAAACCCATCGTAGCCCTTCGTCATTTCAGATAAGTACTACTTAGTATTCGTGCTGCGGTAGTTTGGCATTCGTCAAGGCGTAGTGTACGGTAGCTAACTAGTGCTTATCTGCTAGCATACGATACGATTGGATTAGGGTATTCGTACGGCGTTGTTTGGCATTCGTCAAGGGTCGTGCGGGTGGGTTTAATTCAATCAGGAAATGTACGGGTTGAACTTGACTAGCGGACTATGGGTGGTTTGGCATTCGTCAAGGTCATAGGACGCTAGGGGTAAAATTTTTATTGGGAATTTCAAGTGTTGAAATTTGCAATGAGATTGCATACCTTCTATGAGATAGTTGGATCCCGATACCCGCTGTGAGTAAGAGTTACTCCAGGAAGAGTTTTACACATTACAATTAGCCGATCAAGTAGGTGTCTAGAAAGATGTTAACGGGATTACGCCCCTGGGAAAACGAGATTTACTTTAATTAGGTTCGTGCGAAAGCATAGGGGACCTCCCTCAAAGTATCGGCACTGGCCTGGCTGAAAGATTGGCGAACTTGTAGCGTGTAATTAATCCCGGCTAGTCTTTCCTTTTAGGGTTTGAAGGAAGATTTGACTAAAACAGTGGGAAACATCCTGATTAGATATATTAGATAACCAATCTAATCTTGCAAGAGCATACGCTGAGTGTTTTCTTCTCTCTCTCTCCAGGTAGCGACCATATCACACCTTAATCAAGATAATAATATGGATGAATTGACCGAACCCGCTTGTTATACTGAGCTGGGGAACGTTGGTCCCGCTCCAACTTATAAATGTTATAAGAAAGAGCAGGAAATTGGGGAATACCAGATTTCCTGTGCCGCCCAAACGAAGAAAGTGCATGCTGATGCATCTTCTTCGGGTGTGTTCATTACAGAGAACTGTTTCTCAGTATCCTTTACGTCCTGGGTATTTGATACCGGATCAGGATCCCGCATATGTAATCTGTTACATGGGCTACAGACAGGTAGAGAACTGAGAACGGGTGATAAGTTTCATGAGATAGAAAACGGTGCAAGTGTTGCAGCCAAGTCCGTTGGTCACTATCACCCTGTATTACCAGAATACATTGATTCTGAACAAATGTTATTAGATACCGAACCTGATATACAACATCATATCAGTCTCTTTATTAGTAAAGAAAGGATATAATTTTGTATTGTTGGATAATGTTTTGAACATTTCCTATATCTAGAGTTGATCGGTTCAGGCACGTTATCTAAAAGCATTGACGTTCTAAATCAAACTATAGTTCTTAGTATATAGAACACACAAGAGAGGAAGAGTTCAGAAATGAACGAATCCTTCTTCAGGCATTGTAGACTAGGTCATATCAATGCGACCCGACTAGCTAAGTTACATTTAGATGCATATTTAAATCTGATTAAATTTACATCTTGTGAAACTTTCTGGTCATGTCACAAAGATAAGATGACCATAGCTCTGTTTATTGGAAACAGAGAAAGAGTTAATGAACTCTTGGAATTGATACATGCTGATGTATGAAAGTCTCCTGTCTACACATGCCAAGACCGGTTCTTTGTACTTCATTACATTCTCTGATGATCTCTCAAGATTAAGACATATGTTCCTGTTGAAACACAAGTCCGAACCTTTTGAGATATTCACAGAATGTAAGTTAGAAGTAGAGATCCAAAATACGGGTATATGTATTATGTCCTTTGATGAGATCAAGGAGGAGAATACTTGAGCACGGAATTCCTGGACTATTCTAAAGGAGAATGAGATTCTCTCTCAGCATCACTCCTCCGTACACAGCACAGCACGTCGGTGTATCGAGGCGGAGCAATAGCACCCTATGTGATATGGTGTGCTCTATGATGAGTACTAATGATTTTCCTATTTCCTTTTGGGAGTTATGCACTTGAGAAGCTGCATACCTATTGAATAGGGTTCAAATCAAATCAGTTGCCTACCACTTCATATGTGATATGGAAACGGAAGAGCCCATATCTTAAGTTTGTTAAGATTTGGGGTTGTCCGGCCTATGTCGAAAAGCAAAATCCGGACAAGATCGAGGCAAGGTCAGCTCTGTAAAACCGGAAGTAGTTCCAGCTATACAAACTGCAGCTGATGATTTGGTAGAACCAAAGGATTCAGTAGTTTCCAACGAACCTCAGCCTCTCTACCGATCTACTAGGGTTCCTCACCCACCAGAGAGATACTTCGGTTTCTCTATGACAGTGGGAGCGAGGATTGCATCATGAGATGATGACCCAACTAGTTTCGAGCTAGCCATCAGGAGTGAGACTCTGTAAGAATGGCTGGATGCTTATCGATCTGAGATGGAATCATTATACACCAACAAAGTATGGACTTTGGTTGTTCTATCTGAAGGGTTAAATCCCCATCAGGAGCAAGTATATCTTGAGAAGATTACTAGGTGTACATGGAAAAGTTGAGACTTTCAAAGCTATGCTTAAGTCCATCCAGATCCTACTTGCCACTGCTACATACCATAACTACGATATCTGGTGGTTGGGTGTCTTGACTGCTTTTCTAAATGATGTTTTAGAGGATAGCGTCTATAAGTACACAGCCAGAGGGCTTCATAGACAGTGGGAGCAGCGGAAACGTGCGCAAGAAGTTTTATGTGATAAAGCAGGCATCGTGGAGTTGGAACGTCTGTTTTGATGTGGAAGTCAAAGAGTTTGACTTCATCAAAATGGTAGATGAAACTTGTATAGAAAAAATGGTAGTAGAGAGTATGGTTGTGATCCTCGTAGAGTACGTGGATGACATACTCTTGATAGGGAAGGAGTTTCCTATGCTACGCTCGGTCAATCTCCGCTTATCACAAGGATTCTCCATATATGATCAATGTGATACCTCCTAAATCCTGGGTTTTGGATCTATGAGATAGATCTAATTGGATGTTAGGATTCTCACTAGATGTAGTGAGATGGTATCAATCCATCCTGGGGAGAATCACTGGAAAGGTTCCAGGGTGATAAGGACGACTGAATGTCAGTCGCAGGCATTGTCTTTACCCTCAGTGGAGGGACGGTATGTTGGAAGAGTTCCAAGCTAGATACCGTGACTTACTAGATGATTAAAGGAAAGATACTTCGTTACCAAGGATGCTACCAAAGAGGCAGTCTGGATATATATAGGTTCATGAGATGAACTTCGTTCCTACCATTGTGTGACAATGGAGTTATGGCTTATGCCAAGGAACCCCCGTCCCATCAGAAATCCAGATATAATTCTTAAGCAGTATCACCTGATCATGGAGATGGTTGATCTCCAGGGAGATCGAGTTTAGGAGAGTAGACAAAGAGGACAACAACGCGGATCCACTCGCAAAGGCCTTTTTCCCAGTAGAGACTTTTATGGGATGGTTGAGTATGAGATATGCAAGCGGGAGATTGTTAATTATATGTATGCCCTAGAGGCCATTACTGTACATACGATGTATATTGTAGTGGATGCTAGGACATATATAGGGAGGACTTTCTTGCTCGACATCTGGTTGTACTTTATCTTAACATGTACTCTGATTGTCTCTATTTTACAAGTTGATAAAGCCCTTAGGATATGTACTCGACTACTGGGACTAAGATGAGATCATACTAGTGGGGCCACGGTAGTCGACGAGTACATCCTATAACTGTTCTTAGTCGAGGGTGTATCGAGACAAGGCATCGATACACCAGAGTAGACTAGCGTATACGCATCTTGACCCATATGATGGATGATAGATGATCCCATATCCATCGGTGTTTGACATCAAGGATGGTGTACGGGTGCTCAGTGGAGACTGGGTACACTGGACGGACTCGCCGAGAACTCCCAGATGGTATTATACCTTACGTTAGATGGCAGTTCTCCGGTGACACTGGTACAGAGTAGTCTGTTGACCCGAGATCGTCATAGAGACTTGTGTGATTCCCACTGTGCTTTGATTTCCGTCATACCACGTCCAAGAGGGCATGCAAAAAGGTGGCTTTTGGGTACAGTTCAGAGTCACATGGAGGCAATGAGCGATAGGAGGGCATTCGTCTCTCCCGGTATAGGGAGTTAATGTTATGCTGTGTTCGATTGATTATAACCGGAAATCCCTGGCCAGGGTTGCTGAGATTTACTGGTAAGTGTTATCAGTAGTTTCTCGAACTGTTATAGACCTCATATCGACACGACTTATCAAGCTACTGGGGTCTGACGTTTACCACCCCTGGGCGAGATATGCAACATATCAGACGACGAGACCGGACTGTACGGGAGTGTTACTGATTGGATTCACAGGAGAATGTACAGGCTTGCTTGTTGATCTTCTAAGCGCTCAATACCTGGGTAGCTGTTACGTTTAGCTGACCGCTTGCAGCTTGTGGGTGTTTGATATGATCATCACCTACTGCCGGCGTATTGAAGATTCTTTAGAGTCCTACACAGAGGTTTCTTGGCTCAGGCAAAATGGAGTAGGTGCACATATGTGATATGTGCGGGACCGAGGATAATGCGGTATGTGATACCGTATTGGATTCTCGCGATATGAGATATCGGCCGGGTATATGTGATATAGCCGGGTCATCGTATTAGTCGGTTATTTGTGAAATAGCCGGATTATCGGATCAAGTGTTGATTCGATAATTTAATGTATAATAGTATATATGATATATTAAATTACATTAACTAATATTAGCTCACTAAAATATTCATTTTCTCACGGGATAATACATTGATATATATGCGATATATGTTAATTGTATTATTTTCTATTGTTACAAAATATATTGTATATGTGATATATAATATTATAATATGTTAGGGTTGCAAATTTAACAATGGTTTAGGGTTTAAACTTGGTTAGGGTTTGGATTAGGATTAGCTTTTGCATGAAGCTTCCATGAAGCTTCATGAAGCTTTGACTTTGTGGTTGCTTGATATTTTGTGAAGATATTATGTTAACACAATCCAAACCATTAACTCTAGTTGACTCTCTACAAGGGTTAACTCTTTCATGATTAACCCTTGGTTAGATTTGTAACCACTACAAAAATTCATTGTTTATCACAAACGGAAAAAGATTATTCATTCTTCTTCTTGCTTGAGTTCCTTCTTGAAAAGCTTTCTAGTTTTGCTTTTGTGATGAAAATGAGTGAGAAAAAGATTATAAATTAGAGCAAAAATCCTACTTCATCATCCTCATCTACCCTTGCCATTTAGATAAGGGTGTTCACTTCATTTTATGAGTGTTAGCTTGTGTTAATGAAACTTCAAGGTAGATCATCTATGTTATCGAAGATCGGAAGCAAGGTTGCATCATTCTCTTCGTGAACCCTCTCGAGAGTCCGGAACACAATGATCGCAGCGAAGGGACCTCAACACGGAGCTTAAAAAGTGAAGGACAGGATCTACAAAGGTTGTAATCCCTCTCACTTAGTGTTAAAGAGTTTAACATGCTTGTTTTCGCCTAAACTCTAGTTTAAAGATCTCGTATCGGGTTGTTCGGCACGGCTAATTTTTAAATCGGGCAAGGTTGATGCCTCGTAGAACCTTGTGCGCGTGCCTGGCAACCCTACAAAAGGTGTCTTACAGACTAAAGGAGAGAGGGATAAGCATGATTGGCAGATCACTTGCTTAGTCAATCGTGAGATGTCAAGTACCAAACCAGATGTTGTTTTTGCACTAGATGCGATAAGTTTATATTAATCCAATCCTGAAGAAACATAAGGAAGCAGTTTTAGAACATAAGTGCATGTTCTACGGATTTGATGACGGCAGCCTCCTTCGGGAGACAGTTATCATTCCAGGCTTCAAAGGTGACATGGATGACAGAGTGATTGTCAGAGTTATAGTTTTTCCTCTGTCGAGGGACAGTATTATGGACAGGTGGTCCAAGAGGATACTGTGGGAGGCATGGTGCAGGATACTGATTAGGTTCAGTTGATGATACAGTCTAAGAAGTTTGGATTTGGAGTTCATTTATGAACTAAGTCCCATCAGATATCCAGACATATTCTAAGACAGGTATTACTCGATTCGGGAGATGGCTTTCTCCGCGAACTTGAGATTAAGAAGGACATAGAAAGAAACATCAGGGCGGATCCACTCACTGAAGCTATGAGTATGCGATATCGCAATAATAGCCTTAAGTGCAAGTGGGAGATTGTTGGATATAGTGCCCTCTAAGTCAATTATTGGATCGCAGGTACGTGATTGCAATGATTGAGGGAGGACCTATACCGATATGAAAGTCTTACTCGAGATGATAGTATGCTATCTGGTTTGTCTTTATCATCGTATACATGCTTTAGTTCACTATTGCATGTTGATAGAGCCCATAGGATTCTTGCTTGACTACCAACAGTATGATGGCGATCATATACGTGGGAGCTGGGGTCTGTAAGCACATCCTTAAAGTGTCCCTAGTCGTAGGAGTTTCGAGACAGGGCATCGATACTCCAGAGTAGACTAGTGTATACAGTCGAGACCCCGACGAGGGGCGATGGCCGGTCTCACAAGCCATTGGTGTCAGTTAGTTCACCTAAGATGTATACAGGTGCTCATTGAGTACACCGGACAGGACTCGCCGGGAACATGCTAGTTGGTATTATATATATCGTCAGATAGCAGTTCCCTGGTGACATGTGTACAGGTTAGTTTTTTGACCTGAGATCGTCATTTGTCTTGTGTGAGTTCCCACTGTGCTTTGATTTCTACCCTACCACGCTCAAAGGAGACGTGCAAACAGGAATTGTTTGGGTACAGTCCCGAGCCACATGGAGGCAGTGAGCGGATCGTCGGGGATTCGTCTCTCCCGGTATTGGGGGTTGATGTCGCACAGTGCATGGGTGGCCATCACTAGAAATCCTCGGCCGAAGTAGTAGAGAATTACTGATTTGGATCAGTAGTTTCTCAGGTGGTGATGGGCTTCATACCGACATGAATTATCGCGTTATTAGGGGTCTGACTTTATCCACCCCCCTAGACTCGATATGCGATACACTTAGACGAACGGACCGGACTGTACGGATATTGTCACTGTCAGGCTCAGTAGGGTTTCTGGATGAGTTCGCTCGTCAGCTTCCCTTCAGATCAATACATAGGCAACCGTTACGTACAGCTTGTACCTCTGACGTGCTAGTGGTTATACCCAGTGCCAGTGTGTTGATGAGTCATTAGAATACCCCACAGACCGTTTCCCAAGTTCGGGCGAAACGTTATAGAGGCCGTATGGTTTATGGCAGGGTTCGGAAAATGCACGTGCGTTTACGCACGTGTCATATTTCGGGCAGATAATACTGGCAGGCTTTGGTATAAGCCGGATCCGAGTATTATACTGTGTAGATATAATATCTTTGTCTCAGTTGCATTTGTATTCGGTCGTAATACAAATGCGGGTATGTTTATACTGTTACGGGGTTATCCTGAAATTCGTTTCAGGATCGCTTTTGAAAGTTGCCAGTTTCCAGTTTTCTATCACCCGTATTTAACATTCGGTTAAATGCGGATTTATCTTTTCTTCCATGGGTGAGTCATGAGGGTGAGTCATGAGTGAGGAAGCTTCTTGATTGATGACTAGGTTTGTGACTCACTTGATTGCATTAAATGTTTTAGTGAGGTGTTTATTATGAGTCACCATTTGCATTAATGTGTTTTGGTAATGCTTAGGATATTATTCCTTAAGGTTACCCCCTTTGCTCCTACACTCACCCTACTCCTTTCCTATATATGGCCGGCCATTCCTTCATGGAAAAATATGGTTGTTGATTTGAAAAAAGATACAAGTTTTTGTTCATGGAAATTAGATAACTGGATTTCTCATTTCACCCGATCCAAAAGGCAACTTCATTAACCGTTCGTCCATAGCCTTAGACGTAACGAGACAAAGTGTTCTACTCATTCTCTACATCAATCTTGGTCATCTCTTTTGGCAAACTTGATGATCGAGTTGCCTCGGTTCAGAGGCGGGAGCCCGTTTAAAGATCCGTCGACGTGGTGCAACCTGGACGAGAAGACTAAAGATTCAGGAGATCGGAGCAGCCGCAACAAAGAGTGGGAGGATGGTTGAAGACTGAAGGACTCGGATCGTTCAGTATAACATTTCTACCCACTTTGTAGTTTGTTAGTTTAGCTTTAATGGCAGATCCGTGTTTTAGCACGCGATAGCGCCCGTTGTAAAAGTTTTTGTTCCGCATTTGGAGTCTGTTAGACGGCCGGGGCGCTACCGTGCACTTACAAATACATATACGCGTATTCGTACAAAAAATACGAATAGCCAAGAGAGAAAATAAATAGCGAACAATAATACTAGAATACGTATATAAAAATACATATATAAATTATTAAATCAAAACCCGATTTAATAATCCGGCTTAATCCTAAGCCGCTAGTATTATCAACCGTCCGATTAATGTCTGCGCATCACATGCACATATTTAATCGGACACCTGTATGTATCAACATACGCCATGTACACCAAATCGCCTGAACTGTGAAAACCCTCTGTGTGGGGCTCTAAAGACTCGTCAATACGCTGGCAGTGGGTTTAACCACAAGCACGTCAGCGGCACTAGCTGTACGTAACGGTTACTCAAGTATTGAGCGAAAGGGAGGCCGACGAGCAAACTCATCCTGAACCCCTACTGAGCCTGACAGAGACAATATCCGTTCAGTCCGGTCTGTTCGTCTAAGAGTATCGTATATCGAGTCTAGGGGGTGGATAAAGTCAGAACCCTAACAACGCGATATTTAGTGTTGGCATGTAACCCATCACCTCCTGAGAAAATATCGATCCTGGATCGGTAATCCTCGTCTACCATGGCCATGGATTTGTGGTGATGGCCACTCGTACACAATTCGACATCAACCCCCAATACCGGGAGAGACGAATTCCCAACGATCCGATCACTGCCTCCATGTGACTCGGGACTGTACCCAACTAAAACCTGTTTGCACGACTCCTTTGAGCCGTGGTAGGGTAGTAATCAAAACACAGTGGGAACCCACACGAGACAAATGTGTTAGTGTTTATTCCATAGAGTCCATTATTGTATCATACTAGTTTGTATATTACTTAATGGAAGCTTGGGATATTCACAGTTGTATTGACAGTCTTGCTGAAAATGATAGTATGCTACTTGGTTTGTGTCTACTTTAATATGTGCATATGTTTCTTTTAACGTATCGCTTATACATATTAGTAGAGCCCTTAGGATCTTTGCTTGATTACCAGCGTCGTGATGGCAGTCACACTAGTGGGGGTTGGGTAGTCTACAAGAAACATCCTATTCAGGTCCCTGGTCGTAGGATTATCGAGACAAGGCATCGATACTCCGGAGTAGACTAGTGTGTATGCTTCTCATCCCAGTTAGGGAGATGGTCTGTCCCACAGCCATCAGTACATCGTACTGGAGATAGTATACAGGAGCCATCTGGTAAGGCGGTATAGAAATAGGCCCCGTGGTAGGAATCAGATCAATGCAAAACTCAATATCGCGCTCTGGCGTCAAACCAGGTAACTCATCAGGAAAAACATCGGGAAACTCTCGCACGATAGGAACCCGGTCCAACGATTCTACTGTGGCTCCACTATCACAAATGAAAGCCAAGAATCCCCGACATGCTCTCTTCAAAAGCCGACTAGCGCAAAGGGCAGAAATCAAACTGTGAGGGGAGGCACTACGGTCCCCCTGCACAACCCGAACAGACCCGCCCGGAAAACTAAAACTGACTGTTTTCTCACGGCAGTCCACAGACGCATAACAAGCTGATAACCAGTCCATGCCAAGGAGAATGTCGAAGTCCAACATATCTAGAAGGATCAAGTCGATGGACGAATCTCTATCTCCTATACAAACGACACACGACCGAAACACTTGTCGCGCAACAAAAGAATCGCCAACAGGAGTAATCACAACAAGCGGCTGATCTAGCAAACATGACTCTCGGCCTAACCTCGGCACGAAGTGTGTAGAAACATACGAATGCGTAGATCCCGGATCAAACAAAACATGTGCATCTAAAGAACATACAGAAAGAGTACCTGAAACCACTGCATTGGACGCCTGTGCGTCCTGATGAGTCAAGGCAAACACCCGAGCCTGCCCTTTACCGGCAACTAGCTGTCCTATGCCTTTGCCACCCCGTCCTCTCTGAACAAACCCTCCGTGACCACAACCTTTCTGAACATAAGTCTGACGCGGAGAAACTACCGGCACAAGAGGCAACGCTCTCTGAGGTGGAGAAGGCGGTAAGGTAACATGTGGTATGGCTGCCTCTCTCTGGCGTATCGCGGTACAATCCATAACGAGGTGATATAGACTGCCACACCTAAATCACCCACGCATCGACTGCTGACCCTCCTGGGGATAAGTGCTGAACAACTGGCCTCATCCCACGCCTTTGCTACTCCCCGTGCCTGAACGAACGCTGTCGCGGCGTCTAACCATTTGTCTCCGGGCTGATATACCAGTACGAACCCTCTTCAGTTCCGGAACAACCGACGACTCAGAAAGACGCTCCTCAACCAATAGGGCTGCGTCCACCACTGCTGCATACGTGTCACAATATTGTACGCTGATGGTGAGGAACAACTGGGTAAGCAGGCCTCGAACAAATCTCTTGACCTGCATCTCCTAAGTAGCTACCAAATACAGAGCATACACAGACAGCTCGGTAAACTGCACATCGTACTCGACCACCGTCATATCCTGAGTCTGGCGTAACGACTCGAAACTGCGCGCTCGAGCATCCCTGACGCTCTGCGGAAGAAAACATGCAAGAAACAACGTCACGAACTCAGCCCAAGTCATAGAAGAGAGACCTGCGGCTCTGCCCTTCTCTAAGGACTCACACCACTTCTGGGCCAAACCCTCCAGACGAAAGCTCGCAAACTCTACCCATCTCACGTCGGAGCATCTCAGCGAACGACATATCCTGGCCATCCGATCGATAAACGACTGCGGATCCTCAGCTGCATCGGTGCCAGTGAAAACCGGAGGCCTCAGCCTCATGAACTTCGATAACGATACGGTGATCACCTCCGTAGCTGCAGGTACGACTGTTAGAACGGTAAGCACTAACACGGTCCCCGTAACGGGTAGAAAAACCTCCTGCCTCTGCGCTCGAATGGCCTCAACTAACGACCCCACCATCTGGCGCAAATCCTGCATACCGGCCCCTAGCATAGCAATATGGTCTGTCGAAGGTGGAACAATCTGCTCCTGCACAATGGGCGTACCGCCCAGGTCAGTCCTCATCTCGGATGAGTCAACTCTGACCTCGGCGCTCGCGGCCGCTCTCTGTGCCCTCGTAGTCTTCGGCGGCATAAAGGCTGGAAATGGAAACAGGATTCGAAAAGAACACAGGAATCGAATCACAAGGATGTATATAATCACGGAAGGAATTTCAACAATAAGTCCTAAGGTTACTTTGGCGGAGTACCGTGTCGTAAGTATGCCGCGGAACATACACACGCTACGTTACTCTGCTTAAGCTACCTACTCCATCATACCAAGGTTATTCTACACTCCGAAAGGTAAAACCTAGCACTCTGATACCAACTTTGTTATGACCCAAATTTAGGCACATGACTGGCACTTAGACTATATAACGTCAACAGGCGTAACACAATTTAAGTAAGCCGAAAACCCAGCAATCTAAACCATTACAAGCAGTAAAGGATAGAAAACACTTTTAAAATCTCAAGTAAGAACTTAAAGCTAAATGTTTGTTTTTCATAAAAGTTTCGGCAGCACCTCCTTTGTAAAAACTAGCCCCGAAACGGGTACAAACATACGATATAAGTAAAACATCCCCAAACGGGAGCAAATCTCGCCCAAAGGTGGAAACAACCACCACAATAGATATACGACGCCGTAGCGAAGAAAAGAGATAATCAATATATATAAAGGCCGGCTCATACGAGCACGACAACCAGAGTCATAAGAATATACAACATCGATCCTCACAACTCGTCTCTAAGTCAAAACATGAAGGTGGTAGATGGAGAGTACTAGATACAAAAGATATACAACGATATCATCGGATAACCGCAAACCCACCTATAGCAAAAGGCCTCACAGCCAACCGTAGCGGTATCCGCAAAAGTAGAGATAAAAAGGCGCCCTGCCGCGACTACCATGAGGATCAGACCTGCAAAACACTTTGGCAGAATGGGGGTGAGTTGCCAACTCGTGAATAGTAAATAACATCATACTGTAATCGCAAGTATACACTAACAACGATAATCTATCACATGTAATCTGATAGCATAAGTATGGTAATATGAATATGCAACTATCATGATCAAGGTACACCACCAGGGTACTATATCTATATGAATCAAATGCATATCAAATAAATCCTGATTTGTGGGATAAATAATAAAACCTCCTGCAAAAATCATCAGCATGGAATAACCTCTGTGTCCCTTACTGACACGTCAAATCCCAAAATTCTCAGGCACCGCATCTTCAGATCGGCCCTCATATCCTGTAAGTCTCATGGAACTTGAGTGTCCAACATCGACACTCGAAACATCATGAAAACTATGCCTGTGTATATATATGTATATATGTGTGTCCCTCAAATACACAACAAATCCTGGAACCTGAGTGTCTAACATCGACACCCGAAACATCATGAAACCCGTGTCCAGCATCGATACGTAAATCCTCATATCCCAGGTGTCGTCACCACGACTGGCTCTGATGTCATCTCCGTACATCACTACGGTCGGAATCCCCACGATAACCGCCGAGTCCAAATACTATCACCAGTAGGTACTAGCCCGCCAGCCAGGCTCATCGTCTATACCACGAAAATTATCTCTTGCCCCGGGGAACCATACCGGGTCCACCATGTACCCGCAGACAGTGCCCACCGCTCATCGGGTATCTAAAATAAGTCTCAGAACCAAGAAAACTCATGGTGGACGCACTGAAACATCATATTAAGAGAAACCGGGTTTTCAAACAATACATGAATTTCTTGAAATACCCCCACGGTCCTCAAATCCATAAATCACATGAAATCCATATCTCAATGCGTAAATCCATGAAATATAATATATGCAACATAACACAGTAATATGAGCATATCAAGGAAAAACCGCTATTTAAGTGCATCAACTTATTAAATATATCATGCGGTTCCAAATTTCTCCAAAATCCAAGCATCCAAAATCCAAGGAACATCATATAAAGGTGAACATGTAACTATAGCAAGATATGAGTATATACCTATCAAGAATGATGTAATACCATACAGGTATATGTGTAGCTATATTAAGTTATTTGGATGTGCACGTAAGTATGTATGCATGATGTACATGTAGCTATATCTCATATGTGTATACACCTATCAATAATGATGTAATACCCTCCAGGTATATGTGTAGCTTATAGCAAGGTATGTGTATATACATGTCAATAATGATGCAATACCCTCCAGGTATATGTGTAGCATGTAGCAAGGTATGTGTATATACATGTCAATAATGATGCAATACCTCCAGGTATATGTGTAGCATGTAGCAAGGTATGTGTTTATACATGTCAATAATGATGCAATACCCTCTAGGTATATGTGTAGCATGTAGCAAGGTATGTGTATATACATGTCAATAATGATGCAATACCCTTTAGGTATATGTGTAGCATGTAGCAAGGTATGTGTATATACATGTCAATAATGATGCAATACCCTCCAGGCATTTGTGTAGCTTGTAGCAAGGTATGTGTATATACATGTCAATAATGATGCAATACCCTCCAGGCATATGTGTAGCATGTAGCCAGGTATGTGTATATACATGTCAATAATGATGCAATACCCTCCAGGTATATGTGTAGCATGTAGCAAGGTATGTGAATATACATGTCAATAATGATGCAATACCCTCCAGGTATATGTGTAGCTTGTAGCAAGGTATGTGTATATACATGTCAATAATGATGCAATACCCTCCAGCTATATGTGTAGCATGTAGCAAGGTATGTGTATATACATGTCAATAATGATGCAATACCCTCCAGGTATATGTGTAGCATGTAGCAAGGTATATGTGTAGCATGTAGCAAGGTATCTGTATATACATGTCAATAATGATGCAATACCCTCCAGGTATATGTGTAGCTTGTAGCAAGGTATGTGTATATACATGTCAATAATGATGCAATAACCTCTAGGTATATGTGTAGCATGTAGCAAGGTATGTGTATATACATGTCAATAATGATGCAATACCCTCCAGGTATATGTGTAGCTTGTAGCAAGGTATGTGTATATACATGTCAATAATGATGCAATACCCTCCAGGTATATGTGTAGCATGTAGCAAGGTATGTGTATATACATGTCAATAATGATGCAATGCAGCTAATATCATATCATATCATATCATATCTAGCTCTGACGCTTAACGCCATACGGGCGATTTCCCCGTAGATGTTAAATCTACCCACTGACAATATCGAGCTAGGTAGATCCAATCACCTGCTTCCCTTTCTTCGCAGCGTTCGAAGTCCCCGCCTGCGATCCTATTAACACAAACATAGCAAGTGGAAAATCTCAGAATCGACCAAAATCACGTACAACTATGTTTTGACCGACGCACCAACTCCAATCCAACTCACAAGTGTTCGTCTAGTGGTTAACGTGTGTAGTGACAACCCAAAACCAACCCAAGTGCAGCAGCTACACAAGATCACGACCCGTGTCGGATAACATAACACGCGCTCTCAAAACACTAAATTATAGCAAAGTGATCCCAGATTTTGATATATAAACAATTAGTGAAAGTTGCAAGTTCGACGAGATTACATATAACCCCCGAGACCCCACGACCAAGAAGCAACACCTCAACCACCACTCTGGCCGCAATTTGCGGCCAGAACCAATAAATTTGCGGCCTAAAAATGAAGGGGCGGTCTTAGGTTTTTATGGTGGGTTCTAGGTCACAACACTAGGTCACTGTGATGGGAACTTTTCCAACAAATACCTGATTCTAGAGCAGATCACAGAGACTCCACAAAGACACTAAAAATACGATATTGCATGAAACTAAACTTTACGTGTTCTAAACTGAAACTAATAAGCTACACAACCTTAAAACACCTACTTAACAGATAAAGATCATTACCTAACCACACAAGCTCAAAGATCCTAACTTTCCAAGCTCTAAGGTAACGTAGTGGCTAAATCAAGATTTATGAAGTGTTTTCATGAAGTTTTATGATGTTTTTGCAAGGATTAGTGAATGGATAGTGAGGGTTCAGTTTAGAGTTGAGGGAATGAACAAAGATTTAGAATGAGAGAGTGAGGGAAAGATAATGATGAGAGGTGAGTGTAGGGTGAACTAAAGCCTCATTCTTATTCTCTCCCTCACCTCCATTAATGCAACCATTAATGCATCATTAAAGTCTTCATGACTCACCTAGCCACCTCTCTCTCTCAATCCAAACAAAGAAATATCTCTCACAAATATCTAAGGCAAGGTTTAATCAAGGTATGGATTGCTTAAAGTGTCATGGTCACTTAACAAGATTAACACTAACTAACCCTCACACTAACATGCACAAGTGTGTGCAAGCTATAAAAAATAATAATAAAATATTAATTTATTGTTATAAAATGTGAGGAAACCGATTTGGTAAACTTTTTCCTAAAAACCCGCATTAATGCTTAATTATCACTAATCGCATTCTAAGGTGTTACATAGTTCCTAAGTGGCATGAGTACAGCTTAGTCCATTGACTTGCCATCGCTACTTCGTCTCGAGTGTGTTCCCACTGCACTTTGATTACTACCCTACCACGCTCAAAGGAGTCGTGCAAACAGGTAGTAGTTGGGTGTAGTCCCGAAACACTTGGAGACGGTAGCAATCAGATAGGATTCTTCTCTCCCTGTATTGGGGGTTGATATCGCGCAGTGTTCGGAAAGCCATTACACAAAGTCCCTGGCCAGGGCAGTCGAGAAATACTGGTAAGATACTCCATTAGTTTCTCATGGTTTATTGGGCTCTCTTCCGGCATGACTTATCACGTTGTTAGGGGTCTGACATTTACCATCCCCTAGGCGGATATGCGAGTATCTCAGACGAACAGACCGGACTGTATGGAGATTGTCACAGATAGGCTCAGTAGGGGTTCGGATGAGCTTGCTCATCGTCCTTCTTATCGACAGATACCCGGGTAGCCGTTACATCCAGCTAGTACCGCTGACGGCTTGTGGTTAAACCCACTGCCAGCGTACTGTCAAGTCTTTAGAGTTCCACACAGAGGGTTTCCCTGCTTCGAGCAATTGATGTAGACACTGTATGGTTTTACTGCAGGGCTTCGATCACATACATGTACTTGTACACGGATGCTGATCGGGCGGACGATACTAGTGAGCTTTGGTTTAAGCCGAATCCTAGTATTGTATTATTGGATTGTAATCATCTCAGTGTATCCGTATTTTTTGGAATACGGATATGGTTATGTATATACGATGAGGGGTATTCTTGTAATTTGGTAAGTCATGCTTCTAGAACGAGCCACCTCATTATTTGTATTATCCATTTTCTAAATTGATTAATGAGGTGGAAATGGAGGAGACTTTGTTGGCATGGTGAAGTATGGCTATTATGTTTATTATATTCATCTTGACTCACTATTAAGGCATGGGAGGTATTTTATATTGTGTTTTATTCCATGGCTCAATTAGTGAGTGTATGATATATTAGCCATTCTTCACACTTAGCCAACTTGATGGTTATTCATTTTCACTCTCTCATTCTCTCTTTTGGTTTCTCCATCTCCTTCTACCTCAAGACTAAACCCTAATCCTTCATATATGTTGTGAGCCATAGGGTTTAGCGAGAAACTACAATCCATTAGCACTCTCTACATCTCCTAGGCAAGTTGGATTAGCGAACTATCTACCTTAGTTACCTCGATCAGAGGTTGGATCTTGGAGCACATTCTCTCGTGGTGGATCATCTTTGACGCAAGGAGGCTGATGGAGCTTTCGTCATCCGATCACCGAGGAGCCATAGAGAGGAGCACTAGAAAACCCGAAGGACCGTATCTTGGAGGTTTAACATTCTACCATAATAGATAAACCTCTATAGTTAGTTGTTAGTTAAGATTATCGAATAGATCCTAGAGTTTAGACAGTGTTGCGTAGTCAAATATTAATCGTTTTTGAAAATCCGCCTCCCCGCGAACCGCGGGATGCGTGACATCGGCTTACAGTGGTATCAGAGCGTAGTTAACCTTAACTAACAGATTAGACGACAAAGTAGAACTATGAAACAGAAATAAATCTAAAATGCGAAACCTATAGTCCAAGTTTCTGTTGAATTTTGCAGAGCCTCAAATTTTTTTTAAACAATTGCATAGTGCTCTATTTGTTGCTCGATGAACACTAAACTAAAACGAGACATTTCGATCAGATTTTGGCCGGCCACATGAACAAAATGACCGGCCTCACCGGGTCTATTTTGGGGAAATGAATTGGATTTTGTTCTGTGTTCTAGTTGCTTGGATTTAGGATTTCAGGTGGTGTTTGATTTTGCCTAAGTTGCATATTCAGTTAACTTTCTGTTGGGACAATTTCAGAGTGTTTCGAAGTCACAGTTTTAGTGTCGTTTAAAGTTTCGGTTGTTATCTGTGTTTGATATCTGTGCTGAACGTCTGCTAATCGTTATACGTCGATTAGTGGTGGTTGCACAGATCTGTGATGTGATCAGTGATGGTTTGTGTTTATGAATTTTATTGGGTCGTTGTCGATGAATAGCCGGGGGATGTGAGAAGAGCGTTTTCTTTTCTTTTATTCATGTAATTTGTAAAGGTAATAATGAAATGGATCAAAAAGGGGACTTCACTATTATTTCTTTCTCCTCCTTCATATTGAGTTTTTCAATTTTTCTCGATAAATGATTAGCTACAAAAGGATTTTTTTAGTGAACGTGCCACAGCTGATTACTCCTTTTTTACATTTTAAAGATTGGCATTCTATGTCCAATAGAATATCTCGATCTAAGCATGAAGGTAATAATAAATACAATAATGATGAATGGAAAAAAAGAAAATCCTTTAGCTAGATAAGGGGCGGTCAAAGCAAGTGAGCTAGGTGGGCACACCACAAAAGGACGGGGACAAAAGGCGTGAATGCAAATAAAAAACATCTCCCGGATAAGCTTCACGACCAGGGGGTCTTCTTAATAGAAGAGACATTTGGGTTAAGGTTGTAGCCACCGTTGTATATTATTTCTTTTACTATTTTTCCCCTAGGATAGACCCAAGGTGGGGTGCACAAACTACCGGGTTCTTGAAGTGCCGAGTGGCCTACTCATTTTATTGAGAGAGGTTGCTTCACTTCGGGAATTTGGCGGGTATTTTGCCGCACCCGTAGGGGTCTAGGGTGGGGTATTTGGCTATTCATCACGACCGTGGAATCCGTCATTCGTTATAAGCTTAAACGAAACGCGGAATTCCTAGTATATCCAATATATTCATCTGTGATATGGAATGCCTATTATTGCGTGAGACGAATGGCTATATATATATTATATTTAGTAGGCGTTGCTTATGTTTTACACCCGCGCTAGTCCAGCCCCCGCTCTGGCGTTAGTTAAGTAATCTAACGGTCTAAGACGGGGCCCAGTGGCGAATGCGGATGGCATAAGCGTACGTTGTATTTTTGTTTCTTTTGCTGCAATGATAGGATTTGTATGATGAGGCCGCACTAACAAAGATTAATGCAAGATAAAACAAACCAAAGCTTAATCGTTGGAATAATTTCAAAACCACTCGGTTTTCTTCAAAAAGCAATTTTAAATGCGGAGCTTAAACCACTACTTTTAAAAAGCTATCATGGTTCCTTCGACTATATCAAGTTCACTACGTTCACGGTTTCGCCAAAACCATCCGTAGACCTCCGTCATTTCATATGAATATTCAGTAGTATTCAAGCTATATATTTTGACCTTCGCCAAGGCATAATGATTGGTAGCTGCTAGGTATTCATATGTAGTATAGATAGATGCGTTGGTTTGGGACAATCGTACTATTATTTTGGCTTTCGTCAAGGGTATATACGGGCGGGTTCAAATTAACCTGGATAATGACGGGTAGAACTTGACATGTGACTTATGATATGTTGGCCTTCGTCAAGGTAATAAGAGCTGAAGGGTTCCGGCAGCGCCCCGGCCATCAAAACGCGGCCAAAATGCGAAACAAAAATTTCTTAAACCGGCGCTACCGCTCGTTGATGTGGTTTGGTTGTCGGTCTTCCTTCGTCTCCGATGATCCACCCGAGGGAAACGGCGCAAGCTCCAACCTCGTCGAACGAGGTAACCGACGCTCCAAAGTCGCTAGCGATGGAGAGTCGAGGTGTATGGAAGTGTCACTACATTTTTCTCTCTACCTGAAGTGCTCATGGAGCAACTAAAGAAGATGAAGAAGAAGGTGATCAAGACATGGCATGAGGCTAAGTATTTTTGTGAACTTGAGAGAGTGAGAGAGTGGGCTAAGTGTAATGTGTGATCAATCAATCATACAAATGAAAAAAGAGCCCCATCAATAATGTGGCCGCCCCCTCTCTCTCTCATCAAAAAATATCATTTCCAATTTCCTTTTCCAATTAAACAAATGCACACCATACTTTGCTCCATGCCACAAAGCCATGCCTTTGCCACATCACACCCTCCACCTCATTTATCAAACAAATGAATTTCCATAAATAGAAATTCATACAAATGAGGTGGCACCTTCTAGAAGCTATTCCGTAGAAAATACGGAATACTTCCCAGTACATGTATCGAAATACATATACGTGTATTCGTACAAAAAATACGAATAGCCAAGAGAGAAAATAAATAGCGAACAATAATACTAGAATACGTATATAAAAATACATAAATAAATCATTAAATCAAAATCCGATTTAATAATCCGGCTTAATCCTAAGCCGCTAGTATTATCAACCGTCCGATTAAAGTCTGCGCATCACATGCACATATTTAATCGGACACCTGTATGTATCAACATACGCCATGTACACCAAATCGCCTGAACTGTGAAAACCCTCTGTGTGGGAATCTAAAGACTCGTCAATACGCTGGCAGTGGGTTTAACCACAAGCAGGTCAGCGGCACTAGCTGTACGTAACGGCTACTCAGGTATTGAGCGAAAAAGAGGCCGACGAGCAAACTCATCCTGAACCCCTACTGAGCCTGACAGTGACAATATCCGTAAAGTCCGGTCTGTTCGTCTAAGAGTATCGCATATCGAGTCTAGGGGGGTGGATAAAGTCAGACCCTAACAACGCGATATTTAGTGTCGGCATGTAACCCATCACCTCCTGAGAAAATATCGATCCTGGATCGGTAATCCTCGTCTACCATTGCCATGGCTTTGTGGTGATGGCTACCCGTACACAATGCGACATCAACCCCCAATACCGGGAGAGACGAATTCCCGACGATCCGATCACCGCCTCCATGTGGTTCGGGACTGTACCCAACTAAAACCTGTTTGCACGACTCCTTTGAGCCGTGGTAGGGTAGTAATAAAAACACAGTGGGAACTCACACGAGACAAATGTGTTAGTGTTTATGCCCTAGAAGCCATTACTGTATCATACTAGTTTGTATATTACTTAATGGAAGCTTGGGATATTCACAGTTGTATTGACAGTATTGCTGAAAATGATAGTATTCTACTTGGTTTGTGTCTACTTTAATATGTGCATATGTTTCTTTTAACGTATCGCTTATACATATTAGTAACGCCCTTAGGATCTTTGCTTGATTACCAGCGTTGTGATGGCAGTCACACTAGTGGGGGTTGGGTAGTCTATAAACAACATCCTATACAGGTCCCTGGTCGTAGGATTATCGAGACAGGGCATCGATACTCCGGAGTAGACTGGTGTGTACGCTTCTCATCCCAGTTAGGGAGATGGTATGTCCCACAGCCATCAGTACGTCGTACTGAAGATAGTGCATGTGCTCGTTATGTTACGGGTACAACGGACAGGACTCGCCGGGAACTTCAGGTTGGTCTTATACCCATCGTCAGATAGCAGTTCCCAGGTGACATGAGTACAGCTTAGTCTGTCGACTTGACACTGCTACTTCGCCTCGGGTGTGTTCCCACTGTACTTAGATTACTATCCTACCACGGCGCAAAGGAGTCATGCAAACAGGTAGTAGTTGGGTGCAGTCCCGAAGCACTTGGAGGCATTGGCGGTTAGACAGGATTCGTCTCTCCCGGTATTGGGGGTTGATATCGCGCTGTGTATGGAGAGCCATTACGAAAAGTCCCTGGCCAGGGCAAACGATATTTACTGGTAGGCTTCCAGTAGTTTCTCAAGGTGTAATGGGCTTCACTCCGACACGACTTATACCGCTATTAGGGGTCTGACGTTTACCGCCCCCTAGGCCCGATATGCGATAGTCTTAGACAAACACACCGGACTGTACGGAGATTGTCACATCAGGCTCAATAGGAGTTCGGATGGGTTTCCTCATCGTCCTTCTTATCGACATCTACCTGGGGACCGTTATGTACATCTAGTACCGCTTGCGGCCTGTGGTTAAACCCACTTCCAGCGTAGTGTCGAGTCTTTAGAGTCCCACACAGAGAGTTTCCCTGCACCGGGCAAAAGGTGTAGAGGCCGTATGGTTTTACGGCAGGGCCGCGATCACTTACGTACACTAGTGCACGTATTATGATCGGGCAGATAATACTAGCGGGCTTTGGTTTAAGCCAGATTCTAGTATTATACAGATGGATCTATTCAGTCAAAGATTATCCGTATTTTTCGGAAATACGGATGGGAGGGGCAGTCTCGTAATTTGTCGGGAAGCTTCTAGAAGAAGATGACTCATTTGTTTTTATTTCTTTATGGATTAAACACAAATGAGGTGGAGAGATGAGTTGTAAGTTTTCATTAAATGCTTAATGACTCATGAGGTGATTCACCCTTAGTATTAAATGAAGCTCACAAGATATTTCTAGATATTTGATCAAGAGATATTTGTATGCTTCATTATATTCTTTCATGAGTTATTATTCATATCATTATCACAAAAGCTTTCTCTCTCCTCAAGTCTTCATCTTCTTCCTCAAACCTTAATAGCTCTCATGAGTTGAGAAACCTAGGGTTTAAGTGACTAAGTAATCCATCTAATTACTCTACACCCTCTAGGACTTCTAGATTAGCGATCTAGAAGCCGTAGTTATCTCAGATTCGAGATAGGAGCTCGGACTATAGACTCTCGGGTGGATCGTCTTTGACTCGAGGAGGCCGTTGAGGTGCTCATGTTCCATAAAGCCTACGAGGTGCGGAGGATAGCGATGAAGACCCGAAGGACAAGTAACGTGAGGTATAACTTCGAATCCGAGTAGTTAAACCTCTCGTAGTTTGCTAGTAATGGTTTAGACATGATCTGTGTGCTCAAGTCCGTGTTACGAAGCTTTGATAATTGTTTTTCATATATTCCGCGGCCCCGCAAGCTCGTGGGGTGCGTGACATGGACTTACAAAATAACGATCTCAGGTCGGCAGACTAACCTGCACACATGTCACCTGGGAACTGCTATCTAACAATAGGTATAAGACCAACTATCAGGTTTCCGGCGAGTCCGTCCAGTGTACTCATTGTAGGGTAGCTAGGCACGCTCACAAGGGTCTATGAGGCATCAACCATGCTCGATTGGAAATTTAGCCATGCCGAACAACCCAAAGCCGGATCTTTAAACTAGAGTTTAGGTGAAAACAAGCATGTTAAACTCTTTAACACTAAGTGAGAGGGATTGCAACCTTTGTAGATACGGTCCTTCACTTCTTAAGCTCCGTGTTGAGGTCCCTTCGCTGCGATCATCGTGTTCCGGACTCTCGAGAGGCTTCACGAAGAGAAAGATGCAGTCTTGCTTCCGATCTTCGATAACAAAGATGATCTACCTTGAAGTTTCATTAACACAAGCTAACACTCACTAAATGAAGTGAACACTCCCATCTAAAGGGCAAGGATAAATGAGAATGATGAAGTAGGATTTTTGCTCTCTTTTATTTTCTTATTCTCACTCATTTTCATCACTTGAAAAAAGCTAGAAAGCTTTTTCCATGAAAGAAAGAAGAAGGAAGAAGAAGAAGACTATCATAATCCTTTTGTGATGAATAATGCAAAGATAATAATGATGAATAATGCAACCATGGTCAACTAAACCCTTGTAGAGATTTAACTAGGGCTAGGGTTTGGGTTGGGTTAAAGGTGAGTCACTTGAAAATATCAAGCATAATATCTTTTCCATGACAAAAGAAAAGCTTCTAGAAGCTACTAGAAGTCTTAACCCTAATCCAAACCCTAACCATGTTTAAACTCTACTAAACATATTGCATTACTAATTATATCATGTTACAATATTATATATCACATATACAATATTTATTGTAACAAAATAAAATAATACAATTAACATATATCGCATATATATCAATGTATTACCCGAGTGAGAAAAAGAATCTTTTGGTGAGCTAATATTAGTTAATGTAATTTAATATATCATATATATTATTATACATTAAATTATCGAATCAACACTTGATCCGACAATCCGGCTATATCGCATATAACCGACTAATACGATGACCCGGCTATATTACATATACCCGGCCGATATCTCATATCGCGAAAATCCAATACGGTATCACATACCGCATTATCCTCGGTCCCGCACATATCACATATGTGCTCCTACTCCGTTTTGCCTGAGTCAAGAAACCTCTGTGTAGGACTCTAAAGAATCGTCAATACGCCGGCAGTAGGTGATGATCATATCAAACACCCACAAGCTGCAAGCGGTCAGCTAAACGTAACAGCCACCTAGGTATTGAGCGATCAGAAGATCAACAAGCAAGCCTGTACATTCTCCTGCGAATCCAATCAGTAACACTCCCGTACAGTCCGGTCTCGTCATCTGATATGTCGCATATCTCGCCTAGGGATGGTAAACGTCAAAACCCAGTAGCTTGATAAGTCGTATCGACATGAGGTCTATAACAGTAAGAGAAACTTCTGATAACAATTACCAGTAAATCTCAGCAACCCTGGCCAGGGATTTCCAGTTATAGCCAATCGAACACAGCGCAACATCAACTCCCTATACCGGGAGAAACGAATCCCCTCCTATCGCTCATTGCCACCATGTGATTCGGGACTGTACCCAAAAGCCACCTTTTTGCACGCCCTCTTGGACGTGGTATGATGGAAATCAAAGCACAGTGGGAATCACACAAGACTCTATGACGATCTCGGGTCAACAGACTACTCTGTACCAGTGTCACCGGAGAACTGCCATCTGACGTGAGGTATAATACCACCTGGGAGTTCTCGGCGAGTCCGTCCAGTGTATCCAGTCTCCACTGAGCACCCATACACCATCCTTGATGTCAAACACCGATGGATATGGGATCATCCATCGCCCATCATATGGGTCAAGATGCGTATACGCTAGTCTACTCTGGTGCATCGATGCCCTGTCTCAATACACCCTCGACTAGGAACAGTTATAGGATGTACTCGCCGACTACCGTGGCCCCACTAGTATGATCTCATCATAGTACCAGTAGTCGAGTACATATCCTAAGGGCTTTATCAACATGTAACATAGAGACAATCAGAGTACATGTTAAGATAAAGTACAACCAGATAGCATACTATCATGTCGAGCAAGAAAGTCGTCCCTATATATGTCCAAGCATCCATTACAATATACATCGTATGTACAGTAATGGCCTATAGGGCATACATATAACTAACAATCTCCCACTTGCACTAGGTCCATCTGTTGTGGTATCACTTACCCAACAATTAGCCGCGGTTGAAGTATCTCATACTCAACCATCTCATAAAATTCTCTACTGGGAAAAAGGCCTTTGTGAGTGGATCCGCACTGTTGTCCTCTGTGTCTACTCTCCTAACCTCGATCTCCCTGGAGATCTACCATCTCCATGATCAGGTGATACTGCCTAAGAATTATATCCGGATTTCTGATCGGACGGGGGTTCCTTGGCATAAACCACAACTCCATTGTCATACAATGGTAGGAACGAAGTTCATTTCATGAACTTATATATCCAGACAGCCTCTTTGGTAGCATCCTTGGTAACGATGTATCTTGCCTTTAATCGTCTAGTAAGCCACGGTATCTAGCTTGGAACTCTTCCAACATACCATCCCTCCACTGAGGGTAAAGACAATGCCTGCGACTGACATTCAGTCGTCCTTATCACCCTGGAACCTTTCCAGTGATTCTCCCCAGGATCGATTGATACCATCTCACTACAACTAGTGAGTATCCTAACATCCAATTAGATCTATCTCATAGATCCAAAACCCAGGATTTAGAAGGTATCACTTTGATCCTATATGGAGAATCCTTGTGATAAGCGGAGATTGACCGATCGTAGCATAGGAAACTCCTTCCCTATCAAGAGTATGTCATCCACGTACTCTACGAGGATCACCACCATACTCCCTACTACCTTTTTGTATATACAAGGTCCATCTACCATTTTGATGAAGTCAAACTCTTTGACTACCACATCAAAACAGATGTTCCAACCCCGCGATGCCTGTTTTATCACATAAAACATCTTGCACACGTTTCCGCTGCTCCCACTATCTACGAAGCCCTCTGGCTATGTACTTATAGACGTTCTCTTCTAAAACATCATTTAGAAAAGCAGTCATGACACCCAACCACCAGATATCGTAGTCAAGGTATGTAGCCGTGGCAAGTAGGATCTGGATGGACTTAAGCATAGCTTTGAAAGTCTCAACTTTTTAATGTACACCTAGTAATCTTCTCAAGATATACTTGCTCCTGATGGGGATTTAACCCTTCAGATAGAGCAACCAAAGTTCATACTTTGTTGGTGTATAAGGATTCCATCTCAGATCGATAAGCATCTAGCCATTCTTACAGAGTCTCACTCCTGATGGCCAGCTCGAAACTAGTTGGGTCATCATCTCATGATGCAATTCTCGCTCCCACTGTCATAGAGAAACCGAAGTATCTCTCAGGTGGGTGAGGAACCCTACTAGATCGGCGGAGAGGCTGAGGTTCGTTGGTTACTATTGAATCCTTCGGTTCTACCAAATCATCTGCTGTAGTTTGTATAGCTGGAACTCTTTCCTGTTCTACCTCATGACCACTAATTTTTCCACAAGAAATTCCTTTTCACAAAGGTGGCATGTTGAGAAATAAAACACTTTTGTTTCTCGGTTTGGTAGAAGATATTCCTTTATGAATGCTTGGGATATCCAACAAACTTCCACAGAGCTGACTTTATCTCGAGCTTGTCCGGATTTTTCTTTTCAGACATAGGCCGGACAACCCCAAATCTTTACATACTTAAGATATGGGCTCTTCCCATTCCATATCACATATGAAGTGGTAGGCAACTGATTTGATTTGAACCCTATTCAATAGGTATGCAGCTTCTCAAGTGCATAACTCCCAAAAGGAAATAGGAAAATCAGTAGTACTCATCATAGAGCACACCATATCACATAGAGTGCTATTGCTCCGTCCCGATATACCATCGTGCTATGGTGTATACGGAGGAGTAATGCTGAGAGAGAATCTCATTCTCCTTTAGAATAGTCCAGGTATTCCGTGCTCAAGTATTCTCCTCCTTGATCTCATCAAAGGACATAATACTTATACCCGTTTTTGGTTCTCTACTTCTAACTTACATTCTGTGAATATCTCAAAAGGTTCGGACTTGTGTTTCAACATGAACATATGTCTGAATCTTGAGAGATCATCAGAGAATGTAATGAAGTATAAAGAACCGGTCTTGGCATGTGTAGACAGGAGACTTTCATACATCAGCATGTATCAATCCCAAGAGTTCACTAACTCTTTCTCTGTTTCCAATAAACAGAGCTATGATCATCTTATCTTTGTGACATGACCGGCAAGTTTCACAAGATGTAAATTCAAACAGATTTAAATATGCATCTAAATGTAACTTAGCTAGTCGGGTCGCATTGATATGACCTAGTCTACAATGTCTCATGAAGGATTCGTTCATTTCTGAACTCTTCCTCTTGTGTGTGTTCTGTATACTAAGAACTGTAGTTTGATTTAGAACGTCAATGCTTTTAGATAACGTGCCTGAACCGATCAACTCTTGATATAGGAAATGTTCAAAACATTATCCAACAATACAAAATTGTATCCTTTCTTTACTAATAAAGAGACTAATATGATTTTGTATATCAAGTTCGGTATCTAATAACATTCGTTCAGAATCAATGTATTCTGGTAATACAGGGTGATAGTGACCAACAGACTTGGCTGCAACACTTGCACCGTTTCTATCTCATGAAACTTATCACCCGTTCTCAGTTCTCTACCAATCTGTAGCCCATGTAATAGATTACATATGCGGGATCCTGATCCGGTATCACATACCCAGGACGTAAAGGATACTGAGAAACAGTTCTCTGTAATGAACACACCCGTAGATGATGCATCAACATGCACTTTCTTCGTTTGGGCAGCACGGGAAATCTGGTATTCCCCAATTTCCTGCTCTGTCTTACAACAATTATAAGTTGGAGCGGGACCAACGTTTCCCAGCTCAATATAACAAGCGGGTTCGGTCAATATATCCGTATTATTATCTTGATTAAGGCGTGATATGGTCGCTACCTGGAGAGAGAGAGAAGAAAACACTCAGCGTATGCTCTTGCAAGATTAGATTGGTTATCTAATATATCTAATCAGGATGTCTCCCACTGTTTTAATTAAATCTTCCTTCAAACCCTAAAAGGAAAGACTAGCCGGGATTAATTACACGCTACAAGTTCGCCAATCTTTCAGCCAGGCCAGTGTCGGTACTTTGAGGGAGGTCCCCCATGCTTTCGCACGAACCTAATTAAAGTAAACCTCGTTTTCCCAGAGGCGTAACCCCGTTAACACCTTTCTAGACACCTACTTGATCGGCTAATTGTAATGTGTAAAACTCTCCCAGGAGTAACTCTTACTCGCAGCGGGTATCGGGATCCAACTATCTCATAGAAGGTATGCAATCTCATTGCAAATTTCAACACTTGAAATTCCCAATAATATTTTACCCCTAGCGTCCCATGACCTTGACGCAGGCCAACAAAACACAGTGCGCTAATCAAGTTCAACCCGTCATTTCTTGATTGAATTAAACCCACCCGCACGACCCTTGACGCAGGCCAACAAAGTCGCACGACTACCCTAATCCAATCTGCATCATATGCATAAACATATAAATACTAGTTAGCTACCGCACACTACGCCTTGACGCAGGCCAACAAACGTAGCACGAATACTAAGTAGAACTTATCTGAAATGACGGAGGGCTACGACATGTTTTTATGAAAACCCTTTGCGTAATGAACTTGATATCATTGAAGAATCGAGTGATTTTAAATGGAGTGTTTTTTAGGCTTTTCTAGTATTGCTAAATGGGTCACTCCCGGTGAAGGGATCATCGGCCTTTTCCTCATCGAATAAGGTGCAGGATATTTCACAAATACCACTATGCAAAGCAAGAACTATAGAAGCAATCAAAAGATAAATCGAGTTTGTAGCATCTGCTAGTTTCACTAAAGAGGTCACTCCCGGTGATGGGATCTCGGCTCTTTCCTTATCGAATAAGGTGCTGGATGTTCTACAAGGAACACCGCTATGCAAAGCAAGAACTAGAGCTACCAGTTTTTAAACAAGTTTCTACAGCATCTTTAGGTTTCTTTTATTTCATTAATCTCATTAATGAAGTCCTATTATATTATGCTTCACAAGCATCTCTTTTGAAACGAAATCTGCAATATAAGATATATATAATATAAACATTCGTATCAGGCAGTAATATGATCTCATCACAGAACATTGCAGCAGAAGAACAAATATGAAATATTGGATATACTAGGATGTCCGTGTTTTAGTACGAGCCTGTATAAAACACGAATTCCACGGTCGCGATGAATAGCCAAACTCACATCCCTAGACCCCTACGAGAGCGGCAAGTAACTCGGCCAATTCTAGGGTTAGGAGACCCGGTCCTGACTCCTCGAGATGGTCTCCCACTGGACCCTAGAACCCGGTTACTTGTGCTCCCCTTCTTGAGTCTACCTAATACGGAAAAGTAAATAATATACAATGGTGACATCATCCTCTGCCCGGAAGTGCCCCAATAAAAGAATATTACATACAAATTAATTTTACATGAATGAAAAAGAAAAACTCTCATCTCACATAAAACCCCCCGGCTATTCAAAATGCGACGATCCAATATAACATATCACAGCAACACATAATATCTCATATTATCAACGTAAGCAAGTATGCGTATCCTGATTGTCGTTGATGTATAGCAACGAAGCCGGCGATACACCACATACTACGCTTACGGTCACAGAAAAGAAAGTGTAAAACTACAACAGTTGGAATCCGCAACCTCCTTAGACATCGCATGCCTAACCAAATGAATTCCTTAGACATCGCATGCCTAACAATTAAAAACCCCGCATTTTAGTCTCATTATTGAAAACTATTTTCAATGTCAAGTCGGGCAATTCAACAAGATTCCCGACATCCTGATCGAATGCTCGTCGCAAACTTTAGTAGACGGCCGCATGATTGAAAAGAATTCTTGTTTGTGTAATTGGGAAATTGTAAAGAAATCACAACCAAAAATTATTTGACCGCAATCAACTACGGTGTCGGATGTAGATTGTTAGTGAGTGCGGATCGTCCATAGGGAAAGTATAATCGTTCGTCTTTTGAATTAGATGAGTCGAAATTTTAAAGAAAAGAAAACAAAACAATTCAAGATTTATAGTTGAAGTTCAAGAATTAGAAAACAAAGATCTAATAACAAGAAAAAGATAGAATCAAGAATTGATAGTTTGATGATTTTTCCAAACCAAATCTCAAGAATCGAAATGAGGCTCGTAGGAATCGATCGGATCTATAGTTGTGATGTAATCTTACAATGACGCATTCTTATCCTTCGATGAATTGATACTAGATCGATGATGATCGACAAGAATTAGGTATTTCTAGTGAAACTAGGGTTTCATCTTATCCCTTGTTCCTTCATCGATATCATTCATATTCTAGCCTCTAGTAAATTCAAGAAACGATCGTAGATCCTTAATTTCGAGCGATCACAATCAAGAAAGCATCGCAACGAAACTAGGTCATCGATTCTTGAACTTGCTAGGGTTTACAAAACTCGTAGAACTCAAGAATCGTTTAAAGATTTATTACATCATCATTCTATTAATAGTCTCGGCTCCTTAATGAGCGGAGTTTTACTCAAACATCACAACAAGAACAACAATTACAAATTGAGATATAATCATGATGCAAGACATTAAAGAAAGCAAGATTCAAGAATTTCACCTTTTATTTATATCAACAAGTTCGTTACATTCGCTCAAGAACTACAAGAGTAAGAACTCGATCGTCGATTTGGCTTCGCTCGTCTCCGTGAGTCGCGGATCGGCTTGAATCAATTTCCCGATTGAAGATCGGCTCGGCTCCTAAAAGGTTGAAGGCTTCTCGCTTGATTTGGTACTCAAGATCTTGAATTTGGAGTGGAATTAGGGTTAGGGTTTCGCACAAGCCTTGTCACTAGACTTGTGGAAGAAGATGGTGTAAGAGGGAATGAACTAGCTAACTAAAAGATTAACAAAGATTGAACTAAGATTGATTACCTAAAGATTGATTAGCCTTTAACCCTAGGTCTAGGTTTCTATTTATAGACATCTAAACCCTAGATCTAGGATTTCAAATTCTAAGTTTCCCTCCTAAAGTTTGTTGAGGAAATTTGAATTTCCCTCCAAAAGTTAGTTAGAGGAGAAGTTTCTAGATGTGATTTGTTAGGAGGGAGCTTCTAGAAGAGGTTATTTAGGAGCTTAATTAAGATTAGCCTTGCTTAATGATCTTTGCTGATCCGGCAGTAGCTTCGAGAGAATTCTGGAATTTGACATATCAGAAATGAATGTGGGCCCTGAGAGATGAATTTTGCAGCAGAAATGGGGAGCTGAAGCTTTGGAACGGCCGCGGATCCGCGGCCCAAGGAGGCTCCTGCCGCGGATCCGCGGCTCTTTGTGGGCTTTAGGCTTCCATATTTTCTGGTAATTCTCCATATAATATCTGGGCCTTGTTTTCATGTGTTGAATTTAATATCTCCTTCTGAAATGCTACCAGATCTGAAATCATTGAGTTGGCGTAATTTTGATCAGCTCTTTGGTTTTTCTTCCGTATTTTCCTGCACAGACTCAAGACAAGTGTTGCGCAAATACAGAAATGATGCGATGCCATGAAATGCGGTTAATTTTCCTTAAAGTGTCGGTTTAAAAGTCTAACACATGAAATCTGATATTTAACGACTGATTTGCTAATATGTGAAATGTGAATACCGAACACTTCTAAATAAGTGCAAAAGATAGGGAAATTGCCGTGTTAAAAATACATTATTTTCGACTGATTAAATACCCCCAAACTTAATTTCGATCGTCTCGAGCGAATGTTTTATTAAAAAGAGAAGGAGAAAATAAAGAAAGAGAAAAACTAACTAGCACACTTTCGTAGGCAACACGATTGCACTGAGCACGTGCAACAATCCTTTAAACCTCTAGGTGTCCCTGGTAGGAGGAGTGTTGTCTCCTGAGGGTTTTCGGCGGATTACACCCACAAAATCCAATAATAAAAGGAAGATCATGAATATTACATTTAAAGACAAGAATTGTAAAAGAAATACTTTGAAAATTAGGGTTTCCAACTAAGCTAGCTTTTCGGTTGTCATGAGCCCTATCTTAATGGTCATGAAAAGATGTCAGAAATCACGTTCTCCCTCAATAAAACATCGTCTTATTCTTCATTCCTATCTTTCTTCCAAACATCGATCATATCACCCTGCGTGTGTGTAAAGGACATCCCTACACCCGGAGAATTCAATTCAAGCTATCATACTCTTGCCCATCAGCCTCAGTACTTTTTAATTAATGAATATTTAGACGAAATTGCTCACACACTTTCATGCGACCGTTAATACTTCTTGAGGTACTAACCGACCAATTACTCATGTGCTTGCTTACTTGGTGTATTTTCCTCGTCTTGCACCACCTCAGGCATAGCAGTGACTCCCAGACCAGTTGGTCTTAGGGCACTAGGTGAAGAAGCACCCTCGCTATATATTTTTTTATTGCCCTTGGTGATAACAAAACCAGTGTCCATTTTTCTCACCACTTTATATTTTATTCATTTCATTCATTTTTTTTATTTCCTTCATACTTTTGGCTTTAAGACAAGAGCATTTCAAGGTATCCTATACTATCCCAGGCTTCAAGACGTGTGTAAGTGCGAATAGCAGGGTATCAACGTTCAAAATGTTTGGCTTCCAGAATAGAAACTATTTTTCAGACTTATTTTTATCCTCAGATTAGTGACGTCTTTCATCTTACTAACCCTTGGGACAACGGCTCATAACTACTTATTACTAGTTCGTATAAAAAACTTCTAATTTTCTTGGTTTTCTTAAATTTTTCTAATCTCATGGATGTAATTTTTCACTATCTAAACTTTTATTATCTTATTTATGTACAAAAAATATTTTTATCTTTTGAAATTTTTTTAAATTTTTATAGGTTTTCAAAATGTTTTGTGCTTATGCAGAGAATGATGCAAATGATGCAAAAATAAGCACAAATCTCCCCCAAACTTGTTTTCAACAGTGTCCTCACTGTTGCCATCTGCTAAATCTCGAAAAACCTGTAAGCTTGGGAGGAATTTATTAGTGGGGGCAAAATATTTAAGTGAAGATCCTCCCCCAAACTTATTTTTTTTTTGCTCATCATTTTGTAAAAATTTTCTTTTCAGGAGCCAGAAAAAATGTACGCCCCCAAACTTATGCAATGTTAATCTTTTGAAAATCACATGAGGGGGTCAAAAATCAGTGGTCAATGCCAAGCTTTGCAAAGACCGAATGTCAACTCCAACCATTCAAAAATTTTATCAATACAGTACTCTGGTTGGTGGAAGAAGAAGTGGGGAAAGGTTAAGTGGTAGAATAGAATGTGTGTCTCGTTTTGGAGAGACGATGCAGTGTATGTGATGGATTACTCGCATTCTTTTTACAGTTCAAAATAAGGGGTGGAGGTTCAATTTCATTGATTGGGAGATGATTCATCTCAACACCCGTGTTATTCAAAAATGCGAGCTCAACAACGAAGATCTCCTCAAAAGTTCCATTAATACCCCGAGAAATAATGTCATCACAAAGTACGGGGTGATCTTCAAACTCTAAAAGCAGTTCATAATCAGTGTTATTTGTTGACCCGGACATCTCGGTGGAAGAGTCCGTATGTGTATGATACATAGTTGGGTCAAACAATAACGTATGAAAAGAGTCAAGATCGATATCAGGAGGATCATCAAATTCGCTGCTGTCGACATCCATTAAGTTGACAGAACAGACCTGAGCAGTAGGTTCGGAGGGTACACTTCCCAACTTGTAAATGTTCAGCTCTATTGACCTATTCCCGAAAGATAGGGTCATAGAACCGTTACGACAGTTGATAATAGCATTGGAAGTGGCCAAAAAGGGGCGACCTAAAATCACCGGAATTTGATTCCGTGGGTTCGCTACAGGCTGTGTATCAATTACAATAAAATCTACCGGGAATATAAATTCTCAGATTTTTTTTAACACATCCTCCAGTTCACCCCTAGGTTTGGTGATAGATCGGTCAGCCATCTGGAGAGTGCAATTGGTTGGCTTCAACTCTCCGATCCTTAATTGCTCATAAACCGAGTATGGAAGCAAGTTAACACTAGCGCCAAGGTCTAGTAGAGCACGGTTGATGTGTTTTTCCCCAATAGAAACGGAAATAGTAGGATATCCTGGATCCTTACGTTTCCTCGGTAATTGTTGGGGGAAAGCCGTGTCTATTGTTTTTTCCATGAAAATCTTCTTGGGCATTTGAGTCTTCCTCTTCCTAGTGCACAAGTTCTTAAGAGTTTTCGCATAAGACGGAACTTGTTGGATGGCATCTAGGAGAGGGATGTTGGTGTTTACTTGCTTAAAAATGTTCATAATCTTCTCCATATATGGACTCGGTGGTTAGCCCTTAACCGATTAGGATAAGGTGCTTTAGCAATAAGCGCTGGGTCCATCATAGGAGAAGGAAGTGTGTGTAGAACCGATCCCAGAATAGAAGTGGGGATCGTCCGTGGAGGAGTAAAAGAGGTGGGCTGTAGTGGCGAGCCTTTTGGGAAACGAAGAATAGGCTCGGAAGAAGATGGTGGGGTAGAAGAACTGGGGTCAGAATTAGAAGTGTGTGTGTGAGTAAAGGTCTCAGCCGGGGTGTTATTGATTGATTTATTAGTATCATCAAACTCTTCCCCAAGGTGATGGTAAAGCACTCTTCCAGATCTCAACGTAAGTGCATCCACATGATATGAATAGCCAGGATTGGGTAAAGGTTGAGCTGGAAGTTTCCCTTTCTCTCGTGCACTCATTTCGGCTTTTAGTTGTGCAATTTATGCTTCCATCGATTTGATATTATCATTTTGAGAGATAATGGTCTTCATCACATTCTCAACGGAAGATTGCAAACTTGCCGTCCCTTGGATGGATTGTTTCATGAAAGTATCCAAGGTTTGTGCTAGTGAAGAGGTATTATCTGTATCGGTCAATTGCAAAGGACTAGACGGTGCAAAAGTGTTGGCCGGATTTTGAAAGTTTTGTGCTTGGAAGGGGTGCTAACTTAATTGAAGTGGTGGCTGCTGTTGTGGTGGAGGGACCCTTTGGAAATTTTGTTGGGTTGGAACCGTGTTTTGAGATTGTGATTGGTTCCAAGCAAAGTTAGGGTGATTCCTCCAACCCTGATCATATATGGAGGAAGATGGATCGTTTCTAGGTCTTTGAAATGCGGCATTGGTATGCTCATGACCTTGAAACGGACATTCTTCCGTCAAGTGAGACGGATCAGAACAGCAACCACATACAGTTTTGGAGAGTGATATTTGACTTAGGGTGGAGGCTAAAAATTTATTTTCTATATTCTCGAGTTTCTTATTGATAGCTGCAATGTCAGCTCTAACTCCTATGGAAATATCATTGCCATCCCTAGACGATTGACTCACACCCTCCCACTGTAAAGATTTTTCAGTGAAATCTTCTAGAAATTTCCAGGCTTCCCCATCATCTTTAGTCATAAAGTTGCCTTGACACATGAATTCAAGGGTCTGTCTTGTGTAAGGAGTAATGCCCTCATAAATGATTCGGCACAATTCCCATCTCGGGATGCCGTGATGTGGACATTGGACTAACAGATCCTTGAAACGTTCAAGACATTTTGAAAATGTTTCATTTGGAAGCTGGGTGAATTGATAGATTTCGATACGGACTCGAGCTGTCTTTTGATGTGGGTAGAATTTCTTAAGGAATGCTTTGACGAATTCGTCCCAATTTGAAATGGAATGTGCGGTAGTGTTATATAGCCACTTCTCGGCTAAATCGCACAAGGTAAATGGGAGAAGACGTAGACGGAAAGCATCCACAGAAAGCTGTGAAGTACCCAACATTGCGCATACATTTTCAAATTTCGTGATAAACACGTATGCGTCTTCAGACTCGAGACCGTGAAATTTTGGTAGAAGGTTGATGTATTGGGGTTTTATTTGAAAATTTTCCCCGTTGGCTGGTGGAATGGAAAGCCAGGTGGAAAGTGGACTTCGTGTTGGATAGCATCTCTCTTGGAGAGAGATGCGAGGTGGATTCTGCGCACCAACGGACGGCGGCAGAGTAGTGGAAAAGAAGTTCGATGGAGGTGGATCCATCGATGTGGGTGTGGTGGTGGGTAAAAGAAAGGGTAAATGTAGAAATACCGATTTTTGGGTCGATGAGGGAAACGCGGACTAACGGGCACTAGAAACCCGTGTCCAGCCTATCTTGCACTAAAAAGGGTTAGTACAAGTGGCAGCGTGAATTTATAATTAGGGGAAATGATGTATGCGGTGTTTGCTTTGAAAAATGATACGGATTTTTTTGAAAAAATGATGCAACACAACAAATGCAACAAGCGAAAACCCTAATTTTAGTGGTCACCTAGGTCCGGCTCTAGACCGCTCCTAACTGCCAAAAGACAAGTCGCGGGATAGAATTCTCCACTGCCTCTTTGTTCCCCTGTGGCCGGATAAGTGCCAGGTAAGTGGGAAGGTACTCCACTACGTAAGTAGTGGGCCTAATTAATAACCACTAGCCTTAGACACACTCGCCTTAGGCACCACAGGAAAACGCGGATAAGCAATGAATTACCCACGGCCTTCTTCTGTCCTAATTGGGCGCGACGGTCCATAGAGTCATCTCTAGATATTTTTTAGTTAATGTGGGTCAATGCGGATGCAAGTTTTGCGATTTTCGGAGCCTAGGAAGGGTAATGAACTCCCCACCTAATTTGGATTTGGCCGTGCTCCTTAATTTCCGTATTAAAATGCAAACAACCAAAAGAATCAAAACACAAACAAATTTTTATTTTGCTTTTTGCGCGCTGCGATTTATTTGCAAAGAAACCTGCAGCAAATTGTTATTTATAGCAGATTTAAGAAGGAGATAAGAAAGATAGAGCTTACTGAGAAAGTTTGGTGCAGTGATGAAGTAAACTTGCGGCAGATCCGCCGCGTATGCAGGATAATGCCGCGGAATCGCGGTGATGTAGTGGGATCACTGCACAAAATTCTGTGCACAAGCTCCTGTTCACTTACAAAGCTCTCTGGAGTTTGCAGAAAAAATTTTCCACAGCTCCACAAGTTCCAGATTTCCTCGCAACAAATCACAACAACTCGTATTAGCGTTTGCGCGAATTTTGATCTAAAGATTATAATGAAATAAATTTTTCAACTCAAATTTCAAAATACGAAGAATTAGCGCACTATCCCCGGGAACGGCGCCATTTTATTGAAAAGAATTCTTGTTTGTGTAATTGGGAAATTGTAAAGAAATCACAACCAAAAATTATTTGACCGCAATCAACTACGGTGTCGAATGTAGATTGTTAGTGAGTGCGGATCGTCCACAGGGAAAGTGTAATCGTTCGTCTTTTGAATTAGATGAGTCGAAACTTTAAAGAAAAGAAAACAAAACAATTCAAGATTTATAGTTGAAGTTCAAGAATTAGAAAACAAAGATCTAATAACAAGAAAAAGATAGAATCAAGAATTGATAGTTTGATGATTTTTCCAAACCAAATCTCAAGAATCGAAATGAGGCTCGTAGGAATCGATCGGATCTATAGGTGTGATGTAATCTTACAATGACGCATTCTTATCCTTCGATGAATTGATACTAGATCGATGATGATCGACAAGAATTAGGGATTTCTAGTGAAACTAGGGTTTCATCTTATCCCTTGTTCCTTCATCGATATCATTCATATTCTAGCCTCTAGTAAATTCAAGAAACGATCGTAGATCCCTAATTTCGAGCGATCACAATCAAGAAAGCATCGCAACGAAACTAGGTCATCGATTTTTGAACTTGCTAGGGTTTACAAAACTCGTAGAACTCAAGAATCGTTTAAAGATTTATTACATCATCATTCTATTAATCGTCTCGGCTCCTTAACGAGCGGAGTTTTACTCAAACATCACAACAAGAACAACAATTACAAATTGAGATCTAATCATGATGCAAGACATTAAAGAAAGCAAGATTCAAGAATTTCACCTTTTATTTATATCAACAATTTCGTTACATTCGCTCAAGAACTACAAGAGGAAGAACTCGATCGTCGATTTGGCTTCGCTCGTCTCCGTGAGTCGCGGATCGGCATGGATCACTTGCCCGATTGAAGATCGGCTCGGCTCCTAAAAGGTTGAAGGCTTCTCTCTTGATTTGGTACTCAAGATCTTGAATTTGGAGTGGAATTAGGGTTAGGGTTTCGCACAAGCCTTGTCACTAGACTTGTGGAAGAAGATGGTGTAAGAGGGAATGAACTAGCTAACTAAAAGATTAACAAAGATTGAACTAAGATTGATTAACTAAAGATTGATTAGCCTTTAACCCTAGGTCTAGGTTTCTATTTATAGACATCTAAACCCTAGATCTAGGATTTCAAATTATAAGTTTCCCTCCTAATGTTTGTTGAGGAAATTTGAATTTCCCTCCAAAAGTTAGTTAGAGGAGAAGCTTCTAGATGTGATTAGTTAGGAGGGAGCTTCTAGAAGAGGTTAGTTAGGAGCTTAATTAAGATTAGCCTTGATTAATGATCTTTGCTGATCCGGCAGTAGCTTCGAGAGAATTCTGGAATTTGACATATCATAAATGAATGTGGGCCCTAAGAGATGAATTTTGCAGCAGAAATGGGGAGCTGAAGCTTTGGAACGGCCGCGGATCCGCGGCCCAAGGAGGCTCCTGCCGCAGATCCGCGGCTCTTTGTGGGCTTTGGGCTTCCATATTTTCTGGTAATTCTCCATACAATATCTGGGCCTTGTTTTCATGTGTTGAATTTAATATCTCCTTCTGAAATGCTACCAGATCTGAAATCATTGAGTTGGCGTAATTTTGATCAGCTATTTGGTTTTTCTTCCGTATTTTCCTGCACAGACTCAAGACAAGTGTTGCGCAAATACAGAAATGATGCGATGCCATGAAATGCGATTAATTTCCCTTAAAGTGTCGGTTTAAAAGTCTAACACATGAAATCTGATATTTAACGACTGATTTGCTAATATGTGAAATGTGAATACCGAACACTTCTAAATGAGTGCAAAAGATAGGGAAATTGCCATGTTAAAAATACATTATTTTCGACTGATCACCGCACCCCCGGATGCCGTCGACGAAGTGCACTAAGGCGGAACACCGCTGCCGCGAGCACCCGAACGGATGGTTTTGGCGACGGGGTTTTCCTACAGTTACTTGGTCGGGTCTTTGGGGCGTGGCTGTCTATTAAGTTTACCCGGCGAGTATCCGCATACGCTACGTGATTGCGACGGACTTTTGATCGCATCAAAATCCCGTGGCAACCGATCATCTGAGACTGAACTGCTAGATTTATAACATTCAAATTAGTTATCTCATAACTACTTGTGGATTCCAAATATTGTATCACAATCTAGATAAATAGACAATGTTAAACTTTCCGATCGAATAATTAAACACCCAAGTTTTCCCAAATAGTTCAACACTTGAGCGGAGTTCAAAAAATATCCATCACATGCCACAGTACCAATGGTCCAGCCATAGAAGGGTCAAGCCAACGCCTCACATGTGGCACGCTGTACTGCCACAAACCCTAAGGTTCAGAGGCAGTTCAAGACGGTCACATAATCGAGTTATGGTTTGTTGTCTTCTAGAGGGTCCACCGCGTTACTTACACGACTTAGAACGTTCTTAAACTACGAAAAAATCCAACGCTTGGAAATTTTCCGGCAGGGGAAAAAGTGAGTTATTGATATCCGTTCGAACTTTTTAACACGTTCTAAAAATTAGCCGGACAAACTAAACAAAGTTAAATTATCCGATCGAAACAACGAGTCCCCAAAACAACCCTAGAAAACTCAACTCTTGAGTGGAATTAAAATATTACCAGAAAAAATGACAAGAAAGGACCTAATAATAAATATATGAAGTTCCAGGGACTAATTCAAAATTTTGGCCCCAGAACCGCCGCCAAACCCTTGGTATACACTAGACTATACTGGAGTATCGATGCCCGGTCTCGATACTCCTACGACTAGGGACATTTAAGGATGTGCTTATAGACCCCAGCTCCCACATATTTGATCGCCATCATAATGCTGGCAGTCAAGCAAGAATCCTATGGGCTCTATCAACATGTACATGATGATAAAGGCAAACCAGATAGCATACTATCATCTTGAGTAAGACTGTTTTATCGGTATAGGTCCTCACTCAATCATCATAATCACAAGTCCGCGACTATGATAATTGCCTTGAGGGCACTATAGCCAACAATCTCCTACTTACACTTAAGGCCAATTATTGCGATGTCGCATACTCACAGCTCGTGTGATACCGAACACCCAACTTCTCTACTAATCAGCTTCGCAAAGCCCGTTTGCAAAAAATGATTGCGTTCGAGAAATAGCCTCAGTGAGTGGATCCGCTCCAATGTTTCTTTCTGTATCTCTCTTAATCTTGACTTCACGGAGAAAACTATCTCCCGAAATGAGCAATACTTGTCTTAGAATTTGTCTGGATATCTGATGGGACCCAGTTCACAATCGAACTCCAAATCCAGCAAACCTCCTAGACTGTATCATCCACTGAATTTAATCAGTAACATGCACCATGTCTTCCTCAGTATCCGCTTGGACCACCTGTCCAACATACCTCCCCTAAGAAAAGGGAAAACTATAACTCTGAAAGTCACTATGTCATCCAGGTCACCTTGGAAGCCTGAAATGATAACCGTCTCTCGAAGGAGGCTGCCGTAATCATTTCCCAAGAACATTCACTTATGTTCAATAACTTCTTCCTAATGTTTCTCCAGGATTGGATTAATATATCTGCTTATTGCATCTAGTGCAAAAGCGATATCTGGTGTGGTACTTGAAATTTCATGATTAACTCAATTGCCTAAGCAAATGATATGTTAATCATGTAGATCCCTCTCCCTTTTAGTCTGTAAGACACCTTTAGAGTGGTTGACTCCATCACCTGCAGGTTCACCACCATGCCAGGAGTCGTCCATTCTAAAATATCTTTAGAATAATATCAAAATACCCAAATTAGGATACTTCTCAAATCTAGATCTCAAAACATAGATCTAGTAACCAGGAAACTTGATATTATTTCTATATCCTACGTGGAGAAACAAATGTGTGACAACCAAATTATAACCAATCGTAGTATAGGAATATCTCTTCCTATTAAGTGCATGTCATCCCGAATCCTCGGACATCACACCCTACTACCTTCTTATCAGATCCATCTTCTATTCTGATGAAGTCAAAACCTATGACTGTCACATCAAAAATAGATGATCTATTTCCGCTATACCTGCTTTAGTCTATAAATAGACACAAGCTACTTGCCTATACTTCCGCTGCTCCCACTGACTACAACAACCCTCTGGCAGAGTCATATATACGTGCACTTGTAAAACTAGTTTAGAACGACGCTATACTCATCCTCCTGCCAGGTCTTATAGTCTAGAATAACAGCAATGGCAAGTCTGGGTAAACAAGAACCTCCCTCTCACCGTCTCTGAGAAGACCTAAGTACCACTCGGGTGACTGAGGTTACCCACCAAATCTGCTAAGTGGCTAATGGAACATCAAATCCAATTGAATCATTAGGTTCTATTAAATTTCCAGTAATCGTTTGTGGTTCTGGAATAACTTCCAGTTTTACCATACTCCTACTTGTGTTTTTTGAAAAAATCCATTTAACTAAAACTGTGGCGAGTCAAGAACAATATAAATATTGATCTTCCGGATGGTAGAAAGTTAACCCTCATCAAAGCCCGGGATAACCCACAAAGAGCCATTACTGAAACATGCCTCGAGTTTATCCGGATTCTTGTTTTAAGCATCAGCCGGACAACTCCATATAACTTAGCATCGTTAAGATATAAATTGATTCTATATATATCTCATATAGAAACAAAAGCACTAATTTAATTTGAGCCAGATTCAAAATCTTGCAGCTGTCTCCAGTGCATATCAACCAAATGGAAAGAGGACAATCAGCATTACTCATCTAGGAGTGCATCCATATATGAGTAACCCGAAAGAGAAGCAAGTTCTTAAAACCATTACTATCAACGGAATACCAAACACAAGTATCTACATCTTCGACTTCCTCGAAGAATCCCGATACTTCCAGCAAATGGTTCTCTACTTTATTCTTATACCTATAACTTCTCAAAATCTGAATCTTGCATTTCATCGAAATACATGTCTAGAATGAGAGATGTTATGAGTAAACAGAATACAGTGCGAGTACCAATCCCATTGTCCTAATGGATACTGGAAAACATACAATACTTTGTATAAGTCCCCTGAGTTCAAAAACTCAAACCCTGTGCGTCGTAGGTTGAAAAACTGTAGTATGGTTAAGAAGAATTACACCGCTGTTGAATGCACCTTACCTAATGTAACGCTTCGAAAATCGTTTAGGCAGTTTTTCGGTAATCGGCAAAATTAGCAGCCTTTTCCCAAAAAAGTCAAAATAGGTATTTTTCACTATAGACCTAATTATACAAAATTTAGATAAAATATTGCTATAAATTGGTCACAAAAATGTCACTTAAAATTTTCTAGTTAATTAAAAAAAATTCCCTAATTAATTATTTTTAATATTATTTTAAGCTTTTAAAAATACATTTAATTAGTGATAAATACAAATTTAATTAGGTAAATTACACACTTAGGAAACATTATAAACTAAAATTTAGTGTCAATAAAATTTTATCAAGACTTTTCAAAATTTTTATTCTATGGTTTAAAATTTTAATCAAAAATGGTTTAAAATGGTATTTTTGTGTAAAAGTTGATGTGATAGTCATTAATTGAGCTTGGGAAAGGCTTTTTGTGTAGAATTTTCTAGACCATTCACACACACACCCCCTCCCCAACACCAGGTCGAGCTCAACCTGCTGCAAACCCCATTTCGCTCTGTCTTTCTTGCTTCAAAGATCATGAAAAAATCAACAAAATCCACCGAAATCAATACATTTCTTCACAAATTCAAACCATAATCCTATTCCACCTCTTTCCAACCCTAATTTGCTTTAAAACAAGGTGAAAGGAGGCATATTTCAAGATCAAGTGCAAGTTAGGGTTCAACTTGTAAGGTATAATTCTTATCTAATGATCAAATTGTGGTTTAAATTTGCTAGATTTAGTAGTTTTAGTGTGTAATTTGGTTATGAATTCTTGTTTAGGAAATTCTAGTAGAGGTTTGGTGTTGTAATTAGGGTTTGTAGCATGGTTGATGGGTTTAAGTTAGGGTTTTGGCTATCTAGTTGGTTAGAATGGTTGTTTATGCGATGTAGCGATCGCTACACCGTTAAATTGCGATAATTGCATCGATATTTCTATGCCAATGCTTACTAGATTTTTATGAAAATTAGGAGGTGATATTATTATGATATATGGACTATATCATTAGCATCTTATACGACTATTAGGGTGTGTGAATGCGGAGTTTTGTCTAGTCGGGTTTTAGTTTTGAAAATTGCCCCGAAACGGCGATTTTAGTTAAGGTTTTAGCGATTTTCGTGTATTTTCCGCGTACCGAGTGCACGTTGTGATTAATTCGAGAGCGTCGATCTTTTCATAGTGTGAGTTGAGTCATTTCAGAAATCCATAATCTTATATTGTGTGTTATGCAATTCTAGGAACGGATGCGGAAACATCAGACGCGGCACGCAAAGGCAAGGCGGTGGTCGGATCGGATTAGCGAGGCATTCAGGTGAGTAGATGTATTCATCTATGGGGGAATCGTCTGGATGGCGCGAGGCACCCTCCAGTTAGGATTACTTTATTTCTTGCAAGATTTGCATTGTTAGTTAGCTAACCCCCCCTCATTCACTTTGCATACCCTTATAGCTAATCGTCTGCTAGATTGTATGATATTCATATACACATGTGCGATATCACTTCGTAGGACACGAACACCATTACCATTAGCTCCTGTTGCACGCGCACTATTCATGTGACACACACGCCTTTGGTAATTGCCATGCCACGTGCACCATAGAACCTGTTTAGCTTAGTATCGCCCCTTGCATCATACATGATATATGAAATCGCATAGCATGTATATACCTCGCATTATCATCATACTTACATAGATTTCTAGCTACAAATTATATCGCATACCTTGATATTATAGACATTTATCAAATACAACATGTTGAGTATTATGATTTTCTTGAGGATTTCAGTATTGCTGCGATTTCTGGATTTTGGGGAAAACCGCAGGAATTTTACAAAAGCTTATAATTATCATTTTTTTAAAAACAAAGTTGCTGTTTTCTGGTGATGTATGTGTCGTCCACCTTGAGTTTTCATGTTTTCTGTTGGATTTCGAGACCCGATTCGAGGAGTGGACGAACCGTCTCGGGTACATGGTGGGCCCGGTATGGTAACCCGGGGCAAGAAGATCGAGTTGTAGACGATGAGCCTGGCAGAGGAAAACTACCTACCGGTGATGTCTGGCGTGGCGGATATCCGGAGGATACCGACCGTTGTCGTGAGATTTGATGATATGGGCCAATCTGGACTGACGGAACCCGATGTATTGAGACATTGATACAGTGAGACATTGAGACAGATGTGTTTTCATATTTGGTGTCGATGCTTGACACGGGTTTTAGATGATATCTTGATGGTATTTAGCTATTATACAGATATTCTTTTTTCTAAAGTTAAGAATGCAGAACTCATAGCATTTAAAACACTTAAAGATTTAGTATTGACATTGCATACATGTGCATGCATACTAGAGGTATTACATCACATCTGGACATACATGCTATGACGCATTTGCGTGCATTCTTACGATAGCCTTACTAGATGTTATATTCTACTCACGAGCTGGAAACTCACCCCCGTTGTGCCACAGTGTCTTGCAGGTCGGACTCATCAGCCTAGTAGCGGCGGCTTATCTTATTAGTGACTTCTTTTGCTCAGACTCGCGACATTGCTTGTAGGTGGGTTGCGAGAGCCCTATTATCTCTTTTTGTACCATTTTTGTATCTAGTATTCTCCATCTACCACTTCTTATTTGTATATGCGACCTAGTGATGAGACTGAGAGATTTGTGTATATGTGGTTTCTTTTGGTCGAGCTCACTTGAGCCGATGTTCTGTTTTCTTATATTTTGCAATCTTTATGCTCTTTTTCTTGAGATTACATATATATATTGCGTGTGATTGTGATCTGCCTTGGGCGAAGAGCTAGCTCCCGCTTGGGGATGCCATTTTGTGATTACAGGTTTACATATTTTGTTGTACCCATTTTTGGGGATAGTATTTACAGAAGAGACTCTGCCGAAATTTTCGGAAAGTTTTGATGTTTTTTTTAAAGGGGTTCAATGCAACTAAATTGATTTCAAGTCGTTTTTCATGAAAGGTTTCCTTCACTCTCTTTGGTTTTTGTTTAGATTTTCTGGGCTTTGCCTGACTTAGTTTACGTTACGCTTTTAGACGTTTCATAATCTAAGTGCCAGTCACGTTCCGTACTTTCGGGTCGTGACAAAGTTGGTATCAGAGCGTAGGTTTTACCTTTCTGGGTGTAGGACGACCTTGGTAGATGGATTAGGTGACTTAAGCAGAGTGGCCTAGCGTGGGTATGATCCGCGGCATACTTACGGTACGGTACTCCGCCTAAGTGACCTTAGGATATAATTGCTTGTATTTCCTTTCTTGATTCCTTGCATTCCTTGATTCAATTACAATGTTCTTATCGGTCCTGTTTCTTATTCCAGCTTCGATGCCGCCAAAGACTACAAGAGCTCAGCGGGCTGTCGCTAGGGATGAGATTCGAGCGGGCTCGTCTGAGGTGAGGATCGAGCGGGATGATATGCCTACCCCTCAGGGTCATATTGATCCGCCTTATCCAGACCGTATTGCCAGATTAGAGGCCGGCATGCAGGAGTTGCGACAGATGATAGGATCTTTAGTTGAGTCCAGTCGGGCACAGAGATCCGAGGAAGTTCCTTCCACCGCACAGACCACGATTGTACCTGCTGCACCGATGGTCACTCCTGCTAATACTGCGATTATCCCTGTTTCACTACAGGAGTTCATGAGATTGAGACCTCCAGCTTTTACCGGTACGGATGCGACAGAGGACCCACAGGCATTTCTTGATAGGATGGCTAGGATTTGCCGTTCGTTGAGGTGTTCTGATGATAGATTGGTGGAGTTTGCGAGTTTTCGTCTGGAGGGTCATGCCCAGACATGGTACGATTCAGTAGAGAGAGGCCGAGCTGCAGGTCTACTTTCTATGACCCGGGATGAGTTTACAGCTGCGTTTCTTGTCCGTTTTCTTCCGAAGAGTGTCCAAGATGCTCGAGCCCATAGTTTTGAGTATCTGCGCAAGAATCCTGGGATGACGGTGTCAGAGTATGATATACAGTTTACCCAGTTGTCTCGATATGCTCCGTCCTTAGTAGACACGGAAGAGAAGAGAATAAAGAGGTTTGTGCGAGGGCTTGATACACAGCTATTCCTTGCCATCGGCACCCAGCACTTTGATACAAACGCAGCCGCGATGGACCCAGCCTTACTTTTGGAGGAGCGTATTTCTGAGACTCCGGTCATTTCTAGGCCGAAGAGGATTCGTACTGATACGCCAGCTCAGCGGCAGATGGGTAGACACCGTGATAGATTATTTTCGGGAGATGGTGGAGGCAGAGGATTGAGACGAGGTCAGTTATTTGGTTCATATCCACAGACCCAGCAGTCGTCGCCAGGATGTTTTTGGTGCGGGAGTCAGTACCACCGTATCAGAGACTGTACTATGGGGCGCCAGGGTGCGGCGACAGTACCGCATGTGACCTTACCACCTTCACCACCTCCTCAGAGAGCTCTACTTCCTACCCCTGATGATGTTCCACGCCAGCCAGATGGTTCTAGAGGTCGTGGGCGTGGCGGTCCGGTTCAGAGAGGACGAGGCGACAGAGGCAGAAGCAGAGGCCGACGTAGAGGCAGATGACAGCCAGCTATTAGTGGTGGACAGGCCCGAGTGTTCGCGTTGACTCCTCAGGATGCACAGGCATCCAATGCCGTCAAGACAGGTACTCTGCCAGTATGTTCTTTTGATGCACGGGTATTATTTGATCCAGGCTCCACACATTCCTATGTATCCACGTACTTTGCACCGAGGTTGGGCCGAGAGTCTTTTCCGTTAGATCATCCGCTTGTCGTTATTACACCGGTAGGTGAGTCGTTTGTTGCTCGTTTTGTGTACCGATCATGTTCCGTTCGTATCGGGGAGAGAGATTCTTCAGTTGATTTGATTCTCCTCGATATGCTAGACTTTGACGTCCTTCTTGGAATGGACTGGCTAGCCACCTGTTATGCATCCGTGGACTGCCGTGAGAAAGCTGTCAGATTCAGTTTTCCTGGTGAGCCAGTTCTGGTTATTCAGGGAGATCGTAGCGCTACCCTTCCCAGCTTGATTTCTTCTCTTCGCGCTGGTCAGCTCTTAAGGAAAGGGTGTCAGGGATTCTTAGCCTATGTTTGTGATACTAGTTCCACAGAGGTTCCGTTGGACCAGATTCCTGTTGTGAGAGAGTTCCCTGATGTATTTCCCGACGAGCTGCCTGGTTTGCCACCAGAGCGCGAGATTGAGTTCTGCATCGACCTGATCCCCGGCACGGGGCCTATCTCTATACCGCCTTATCGGATGGCCCCGGCAGAGCTGAGAGAGCTGAAGGATCAGTTACAGGACTTGCTGGACAAAGGGCTTATCCAACCGAGTTTGTCACCTTGGGGTGCTCCCGTCCTGTTTGTTAAGAAGAAGGACGAAAGTATGAGCTTATGCATTGATTATCGTCAGCTGAACCGGGTTACTGTGCGGAACAGATATCCTCTACCCCGCATTGATGACTTATTCGATTAGCTCCAGGGTGCAGGGTTTTTCTCGAAGGTTGATTTACGGTCAGGTTATCACCAGTTGCGGGTTCGGAAGGAGGATATTCCGAAGACCGCTTTTCGTACTCGATATGGTCATTATGAGTTCTTGGTGATGTCGTTCGGGCTCACCAATGCCCCGGCAACATTTATGGACTTGATGAACCGTGTATTCAGGCCGTATCTCGATCAGTTCATCATCGTGTTCATTGACGACAACTTGGTTTATTCTCGGAGCCGGGAGGAGCATGAGCAGCACTTGCGTATCACATTGCAGACTTTGAGGGAGCATCAGCTGTTCGCCAAATTTTCCAAGTGCGCATTCTGGTTAGACAGTGTCGACTTCTTGGGTCATGTGGTGACGAGAGATGGTATTTGTGTGGACCCGAAGAAGTTCGAGGCAGTTCAGCATTGGCCTAGACCGGTATTAGTTACAGAGGTTCGCAGCTTTCTGGGTCTGGCCGGCTATTATCGACGTTTTGTTCAGGATTTCTCCTGTATTGCTGCACCGCTGACCGGGTTGACCCGGAAGGGGGTCCCTTTTGATTGGACCCAGGCATGTGAGGATAGTTTCCAGCAGTTGAAGACTCGTCTGACTACTGCACCGGTGTTAGCTTTGCCTTCAGGATCAGGCAGGTTCGTGGTATATTGTGATGCTTCTCGACTGGGGCTGGGCTGTGTATTGATGGAGCACGATAGAGTTATCACGTATGCTTCTCGGCAGCTGAGGAAACACGAACAAAACTACCCCACTCATGATTTAGAGATGGTTGTAGTGGTATTTGCACTTAAGATCTGGAGACATTACCTATACGGCGAGTCATGCCAGATATTCACTGACCACAAGAGTTTGAAGTATATCTTTCAGCAGCGAAATCTAAATCTGAGACAGCGCCGTTGGATGGAGTTGGTGAAAGATTATGACTGCGAGATTTTATACCATCCAGGCAAGGCGAATGTGGTGGCAGATGCTTTGAGTAGGAGGTCCGGATGTAGCTTATGTTGTTTGAGCGCAGTACAGATGCAGTCGACGGCGGATTGGCAGGTTTTATGTGACAGCAGGGTGCAGTTCGAGTTTACTCCTACAGGGGGACAGCTGGCCCATTTCAGAGCACGCCCACAATTACTTGATCGTATCCGCGAGGCACAGTCCGGCGATGCCCGTATTTTAGAGATTATTGAGCAGATTCGGCAGTGTAGAGTTTCTGAGTTCGTGATTGATGATCAGGGGATACTTCGATTTGGGACTCGACCGTGCGTACCAAATTCTGAGGGAATGAGGCGTGATATCCTTAAGGAGGCACATAGATCAGTATACAGTGTTCATCCAGGTTCCACCAAGATGTACCGTGATTTGAGAGAGGTTTACTGGTGGGACGGGATGAAGAAGGATGTTACAGACTTTGTGTCGAGATGCCTGACTTGTCAGCAAGTCAAGGCCGAGCACCAGAGACCAGCTATCGAGTTACAGCCTTTGCCCATCCCAGAGTGGAAGTGGGAGCAGGTCTCCATGGACCTCATTATGGGTCTACCCAGGACCAGTCGAGGGTATGACTCTATTTGGGTGATTGTGGATCGATTGACGAAACCGGCTCACTTCCTGCCAGTGAAGACCACTTTTGGATTTTCTCAGTACGCCCAGATTTATATTGATGAGATCGTGCGACTGCTTGGTGTTCCGACTTGCATCGTGTCCGACCGGGGCACCCAGTTTACCAGCCGATTGTGGCAGAAACTTCAGGAAGCTTTGGGCACCCGATTGAGTTTTAGCACAGCCTTTCATCCGTAGACTGATGGTCGGTCAGAGCATACTATTCAGACTCTTGAGGACATGCTCAGAGCTTGTGTTTTAGATTTCGGTGGTAGCTGGGATCGTCATTTGCCTTTGATCGAGTTCTCCTACAATAATAGCTTCCAGGAGACGATTCAGATGGCACCTTTCGAGGCTTTATATGGGAGGAGATGTCGATCGCCTGTATGTTGGACAGAGCTCAGGGAGAGCAGTATTTTGGAGCCGCAGATCGTACAGAAGACGACCGAAAAGATACAGATGATTCGGGACAGGATGAGAGCGGCACAGAGTAGGCAGAAATCATATGCTAACAGGCGCCGTCGCCGACTCGAGTTCGCTGTTGGCGATCATGTTTTCCTAAGGGTCTCTCTGATGAAGGGTGTGATGAGATTTGGGCAGAAAGGGAAGCTGAGTCCTAGATATGTTGGTCCCTTCGAGATCCTAGAGCGTGTTGGTCCAGTCGCTTATCGGTTAGCTCTTCCGCCCAGCTTCCCCGATGTTCACCCCGTGTTCCATGTTTCGATGCTCCGTAAGTACCTTCATGATCCTTCCCAAGCGATTCAACACCAGACGATCCAGCTAGAGCGTGATCTTTCATTCACCGAGCAGCCGGTGGTCATTTTGGATCGGCAGGTGAAGAAATTGAGGTTGAAGGTTATACCGTCCGTCAAGGTCCTTTGGCGTGGCCCGAACAGCGAGGAGGTCACCTGGGAAACCGAGGTCGAGATGGGGAAGAGATATCCCCATCTTTTTGAAGGTACGCGTAGTTAGAATTTTAAATTCGGGGACCGAATTTCTTTAAGGGGGGAAGATTGTAACGCTTCGAAAATCGTTTAGGCAGTTTTTCGGTAATCGGCAAAATTAGCAGCCTTTTCCATAAAAAGTCAAAATAGGTATTTTTCACTATAGACCTAATTATACAAAATTTAGATAAGATATTGCAATAAATTGGTCACTAAAATGTCACTTAAAATTTTCTAGTTAATTAAAAAAAATTCCCTAATTAATTATTTTTAATATTATTTTAAGCTTTTAAAAATACATTTAATTAGTGAAAAATATAAATTTAATTAGGTAAATTACACACTTAGGAAACATTATAATCTAAAATTTAGTGTTAATAAAATTTTATCAAGACTTTTCAAAATTTGTATTCTATGGTTTAAAATTTTAATCAAAAATGGTTTAAAATGGTGTTTTTGTGTAAAAGTTGATGTGATAGTCATTAATTGAGCTTGGGAAAGGCTTTTTGTGTAGAATTTTCTACACCATTCACACACACACACCCTCCCCAACACCAGGTCGAGCTTAACCTGCTGCAAACCCCATTTCCCTCTGTCTTTCTTGCTTCAAAGATCATGAAAAAATCAACAAAATCCACCGAAATCAACACATTTCTTCACAAATTTAAACCACAATTTTATCATTATATAAGAATGGTTCCTAACTTGCACTTGATCTTGAAAGATCCCTCCTTTCACCTTTCGAACAGCGAGGAGGTCACCTGGGAAACCGAAGTCGAGATAAGGAAGAGATATCCCCATCTTTTTGAAGGTACGCGTAGTTAGAATTTTAAATTCGTGGACCGAATTTCTTTAAGGGGGGAAGATTGTAACGCTTCGAAAATCGTTTAGGCAGTTTTTCGGTAATCGGCAAAATTAGCAGCCTTTTACGTAAAAAGTCAAAATAGGCTTTTTCACTATAGACCTAATTATACAAAATTTAGATAAGATATTGCTATAAATTGGTAACTTAAATGTCACTTAAAATTTTCTAGTTAATTAAAAAAAATTCCCTAATTAATTATTTTTAATATTATTTTAAGCTTTTAAAAATACATTTAATTAGGGATAAATACAAATTTAATTAGTTAAATTACACACTTAGGAAACATTATAAACTAAAATTTAATGTTAATAAAATTTTATCAAGACTTTTCAAAATTTTTATTCTATGGTTTAAAATTTTAATCAAAAATGGTTTAAAATGGTGTTTTTGTGTAAAAGTTGATGTGATAGTCATTAATTGAGCTTGGGAAAGGCTTTTTGTGCAGAATTTTCTACACCATTCACACACACAGACCCTCCCCAACACCAGGTCGAGCTCAACCTGCTGCAAACCCCATTTCCCTCTCTCTTTCTTGCTTCAAAGATCATGAAAAAATCAACAAAATCCACCGAAATCAACACATTTCTTCACAAATTCAAACCATAATCCTATTCCACCTCTTTCCAACCCTAATTTGCTTTAAAACAAGGTGAAAGGAGGCATCTTTCAAGATCAAGTGCAAGTTAGGGTTCAACTTGTAAGGTATAATTCTTATCTAATGATCAAATTGTGGTTTAAATTTGCTAGATTTAGTAGTTTTGGTGTGTAATTTTGTTATGAATTCTTGTTTAGGAAATTCAAATAAAGTTTTGGTGTTGTAATTAGGGTTTGTAGCATGGTTGATGGGTTTAAGTTAGGGTTTTGGCTATCTAGTTGGAGAATGGTTGTTTGTGCGATGTAGCGATCGCTACACCGTTAAATTGCGATAATTGCATCGATATTTCTATGCCAATGCTTTCTAGATTTTTATGAAAATTAGGAGGTGATATTGTTATGATATATGGACTATATCATTAGCATCTTATACGACTATTAGGGTGTGTGAATGCGGAGTTTTGTCTAGTCGGGTTTTAGTTTTGACAATTGCCCCGAAACGGCGATTTAGGTTAAGGTTTTAGCGATTTTCATGTATTTTCCGCGTACGGAGTGCACGTTGTGATTAATTCGAGAGCGTCGATCTTTTCATAGTGTGAGTTGCGTCATTTCAGAAATCCATTATCTTATATTGTGTGTTATGCAATTCTAGGAACGGTTGCGGAAACATCAGACGCGGCACGCAAAGGCAAGGCGGTGGTCGGATCGGATTAGCGAGGCATTCAGGTGAGTAGATGTATTCATCTATGGGGGAATCGTCTGGATGGCGCGAGGCACCCGCTAGTTAGGATTACTTTATTTCTTGCAAGATTTGCATTGTTAGTTAGCTAACCCCCCTTCATTCACATTGCATACCCTTATAGCTAATCATCTGCTAGATTGCATGATATTCATATACACATGTGCGATATCACTTCGTAGGACACGAACACCATTACCATTAGCTCCTGTTGCACGCGCACTATTCATGTGACACACACGCCTTTGGTAATTGCCATGCCACATGCACCATAGAACCTGTTTAGCTTAGTATCGCCCCTTGCAACATACATGATATATGAAATCGCATAGCATGTATATACCTCGCATTATCATCATACTTACATAGATTTCTTGCTACAAATTATATCGCATACCTTGATATTATAGACATTTATCATATACAACATGTTGAGTATTATGATTTTCTTGAGGATTTCAGTATTGCTGCGATTTCTGGATTTTGGGGAAAACCGCAAGAATTTAACAAAAGCTTATAATTATCATTTTTTTTAAAACAAAGTTGCGGTTTTCTCGTGATGTATGTGTCGTCCACCATGAGTTTTCATGTTTTCTATTGGATTTTGAGACCCGATTCGAGGAGTGGATGAACCGTCTCGGGTACATGGTGGGCCCGGTTTGATACCCCGGGGCAAGAAGATCGAGTTGTAGACGATGAGCCTGGCAGGGAAAGACTACCTACGAGTGATGTCTGGCGCGGCGGATATCCGGAGGATACCGACCATTGTCGTGAGATTTGATGATATGGGCCGATCCGGACTGACGGAGCCCGATGTATTGAGACATTGATACAGTGAGACATTGAGACAGATGTGTTTTCATATTTGGTGTCGATGCTTGACACGGGTTTCAGATGATTTCTTGATGGTATTTAGATATTATACAGATATTCTTTTTTCTAAAGTTAAGAATGCAGAACTCATAGCATTTAAAACACTTAAAGATTTCGTATTGACATTGCATACATGTGCATGCATACTAGAGGTATTACATCACATCTGGACATACATGCTGTGACGCATTTGCGTGCATTCTTACGATAGCCTTACAAGATGTTATATTCTACTCACGAGCTGGCAACTCACCCCCGTTGTGCCACAGTATCTTGCAGGTCGGACGCATCAGCCTAGTAGCGGCGGCTTATCTTATTAGTGATTTCTTTTGCTCAGACTCGCGACATTGCTTGTAGGTGGGTTGCGAGAGCCCTATTATCTCTTTTTGTACCATTTTTGTATCTAGTATTCTCCATCTACCACTTCTTATTTGTATATGCGACCTAGTGATGAGACTGAGAGATTTGTGTATATGTGGTTTCTTTTGGTCGGGCTCACTTGAGCCGACATTGTGTTTTCTTATATTTTGCATTCTTTATGCTCTTTTTCTTGAGATTACATATATATATTGCGTGTGATTGTGACCCGCCTTGGGCGAAGAGCTAGCTCCCGCTTGGGGATGCCATTTTGTGATTACACGTTTATATATTTTGTTGTACCCATTTTGGGGGATAGTATTTACAGAGGAGGCTCTGCCGAAATTTTCGGAAATTTTTGATGTTTTTTTTAAAGGGGTTCAATGCAACTAAATTGATTTCAAGTCGTTTTCATGAAAGGTTTCCTTTACTCTCTTTGGTTTTGGTTTAGATTTTCTGGGCTTTGGCTGACTTAGTTTACGTTGCACCTTTAGACGTCTCGTAATCTAAGTGCCAGTCACGTTTCGTACTTTCGGGTCGTGACATCTATTCACCAGCTGATATAGGTAAATGTCACTGACATAATATCAAAAAGTTATATCTCACTTTATAAAATAAATATACAGATATATCAGTTTGAAATTGGTACATAACAACGGATATTCAAAACCAAATATTTGCCATCCGACAAAATCCAGATGATTTCCTCAAATATCTCCTATTACAATGAATTCCGATATAAAGAGGTTCTAATCACCCAATTCCTAATATCTTACTCCCACTCACCATCTGTAATAACATACAGATGTGAGAAACTGATCTGGTAAATACACACCCTGGAGTTAGATTCCAATTGGGAAAACAGTTTTCAATTAACATTGCATAGGGAAACCGAAACATGAAAATGTTTCAAAAGGGGTTAACTGGTATTCTTAGTAACGCCTCTTCCACTATCCTTATTCACGACAGTAACCATATACTTGCCTGCCCTATCTGCAATCCTTTTATTATGTCTTTACTTACTACCTTCTGTACACCTCTTTTACGCTAATTGGTTTTCTTCATTCCCTACCTTTCGGCACCAGCCTAAGGTTTGGAAGAAGACTATCCAATAAGCGTAATAGGTGTACTCTCCTAATCCTAAGAGCCCTCGCTACCTGAGAGAAAGTAAAGAGACAAGACAACCGAATAATCCTATTCAATCTCTCCAGAACCAGAATCCATCCTCGAAAAAGTTCCTTCGAGTTCGTATGTAACTATACGATGGATTTATCCAATGGAAGTGGATATCCGTAGTGATATGGAGTGTTCTAGAGAAAAGCAAAGTGGATGTAGGAGTGGCAGAGGTATACACTGTTTTTGTCGTGAATGATGGCGATCGCAATTTCCTTTGCCATTATTCTAATCCCTTTATATGTCTTTACTTATTACCATCTGTACACCATAGTTAAGCTTGTTGGTTTTCTTCCTACCTTACCGTTCGGTACCTGCCTATGGTATAGAGGAAGACTATCCAATAAGCTCAATAGGTGTACCATCTCCTAATCCTAGGAGCCCTCACAACCTGAGAGAAGGTAAAGAGAAAAGACAACCGAATAATCCTGTTCAATCTCTCCAGAGCCAGAATCCATCCTCGAAAAAGTTCCTTCGAGTTCATATGTAACTATACGATGGATTTATCCAATGGAAGTGACGTTCGTAGTGATACGGGGTGTTCTGGAGAAATGCAAAGGTGATATAGAAGTAGCAATGATATATGTGACACCGTGATATTCCAAAAGCCAAATTTTTTTAAGAAGGTTCGGTTAATTGGGTTCATGAGTTTTAGTCAAAGGTCGGGTCATAGCCGTAGCCAGAGAGAGAGAGAGAAGAAACACTCAGCGTGCACTCTAACCTAAATCAGAATGGTTAATCATTTTATCTAATCTGGATGGCTCCCACTGCTTCCTCGAATTCTCCTCAAAACCCAAAAGGAGAATTAGTCGGAATCACCCGAGGAGTAATCCTACGCATCAGTGGGAATCGGGATCAAACTATCATCGCATGATAACTTGATGGAATCCACTCAAGTTATCACACTCCAGAAAGTATGCGCAAGCCTGGCAAGTTTCCTGTATGTTTGAAACTCCCGATATGATTTTTACCCCAAACGGTTTATGACCTTGACTTTGGCCAACAAATCATAACCCGCAAGTCAAGTTCTACCCGTCATTGTCCTGATTGATTTAGACCCACCCACACACACCCTTGACTTTGGCCAACAAAGTGGTACGACTGTCCTAAATCAATGCATATCCATGCAACGGACATGCAATACATAGCTACCGCACACGATGCCTTGACTTTCGCCAACAAACACCGCATGAATACTATGCAATATTTATCCGAAATGACGGAGGGCTACGACTGTTTTTTGGCGAAAAACCTTTAACGTAATGAACTTGATATCGTTGAAGGAATCCAAGTGGTTTTTATAAATATAAAGTGGCGAAAACTTTCACTAACGAGGTCACTCCCGGTGAAGGGATCTCGGCTCTTTTCCCGTCGAATGTGGTGCAGGATATCCCAAACTGAATAATACAATGCAAAGCAAAAATAATCGACTATAGTAAAGTTATTACGTTGACGCAAACTTTTACCCAAGGGGTCACTCCCAATGAAGGGATCTCAGCCCTTGCCTCGTCAAATGAGGTGCAGGATATTCCAAAATGAATACCACGATGCAAAGCAAAAGTGCACGTCTGTAATGTCAGTTTTTAAAAACTTAGTTCCAACAACATCATATATAGGTTTGTTTTATCTTTGCATTGATAAGAATCTATGCAGTCCCATCAATTAATCACACCAGAAAAGAACGAAAATAAAATGTACGTATATGCCATCCGCATTTGGCACTGGGTCCCGTCATCACCCGTTAGGTAACTTAACTAACGACAGAGCGGGGAATGGGCTAGCGCGGGTGCAAAACATATACAACATCTACTAGTATTATAAATATATATATATAACATTCGTCCCAGGCATGATATAAAGAAACATCACAGAAACATCACAGAAGCAACACAGAATGGTGGATAATCTGGACCCCCGGGTTTCACTTGAGCCGCAAGTGAGACCCGACGTTCCCTGTCGTGTGGATAGCCTGTGCAATGAAAACCTAGGCCCCCTACGAGTGCGGTGAACAGCCCGCCAATTCTAGAGTAAGGTCCCCTCCATTTCAACGCCTTGAGATGCGGACCCGTTGCCCTCTAGAATCCGGCTATTCATGCACCCCACCGCGGGATAATCCTAGTACAAAAAAGAAAATAATATACAAAGGTGACATCGACCTCAGCCCGGTCGTGCCCCAAAAGAATAATATATAAACTGGCAGTGACGGCAGTCCACATATCGGACACCCGCCCCGCAATATCAAATGTACAAATGAAATCAACTGTACTATCATTGCACCATTGCTATCCACCACGACGATCCAACCAACATCAAAGCACAACACAGAACATCAACGTGAATGTCACGTTCGCAAACCCGTCTAAAAGACATATAGCAATTAGACGAGTTTACCGATCAAGTGAAATTCAAGGTCGCAGATAGAAATGTATGTACTGTTAAACACACACTTAAAATACCGATCGACTAAGATCCAAATTGGCCCCAATAGCAAAACAACACTTCACTGAAACCTGGGCCAAAACAGAATATCACTAAAATCACAATTCCAAGTATATGAGCTACAGTGAAAATTTGAAGGCCCGTCGCCAATAAATGGTCGCGGAACCGCCTCCAATAGGGGGTAAGTGCGGCGGATCCGCGCACTTTAGAGGCATCACGAGCCCAATTTTTTTGTGTAGCCTTAAATTTGCCAGCACGGATTTTTAAGATGCCTGAAATAATTTTTTGACCACATTTGAAAATCGACAGCAAACCCAAAAATGAAACCGTGATTTTGGTAAATTCTGTCGATCGATCTTTTAAGCACGTTTAAACAAGCAAGTAGGGGGTTTAAAGGGTGGTTCTGATACCATGTTGGGTCGCGGCAGCGCCCCGGCCATCAAAACGCGGCCAAAATGCGGAACAAAAATTTCTTAAACAGGCGCTACCGCTACCCGAATCCCGGATCGACCTTAAACCCTAAACTAGCAAACTAACTAAGAGTTAGAATCGTTATACCGAGTTGATCCGTGTCCTTCGGTCTTCATTCCAAGCTCCTAGCGGCTCGTTGATGGGGTTTGGTTACCGGTCTTCCTTCATCTCCGATGATCCACCCGAGTGAAACGTCGCAAGCTCCAACCTCGTCGAACGAGGTAACCGACGCTCCAAATGTGCTAGCGATGGAGAGTCGAGGTGTATGGAAGTGTCACTACATTTTCTCTCTACCCAAAGTGCTCATGGAGCAACCAAAGAAGATGAAGAAGAAGGTGATCAAGACTTGGCATGAGGCTAAGTATTTTTTTGAACTTGAGAGAGAGAGAGTGAGCTAAGTGTAATGTGTGATCAATCAATCATACAAATGAAAAAAAGAGCCCCATCAATAATGTGGCCGGCCCCCTCTCTCTCTCATCAAAAAATATCATTTCCAATTTCCTTTTCCAATTAAACAAATGCACACCATACTTTGCTCTATGCCACAGAGCCATGCCTTTGCCACATCACACCCTCCACCTCATTTATCAAACAAATGAATTTCCATAAATAGAAATTCATACAAATGAGGTGGCACCTTCTAGAAGCTATTCCGTAGAAAATACGGAATACTTCCCGGTACATGTATCGATATACATATACGCGTATTCGTACAAAAAATACGAATAGCCAAAAGAGAAAATAAATAGCGAACAATAATACTAGATTACGTATATACAACTACATATATAAATTATTAAATCAAAACCCGATTTAATAATCCAGCTTAATCCTAAGCCGCTAGTATTATCAACCGTCCGATTAAAGCCTGCGCAACATGTGCACATATTTAATCGGACACCTGTATGTATCAACATACGCCATGTACACCAAATCGCCTGAACCGTGAAAACCCTCTGTGTGGGACTCTAAAGACTCGTCAATACGTTGGCAGTAGGTTTAACCACAAGCACGTCAGCGGCATTAGCTGTACGTAACAGCTACCCAGGTATTGAGCGAAAGGGAGGACGATGAGCAAACTCATCCTGAACCCCTACTGAGCCTGACAGTGACAATATCCGTACAGTCCGGTCTGTCCGTCTAAGAGTATCGCATATCGAGTCTAGGGCGGTGGATAAAGTCAGACCCCTAACAACGCGATATTTAGTGTCGGCATGTAACCCATCACCTCCTGAGAAACTATCAATCCTGGATCGGTAATCCTCGTCTACCATGGCCATGGATTTTTGGTGATGGCCACTCGTACACAATGCGACATCAACCCCCAATACCGGGAGAGACGAATCCCCGACGATCCGATCACTGCCTCCATGTGGCTCGGGACTGTACCCAACTAAAACCTATTTGCACGACTCCTTTGAGCCGTGGTAGGGTAGTAATCAAAGCACAGTGGGAACTCACACGAGATAAATGACGATCTCAGGTCGGCAGACTAACCTGCACACATGTCACCTGGGAACTGCTATCTGACAGTAGGTATAATACCAACTAGCAGGTTCCCGGCGAGTCCGTCCAGTGTACTAATAACCCAATGTGCACCTGTATACTATCTTAGGTGAACAAACTAACACCAATGGCTTGTGAGACCTGGCCACCGCCCCTCGTCGGGGTCTTGATCAGTATACACTAGTCTTCAAAGGAGTATCGATGCCCGGTCTCGATACTCCTACGACTAGGGACATTTAAGGATGTGCTTATAGACCCCAGCTCCCACATATATGATCGCCATCATAATGCTGGCAGTCAAGCAAGAATCCTATGGGCTCTATCAACATGTACATGATGATAAAGGCAAACCAGATAGCATACTATCATCTTGAGTAAGACTGTTTTATCGGTATAGGTCCTCACTCAATCATCATAATCACAAGTCCGTGACTATGATAATTGCCTTGAGAGCACTATAGCCAACAAGTGCATGGGAAAAAAATCCACATCGGGAGTTTCTAAGGAAACTGAAACTTGCTAGTGCTGCATACCATTTGGAGTGTGATAATCTTGGTAGGGTTCCTTCAAGTTTATCACACAATGATATTTGGATCCCGATCCTACTGTGAGTATGCGCTACTCTTCGGGAGATTTTTTCACTAAACGATCAATGCTATAAACCAAGTAGGTGTCTAGAACGGTGTTAGCGGGGCTACGCTTCCAGGGAAAAAAGGTTATGTAATTAAGGAACTTCGCGAAAGCGTTGGAAAACCTCCCTTGAAGTACCAACACTAGCCTGGTTGAAAGGTTAAGCAAGAATTGTAAAAGTGAGATTAATCCTGACTAATTTTTCTTTTATGATTTGAGGAAGGATTCGAGGAAATAGTGGTAGCCACTATGTTTAGATAAACTAATAACCAATCTAAACTTGTAGGAGCATCATGCTATGTATTTCTTCTCTCTCTCCTAATTGCAGCGACGACAATGACCGGACATAGGTTATTAGATAATAATTTGACTGGGCCAAACTATATTGATTGGCTAAGGAATGTCCAGATGGCACTTACCTCTGACAAGCTGGACTACCTCCTTACTACAAAACCCCCCACCGTCCCAGGTGCAGGTTCCACCATCGCGGATATAGATATCCGTCAGACATGGGAAAAGGATTGTGCAAGAGCCAAGTGCCTCGTGTTAGCCTCTATGGATAGCGAACACCAGAGGCAGCACGAGAAGATGGACTTAGCTTCCATCTTCCTCCATACTAAAGTTTTATATGGAGAGCAATCTCGTATCGCAAGATATGAGACCTCAAAGATATTGCTTCAAGCAAGGTTGGTTGTCGGGTCATCTGTAGGGGACCACGTTCTTATGATGATTAGTTATATAGAACGGCTCACGGACCAAGGGACCACTGATCGGTCGAAAATACTGCATTTTTAACATAACAATTTCCCTAACATTTCCATTCATCTAGAAGTGTTCGGTGTTCATATTGCACATATTAGAAAAACAGTCCTGAAATATCAGATTACATGTGTTATACTCTAAAACCGACATTTATGAGGGAAATTGTGTGTTTATCATGGCATCGCATCATCCCTGTATTGCGCAACACTTGTGTCGAGATTTGTGCAGGACATTGCAGGAACAAAGCTAAAAATTAGGAAAAGAGCTGATCAAAAATACACCAACTCCAAGTTTTGAGATCTGGTAGAAATCTAGAGGGAAACATGAAATTCAACATATCAAAACAAGGCCCATAAATCAGCCCAAGAAACACCAGAAGTTCTCAAGCCCTAAGGCCTCCAAAGCGCCGCGGTTCCGCGGCGGGAGCCTGCTTGCGCAGTGGAACCGCGGCGTGATGACGTCATCATTGGCTCATTTTTTTCTCCACGTGCTTACACTAACGACCCAAGCTTCCAGAACATTGTAGAAACTTCACGTGGCACATCTAGAAGGCTCGGCTTAACAAACTTCATCTAGAAACTTCTCCTCAACAAACTTTTGGAGGGAAATTCAAATCTCCTCTAACTAACTTTTGGAGGGAAATTCCAAATTCAAATCCTAGATCTAGGGTTTGGAGGTCTATAAATAGGAGCCTAGATCTAGGGTTAAACTTCTTACATAATCTTTAGTCTTGAATCAATAGTTCATCATTCTTCAACATCTATCTTCATCTTCTTCCACAAGTCTCGTGACAAGACTTGTGCGAAACCCTAACCCTAATTCCAATCCAAATTCAAGATCCCGAGTAACAATCAAGCGAGAAGCCCTTCAACCTTTTAGGAGCCGAGCCGATCTTCAACCGAGCAAGCGATCCAAGCCGATCCGCGACTCACGGAGACGAGCGAAGCCAAATCGACGATCGAGTTCTTCCTCTTGTAGTTCTTGAGCGATTGTAATGAAATTGTTGATATAAATAAAAAGGTGAAATTCTTTAATCTCGCTTTCTTTAAATTCTAGTATCAATTCATCGAAGGATAAGAATACGTCATCGTAAGATTGCATCACATCTATAGATCCGATCGATTCTTACGAGCCTCATTTAGATTCTTGATATTTGGTTGGAAAAATCATCAAACTCACAATTCTTGATTCTATCATTTTCTTGTTATCAGATCTATATTTTCTAATTTTTGAACTTCAATTACAAATCATGAATTGTTTTCTTTTCTTTTCTTTAAAGTTTCGACTCATCTAATTCAAAAGACGAACGATTACACTTTCCCTGTGGACGATCCGCACTTACTAACGCGCTACATTCGATACCGTTATTGATTGCGGTCAAAATATTTTTGGTTGTGATTTCTACATAATTTTCTAAATACTACACATCCTAAAAATCATTCAATCAAATGGCGCCGTTGCCGGGGATAGTGCGCTAATTGATCGTATTTTGAAATTTGAGTTGAAAGATTTATTCCATTATAATTTTTAGATCAAAATTCACGCAAAAACACTAATACGAGTTGTTGTGATTTGTGCAAGGAAATCTGGCTTCATTGGAGCTGGAGAAATTTTTTCAGGAATTTCCAGAGAGCTCAAGGAGTGAACAGAAGTTCACTGTAGATTTTTGGTGCACTGAACAGCACCTACGGCCGCGTTTCCACGGTTTTGGAGCCATATTGCGGCGGTTCCGCGCCTCTGTGGAAGCTTCCCTGCACAAAATTTTCACAGTAACTTCTAACTTTCTTATCTCCTTATCAAATCTGCTCCAAATAACATTTTGTGCAGGTTTCTTTGCAAAAATCGCAGCGCCGCGCAAAAAGAAAAATTAATTTGTGCTTGTTTTGATCTTTGTGGTTGTTTGCATAATTAATACGGACATTAAGGGGCAAAGACCAAATCCAGATTAGGTGGGGAGTTCATTACCCTTCCTAAGCCCTGAAAATCACAAACTTGGATCCGCATTTACCCTCATTAACTAAAAAAGATCTAGAGATGACTCTAAGGACCGTCGCGCTCACTTAGGACAAGAGAAGGCCGTGGGTAATTCATTGCTTATCCGTGTTTCTTTCGTGGTGTCTAAGGCAAGTGTGTCGAAGGCTAGTGGTTACTTAATTAGGCCCACTACTTACGTAGTGGAGAACCTCCCACTTACCTGGCACTTACCTGGCCACACGAGAGACAAAGAGGCAGTGGAGGATTTATCCTGCGACTTGTCTTTTGGCAGTTAGGAGCGGTCTAGAGTTTTGACCTAGGTGACCAATAGAATCAGGGTTTTGCTTGTTGCATTTGTTGTGATTTGCATCATCTTTTCAAAAATCCGTATATTTTTCAAAACAAACACCAATCACATTCATTCTCTCCCCTAATTATAAGTTACGCTGCCACTTGTACTAACCCTTTTTAGTGCAAGATAGGCTGGACACGGGATTCTAGTGCCCGTTTAGTCCGCGTTCCCCAATCGACCCAAAAGTCGGTATTTCTCCATTTACTTCTTCTTTACCCACCACCACATCACATCGATGGACAATTCTCCATCTAACTTCTTTACCACTACTCTGCCGCCGTCCGTTACCTCGCATCCCTCTCCAAGAGAGGTGCTATCCTACACGAGGCCCCCTTTCCATCTGTCTTTCCATTCCACCAGCCAACGGGGAAAATTTTCAAATAAAACCCCAATACATTAACCTTCTACCAAAATTTCACGGTCTCGGGTCTGAAGACGCATATGCATTTATCATCAAATTTGAAAATGTATGCGCAATGATGGGTACCTCACAGCTTTCTATGGATGCTATGCGTCTACGTCTTCTCCCATTCACCTTGTGCGATATAGCCGAGAAGTGGCTGTATAACACTACCGCACATTCCATTTCAAATTGGGATGAATTCGTCAAAGCATTCCTTAAGAAATTCTACCCATACCAAAAGACAGCTCGAGTCCGCAGCGAAATCAATCAATTCACCCAGCTTCCAAATGAACCATTTTCAAAATGTCTTGAACGCTTCAAGGATCTGTTAGTCCAATGTCCTCATCACGGCATCCCGAGATGGGAATTGTGCCGAATCATTTATAATGGCATTAATCCTAACACAAGACAGACCCTTGAATCTATGTGTCAAGGCAACTTCATGACTAAAGATGATGGGGAAGCCTGGAAATTTCTAGAAGATTTCGCTGAAAGATCTTTACAGTGGGAGGGCGTGAGTCAATCTTCTAGGGATGGCAATGATATTTCCATAGGAGTTAAAGCTGAAATTTCAGCTTTACACAAGAAATTCGACAATATGGAAAACAAATTTTTAGCCGCCGCCCTAAGTCAAATGTCACTCTCCAAAACTGTATGTGGATGCTGTTCTGATCCTTCTCACTTGACGGAAGAATGTCCACGATATTCTCCGTTTCAAGGTCATGAGCATACCAATGCCGCATATCAAAGACCTAGAAACGATCCATATTCTTCCACATATAATCAGGGTTGGAGGAATCACCCTAACTTTGCTTGGAACCAATCACAATCTCAAAACACGGTTCCAACCCAAAACAATTTCCAAAGGGTCCCTCCACCACAACAGCACCCACAACTTCAATTGAGTCAGCACCCCTTCCAATCACAAAACTTCCAAAATCCGGCCAACACTTTTACACCACATGAAAACTCTTTGCAATTGACTGGTACTGATAATACCTCTGCACTAGAACAAACCTTGGATACCTTCATGAAACAATCCATCCAAGGGACGGCAAGTTTGCAATCTTCCGTCGAGAATGTGATGAAGATCATTGTCTCTCAAAATGAGAATATCAAATCGATGGAAGCACAAATTGCACAACTAAAAGTCGAAATGAGTGCAAGAGAAAAAGAGAAACTTCCATCTCAACATTTACCCAATCCTGGCTATTCACATCATGTGGATGCAATCACGTTGAGATCTGGAAGAGTGCTTGACAATCACGTTGGGGAAGAGGTTGATAATACTGATAAATTAATCAATGATACCCCGGCTAAGACCTTTCCTTCCACCTCTACTTCTAATTCTAACCCCAGTTCTTCTACCCCACCACCTTCTTCCGAGCCTATTCTTCATTTCCCAAAAGGCTCGCCACTTCAGCCCACCTCTTCTACTCCTCCACAGACGATCCCCACTTCTATTCTGGGACCGGGTCCACACATACTTCCTTCTCCTATGATGGACCCAGCGCTTATTGCTAAAGCACCTTATCCTAATCGGTTAAGGGCTAACACATCGAGTCCACATATGGAGAAGATTATGGACATGTTTAAGCAAGTTAACATCAACATCCCTCTTCTAGATGCCATCCAACAAGTTCCGTCCTATGCGAAAACTCTTAAGAACTTGTGCACTAGGAAGAAGAAGACTCAAGTACCCAAGAAGATATTCATGGCAAAGACTGTAGACACGGCTTTCCCCCAACAATTACCGAGGAAACGTAAGGATCCTGGATATCCTACTATTTCCATTTCTATTGGGGAAAAACACATTAACCGTGCTCTACTAGACCTTGGCGCTAGTGTTAACTTGCTTCCATACTCAGTTTATGAGCAACTAGGGATCGGAGAGTTGAAGCCAACCCATTGCACTCTCCAGATGGCTGACCGATCGATCACCAAACCTAGGGGTGAACTGGAGGATGTGTTACTAAAAATCGGGGAATTTATATTCCCTGTGGACTTTATTGTAATTGATACACAGCCTGTAGTGAACCCAAGGAATCAAATTCCGGTGATTTTAGGTCGCCCCTTTTTGGCCACTTCCAATGCTATCATCAACTGTCGTAACGGCTCTATGACCCTATCTTTCGGGAATAGGTCAATAGAGCTGAACATTTACAAGTTGGGAAGTGCCCTCCGAACCTACTGCTCAGGTCTGTTCTGTCGACTTAATGGATGTCGACAGCAGCGAATTTAATGATCCTCCTGATACCGATCTAGACTCTTTTCATATGTTGTTGTTTGACCCAACTATGTATCTTACACATACGGACTCTTCCACCGAGATGTCCGGGTCAACAACTAACACTGATTATGAACTGCTTTTAGAGTCTGAAGATCACCCCGTACTTTGTGATGACATTATTCATCGGGGTATAGATGGAACTTTTGAGGAGATCTTCGCTGATGAACTCGCATTTTTGAATGACACGGGTGTTGAGATGAATCAAGTCCCAATCAATGAAATTGAACCTCCACCCCTTCTTCTGAATTGTAAAAAGAATGCGAGTAATCCATCACATTCACTGCATCGTCTCTCCAAAATGAGACGCACCTACATTCTATTCCACCACTTAACATTTCCCCACTTCTTCTTCCACCAACCAGAGCACTTCATTGATAAAATTTTTGAATGGTTGGTATTAACCTTCGGTCTTTGCAAAGCTTGGCATCGACCAATGATTTTTGACCCCTCATGTGATTTTCAAAAGATTAACATTGCATAACTCAAGTTTGGGGGGGACATTTTTTCTGGCTCTTGAAAAGAAATTTTTTTTTTACAAAATGATGAGCCAAGAATAAGTTTGGGGGAGGTTCTTCACTTAAATATTTTGCCCCCACTAATAAATTCCTCCCAAGCTTACAGGTTTTTCGAGATTTAGCAGATGGCAACAGTGAGGACACTGTTGAAAACAAATTTGGGGGAGCTTTGTGCTTATTTTTGCATCATTTGCATATCATTTGCATAAGCACAAAACATTTTTAAAAATCTAAAAAAATTTAAAAAATTTCAAAAAGATAAAAACATTTTTTGTACATAAATAAGATAATAAAAGATTAGATAGTGAAAAATTACATCCATGAGATTAGAAAAATTTAAGAAAACCAAGAAAATTAGAAGTTTTCTTATACGAACTAGTAATAAGTAGTTATGAGCCGTTGTCCCAAGGGTTAGTAAGATGAAAGAAATCATTAATCTGAGGAGAAAAATAAGTCTGAAAAATAGTTTCTATTCTGGAAGCCAAACATTTTGATCGTTGATACCCTGCTATTCGCACTTACACACGTCTTAAAGCCTGGGATAGTAGAGGATACCTTGAAATGCTCTTATCTTAAAGCCAAAAGTATGAAGGAAATAAAAAAATGAAGAAAATATAAAGTGGTGAGAAAAATGAACACTGGTTTTGTTATCGCCAAGGCAGCAATAAAAAATATAGCGAGGGTGCCTCTTCACCTAGTGCCCTAAGGCCAACTGGTCTGGGAGTCACTGCTATGCCTTAGGTGGTACAAGATGAGGAAAAACACTAAATAAATAAGCACATGAGTAATCGGTCGGTTAGTACCTCAATAAGTATTAACGGTCGCATGAAAGTGTGTGAGCAATCTCATCTAAATATTCATTAATTAAAAAGTACTGAGGCTGATGGGCAAGAGTATGATAGCTTAAATTGAATTCTCCGGGTTTAGGGATGTATTTACACACACGCAGGGTTATATGATCGATGTTTGGAAGAAAGATAGGAATGAAGAATAAGACGATGTTTTATTGAGGGAGGACGTGATTTCTGACATGTTTTGATGACCATTAAGATAGGGCTCATGACAACTGAAAAGCTAGCTTAGTTGGAAACCCTAATTTTCAAAGTCTTTCTTTTACAATTCTTTTCTTTAAATGTAATATTCATGATCTTTCTTTTATTATTGGATTTTGTGGGTGCAATCCGCTGAAAATCCTCAAGAGACAACACTCCTCCTACTAGGGACACCTAGAGATTTAAAGGCTTGTTGCACGTGCTCAGTGCAATCGTGTTGCCTACAAAAGTGTGCTAGTTAGTTTTTCTCTTTCTTTATTTTCTCTTTCTCTTTTTAATAAAACAGTTCGCTTGTTCATACCAGAATATTGCATTCTATACCGCCCATTCTTACGCTCGTTTGTTTATAGGCAGGTGCTTTTTATCAGTGTTTGCTAGTAATTGCAGGATACAGGTTCTCGGCTCTAAACGGTGCAATTCATGAAAAAACACGACAAAATCTGGGTTCCTGTCATTCACAGATAAAACACGGATCTCCGCTCTTTATCCGTCTGTTTCCACACACCAGTTTAGGAGACAAAATGGCAAATCAATTGTCACCTTCATGCACAAAGCACAATGGCAACACCAAGACCAAGAAATCTACGCGGAGCTCAAGAAAATCCATGTCCAAAATCACCTTTTGATCCACTAGAATTCTGGAAGAAATGTGGAATGATTATCAGAAAATACATATACCAGACAAAAGGTGTAACCCTTCGAAAATCGTTTAGGCAGTTTTTCGGTAATCGGCAAATTTTTCGGCTTTTTCCGTAAAAAGTCAAAAGTGATATTTTTCATTGTAGACTTAATTATACAAAATTTAAATGAGATATTACTATAATTTTGTCACTAAAATGTCATTTATAATTTTCTAGTTAAATAAAATTTTTTTTGGTAATTAATTATTTTTTTTATTATTTTAAGCCTTTTAAATACATTTAATTAGGGATAAATACAAATTTAATTAGGTAAATTTCTTAATTAGGAGTCTTTATAAGCTAAAATATGGTGTTAAAAAATTTGTGTCATGACTTTCACATTTTTAGTTTTATGGTTTGAAATTAATGAAAAAAATGAAGTAAAATGGGGTTTTTTGTGAAAAGGTTGATGTGAAAGGCATTAATTGAGATGTAAGGGGTTTTATTGACCTAGAATCATCTACACAAAACCCCCATTCCCTTTCTTGACCTGCTGGCCGAGCTCCACACAGCAGCAACCTCCATTTTCCCACTTCTTTCTTGCTTCAATTTCATGCCAAAATTCATCAAAAATTCACAAATTACTTCTCCAATTCAAAACAAAACCCTAATCCACTCTCTCCTCAAGCCAAATTAGTTCAAAACTTGGAGAAAGGAGGCTTCTTTGGTGGCTTGAGCAAGCTAGGGTTCACACTTGGGAGGTATAAATCCAAATCTAGTTGTTAATTGTTGTTTAAGTTGCTAGATTTAGTAGTTTTAGTGTGTAATTTGCTTATGAATTCTTGTTTAGGAAATTCAAGAAAGGGAATTGAGGTTGTAATTAGGGTTTGTAGCATGGTTAATGGATTTAAGTTAGGGCTTTGGTTATCCAATTGGTTAGAGTGATTAATTGAGCGATGTTGCGTTCGCTAGATCGATAAAATTTCGACATTTACATAGAATCGCTATGCTATTTGCTTACTAGTTTTTCTAAAATTTTAGGAGGTGATCTAATTGTGTTATTTAGGCGATATAATTAACATCTTATACGACTATTAGGGTGTGAGAATACGGAGTTTTGTTTAGTCGGGTTTTAGTTTTGACAATTTCCCCGATACGGCGATTTTTGTTAAGGTTTTAGCGATTTTCGTGTATTTTCCGCGTACCGAGTGCACGTTGTGATTAATCCGAGAGCGTCGATCTTTTCATAGTGTGAGTTGCATCATTTCGGAAATCTGTAACCTTATAATGTGTGTTATGCAATTTTAGGATCGGTCGGGGAAACTTCGGATACGGCGCGAAAAGGCAAAGCGGTGGCCGGATCAGATTAGCGGGGATTTCTGGTGAGTAGATATATTCATCTACGGGGGAATCTTCTGGATGGCGCGAGGCGCCCCCATCCCTAGTTAGGATTACTCTACTTTATGCAATAATTATATTGTTAGCTAGCTTATCCATTTATGCACATTGCATACCCAGCTAACCCTATACTAGATTGCATGGACATTCATATGACATTCATATATACATATGCGATATCATTTCGTAGGACACGAATACCTTACCATTGGCATCTATTGCACGCGCACTATTCATGTGACGCACACGCCTTTGGTATTTGCCATGCCACGTGCATTATAAAACCTGTTTAGCTTAGTAACGCCATTGCATTCATGCATGATATTTGAGATTGTATCGCATGCATATACCTCGCATTACTATCATATTTACATAGATTTCTAGCCAAACTCTCACATCATATACATTGATATCATAGACACTTATCATATATAACATGTGGACATTATGATTTCCTTGATGATTTCAGTTTTTCTGCGATTTTTGGATTTTTTTGGGGAAAACCGCAAGAATTTAACAAAGCTTATATTTATCATTTTTAAAACAAAGTTGCGGTTTTCTCGTGACGTATGTGTCGTCCACCATGAGTTTTCATGTTTTCTGTTGGATTTCGAGACCCGATTCGAGGAGTGGATGAACCGTCTCGGGTACATGGTGGGCCCGGTATGGTACCCCGGGGCAAGAAGATCGAGTTGTAGACGATGAGCCTGACAGGGGAAGACTACCTACCGGTGATGTCTGGCGCGGCGGATATCCGGAGGATACCGACCGTTGTCGTGAGATTTATGATATGGGCCGATCCGGACTGACGGAGCCCGATATTGAGGCAGATATGATTCCTTTTTGGTGTCGATGCTTGACACAGGTTTTCAGATGATTTCTCGATGATATTTAGCTACTATACAGATGTTCATGTTTTAAAGTTAGGAATTCAATAACCTTAGCATTTAAAACACTTAAAGACTTAATAATGACATTGCATACCTGCGCATACATACTAGAGATATTATAGCACATATGGACATACATGTTGTTCCGCATTGCGTGCATTCTTACGATTGCCTTATTAGATGTTATATTTACTCACGAGCTGGCAACTCACCCCCGTTGTGCCACAGTGTCTTGCAGGTCGGACCCGTCAGTCTTGTAGCGGCGGGCTATCTTGTCATCTGTTCCTTTTGCTCTGACTCGCGACATCGCCCGTAGGTGGGTTGCGAGTATACTTATTTCTTTTTGCTTTATCATTGTATCTAGTATTCTCCATCTACCACCTGTATTGTATATGCGACCTAGTGATGAGACTGAGAGATTTGTATATTCGTGGTTTCTTTTGGGTCGAGCTCACTTGAGCCGACGTGTGTTTTCTGGTATTTGCATCTCTTTTATGCTCTTTTTCTTGATATTACTATTATATTGCATGTGGTTGTGATCCGCCTTGGGCGAAGAGCTAGCTCCCGCTTGGGGATGCCATTTTTATGATTTCATATGTATTATCTTGTTGTACCCATTTTTGGGGATAGAAAATACAGGTGAGACTCTGCCGAAATTTTCGGAAATTTTTGATGTTTTAAAAAGGGATTCTATGCAACTTAATTGATTTCAAAACCAATTTCATTAAAGGTTTTTCCTTCACTCTCTTTTGATTTTGGGTTAGATTTCTGGGCTTTGGCTGACTTAGGTTACGGCACGCCTTTAGACGTCTCGTAATCTAAGTGCCAGTCACGTTCCGTACTTTCGGGTCGTGACAAAGTTGGTATCAAAGCGTAGGTTTTACCTTTCTGAGTGTAGGACGACCTTGGTAGATGGAGTAGGTGACTTAAGCAGAGTGGCGTAGCGTGGGTATGATCCGCGGCATACTTACGATACGGTACTCCGCCTAAGTAACCTTAGGACATAATTGCTTGTATTTCCTTTCTTGATTCCTTGCATTCCTTGATTCAATTGCAATGATCTTATCAGTCCTGTTTATTATTCAGCTTCGATGCCGCCAAAGACTACGAGAGCTCAGCGGGCTGCCGCTAGGGATGAGATTCGAGCGGGCTCGTCTGAGGCGAGGATCGAGCGGGAGGATACGCCTACCCCTCAGGGTCCTACTGATCCGCCTTATCCTGACCGTATTGCCAGATTAGAGGCCGGCATGCAAGAGTTACGGCAGATGATGGGATCTTTAGTTGAGTCTAGCCGGGCACAGAGATCCGAGGACGTTCCTTCCACTGCACAGACCACGATCGTACCTGCTGCACAGATGGCCACTCCTGCTGCTACTACGGAGACTATTCCTGTTTCACTACAGGAGTTCATGAGATTGAGACCTCCAGCTTTTACCGGTACAGATGCGACAGAGGACCCACAGACATTTCTCGATAGGATGGCACGGATTGGCCGTTCGTTGAGGTGTTCTGAGGATAGATTGGTGGAGTTTGCGAGTTTTCGTCTGGAGGGTCTTGCCCAGACATAGTACGACTCAGTAGAGAGAGGCCGAGCTACAGGTCTGCCTTCTATGACCTGGGATGAGTTTACATCTGCATTTCTTGCCCGTTTTCTTCCGGAGAGTGTCCGAGATGCTCGAGCCCGTAGTTTTGAGTCTTTGCGCAAGACTCCTGGGATGACAGTGTCGGAGTATGATATACAGTTTACCCAGTTGTCTCGATATGCTCCGTACCTAGTCGACACAGAAGAGAAGAGAATAAAGAGGTTTGTACGAGGGCTTGATACACAGCTATTCCTTGCCATCGGCACCCAGCACTTTGATACATACGCTGCCGCGATGGATGCAGCCTTACTTTTGGAGGAGCGTATTTCTGAGACTCCGGTCGCTTCTGGGCCGAAGAGGATCCGTACTGATACGCCAGCTCAGCGGCAGATGGGCAGACGTCGTGATAGATTATTTCCGGGAGATGGCGGAGGCAGAGGATTGAGACGAGGTCAGTTATTTGGTTCATATCCACAGACCCAGCAGTCGTCTCCAGGATGTTTTCGGTGCGGGAGTCTGTACCACCGTATCAGAGACTGTACCATGGGACGTCCGGGCGCGGCGACAGTCCCGCATGTGACCTTACCACCCTCACCACCTTCTCAGAGAGCTTTACTTCCTACTCCTGATGATGCTTCACGCCAGCCAGATGCTTCTAGAGGCCGTGGGCATGGCGGTCCGGTTCAGAGAGGACGAGGCGACAGAGGCAGAGGCAGAGGCCGAGGTAGAGGCAGGGCACAGCCAGCTATTAGCGGTGGACAGGCTCGAGTGTTCGCGTTGACTCCTCAGGATGCACAGGCATCCAATGCCGTCGTGACAGGTACTCTGCCAGTATGTTCTTTTGATGCACGGGTATTATTTGATCCAGGCTCCACACATTCCTATGTTTCCACGTATTTTGCACTGAGGTTGGGCCGAGAGTCTTCTCCGTTAGATCAGCCGCTTGTCGTTATTACCCCGGTAGGCGAGTCTTTTGTTGCCCGCTTTGTGTATCGATCTCGTTCCGTTCGTATCGGGGAGAGAGATTCTTCAGTAGACTTGATTCTCCTCGATATGCTCGACTTTGACGTTCTTCTTGGTATGGACTGGCTAGCCACCTGTTATGCATCCGTGGACTGCCGTGAAAAAGCAGTCAGATTCAGTTTTCCTGGCGAGCCGGTTCTTATTATTCAGGGAGATCGTAGCGCTACCCTTCCCAGCTTGATTTCATCTCTTCGCGCTGGTCAGCTCTTAAGGAAAGGGTGTCAGGGATTCTTAGCTTATGTTTGTGATACTAGCTCCACAGAGGTTCCGTTGGACCAGGTCCCTATTGTGAGAGAGTTCCCTGACGTATTCCCTGACGAGCTGCCTGGTCTGCCACCAGAGCGCGAGATTGAGTTCTGTATTGACTTGATCCCTGGCACGGGGCCTATTTCTATACCTCCTTATCGGATGGCCCCGGCGGAGCTGAGAGAGCTAAAGGATCAGTTACAGGACTTGCTGGACAAAGGGCTTATCCGACCGAGTGTGTCACCTTGGGGTGCTCCCGTCCTGTTTGTTAAGAAGAAGGACGGAAGTATGCGTTTATGCATTGATTATCGTCAGCTGAACCGGGTTACTGTGCGGAACAGATATCCCCTCCCCCGCATTGATGACTTATTTGATCAGCTCCAGGGTGCAGGGTTTTTCTCGAAGGTTGATTTACGATCAGGTTATCACCAGTTGCGGGTTCGGAAGGAGGATATTCCGAAGACCGCCTTCCGTACTCGTTATGGTCATTATGAGTTCTTGGTGATGTCGTTCGGGCACACCAATGCCCCGGCAGCTTTTATGGATTTGATGAACCGCGTATTCAGGCCGTATCTCGATCAGTTCATCATTGTGTTCATTGACGACATCTTGGTTTATTCTCGGAGCCGGGAGGAGCATGAGCAGCACTTACGTATCACATTGCAGACTTTGAGGGAGCATCAGCTGTTCGCCAAATTCTCTAAGTGCGCATTCTGGCTAGACAGTGTCGACTTCTTGGGTCATGTGGTGACGAGAGATGGTATTTGCGTGGACCCGAAGAAGATCGAGGCAGTTCAACGTTGGCCTAGACCGGTATCAGTCACAGAGGTTCGCAGTTTTCTAGGTCTGGCCGGCTATTATCGACATTTTGTCCAGGATTTCTCCCGCATTGCTGCACCGTTGACCGGGTTGACCCGGAAGGGGGTTCCTTTTGATTGGACCCAGGCATGTGAGGATAGCTTCCAGCAGTTGAAGACTCGTCTGACTACTGCACCAGTGTTAGCATTGCCTTCAGGATCAGGCGGGTTCGTGGTATATTGTGATGCTTCTAGAGTGGGGCTGGGCTGTGTATTGATGCAGCACGACAGAGTTATCGCGTATGCTTCTCGGCAGCTGAGGAAACACGAGCAGAACTACCCCACCCATGATTTTGAGATGGCTGCAGTGGTGTTTGCACTCAAGATCTGGAGACATTACCTATACGGTGAGTCGTGCCAGATATTCACTGACCACAAGAGTTTGAAGTATATCTTCCAGCAGCGAGACTTGAACCTGAGACAGCGCCGTTGGATGGAGTTGGTGAAAGATTATGACTGCGAGTTTTTATACCATCCGGGCAAGGCGAATGTGGTGGCAGATGCTTTGAGTAGGAGGCCCGGAGGTAGCCTATCTTGTTTGAGCGCAGTACAGATGCAGTCGACGGCGGATTGGCAGGTGTTATGTGACAGCAGAGTGCAGTTCGAGTTTACTTCTTCAGGGGGACAGCTGGCCCACTTCAGAGCACGCCCACAGTTATTTGACCGTATCCACGAGGCACAGTCCGGCGATGCCCGTACATTAGAGATCATTGAGCAGATTCGGCAGGGCAGAGTTTCTGAGTTCGTGATTGATGATCAGGGGATACTTCGATTTGGGACTCGACTGTGTGTGCCAGATTCAGAGGGACTGAGGCGTGATATTCTCGAGGAGGCATATAGATCCGTATACAGTGTGCATCCAGGTTCCACCAAGATGTACCGTGATTTGAGAGAGGTTTACTGGTGGGACGGGATGAAGAAGGATGTTACAGATTTTGTGTCGAGATGCCTGACTTGTCAGCAAGTCAAGGCCGAGCACCAGAGGCCAGCCGGCGAGTTACAGCCTTTGCCCATCCCTGAGTGGAAATGGGAGCAGGTCTCCATGGACTTCGTGGTGGGTCTACCCAGGACCAGTCGAGGGTATGACTCTATCTGGGTGATTGTTGATCGACTGACGAAAGCGGCTCACTTTCTGCCAGTGAAGACCACTTTTGGATTTTCTCAGTACGCCCAGGTTTATATTGATGAGATAGTGCGACTGCATGGTGTTCCGACTTGCATCGTGTCCGACCGTGGCTCCCAGTTTACCAGCCGATTGTGGCAGAAACTACAGGAAGCTTTGGGCACCCGATTGAGTTTTAGCACAGCCTTTCATCCTCAGACTGACGGTCAGTCGGAGCGTACGATTCAGACTCTTGAGGACATGCTCAGAGCTTGTGTGTTAGATTTCGGTGGTAGCTGGGATCGTCATTTGCCTTTGATCGAGTTTTCCTACAATAATAGCTTTCAGGAGACGATTCAGATGGCACCTTTCGAGGCTTTATATGGGAGGAGATGTCGATCGCCTGTATGCTGGACAGAGCTTAGGGAGAGCAGTATTTTGGGGCCACAGATTGTGCAGGAGACGACCGAGAAGATACAGCTGATTCGGGACAGGATGAGAGCGGCACAGAGCAGGCAGAAATCTTATGCTGACAGGCGCCGTCGCCGACTCGAGTTCGCTGTTGGCGATCATGTTTTCCTGAAGGTCTCTCCGATGAAGGGTGTGATGAGATTTGGGCGGAAAGGGAAACTGAGTCCTAGATATGTTGGTCCCTTCGAGATCCTAGAGCGTGTTGGTCCAGTCGCTTATCGGTTAGCTCTTCCGCCCAGCTTCCCCGATGTTCACCCCGTATTCCATGTCTCGATGCTCCGCAAGTACCTTCATGATCCTTCCCAGGCGATTCAGCACCAGACGATCCAGTTAGAGCGTGATCTTTCTTTCACCGAGCAGCCGGTGGTCATCTTGGATCGGCAGGTGAAGAAATTGAGGTCGAAGGTCATACCGTCTGTCAAAGTCCTTTGGCGTGGCCCGAACAGCGAGGAGGTCACCTGGGAGACCGAGTTCGAGATGAGGAAGAGATATCCCCATCTTTTTGAAGGTACGCGTAGTTAAATTCTAAATTCGGGGACCGAATTTCTTTATGGGGGGAAGATTGTAACCCTTCGAAAATCGTTTAGGCAGTTTTTCGGTAATCGGCAAATTTTTCGGCTTTTTCCGTAAAAAGTCAAAAGTGATATTTTTCATTGTAGACTTAATTATACAAAATTTAAATGAGATATTACTATAATTTTGTCACTAAAATGTCATTTATAATTTTCTAGTTAAATAAAAAATTTTTTGGTAATTAATTATTTTTTTTTATTATTTTAAGCCTTTTAAATACATTTAATTAGGGATAAATACAAATTTAATTAGGTAAATTTCTTAATTAGGAGTCTTTATAAGCTAAAATATGGTGTTAAAAAATTTGTGTCATGACTTTCACATTTTTAGTTTTATGGTTTGAAATTAATGAAAAAAATGAAGTAAAATGGGGTTTTTTGTGAAAAGGTTGATGTGAAAGGCATTAATTGAGATGTAAGGGGTTTTATTGACCTAGAATCATCTACACAAAACCCCCATTCCCTTTCTTGACCTGCTGGCCGAGCTCCACACAGCAGCAACCTCCATTTTCCCACTTCTTTCTTGCTTTAATTTCATGCCAAAATTCATCAAAAATTCACAAATTACTTCTCCAATTCAAAACAAAACCCTAATCCACTCTCTCCTCAAGCCAATTAGTTCAAAACTTGGAGAAAGGAGGCTTCTTTGGTGGCTTGAGCAAGCTAGGGTTCACACTTGGGAGGTATAAATCCAAATCTAGTTGTTAATTGTTGTTTAAGTTGATAGATTTAGTAGTTTTAGTGTGTAATTTGCTTATGAATTCTTGTTTAGGAAATTCAAGAAAGGGAATTGAGGTTGTAATTAGGGTTTGTAGCATGGTTAATGGATTTAAGTTAGGGCTTTGGTTATCCAATTGGTTAGAGTGATTAATTGAGCGATGTTGCGTTTGCTAGATCGATAAAATTTCGACATTTACATAGAATCGCTATGCTATTTGCTTACTAGTTTTTCTAAAATTTTAGGAGGTGATCTAATTGTGTCATTTAGGCGATATAATTAACATCTTATACGACTATTAGGGTGTGTGAATACGGAGTTTTGTTTAGTCGGGTTTTAGTTTTGACAATTTCCCCGATACGGCGATTTTTGTTAAGGTTTTAGCGATTTTCGTGTATTTTCCGCGTACCGAGTGCACGTTGTGATTAATCCGAGAGCGTCGATCTTTTCATAGTGTGAGTTGCATCATTTCGGAAATCTGTAACCTTATAATGTGTGTTATGCAATTTTAGGATCGGTCGGGGAAACTTCGGATACGGCGCGAAAAGGCAAAGCGGTGGCCGGATCAGATTAGCGGGGATTTCTGGTGAGTAGATATATTCATCTACGGGGGAATCATCTGGATGGCGCGAGGCGCCCCCCTCCCTAGTTAGGATTACTCTACTTTATGCAATAATTATATTGTTAGCTAGCTTATCCATTTATGCACATTGCATACCCTTACAGCTAACCCTATACTAGATTGCATGGACATTCATATGACATTCATATATACATATGCGATATCATTTCGTAGGACACGAATACCTTACCATTGGCATCTATTGCACGCGCACTATTCATGTGACACACACGCCTTTGGTATTTGCCATGCCACGTGCATTATAAAACCTGTTTAGCTTAGTAACGCCATTGCATCCATGCATGATATTTGAGATTGTATCGCATGCATATACCTCGCATTACTATCATATTTACATAGATTTCTAGCCAAACTCTCGCATCATATACATTGATATCATAGACACTTATCATATATAACATGTGGACATTATGATTTCCTTGATGATTTCAGTTTTTCTGCGATTTCTGGATTTTTTTGGGGAAAACCGCAAGAATTTAACAAAGCTTATATTTATCATTTTTAAAACAAAGTTGCGGTTTTCTCGTGACGTATGTGTCGTCCACCATGAGTTTTCATGTTTTCTGTTGGATTTCGAGACCCGATTCGAGGAGTGGATGAACCGTCTCGGGTACATGGTGGGCCCGGTATGGTACCCCGGGGCAAGAAGATCGAGTTGTAGACGATGAGCCTGACAGGGGAAGACTACCTACCGGTGATGTCTGGCGCGGCGGATATCCGGAGGATACCGACCGTTGTCGTGAGATTTATGATATGGGCCGATCCGGACTGACGGAGCCCGATATTGAGGCAGATATGATTCCTTTTTGGTGTCGATGCTTGACACAGGTTTTCAGATGATTTCTCGATGATATTTAGCTACTATACAGATGTTCATGTTTTGAAGTTAGGAATTCAATAACCTTAGCATTTAAAACACTTAAAGACTTAATAATGACATTGCATACCTGCGCATACATACTAGAGATATTATAGCACATATGGACATACATGTTGTTCCGCATTGCGTGCATTCTTACGATTGCCTTATTAGATGTTATATTTACACACGAGCTGGCAACTCACCCCCGTTGTGCCACAGTGTCTTGCAGGTCGGACCCGTCAGTCTTGTAGCGGCGGGCTATCTTGTCATCAGTTCCTTTTGCTCAGACTCGCGACATCGCCCGTAGGTGGGTTGCGAGTATACTTATTTCTTTTTGCTTTATCATTGTATCTAGTATTCTCCATCTACCACCTGTATTGTATATGCGACCTAGTGATGAGACTGAGAGATTTGTATATTCGTGGTTTCTTTTGGGTCGAGCTCACTTGAGCCGACGTGTGTTTTCTGGTATTTGCATCTCTTTTATGCTCTTTTTCTTGATATTACTATTATATTGCATGTGGTTGTGATCCGCCTTGGGCGAAGAGCTAGCTCCCGCTTGGGGATGCCATTTTTATGATTTCATATGTATTATCTTGTTGTACCCATTTTTGGGGATAGAAAATACAGGGGAGACTCTGCCGAAATTTTCGGAAATTTTTGATGTTTTAAAAAGGGATTCTATGCAACTTAATTGATTTCAAAACCAATTTCATTAAAGGTTTTTCCTTCACTCTCTTTTGATTTTGGGTTAGATTTCTGGGCTTTGGCTGACTTAGGTTACGGCACGCCTTTAGACGTCTCGTAATCTAAATGCCAGTCACGTTCCGTACTTTCGGGTCGTGACAAAAGGGGACAGCAGACCAGGGCAGCACAAAAAAGCCGACAGACCAACTCACCCATAGGGCGGCGGAACCGCGGCAAAAGGGGGTATAGGCGGCGATTCCGCGGCCGTATGGTGGCTTCAGCCGACCACTTTTCAGGGGCTATTTGTTCTTTCTATGTTTGTTCTGATGGTTGCCCTAGATTGCCTTTTCCCTGCCTATAAATACTCCAGAACTGAGCTAAGCCAAGGGTCCAATTTTGTGTTCATTCTTTGTTCCTCTTTTGTAGTTTTTAGTGTAGTTCTTGTTCTTCTTCTTCATTCTTCCTCCATGGAAATGTAGTGAGAGCATTGAGTGGATATTAATGAAGATGAGGTTTTTTTTTTATATTTCATGTTAGTTTAACTTCCCCTTGAGATTCTTGCTTCCTCTTGATCTTTCAACCTCTTCATTGAGCTTGAAAGGTTAAGGCTAAGTTATTGATCTCAAGGGTCGTATTTTCTTATGAAATTAGCACTTCATTTCACATGCGTTCTCTACCCTTCTCTTGATCTTGCAACCTCTTGATTGAGCTTGCAAGTTTAAGGGTTGGCTATTAATCACATGCTTCTCTTGAGTTCTAGTTTCTAATTCTTTTTATTGCTTATTTATTACTTGCTTTTTATTACCTTGCTTTACTTTCTTGCAATTTATATTCATGCACTTAATTACTTGTAATCTTTTCTTTTCTTTGTTCTTTTCTTTTTGTTCTCTCTTTTTGGTTCTTTTTTGTGAATGAATGTAATTATCGTTGTTAAGAATAAATACGGTATTGTAAGTTAAGATTTTCTTTTCTCATTTCCTTTTCCCGTTATTTTCCATTGAACTCCGCCCAAACCATACGCAAGCGCTCCGTTAGGCACCCTACCCTAACAAGGTAACGGTGATTCCTAACCGCGACCGGTTGCGTTCGGTTTGGCCGGAGGCGAAAGCAAGAGACAAGAACGGAAGGACAAGGGTAAATAACCCGTATTCCACGAATACCGCGCTTAAATCCCCTAATCCACGTTGTTGCCGATTGCTTTAGCTTCAATTGGTCAAGACTCGGCTCAAATGTTTTGAGTACGGATTTCTTTAGCTTACAATTTCGTATCTTTTTCTTAACAACTTTATACTTGCAAATAATACACATAGGATAGTCTCGAACAAACATACACAAATTCTTTATTGACTCGTCTAAAAAAAGAACGGAAATACAACCATCTCCCTGTGGATCGACCCGTGCTCAACCGGCTAGCTGCATAGCGACACCGTCTTGATTGCGGTTAACTTTTAATTCTTCCAATCAAATGGCGCCGTTGCCGGGGAGACGGTAGCGTATTTTCTTTCTCGTTATTCGGGTTAATATTCTTTTTTTATATACTTATAAATAAAAAAAATCTTTTTGTTATTTTTGATAATTTTTGTGGGCAAGTGTGCAGATTTTTGCGTATTTGCAAACTGCGATTGTGGGGAGCAAAGTGTACGTTCAAAGTTAAGGTGATTACGAAGTACAGTGCCAAAGATCCGGGTAGTTTGACCCGCGCAAGTGAACTTTCCAAGCTTACCTGATTTGATTCAACGGGGGTTTCCTAACCCCAAAAACTTAACGGTACGTACTTTACTAACACCTTCTTCTCAAATCCGACGCATCCAATATACTATTCTTTGCAGGATTCTTTGCAAGTTCGTTAGCAACGCTAAAAATTGACTAACCCGTATTTGTTGCAGTGCCGCGCTTAAACTAAAAAACGATTGTTTGATTCTTTATAGAATTTTTATTGAATTGCGCATTGCATACATTAATACGGACTTAAGGGCAAGCGAACCCCACAATATACGGTAAAGGATTTCATCACCTTTTCTGTGGCCCACAAATCACGAACTTGAGCATAACGTTTACCCGCACAAAATTTAAAAGAAACTAGACTTTAAGCCTTAAGGACTTCGCGCTCACTAGGAGAAGTTAACTGTGTTTAGAACCTCGCTTAACGGTATATTGTTTACGGGGTGTCTGGGAAAGTGTTAACGGCGAAACCGCCAAAAGAGAAAGGGTTATTTAATTAAGGAACTTCGCGAAATCGTTGGAAAACCTCCCCTTATCTCTGCACTTACCTGGCCTCGTGATCAGTGTATCCTGAGCCCGTTTCTCGATACAGTTTTACTTCGACAATCAAGTTCTGGAGCAGGTCTAGTTGACCTAGGTGAACCCTAGAACGATTAGGTGTGTGGTATTTTTGTGTCATGATTGTTTTTGTCAATATTCTTTTTGTGTGTATATTTCATTCTTTTGTTAAAAAACTAAAAAAAATCACATTCTTTTCCCCCTCCTTTTTCTCTGCCTTTCTTTCTTTCTCTCGTCATATCATGGGTACCCCTCCTCGCAAAACTCTTGCCGAACTTTGGTACCCACAACCAGACATTACTTCTTACGGTTCTTGCTTTGGCCAAACTTCGAACGACCCCTCCATGCCCAAAATTTCATTGAGAGATCGGATAGACGCGTCTAGGACAAACAATTTGACTCCGCAATCCACTTCGTATCAACCATTTCATACATTCACCCCTTCCTACGTTGATACCCCTTCTTCGAGTCATGTTGCAACTCCAAGACCTATGTCTATTGCAGAACGTATTGAACAATCTCGTAGCCGATCTTTCACTCCTTTCACCACTTCAAATTCTTGGGATCAACAATTCCATTCACCTTCCTATCCAACTGTTGATCCTGCTCCTGTCCAGCCATTCAATTCCTACCAATCCTACCCTACTTTTGCACCTTCCCTAGACATTGCATCAGAACCGTCATTTGGGAGTTTTCAGTATCCAAACAACTTTGAATCTTTAACTGAAACCCTTCACAACCAATGTCTAGTCTAGAACAGTCGTTGGAAGACTTTAGGGTAGAATCAAGCCAACAGATGATGGATTTGAATGCGTCCATGGCCGCTCTCATACAACCTACTGACCCGGTAGCTAGTTTCTAGCTAGCTCCAAATTTTCCAATGTATGATGAGGCGGTAGGACAGGCTGAGAATTTGAGTGGAGAGAGTGAGATGTACCCCCTTCCGAATCAAGCCTACCCGTTTCAACTTGAATCCCACAACTCCTGTTTTGAAAGTCTATCGAGTGTCCCACATGATTTATCAATTGAAGATAGAATGATGAATGAGTTGTGCGACTTTGTAGTGTTTGATTTACCAGATTGTGAAGGGACCTTGCCAAGTGAAACCACACCCAATCCTTTTGACCTCTACACCTTTATCTTAGAACCTGAATTGATTGAAATCCATGCTTTTGATGCGGTGTCTGAGAATTTTGATTTTCACTTGATTGAGGATATTGACGCTGGGAATATTTTGGATAATGAACCCATAGATTTAGCGGAATTTTTCTCTCCAACTCATCATCCTGAGTCATTAACTGTTTTTCCCGAACCTCATATGCGTCTAGATATTGATGAAATATGCATGGATGAGCTTAATTTTGAGGAGAATATTGAGGATAGTACTGAGGATGAACCAGTTTTAATTGATGAGTCGGATTTTCCAATTCATCATGTCCCTTCCACTGACTGTGTACACCCTCCTGAACCTTTAACCGATAACCTTCCTCAACCACTTCCCTCCATCCTTTCCATCGTTCCGACCTTGCAAGAACCCGTCTCGCTCTCATTTCATATGTCTGGTTTACCAAGTTCGACATACCCATGGTTTCTCACGAACCTTGAGGGATTTGACCCCATTTCTCGACGGGTAAATATATTAGCACAATCGCTTTTCACACATCGGTCATCACAAATTGTGCTAATCTATTTACTCCATTTGCACCCTCAAGTTCGTATTCCACTTCTTTTTCCCTTCCGCCATTCTTCTTCCTCTCATATACCGAGACCGTATCCCGCTTCTCTCTGCATACAGTCTCGCGTATTCTCCATCTCTTTTCTCTACGCCTTCTTTCACCAACCAGCATATTATAGAGATAAAATCTTTGAATGGTTGGTACTAACTTTTGGCCTGTGTAAGGCCTTGTATAGCTTGATACTGTTTTCTTTCCCCCCTAATCCTGAATTTCAACGCTTAACAGTGGAAACACTGTTTTACTTAAGTTTGGGGGGGACACCTTTTTTGTATATATTTTTTGTTTTCCTTTTTTGTTTTGTATATAATTTGTTTTTAGGGAGCGCCGACAATTTTGACCCTTTTGGTGTAGCCTGACAGTGAGGGCACTGTCAAGTTTAAGTTTGGGGGTGTGCTCGGTAAGCTTTCTTCCTTCGCATTCATTTGTATATTTTGCATTTGCATACCTTATTAAAAACCCACAAAAATCAAAAAATTTCCAAAAAATATAAAAACTTTGTCGTCAAGTTAGCTAATAGGGTAACTTAGATCTTTATTCCGAAAGTTTAGTTGATATGATAGAAATAACTAAATTCTAGGCTTAGGAATTGAAAACCCTAAAAATAACCCTCATTCTGTTTAAACTTGGTAAGTATACGTCCTTACAGTTTTTTTTGAGAACTAGGTAATCTTGAGTTCAGTTCTTGAGTTAAGTCAAGATAAAGGGAAAGTATTGAAGCTTTACCGGAGGATAAGTCTGAAAAATAGTTTCTTTTCTTGAGTTCAAATTTAGAAAGTATATACCCTACAAACTGCACATACACGCACCTTGAAACTTAGGATAGTAGGGGATACCTAGAAATACTCTTGCCTGAAAGCCTAGTATGAAAGAAAAAACGGTATTTAAAGCTAAACACCAAAAGAGCATATTGAAAAATATATCCGGTCTTGAAAAAAAGAAAAAAAAGAAAAAAAAAATAGAATAAAGTCAAGACCTGGAAACTGCTATTTACGCTTTAAAGTTCACACATTCAGTAATCGGCCGTTAGTGCCTCAAGAAGCATTAATAGTCGCATGAAAGGTGTGTGAGCAAATCCGTCCATCCTTAATGAAAAGAAGTAGTATTAGGTATTAGGGCAAGGATATTATAGCTTGAATTGAATTCTTGAGTGTAGGGGTGCAAATACACGCACACGTAGGGGTATACAATCGATGTTTGGATAAAAGATAGAAATAAAGAATAAGACTTGTGTTTTCTGTAAAGTTGATAAAAATCCCTAATTTGAGGCCGCACTTTAGAAGGAAAACTCAGGAGAACCAACATCTTTCTAAACTTTTTTGGAACGTATAGGACCTAAGGTTAAATAGATAGGAGGTGTGAAAAATAAGGGTTGGATATTTCTAACTTAGGATGATAGAGTTTCTAACGTAAATACTAAACTGTAGGAGCAGAGTCGATGTTAACTTATGACACTAGCTTGACGGGATTTTGTGGGTAGTATCCGCTGAAAACCCTCAGGAGACAACACTCCTCCTACTAGGGACACCTAGAGGTTTAACGGCTTGTTGCACATGCTCAGTGCAATCGCGTTCCCTGCGAAAGTGCGGTTAGGATTTTATTTTTGTGAATAATTGGTTTTGCTCGGGACGAGCAAAAGTTAAGTTTGGGGGTATTTGTTCATACCAGAATATTGCATTCTATACCGCCCATTCTTACGCTCGTTTGTTTATAGGCAGGTGCTTTTTATCAGTGTTTGCTAGTAATTGCAGGATACAGGTTCTCGGCTCTAAACGGTGCAATTCATGAAAAAACACGACAAAATCCGGGTTCCTGCCATTCACAGATAAAACAAGGATCTCCGCTCTTTATCCGTCTGTTGCCACACACCAGTTTAGGAGACAAAATGGCAAATCGATTGTCACCTTCATGCACAAAGCACAATGGCAACACCAAGACCAAGAAATCTACGCGGAGCTCAAGAAAATCCATGTCCAAAATCACCTTTTGATCCACTAGAATTCTGGAAGAAATGTGGAATGATTATCAGAAAATACATATACCAGACAAAAGGGGACAGCAGACCAGGGCAGCACAAAAAAGCCGACAGACCAACTCACCCATAGGGCGGCGGAACCACGGCAAAAGGGGGGTATAGGCGGCGGTTCCGCGGCCGTATGGTGGCTTCAGCTGACCACTTTTCAGGGGCTATTTGTTCTTTCTATGTTTGTTCTGATGGTTGCCCTAGATTGCCTTTTCCCTGCCTATAAATACTCCAGAACTGAGCTAAGCCAAGGGTCCAATTTTGTGTTCATTCTTTGTTCCTCTTTTGTAGTTTTTAGTGTAGTTCTTCTTCTTCTTCTTCATTCTTCCTCCATGGAAATGTAGTGAGAGCATTGAGTGGATATTAATGAAGATGAGGGTTTTTTATCTTTCTTGTTAGTTTAACTTCCCCTTGAGATTCTTGCTTCCTCTTGATCTTTCAATCTCTTCATTGAGCTTGAAAGGTTAAGGGTTAGTTATTGATCTCAAGGGTCGTATTTTCTTATGAAATTAGCACTTCATTTCACATGCGTTCTCTACCCTTCTCTTGATCATGCAACCTCTTGATTGAGCTTGCAAGTTTAAGGGTTGGCTATTGATCACATGCTTGTCTTGAGTTCTAGTTTCTAATTCTTTTTATTGCTTATTTATTACTTGCTTTTTATTACCTTGCTTTACTTTCTTGCAATTTATATTCATGCACTTAATTACTTGTAATCTTTTCTTTTCTTTGTTCTTTTCTTTTTGTTCTCTCTTTTTGGTTCTTTTTTGTGAATGAATGTAATTATCGTTGTTAAGAATAAATACGGTATTGTAAGTTAAGATTTTCTTTTCTCGTTTCCTTTTCCCGTTATTTTCCATTGAACTCCGCCCAAACCATACGCAAGCGCTCCGTTAGGCACCCTACCCTAACAAGGTAACGGTGATTCCTAACCGCGACCGGTTGCGTTCGGTTTGGCCGGAGGCGAAAGCAAGAGACAAGAACGGAAGGACAAGTGTAAAGAAGCCGTATTCCACGAATACCGCGCTTAAATCCCCTAATCCACGTTGTTGCCGATTGCTCTAGCTTCAATTGGTCAAGACTCGGCTCAAAGGTTTTGAGTACGGATTTCATTAGCTTACAATTTCGTATCTTTTTCTTACAACTTTATACTTGCAAATAATACACATAGGATAGTCTCGAACAAACATACACAAATTCTTTATTGACTCGTCTAAAACAAGAACGGAAATACAACCATCTCCCTGTGGATCGACCCGTGCTCAACCGGCTAGCTGCATAGCGACACCGTCTTGATTGCGGTTAACTTTTAATTCTTCCAATCATCGCTCGAGACGATCGAAAATAAGTTTGGGGGAATTTGATCGGTCGAAAATACTGTATTTTTAACACAGCAATTTCCCTAACATTTTCATTCATCTAGAAGTGTTCGGTATTCATATTGCACATATTAGCAAAATAGTCCTGAAATATCAGATTACATGTGTTATACTCTAAAACCGACATTTATGAGGGAAATTGTGTGTTTATCATGGCATCGCATCATCCCTGTATTGCGCAACACTTGTGTCGAGATTTGTGCAGGGCATTGTTGGAACAAAGCCAAAAATTGGGAAAAGAGCTGATCAAAAATACACCAACTCCAAGTTTTGAGATCTGGTAGAAATCTAGAGGGAAATATGAAATTCAACATATCAAAACAAGGCCCATAAATCAGCCCAAGAAACACCAGAAGTTCTCAAGCCCTAAGTCCTCCAAAGCGCCGCGGTTCCGCGGCGGGAGCCTGCTTGCGCCGCGGAACCGCGGCGTGATGACGTCATCACTGGCTCATTTTTTTCTCCACGTGCTTACACTAACGACCCAAGGTTCCAGAACATTGTAGAAACTCCACGTGGCACATCTAGAAGGCTCGGCTTAACAAACTTAATCTAGAAGCTTCTCCTCAACAAACTTTTGGAGGGAAATTCAAATCTCCTCTAACTAACTTTTGGAGGGAAATTCAAAATTCAAATCCTAGATCTAGGGTTTGGAGGTCTATAAATAGGAGCCTAGATCTAGGGTTAAACTTCTTCCTTAATCTTTAGTCTTGAATCAATAGTTCCTCATTCTTCAACATCTATCTTCATCTTCTTCCACAAGTCTCGTGACAAGACTTGTGCGAAACCCTAACCCTAATTCCAATCCAAATTCAAGATCTCGAGTACCAATCAAGCGAGAAGCCCTTCAACCTTTTAGGAGCCGAGCCGATCTTCAACCGAGCAAGCGATCCAAGCCGATCCGCGACTCACGGAGACGAGCAAAGCCAAATCGACGATCGAGTTCTTCCTCTTGTAGTTCTTGAGCGATTGTAATGAAATTATTGATATAAATAAAAGGTGAAATTCTTTAATCTTGCTTTCTTTAAATTCTTGCATCATGATTCGATCTCAATTTGTAATTGTAGTTCTTGTTGTGATGTTTGAGTAAAACTCCGCTCGTCAAGGAGTCGAGAAGATCAATAGAATGATGATGTAACAAATCTTAAAACAATTCTTAAGTCCTACGAGTTTTGTAAACCCTAGCAAGTTCAAGAATCGATGACCTAGTTTCGTTGCGGTGCTTTCTTGATTGTTATCGCTCGAAATTAGGGATCTACGATCGTTTCTTGAATTTACTAGAGGCTAGAATGTGAATGATATCGACGAAGGAACAAGGGATAAATGATGAAACCCTAGTTTCACTAGACATTCCTAATTCTCATCTATCATCATCGATCTAGTATCAATTCATCGAAGGATAAGAATACGTCATCGTAAGATTGCATCACATCTATAGATCCGATCGATTCCTACGAGCCTCATTTAGATTCTTGATATTTGGTTGGAAAAATCACCAAACTCATAATTCTTGATTCTATCATTTTCTTGTTATTAGATCTATATTTTCTAATTCTTGAACTTCAATTACAAATCATGAATTGTTTTCTTTTCTTTTCTTTAAAGTTTCAACTCATCTAAATCAAAAGACGAACGATTACACTTTCCCTGTAGACGATCCGCACTTACTAACGCGCTACATTCGACACTGTTATTGATTGTGGTCAAAATATTTTTGGTTGTGATTTCTACATAATTTTCTAAATACTACACATCCTAAAAATCATTCAATCAACCATGTTGGAGAACGAGTTATATATTGACTTGATTCTAGAGTCCCTACCATCTACTTACGCCCAGTTTATCTTGAATTGCAAAATTCAAGGGAAGGAAGTTACACTTCCAAGTCTCCTCAACTTATTGAGGAGCTCAGAAGGCATCCTGAAAGAAACCAGAGAGACACCCGCTTTGTTTACTAGGGAATCTTCCTATTCTTGGTTCAAGGCAAAAGCTAAGGGAGAGAAGAAGAAAGCCTCTAAAAAGCTGACAAGCGGTGTCAGTAAGGTAGAGGGAAATGGCAAGGCAAAAGTTTCGGTGCTAGTAGTAAGAAAGGAGGCATGTCTTTGTAGTCACGGGAAAGCGCATTGTCATAAGGATTGCAGGGCTTGGAAAGCTAGAAGCCAGGATTCGAAGCACATTGTGGCTTCGGCTTCGAGTGTGTTTGTAATTGAAAACTGTCTATCTATTAACTCTACTTCCTGGGTACTAGATACAGGATCAGGATCTCATATCTGTAATTCATTACAGGCTTTGAAAAACCAAAAATTTATCAAGGCAGGTGATATGACTCTCAGAGTTGCTAACGGAATGAGCGTGTACGCTGAATCCGTAGGGGAATATCACCTAGGATTGACAAGTGGGTAGATATTGATTCTACGTAACTGTTTGTGTGTATCTAGTCTAGCCTGTAATATCATATATGTATCTTTACTTTCTAAACAAGGATATGATTTTACATTTGTAAGCGATGTAGTACACATCCACCTAAATCAAAATTTGATTGGGTCAGGTACATTTGATAACGGAATATGCGTACTGAATCAAGCTCAGGTTTTCAATGTCCAGAACACACTTAAGAGAAAGTCTCCGGAATTAAATCAAGATTTCTTATGGCATTATAGACTGGGTCATATCAATGAAACACGATTGACGAAATTACATAAGGAGGGATATTTGGATCCGTTCGAATATCAGTCATATGCAACTTGTCAATCATGTTTCAAAGGAAAGATGACAAAGACTCCGTTCACTGGACACGGAGTAAGAGCGAGCGCGCTCTTGGGACTCATACACAGCGACGTGTGTGGTCCAATGTATACACATGCAAGAAGTGGTTATTCCTACTTCATTAATTTTACGGATGATTTCTCAAGGTATGGACATGTATTCTTGATGAAACATAAATCCGAGGCTTTTGAGAAATTCCGGGAATACAAGAATGAAGTGGAAAAATAAACCGGTAAAAGTATCAAGACACTGAGATCTGATCGAGGTGGTGAATACTTAAGTGCCGAGTTCCTGGGCTACTTAAAAGAGAATGGAATTCTCTCTCAGCTTACTCCTCCATACACACCTCAGCACAACGGTGTATCAGAAAGGCGGAACAGAACCCTATTGGATATGGTTCGTTCCATGATGAGTAATGCTGAGTTACCGCGATCTTTCTGGGGCTATGCACTAGAATCAGATGCATATCTTTTGAACAAGGTTCCTACTATGTCAGTGCCTGCCACACCATATCAGATGTGGAGTGGGAAGAAACCCTATCTTGAGTACCTTAAGACATGGGGATGTCCAACTTTTATAAAAAAGCAGCATGCTGACAAGCTCGATGCATGCTCAGTATTGTGTAAGTTTGTGGGATACCCAAAGAACTCCAGGGGGTATCTTTTCTATTACGCAGAGGAACAAAAGTCTTTGTTTCTCGGCATGCCCACTTCTTGGAAACACAATTTTTAGAAAATGTGATAAGTGGGAGTGCAATAGAACTGGAAGAAATTCCAGAACCACAGACTATTACTGAAAGCATGGTAGAACCAGACGTTTCGAAAGAACCGGACACTCCCGCGCCAGTCCGCGGAACTAATAGGCAGTCTCATCCGCCCGAGAGATACTACGGTTTTCTCATAGACGGGGATAGAGAGGATTGCATAATCAACGATGATGAGCCGACTACCTTCCAGCAAGCCATTCAGAGCAAAGACTCGGTAAGATGGCTGGATGCAATGCGGACCGAAATGGAGTCCATGTACACCAACAAAGTATGGACTTTGGACATTGCTCCAGAAGGGGTAAAACCTGTAGGCTGCAAATAGATCTTCAGAAAGAAGATTGTTGTAGATGGACAGGTTGAAACCTATAAGCCTAGACTTGTTGCAAAAGGTTTTCGTCAAAGAGCTAGTTTGGACTATGATAAAACGTTTTCTCCAGTGGCTATGCTCAAATCCATTCGGATCCTTCTTGCTATTGCCGCCTTCCACGACTATGAGATCTGGCAGATGGACGTAAAGATAGCTTTTCTAAATGGAAATTTAGAAGAGTGTGTCTATATGGATCATCCGGAAGGTTTCATTCAGAGCGGGAGCAGCGGAAAGGTTTGCAAATTGCTTAAGTCTATTTATGGACTAAAGCAGGCATCGCGGAGTTGGAACATCTGTTTTGATGAGACGGTCAAGGAATTCGACTTTATCAAAAATCTATATGAACCATGCATATATAGTAAAATTGTAGCGAGAACTGTGGTATTCGTCGTCTTGTACGTGGATAACATTCTCTTGATAGAAAATGATATTCTTATGCAACAATCAGTCAAGGGATTCTTGTCACAAAGGTTCTCCATGAAGGACCTGGGTGATGCCTCCTACATTCTGGGGATCCAGATCTATCATGACAGATCTAAACGGATGTTGGGACTCTCACAGTTAAGGTACATCGACACCATACTGAAACGATTCAGTATGGAAGATTCTAAGCGCGGTAATCTACCGGCTTGTCACGGAATCACCCTCTCCAAAAAGATGTCTCCCAAGACTAATTTGGAAAGGGATCGCATGTCTACTATACCCTACGCATCTGCGGTAGGCTCTATAATGTATGCGATGTTATGTACCAGACCAGATGTAGTATATGCCATGAGCGTTGTAAGCCGGTATCAGTCAAAGCTAGGGGAGAAATATTGGATAGCAGTGAAGAACATTCTCAAGTACCTAAAAAGGACTAAGGAGATGTTCTTGGTGTACGGCAGGGAAGACCTCCAGATCGAGGCCTTCACTGACTCTAGCTTCCAGAGTGACAAGGATGACTCCAAGTTCATGTTGGGTCATGTGTTTACCCTCAATGGAGGGGAGGTTGTTTGGAAGAGCTCCAAGCAGGACACCGTTGCTGACTCGACTATGGAAGTGGAGTATATTGCTGCCTGTGATGCCGCAAAGGAAGCAGTATGGATCAAGAAGTTCGTGAGAGAGCTTCAGGTGGTTCCATCCATTGTTGATCCAATACCGCTGTATTGTGACAACAACAACGCTATAGCTTTGGCGAAGGAACCAAGGTCCCATCAGAAGTCCACACACATCCTGAGGCGGTTCCACCTGATCAGGGAGATTATTGATCGATGGGAGATCGAGGTGCGGAGAGTAGAGACAGAGAACAACACCGCAAATCCACTCATAAAGGCCATCTCTCAAACACAGTTTGAGCGGCTAATCGAGATGATAGGTGTACAATATGCCAACACATGGCCTTAGTGCAAGTGGGAGATTGTTAGTGATATATGCCCTAGAGGCCATTATTGTATCATAATGGATTGTATATTACATATTGGATGCTTGGGGTATTTTACAGTTATAATAACAGTCTTGCTCGATATGGTAGTATGCTACCTGGTTTGATTCTACCTAAATATGTCCATGTGTTTCTTTTAGCATATCGCTTTTACATATTGGTAGAGCTCTTAGGATCTTTACTTGACTACCAACGTTGTGATGGCGTTCACACTTGTGGCGGTTGGGTAGTATATAAGCACATCCTTATACAGGTCCCTAGTCGTTGGATTATCGAGACGGGGCATCGATACTCCGGAGTAGACTAGTGTATACGCTTCTCATGCCAGCAGGGGATATGGTCTGTCCCACAGCCATTAGTATGACATACTGGAGGTGGTATGCAGTTGCTCATTAGGTTATGAGTTACACTGGACATGACTCATCGGGAACTACTGGTTGGTATTATACCCATTGTCAGGTAGCAGTTCCCAGGTGGCATGAGTACAACTTAGTCCGTTGACTTGCCATTGCTACTTTGTCTCGAGTGTGTTCCCACTGCACTTTGATTACTACCCTACCACGCTCAGAGGAGTCATGCAAACAGGTAGCAGTTGGGTGTAGTCCTGAAGCACTTGGAGACAGTAGCTATCAGATAGGATTCGTCTCTCCCGGTATTGGGGGTTGATATCGTGCAGTGTTCGGAAATCCATTACACAAAGTCCCTGGCCAGGGAAGTCGAGAAATACTGGTAAGGTACTCCAATAGTTTCTTGTAATGTTTTAAAAATTGTTTAAGTTAATTGTCCGATAATCGGTAATATAACTTGTGTTTTCTGTAAAATTTAATTATAATTATTTTTTTCCACATAGACTTAAATATACCTATTTTACCTATGTAATTGCTAGTATCTGGTATATAATTAGTCACTATAAATTGTTGGTTTACTTAAATATTTTTCCTTAATTAATTATTTTAATATTATTTTAAGCTTTCACTTAATACATTTAATTAGTGTAAATTACAAATGGGAATGAGTTAATTACACAAATGTGAACCATGACAACTTAATAACAAGTTTATAACATGTTCTCTTTTCTACACTTGTCTTCAAGGTTCTAGTTGTTTCTAGGATAAAATAGGTAAGAAAATTAAAAGAATATAATAAAAAAAGAAGTATAGGCATGCGACTTGAGGCATGGGGTTTTCTTGACTTAGAATTTCTACACACACCCACACTTCCTAGAATCTGGCCGAGCCATTTCCAGCAGCCCCCTCACCATTTTTCACCACTTCAATTCATCTCCAAAATATTCAATTTCCATAAAAAATCGAAACAAAAATCTCACAAATTCTTAGATAATTCTTCACCCAATTTTCCTTTGCCAAATCTTGCATGGATCTTGGAGCAAAATGGATTTTGGGAGGTCAAGTTGCTAGTTAGATCTACAAAAATTGTGAGGTATAAATCCTAACCCTATGTTTTAATTGTTGGTTAATTTCTTAAATCAAGCTTATTTAGGTATTAATATGGTTTTGATTTCAAGTTTGAAATTTCAAGATAAGGTTTTGAACTAAAGTTTGGGTTTTTATCAATTGATCATGTTGCAATGTGTAGTTTCACATCTTAAGACATGCAAAATCTAAACTAGTGGTTAATTTGCTAATTGTTACTTTTAATTTGACCTAATTAAAATTCTTTGCAAACTAATTTCATGATTAGTGTGTGAATAGGTGAGATTAAAATTTAGTAAAGGTTTTTGTGGCTTAATTAAGTTACTAAGTGAATATTGTGGACACTAAATTTGTTAAAACATCTAGATTTGCACTAAAATGGTTAAGTGATGCTTACTAGGTTTTTTGGAATAAATCGATTTTAATTAAGTTTGAGATTTTGACGTTTTTCTATCTATTCCCTAAAATATTTAATGTGTTGTGAATGCGCGATTGGGTTCTAGGCTTGGTAGTTGCCACGTATACCGACCCTAGTTGTGGTTTGTGGCGTTGTCGCGAGTGCGTTTTATGCACCAAGTGCGTGCGCGTCCAGTTAGTGTGCGTGGTTGATGTTAGTTATGTATATGCCCTAGAGGCCATTGTTGTACATATGATGTATATTATGATGGATGCTTGGATATATATAGAGAGGACTTTCTTGCTCGTCATAATAGTATGCTATTTGGTTTCACTTTATCTTAACATGTTGACTTGTACTGGTTTACTATCTTACTCTCACATGTAGGGTTCCTTGGCACACCCATGAGGTTCTACAACTGATCAACCATGTCCAATTTAAATTTTTATGTGCCGAGAAACCCTAAACTAGATCGTTAACTAGAGGATAGGCGAAAGTAAATGAGCAAGCAAACTACTTTGCTACTAAGTGAATGGAAATACAACCTTTGTAGATCCGGTCCTCCACTTCTCTAGCTTCGTGTTGACGTCCCTCCGCTGCGATCATCGGGATCCCGGACTCTAGCGATGGTTTCGTCGGAGAAATGATCGGGCTAGGTCGTTAACTTCGGTGCCGAAGATGATCTACGTCGAGGCGACTCAAACCCAAGCTCCATTTTCACTAGGTCATGAAACTTGTGAAGATAACACACTCTACTACATGGCAAGTGGTAGAGGATGAAGAAATAGGAAGTGGGTTCACTTTAGAATTGGATTTCTCACTCTTTTTCTCATGGCACCATTGGAGCTAACAAGCTTTCATGAAGCTTAATGAAGATGAAGAAGAAGAAAGAAAATCAAAAGATAATGCAATAAGAATGAAACTTATCCTTTTAATTATGGTACCATGGTTAAGTTAAGCCCTCATGCTTAACTTGTGTAGAGAATTGACCAAGGTATTAGGTTAAAGGTTAGGTTAAAGAATTATCAAAAGAAATGACAAAAGAGTGGACTTTGTCAAGGTTTCTCCAAGCTTCTTCAAGCTTGACAACTTTGACCAAGTTCATTTCTTTTGTTAATTCTCTTGATAAAACAATAACCTAATCTTAAACTTAATCTTGATATAATTCTCATACACACAACTTGTATGTATCATCAAACATGATACAAACATATGTACATAAATATATATCATATATACACTTATGCACAAACTAATGAGAAAACAAATCTTAAGTGAATCAATACTAGTTAATGTAAAGTAATATATCAAATATATAATTATACATTAAATCATTAAATCGATACTTGATTTAATGATCCGGTCATATCGCATATAACCGACTAATATCAAGTGTATCAATGTATCGAATCACCACTTGATTCGGTAACCCGGCTATATCTTATATAACCGTCCAATAATACAAATCGCGAGAATAGAATACAGTATCACATACTGGTATTATTCTCGGTCCCGCACATATCTCATATGCGCTCCTATTTCGTTTCGCTTGAGTCAGGAAACCTCTGTGTAGGACTCTAAAGACTCGTCAATACGCCGGCAGCAGGTGATGATCATATCAAACACCCACAAGCCGCAAGCGGTCTGCTAAACGTAACGTCCATTCGGGTATTGAGCGATCAGAAGATCAACGAGCAAGCCCACTCACACTCCTGTGAATCCAACAGTAACACTTACCGTACAGTCCGGTCTGTTCGTCTGATATGTCGCATATCTCGCCTAGGGGCGGTAAACGTCAGACCCCAGTAGCTCGATAAGTCATGCCGATGTAAGGTCCATAACAAGCGTGAAACTACTGATAACTCTTACCAATAAATCACTGCAACCCTGGCCAGGGATTTCCAGTTATGGCCAGTCGAGCATAGCGCAACATCAACCCCCAATACCGGGAGAGACGAATCCCCTCCTATCGCTCATTGCCTCCACATGAATCGGGACTGTGCCCAAAAACCACCTGTTTGCATGACTCAGTAGAGCCGTCGTAGGGTGGAAATCAAAGCATAGTGGGAGACACATAAGACTCTATGACGATCTTGGGTCAACAGACTAAGCTGTACCAGTGTCACCAGAGAACTGCCATCTGACGTGAGGTATAATACCATCTGGGAGTTCTCGGCGAGTCCGTTCAGTGTACCCAGTCTCTACTGAGCACCCGCATACCATCTCTGATGTCAAACACCAATGGATATGGGATCATCCATCGCCCATCACATGGGTCGAGAAGATATATGCTAGTCTACTCTGGAATATCGATGCCCCATCTCGATATTCCTACGACTAGGAACATTGAAGGATGTACTCATAGACTACCCAGGCCCTACTAGTATGATCTACATTATAGTCCTGGAAGTCGAGTACACATCCTAAGGGCTTTATCAACATGTAACAGAGAGACAGAAAGTATACATGTTAAGATAAAAAGCAACCAGATAGCGTACTATCATGTCGAGCAAGAAAGTCTTACCTATATATATCCCAGCATCCACTACAATATACATCCTATGTACAGTAATGGCCTCTAGGGTATACATATAACTAACAATCTCCCACTTGCACCAGGGCCATCTGTAGCAGTGGTTGCAGTATCACATACTCAACCATCCCATAAAGTCTCTCTTTGAAAAAAGGCCTTTGTGAGTGGATCCGCCGTGTTGTCCTCTGAGTCTACTCTCCTAACCTTGATCACCCTGGAGATCAACTATCTCCACGATCAGGCAATGCTGCATCAGAATATGTCTGGGTCACTGATGGGACCAGGGTTCCTGGGCCAAAGCCACACTTCCATTGTCATACAATGGTAGGAACCTAGTTCATCTCATGAACCAATATACACCCAAACTGCCTCTTTGGTAGTATCTTTAATAGCAATGTTACCAGCCTTTATAGTCTAGTCTGCCACGGTTTCTAGCTTGGAACACTTCCAACATACCGTCCCTCCACTAAGGATAAAGACAATGCCTGCGACTGACATTCAGTCGTCCTTATCGCCCTGGAACTTTTCCAGTGATTCTCCCCAGGATCAACTGATACCATCTCACTAAACCCTAGTGAGAAGCCTAACATCCATTTAGATCTATCTCATAGATCCAAATCCCAGGATTTAGGAGGTATCACCTTTATCCTATTTGGAGAATCCTTGTGAGAAGAGGAGATTGACCGTGTGTAGTATAGGAAACTCTTTTCCTATCAAGAGTATGTCATCCACGTACTCTGCGAGGATCACTACCATACTCCCTACTATCCATTTGTATATACAAGGTTCATCTACCTATTTTGGTGAAGTCAAACTCTTTGACTAGCACATCAAAACAGATGTTCCAACTCCGCGATGCCTGCTTTATTCTGTAAAGCAACTTGCATACGTTTCCACTGCTCCCACTGTTTACGAAGCCCTCTGGCTGTGTACTTATAGACGTTCTCTTCTAAATCATTATTTAGAAAAGCAGTCATGACACCCAACCACCAGATATCGTAATCATGGTATGTAGCCGTGGCAAGAAGGATCCGGATGAACTTAAACATAGCCACTGGAAAAGGTTTCATCATTTTCCATGCCTGGTCAATGACGAAAACCATTAACATGTCTAGCTTTGAAAGTCTCAACTTTTCCATCTACACTAAATAATCTTCTCAAGATATACTTGCTCCTGATGGGGATTTAACCCTTCAGATATAGCAACCAAAGTCCATACTTTGTTAGTGTACATGGATTCCATCTCAGATCGCTAAGCATCCAGCCATTCTTACAGAGTCCCTACTCTTGATGGCCTGCTCGAAACTAGTTGGGTCATCATCTCATGATGCATTCCTCGCTCCCACTGTCATTGAGAAACCAAAGTATCTCTCATGCAGATGAGAAACCCTACCAGATCGGCGGAGAGGCTGAGCTTCGTCGGGGACTATTGAATCCTTTGGTTCTGTCAAATCATTAGCTGTAGTTTGTATAGCTGGAACCTTTCCATTTCTACAGAACTGACCTTGCCTCGATCTTGTCCGGATTTTGCTTTTGACATAGTCTGGACAACCCCAAATCTTAACAAACTTAAGATATGGGCTCTTCCCTTTCCATATCACATATGAAGTGGTAGGCAACTGATTTGATTTGAACCCTATTCAATAGGTATGCAGCTTCTTAAGTGCATAACCTCCAAAAGGAAATAGGTAACTCAGTAGTACTCATCATAGAGCGCACCATATCTAATATGGTGCGATTGCTCCGCCCCGATACACCTTTGTGCTGTGGTATATTCAGAGGAGTAACACCGAGAGAGAACCTCATTCTCTTTTAGAATAGTCCAGGAATTCTATGCACAAGTATTTTCCTCCCTGATCTCATCATAGGACATAATACTTATACCCGTAATTTTGGTTCTCTACTTCTAACTTATATTCTGTGAATATCTCAAAAGCTTCGGACTTATGTTTCAGCAGGAACATGTGACTGAATCTTGAGAGATCATCAGAGAATGTAATGAAGTACAAAGAACCGGTCTTGGCATGTGTAGACAGGGGACCTTACATACATCATCATGTATCAGTCCCAAGAGTTTACTAACTCTTTCTCTGTTTCCAATAAACAGAGCTATGGTCATCTAATCTTTGTGACATGACTGGCAAGTTCCACAAGATGTAAATTCAAACTGATTTAAATATGCATCTAAATGTAACTTCAGCCAGTCGGGTCGCATTGATATGACCTAGTCTACAATGACTCAAGAAGGATTCGTTCATTTCTGAACTCTTCCTCTTGTGTGTATTCTGTATACTAGGAACTGTAGTTTGATTTAGAACGTCAATGCTTTTAGATAACGTGCCTGAACCGATCAACTTTTGAAATGTTCAAAACAATATTCAACAATACAAAATTTTATCATTTCTTTACTAATAAAGAGACTGATATGATTTTGTATATCAGGTTTGGTATCTAATAACATTCGTTCAGAATCAATGTACTGGTAATACAGGGTGACAGTGACCAACAGACTTGGCTGCAACACTTGCCCCGTTTTCTGTCTCATGAAACTTATCACTCGTACTCAGTTCTCTACCTATCTGTAGCCCATGTAACAGATTACATTTGCGGGATCCTAATCCGGTATCTAATACCTGGGACGTAGAGGATACTGAGAAACAGTTCTTTGTAATGAACACACCCGAAGGAGATGCATCATATGCACTTTCTTCGTTTGGGCGGCATAGGAATTCTGGTATTCCCCTATTTCCTGCTCAGTCTTATAACAATTATAAGTTGGAGCGGGACCAACGTTCCCCAGCTCAGTATAACAAGCGGGTTCGGTCAATACATCTATATTATTATCTTGATTAAGGCGTGATATGGTCGCTACCTGGAGAGAGAGAAAAGAAAACACTCTGCGTGCGCTCTTGCAAGATTAGATTGGTTATTTATTTTATCTAATCAGGATGGCTCCCACTGTTTTTATCAAATCTTCCTTCAAACCCTAAAAGGAAAGACAAGCCGGGATTAATTACACTCTACAAGTTCGCCAATCTTTCAGCCAGGCCAGTGTCGGTACTTTGAGGGAGGTTCCCCGTGCTTTCGCACAGACCTAATTAAAGTAAACCTCGTTTTCCCAGAGGCGTAACCCCGTTGACACCTTTCTAGACACCTACTTGATCGGCTAATTGCAAAGTGCAAAACTCTCCCAGGAGTAACAATTACTCGCAGTGGGTATCGGGATCCAACTATCATATAGAAGGTATGCAATCTCATTGCAAATTTCAACACTTGAAACTCCCGATAAAGGTTTTTACCCCTAGCTCCTATGACCTTAACTATGGTCAATAAATCATAAGCACTAGTCAAGTTCTACCCGTCATTTCGTAATTAATTAGACCCACCCACAAGACCCTTAACTAAGGTCAAAAAAGTCACGCGACTGTCCTAACTAATCGCATCATATGCGGTGTAGGAAGACATCACTTAGCTACCGTACACTGTGCCTTGACTATGGTCAACAAACACAGCACGAATACTAAGTACTCTACTTCCTAAAATGACGGAGGGTTGCGAATGGTTTTTATGAAAACCTTTAACGCTTTGAACTTGATCTCATTGCGGAATCAAATGGTTTTAAATGGAGTGTTTTTTAGGCTTTTCTAGTTTTTCTAATGGGGTCACTCCCGGTGAAGGGATCGTCAGCCTTTTCCTCATCGAATAAGGTGCAGGATATATCATATATACCGCTGTGCAAAGCAAAAACTATAGAAGCAATCAAAAGACAAACCGAGGGTTGTAGCATCTGCCAGTTATTGCTAAAAGAGTCACTCCCGGTGAAGGGATCTCGGTCCTTTCCTTATCGAATAAGGTGCAGGATATTCTACAAGGAACACCGTGATGCAAAGCAAGAACTGTAGCTACCTGTTTTATTTTGAAATTCGATTCCACAACATCTTTTAGGTTTATTTGTTAGTTATATGTATGCCCTAGAGGCCATTACTATACATATGATTTATATTGTAGTGGATGCTTGGACATATTTAGGTATGACTTTCTTGCTCGATATGATAGTATGGTATCTGGTTACTCTTTACCTTAACGTGTACACTGATTGTCTCTCTGTTACATGTTGGTAAAGCCCTTAGGATGTGTACTTGACTACCTGGACTATGATGCGAATCATACTAGTGAAGTCGTGGTAGTCCATAAGTACATCCTTCAAAGTCACTAGTCGTGGGTGTATCGAGACGGGGCATCGATATACCAGAGTAGACTAGCGTGTAGCTTCTCGACCCATACAGATGGGCGATGGATGATCCCATATCCATTGGTGTTTGACATCAGAGATGATATACGGGTGCTCAGTGGAGACTGGGTATACTGGACGGACTCGCCGAGAACTCCTAGATGGTATTATACCTTACGTCAGATGGCAGTTCTCTGGTGACACTGGTACAAGTTAGTCTGTAGACCCAAGATCGTCATAGAGTCTTGTGTGATTCCCACTGTGCTTTGATTTCCATCATACCATGTCCAAGAAGGCATGCAAAAAGGTGGCTTTTGGGTACAGTCCCGAATCACATGGAGGCAATGAGCGATAGGAGGGGTTTCGTCTCTCCCGGTAAAGGGAGTTAATGTTGCGCAGTGCTCGATTGGCTATAACAGGAAGTCCTTGGCCAAGGCTGCTTTTGGGATTTACTGGTTAGTGTTACCAGTAGTTTCTCGACCCGTTATGAGCCTCATATCGACACGACTTATCGAGTTATTGGGGTCTGACGTTTACCACCCATAGACAAGATATACGACATATCAGACGAACAGACCGGACTGTACGGTAGTGTTACTGGTTGGATTCACAGGAGTGTGAGCGGGCTTGCTCGTTGATCTTCTGATCGCTCAATACCCGGGTGGCCGTTACGTTTAGCAGACCGCTTGCGGCTTGTGGGTGTTTGATATGATCATCACCTACTGCCGGCGTATTGACGAGTCTTTAGAGTCCTACACAGGGTTTCCTGGCTCAAGCGAAACGAAATAGGAGCGCATATGAGATATGTGCGGGACCGAGAATAATACCAGTATGTGATACTATAGTCTATTCTCGCGATTTGTATCATCGGTCAGTTATATGTGTTATAGCCGGGTTACCGAATCAAGTGTTGATTCGATACATTGGTACACTTGATATTAGTCGGTTATATGCGATATGACCGGATCGTTAAATCAAGTATTGATTTAATGATTTAATGTATAATTATATATTTGATATATTTCTTTACATTAACTAGTATTGTTTCACTTAAGATTGATTTTCTCACTTGAATGTGCACATTGTTTATATGTGATATATGCAAGTGTACATGTTTGTATCATGCTTGATGATACAAACAAGTTGTGTGTATGAGACTTGAACCAAATCAAGGTTAGATTAGGGTTTACTATTTTCCTAAGCATATAACAAAAGAGTGTGACTTTGGTCAAAGTTATCAAGCTTCATGAAGCTTGATAAACATTGACAAAGTCAACTCTCTTTGTCATTTGTTTAAGATATTAGCTAACCCAACCCTTAACCTTATGCTATGGTTAATTCTCTACATGAGTTAAGCATGAGGGCTTAACTCAACCATGGTGCCATGATTAAAAGGATAAGTATTCATATTATTCTTTTAATTCATATGATTCTTTTCTTCTTCTTCATCTTCATCAAGCTCACAAAAGCTTGAGAGCTCCAATGGTGCCATGAGAAAAAGAGTGAGAAATCCAATTCTAAAGTGAACCCACTTCCTATTTCTTCATCCTCTACCACTTGCCATGTTGTAAAGGGTGTTCTCTTCACAAAGTTTTTGACCAAGTGAAGGAATAGCTTGAGTTTGAGTCTCCCCGACGTAGATCATCTTCGGACTCGAAGTCAACGACCTAGCCCGCTCATTTCTCCGACGAAGCGATTGCTAGAGTCTGGGATCCCGATGATCGCAGCGGAGGGACGTCAACACGGAGCTAAAGAAGTGGAGGACCGGATCTACAAAGGTTGTAATCCCTTACACTTAGTAGCAAAGTCGTTTGCTTGCATGTTCTTTCGCCTATCCTCTAGTTGACGATCTAGTTTAGGGTTTCTCGGCACCGGAAAATTTTAATTTGGCATGGTTGATGCCTTCTGTAACCTCTTGAGTGTGTCTAGTAACCCTACAGTGGTATCAGAGCCTAGCTAGAGTATTAGGCAATGTGTTAACGAAGTTAAAAACCCGATCGAAAGCCTAGCTAGAGCTTTAGGCGAAGTGTAGACGATGTTAGAAATCCGATCGAACCCCGAAACCCTAACTTTTAACCCTTTCTGGACATTTTCTGAAAATGTGGATTTTTCTAAATTAAAAATATTCAAAAAATTCAGCAGGGTTTTCTAGGAGTTACTGTGGAGCACGTGCCCCTGATTCATCTAATGCGCCGCGGAACCGCGGCCCCACCCTACCTTGCGCGGCGGTTCCGCGGCCATAAAAACGAATCTTGGCACGTGACTTGCACAGTAATCTCTCTAAATCAGTGCTGTATTTTCTGGGAATTTTTAAAGTTTGCTCAACAGTTGAGTTTTCTGGGTTGTATTGGGAGTTCGACGATTCGATCAGAATCTTTAACTTTGTCTGTGAATTTTCTTAATTAAAAATGCCTAAAAATATCAGCAGGAAATTCTAAGAAACATAGTGAAAAACGACAAAGTTTGGCGCTTAAACCGCCGCGGAACCGCGGTACGAGCATGGCTCGTGCGGCGGTTCCGCGGCCATTATATGATGTCACCTCTGTCCTTTTTCACAGTAATGTTTCTATTTAATTTCTTGATCTTTTCTGGGTATTTTTATCTGACTCAAGTGTTGAGTATTTTGGGTTTATTTTGTAGTCGATGTTTCGATCGGAATATTTGATTTCGTTGGGCTTTCCGGATATTTTTAGAACATGTTAAAAAGTTCGACCGGATATAAATACCCAATTTTTCCCCTGCCGAGAAATTTCCAAGTGTTGGATTTTTTTCGTGGTTTAAGAATGTTCTAAGTAGTGCAAGTAACGCGATGGACCCTCTAGAAGACAACAAACCTTAACTCGATTATGTGACCGTCTTGAACTGCCCTTTGAACCTTCGGGTTTGGGGCAGTACGGCGTGCCACATGTGAGGCGTTGGCTTGATCCTTCTACGGCTGGACCGTTGGTACTGTGGCATGAAGTGGATGTTTTTGAACTTATTTCAAGAGTTGAGCTGTTTCGGGAAAACTTGGGTATTTGATTGTTCGATCGGAAAATTTAACATTTTTTGTTTATCTGGAATGTGATACAATATTTTGAATCCACAAGTGGTTATGAGATAACTGATTTGGATGTTATAAACATAGAAGTTTAGTCTCAATTGATCGGTTGCCATGGAATTTTGATGCGATCAAAAGTCCGTCGCAATCACGTAGCGTACGCGGATACTCGCCGGATAAACTTAATAGACAGCTACACCCCTTAGCCCCGACCAAGTGACTGTAGGAGAACCCCGTCGCCAAAAGCATCCGTTCGGGTGCTCGTGGCAGCGGTGTTCCGCCTTGGTGCACTTCGTTGACGGTATCGGGGGTGCGGCCGTCTACTAAAGTTTGCGATGAGCATTCGATCAGAATGTCGGGAATCCTGTTGAATTGCCCGACTTGATATTGAAAAGTGTTTTCGATAATGAGACTAAAATGCGGGGTTTATAATTGTTAGGCATGCGATGTCTAAGGAATTCATTGGTTAGGCATGCGATGTCTAAAGAGTTTGCGGATTCCAACTGTTGTAGTTTTACACTTTCTTTTCTGCGACCGTAAGTGTAATATGTGATATCGCCGGTTTCGTTGCTATATGTCAACGACAATTAGGATGCGCATATTTACTTACGTTGATGACATGTGATGTTATGTGTTGCTGGATATGTTATATTGGATCGTCGCGTCTTGAATAGCTGGGGGGTTTTATGTGAGATGAGAGTTTTTATTTTCATTCATGTAAAATTAACTTGTATGTAATATTCTTTTATTGGGGCACTTCCAGGTAGCGGAAGATGTCACCCATTGTATATTATTTACTTTTCCGCACTAGGATAGACCCAAGGAGGAGGGCACAAGTAACCGGGTTCTGGAGTCCAGTGGGAGACCAACTCGAGGAGTCGAGTCCGGGTCTCCTAACTCTAGAATTGGTAGGGTTGCTTGCCGCTCTCGTAGGGGTCTAAGGGTGTGTGTTTGGCTATTCATCGCGACTGTGGAATCCGTGTTTTATACAGGCTCGTATTGAAAACTAGGGCGTCCTAGTATATCCAATATTTCATATGATTCTTCTGCTGTGATATCTGTGACGTGATCATTTGATGTTCTGTGATAAATACTGTATATTGTATATATGATATATTATATAGGCGTTACTTATGTTTTACACCCGCGCTAGCCCTGCCCCGCTCTGCCGTTAGTTACCTAACCTAACGGTGCACGAGGGGACATCGAGGCGAATGCGGATGGCATAAGTGTACGTCGTATTTATTTGTGATGTTTAAGTGATTTAAATGATGGGACTTCATTAATATGATTAATGAAATAAAAGAAACCTAAAAGATGTTGTGGAATCGAGATTTCAAAAACAGGTAGCTATAGTTCTTGCTTTGCATCGCGGTGTTCCTTGTAGAACATCCTGCACCTTATTCGATAAGGAAAGGACCGAGATCCCTTCACCGGGAGTGACTCCTTTACCAATAACTGGAAGATGCTACACCCCTCGGTTTGTCTTTTGATTGCTCCTATAGTTTTTGCTTTGCACAGCGGTATATATGATATATCCAGCACCTTATTCGATGAGGAAAGGGCCGATGATCCCTTCACCGGGAGTGACCCCTTTAGCAAAACTAGAAAAGCATAAAAAACACTCCATTTCAAAATCATTTGATTCTACAACGATATCAAGTTCATTACGCAATAGGTTTTCAGAAAAACCTGTCGTAGCCCTCTGTCATTTCAGATAAGTAGTAGCTAATATACGTGCTGCGTTTGTTGGCCTTTGTCAAGGCGTAGTGTGCGGTAGCTAACTGGTGCTTATCTGCTTATGTATATGATGCAGATTGGGTTAGGGTAGTCGTGCGACCTTGTTGGCCTTCGCCAAGGGTCGTGCGGGTGGGTTTAATTTAATCAGGAAATGACGGGTTGAACTTGACTAGCATCCTATGGTTTGTTGGCCTTTGTCAAGGTCATAGGAGGTTAGGGGCAAAAATTATCGGGAATTTCAAGTGTTGAAATTTGCAATGAAATTGCATACCTTCTATGAGATAGTTGGATCCCGATACCCACTACGAGTAATTGTTACTCCTGGGAGAGTTTTACACATTACAATTAGCCGATCAAGTAGGTGTCTAGAAAGGTGTCAATGGGGTTAAGCCTTTGGGAAAACGAGGTTTACTGTAATTAGGTCCGTGCGAAAGCACGGGGAACCTCCCTCAAAGTACCGACACTGGCCTGGCTGAAAGATTGGCGAACTTGTAGCGTGTAATTAATCCCAGCTAGTCTTTCCTTTTAGGGTTTGAAGGAAGATTTGATAAAAACAGTGGGAGCCATGCTGATTAGATAAAATAATAACCAATCTGATCTTGCAAGAGCGCACGCAGAGTGTTTTCTTCTCTCTCTCTCCTGGTAGCGACCATGTCATGCCTTAATCAAGATAATAATACGGATGTATTGACCGAACCCGCTTGTTATACTGAGCTGGGGAACGTTGGTCACGCTCCAACTTATAAATGTTATAAGATAGAGCAGGAATTAGGGGATTACCAGAATTCCCGTGCTGCCAAAACGAAGAGAGTGCATGTTGATGCATCATCTTCGGGTGTGTTCATTACAGAGAACCGTTTCTCAAATGTCCTTTACGTCCTGGGTATATGATACCGGATCAGGATCCCACATATGTAATAGATTACATGGGCTACAAAAAGGTAAAGAACTGAGAACGGGTGATAAGTTTCATGAGGCAGAAAACGGTGCAAGTGTTGCAGCCAAGTCTGTTGGTCATTGTCACCCTGTATTACCAGAATACATTGATTATGAACAGATGTTATTAGATACCGAACCTGATATATAAAATCATATCAGTCTCTTTATTTAGATAAAGAAGGATATAATTTTGTATTATTGGATAATGTTTTGAACATTTCTTATATCAAGAGTTGATCGGTTCAGGCACGTTATCTAAAAGCATTGGCGTTCTAAATCAAACTACGATTCTTAGTATATAGAATACACACAAGAGGAAGAGTTCAGAAATGAACGAATTCTTCTTGAGGTATTGTAGACTAGGTCATATCAATACGACCAGACTAGCTAAGTTACACATAGATGCATATTTAAATTAGTTTGAATTTACATCTTCTGAAACTTGCCAGTCATGTCACAAAGATAAGATGACCATAGCTCTGTTTATTGGAATCAGAGAAAGAGTTAGTGAACTTTTGGGATTGATACATGCTGATGTATGAAGGTCCCCTGTCTACATATGCCAAGACCGGTTCTTTGTACTTCATTACATTCTCTGATAATCTCTCAAGATTCAGACATATGTTCTTGTTGAAACACAAGTCCAAAATTTTTGAGATATTCACAGAATATAAGTTAGAAGTAGAGAACCAAAATACGGGTATAAGTATTATGTCCTTTGATGTGATCAAGGAGGAGAATACTTGAGCATAGAATTCCTGGATTATTCTAAAGGAGAATGAGATTCTCTCTCAGCATTACTCCTCCGTATACACCACAGCACCTCTGTGTATCGGGGCGGAGTAATAGCACCCTATGTGATATGGTGTACTCTATGATGAGTACTACTGAGTTATCCTATTTCCTTTTAGGGTGTTTTGCACTTATGAAGTTGCATACCTACTGAATAGAGTTCCGATCAAATCTGATGCCTACCACTTCATATGAGATATGGAAAAGGAAGAGCCCATATCTTAAGTTTGTTAAGATTTGGGGTTGTCCGGCCTATGTCTAAAAGTAAAATCTGGACAAGCTCGAGGCAAAGTCAGATCTGTGGAAGTTTGTTGGATATCCCAAGCATACGCAAGGGAATATCTTCTACCTAACCGAGGAAAAAAAATGTTTTGTTTCTCAGCATGCCACCTTTGTGAAAGGGAATTTCTTGTGAAGAAATTATTGGTCATGAGGTGGAACTAGAAACAGTTCCAGCTATACAAACTGCAGCTGATGATTTGGTAGAACCAAAGGATTCAATAGCAACCAACGAACCTCAGCCTCTCCGCCGATCTAGCAGGGTTCCTCACCCACCTGAGGGATACTTCGGTTTCTCTATGACAGTGGGAGCAAGGATTGCATCATGAGATGATGACCCAACTAGTTTCGGGCTGGCCATCAGGAGTAGGACTCTATAAGAATGGTTGGATGTTTATCGATCTGAGATGGAATCCTTATACACCAACAAAGTATGGACTTTGGTTGCTTTATCTGAAGGGTTAAATCCCCATAAGGAGCAAGTATATCTTGAGAAGATTACTTAGTGTACATGGAAAAGTTGAGACTTTCAAAGCTAGACTTGTTAAAGGTTTGCATCATTGACCAGCTATGGATTGTGATGAAACCTTTTCTAAGTACCTATGCTTAAGTCCATCCAGATCCTACTTGCCACGACTACATACCATGACTGCGATATCTGGTGTTTGGGTGTCATGACTGCTTTTCTAAATAAAGATTTAGAAGAGAGAGTCTATAAGTACATAGTCAGAGGGCTTCGTAGACAGTGGGAGCAGCGGAAACGTGAGCAAGATGTTTTATGTGATAAAGCAGGCATCGCGGAGTTGGAACATTTGTTTTGATGTGGTAGTCAAAGAGTTTGACTTCATCAAAATGGTAGATGAAACTTGTATATACAAAAAGGTAGTAGGGAGTATGGTGGTGATCCTCGTAGAGTACGTGGATGACATACTCTTGATAGGGAAGGAGTTTCCTATGCTACGCTCGGTCAATCTCCGCTTATCACAAGGATTCTCCATATAGGATCAAAGTGATACCTACTAAATCCTGGGTTTTGGATCTATGAGATAGATCTAATTGGATGTTAGGATACTCACTAGTTGTAGTGAGATGGTATCAATTGATCCTGGGGAGAATCAATGGAAAGGTTCCAGGGTGATAAGGATGACTGAATGTCAGTCACAGGCATTGTCTTTACCCTCAGTAAAGGGACGGTATGTTGGAAGAGTTCCAAGCTAGATACCGTGGCATACTAGACGATTAAAGGCAAGATAAATCGTTACCAAAGATGCTACCAAAGAGGCAGTCTGGGTGTATATTAGTTCATGAGAAGAACTTCGTTCCTCCCATTGTGTGACAATGGAGTTGTGGCTTATGCCAAGGAATGCCGGTCCCATCAGTGATCCAGACATAGTCTTAGGCAGTATCACCTGATCGTGGAGATGGTTGATCTCCAGGGGATCGAGGTTAGGAGAGTAGACTCAGAGGACAACACGGCGGATCCACTCACAAAGGCCTTTTCCCAGAGAGAGACTTTTATGGGATGGTTGAGTATGAGATACTTCAACCACTGCTATCAGATGACCCTAGTGCATGTGGGAGATTGTTTGTTATATGTATGCCCTAGAGGCCATTACTATACATAGGATGTATATTGTAGTGGATGCTTGGACATATATAGGGATGAGTTTCTTGCTCGATATGATAGTATCCTATCTGGTTACTCTTTACCTTAACGTGTACACTGATTGTCTCTCTGTTACATGTTGGTAATGTTAGGTTTACCTAGCACCCTATGTAGAGTTTGGAAGCATCACATGTCACATAGATCAAATTTTTTATGGTGCTAAGTAAGCATACAAAGGATCTATCCTAGAAAATTAGGGTTTCTGAACATTAAAGGCAACAAAGACTAGGGTTTCGAGAGTACAACCTTTGTAGCTCCCTTCGCTAGACTCTTGGGCCTCTTGAGTGTTGGAGGAAGGTTCCCTTGAAGTCTCCTAGTGTCCACAACGATCCACCCGAAGCTCCTTCGTCCAAGCTATCGACTTCACTTTCCAAGAGAAGAAATGAAGATAACACTCTAAACAAGTGGGATAAACTTATGTAGAATGATGTTGTGGTGGCTTTTTTCACTTCAAAAACCTAACTTGATGAGTATATTGCTCACTTCAAAAGTCTAGAGAGCAAATGGTGAAGGAGGAAGAAGATGATGGCTTTCTTTTAACAAGAGTAAAAAGATAACTCATGAAAGGAAAAATGAAAATATATGTATATATATTTATTCCTTCTCATCTCAAACCATGGTTAAATGTTTAAGATATTATTTAATTTGAGTTAAAACATAAAGAGAAGGTTAACTCAAGGTTAGGAGTAGGTGAGCATGGTTCGGTTTAAGAAGAGTGTAGAAACTAAGCATGAATTATCCTTTTCTTTATATCTTTTGTTTTAACAAAAAATTAAATAATAATCCATATATTTAACCATGGTGTGAGTCTTATATTGCCATCATATTTAATGTGTAATCAACCATGAAGGATGATGTATGTATGTATGTATGTATGTATGCACATCCATATGTGCATGAATCTAAAAAGAAAGAAAGCATACATGCATGCATACATCCATCATGTACAAGAAAAGATTTAAAGTGAGAAAACTAATGGTTAAATGATAAATCAACACTTGATTTATCAATCCGGCCATATCACATAAGACCCCACCAAAAACAAGCCGCTCGATCAATATACGGTATCCTATACACGCATTTTAATCGGGTCCATGCGCATATCGCATACGCGCACCAAAACGTTTCGCCCGGACTAGGTAACTCTTTTGTGGGACTCTAAGACTCGTCAATACGCCGGCAGTGGGTGATGATCATATCAAGCACCCCCAAGCCACAAACGGTCAGTTAACGTAACGGCCACCCGGGTATTGAGCGATCAGAAGAAAACAAGCGAACCTGCTACAACTCCCGTCGAGCCAACCGGCAACACTACCATATAGTCCGGTCTCTTCGTCAGATATGCTGCATATCGAGCCTAGGGATGGTCACGTCGACCCAAATAACTCAATAAGTCATGCCGGTGAATGGTCTATAACAGATCGAGAAATTACTGATAACACTTATCAGCAAATCTCAGCAGCCCTGTCCAGGGACTTACTGATATAACCAGTCGAGCACAGCACAGCATCAACTCCCAATACCGGGAGAGACGAAACCACTCCTATCGCTCATCGCCTTCATGTGTCTCGGGACTGTACCCAACGGCCACCTGTTTACACGACTCAGTAGAGCCGTGGTAGGGTGGCAATCAAAGTACAGTGGGAGAACACACAAGACTCTATGACGATCTCGGGTCTACAGACTAACCTGTACCAGTGTCACCTGAGAACTGCTATCCGACGATAGATATAATTCCATATAGGAGTTCTCGGTGAGTCCGTCCGGTGTACCCAGTCACCACTGAGCACCCGTATATGATTTTGATGTCAAACATCGATGAGTGTGGGAACAATCATCGCCCATCGTATGGGTCTAGTATCATATACGCTAATCTACTCTGGTATATCAATGCCCCGTCTCGATATACCTACGACTAGGGACTTTCCAGGATATGCTTATAGACTACAGATGTCCCACTAGTATGATCTCCATCATAATCACAGTAGTCAAGCCGATATCCTTAGGGCTTTATCAGCATGTATGAATGAATAAAAGCATGATCAAATCAACATGTCAGATAAAGAAGAACCAGATAGCATACTATCATGTCGAGCAAGAATGTATACTGAATATATATACATGTACAAATACATCCACTATCATATAATGGCCTCTAGGGCATACATATATCCAACAATCTCCCACTTGCACTAAGGCCAGTTATTGGCGTATCTCATACCCAATATCTCAAAATGTCGCTCATGCTGCGACTGAGGGAGGGCCTTGGTGAATGGATCCGCGACATTATTCTTTGTGTCTACTCTCCTAATCTCGATCTCACGGCGATCTACAATCTCCCGGATCAAATGAAAACGCCTCAGGATGTGTCTGGACCGCTGATGGGATCTGGGCTCCTTGGCTAACGCCATAGCCCCATTATTATCACAATACAAAGGTATTGAATCAATAATGGTTGGAACTACTCCTAGCTCCGAGACGAACTTCTTCATCCAGACGGCTTCCTTGGCGGCATCATTCGCAGCAATGTACTCAGCTTCCATCGTAGAGTCTGCAACGGTATCCTGTTTGGAACTCTTCCAACTTACTGCCCCTCCATTGAGGGTAAATACAAACCCTGAGATAGATTTGCTGTCGTCCTTATCACTCTGGAAGCTCGAATTGGTAAAGGCCTCCATTTGGAGTCAGCATTACCATACACCAAGAACAATTCTTTAGTCCTTCGAAAGTACTTAAGAATGTTCTTCACAGCTGTCCAGTGGTTCTCCCCTTGGTTGGATTGATACTTGCTTACACCACTAAGTGCATAAGCTACATCTGGGCGTGTACATAACATCGCATACATTATAGATCCTACTGCCGAAGCATAGGGTATAATGCTCATGCGAGCTCTCTCTTCATCGGTCTTTGGACAAGAATCCTTGGAGAGAGTGACCCTATGGAAAGCGGGTAAGGCACCCCGCTTGGAGTCTTCCATACTAAACCTTTTTTGGATGGTGTTGATGTACCTGGTTTGGGACAATCCCAATAACTTTTTGGATCTATCCCTATAGATCCTTATGTCCAGGATGTATGTGGCATCGCCCAGGTCCTTCATGGAGAACCTTAGTGATAAGAAAGATTTGACCGACTGTAGCATAGGAATATCATTTCCTATCAGAATAATGTCGTCCACGTACAATACGAGGAATGTGACAGCTCTCCCTACAGCCTTCTTATAAACACAAGGTTCATCTGGATTTTTGATGAAATCAAACTCTTTGATAACATCATCGAAATAGATGTTCCAACTCCGAGATGCCTGCTTTAACCCATATATGGATTTAAGCAATCTACATGCATTCCCGCTGCTCCCACTGTCAATGAAGCCCTCTGGCTGATCTATATAAACGCATTCTTCTAAATCTCCATTTAGAAATGCTGTTTTAACGTCCATCTGCCATATTTCATAGTCGTAGTGAGCAGCAATAGCAAGTAGGATCCGAATGGATTTAAGAATGGCTACGGGCGAAAAAGTTTCGTCATAGTCCAAACCTGGTCTTTGACGAAAACCCTTCGCCACAAGTCTTGCCTTATAGGTTTCTACCTGCCCATCTACACCAATCTTTCTTTTAAAGATCCATTTGCATCCCACAGGTTTTACCCCAGGGGGTACAATGTCCAAATTCCATACTTTGTTGGTGTACATAGACTCTATTTCGGATCTCATGGCATCCAGCCACTTCACAGAGTCTCCACTCGTGATAGCTTGCTGAAAACTGGTAGGATCATCATCATCCATGATGCAGTCTTCTCTGTCACCATCAATGAGGAAACCGTTCTAACATCCGGTTCAACCAAATCGTCATTTATGGTTTGTGTCTCTAGAACCTCTTTTAGATCCACCACTTTGCCATCATCTTTATCTGTGAAAAACTCTTTTTCCAAGAATGTGGTATACTGAGAAACAAACACCTTTTGTTCCTCTTTGTGGTAGAATAGATATCCATATGAGTTCTTTGGATATCCCACAAAGTTACACATGACCGACCGTGTCTCGAGTTTGTCCGGATTTTGCTTTTTAAAATAGGCCGGGCAACCCCAAATCTTAATTCTCTTAAGAGATGGTATCTTCCCATGCCATATTTCATATGGCGTGGTAGACACGGTTTTGGTTAGAACCCTGTTTAGTAGAAACACTGCAGTCTCCAATGCATGCCCCCAAAACGAGAAGGGTAACTCAGCGTCACTCATCATGGACCGGACCAAATCTAATAGGGTCCTATTCCGTCGTTCTGACACACCGTTGTGCTGTGGTGTGTAAGGAGGAGTGAGCTGAGAGAGAATCCCATTCTCTTTTAGGAAGTTTGCAAATTCTGTACTGAGATACTCACCACCTCGATCTGATCGAAGCATCTTGATACTCAAGCCGGTTTGTTTTTCTTCTTCTTGTTTATATTCAATGAATTTATCGAAAGCTTCGGACTTGTGCTTTAATAAAAATACATGACCGAATCTTGAGAAATCGTCAGTGAATGTAATGAAGTATGAAAAACCGCCTCTAGCCTGTGTAGACATTGGCCCGCATACATCACTATGTATGAGGCCTAGGAGCTCAGTAGCTCTTTCTCCGTGTCCGGTAAACGGAGTTTTGGTCATTTTACCCTTGTTACAAGACTGGCAAGTCGAATAAGATTTATATTCAAAAGAATTTAAATATCCATCTTTATGTAACTTGTTTAGTCTTGTTTCGTTAATATGACCAAGTCTACAGTGCCAAAGAAAAGCTTCATTTAATTCTGAAAGTTTTCTTTTATTAGTGTGTTGTATACTGAAAACTGTGTGTTGATTTAGGACATATATCCCGTTATTAAGCGTACCATACCCAACCAACATTTTATTCAGGTGAATGTTCATAACATTGTTCTGTAATACAAAATTATATCCTTCATTGTCTAACAAAGAAACGGATATTATATTGCAAAGCATACTAGGTACAAAATAACAAGGATTCAAAACCAAAATACATCCAGATGGCAACCCCAAGTGATACTCTCCCACTGCGATTGTATGTACATTGGAACCATTTCCAACAGAGAGAGTATGGTCACCTGTCTTCAAAACTTTGCTATTTCTCAGCCCCTGCATAGAATTGCAAATGTGAGAACCCGAAGCGGTATCTAATACCCAGGAAGCAGAGTTTATTGAAAAACAGTTTTCTGTCACAAACGCACCTGAAGCAGAAGCATCCCCATGCTTCTTGTTGAGATTTAAGTACTCCGTGCAGTTGCGCTTCCAATGTCCTGTCTTGTGGCAATGAAAACATTCGCCTTTCCCCGAGTCTCCAGCTTTCGACTTTTCCTTTCCCTTCACCTTTTTAACTCCACCCTTAGGATTGGTGGGTTTCTTCTTTTTCTTTCCCTTGGCCTTAGCCTTTAGGCGAGAAGAGGAAGACTGTCCAACAGTCATAACGGGAGTTTTTACTCACTTCATAGTGCTCTCTGCACTCCTTAACATATTAAGGAGTTCAAGTAGCTCCTTCTCCATGCCATGCATGTTGAAGTTAACTATGAATCGAGCAAAGGTGGAGGGGAGGGACTGCAGAATAATATCTGTATATTGTTCATTGTCCATAGTCCATAGTCCATCCAAGGTCCTTAAGCTCTTCTATAAGAGCTATCATCTTCAGAACATGGTCTCCTACTGGTGCGCCGGGGGCCATTCGCATCTGAAACAATTTCTTTGATGCTTCGTATCGCAATACGCGGGATTGCTCTCCATACAACTCCTTTGTATGGAGCAATATGGCGTGAATGTCCATATTCTCGTGCTGCTTTTGATGTGTGGTGTCCATCGATGCAAGCGCGAGGCATTTGGCCGTGGCACAGTCAGCATCCCATGTCTTGCGGACTTCAATATCCGCAACTGAGGATTTTGGGCCTGGGACGGGCGGGGCTGGAGCCGTGAGGACATATGATACCTTATCATATGTCAAGGCAATGTTCAAATTCCTCAGACAGTCTTTATAATTGATTCCATTCAGTTTGTTTTTATCTAATAAAAGCTTGAGTCCAGTCATGGGTATCTGCCATTAAGAGAGAGAAAAGATTACACTTAGCAAAAGCTCTTGCATAGATCAGATTGGTTATTATCTTGTTTAATCGATGTCTCCCACTGATTTAATCAAGTTTTTCTTTCAAACCTTATAAAGAAAACTAGCCAGGATTAATTACAGTCTACAACTTCACTAACCGTTCAGCCAGGCCAGTGTCGGTACTTGAGGGAGGTTCCCCGTGCTTTCGCACGGACCTAATTAAAGTAAACCTCGTTTTCCTAGAGGCGTAGCCCCGTTAACACCTTTCTAGACACCTAATGAGTTAGCTAATTGTAAACTGCAAAACTCTCCTAGGAGCAACTATTGCCCACAGTGGGATCAGGATCCAACCATCACATGGAAGGTATGCAATCTCATTGCAAATTTCAACACTTGAAATTCCCGATGTAATTTTTACCCCTAGTACTTATGATCTTAACTATGGTCAACAAATCATAAGTACCAGTCAAGTTCTACCCGTCATTTCTTGATCAATTAGACCCACCAATATGACCCTTAACTATGGTCAACAAAGTCGCATGAATGTCCTAATTAATCTGCATCATATGCAGTGTAGGAAGACATCACTTAGCTACCATACACTACGCCTTAACTATAGTCAACAAACGTAGCACGAATACTAAGTACTCTACATCCTAAAATGATGAGGGTTGCGGATGATTTTTAAGAAAATATTTAACGCTTTGAACTTGATATCATCGTAGAATCAAATGGTTTTCAAAAGGAGTGGCTTGTGCTCCACAGTTTTGAAATATAGCTTTTTCAAAAAGAGCCGAGTGGTTTTCAAATCTGATTCTACAACATCTTTTTAGGTTTATTTTCTTTACATTAATCATATTAATGTAATCCCATCATTTAAGTCCTTAAGCCAATCAAAGAAAAGAAACGAAAATAACACGTACACTTATGCCATCTGCATTCGCCGCAATGTTCCGTTATGCACCGTTAGGTTACTTAACTAACGGCATACCGGGACGGGACTAACGCGGATGTAAAACATAAGCAACGTCTACTATATATCATATATATAATATGTCATTCGTCTCAGATATCTCAGAACACAGGCAGCAGAAACATATATATACTGTGGGATATACTAGGACGTCCGTATTTAGTATTTAGCCAACAATAGAAAATACGGATTCCACAGTCACGATGAATAGCCAAGCCCACACCCCTAGACCCCTACGAGAGCGGCAAGCGAACCTACCAATCCTGGAGTTTAGGAGACCCGGTCTCGACTCCTCGAGATGGCCTCCCACTGAACCCCAGAACCCGGTCACTTGTGCTCCCCTCCTTGGGTCTATCCTAATGCGGAAAAGTAAATAATATACAACATTGGTAACACAACCTCAACCCGGAAGTGCCCCAAATAAAAGAATATTACATTACATTTGAATTTTACATGAATGAAAAATAAAACACTCATCTCACATAAAAAGAACCCCGGCTATTCGATCGCGACAATCCTGCACATCATATCTCAGCAACACATAATATCTTATATCATCAACGTAAGTAAGTATGCGTACCCCGATTGTCGTTGATGTATAGCAACGAAACTGGCGATATCGAACATATTACACTTACGGTCGCAGAAAAGAAAATGTAAAACTACAATATTTGGAATCCACATTCTCTTTAGACATCATAAATGCGAAATATCACATACTTCGTATTTCATGCCTAAACTATATGAATTCCACATATTGTATCACATTCCAGATAAATAGACAGTATTAAAGTTTTCGAACGAACGATCAAATACCCAAGATTCCCTAAAGCTCAACACTTGAGCGGAGTTCAAAAACCCGGAGTTTGACACAGTAGTGGTGGTCAAGCCGTAGAAGGGTCAAGCCAACGCCTCACATGTGGCACGCCATATTGCCCCAAACCCTAAGGTTCAAAGGGCAGTTCAAGACGGTCACATAATCGAGTTATGGTTTGTTGTCTTCTAGAGGGTCCACCACAAAAAAAACTTGCACGTATCTCCAAATTATTTAAACCCCGTGAATGGTGAGCAAATGATACTCGTTCGAACACTTCAATACTTTCTAATTTTCCCGGAAAAGCAATGAAATGAAAATTCCGATCGAATCGTCGAGTCCAAAACCATCTCCAGAATATACAGTACTAGATTCAGATTAAACATACCTAAAACAATATACAAGCAGTTATAAGAATTACTGTGCAAATAGGAAGCAATGAAGTCTCTGTACGGCCGCGGCGCCGCGGCCTAAGCAAGGATTTGCCGCGGTTCCGCGGCGGTTTGTATGGATCATGGCTTTGTATTTCACAGTGTTTCTTATTTTTTCCTGCTGTATTTTTTAAGTATTTTTAATTCTGAAAAATGACAGATTTTAAAAATTGTCCAGAGAAGGTCTCGAAACGTCGTATTTTGGTTCGATCGGAGTTTTTGCTTCGTAAAAGTGTCGCCTAATGTTCTAGGTCGGCTCTGATACCAATGTTAGGTTTAACTAGCAGCCTATGTAGAGTTTGGAAGCATCACATGTCACAAAGATCAAATTTTTTATGGTGCTAAGTAAGCATACAAAGGATCTATCCTAGAAAATTAGGGTTTCTAAACATTAAAGGCAACAAAGACTAGGGTTTCGAGAGTACAACCTTTGTAGCTCCCTTCGCTAGACTCTTTGGCCTCTTGAGTGTTGGAGGAAGGTTCTCTTGAAGTCTCCTAGTGTCCACAACGATCCACCCGAAGCTCCTTCGTCCAAGCTATCGACTTCACTTTCCAAGAGAAGAAATGAAGATAACACTCTAAACAAGTGGGCTAAACTTGTGTAGAATGATGTTGTGGTGGATTTTCTCACTTCAAAAACCTAACTTGATGAGTATATTGCTCACTTCAAAATTCTAGAGAGCAAATGGTGAAGGAGGAAGAAGATGATGGCTTTCTTTTAACAAGAGTAAAAAGATAACTCATGAAAGGAAAAATGAAAATATATGTATATATATTTATTCCTTCTCATCTCAAACCATGGTTAAATGTTTAAGATATTATTTAATTTGAGTTAAAACACAAAGAGAAGGTTAACTCATGGTTAGGAGTAAGTGAGCATGGTTAGGTTTAAGAAGAGTGTAGAAACTAAGCATGAATTATCCTTTTCTTTATATCTTTTGTTTTAACAAAAAATTAAATAATAATCCATATATTTAACCATGGTGTGAGTCTTATATTGCCATCATATTCAATGTGTAATCAACTATGAAGGTTGATGTATGTATGTATGTATGTATGTATGCACATCCATATGTGCATGAATCTAAAAAGAAAGAAAGCATACATGCATGCATACATCCATCATGTACAAGAAAAGATTTCAAGTGAGAAAACTAATGGTTAAATGATAAATCAACACATGATTTATCAATCCGGCCATATCACATATGACCACACCAAAAACAAGCCGCCCGATCAATATACGGTATCCTATACACGCATTTTAATCGGGTCCATGCGCATATCGTATACGCGCACCACAACGTTTCGCCTAGACTAGGTAACTCCTTTGTGGGACTCTAAGACTCGTCAATACGCCGGCAGTGGGTGATGATCATATCAAGCACCCCCAAGCCGCAAGCGGTCAGATAAACGTAACGGCCACCCGGGTATTGAGCGATCAGAAGAAAACAAGCGAACCTTCTACAACTCCCGTCGAGCCAACCGGCAACACTACCGTATAGTCCGGTCTCTTCGTCAGATATGCTGCATATCGAGCCTAGGGATGGTTACGTCGACCCCAATAACTCAATAAGTCGTGCCGGTGAATGGTCTATAACAGATCGAGAAACTACTGAAAACACTTATCAGCAAATCTCAGCAGCCCTGCCCAGGGACTTACTAATATAACCAGTCGAGCACAGCACAGCATCAACTCCCAATACCGAGAGAGACGAAACCCCTCCTATCGCTCATCGCCTTCGTGTGTCTCGGGACTGTAGCCAACGGCCACCTGTTTGCACGACTCAGTAGAGCCGTGGTAGAGTGGCAATCAAAGTACAGTAGGAGAACACACAAGACTCTATGACGATCTCGGGTCTACTGACTAACCTGTACCAGTGTCACCTGAGAACTTCTATCCGACGATAGATATAATTCCATATAGGAGTTCTCGGTGAGTCCGTCCAGTGTACCCAGTCACCACTGAGCACCCGTATATGATCTTGATGTCAAACATCGATGAATGTGGGAACAATAATCGCCCATCGTATGGGTCTAGTATCATATACGTTAGTCTACTCTGGTATATCAATACCCCGTCTCGATATACCTACGACTAGAGACTTTCCAGGATATGCTTATAGACTACAGATGTCCCACTAGAATGTTCTCCTTCATAATCACAGTAGTCAAGCCGATATCCTTAGGGCTTTATCAGCATGTATGAATGAATAAAAGCATGATCAAATCAACATGTCAGATAAAGAAGAACCAGATAGCATACTATCATGTCGAGCAAGAATGTATACTGAATATATATACATGTACAAATACATCCACTATCATATAACGGTCTCTAGGGCATACATATATCCTACAGGTAATACCCTTAGGATGTGTACTTGACTACCTGGACTATGATGCGGATCATACTAGTGGGGACGTGGTAGTCCATAAGTACATCCTTCAAAGTCCCTAGTCGTGGGTGTATCTAGACGGGGCATCGATATACCAGAGTAGACTAGCGTGTAGCTTCTCGATCCATACAGATGGGCGATGGATGATCCTATATCCATTGGTGTTTGACATCAGATATGATATACGGGTGCTCAGTGGAGAATGGATATACTGGACGGACTCGCCGAGAACTCCCAGATGGTATTATACCTTACGTCAGATGGCAGTTCTCTGGTGACACTGGTACAGGTTAGTCTGTAGACCCAAGATCGTCATAGAGTCTTGTGTGATTCCCACTGTGCTTTGATTTCCATCATATCACGTCCAAGAGGGCGTGCAAAAAGGTTTCTTTTGGGTACATTCCCGAATCACATGGAGCCAATGAGCGATAGGAGGGGTTTCGTCTCTCCCGGTATAGGGAGTTGATGTTGCGTAGTGCTCGATTGGCTATAACAGGAAGTCCTTGGCCAAGGCTGCTTTTGGGATTTACTGGAAAGTGTTACCAGTAGTTTCTCGACCCGTTATGAGCCTCATATCGACACGACTTATCGAGTTATTGGGGTCTGACGTTTACCACCCCTAGACAAGATATGCGACATATCAGACGAACAGACCGGACTATACGGTAGTGTTACTGGTTGGATTCACAGGAGTGTGAGCGGGCTTGCTCGTTGATCTTCTGATCGCTCAATACCCTGGTGGCCGTTACGTTTAGCAGACCGCTTGCGGCTTGTGGGTGTTTGATATGATCATCACCTACTGCCGGCGTATTGACGAGTCTTTAGAGTCCAACACAGGGGTTTCCTGGCTCAAGCGAAACGAAATAGGAGCGCATATGAGATATGTGCGGGACCGAGAATAATACCAGTATGTGATACTGTATTCTATTCTCGCGATTTGTATCATCGGTCGGTTATATGTGATATAGCCGGGTTACCGAATCAAGTGTTGATTCGATATATTGGTACACTTGATATTAGTCGGTTATATGCGATATGACCGGATCGTTAAATCAAGTGTTGATTTAATGATTTAATGTATAATTATATATTTGATATATTACTTTACATTAACTAGTATTGGTTCACTTAAGATTGATTTTCTCACTTGAATGTGCACATTGTTTATATGTGATATATGCAAGTGTACATGTTTGTATCATGCTTGATGATACAAACAAGTTGTGTGTATGAGACTTGAACCAAATCAAGGTTAGATTAGGGTTTACTATTTTCCTAAGCATATAACAAAAGAGTGTGACTTTGGTCAAAGTTATCAAGCTTCATGAAGCTTGATAAACATTGACAAAGTCAACTCTCTTTGTCATTTGTTTAAGATATTAGCTAACCCAACCCTTAACCTTATGCTATGGTTAATTCTCTACATGAGTTAAGCATGATGGCTTAACTCAACCATGGTGCCATGATTAAAAGGATAAGTATTCATATTATTCTTTTAATTCATATGATTCTTTTCTTCTTCTTCATCTTCATCATGCTCACAAAAGCTTGAGAGCTCCAATGGTGCCATGAGAAAAAGAGTGAGAAATCCAATTCTAAAGTGAATCCACTTCCTATTTCTTCATCCTCTACCACTTGCCATGTTGTATAGGGTTTTCTCTTCATAAAGTTTTTGACCAAGTGAAGGAATAGCTTGAGTTTGAGTCTTCCCGACGTAGATCATCTTCGGCCTCGAAGTCAACGACCTAGCCCGCTTATTTCTCCGACGAAACCATTGCTAGAGTCCGGGATCCCGATGATCGCAGCGGAGGGACGTCAACACGGAGCTAAAGAAGTGGAGGACCGGATCTACAAAGGTTGTAATCCCTTTCACTTAGTAGCAAAGTCGTTTGCATGCATGTTCTTTCCCCTATCCTCTAGTTAACGATCTAGTTTAGGGTTTCTCGGCACCGGAAAATTTTAATTTGGCATGGTTGATGCCTTGTGGAACCTCTTGAGTGTGCCTAGTAACCCTACATTATTTTCTTTCATTAATCTCATTAATGAATATCCCATCATTTAAGTCCACCTAAACATCACAGATAAATATAACGTACGCTTATGCCATCCGCATTCGCCTCGATGTCCTCTCGTGCACCGTTAGGTTAGGTAACTAACGGCAGAGCAGGGCAGGGCAAGCGCGGGTGTAAAACATAAGTAACGTCTATATAATATATCATATATACTATATACAATATCTATCTGAACATATCATATGATCACATCACAGATAACGCAGCAGAAAATATCATATGAAATATTGGATATACTAGGACGTCCGTGTTTTTAATACGAGCCAGTATAAAACATGGATTCCACGGTCGCGATGAATAGCCAATCCCACACCCCTAGACCCCTACGAGAGCGGAAAGAAACCCTACCAATTCTAGAGTTAGGAGACCCGGACTCGACTCCTCGAGTTGGTCTTCCACTGGACTCCAGAACCCGGTTACTTGTGTCCTCCACCTTGGGTCTATCCTAGTGCGGAAAAGTAAATAATATACAAAAGGTGACATCTTCCGCAACCTGGAAGTGCCCCAATAAAAGAATATTACATACAAGTTTTTACATGAATGAAAATAAAAAACACTCGTTTCACATAAAAAACCCCGGCTATTCAAACACGACGATCCAATATAACATTACCAGCAACACATAACATCATATGTCATCAACGTAAGTAAATATGCGCATCCCAATTGTCGTTGACATATAGAAACGAAACCGGTGATATCACATATTACACTTACGGTAACAGAAAAGAAAGTGTAAAACTACAACAGTTGGAATCCGCAACCTTCATAGACATCGCTTGCCTAACCAAATGAATTCCTTAGGCATCGCATGCCTAACAATTATAAACCCCGCATTTTAGTCTCATTATCGAAAACTCTTTTCAATACCAAATCGGGCAATTCAACAAGATTCCCGACATCCAAAACGAACGCTCGTCGCAAACTTTAGTAGACTGCCGCACCCTCGATACCGTCGACGAAGTGCACCAAAGCGGAACACCGTTGCCGCGAGCACCCGAACGGATGCTTTTTGGCGACGGGGTTCTCCTACAGTCACTTGGTCGAGGCTAAGGGGTGTAGCTGTCTATTAAGTTTATCCGGCGAGTATCCGCGTACGCTACGTGATTGCGACGGACTTTTAATCGCATCGAAATTCCGTGGCAACCGATCAAGTGAGACTAAAGTGCTATGTTTATAACATTCATATTAGTTATCTCATAACTACTTATGGATTCCAAATATTGTATCACATTCCAGATAAATAGAAAATGTTAAACTTTCCGATCGAACAATCAAACACCCAAGTTTTCCCGAAACAGCTCAACATATGAAATAAGTTTAAAAACATCCACTTCATGCCACAGTAGCAACGGTCCAGCCGTAGAAGGGTCAAGCCAACGCCTCACATGTGGCATGCCGTACTGCCCCAAACCCTAAGGTTCAAAGGGCAGTTCGAGACGGTCACATAATCGAGTTAAGGTTTGTTGTCTTCTAGAGGGTTCATCGCGTTACTTGCACTACTCAGAACGTTATTAAACTACGGAAAAATCCAACAATTGGAAATTTTCCGGCAGGGGAAAAACTGGGTATTTATATCCGGTCGAACTTTTTAACATATTCTAAAATTACCCGGAAAAACACATAGACAAAATTAGACAATCTGATCGAATCTACGAACTCCCAATACAACCCAAAAAACTCAACTCTTGAGTGGAATTAAAAATTTCCCAGAAAAACATGACAAGAAAGGACCTAAGAATAAATATATGAAGTTTGAGGGACTAATTCACAATTTTGGCCGCGGAACCGCCGCCAAACCCTTGGTTTGGCCGCGGTTCCGTGGTCATATTTTTGAGTTAGGGGTCCGTACTTCACAGTAATTCTTATATTTTCCTGCTTAATTTTCTGAGCATTTTTAATTCACAAAAATCCACAGTTTGAAAAAATATACAGAGAAGGGTTTTGATCGGGGTTTCGTGGTTCTATCGGATCTCTAACTTCGTCTACACTTCGCCTAAAGCTCTAGCTAGGCTCTGATACCACTGTAGGGTTCTTTGGCACACCCATGAGGTTCTACAACTGATCAACCATGTCCAATTTAAATTTTTATGTGCCGAGAAACCCTAAACTAGATCGTTAACTAGAGGATAGGCGAAAGTAAATGAGCAAGCAAACTACTTTGCTACTAAGTGAATGGAAATACAACCTTTGTAGATCCAGTCCTCCACTTCTATAGCTACGTGTTGACGTCCCTCCGCTGCGATCATCAGGATCCCGGACTCTTGCGATGGTTTCGTCGGAGAAATGATCGGGTTAGGTCGTTGACTTCGGTGCCGAAGATGATCTACGTCGAGGCGACTCAAACCCAAGCTCCATCTTCACTAGGTCATGAAACTTTTGAAGATAACACACTCTACTACATGGCAAGTGGTAGAGGATGAAGAAATTGGAAGTGGGTTCACTTTAGAATTGGATTTCTCACTCATTTTCTCATGGCACCATTGGAGCTAGCAAGCTTTCATGAAGCTTGATGAAGATGAAGAAGAAGAAAGAAAATCAAAAGATAATGAAATAAGAATGAAACTTATCCTTTTAATTATGGTACCATGGTTAAGTTAAGCCCTCATGCTTAACTTGTCTATGTAAGTCCACGTTGCCCACCCCGGTGCTTGCGGGGAGGCGGAAAACGGAATAAAAATTGGAAATTTACTACTCTAGGCAACATGGACTAGACAAAGGAGGATCTTTGATAAACAAAGACTAACTAAAAGCTAACTAGATTTAGCTATAGGGTAGAAAGGTTATACCTTGGGCTTTATGTCCTTCTCTCCTTGCTCCTTGGAGTGTAAGAATGAGATCACCTTGTCGCCTTCTCTAGTCGAAGAAGGATCCACCCGAGAACCTCAACCTTCGGCTTCAACTTCAAGCTAGAAGTAACTAAAGTGCTAGAAGTGCTAATCCTAGAACCTTAGATGAGAGTAGAGATTACTATGGAGTGGTTTTTCTCAAGCTCAAGTGTTTCTCAACACATGAGAGGGGAGAGCTTGAGGAAGAGGAAGAGCAAGAGAGAGAAAGTATATGATAGAATGAGAGAATTATGAAGCATTCTCACATATATGTGTGAATTATTGTTAATTGATAATTAGTGAGATAATTTTCATGGCTTAATCAAGACATGACCATTATCATTTCATTTTTTATGCAAATTGTAAGGATCAAAGAGCATCTTTTATATGAAATGATGATGGTCAAAGTGTCAACCTAGGTCAACAAGTCAAGAATGTCAAATTGTCAACAACCCTAACCATGCACAATTATATTAAACTAATTATCAATTAATCATAATACACACATAAGCATTAGGGTTAATAAACTGACAATGGTCATTAACCCTAATAAAAGTCCTCTCCCTCTGTCTCAATCAACTGTGCATACGCACCCATATTCGTGATCCGAGGAACACGAACACAATGAGATAAAACCAATCCCAAATCATATACTAGGATCTGGCTTAAACCAAAGCCCACTAGTATAAGCTGTCCGGACAGCAAACGTGCATAAGTGCGCGGATGTGAACGAACCCTGTCGCAAAAACATGCGACCTCTACTCATTTTGCCTAAAGGCGAATAGCTCTCTGTGTGGGACTCTAAAGACTCGACACTACGCTGGCAGTGGGTTTAACCACAGACCGCAAGCGGCACTAGCTGTACGTAACGGTCCCCAGGTAGATGCCGATAAGAAGACTGACGAGGTGACCCCATCTGAACTCCTACTGAGCCTGTATGTGACAGTCTCCGTACAGTCCGGTCTGTTCGTCTGATACATCGCATGGCGGGCCTAGGGGGGCGGTGAACGTCAGTCCCCTAATAGCGGTACAAGTCATGTCGGAGTGTAGCCCAGAACACCCTGAGATAACACTGGGAACCTACCAGTATATCTCGCTTGCCCTTGCCAGGGACTACTCGTGTAATGGCTCTCCTGGACACAGCGCGATGTCAACCCCTAATACCGGGAGAGACGAATCCTGTCTAACCGTCACTGCCTCCAAGTGCTTCGGGACTGCACCCAAAAACTACCTGTTTGCACAACTCCTTTGAGCCATGGTAGGGTAGTAGTCAAAGTGCAGTGGGAACACACTCGAGGCGAAGTGATAGTGTCAAGTCAGCGGACTAAGCTGTACTCATGTCACCTGGGAACTGATAAGTGACGATAGGTATAATACCAACCAACAGTTCCCGACGAGTCCTGTCCAGTGTACTCGTAACCTAACGAGCACCCGCATACTATCTCAAGTACGACGTACTGACGGCTATGGGACAGACCGTCTCCCACGCTGGGATGAGAAGCGCATACGCTAGTCTACTCCGGAGTATCGATGCCCTGTCTCGATAGTCCAACGACTAGGGACCTGTATAAGGATGTGCTTATGGATTACCCAGCCCCCACGAGTGTGAGCGCCATCACAACGCTGGTAATCAAGCAATAATCCTAAGGGCTCTACTAATATGTATATAAGCGATATGATAAAAGAAACACATGCACATATTGAAGTAGAGACAAACCAAGTAGCATACTACCATTTCGAGCAAGATTGTATATACAACTGTGAATATCCCAAGCTTCCATCAAGTAATATACAAACTAGTATGATAAAGTAATGGCCTCTAGGGCATATACACTAACAATCTCCCACTTGCACTAAGGCCATGTACTGGCGTATCGAAGACCTATCATCTCGATCAGCCGCTCGAACTGAGTCTGGTGCAAGGCCTTGGTGAATGGATCTGCAGTGTTATCTTCTGAAGCAACCCTCCGAACCTCGATCTCCTGGCGATCCATGATCTCCCTGATCAGGTGATACCGCCTCAAGATGTGTCTGGATTTCTGATGGGACCTGGGTTCCTTCGCTAAAGCTATAGCCCCGTTGTTGTCGCAATACAGAGGTATTGGGTCAACAATGGACGGAACCACCTGAAGTTCTTTCAAGAACTTCCTCATCCAGACAGCTTCTTTTGCGGCATCAGATGCAGCGATGTATTCTGCTTCCATAGTCGAGTCAGCAATGGTTTCCTGTTTGGAACTCTTCCAACACACCGCCCCTCCATTGAGGGTAAAGACAAAACCCGACATGGACTTGGAATCATCCTTATCACTCTGGAAGCTGGAGTCAGCAAAGGCCTCAATCTGGAGGTCTTTTTCGCCATACACCAAGAACATCTCCTTAGCCCTTCTCAAGTACTTGAGAATGTTCTTTACCGCTATCCAATGTTTCTCCCCAGGGTTTGACTGATACCTGCTTACCACACTCAGTGCATAAGCCACATCCGGTCTGGTGCACAACATCGCATACATTATAGAGCCTACCGCAGAAGCGTAGGGTATAATAGACATGTGATCCCTCTCCAAATCAGTCTTGGGAGACATCTCTTTGGAGAGGGTGATCCCGTGACAAGCCGGTAGATTACCGCGCTTGGAATCTTCCATACTGAATCTCTTCAGTATGGTGTCGATGTACCTGGACTGTGAAAGTCCTAATATCCTCTTGGATCTGTCACGGTAGATCCGGATACCCAGAATGTATGAGGCATCACCCAGGTCTTTCATGGAGAACCTGTATGACAAGAACCCCTTGACAGATTGTAGCATAGGAATGTCATTTCCTATTAAGAGAATGTTATCCACGTATAAAACGAGGAATACTACAGTTCTCGCTACAAATCTACAATAGATGCATGGTTCATCTGTATTTTTGATAAAGCCAAATTCCTTGACCGTCTCATCAAAACAGATGTTCCAACTCCGCGATGCCTGCTTTTGTCCATAAATGGACTTAAGCAACTTGCACACCTTTCCGCTGCTCCCACTCTGAATGAAACTGTCACGACCCAGAATTGGCCCGTAACGGCCCTAATACTACGCAACGCCTAAAGACGCAACATAGTAAAAGAAAGCCAAACCCAGAAATCTAAACCAAGAAAAATACGGAAAAGATAATATAAGTTTAAAACCATTGAAATCGCAACCCAAATTCTTTAAAAGTCTTACTTTCTTTCCTTTAAAATTTTAGCAACACTCCTTTTTTTGTAAAGACAAGTTAAGAAGAATGCAACAAAAAATAATGACAGTAGAGAAAAAGGCTGTATATAAAAGACATCAAATCCACAATAATACACATAACGTCCTCACCAAGTCTCTATGTCAATAATACAATAGTAGATGGAGAGAGAGTACAATATACAACGAGGGTACAATATGAAATACAGATAACCGTCTAACCCACCTAAGCAAAATGGTACTGTGAGCTGATGCGGTATCTGTAGCAAAAGATGGTAGCTGGATAGCTGGATAAAGGAATAGCCTGCCTCGACTATTCTGGGGAACAACCTGAAACACCTGTGGCACAACGGGGGTGAGTTGCCAACTCGTGAATAGTATAAAACATATGCAGGTAATCGCAGGAATGCACGTACAGCATGAATCTAAGATATGCGATTACAATAGTAATAATATGTCATGAAATGCTGAAATAAGTAGAGTACACTAACAGGTACAATCAATATATGAAGCAATAGTAACATGACAAAAGTATTCAATAGCTATGCAATAGAGATATGAGAAAGCAGATATGCAACTATCATAAGGGTACACTACTAGTACTACCAATATATGAATCTGTGCATAAGGTAGGTAAGGGTGAGGTATAGGGTGGAATATGTCATTTCCCACGGAAACCTGACGTCGTGGCAGGATCACAATCCATCAAGATACTCCAATCCCAAATCCTCAAACCGGCCCCCACATTGGGCTGTCACAAAATAAAAGTCTCGCATCACCTCAATGTACAATATCGAATAGCTCTCCTATATCTCGAATGTACAAATCACCAATCACATAGGTATATCCAATGTCCAATCCCAATGAATCACCTAGTATCCCAAGTCCAATCTCAAGTAAGTTTCTAGCATCCTAAAGGTAAATATATGTACAGAAATAATTGATGGGGGCAATACACATATATTAGTGTCCCATACCACTAATATTGGTGTAAAGGTATATATAACAACGGCTAAATCCCCTGTTATATATACAAAAAGGGGTTAAAGAAATATCATGAAACCATGTGCCAAGCATCGGCACAGAAATCCTCGTATATGGGGCATCCGTCAGTCCGGATCAGCCCACGGGGTCCGTCTGCAGTGTCGGCCCTCAGCCTCGACAGTACAGGTCATCCCGCATCCACCTCTCTACTCTGGCCAGTAGCCTCCAGACAACTGCCAGGTCCAAACAATCACCGGTAGGTACTCGCCCGTCTCCAGGCTCAATCGGCAAACCCATCGATCTTCTTGCCGAGGGGAACCATACCGGGCCCCACCAAGTACTCTCATACGGCAACCACACATCGTATGGAGCATAAAATCAGCACCGATAAAACTCATGGGGGACGCTCGAAGTATCATATCAAGGGAACCGGGTTGTTACATGTATGCATAATTTCATGAACTCCCGCGGTTCCCAAATCCCGAAAACCTCATATAAAATCCAGATAAACAATGCATGAATCCAGGAATAAATGTATGCGATATATCTGAATGCGAGCGAGTAAACACAAGTATATAGCTGAACCAGATGTATGCGAAATCATGATAAGGTACAGCTAAGTAACATCAGTAAATGTGAATATGCTACAACAACTGAATATGTATCTAACATACAGGTGTAGCAAAGTATAGGTATCTACCTATAAGAACTGATGTCGTATACCCCCCTGGGTATAAGTAACATATGTAGGAAATCCCTACCGGTATAGGTAAAATATGTAGGAGGTATACCTGTAGCTGTATCGCAAAGTGAAAATATACCTATCACTAAAGGTATGATACACTATAGGTATACCGATAAACTAGATGTCAAGTGTGGCAAGCAATGGTAGCTATAAGGGGTAGTGTGTGACATGGCAATTATTGACGGTGTGTGTGTAGCATGCAATCCGTGCTCGTGCAACATGAACCGTCAATAATGTGTGCAGTGTCCTACTGCTGCTAGTCACAGTATATAGCCATATCTAGGAAATGCAGTAAGGCGCAATTCTACAATGAAGTAGAATGTGCGACAGGTAATTGAATCCTAGCCCAGACGCATAACGCCATGCGGGCGATTCCCCTGTAGATGTTAAATCTACTCACCTAAACTCCACGCGGGGTGAATCCTATCATCTGCTCCCCCCTGTAGTGGTGTCTGTAGTCCCTGTCTGCAAACCTGCAAATAAGACATGGAAATCATATATAAGCTACATATCTCGCGAAACGCGATATCGAATCGAAACGAGAAACTCGCGTCGCGAACTAAACGCGCGTGTGCACGATACACTGAATCGTGTGTGTACGCGTCTAAAACCATCGCGACACGCCGCGATACGCTGGATCACAGAACCCACTCGCGTATCGCGTGTATCGCGCAAACACAACTAAACACAAAAGCGACATATAGTCCCAGATTTTCCTACAGGCAAGATATTACAAAACTAGACATGTCAAAGACCTAGAAAGCACAGCAGGGAGCCCTACACAAAACCCCAACACCCATGCTCTCCACTAGGCCGCAAATTGCGGCCAAAACCAGGAAATTGGCGGCCAGAGTTAGGAGTTTGGGGGTCGTCTTCTGGTGGTGTATCCTAGACCTAGGTATCATGTCCCAGTTTTCCCAATTTTTACCTGAAGGCATCGGGTCTATAGCAGATCACAGATATCCAATAAAACACTTTAAAATCACCAAATTGCACAATATGGGAAATCTATGGTATTTTAGTGAAATCTGGGGATTTCTCAGAAGAAGTGGCCTTACTAACACTCAATTAACCTAAGGTAGCTAACACAATTCACAAATTACCACCATTCCACTCAAACACCATAATTTAGCACAAATTAGCTAAATTAGCACTAATCGAATAAATCGATGCACAACCAAGCAAACCATGCAATGGGGTTAAGGAAATATACCCACTGAACCCTAGAAGGCAGGTGAAGGTGTGGAGAAGAGCTCCTGCGAGAGCTGGGGTCCCTGTTGCTGTTGCTGCTGCCTGCTGATCCTGTTCCTGCTGCTTCTGTTGTTGCTGCTATTGTTGTTGTTATTGTTGCTGTTGTTGTCTTGGTTGTTGTTGTGAATGAAGATGATAAGGATGCTGATGATGTTGAAGCTGCTGCTGATGGTGAGGGTGATGCAAGCTGCTGCTGCTGTTGATGTCTTGGTTGTTGTTGTTGATAAGATGATGATGATGAAGCTGATGATGGTGAGGATGCTGCTGGGGCAGCTGCTGCTGCTGCAGCAAATGTATGTGTGTGTGTGTGTTTGAGAGAGTGAAAGAAAAGAGAGGAAATGAGTGAGAAATGAGAGAAAACCAAACCCCCTCCCATTCTCTTTCTCTTCCCTCATTAAATGAGGCATGGGCAAAGCCATAATGCCCATGCTCTCTCTCTCTCTCTCTCTCTCCCAAGGTCAACCAATCAACCATACAAAAGTCCCATTTAAATTCATTTTCCAAATCATTTTAATTAAAACCAACCATAACACTATTAAACCCAAAACATCTAAACAAATCAAGAAACTAACCTAAAGAGAATGGGTTAATTTATCATGCTTGCTAAACATGGTCTAACCCCAAAAACAACTCTAGTTATCATGCACAAGTGTGTGTGCGCCTAACAAAATTCTAATAAAATACACATTAAATAGGATAAAATATTTAAAACTTAATTTGGTAAACTTTTATTAAAAACTATATATTAAAATATAATTAGCTACAAAACACATTCTAAGGTGTTACAATCTCCCCCCCTTAAAAGAAATTCCTCCCCGAATTTAAAAAAAAAAATAATCCGATACGCATACCTTCAAGAGAAGATTAAAATCCTCAAATCTCGTTCGCAGCCTCCCAAGTGACTAACTCACTATACGGCTACGTCCAAGGAAACCCTTCACAGATGGCAAGACTCTTGACCGATGTTCCTCCACCTGCCGAGCCATTAACACACATGACTGCTGGTGAACTAAAGATCGCGTCCAGCTCAATGGTCTGATGCCAAATCATGTGAGAAGGTCATGAAGGTAATTGTAAGGTATTATCACAAGGAATACGGGATGAAAATCCAATAATCTGGGCGGAAGTGCCAATTTAAAGGCAACGAAACTAACTCGCTAATAGGATCTAAAAGGACCTAAAATCCTGGGATAAGCTTTCCAACATCCAACACACCATTCATCGGAAGGTCCATAGGAATACATGATCTGTCCTACGAACTCGAGTCTATGACCAACACCATCGTCATAAGACCTCAGTTCGAAATGGACAATCCCCATCCTGACCTAACACAACTGGACCGTCTCCGAAATCTCTAGACTAGCTGGGGTCCAAAGTCCTACTTACGCAGAGTCAGAAAACAACAGGCTGGCGATCGACACGATCTAACCCCTAAGCCTAAGGGTGGCCAATTGGAGTGTCTCCTGATAACATCTATCGAAGGAGAACCCTAACGATGGCGGGTGACGATCCCAACTGCTGACGACAAACACACCACTTAAACAAACAACTGAGCACTGAGTATAACCGGATGACCAGAATCCGAATGGAGTCACACCCTATCCAAACTTGGGTAGAAACCATAACGAAATTCATGGAGATCTGCCCCCATTCCTGCTTCGGAACGGAAAAAGGTTGCAATTCTCCAGCCGGCCTCAGATGCTCGACCCAAAGCACACAACAAGGCAGACACTTGAAACGAAACCTGAAACTTCTCTTTACATCCCTGTCCACTCGTAACTATCTCACAAGTCACGCCAAAGCTGGTGGAACTTGAATGCATAAAAAGAGTTGACAGATGTGCATGCTCTAGGATTTCACGCCTCTACCCGATGAAACTAGGTACACAAACGCGTCCCTAAGTTAGCACATCATTGTCACAAATCAAGGTCTCTGAATCATTACCCAGCCGAGTATGCTCAAGTATCGCTAACGAACGAGCTTCGGTGGGCAGTGTCTCGCGAAAACGACTTAAGAAAAGTGGTCGAGCGCGGACATGAGCAAGCTGTCCCCTCCGTAGAGACGAACTAAGCTATACTCAACGATCACACAAAAACTGTAAATCTGCAGAAGACCATCACAACAATCCAAATCTGCTGCAGGAAGATGTACATTAAGCTCTAAGGGTCCGTGGAAAATCTGACACGACTCTCAACAAGAAGTGTCTCCAAATTTCCAACGCAAAACCACCGCGGCCATCTCCAGATCATGAGTGGAATATCCTCCTCGTACTTCCTCCAAATGTAGGGAAAGCAAAAGCGACGACTCTGTAGTGTCACATCGGTACACCCTCGAGCCCACTCAAGAAACATTACAGTTAAACAACAAGGTCGCCCGAACCAAAAGCAAAGAAAGACTGATGCAGTTGCTAACTGAATCTTCAACTGCTGAAAACTCCGTACACATGCCTCAGTCCAAAGAGAAGAAACCTCCTTACTGGTCAATTCAGTCGACGGTGCAGCACTACTCTAGCAATCCTGCATGAAACGGTGGCAAAAACCCTGCTAAGCCCAACAATCCGCGGATCTCCGTCCTGCACACAAGTCTGGGCCTAAGCTGTACGGCCACGATCTCCCTCGGAACCATACGGAACCGTCTCCCGCGACTACAAGACCTAGGAGTCAACACAAAACAAGCCTGAAGAAACACCCTAAGAATTAGCAACTGCTGGTGCTCTCCCAGCATCTGCATAACAAATCCTCAGTGCTACTCCTGTCCCTCAAGACACATTAAATAGACCAGAGTGTCGTAAATAACACAACAGAAACTGGTCGAGGAACGGCCTGAAGAAATCTGGTTCATCACATCTACGAATGCTGCTAGGACGACAGTGAATCCAACGACTCACCGATACACACAAAGCCCATAGCACGCACAAGGCAGTCTTCGGAATGCCATCATCCCGAATCCGCAATAATGATGACCTGATCTCGAACACACTTAGAAAAATGTCTCGCACTCTGGAGCCGATCGAAGAAATCGCCACGGCGAGGTGAAGGATACCTATCCGCACCGTAAGCCGGTTCAATTGACGATCCGTCGATACGCAACCCTAAACTGCCGTCTTCCTCCTCGAAGAACAGAAATCGGAGCTCCCAAAAGCGAAACACTCAGACGCACAAAACTCCGCAAACCAAAACTCTGCAGATGATCCTTAAGCTCCCTCAGCTTCGCCGGCTCATCTGGAACAACGTCGGAAAGACTCTCGCACGAAAAGAACCCGGTCCAACAATCCCACGGTGGCTCCGGTATTACGAATGAACGCCAAGAATCCACGCCATCTCCTCAGTAGCCGACTAGCGAAAAAGGCTGAATTCAAGCTGTGAGAGGCGGCCCAACTATCCACCTGCACAACAAGAACTGACTTGCCGGGGAAAACAAAACCTAACTTGCTTCCACACGGTCGTCCACAGACGCCTAACACGTAGTTAACCAGTCCGTGCCCAGGAGAACGTCAAATCCAACTTCTCTAGAAGGATCAAAACGACGGAGGAATCTCTACCTCCCATCCGATTGGCACAAAACTGAAATACGTGCCGCGCAACAAAAGAATCGCTGACAGAAATTTAAACAACTACGACTAATCTACCCAACCACGGTACAAGCAAGAAACAAGCAAATACACCAAGAGAAAATATAACTCAAGGGTACCTGAAAACTCCATATTGGACGTCTGCGCGTCCCGATGAGTAGAAGCAAACTCCTGTGTCTGCCCTCTACTCGCAGCTGGATGAACTCCTCTGGTAGCCTGAGCCCTCTGAGCAAATCTTCCACGTCCACAGCCCCTCTGAATACGATCCTGACGCCGTGCTGAGGAACAATCCCTGACGAAGTGCTGAAGGCTTCCGCATCGAAAACATCCACGTGCTGACTGCTGACCATCCTGGGGATGAGAGCTGAACGACTGTCCTCGTCCCAAGTCTCTGCTACTCCCGTAGTGGCCACGAAATCTGTCTCGACGACCGAACCTCTGTCTCTGGGCTGGTACGCTGGTACGAGTCCTCCACTGTCCTGGAACTCTCTGAGCCTCTGAAATATGTGCCTCGTCAACTGGGGCTGCAACCACTGGTGCTATGTAGGTGACGGACTGCTGCATGCTGATCGTAAGGGACAGCTGAGTAACAGGGGTGACAACCTCCTGTCGTAGCTCCTGAACGACATCAACCAAGGAACTCATCGTCTGGCGGAACTCCTGCATCTCTACCAAAAGTCTATCCACAGTATAGATCGTAGGCTGATCCGTCTGCACCTGTGCAACTAGAGTGCCATCCTGGTCAGTGCTCGTCTCACCCGAGCTAACCCTGACCTCGGCCCTCGCTGCATCACTCTGAGTCCCCATAGTCATCGGCGGCAAGGCTATAAATAGATATAAGATGAGATTCGATAAGAATGAGGAAATCGAATCTCAAAGTTATGAATCATCAAGGAAGGAATGTCAAGCAAATTGTACTTAGGTCACTTAATGCAAGGTACCGCGCTGTGGGTATGCTGCAGACATACACACACTACGTTACTCTGCTTAAGCTACCTACTCCATCATACTAAGGTCATCCTACACTCCGAAAGGTAAAACCTAACGCTCTGATACCAACTTTGTCACGACCCAGAATTGGCCCGTGACGGCCCTAATACTACGCAACGCCTAAAGACGCAACATAGTAAAAGAAAGCCAAACCCAGAAATCTAAACCAAGAAAAATACGGAAAAGATAATATAAGTTTAAAACCATTGAAATCGCAACCCAAATTCTTTAAAAGTCTTACTTTCTTTCCTTTAAAATTTTAGCAACACCCTTTTTTTGTAAAGACAAGTTAAGAATAATGCAACACAAAATAATGACAATAGAGAAAAAGGCTGTATATAAAAGACATCAAATCCACAATAATACACATAACGTCCTCACCAAGTCTCTATGTCAATAATACAATAGTAGATGGAGAGAGGGTACAATATACAACGAGGGTACAATATGAAATACAGATAACCGTCTAACCCACCTAAGCAAAATGGTACTGTGAGCTGATGCAGTATCTGTAGCAAAAGATGGTAGCTGGATAGCTGGATAAAGGAATAGCCTGCCTCGACTATTCTGGGGAACAACCTGAAACACCTGTGGCATAACGGGGGTGAGTTGCCAACTCGTGAATAGTATAAAACATATGCAGGTAATCGCAGGAATGCACGTACAGCATGAATCTAAGATATGCGATTACAATAGTAATAATATGTCATGAAATGCTGAAATAAGGAGAGTACACTAACAGGTACAATCAAAATATGAAGCAATAGTAACATGACAAAAGTATGCAATAGCTATGCAATAGAGATATGAGAAAGCAGATATGCAACTATCATAAGGGTACACTACTAGTACTACCAATATATGAATCTGTGCATAAGGTAGGTAAGGGTGAGGTATAGAGTGGAATATGTCATTTTCCACGGAAACCTGACGTCGTGGCAGGATCACAATCCATCAAGATACTCCAATCCCAAATCCTCAAACCGGCCCCCACATTGGGCTGTCACAAAATAAAAGTCTCGCATCACCTCAATGTACAATATCGAATAGCTCTCCTATATCTCGAATGTACAAATCACCAATCACATAGGTATATCCAATGTCCAATCCCAATGAATCACCTAGTATCCCAAGTCCAATCTCAAGTAAGTTTCTAGCATCCTAAAGGTAAATATATGTACAGAAATAAATATGATGGGGGCAATACACATATATTAGTGTCCCATACCACTAATATTGGTGTAAAGGTATATATAACAACGGCTAAATCCCCTGTTATATATACAAAAAGGGGTTAAAGAAATATCATGAAACCATGTGCCAAGCATCGGCACAGAAATCCTCGTATATGGGGCATCCGTCAGTCCGGATCAGCCCACGGGGTCCGTCTGCTGTGTCGGCCCTCGGCCTCGACAGTACAGGTCATCCCGCATCCACCTCTCTACTCTGGCCAGTAGCCTCCAGACAACTGCCAGGTCCAAACAATCACCGGTAGGTACTCGCCCGCCTCTAGGCTCAATCGGCAAACCCATCGATCTTCTTGCCGAGGGGAACCATACCGAGCCCCACCATGTACTCTCATACGGCAACCACACATCGTATGGAGCATAAAATCAGCACCGATAAAACTCATGGGGGACGCTCGAAGTATCATATCAAGGGAACCGGGTTGTTACATGTATGCATAATTTCATGAACTCCCGCGGTTCCCAAATCCCGAAAACCTCATATAAAATCCAGATAAACAATGCATGAATCCAGGAATAAATGTATGCGATATATCTGAATGCGAGCGAGTAAACACAAGTATATAGCTGAACCAGATGTATGCGAAATCATGATAAGGTACAGCTAAGTAACATCAGTAAATGTGAATATGCGACAACAACTGAATATGTATCTAACATACAGGTGTAGCAAAGTATAGGTATCTACCTATAAGAACTGATGTCGTATACCCCCTGGGTATAAGTAACATATGTAGGAAATCCCTCCCGGTATAGGTAAAATATGTAGGAGGTATACCTGTAACTGTATCGCAAAGTGAAAATATACCTATCACTAAAGGTATGATACACTATAGGTATACCGATAAACTAGATGTCAAGTGTGGCAAGCAATGGTAGTTATAAGGGGTAGTGTGTGACATGGCAATTATTGACGGTGTGTGTGTAGCATGCAATCCGTGCTCGTGCAACATGAACCGTCAATAATGTGTGCAGTGTCCTACGGCTGCTAGTCACAGTATATAGCCATATCTAGGAAATGCAGTAAGGCGCAATTCTACAATGAAGTAGAATGTGCGACAGGTAATTGAATCCTAGCCCAGACGCATAACGCCATGCGGGCGATTCCCCTGTAGATGTTAAATCTACTCACCTAAACTCCACGCGGGGTGAATCCTATCATCTGCTCCCCCCTGTAGTGGTGTCTGTAGTCCCTGTCTGCAAACCTGCAAATAAGACATGGAAATCACATATAAGCCACATATCTCGCGAAACGCGATATCGAATCGAAACGAGAAACTCGCGTCGCGAACTAAACGCGCGTGTGCACGATACGCTGAATCGTGTGTGTACGCGTCTAAAACCATCGCGACACGCCGCGATACGCTGGATCACAGAACCCACTCGCGTATCGCGCGTATCGCGCAAACACAACTAAACACAAAAGCGACATATAGTCCCAGATTTTCCTACAGGCAAGATATTACAAAACTAGACATGTCAAAGACCTAGAAAGCACAGCAGGGAGCCCTACACAAAACCCCAACACCCATGCTCCCCACTGGGCCGCAAATTGCGGCCAAAACCAGGAAATTGGCGGCCAGAGTTAGGAGTTTGGGGGTCGTCTTCTGGTGGTGTATCCTAGACCTAGGTATCATGTCCCAGTTTTCCCAATTTTTACCTGAAGGCATCGGGTCTATAGCAGATCACAGATATCCAATAAAACACTTTAAAATCACCAAATTGCACAATATGGGAAATCTATGGTATTTTAGTGAAATCTGGGGATTTCTCAGAAGAAGTGGCCTTACTATCACTCAATTAACCTAAGGTAGCTAACACAATTCACAAATTACCACCATTCCACTCAAACACCATAATTTAGCACAAATTAGCTAAATTAGCACTAATCGAATAAATCGATGCACAACCAAGCAAACCATGCAATGGGGTTAAGGAAATATACCCACTGAACCCTAGAAGGCAGGTGAAGGTGTGGAGAAGAGCTCCTGCGAGAGCTGGGGTCCCTGTTGCTGTTGCTGCTGCCTGCTGATCCTGTTCCTGCTGCTTCTGTTGTTGCTGCTATTGTTGTTGTTATTGTTGCTGTTGTTGTCTTGGTTGTTGTTGTGAATGAAGATGATAAGGATGCTGATGATGTTGAAGCTGCTGCTGATGGTGAGGGTGATGCAAGCTGCTGCTGCTGTTGATGTCTTGGTTGTTGTTGTTGATAAGATGATGATGATGAAGCTGATGATGGTGAGGATGCTGCTGGGGCAGCTGCTGCTGCTGCAGCAAATGTGTGTGTGTGTGTGTGTGTTTGAGAGAGTGAAAGAAAAGAGAGGAAATGAGTGAGAAATGAGAGAAAACCAAACCCCCTCCCATTCTCTTTCTCTTCCCTCATTAAATGAGGCATGGGCAAAGCGATAATGCCCATGCTCTCTCTCTCTCTCTCTCCCAAGGTCAACCAATCAACCATACAAAAGTCCCATTTAAATTCATTTTCCAAATCATTTTAATTAAAACCAACCATAACACTATTAAACCCAAAACATCTAAACAAATCAAGAAACTAACCTAAAGAGAATGGGTTAATTTATCATGCTTGCTAAACATGGTCTAACCCCAAAAACAACTCTAGTTATCATGCACAAGTGTGTGTGTGCCTAACAAAATTCTAATAAAATACACATTAAATAGGATAAAATATTTAAAACTTAATTTGGTAAACTTTTATTAAAAACTATATATTAAAATATAATTAGCTACAAAACACATTCTAAAGTGTTACAGAAACCCTCTGGCTGGTCCATATAGACATACTCCTCTAAATGTCCATTTAGAAAAGCGTTGTTTACGTCCATCTGCCAAATCTCATAATCGTGGAAGGAAGCAATGAAAAGAAGGATCTGAATGGATTTCAGCATAGCTACTGGAGAAAAGGTTTCGTCATATTCCAACCCAGGTCGCTGACGAAAACCCTTTGCAACCAGTCTAGCTTTATAGGTCTCAACCTGTCCATCTACACCAATCTTTCTTTTGAAGATCCACTTGCATCCTACGGGTTTTACCCCATCTGGAGCAATGTCCAACGTCCATACTTTGTTGGTGTACATGGACTCCATTTCGGTCCGCATTGTATCCAGCCATTTTACCGAGTCGACGCTCTGAATGGCTTGCTGGAAGCTAGTAGTCTCATCACAATCTATGATGCAATCCTCTCTATCCCCGTCTATGAGAAAACCGTAGTATCTCTCGGACAGATGAGACTGCCTACTACTCCTGCGGAGTGGCGTGGGAATGTCCTGATCTTTCAAACCCTCTGGTTCTACTAAGCTTTCAGTAATAGCTTATGGTTCTGGAATTTCTTCCAGTTCTATTGCGCTCCCACTTATTTCCTTTTCTAAGAACTGATGTTCCAGAAAATGGGCATTACGAGAAACAAGGACTTTTTGTTCCTCTGCGTAATAGAAAAGATACCCCCTGGAGTTCTTTGGGTATCCCATAAACTTGCACAGTACTGAGCGTGCCTCTAGTTTATCCGTATGCTGCTTTTTGACATAAGCTGGACATCCCCAAATCATCAGGTATTGAAGATAGGGTTTCTTCCCACTCCATAACTCATATGGTGTGGTAGGCACAGTCTTAGTGGGAACTCGGTTAAAAAGGTATGCAGCTGATTCTAGCGCATATCCCCAGAACGATCGCGGTAACTCAGCGTTACTCATCATGGACCGTACCATATCCAATAGGGTTCGGTTCTGTCTCTCCGATACACCGTTATGTTGCGGAGTGTATGGAGGAGTAAGCTGAGAGAGAATTCCATTCTCTTTTAAGTAACCCAGGAACTCAGCACTCAAGTATTCACCACCTAGATCAGATCTCAGTGCCTTGATACTTTTGCCTGTTTGTTTTTCAACTTCATTCTTATATTCCTGGAATTTCTCAAAAGCTTCGGATTTATGCTTCATTAAGAAGACATGTCCGAACCTTGAAAAATCATCCGTAAAAGTAATGAAGTAAGAATAACCGCTTCGTGCATGAGTAGACATTGGACCGCACACGTCACTGTGTACGAGTCCCAAGAGCTCGCTCGCTCTTACTCCGTGTCCAGTGAACGGAGTCTTTGTCATCTTTCCTTTGAGACAGGATTGACAAGTTGCATACGATTGATATTCGAACGGATCCAAATATCCTTCTGCATGTAACTTAGTCAACCTTCTCTCATTGATGTGACCCAGTCTACAATGCCATAAGAAAGTTTTATTGATTTCTGGAGACTTTCTTTTGTGTGTATTCTGGACATTGAAAATCTATGGCTGGTTTAATACGTATATACCGTTGTTCAATGTACCTGACCCAATCAAAACTTGATTAAGGTGAATGTTCACTACATTACTTACAAATGCAAATTCATAACCTTCTTTAGATAATAAAGATACAGAAATGATATTACAGGTTGCATTTGGTACATAATAACAACTACGCAAAACCAAAAAGTGTCCATCCGACAATCCCAGGTGATAGTCCCCCACGGCCTCAGCATCCATGCTAGCACCGTTTGCAACTCTGAGGGTCATGTCACCTGCCTTTAAAACTCTACGCTTTCTCAACGCCTGCAAAGAATTACAGATATGAGATCCTGATCCGGTATCCAATACCCAGGATGTAGAGTTTATTGATAGACAGTTTTCAATAACATACACACCTGAAGCTGAAGCCGCAACTCGCTTCAAATCCTGGGTTCTGGCCTTCCAAGCCTTGCAATCCTGTTTCCAGTGTCCACTTTTGTGACAATAGAAGCATTCTTCCTTCCCCACCAGCTTTCCCGCTACCTTTGTTGCCTTTTCTTTTCCCTTCGTATCCACTTTACTGACACCGCCTCTTGGTTTGGCGGGGGCTTTCTTCTTCTTACCCTTGGCTTTCGCCCTGGATCTAGAAGAGGAAGATCCTCCTACAAACAAAGTGGATGTCTCCCTACCCTTCTGTAGGGTGCCCTCAGCACTCCTCAACATGTTCAGAAGTTCGGAAAGTTCAACCTCCTTTCCTTGCATGTTGAAGTTAAGGATAAACTGAGCGTAAGTGGAAGGAAGGGACTGGAGAATCAAATCAGTATAGAGTTAATTCTCCAACATGGTCCCAAGGTCAGCGAGCTCCTCTATGTAGCCAATCATCTTAAGCACGTGTTCTGCTACCGATGATCCGACGACCAATCTTGCCGAAAATAGCTTCTTCGACACTTCGTATCTGGCAATACGAGACTGCTCTCCATACAGTTCTTTTGTATGGATAAATATGGACTCTAGGTCCATATTCTCGTGCCTCCTCTGATGTTCGTTGTCCATCGAGGCAAGTACGAGGCATTTGGCCTTCGCGCAATCTATCTCCCATGTCTTACGGATTTCTACATCCGCGACGCTGGAGGTCGGACCTGGGACAGGGGGAGCTTTGGTTGTAAGGATATACCCCAACTTATCGTAAGTGATTGCCATCTTGACATTCCTGAGCCAATCTTTGTAGTTTGGCCCTGTCAGTATGTTTTTATTTAGTAATAACTTAAGTCCGGTCATGTTGAATGGTCGCTGCAATTAGGAGAGAGAAAAGAAACACTTTACCATGATGCTCTTGCAAGATTAGAGTGGTTTTTAGTTTGTCTAAACTGGATGGCTCCCACTGTCTCTCGAATCCCTTCTCAAACCGTAAAGAAAGGATTAGTCGGGATCAATCTCACCGTACAATACTTGCTTAACCGTTCAGCCAGGCCAGTGTCGGTACTTCGAGGGAGGTTTTTCAACACTTTCGCGAAGTTCCTTAATTAGGTAACCTCTTTTCCCTGTGGGCGTAGCCCCGCTAACACCTTTCTAGACACCTACTAAGTTTATAACATTGATCGTTAAGTGAGAGTTTTCCCGAGGAGTAGCATATACTCACAGTAGGATCGGGATCCAAATATCATTGCGTGATAAAACCGAAGGAATCCTACTAGAATCATCACACTCCAAATGGTATGCAGCTCTAGCAAGTTTCAGTGGTTATGAAACTCCCGATGTGGATTTTTGCCCCATGCTCTTATGACCTTGGCGTGAGGTCAAAATGTCATAAGTCACATGTCAAGTTCTTCCCATCATTATCCCGGTTAATTTGAACCCACCCGTACCTACCCTTGACGTAGGCCAAAATGGCAGTACGACTGTCTCAAACCAACGCATTCTATCTATGCAACAGATAAATATCCAGCAGCTACCAATCACTATGCCTTGGCGTGAGGTCAAAATACATAGCTTGAATACTACCGAACATTTAACTGAAATGATAGAGGGCTACGAATGGTTTTGACGAAACCGTGAACGTAGTGAACTTGATATAATCGATGGAACGAGATAGCTTTTAAAAGGAGTGGTTCAAGCTCCGCGTTTAAAAGTTTAGTTTTGAAAAGAACCGAGTGGTTTTCAAAGTGTTCCAATCGACTTTTACTTGGTTTATTTTCTTGCATTAGTTCTTTTAATGCGTCCCATCATTTAATCCTACCATTGCAGAAAACAACCAAAATATGACGTACGCTTATGCCATTCGCATTCGCCACGGGGCCCCGTCATCACCCGTTAGGTTACTTAACTAACGAAAGAGCGGGGGCTGGGCTAGCGCGGCTGTAAAACATAAGCAACGTATAAATAGTTATCATATATAAATATATAGCAATGATAGACATTACAGATCACAGATGAATATATTGGATATACTAGGAATCTGCAGTCCGTTCGAGCCTGCATCGAAAAGCGGATTACACGGTCGCGGTGAATAGCCAATACCCCACCCAAGACCCCTACGGGTGCGGAAAACTACCCGCCAAGTACCCGAAGCGAAGCAACCTCCCTCAACACCGTGAGTAGGCCACTCGGCACTTCGAGATACCCGGTAGTTTGTGCACCCCCTCCATGGGTCTATCCTAGGAGCAAAAATAGTAAAAATAATTATACAATGACGGCTACAACCCCGACCCGGTTGTGCGGCTAAACAAATAATAATACATCAATTTACATATTACATGAATGAAAGAAAAAGAAACACTCATCTCACATCCACCCCGGCTATTCACCCGCGATAATCCAACGCATTCATATACACATACCATCAACAAACACAGATCACAGATATGTATAACCCCCACTAATCGACATATAGCGATTAGCCGACGTTCAATACATATAAACATCACAGATATAACCCATTAGTCAAAGTGTAGTGAAGTTCGATCAAAAATACGGATTTATAGGCCCCCAAAAACAAATTTCTTTTCTGGAAAACCTGGGCACAAATAAACCATCTTAAAAATCCCAAAACCAAGTCATAAGAACACTGCACCAAACCCGGTCCAGAACAGACTCAAAACGGCCGCGGTTCCGCGGCAATAGGCATGCTTTTGCCATGGAACCGCCGCGCTTTGAACAGTTCACTTGACCGTATTTGGTGTGCTTCTTCACAAAACCCTGAGATAATTTTTGAAGTATGATTTTTTATTTTTAGAGCAGAAAAAATTTCAACAGAAACTTAGGGTTTTGTATTTTTAGTCTTGTGATTTTTTTCCGATTGAACTTCCATACACTTTACTACCTAGCTAGTTTATGTTTAGTTAGGCTCTGATACCACTGTAAGTCCACGTTGCCCACCTCGGTGCTTGCGGGGAGGCGGAAAACGGAATAAAAATTGGATTTTTACTACTCTAGGCAACATGGACTAGACAAGGGAGGATCTTTTCTAAACAAAGACTAACTAAAAGCTAACTAGATTTAGCTATAGGGTAGAAAGGTTATACCTTGGGTTTTATGTCCTTCTCTCCTTGCTCCTTGGAGTGTAAGAATGAGTTCACCTTGTCGCCTTCTCTAGTCGAAGAAGGATCCACCCGAGAACCTCAACCTTTGGCTTCAACTTCAAGCTAGAAGTAACTAAAGTGCTAGAAGTGCTAATCCTAGAACCTTAGATGAGAGTAAAGATTACTATGGAGTGGTTTTTCTCAAGCTCAAGTGTTTCTCAACACATGAGAGGGGAGAGCTTGAGGAAGAGGAAGAGGAAGAGAGAGAAAGTATATGATAGAATGAGAGAATTATGAAGCATTCTCACATATATGTGTGAATTATTGTAAATTGATAATTAGTGAGATAATTGTCATGGCTTAATCAAGACATGACCATTATCATTTCGTTTTTAATGCAAATTGCAAGGATCAAAAAGCATCTTTTATATGAAATGATGATGGTCAAAGTGTCAACCTAGGTCAACAAGTCAAGAATGTCAAATGGTCAACAACCCTAACCATGCACAATTATATTAAACTAATTATCAATTAATCATAATACACACATAAGCATTAGGGTTAATAAAATGACAATGGTCATTAACCCTAATCAAAGTCCTCTCCCTCTGTCTCAATCAACAGTGCATACGCACCCGTATTCGTGATCCGAGGAACACGAATATAATGAGATAAAACCAATCCCAAATCATATACTAGGATCTGGCTTAAACCAAAGCCCACTAGTATAAGCTGTCCGGACAGCAAACGTGCACAAGTGCGCGGATGTGAACGAACCCTGTCGCAAAACCATGCGACCTCTACTCATTTTGCCTAAAGGCGAATAGTTCTCTGTGTGGGACACTAAAGACTCGACACTACGCTGGCAGTGGGTTTAACCACAGACCGCAAGCGGCACTAGCTGTACGTAACGGTCCCCAGGTAGATGCCGATAAGAAGACTGACGAGGTGACCCCATCTGAACTCCTACTGAGCCTGTATATGACAGTCTCCGTACAGTCCGGTCTGTTCGTCTGATATATCGCATGGCGGGCCTAGGGGGGCGGTGAACGTCAGTCCCCTAATAGAGGTACAAGTCGTGTCGGAGTGTATCCCAGAACACCCTGAGATAACACAAGGAACCTACCAGTATATCTCGCTTGCCCTGGCCAGGGACTACTCGTGTAATGGCTCTCCTGGACACAGCGCGATGTCAACCCCCAATACCGGGAGAGACGAATCATGACTAACCGTCACTGCCTCCAAGTGCTTCGGGACTGCACCCAAAAACTACCTGTTTGTACGACTCCTTTGAGCCGTGGTAGGGTAGTAGTCAAAGTGCAGTGGGAACACACTCGAGGCGAAGTGACAGTGTCAAGTCAGCGGACTAAGCTGTACTCATATCACCTGGGAACTGATAACTGACGATAGGTATAATACCAACCAACTGTTCCCGTCGAGTCCTGTCCAGTGTACTCGTAACCTAACGAGCACCCGCATACTATCTCAAGTACGACGTACTGACGGCTGTGGGACAGACCGTCTCCCACGCTGGGATGAGAAGCGCATACGCTAGTCTACTCCGGAGTATCGATGCCCTGTCTCGATAGTCCAACGACTAGGGACCTGTATAAGGATGTGCTTATGGATTACCCAGCCCCCACGAGTGTGAGCGCCATCACAACGCTGGTAATCAAGAAATAATCCTAAGGGCTCTACTAATATGTATATAAGCGATATGCTAAAAGAAACACATGCACATATTGAAGTAGAGACAAACCAAGTAGCATACTACCATTTCGAGCAAGATTGTATATACAACTGTGAATATCCCAAGCTTCCATCAAGTAATATACAAACTAGTATGATATAGTAATGGCCTCTAGGGCATATACACTAACAGTGTAGAGAATTGACCAAGGTATTAGGTTAAAGGTTAGGTTAAAGAATTATCAAAAGAAATGACAAAAGAGTGGATTTTGTCATGGTTTCTCCAAGCTTCTTCATGCTTGACAACTTTGACCAAGTTCATTTCTTTTGTTAATTCTCTTGATAAAACAATAACCTAATCTTAAACTTAATCTTGATATAATTCTCATACACACAACTTGTATGTATCATCAAACATGATACAAACACATGTACACAAATATATATCATATATACACTTATGCACAAACTAGTGAGAAAACAAATCTTAAGTGAACCAATACTAGTTAATGTAAAGTAATATATCAAATATATAATTATACATTAAATCATTAAATCGATACTTGATTTAATGATCCAGTCATATCGCATATAATCGACTAATATCAAGTGTATCAATGTATCGAATCAACACTTGATTCGGTAACCCGGCAATATCTTATATAACCGTCCAATGATACAAATCGCGAGAATAGAATACAATATCATATACTGGTATTATTCTCGGTCCCGCACATATCTCATATGCGCTCCTATTTCGTTTCTCTTGAATCAGAAAACCTCTGTGTAGGACTCTAAAGACTCGTCAATACGCCGGCAGCAGGTGATGATCATATCAAACACCTATAAGCCGCAAGCGGTCTGCTAAACGTAACGGCCACCCGGGTATTGAGCGATCATAAGATCAACGAGCAAGCCCGCTTACACTCCTGTGAATCCAACGAGTAACACTTACCGTACAGTCCGGTCTGTTCGTCTGATATGTCGCATATCTCGCCTAGGGGTGGTAAACGTCAGACCCCAGTAGCTCGATAAGTCATGCCGATGTAAGGTCCATAACAAGGGTGAAACTACTAATAACTCTTACCAGTAAATCACTGCAACCCTGGCCAGGGATTTCCAGTTATGGCCAGTCGAGCATAGCGCAACATCAACCCCCAATACCGGGAGAGACGAATCCCCTCCTATCGCTCATTGCCTCCATGTGAATCGGGACTGTACCCAAAAACCACCTGTTTGCACGACTCAGTAGAGCCGTGGTAGGGTGGAAATCAAAGCACAGTGGGAGACACACAAGACTCTATGACGATCTCGGGTCAACAGACTAAGCTGTACCAGTGTCACCAGAGAACTGCCATCTGACGTGAGGTATAATACCATCTGGGAGTTCTCGGCGAGTCCGTTCAGTGTACGCAGTCTCCACTGAGCACCCGCATACCATCTCTGATGTCAAACACCAATGGATATGGGATCATCCATCGCCCATCACATGGGTCGAGAAGATATACGCTAGTCTACTCTGGAATATCGATGCCCCGTCTCGATATTCCCACGACTAGGAACATTGAAGGATGTACTCATGGACTACCCAGGCCCCACTAGTATGATCAACATTATAGTCCTGGAAGTTGAGTACACATCCAAAGGGCTTTATCAACATGTAACAGAGAGACAGAAAGTATACATGTTAAGATAAAAGCAACCAGATAGCGTACTATCATGTCGAGCAAGAAAGTCCTACCTATATAGGTCCCAGCATCCACTACAATATACATCCTATGTACAGTAATGGCCTCTAGGACATACATATAACTAACAGATAAAGCCCTTAGGATCTGTACTCGACTACTGGGACTGTGATGAGATCATACTAGAGGGGCCATGGTAGTCGATGAGTACATCCTATAACTGTTCCTAGTCGAGGGTATATCGAGACAGGGCACTGATACACCAGAGTAGACTAGCGTATACGCATCTTGACCCATATGATGGGCGATGGATGATCCCATATCCATCGGTGTTTGACATCAGAGATGGTGTATGGTTGCTCAGTGGAGACTGGGTACACTGGACGAACTCGTCGAGAAGCCCTAGATGGTGATATACCACACGTCATATGGCAGTTCTCCGGTGACACTGGTATAGGGTAGTCTGTAGATCCGAGATCGTCATAGAGTCTTGTGTGATTCCCACTGTGCTTTGATTTCCACCTTACCACGTCCAAGAGGGCGTGCAAAACGGTGGCTTTTGGGTGCAGTCCTGAATCACATAGAGGCAATGAGCGATAGGAGGGGATTCGTCTCTCCCGGTATAGGGAGTTGATGTTGTGCTGTGTTCGATTGGCTATAACTGGAAGTCCCTGGCCAGGAATGATATAGAGATTTACTGGTAAGTGTTACTAGTAGTTTCTCGACCTGTTATTAGCCTCACATCGACACGACTTATCGGTTACTGGGGTCTGACGTATACCACCCCTAGACTTGATATGCGACATTTCAGACGAAGAGACCGGACTGTACGGGAGTGTTACTGATTGGATTCACAGGAGAACGTACAGGCTAGCTTTTTGATCTTCTGATCGCTCAATACCTGGGTGGCTGTTACGTTTAGCTGACCTCTTGCAGCTTGTGGGTGTTTGATATGATCATCACCTGCTACCGGCGTATTAACGATTCTTAAGAGTCCAACACAGAGGTTTCTTGGCTCAGGCAAAACGGAGTAGTGGCACATATGTGATATGCGCAGGACCGAGGATAATGCGATATGAGATACCGTATTATATTCTCGCGATATTTAGATATGAACCGGGTCATCAGATCATGTGTTGATTCGATGAATCGGTACATGATATATTAGTCGGTTATATTCGATATAGCATTAGGGTTAATATGGAATCAGTCAGTCAAGCTCTTCTTATCACAAAGATTCTCAATGAAAGATCTAGGTGATGCCTCCTGCATATTGGGAATCATGATCTATAGAGATAGATCTAAACGGATACTGGGATTGTCCCAATCCAGGTACATTGACACCATACTAAAGAGGTTTAGTATGGAAGAATCCAAGCGTGGGAACCAACCCACGATCTCTGAACTCACTCTTTCCAAAGAGATGTCTCCTAAGACTGATTTGGAGAGAGCTCGCATGCAAGGGATACCCTATGCTTCGGCAGTAGGCTCTATCATGTATGCGATGCTATGTACCAGACCCGATGTAGCATACTCACTAAGTGTAGTGAGTCGGTATCAAGCAGATCCTGGAGAGAGTCACTGGACAACTATGAAGAACATTCTCAAGTACTTACGAAGGACTAGAGACATGTTCTTGGTGTATGGTAACGGAGAACTCCAGGTGGAGTCCTTTACCGATTATAGCTTCCAAAGTGATAAGGACGACTCTAAGTCGCACTCGGGTTTTGTCTTTACCCTCAATGGAGGGGCGGTATGTTGGAAGAGTTCCAAACAGGATACCGTTGCAGACTCGACGATGGAGGCTGAATACATCGCTGCCAACGATGCTGCCAAAGAGGCTGTCTGGATAAAGAAGTTCATTAGTGAACTTGGTGTGGTCCCATCCAATGAGCATCCAATACCTCTGTATTGCGATAACAATGGAGCTGTGGCTTTAGCCAAGGAACCCAGGTCCCATCAGAAGTCCAGACATATTCTGAGGCGGTATCACCTGATCAGGGAGATAGTTGATCGCCGGGAGATCGAGGTCAGGAGAGTAGATACGAAGGACAACACTGCGGATCCACTCACGAAGGCCATTCCCCAGATACAGTTTGAGAGATTATTCGGGATGCTAGGTATGAGATACTACAACAGCTGGCCTTAGTGCAAGTGGGAGATTGTTAGTTATGTATATGCCCTAGAGGCCATTGTTGTACATATGATGTATATTATGATGGATGCTTGGATATATATAGAGAGGACTTTCTTGCTCGTCATGATAGTATGCTATTTGGTTTCACTTTATCTTAACATGTTGACTTGTACTGGTTTACTGTCTTACTCTCACATGTTGATAAAGCCCTTAGAATCTGTACTCGACTACTGGGACTATGATGAGATCATACTAGTGGGGCCTTGGTAGTCGATGAGTACATCCTATAACTGTTCCTAGTCGAGGGTATATCGAGACAGGGCATCGATACACCAGAGTAGACTAGCGTATACACATCTTGACCCATATGATGGACGATGGATGATCCCATATCTATCGGTGTTTGACATCAGAGATGGTGTATGGGTGCTCAGTAGAGACTGGGTATATTGGACGGACTCGCCGAGAACTCCCAGATGGTGATATACGACACGTCAGATGGCAGTTCTCCGGTGACACTGGTACATGGTAGTCTGTAGACCCGAGATCGTCATAGAGTCTTGTGTGATTCCCACTGTGCTTTGATTTCCACCTTACCACTTCCAAGAGGGCGTGCAAAACGGTGGCTTTTGGGTGGATTCCCGAATCACATGGAGGCAATGAGCGATAAGAGGGGATTCGTCTCTCCCGGTATAGGGAGTTGATGTTGTGTTGTGTTCGATTGGCTATAACTGGAAGTCCCTGGCCAGGGCTGATATAGAGATTTACTGGTAAGTGTTACTAGTAGTTTCTCGACCTGTTATGATCCTCACATCGACACGACTTATCGTTTACTGGGGTCTGACATATACCACCCCTAGACTTGATATGCGACATATCAGACGAAGAGACCGGACTGTACTGGAGTGTTACTGATTGGATTTACAGGAGAACGTATAGGCTAGCTTGTTGATCTTCTGATCGCTCAATACCTGGGTGGCTGTTACGTTTAGCTGACCGCTTGCAGCTTGTCGGTGTTTGATATGATTATCACCTGCTACCGGCGTATTGACAATTCTTTAGAGTCCTATACAGAGGTTTCTTGGCTCAGGCAAAACGGAGTAGAGGCACATATGTGATATGCGCAGGACCGAGGATAATGCGATATGAGATACCGTATTATATTCTCGCGATATTTAGATATGAACCCGGTCATCGGATCAAGTGTTGATTTGATGAATCGGTACATGATATATTAGTCGGTTATATTCGATATAGCCGGATCGTCGGATCAAGTGTTGATTCGATGATTTAATGTATAATAATATATATGATATATTGTATTACATTATCTAATATTGGCTCACTTTATTAATTCATTTTCTCACCGGATAATACATTGATATATATGCGATATATGTTAATTGTATTATTTTTCTTTTGTTGCAAATATATAATATATATGTGATATATATTATTGCGACATGATATGATTAATAATGGAACATGTTTAGTAGGGATAAAGCAAGGTTAGGGTTTGTTCGGGTTAGCTCTTTCTTGCACATTCTAGAAAGAATTCCTTTTGTCATGAGAAAGATATTATGTTGATATTTATCCATGACTCACTCTTTAACCTAACCGAACCCTAGCCCTAGTTTATTCTCTACAAAGGTTATCCTAGTCATTCTTGACCATGGTTCCATGATTAATCATATACTCTTTTCTATTATTCATCACAAAAGGATTATCTCATTATTCATCATCTTCTTCTCTCTTAAGCTTTGAGAAAGCTCATTAGATTTTCCTTTTGTGATGTTTTCATGTGAGAATTTGATATAAAAAGATAGCATAAATACTACTCCATCATCCTCATCTAATCTAGCCCATTAGATTAGGGTGTTCACCTCATTAGAGTGAGAGAACTTGAGTTATAGCAACTTTGACGTAGATCATCAGAGAAACGGAACACTACAAGCTAGCATGGATCGTTCGAGTCGTGGAGCCTCTCTTGAGTCCGGGAGATAGTGGATCGTGGCGAAAGGATTTCTACTCGGAGCTTATGAAGCGAAGGAGCGGACTACAAAGGTTGTAATCCCTCACACTTAGTGGTAAAGATGTTTACTTGCATGTTAAACCCTAATAATCTAGCTAAGATCCCGGCTTTGGGTTGTTCGGCACATCTAAATTTTTATTCGGGCATGGTTGATGCCTTATGAACCCTCACAAGAGTGCCTAGGAACCCAACAGTTGATTTGTATCGTTTATGTCCGCGACTATTCATATATCTATCCCCTTTTTGACTTGTGTGTGCTTCTAGGATCGGGTGCAGAGGCGTCGGTTGTGGCGCGGAAAAGGCAAGGCTGAGATCGGATCATATTAGCCGATGCATCCCGGTGAATAGATGTATACATCTATGGGGGATCGTCTGGATGGCGCGATGCGCCCAATAGTCAGGATTACTAGTAGTGCTTGTATTTATATGTGTAGTCTCCTAGTCATCCATCTTATTGCATTGCATCATCTTCTTACATATGATATTTTTACCTAGGACACTTGCACCATTACCATTGGTTCATGCCGCACGTGCACTATTCATGTGAACACACACGCCATTGGTAATTGCTGCGTCACGAGCACTCTAGAACTTGTTTAAATCAGTATCTGAACATCTCATTAATTATGATATGTAACTTGTTGTATATTCATTTCATTAAGATAGATACATAAGATTGCTAGTCATATGTATATACCTCATTGCATCATCATCCATGCATCGTTTTCTAGTCACACATCGTATATCACATTAGTGATACTATGGACATTCATCTTCACCGACATGTTTACATAATGTGATTCTTCTTGAGGATTTCAGTACTTGTGAGATTTCTGGATTTTGGGGAAAACAGCAAGAATTTTATAAACTTATTATCCTTTTAAAAATGCAAGTTACAGTTTCCTCATGATATGATGTATATGTCGTCCACCATGAGTTTTCCTGATTTCTGTTGGTTGTAGAGACCTGATTCGAGGAGGAGGATGAACCGTCTCGGGTACATGGTGGACCCGGTACGGTACCCCGGGGCCAGAGTGTTTTTGTGGGTATGACGATGAGCCTCAAAGGGGCGGACTACCTACCGGTGATGTCTGACGCGGCGGATATCCGGAGGATACCAACGTGGTCATGAGATTTGATGATATGGGCCGATCCGGACCGACGGAGCACGAGATATTGAGATATTGAGATATTGAGACATTGAGATATTGAAATTATAAGACATTGAGATATTGGGATATGTATATATGGTGTCAATGCTTGGCATGGATTTTCTGTTGATTTCATTGATGATACTTCATTTTATTGCACAACGGTTTTTTTAAGATAAGAATAAAGATTTTCTCGTACAAGACTTGTTCAGGTTTCGTGTTTGATTATGCATTCATGTTGCATTCATGTTAGTACATCGTATCATATCGATATGCGTATGTTGAGACGCATTTGCGTGCATGCTTACGATAGCCTTATTAGATGTTACTTACTACTCACGAGTTGGCAACTCACCTCCGTTGTGCCACAGTATCTTGCAGGTCCGACCCGTCAGCACAGTAGCGGCGGGCGCACTTCCTTATTTCGTTCATTTTGCTTGGACTTGCGGCATTTCTCGTAGGTGGGTTGCGAGGATATTTTATTCCATCATGTATATTATTTTGTATCTAGTATACTCCATCTACCCTTGTATATTGGACTAGACGGTGAGAATCATGAGCCTTGTATTTGTGGTTTGGTGTCGATGCTCACTTGAGCCGATGTGGTGTTTCTCATTTCTTGCTTCGGATGCTTATTTCGCACTTTTGATATACATATTGGATGTGGTTGTGATTCCGCCATTGGTGAAGAGCCAGCTCCTACTTGGGGATTCCTTTATTCATTATTTATATGTATTTTCATGTGTTGTACCCGTTTGGAGGCCAGTATTTGTTAGTTATGTATATGCCATAGAGGCCATTGTTTTACATATGATGTATATTATGATGGATACTTGGATATATATAGAGAGGACTTTCTTGCTCATCATGATAGTATGCTATTTGGTTTCACTTTATCTTAACATGTTGACTTGTACTGGTTTACAGTCTTACTCTAACATGTTGATAAAGCCCTTAGGATCTGTACTCGACTACAGGGACTATGATGAGATCATACTAGTGGGGCCATGGTAGTCGATGAGTACATCCTATAACTGTTCCTAGTCGAGGGTATATCGAGACAGGGCATCGATACACCAGAGTAGACTAGCGTATACGCATCTTGACCCATATGATGGATGATGGATGATCCCATATCCATTGGTGTTTGACATCAGAGATGGTGTATGGGTGTTCAGTGGAGACTGGGTACACTGGACGGACTCGCCGAGAACTCCCAGATGGTGATATCCCACACGTCAGATGGCAGTTCTCCGGTGACACTGGTACAGGGTAGTCTGTAGACCCGAGATCGTCATAGAGTCTTGTGTGATTCCCACCGTGCTTTGATTTCCACCTTACCACGTCCAAGAGGGCATGCAAAACGGTGGCTTTTGGGTGCAGTCCCGAATCACATGGAGGCAATGAGCGATAAGAGGGGATTCGTCTCTCCCGGTATAGGGAGTTGATGTTGTGCTGTGTTCGATTGGCTATAACTGGAAGTCCCTGGCCAGGGCTGATATAGAGATTTACTGGTAAGTGTTACTAGTAGTTTCTCGACCTGTTATGAGCCTCACATCGACACGACTTATCGGTTACTGGGGTCTGACGTATACCACCCCTAGACTTGATATGCGACATATCAGACAAAGAGACCGGACTGTACGGGAGTGTTACTGATTGGATTCACAGGAGAACGTACAGGCTAGCTTGTTGATCTTCTGATCGCTCAATACCTGTATGGCTGTTGTTGCGCCACGGCAGCGCCCCGGCCGTCTATCTGAGGCCAAAATGCGGAATAAAAATTTTCTTATCTTGGAAACTGGCGCTACCGCGGACAAAGAAAACCCGGATCGTGACCATTAACCGATACTAGCTATCAAGAGAAAGGGTGAGAGATATACCGAGTGATCCGAGTCCTCCGGTCTTCTCGTCATCGTCCCGATCTCCCGCGGAAAGTCTTGTCTCCACATCGTCGCCTCCTCGCCGGAAGGGCACCACATCGTCTGCATCTTTTACGGGCTCCCACCTCAATACCGAGACAACTCGGGCACGAAGCTGGCAAGTCGACGTGCCCAAGATTTGCTGTAGAATGTAGTGTAGAATCATAGTCTCTATTGGGGTGGTGAAGTTGCCATGGAGGGAGAAGGGAATCATGAACTTTGGAGAGGGTTTCTGGTGGCAAGAAAAATGAGATGAATGATAATTTTCCTAACCAAAAATGAAATCAACCATTCCCATCTCCTCATCAAAGTGGCCGGCCATAAATATGTGAGAATGGTGGAGGAAAAGCAAAAACAAGAAGGAAGGTGAGTGTAGGATAAAGGTGGAGGGTGACCACATCCAAATACAATCATAACAAACTCACATCAACTTTTAATCAAGAATGAAATCCTTTCGCATCATGAATAAAGCAAGTGATGTAAAGAGAATAAAAATGATGATGGTCAAAACATAATCCCACATATGCAAGAAACCCCCTCCCCAAATGTAATTTGCAAAACTGCAAATTACCCCCTCCATCGGAAAAGTCCGGCCGGGAAAGAACAAAGGAAAACTGGCCGGAACGGAATGCAAACTGGCAACTCCAGAAAACTGGTCCCGTAATAAATTACAGGAAAACCCGGATACTGTGCATACACACCCGCATCTGTATTCCGACCGGATACAAATGCAATGAGACAAAATCTACATTGTACTAAACTAGGATCCGGCTTAAGCTAAAGCCGGCTAGTAATATCCGTCTGATCCTGATCCGTGCAATACCGCACGTATCTGATCGAACCCTGCCATATAACCATACGGCCACTAGTACTAACCGTCCGATCCTGATCCGTGCAATACCGCACGTATCTGATCGGACCCTGCCATATCTCCATACGGCCTCTACAACGTTTCGCCCGAAAGCTTGAGTAACTGAAAGTGTGGTGGACTCTAAAGACTCGTCAATACTATGGCTGTGGATTTAACCACTAGCACGTCAGAGGTATTAGCCAATACATGACGGGCCACCAGCTATTGACCAAAAGGGACGTCGATGAGCGAACTCATCCTGATACCCTACTGAGCCTGTCAGTGACAATATCCGTACAGTCCGGTCCGTTCGTCTATGAGCATCGCATGTCGGGCCTAGGGGGTTGGTAAAAGTCAGACCCCCAAAAGCGGTACAAGTCGTGTCGGAGTGTAGCCCAGAACGCCCTGAGATACTACTGGAATACCTACCAGTAAATCTCCGGCCTCGGCGAGGGCTTTGCGTAATGGCTCTCCTAGACACAGCGCGACCTCACCCCCAATACCGGGAGAGACGAACCCTGAAGATCCGCTCACTGCCTCCAAGTGGCTCGGGACTGTACCCAACTAAAACCTGTTTGCATGACTCCTTTGAGCCGTGGTAAGGTAGTAATCAAAGTACAGTGGGAACTCACACGAGACAAATGACGATCCCCAGGTCGATGAACTAACCTGTACACATGTCACCAGGGAACTGCTATCTGACGTCTGGTATAATCCCAACTGGCAGGTTCCCGGCGAGTCCTGTCCGGTGTACTCATAACCCAATGAGCACCTGTATACATCTTAGGTGAACCAACTGACACCAGTAGCTTGTGAGACCCGCCACCGCCCCTCGTCGGGGTCTCGACTGTATACACTAGTCTACTCTGGAGAATCGATGCCCTGTCTCGAAACTCCCACGACTAGGGACCTTTTAAGGATGTGCTTATGGACTACCAGCTCTCACGTATATGATCGCCATCATACTGCTGGTAGTCAAGCAAGAATCCTAGGGGCTCTATCAACGTGTAATAGCAACATGTCAGGTCACCTAAAGCAGTATACGATGATAAAGGTAAACCAGATAGCATACTATCATTTCGAGTAAGACTGTCCTACCGGGATAGGTCCTCCCTCAATCATTGCAATCACGTGCCTGTGATCCAATAATTGACTCTGAGGGCAATATCTCCAACAATCTCCCACTTGCACTCAAGGCTAATTATTGCGATGCCGCATACTCACAGCCCGTGTGATACCGAACACCCAACTCCTCTACTAGTCAGTCTCACAAAGATCGTTTGCGAAACTATTGCGTTCGAGGAATAGCCTCAGTGAGTGGATCCGCTGTGATGTTTCTTTCTATGTCTCTCTATATCTCAAGTTCGCGGAGAAAGCCATCTCCCGAAATGAGCAATACCTGTCTTAGAATGTCTGGATGTCTGATGGGACCTAGCTCATAAATGAACTCCAAATCCAAACTTCTTAGACTGTATCGATAACTGAACTTAATCAGTACCCAGCGCCATGCCTCCCTCAGTATTGCCTTGGATCACCTGTCCAAAATACTGCCCCTCGTCAGAAGGAGAAACTATAACTCTGACAGCCACTCTGCCATCCATGTCACCTTGGAAGCCTGGAATGATAACCGTCTCCTAAAAGAGGCTGTCGTTATCACATCCCTAGGACACGCACTTATGTCCTAAAACTGCTTCCGATTGTTCCTCCAGGATTGGATTAATATCAACTTATTGCATCTACTGCAAGAACAACATCTGGTGTGGTACTTGACATCTCATGATTGACTCAATTGTTTAAGCAAGTGATCTTTCAATCATGCGTATCCCTCTCCTCTTTAGTCTGTAGGACACCTTTAGAGAGGGTGACTCCATTACCTGCAGGTGTACTACCATGCCAGGAGTCGTCCATTCTAAATACTCATAGAATGCTGTCAAGGTACCCAGATTAGGAAACCACCCAAATCTAGATCTAAAGCCATAGATCTAGTAACCAGAATGTCTGATATAATGTCCAAGTCCTTTGTGGAGAAACCACTGTGTGACGACCAAAGTATAACCGATCGTAGTATAGGAGTTTCTTTTCCTACTATATGTATGTCATCCAAATACCAGGATATCACACCCTACTACCTTCTCAACAGATCCTTCCCCTATTCTGATGAAGTCAAACCTATGACTGTCACGTCAGAAATAGATGATCTATCTCCGCTACATCTGCTTTAGTCTATAAGTAGACATAAGCTACCTGTCCACCAATGCTTCCGCTGCTCCCACTGACTACGACAACCCTCTGGCAGAGTCATATAGACGTACACTTCTGAAGCTAGTTCAGAACGACGCTATACTCATCCTCCTGCCGGGTCTCGCGGCCTGGAACAACAGCAATGGCAAGTGTGGGTAAACAAGAACTTCCTTGTCACCGTCCTTGAGGCTACCGGAGTACCTTTCGGGTGCCTGAAGTTACCCACCTTATCTGCGGATTGGCCAATGGAATGTCAAACAAGATTGAATCTTTAGGTTCCTTATCAAATCTTCAGTAATCGTTTGCGGTTCTGGAATCACTTCCAGTTCTACCATACTCCCACTACTGTTTTCTAAAAATCCATTTCTTTTAAAAATGTGGCGAGTCAAGAACAATATCTCTATTGATCTTCCAGATGGTAGAAAGTCAACCCTCGTCATAGCCTGGGTCAACCCGCAAACAGCCATTACAGAAACGTGCCTTGAGTTGTCCAGTGTCTGGTTTTAAGCATAAGTCGGACAACTCCCCGTACCTTAACATCGTTAAGATATGAACTGTTCTATATCCAGGCACTGATTCAATTGAACCAGATTCAAATCATGCAGCTATCTCCAGTGCATGTAAACTAAATGGAAGGAGGCCGATCAGCGTTACTCAACTTAGGAATGCTTCCAATTATGAGTAACCTGAAAGAGAAGCAATTTCTCTTAATCATTACTATCAACTGAACACCATACACAAGTATCTACATCTTCGATCATTTTGAAGAATCCCGATACTTGCTACACCTGGTTCTCTACTCTATTCAAATACCTATAACTCCTCAAAACTTAGACCCTGTGTTTCTACGAAACACATGTCTAAGAATTAGAGAAGTTAAAAGTAAACAGAATATAGTATGAGGACCAACCCCTCTGTCCTTATGGACACTAGACAACATACAATACTCTGTATAAGTCCGCTGAGTCTAACAACTCTTTCACTGTGTGTCGTAGGTTGAAAACTGTACTTATGGTTAAGAAGAATTACACCGCTGTTTAATGCTCCTTACCTAACCATCCACTGATATAGGTAAATGTCATAGATATAATTTCAAAAGGGTACATCTCACTCTATAAAAATAGACGTACAGATATATCATTTTGAAATTGGTGCATAGCAACGGATATTCAAAACCAAATATTTGCCGACCGGCAAACAGCCCAGATGATCTCCTCAAATATCACTGATTACAACGAATCCCGATATAATGAGGATGATTACCCTATTCCCAATAACTTACTCCCACTCATCATCTGTAAAACCATACAGATGTGAGAATCATACCTGGTAAATACATACCCTGGAGCAAGTGTCCAATCGGGAAATTAGTTTTCTTTTAACATTACACAGTGAAACTGAAAAATTGAAATGTTTCGGTGGCGTATTCCGGTATTCTTAGTAATGCCTCTTCCATTATCCAGATTCACAACTGTAACCGTATATCTCTTTTCCATCTGTCCAAATCCCTTTATATGTCTTTAGTCATTACCGTCTGCACACCCCTTTAGGCCAAATGGTTTTCTTCCTTCCCTACCATTCGGCACTAGCCTATGGTTTGGAAGAAGACTATCCAATAAGCAAAAAAGGTGTACTGTCCTAATCCTAGGAGCACTCGCTAAGCGAGAGAAGGTGAAGATAAAAGACAACCGAATAAACCTTATTCCTATTTCTCCTGAACCAGAATCCATCCCCGAACTGGAACAAGTTCCTTTCGAGTTCGTATATAACCATACGATGGAGTATCCAAATAAACTGTGGATCTTCGTAGTGATACGGAGTGTCCTGGAGAAATACAAAGGTGATTTAGGATTGGCGAAGAAATACTTGGTTCGGTCGTGAATAGCAGTCACAATTTACTTTGCCCTCTTACTAATCCCTTGCTTTGTCTTAACTTAATACCTTCTGCACACCATCGTTATGCTAATTGGTTTTCTTCATTCCCTACCGGTCGGCACCAGCCTAAGGTTTGGAAGAAGACTATCCAATTTGCGTAATAGGTGTACTATCTCCTAAACCAAGGAGTACTCGCAATGAGAGAAGGTGAAAAGAAAAGACAACTGAATAATCCTATTCGTTTTCTCCAGAACCAGAAACCATCCTCGAATTCCTTCGAGTTCGTATCTAACCATACGATGGTTTTGTCCAATGGAAGTGGACGTTCGCAGTAATGCGGGGTGTCCTGGAGAAAAGGGTAAAAGTAGGAGTGGCAATGAGGTCTGCAACTCTGACAATCCAAAAGCCAGTGTTAAGAAGGTTCGGTCAACTTGGTCACTGAGTCATAATCTTAGGGTTGGGTCAAAGGTCGCAGCCAGAGAGAGAGAAAAGAAACACTCAGCGTGCACTCTAACCTAGATCAGAATGGTTAGCAATTTATCTAATCAGGAAACCTCCCACTGTACCTCAAATTCTCCTCCAAACCTGAAAGAAGAATTAGTCGGGGTCACCCGAGGAGTAAACTAACTCATCAGTAGGAATCGGGATCCAACTATCATCGCATGATAACTTGACGGAATCCACTCAAGTCACCACACTCCAGAAGGTATGCGCATGCCTGGCAAGTTTCAGTTCTTTTGAAACTCCCGATGTGATTTTTACCCCTAGGACCCAAGTGACCTTGACACAGTCAACAAATCAAAGGGTCCTAGTCAAGTTCAACCCGTCATTATCCTGGATTGCATTAAACCCACCCGTACGAGCCCTTGACACAGTCAACAAGGCCGCACGACTGTCCTAACCAATCCCATTAATATGCTGCAAGCAAACACTACTTAGCTACCGCACACTACGCCTTGACACAATCAACAAACGCAGCACGAATACTAAGTAATACTTGTAAGAAATGACGGAGGGCTACGTCTAGTTTTTGGCAAAAAACTTTTAACGTAATGAACTTGATATCGTTGAAGGAACTGCATAGCCTTTTATAAAAATATAGTGACGAAAACCTTTACTAAAGAGGTCACTCCCGGTGAAGGGATCTCGGCTCTTTCCCCGTAGAATGAGGTGCAGGATATTCCAACTGAATACCACGATGCAAAGCAAAAGTAATCGGCTATAGTGAAGTTAATGCCCTGACGCAAACTTCTGTCCAAGGGGTCACTCCCGGTGAAGGGATCTCGGCCCTTGCCTCGTCGACTGAGGAGCAGGATATTCCAAATGAATACCACGATGCAAAACAAAAGTGAATGTCCTTGCAATAACAGCTTTTTGAAAAATGTTCCAACAACATCAGAATAGGTTTGTTTATCTTGCATTGATCCGAATCAACGCAGTCCCATCAATTGATCACACCACAAAGAACGAAAATATACTGATGTACGTATATGCCATCCGCATTCGCCACTGGGTCCCGTCATCACCCGTTAGGTTACTTAACTAACGACAGAGCGGGGACTGGACTAGCGCGGATGCAAAACATATACAACATCTACTAATATATATACCAATATATTATATTCGCTCAAGGCGTGATAAAATGCAATATCACAGAAATATACAGCATCACAGAACAATACAGAAATCTGGAAGCCCCGGGTTTCACAGAGCCGCTGCTGAAACCCGACGTTCCCCTGGTCGTGTGGATAGCCTGTGCAATGAAATCCTAGACCCCTACGGGCGCGGCAAGTCACCCGCCAAAACCTGAAGCGAGGAAGCCCCCTTCAGCACCGTGAATGGACCACCCAGCACTTCATGGAATCCGGTAACTTAGGCACCCCTCCTGGGTCAACCTGTACCCCCTACGAGTGCGGCAAATAGCCCACCAATCCTAGAGTGAAGCCCCCTCCGTCTCAATGCCATGAGATGCGGGCCCGTTTCCCTCTAGAACCCGGCTATCCGTGCACCCCTCCGCGGGGTAATCCTAGTACAGAAAGTAAAATATACATACAACGGGTACATCGACCGCAACCAGGTCGTGCCCCAAAAGAATAATACAGACAGGCAGTGACGGCAGTCCACATGTCGGACGCTCGCCCCGCAATATCAAATGTACATAAAACAACAAGACTGTACTAACATTGCATCCAGGCTATCCCCCACGACCGATCCGCAACAACACAGCATAAACATAGAACATCAACGTGAAAGTCACGTTCGCAAATCCGTCTAACCGGGCTATAGCAGTTAGACGGGATTTACCGATCAAGTGACATTCACGGTCGCAGATATAATGTAAATACTGTGAAATAATGTGTTTAAAATATCCGATCGATCAAAAATTAACAAATGGGCCCCAAAGCAATACTGTAGCAGTCACAGAAAATCTGGGCCCAAATTTAATATCCCAAAACCCCTAAAATTAGCCCACAAGCCCACTGGAAAATTTGGATACAGTGAAGACACAAATGTGCGGCGGAACCGCGGCCCAAGGGGGGGTTTGGCCGCGGTTCCGCGCTTGGGGTGTCGACTGACATTGTCGAATTTTCACAGAAGTCATAGAATTTCTTGCACATCAGTTTTGTACAACCTGAAAAATTTTTTGAGCAAGAAAAAATTCAACAGAAAACTGATGCATGCAAAAACGCGGTTTTTGGAATTTTGGTCGATCGGATAAGTAAAACGCATTAGAACAAGCTAGGCAAGGTTAATGGCGTGGCTCTGATACCATGTTGCGCCACGGCAGCGCCCCGGCCGTCTATCCGAGGCCAAAATACGGAATAAAAATTTTCTTATCTTGGAAACTGGCGCTACCGCGGACAAAGAAAACCCGGATCGTGACCATTAACCGATACTAGCTATCAAGAGAAAGGGTGAGAGATATACCGAGTGATCCGAGTCCTCCGGTCTTCTCGTCATCGTCCCGATCTCCCGCGGAAAGTCTTGTCTCCACATCGTCGCCTCCTCGCCGGAAGGGCACCACATCGTCTGCATCTTTTACGGGCTCCCACCTCAATACCGAGGCAACTCGGACACGAAGCTGCCAAGTCGACGTGCCCAAGATTTGCTGTAGAATGTAGTGTAGAATCATAGTCTCTATTGGGGTGGTGAAGTTGCCATGGAGGGAGAAAGGAATCATGAACTTTGGAGAGGGTTTTTGGTGGCAAGAAAAATGAGATGAATGATAATTTTCCTAACCAAAAATGAAATCAACCATTCTCATCTCCTCATCAAAGTGGCCGGCCATAAATATGTGAGAATGGTGGAGGAAAAGCAAAAACAAGAAGGAAGGTGAGTGTAGGATAAAGGTGGAGGGTGACCACATCCAAATACTATCATAACAAACTCACATCAACTTTTAATCAAGAATCAAATCCTTTCCATCATGAATAAAGCAAGTGATGTAAAGAGAATAAAAATGATGATGGTCAAAACATAATCCCACATATGCAAGAAACCCCCTCCCCAAATGTAATTTGCAAAACTGCAAATTACGCCCTCCATCGGAAAAGTCCGGCCGGGAAAGAACAAAGGAAAACCGGCCGGAACGGAATGCAAACTGGAAACTCCAGAAAACTGGTCCCGTAATAAATTACAGGAAAACCCCGATACTGTGCATACACACCCGCATCTGTATTCCGACCGGATACAAATGCAATGAGACAAAATCTACACTGTACTAAACTAGGATCCGGCTTAAGCTAAAGCCGGCTAGTAATATCCGTCCGATCCTGATCCGTGCAATACCGCACGTATCTGATCGAACCCTGCCATATAACCATACGGCCACTAGTACTAACCGTCCGATCCTGATCCGTGCAATACCGCACGTATCTGATCGGACCCTGCCATATCTCCATACGGCCTCTACAGCGTTTCTCCCGAAAGCTTGAGTAACTGAAAGTGTGGTGGACTCTAAAGACTCGTCAATACTATGTCTGTGGAGTTAACCACTAGCACGTCAGAGGTATTAGCTAATACATGACGGGCCACCAGCTATTGACCAAAAGGGACGTCGATGAGCGAACTCATCCTGACACCCTACTGAGCCTGTCAGTGACAATATCCGTACAGTCCGGTCCGTTCGTCTATGAGCATCGCATGTCGGGTCTAGGGGGTTGGTAAAAGTCAGACCCCAAAAGCGGTACAAGTCGTGTCGGAGTGTAGCCCAGAACGCCCTGAGATACTACTGGAATACCTACCAGTAAATCTCCTGCCTCGGCCGAGGGCTTTGCGTAATGGCGCTCCTAGACACAGCGCGACCTCACCCCCAATACCGGGAGAGACGAACCCCTGAAGATCCGCTCACTGCCTCCAAGTGGCTCAGGACTGTACCCAACTAAAACCTGTTTGCACGACTCCTTTGAGCCGTGGTAGGGTAGTAATCAAAGTACAATGGGAACTCACAAGAGACAAATGACGATCCCCAGGTCGATGAACTAACCTGTACACATGTCACCAGGGAACTGCTATCTGACGTCTGGTATAATCCCAACTGGCAGGTTCCCGGCGAGTCCTGTCCGGTGTACTCATAACCCAATGAGCACCTGTATACATCTTAGGTGAACCAACTGACACCAGTGGCTTGTGAGACCGGCCACCGCCCCTCGTCGGGGTCTCGACTGTATACACTAGTCTACTCTGGAGAATCGATGCCCTGTCTCGAAACTCCCACGACTAGGGACCTTTTAAGGATGTGCTTATGGACCACCAGCTCTCACGTATATGATCGCCATCATACTGCTGGTAGTCAAGCAAGAATCCTAGGGGCTCTATCAATGTGTAATAGCGACATTTCAGGTCACCTAAAGCAGTACACGATGATAAAGGTAAACCAGATAGCATACTATCATCTCGAGTAAGACTGTCCTACCGGGATAGGTCCTCCCTCAATCATTGAAATCACGTGCCTGTGATCCAATAATTGACTCTGAGGGCACTATCTCCAACAGCTGTTACGTTTAGCTGACAGCTTGCAGCTTGTGGGTGTTTGATATGATCATTACCTGCTACCGGCGTATTGACGATTCTTTAGAGTACTACACAGAGGTTTCTTGGCTCAGGCAAAACGGAGTAGAGGCACATATGTGATATGCACAGGACCGAGGATAGTGCGATATGAGATACCGTATTATATTCTCGCGATATTTAGATATGAACCGGGTCATCGGATCAAGTGTTGATTCGATGAATCGGTACATGATATATTAGTCGGTTATATTCGATATAGCCGGATCAAGTGTTGATTCGATGATTTAATGTATAATAATATATATGATATATTGTTTTACATTATTTAATATTGGTTCGCTTTATTATTTCATTTTCTCACCGGATAATACATTGATATATATGCGATATATGTTAATTGTATTATTTTTTTTGTTGCAAATATATAATATATATGTGATATATATTATTGTGACATGATATGATTAATAATGGAACTTGATTAGTGGAGATTAAGTAAGGTTAGGGTTTGATTAGGGTTAGCTCCTTCTTGCACCATCTAGAAGCTTTCCTTTTGTCAAGTATAAGATATTATGGTTGATATTATCTTATGACTCATTATCTAACCTAACCAAACCCTAGCCCTAGTTTATACTGAGGATAATGCGATATGAGATACCGTATTATATTCTCGCGATATTTAGATACGAACCGGGTCATTGGATCAAGTGTTGATTCGATGAATCGGTACATGATATATTAGTCGGTTATATTCGATATAGCCGGATCGTCGGATCAAGTGCTGATTCAATGATTTAATGTATAATAATATATATGATATATTGTATTACATTATCTAACATTGGCTCTCTTTATTATTTCATTTTCTCACCGGATAATACATTGATATATATGCGATATATGTTAATTGTATTATTTTCTTTTGTTGCACAAATATAATATATATGTGATATATATTATTGTGACATGATATGATTAATAATAGGACTTGATTAGTGGAGATTAAGCAAGGTTAGGGTTTGATTAGGGTTAGCTCCTTCTTTCACCATCTAAAAGCTTTCCTTTTGTCAAGTGTAAGATATTATGGTTGATATTATCTTATGACTCATTATCTAACCTAACCAAACCCTAGCCCTAGTTTATTCTCTACAAAAGTTAACCTTCTCATCCTTGACCATGGTTCCATAATCAATCATATATTCTTTTCTACTATTCATCACAAAAGGATTATCTCTTTTATTCGTCATCTTCTTCTCTCTTAAGCTTTGAGAAAGCTCACTAGATTTTCCTTTTGTTATGTTTTCATGTGAGAATTTGATATAAAAAGATAGCATAAATACTACTCCATCATCCTCATCTAATCTAGCCTATTAGATTAGGGTGTTCACCTCTTTAGAGTGAGAGAGCTTGAGTTATAGCAACTTCGGCGTAGATCATCGGAGAAGCGGAACACCAAAAGCTAGCGTGGATCGTTCTTGTCGTGGTGCCTCTCTTGAGTCCGGGATGTTAGTTATATGTATGCCCTTGAGGCCATTACTGTACATAGGATGTATATTGTAGTGGATGCTGGGACATATATAGGGAGGACTTTCTTGCTCGACATGATAGTATGCTATCTGGTTACTCTTTACCTTAACGTGTATACTGATTGTCTCTCTGTTACATGTTGGTAAAGCCCTTAAGATGTGTACTTGACTACCTGGACTATGATGCGGATCATACTAGTGGGGACATGGTAGTCTATAAGTACATCCTTCAAGGTCCCTAGTCGTGGGTGTATCGAAACGGGGCATCGATATACCAGAGTAGACTAGCGTATACCTTCTCGACCCATACAGTTGGGCGATGGATGATCCCATATCCATTGGTGTTTGACATCAGAGATGATATACGGGTGCTCAGTGGAGACTGGGTACACTGGACGGACTCGCCGAGAACTCCCAGATGGTATTATACCTCACGTCAGATGGCAGTTCTCTGGTGACACTGGTACAGGTTAGTCTGTAGACCCGAGATCGTCATAGAGTCTTGTGTGATTCCCACTGTGCTTTGATTTCCACCTTACCACGTCCAAGAGGGCGTGCAAAATGGTGGCTTTTGGGTACAGTCCCGAATCACAGGAGGCAATGAGCGATAGGAGTGGATTCGTCTCTCCCGGTATAGGGAGTTGATGTTGCGCTGTGTTCGATTGGTTATAACCGGAAATCCCTGGCCAGGGTTGCTGAGATTTACTGGTAATTGTTACCAGTAGTTTCTCGAACTGTTATAGACCTCATATCGACACGACTTATCGAGCTAATGGGGTCAGACGTTTACCACCCCTAGGCGAGATATGCGATATATTAGACGAACAGACCGGACTGTACGGTAAGTGTTACTGGTTGGATTCACAGGAGTGTGAGCGGGCTTGCTCGTCGATCTTCTGATCGCTCAATACCCGGGTGGCCGTTACGTTTAGCAGACCGCTTGCGGCTTGTTGGTGCTTGATATGATCATCATCTGCTGCCGGCGTATTGACGAGTCTTTAGAGTTCTACACAGAGGTTTCCTGGCTCAAGCGAAAAGAAATAGGAGCGCATATGAGATATGTGCGGGACCGAGAATAATGCGTGTATGTGATACCGTATTCTATTCTCGCGATGAATGTGTCGAATGGTTGTATGCGATATAACCTAGTTATCGAATCAAGGATTGATTCGATAAGCCGATACATTGGATACTAGTCGGTTATATGTGACATGACCGGATCATTGAATCATGTGTTGATTTAATGATTTAATGTATAATTATATATTTGACATATTACTTTGCGTTAACTAGTATCGGTTCATTTTAAATGGATTTTCTCACTTGTAATGCACAAGTTGTATATGTGATATACTTTTGTGCACTTGTTTGTATCATGTTTGATGATACATGCTCACTTGGGTGTATGTTTGTACTAAACCATGGTTAGTTAATGGTTAGGGTTACATTTGATTTATTTTCTTATTTATTTATTCATTTATTCTTTATAAAAAGAAATAAAATGGTGGCTAACTTTGGATTATCTTTGAAGCTTCATGAAGCTTTGAAATGGTTGACCATTTTGTTTCTTTCCTTAACCCTAACCATTCACTTTAACCTTAGTTTATTCTCTACACCTAACTATGGTTGCTATATGATAAGTATTCATTTATTTTCTATTTTAGAATATACTTATCATATTTCCTTCTTCTTCTTTTTCATCTTCAACAATGAAGAAAGCTTGCCTCCATCAATGGCAACTTGAGCAAAAGAGTGAGAAATCCAATTCTAAAGTGAACCCACCTCCTATTTCTTCATCCTCTACCTCTTGCCAAGTAGTATAGGATGTTTTCTTCACAAGTTTCATGACTTGGTGAAGTTGGAGCTTGATCTTGTGTTGCCTCGACGTAGATCATCTTCGGCATCGAAGTCGACGACCTAGCCCGCCCATTTCTCCGATGAAGCCGATGCTAGAGTCATGGATTCGATTTGGACAGCGGAGGGACGTCATCACGGAGCCTAGGAGGTGGAGGACCGGATCTACAAAGGTTGTATCTTCTTTCTTTTAAGTTAAAGTTGTTTACTTGCATTGCATCACCTATACATCTAGTTAACGATCCGTATTAGGGTTTCTCGGCACTTGTAAAATTTTAAATTGGCATGGTTGATGCCTTGTGAGACCTCATTAGTGTGCCTAGGAACCCTACACGGGAGATCGTGGATCGCGGCGAAGGGACTTCTACTCGGAGCGTATGAAGCGAAGGAGCGGACTACAAAGGTTGTAATCCCTCACACTTAGAAGTAATGATGATTACTTGCATGTTAAACCCTAATAATCTAGCAAAGATCCCGGATTTAGGTTGTTCGGCACGTCTAAAATTTTATTCGGGCATGTTTGATGCCTTATGAACCCTCACAAGAGTGCCTAGGAACCCTACAGTGGTATCAGAGCCTAGCTAGAGCATTAGGCGACGTGTATACGAAGTTAAAACTCCGAACGAACCCCGAAACTACGAAATGAACCCTTCTCTGGAAAAATTTTAAAAATGTGATTTTTTATGTATTAAAAATACCTAAAAAAATCAGCAGGAAAATATAAGTATTACTGTTGAAAACGAGCTTCCAAATCGTACGGAACGCCGCGGAACCGCGGATCCGTGGCAGAACTGTAGATTTGGGCTTTTGTTTTGCAACCGTAATATCCTTTTCTGTTAGATATATTTTATGGGTATTTTTAATATGACTCAAGTGTTGAGTGTTCTGGGGTTTATTTTGTAATCGTTGATTCGATCGGAAAATTTAATTTTGTTATGTTTTCCGGATATTTAAAACTGTTAAAAAGTTCGAGCGGATATCATTAACTCACTTTTTCCCGGCACGAAAAACTTTCAAGTGTTGAATTTTTATCGGGTTTAAATCTTTCGGAAAAATGTGCAAGTAACACGGTGGACCCTCTAGAAGACAACAAACCTTAACTCGATTATGTGACCGCCTTGAACTGCCTCTAAACCTTAGGGTTTGGGGCAGTACGGCATGCCACTTGTGAGGCGTTGGCTTGACCCTTCTACGGCTGGATCACCGGTACTGTGATATATTCTGGGATTATTTGAACTCTGCTCAAGAGTTGAGCAATTTAGGAAATTTTGGGTATTTGATTATCTGTTCGGAAAGTTTAATACTGTCTATTTATCTGGAATGTGATACAATATGTGGAATTCATAGAGTTAGGCATGAAATGCGAAGTATGTGATATTTTGGATTTACGATGTCTAAAGTGATTGTGGATTCCAAATATTTTAGTTTTACAATTTCTTTTCTGTGACCGTAAGTGTAGTATGTAGTTGTATTGCCGGTTTTCGTTGCTATACGTCAACGATGATCGGTGTATGCATACTTACTTACGTTGATGATATGTAATATTATGTGTTGCTGTGATATGTTATATTGGATCGTCGTGTTCTGAATAGCCGGGATTTTTTGTTAGATGAGGGGTTTTATTTTCATTCATGTAAAATTTATTTGTATGTAATATTCTTTTATTGGGGCGCTTTCGGGATGAGGTTGTTGTCACCATTGTATATTATTTACTTTTCCGCATTAGGTAGACCCAAGTAGGGGAGCACAAGTAACCGGGTTCTAGGGTCCTGTATGAGGGCATCTCGAGGAGTCGAGACCGGGTCTCCTAACCCTAGAATTGGCAGTGTTACTTGCCGCTCTCGTAGGGGTCTAGGGATGTGGGTTTGGCTATTCATCGCGACCGTGGAATCCGTGTTTTATACAGGCTCGTATTGAAAACACGGACGTCCTAGTGTATCCAATATTTCATATATGTTCTTCTGCTGCAATGTTCTGTGATGAGATCATATTACTGCCTGAGACGAATGCTTATACTATATATATATATATATATGCTGATATATAAATATTACTGCTTTCGTTTCTTCTGTGATGCTTAGGAAGCATAAGCTGATGGGATTTTATTAATGAGATTAAAAAAAGAAAAGAAACCTAAAAGAAGTTGTAGAATCAAAACTTTATAAAAAGGGCAGCTACAGTTTTGCTTTGCATAGCGGTATATATGATATACCCTTCACCTTATTCGATGAGGAAAGAGCCGAGATCCCTTCACCGGGAGTGACCTCTTTAGCGAAACTGGCAGATACTACAAACTCGCGGTTTAGTTTTTCACAGCTTTTATAGTTTTGCTTTGAATAGCGGTATATATGATATACCATGCACCTTATTCGATGAGGAAAGAGCCGAGATCCCTTCACCGGGAGTGACCTCTTTAGCGAAACTGGCAGATGCAACAAACTCGCGGTTTAGTTTTTGACAGCTTCTATAGTCTTGCTTTGCACAGCGGTATATATGATATACCTTGCACCTTATTCGATGGGGAAAGAGCCGAGATCCCTTCACTGGGAGTGACCTCTTTAGAGAAACTAGAAAAGCCTAAAAAACACTCCTTTTCAAAAACACTCGATTCTACGACGATATCAAGTTCATTACGCAATATGTTTTCAGAAAAACCTGACGTAGCCCTCCGTCATTTCAGATAAGTCCTACTTAGTATTCGTGCTACGTTTGTTGACCTCCGTCAAGGCGTAGTGTACGGTAGATAATTAGTATTTATCTGCTTATGCATATGATGCAGATTGGATTAGGGTAGTCGTACGGCCTTGTTGACCTTCGTCAAGGGTCGTGCGGGTAGGTTTAATTCAATCAGGAAATGACGGGTTGGACTTGACTAGTAGCCTATGGTTTGTTGACCTCCGTCAAGGTCATAGGACGCTAGGGGCAAAATATTATCGGGAATTTCAAGTATTGAAATTTGCAATGAGATTGCATACCTCCTATGAGATAGTTGGATCCCGATACCCACTACGAGTAAGAGTTACTCCTGGGAGAGTCTTACACAGGACAATTAGCCGATCAAGTAGGTGTCTAGAAAAGTGTTAACGAGGTTACGCCTCTGGGAAAACGAGGTTTACTTTAATTAGGTCCGTCCGAAAGCACGGGGAACCTCCCTCAAGTACCGACATTGATTTGGCTGAAAGATTGACGAAATTGTACGGTGTAATTAATCCCGGCTAATCTTACTTTTTAGGGTTTGAAGGAAGATTTGATAAAAACAGTGGGAGACATCCTGATTAGAAAAGATAATAACCAATCTAATCTTGCAAGTGCATACGCTAAAGTGTTTTCTTCTCTCTCTCCAGGTAGCGACCATATCAGGCCATAATCAAGATAATAATATGGATGTATTGACTGAACCCGCTTATTATACTGAGCGGGGGAACGTTGGACCCGTTCTTTCTTATAAGAGTTATAAGACTGAATAGGAAACAGTAGAATATCTGGATACTCAAGCCGCCCAAAAGAACATGCATGCTGATGCATCTTCTTTAGGTGTGTTAGTTATTGAGAACTGTTTCTCAGTTCACCCTACGTCCTGGGTATTAGATACCGGATCAGGATCCCAAATATGTAAATTGTTACATGGGCTACATAAAGGTAGAGAACTGGGAAAATGTGATCATTCCGTTCAAGTAGGGAACGGTGCAAATATTGCAGCTAAAGCAGTTGGCGAATATCACCTAGTATTGCCAAGTCGTAATACACTGATTCTAAATAAGTTCTATTATATACCGAACATGATGTGCAATATTATATCAATTTCTTTATTAAGTAAAGAAGGATATAATTTTGTAGTAAAGGATAATGTTATGAACATATTCCTAGATCAAAAGTTGATTGCATCAGGCTCGTTACATAATGGCATATTCATTCTTAATCAAAATACAGTCCTCAATATACAAAACACACACAAGAGGAAGAGTTCAGAAATGAACGAATCCTTCTTGTGGAATTGTAGACTTAGTCATATCAATGCGACACGACTGGCTAAGTTACATAAGGATGGATATTTGAATCCGTTCGAATTATCATCTTATGATACTTGCCATTCATGTCTCAAAGGGAAAATTACCAAAACTCCGTTTAGTGGACACTGAGAAAGAGTTACGGAACTCTTAGGACTGGTACATAGTGATGTATGCGGTCCTATGTCTACGCATGCCAGAAACGGTTCTTCCTACTTCATTACATTCACTGACGATCTCTCTAGATACGGACACGTGTTCCTGATGAAACACAAATCTGAAGCTTTTGAGAAATTCAAAGAATATAAGCACGAAGTAGAGAACCAAACGGGCAAAAGTATTAAGTTCCTTCGATCTGATCGAGGAGGAGAATACTTGAGCAATGATTTTATGGATTATCTAAAAGAGAATGGGATTCTCTCTCAGCTTACTCCTCCTTATACACCACAGCACAACGGTGTATCGGAACGGAGGAATCGCACCCTATTAGATATGGTGCGCTCGATGAAGAGCACTGCTGAGTTACCTATTTCCTTCTGGGGGTATGCGCTTGAGACAGCGGCATACATACTGAATAAAGTTCCTACCAAATCTGTGCCTACCACTCCATATGAGGTATGGGAAGGGAAGAGACCATATCTTAATTTTGTTAAGATATGGGGTTGCCCGACCTATGTCAAAAGACAAAACCCGGACAAACTCGAGGCAAGATCTGTTTTATGTAAGTTTATTGGATATCCCAAGCATTCGCGAGGGTATATTTTCTACCACAGTGAGGAACAAAGGGTGTTTATTGCTCAACACGCCACCTTTTTAGAAAAGGAATTTCTTGCAAAATAGATTAGTGGCTCTGAGGTAGAACTGGAAGAAGTTCCAGCAGAACAAACTACAACAGATGATTTAGTGGAACCAGAGGATTCAGTAGTACCCGACGAACCCCAGCCTCTCCGCCGATCTAGCAGGGTTTCTCATCCACCTGAGAGATACTACGGTTTTCTCATTGATGGTGGAAGCGAGGATTGCATCATGGAAGATGATGACCCAACTAGTTTCGAGCAGGCCATCACGAGTGGTGACTCTATGAAATGGCTGGATGCAATGCGATCTGAGATGGAATCCATGTACACCAACAAAGTATGGACTTTGGAAAATGCTCCTGAAGGGGTAAAACCCATTGGGAGCAAGTGGATCTTTAAAAAGAAATTTGGTGTAGATGGAAAAGTTAAGACTTTCAAAGCTAGACTTGTAGCAAAGGGTTTTCGTCAACGACCAGGTGTGGATTATGACGAAACCTTTTCTCCAATGGTTATGCTTAAGTCCATCCGGATCTTACTTGCCATTGCTGCATACCATGACTATGAAATCTGGCAAATGGATGTTAAGACCGCCTTTCTAAACTGTGATTTAGAAGAGTGCGTGTACATGACTCAGCCAGAGGGCTTCGTAGATAGTGGGAGCAGCGGAAAGGTGTGCAAGCTACTTAAATCCATTTATGGGTTGAAGCAAGAATCGCGGAGTTTGAACATCTGTTTTGATGTTGTAGTCAAAGAGTTTGACATCATCAAAAATATAGACGAACCTTGTATCTATAAGAAGGTAGCAGAGAGTAAGGTTGTCTTCTTCGTATTGTACATGGATGACATACTCTTGATAGGAAATGATATTCCTATGCTGCAATCAGTCAAGCTCTTCTTATCACAAAGATTCTCAATGAAAGATCTAGGTGATGCCTCCTGCATATTGGGAATCATGATCTATAGACATAGATCTAAACGGATACTGGGATTGTCCCAATCCAGGTACATTGACACCATACTAAAGAGGTTTAGTATGGAAGAATCCAAGCGTGGGAACCAACCCACGATCTCTGGACTCACTCTCTCTAAAGAGATGTCTCCCAAGACTAATTTGGAGAGAGCTCGCATGCAAGGGATACCCTATGCTTCGGCAGTAGGCTCTATCATGTATGCGATGCTATGTACCAGACCTGATGTAGCATACTCACTTAGTGTAGTGAGTCGGTATCAAGCAGATCCTGGAGAGAGTCACTGGACAACTGTGAAGAACATTCTCAAGTACTTACGATGGACTAAAGAGATGTTCCTGGTGTATGGTTACGGAGAACTCCGGGTGGAGTCCTTTACCGATTCCAGCTTCCAAAGTGATAAGGATGACTCTAAGTCGCACTCGTGATTTGTCTTTACCCTCAATGGAGGGGCGGTATGTTGGAAGAGTTCCAAACAGGATACCGTTGCAGACTCGACGATGGAGGCTGAATACATCGCTGCCAACGATGCTGCCAAAGAGGCTGTCTGGATAAAGAAGTTCATTAGTGAACTTGGTGTGGTTCCATCCATTGAGCATCCAATACCTCTGTATTGCGATAACAATGGAGCTGCGGGTTTGGCCAAGGAACCCAAGTCCCATCAGAAGTCCAGACATATTCTGAGGCGGTATCACCTGATCAGGGAGATAGTTGATCGCCGGGAGATCGATGTCAGGAGAGTAGATACGAAGGACAACACTGCGGATCCACTCACGAAGGCCATTCCCCAGATACAGTTTGAGAGATTTTTCGGGATGCTAGGTATGAGATACTACAATAGCTGGCCTTAGTGCAAGTGGGAGATTGTTAGTTATGTATATGCTCTAGAGGCCATTGTTGTACATATGATGTATATTATGATGGATGCTTGGATATATATAGAAAGGACTTTGTTGCTCGTCATGATAGTATGCTATTTGGTTTCACTTTATCTTAACATGTTGACTTGTACTGGTTGACTGTCTTACTCTCACATGTTGATAAAGCCTTTAGGATCTGTACTCGACTACTGGGACTATGATGAGATCATACTAGTGGGGCCATGGTAGTCGATGAGTACATCCTATAACTGTTCCTAGTCGAGGGTATATCGAGACAGGGCATCGATACACCAGAGTAGACTAGCGTATACGCATCTTGGCCCATATAATGGGCGATAGATGATCCCATATCCATCGGTGTTTGACATCAGAAATGGTGTACGGGTGCTCATTGGAGACTGGGTACACTGGACGGACTCGCCGAGAACTCCCAGATGGTGATATACCACTCGTTAGATGGCAGTTCTCCGATGACACTGGTACAGGGTAGTCTGTAGACCCGAGATTGTCAAAGAGTCTTGTGTGATTCCCACTGTGCTTTGATTTCCACCTTACCACGTCCAAGAGGGCGTGCAAAACGGTGGCTTTTGGGTGCAGTCCTAAATCACATGGAGGCAATGAGCGATAGGATGGGATTCGTCTCTCCCGGTATAGGGAGTTGATGTTGTGCTGTGTTCGATTGGCTATAACTGGAAGTCCCTGGCCAGGGCTGATATAGAGATTTACTGGTAAGTGTTACTAGTAGTTTCTCGACCTGTTATGAGTCTCACATCGACACGACTTATCGGTTACTGGGGTCTGACGTATACCACCCCTAGACTTGATATGCGACATATCAGACGAAGAGACCGGACTGTACGGGAATGTTACTGATTGGATTCACAGGAGAACGTACAGGCTAGCTTGTTGATTGTCACGACCCGATAGTTTGGCCCGTGACCGGCACTTAACCACGTAACGTCTACAGGCGTAACGCGACTAAGTAAGACGAAACCCAGAAATCAAAACCATTAAATAGTAGTTAGTGTTGAAAATATTTAATTAAAACATTTAGAAAACCTTAAATAGCCCAATAAAGTTCTTTTAAAGTTAAGTTATCCTTATAATAATTTTGGCAGCATTTCCTTTGTAAAAGTAACCCCGAAATCGGGTACAACACAGGATACAAGTGACAAGATATATCATGAAATAAAACATCCCTAAACGGGAGCAAACACGCCCAACGGAGGTAAACAACATCGCAAGAGTAATATACGACGCCGTAGCGAAGAATGAGCAATAAATAAGAACATCACAGGTAATAACTGCATAAATATATACACCATCGTCCTCACAATGTCTCTAAGCCAAGTACATATATAGTAGATGGAAAATACTATATACAAAAGTGTGTACAATAAAAGTAACCAGATACCACAACCCACCTAAAAGCAAAATAGCACTCGCACCAACTGTAGTGGTATCTGTAGCCAAAAGATGCAAAAAGGCAGCCTACCGCGACTACTCTGAGGGGCAACCTGCAAATACTGTGGCACAATGGGGGTGAGTTGCCAACTCGTGAATAGAGATAACATATAAAGGTAATCGCGAGCATGCACGTACTGCGCTAATCTATCATATGCCAGCAGGTAAATCTATATGCGACAAGCTTAGGTGCAATAATCATGCAAATGCTCTGTCAGGTAAAATAACTACAGGATGAGATACATGATAATCAATGTTGAGCAAGGGATAAACAACATCTACACGGAATATCAATCGTGGAAAAAAAATCGGTGCCCAAAACTGCACCCAAATCCCAAATCAACTCAGGCGCCGGTACTCTCCTCGGCCCTCAAATCCTGTAAATCTCTGAGAATCACGAGTGCCCAACATCGGCACCCAAAATATCATAAAATACTCGTGTCCAGCATCGACACGTAAATCCTCATATATATATCGGGCTCCGTAAGTCCGGATCAGCCCACAGGCTCCGTCTGCGGAATCGGCCCTTGGCCCCAGCAGTACGGATCATCCCGCATCTATCTCTCGACTCTGGTCAGTATCCTCCGGATAACTGCCAGGTCCAACCAATCACCGGTAGGTAGTAGTCCCTCCGCCGGGCTCACCGTCTAACAATACGAGTCTTCTCGCCCCGGGGTACCGTACCGGGTCCACCATGTACCCGCAGTCGGTGCCTACCTCTTCTCGAATCGGGTATACTCACACAAGCTCTCTGGAACCGAGAAAACTCATGGTGGACGCACCAAAATATCATATCAAGAGAAACCGGGGTTTTAAACAGTGTGTGTTTTCTTAAAATAGTACTCCGGTTCCCAAATCCAGAAATCACATAAATCAAATCCAATGCGTAAATCCATGCAATGTGTCGTATGACACTAAGGGTAAAAGAAAGGAAGAACCGCTCTTTTAAAAGATCCCGTTTTGAAAATACCGCTTGCGGTCCCTTAGTTTTAAATCAAGTCAATATCATCCATGTATGTAACATATGAATATGGGTATAGGTATGGATGTGCGATGTATATGTGTCCAAGTGTGAATATGTGTGATGTATATGGCAATTACTAACGGTGTGTGTGTAACATGCAGGATAGTGCTCGTGCAACTTGAACCGTTAGTAATGGTGCGGTTTTCTATCAATTCTAGTTTATATACATATAGCAGGGAATGCGGTATGCACTAAATAATAGCCATGAACAGTCAATGTATGGAAATGTAGCTATAAGGTCTTATCAGCCCTGACGTAGAACGCCATGCGGGCGATATCCCCGTAGATGTTAAATCTACTCACCGTAGTCTCTCGCTAGGTATAGCCGACAACTTGTTTCCCCTTCTGCTCGACGTCCGTCGTACTCGCCTGCGAACCTAGAATTACACAGTATATCACACATAAGCTCGAAGTCACACAAAAACGACATTAAAGACAAACTAGTAACTCGCTTCGTGAACCAAGCGCGCGTGTGCGCGATACGCTAAAACGTGTGATTACGCGCCTGAAGCCACTCCGACACGTCGCGATACGCAGAAACCCCAAACCCACATACACGTATCACGCATGTCGCGAAAGTTAAAATACGAGAAAATAGGTATTCACCTCTAGATTTTTATACAGAATTGATATTACAAATATATATATACCATAAAACCCGAAATATCAGCAGACACCAACCACCAAGACCCCAACCCACAAATCTCCCATCTGGCCACAAATTGCGGCCAAAATGAGTTTTCTGGCAGCCTGGGTAGGGGGTGGGCTCCCGGGTTTGGTGTGTGCACTCTATACCCCCTGTGTATGCTACAGTAATTCCAATTTCATTCTGAAACGTCTCGGGTAGTAGCGGAACCTACAGAACCCTATATTCTAGTTAAAAACTACACTTTGCACTAAAATGATACATTATGGTATTTTTCTGAAATCTGAAACAAACCCAAGTCTAAAATCATACTAACAACTCATTACTAAGCTAATTGAGCCATAAAAATGCAAATTTTAACATATCACCACAAAATCCCTTCCATAGCACAAAACAATGCACAAAAAGTGATATTTTGCTAAAATTACTACAAGTTATGAAAAGGAGTGCTAGATATGAGCTATATACCTTCAAAAGACCTTATGAAACACCAAAGTTCCAGCTTTTTCCTCAAGTGTGCAGATCCACCTCCAAACACCTCAACAGCTCATTTTTTTCCAAGGTTTTGTGATGAAAATGAGTGGTTTTTGTGTAGGATTTGTATGGAGATCAAAGAGAAGTGAAAAGGAGATGAAAAGATAAAGAGAAGCTAGGGTTTTTCTGCTGGAAATTTGGCAGAATTTCTGAAGTGAGGAGAAGAGAGAGAGAAGGAAAGGAAATGGGGTCAAAAGTCAACCCTTCTCACCTAACACCATGCTCTCATATTCTAACTCAAATTTGCAATTTAAAAAAAGGGTTTTATTTTTGATAAAAGGGTGGGGAAAATAACCATGAACCATGCAAGAATGACAAGAAATGGTTAACATGCTAACTCTTTTAATCTAGGTCAAGGAAAATTGTGCTTAGTGTGCAAGTGTACACTACAAATGGAAATTTCCCAACTAGGGTAACACGACTAAATAAAATTAGTAAAACCTATAAATATATATAAATATATCTATATAAACACTTCACAACACAATTTCCACTAGCCAAGAAGGAAAATAAGATAGCCGTTTTTTATGAAAGACACGCACACTAGCTAATTAACGAGAAAACATGCTAATCGAATTTCTAGGCGTTACAATCTACCCCCTTAAAGAAATTCGGTCCCCAAATTTAAAAATCTAACTACACGTACCTTCGAAAAGATGGGGATACCTATTCCTCATCTCGCTCTCGGTCTCCCAAGTGACCTCCTCGCTGCTCTGACCACGCCAAAGTACCTTGACGGACGGTATCTCTTTCGACCTCAATTTCTTCACTTGTCGATCCAAAATCATCACCGGCTGCTCTGCATAGGAAAGGTCATGCTCAAGCTGGATCGTTGGGTGCTGAATCGCATGTGAAGGATAATGAAGATATCTGCGGAGCATCAAAACGTGAATTACGGGGTGCACATCTGGAAAACTGGGCGGAAGGGCTAACCGATATGCAACCGCACCAACACGCTCGAGGATCTCGAAGGGGCCCACAAATCTGGGACTAAGCTTCCCCTTCTTCCCAAATCTCATCACACCTTTCATTGGGGAGACCCTCAAGAAAACATGATCACCAATAGAAAACTTAAGTCTGCGCCGTCGACGGTCCGCATAAGATCTCTGCCTACTCTGGGCTGCTCTCATCCTATCGCAAATCAACTGGATCTTCGCGGTCGTCTCCTCCACAATCTGGGGCCCTAAGATACTGCTCTCACTGAGCTTGGTCCAACATGTGGGCGATCTGCATCTCCTCCCATAAAGAGCCTCAAACGGTGCCATCTGAATGGTCTCCTGGTAGCTGTTATTGTAGGAGAACTCTACTAAGGGTAAATGATGATCCCAGCTACCTCCGAAGTCTAATACGTACGCTCTAAGCATGTCCTCGAGAGTCTGAATAGTCCGCTCCGACTGTCCGTCGGTCTGCGGATGAAATGCTGTGCTAAAACTCAAACGAGTGCCCAAAGCCTCCTGAAGCCTCTACCATAGTCGGCTGGTAAACTGGGTGCCTCTGTCGGACACGATACATGTCGGAACTCCGTGCAGTCGTACAATCTCGTCAATGTAAATCTGGGCATACTGAGAAAATCCAAAAGTCGTCTTCACTGGTAGGAAGTGAGCCGCTTTCGTCAAACGATCCACGATCACCCAGATGGAGTCATACCCTCGACTAGTCCTGGGTAGACCCCAATGAAGTCCATAGAAATCTGTTCCCATTTCCACTCCGAAATGGGCAACGGTTGTAGCTCTCCCGCGGGACTCTGGTGCTCGGCCTTGACTTGCTGACAAGTCAGGCATCTCGACACGAAATCTGCAATGTCCCTCTTCATACCATCCCACCAGTAAACATCTCTCATATCGTGGTACATCTTGGTGGAACCTGGATGAACACTGTACACCGAGCGATGCGCCTCCTCAAGAATCTCACGCCGCAGTCCCTCGGCATCTGGTACGTACAGTCTAGTCCCAAATCGTAGTATCCCCTGGTCATCGATCACGAACTCGGAAAATCTGCCCTGTCCCATCTGTGTCCTGATCTCTGAACATCGGTCATCACTGTGTTGTGCCTCATGTATATAGTCAAGCAACTGTGGGCGAGCACGAACATGCGCAATCTATCCTCCGATCGGCGTAAACTCGAACTATACCCGGCTGTCGCATAAAATCTGCCAATCTGCCGACGACTGCCTCTGTACTGCGCTCAAACAAGATAGACTACCCCCGGGCCTCCTGCTCAAAGCATCCGCCACTACATTAGCCCTGCCCGGGTGGTACAAGATCTCGCAATCGTAATTCTTCACTAACTCCATCCATCGGCGCTGTCTAAGGTTCAGGTCTCGTTGCTGGAATATATACTTTAAGCTCTTGTGATCAAGGAATATCTGGCACGACTCGCCATATAGGTAATGTCGCCAGATCTTAAGTGCAAAGACCACTGCAGCCATCTCCAAATCATGAGTGGGGTAGTTCTGTTCATGTTTCTTTAATTGCCGCGAAGCATACACGATCACCCTGTCATGCTGCATCAAAACGCACCCTATCCCACTCGTGAAGCATCACAGTAGACCACAAATCCGCCTGATCCTGAAGGCAAAGATAGCACTGGTGTCATAGTCAGTAGAGCCCGTAGCTGCTGAAAACTGTGCTCACACTCCTCCGTCCAATCGAAACGAACTCCCTTCCGGGTCAACCCGGTAAAAGGTGTAGCAATGCGAAAGAAGTCTTGCATGAATCGCCTGTAGTAGCCTGCCAGCCCTAGAAAGCTTCGAACCTCCGTCACTTACGTGGGTCTAGGCCAACTCCGAACGGCCTCAATCTTCCTCGGGTCTACACATATACTATCTCGTGTAATCACGTGCCCCAAGAAGTCTATGCTGTCCAACCAGAAAGCACACTTGGAGAATTTGGCGAAAAGCTGATGCTCCCTCAAGGTCTGCAGTGTAATCCGCAAGTGCTGCTCATGCTCCACTCTACTCCGAAAATACACCAGAATATCGTTAATGAATACTATGATGAACAGATCAAGATTCGGCCGGAAAATACGGTTCATCAAGTCCATAAATGCTGCTGGCGCATTGGTGAGTCCGAACGACATCCCCAGAAACTCGTAGTGGCCGTAGCGCGTGCGGAAAGCTGTCCTAAGAATGTCTTCCTGTCGAACCCGCAGCTGATGGTAGCCTGATCGCAAATCGATCCTCGAAAAGTATCCTTCCCGCTGGAGCTGGTCGAACAAATCGTCGATGCGTGGCAAAGGATACCTGTTCCGCACTGTAACCCTGTTCAGCTGGCGGTAGTCGATACACAAACGCATACTGCTGTCCTTCTTCCTGACAAACAAGACTGGAGCACCCCAAGGAGAAACACTGGGTCGAATAAGTCCCTTGTCCAGCAAATCATGCAACCGACCCTTCAATTCTCGAAGTTCCGCCGGGGCCATCCGATAAGGCGGTATAGAAATAGGCCCCGCGCCAGGAACCAAATCAATACAGAAAGAAATATCAGGCTCGGGCGGTAGCCCAGGAAGCTTGTCAGGGAACTCGCTAACAACCGGAACCTGATCCAACGGAACCTCTGTAGCTCTAGTATCGCAAACATAGGCAAGAAATCCCTGACATCCCTTCCTCAAAAGCTGTCCAGCGCGAAAAGAAGAAATCAAACTGTGAGGGGCGGCACCACGGTCCCCCAACACAATAAAAACCAACTCGCCGGGAAAACAAAATCTAACTGTCTTCACACGACAGCCCACAGAAGCATAGCACGTGGCTAACCAATCCATGCCTAAAAGAATGTCGAAGTCCAACATCTCAAGAAGGATCAAGTCGACAGGCAACTCTCTCTTGCCAATACAGACGGTGCAGGATCGGAACACGTGCCTAGCAACAAACGACTCCCCCACCGGAGTGGTCCCAACAAGCGGCTGATCAAGCAACCCAGACTCTCTACCCAAACTCGGCACAAAGTGTGTGGATACGTATGAGTGCATGGATCCGGGATCGAACAACACGTGTGCATCAACAGAACATACTGGAAGGATACATGAAACCACCGCATTGGACGCCTGCGCGTCCTGGTGTGTCAAGGCAAAAACTCGTGCCTGTCCTCCACCTGCAACGGGCTGTGCTCTGCCGGTGGCTGGCTATCCTCTGCGTCGACTGCCTCGCCCTCTATGAAAAAATACTCCGCAACCACGGCCTCTCTATGCATGGGTCGGACGCAGAGCAACCGTGGGTACAACCGGTAACGCCCTCTGGGGTGAAGAAGGTGGAAGTGTGACATGAGGTACGGATGGCTCCCTCCTGCGTGTCTCGGTACAATCTCTGACGCGGTGATAAAGACTACCATATCCAAAACATCCACGGGACGACCGCTGACCCTCCTGGGGGTATGAGCTAAACATCTGACCTCGCCCCGAGTCTCTGCCACCTGTACCACGTCTATCACGGCGTCTGAATGGATTTCTCTGAGCTGCTGTATCAGTACGAACCCTCTTCGGCTCTGGAACTACCGAAGTCTCAGCAAGGCGCTCCTCGACTAATAGGGCTGCGTCTACCGCTGCGGCATAGGTCTTATAATGCTGGGAGATGATCGCAAGGAATAGCGTGGTAAGCAAGCCTCGGACAAATCTCTTGATTCGCATCTCCTCAGTCGCCACTAGGTACGGAGCATAAATAGACAGCTCTATGAACAACACATCGTATTCTGCCACTGTCATCTCTAGCGTCTGGCGCAAGGACTCAAATCTGCGTGCTCGGGCATCCCTAACACTCTGGGGAAGAAAACGGGCAAGGAATAGCGCCGCAAACTCTGTCCAGGTCATAGGAGGAAGACCTGCTGCTCTGCCCTTCTCAACTGATTCGCACCATTTCTGTGCAAGACCTTCCAGGTGAAAACTCGCGAACTCAACCCATCTCGTATCTGCGCACCTGAAGGAACGACATATCCGAGCCATCCTATCGATGAAAGACTGTGGGTCCTCGGCTGTATCAGTGCCTGTGAAGACCTCATAAACTCTGACAGTGATACTGTAATAACCTCTGTGGCTGTAGGGGCAACTGCCTGTACTGTGGGTACCACCGCGGTCTCCGCAACGGGTGGAACTACCTCTGGTCGCTGAGCTCGAAGTGTCTCCACTAGAGATCCCATCATCTGGCGCATCTCCTGCATACTGGATCCCACCGTCTGGCGCATCTCCTGCATACCAGCCCCTAACATGGCAATTTAGTCTGTCACGGGAGGAACAGCCTGCTCGGGTACAACCGGTGTACTACCCGGATCTGTCCTCGTCTCAGACGAATCAACTCGAATATCGGCCCTCGCGGCCGCTCTCTGCGCCCTAGTAGTCTTTGGCGGCATAATGGCTGAAAGGAAATGTAGGATTCGATAAGGATACGGAAATCGAATCGCAAGAATGTATATACTCAAGAAGAAATTTAAATCAATAAGTCCTAAGGTCGCTTTGGCGGAGTACCGTGTCGTGAGTATGCCGCGGAACATACACACGCTATGCCACTCTGCTTCAGCTACCTACTCTATCATACCAGGGTCATTCTATACTCCGAAAGGTAAAACCTACGCTCTGATACCAACTTTGTCACGACCCGATAGTTAGGCCCGTGACCGGCACTTAACCACGTAACGTCTACAGGCGTAACGCGACTAAGTAAGCCGAAACCCAGAAATCAAAACCATTAAATAGTAGTGAGTGTTGAAAACATTTAATTAAAACATTTAGAAAACCATAAATAGCTCAATAAAGTTCTTTTAAAGTTAAGTTATCCTTATAATAATTTTGGCAGCATTTCCTTTGTAAAAGTAACCCCGAAATCGGGTACAACACAGGATACAAGTGACAAGATATATCATGAAATAAAACATCCCCAAACGGGAGCAAACACGTCCACCGGCGGTAAACAACATCGCAAGAGTAATATACGACGCCGTAGCGAAGAATGAGCAATAAATAAGAACATCACAGATAATAATTGCATAAATATATACACCATCGTCCTCACACTGTCTCTAAGTCAAGTACATATATATTACATGGAGAATACTAGATACAAAAGTGTGTACAATAAAAGTAACCAGATACCACAACCCACCTAAAAGCAAAATAGCACTCGCACCAACTGTAGTGGTATCTGTAGCCAAAAGATGCAAAAAGGCAGCCTGCCGCGTTTACTCTGAGGGGCAACCTGCAAATACTGTGTCACAACGGGGGTGAGTTGCCAACTCGTGAATAGAGATAACATATAAATGTAATCGCGAGCATGCACGTACTGCGCTAATCTATCATATGCCAGCAGGTAAATCTATATGCGACAAGCAGTAGGTGCAATAATCATGCAAATGCTCTGTCAGGTAAAATAACTATAGGATGAGATACATGATAATCAATGCTGAGCATGGGATAAACAACATCAACACGGAATATCAATCGTGGAAAAAAATCGGTGCCCAAAACTGCACCCAAATCCCAAACAACTCAGGCGCCGGCACTCTCCTCGGCCCTCAAATCCTGTAAATCTCTGAGAATCACGAGTGCCCAACATCGGCACCCAAAATATCATAAAATACTCGTGTCCAGCATCGACACGTAAATCCTCATATATATATCGGGCTCCGTAAGTCCGGATCAGCCCACGGGCTCCGTCTGCGGAATCGGCCCTTGGCCCCAGCAGTACGGATCATCCCGCATCCATCTCTCGACTCTGGTCAGTATCCTCCGGATAACTGCCAGGTCCAACCAATCACCGGTAGGTAGTAGTCCCTCCGCCGGGCTCACCGTCTAACAATACGAGTCTTCTCGCCCTGGGGTACCGTACCGGGTCCACCATGTACCCGCAGTCGGTGCCTACCTCTCCTCGAATTGGGTATACTCACACAAGCTCTCTGGAACCGAGAAAACTCATGGTGGACGCACCAAAATATCATATCAAGGGAAACCGGGTTTTTAAACAGTGTGTGTTTTCTTAAAATAGTACTCCGGTTCCCAAATCAAGAAATCACATAAATCAAATCCAATGCGTAAATCCATGCATGTGTCGTATGACACTAAGGGTAAAAGAAAGGAAGAACCGCTCTTTTAAAAGATCCCGTTTTGAAAATACCGCTTGCGGTCCCTTAGTTTTAAATAAAGTCAATATCATCCATGTATGTAACATATGAATATGGGTATAGGTATGGATGTGTGATGTATATGTGTCCAAGTGTGAATATGTGTGATGTATATGGCAATTACTAACGGTGTGTGTGTAACATGCAGGATAGTGCTCGTGCAACTTGAACCGTTAGTAATGGTGCGGTGTTCTATCAATTCTAATTTATATACATATAGCAAGAAATGCGGTATGCACTAAATAATAGCCATGAACCGTCAATGTATGGAAATGTAGCTATAAGGTCTTATCAGCCCTGACGTAGAACGCCATGCGGGCGTTATCCCCATAGATGTTAAATCTACTCACCGTAGTCTCTCGCTAGGTATAACCGACAACTTGTTTCCCCTTCTGCGCGGCGTCCGTCGTACTCGCCTGCGAACCTAGAATTACACAGTATATCACACATAAGCTCGATGTCACACAAACACGACATTAAAGCCAAACTAGTAACTCGCGTCGTGAACCAAGCGCGCGTTTACGCGATACGCTAAAACGTGTGACTACGTGCCTGAAGCCACTCCGACGCGTCGCGATACGCAGAAACCCCAAACCCCCATACACGTATCACGCGTGTCGCGAAAGTTAAAATACGAGAAAATAGGTATTCACCTCAAGATTTTTATACAGAATTGATATTACAAAAATATATATACCATAAAACTCGAAATATCAGCAGACACCAACCACCAAGACCCCAACCCACAAATCTCCCATCTGGCCGCAAATTGCAGCAAAAATGAGTTTTCTGGCGGCCTAGGTAGGGGGGTGGGCTCCCGTGTTTGGTGTGTGCACTCTATACCCCTGTGTATGCTACAGTAATTCCAATTTCATTCTGAAACGTCTCGGGTAGTAGCAGAACCTACAGAACCCTATATTCTAGTTAAAAACTACACTTTGCACTAAAATGATACATTATGGTATTTTACTGAAATCTGAAACAAACCCAAGTCTAAAATCACACTAACAACTCATTACTAAGCTAATTGAGCCATAAAAATGCAAATTTTAACATATCACCACAAAATCCCTTCCATAGCACAAAACAATGCACAAAAAGTCATATTTTGCTAAAATTACTACAAGTTATGAAAAGGAGTGTTAAATATGAGCTATATACCCTCAAAAGACCTTATGAAACACCAAAGTTCCAGCTTTTTCCTCAAGTGTGCAGATCCACCTCGAAACACCTCAACAACTCATTTTTTTCTAAGGTTTTGTGATGAAAATGAGTGGTTTTTGTATAGGATTTGTATGGAGATCAAAGAGAAGTGAAAAGGAGAGGAAAAGATAAAGAGAAGTTAGGGTTTTTCTGCTGGAAATTTGGCAGAATTTCTGAAGTGAGGAGAAGAGAGAGAGAAGGAAAGGAAATGGGGTCAAAAGTCAACCCTTCTCACCTAACACCATGCTCTCATATTCTAACTCAAATTTGCAATTTAAAAAAAGGATTTTGTTTTTGATAAAAGTGTGGGGAAAATAACCATGAACCATGAAAGAATGACAAGAAATGGTTAACATGCTAACTCTTTTAGCCTGGGTCAAGGAATATTGTGCTTAGTGTGCAAGTGTACACTACAAATGGAAATTTCTCAACTAGGGTAACACGACTAAATAAAATTAGTAAACCCTATAAATATATATAAATATATCTATATAAACACTTCACAACACAATTTCCACTAGCCAAGAAGGAAAATAAGATATCCATTTTTTATGAAAGACAAGCACACTAGCTAATTAACGAGAAAACATCCTAAACGAATTTCAAGGCGTTACATTGATCTTCTGATCGCTCAATACCTGGGTGGCTGTTACGTTTAGCGGACCGCTTGCAGCTTGTGGGTGTTTGATATGATCATCACCTACTACCGGCGTATTGACGATTCTTTAGAGTCCTACACAGAGGTTTCTTGGCTCAGGCAAAATGGAGTAGAGGCACATATGTGATATGCGCAGGACCTAGGATAATGCGATATGAGATACCGTATTATATTCTCGCGTTATTTAGATATGAACCGGGTCATCGGATCAAGTGTTGATTCGATGAATCGGTACATGATATATTAGTCGGTTATATTCGATATAGCCGGATCGTCGGATCAAGTGTTGATTCGATGATTTAATGTATAATAATATATATGATATATTGTATTACATTATCTAATATTGGCTCGCTTTATTATTTCATTTTCTCACCGGATAATACATTGATATATATGCGATATATGTTAATTGTATTATTTTCTTTTGTTGCAAATATATAATATATATGTGATATATATTATTGTGACATGATATGATTAATAATGGAACTTGATTAGTGGAGATTAAGCAAGGTTAGAGTTTGATTAGGGTTAGCTCCTTCTTGCACCATCTAGAAACTTTCCTTTTGTCAAGTGTAAGATATTATGGTTGATATTATCTTATGACTCATTATCTAACCTAACCAAACCCTAGCCCTAGTTTATTCTCTACAAAAGTTAACCTTCTCATCCTTGACCATGGTTCCATAATCAATCATATATTCTTTTCTACTATTCATCACAAAAGGATTATCTCTTTTATTCATCATCTTCTTCTCTCTTAAGCTTTGAGAAAGCTCACTAGATTTTCCTTTTGTGATGTTTTCATGTGAGAATTTGATATAAAAAGATAGCATAAATACTACTCCATCATCCTCATCTAATCTAGCCCATTAGATTAGGGTGTTCACCTCTTTAGAGTGAGAGAGCTTGGGTTATAGCAACTTCGATGTAGACTATTGGAGAAGCGGAACACTACAAGCTAGCATAGATCGTTCGAGTCGTGGAGCCTCTCTTGAGTCCGGGAGATCGTGGATCGCGGCGAAGGGACTTCTACTCGGAACTTATGAAGCGAAGGAGCGGACTACAAAGGTTGTAATCCCTCATACTTAGAAGTAATGATGATTACTTGCATGTTAAACCCTAATAATCTAGCAAAGATCCCGGCTTTGGGTTGTTCGGCATGTCTAAAATTTTATTTGGGCATGTTTGATGCCTTATGAACCCTCACAAGAGTGCCTAGGAACCCTACAGTATTTACAAAGGAGACTCTGCCGAAATTTTCGGGAAATTTTGATGTTTTTAAAATGTTTAATGCGACTTATTTGGTTAAAATCGCTTTCTTTAAATAAGTTTTCCTTCACTTTATTTCTTTAAATGGTTTAGATTTCTGGGCTTTGGCTTACTTAGATTACGTACGCCTTGAGATGTTTCGTAATTTAAGTGTCAGTCACGTTCCGTTCCTTCGGGCCGTGACAAAGTTGGTATCAGAGTGATAGGTTTTACCTTTCTGAGTGTAGGATGACCCTTGGTAGATGGAGTAGGTGACTTAAGCAGAGTGACGTAGCGTGTGTATGTTCCGCGGCATACTTACGATACGATACTCCGCCTAAGTGACCTTAGGATATATATATTTTTGCTTATACTTCCTTCCTTGACTCCATATGTCCTCTTGTTTTGATCGCAATGTTCCTATCAGTCCTGTTTCTTGTTCCAGCCACTATGCCACCGAAGATATCGAGGGCCAGAGGGCTGCCGCCGGGGATGAGATTAGAGTAGACCCGTTTGAGACGAGGACCGATCTGGGCGGTACGCCTACCCCTCAGGGACAGAGTGATCCTCCTTTTCCAGGACGGATAGCTAGGTTGGAGTCGAGTATTCAGGAGTTGTGACAGATGGTTGGATTGTTAGTTGAGATTAGCCGAGCTCCGAGAACCGATGATGTCCCTCCTACTGCGGGGACTATGATTGTACCTGCTGCTCAGGAAGCTGTTTCTGTTGTTACCGAAATTATTTCCGTATCCTTACAGGAGTTTTTTAGGATGAAGCCTCTATTTTTTACCGGCACAGATGCAGCGGAGGATCCGCAGACAATCCTTGACAGGATGTCTAGGATTTGTCGTTCACAGAGATGTTCTGATGAGATATGGATTGAGCATGTGAGTTTTCGTCTAGAGAGGTCTTGCTCAGACGTGATGCGAGTCAATTGAGAGAGGCCGAGCTGCAGATCTACTTCCTATGACTTGGGATGAGTTCACAGCTGTATTTCTTGCTCGTTTCCTTTTGGAGAGCATTCGAGATGTCCGAGCTCGTAGTTTTTAGTCTTTGCGCAAGACTTCAGAGATGACAGTGTCCGAGTACGACATTTAGTTTTCTTAATGGTCCGATATGCTCCTTACCTGGTGGACACTGAAGAGAAACGCATAAGAGGTTTGTGCGGGGACTTGGCGTGCAGTTATTTCTTGCCATCGGCACCCAGCATTTTGACACTTATGCAGCCGCGATGGATATAGCCTTACTACTAGGGGAGCGCATTTCTGAGACTTCGGTCGTTTCTGGACCAAAGCGGATTTGTACCGGTATGCCAGCTCTGAGGCGGTTAGATAGACGCCGTTGTGACAGGTATTCTTTCGGTGTTTTCGTCCGATGCGTATTTCTTTCGGGTGTTGTTTGAAATGGTATCCACATATTTGTATCGAAGTCTTGCCGATAGTAGTATTTGCTAATCAGCCGCTTGTTGTGATTTCTTCCGTAGGCTGATCTTTTATTGCTCGATATGTTTCTCATTCCTGTTTGTTTTGTTCGTATCGGAGATCGGGATTCTTCTGGCAATTTGATTTTTTTCATGATATGTTAGACCTTGACGTTATTCTGAGCATGGATTCGTTAGCCACATGTTATGCATCCGTGGACTACCGTGAGGAGGCAGTCAGATTTAGTTTTTCCGGGTAAGCCAGTTCTTGTTTTCGGGAGACTGTAGCGTCGCCTTTCCCAGTTTGATTTCTTCTCTTCGCGCTAGTCAGCTTTTGAGAAAAGGGATGTCAGAAATTCTTGGCTTATGTTTGTGATGTTAGAGCCGCAGAGGTCCCGTTGGACCATGTCCCGATTGTGAGAGAGTTTCCAGATGTCTTTTCTGATAACTTTCTTGGTTTGTCACTAGAGCGTGATATTTAGTTCTGCTTTGACTTGATTCCCGGTACGGAGCCTTTTTCTATACCGCCATATCGGATGGACCCGGCGGAGCTTAGAGAACTGAAGGATCAGTTGCAAGAATTGTTGGATAAGGGCTTGTACGTCTTAGTGCGTCACCTTAGGGAGCTCTTGTCCTGTTCGTCAAGAAGAAAGATGGCAGTTTGCGTTTGTGCATCGATTTCGTCAGTTGAATTGAGTGACTGTGCGGAACAGTTATCCCTTACCTTGCATCGACGATTTATTTGATTAGTTCCAGGGTGCGGGACATTTCTTGAAGATTGACTTGGGGTCAGGCTACTACCAGGCGTGGGTTCGAGAGGACGATATTCTGAAGACCGCTTTTTGCACACGTTAAGGGCATTATGAGTTCTTGGTGATGTCGTTCGAGCTCACCAATTCCCCAGCAGCGTTTATGGACTTGATGAACCGCATATTCAGGTCGTTTCTTGATCAGTTATTATCCTGTTCGTTGATGACATTTTTGTATACTTTTGGAACCGAGAGGAGCCTGGGCAGTAATTGAGGATTCCGTTGCAGACCTTGAAGGAGCACCAGCTATTCGCTAAATTATCCACGTGTGTTTTCTGGTTGGATAGTGTGGACTTCTTGGGACACGTAGTTACGAGAGATGGTAAATATGGAACCGAAGAAGATCGAGGCCGTTCAGCACTGGCCCAGACCTGTATCAGTGACGGAGGTTCACAGCATTTTGGGTTTGGGCAGATACTATTGATATTTCGTACAGGATTCTTCGCATATAGCTGCAACGTTGACCGGGTTGACCTGTAAGGGAGTTTCTTTTCGTTGGACTGAGCTATGTGAGCAGATCTTTCAGCGGTTGAAGACTCGTTTGATTACGGCGCCAGTATTATCTTTGCCTCTAGGATCGGGCGGTTTTGTTGTATGCTTCTCGGCAGTTGAAGAAGAACGAGCAGAATTATTCCATGCATGACTTAGAAATGGCTGCGGTGGTTTTTACACTTAAGATTTGGAGACACTACTTATACGGCAATTCGTGCCAGATATTCACGGACCACAAGAGTTTAAAGTACATTTTTTCAGCAGCGAGATCTGAATTTGAGACAGCACAGATGGATGGAGCTAGTGAAAGACTATGACTGAGAGATTCTTTATAGTCCGGGCAAGGCGAATGTTGTGGCAGATGCTTTAAGTCGGAGGCCCGGAGATAGCTTGTCATGTTTGAGCGCAGTTCAGAGACAGTCGACGGCAGATTGGCAGATACTATATGACAGCCGAGTACAGTTTGAGTTTACATCGACCGGGGGACAACTTGTCCGTGTCCGTGCACATCCACAGTTATTTGATCATATCCATGAGGCATAGTCCGATGACGTTCGTTTATCAGAGATCTTGGAGCAGGTTCGACAGGGCAGAGATTCAGAGTTCGTGATTGATGATCAGGGAGTACTATGATTGGGACTCGACTATGTGTGCCAGATTCCGAAGGACTGAGATGCAAGATTTTTAAGGAGGCACATCAGTCAACATATAGTGTTCATCTGGGTTCCACCAAGATGTACTATGGCTTGAGAGATTTCTACTGGTGTGAAGGGATGAAGAGAGATGTCACAGATTTTGTTTCAGGATGCTGACTTGTCAGCAAGTCAAGGCCAAGCATCAGAGGCCAGCAGGAGAATTATAAACTTTGCCCATTCCGTAGTAGAAATAAGAGCAGATTTCTATGGAATTTATTGTGGGTCTACCTAGGACCAGTCGAGAGTATGACTCTTTTTGGTTGATCGTAGACCGGATGACGAAAGCATCTCACTTTCTGCCAGTAAGGACCATTTTCGGATTCATTCAGTATGCTCAGACATATGTTGATGAGATTGTGTGACTACATGGAGTTCCGACTTGTATTGTGTCCGACAGAGGCACCCAGTTCACTAGTCGACTATTGTAGAAACATTAAGAGACTTTGGGCACCAGATTGAGTTTCAGTGCAGTTTTCTATCCGCAGACCGATGGTCAATCAGAGCGGACCATTCAGACTCATGAGGACATGCTCCGAGCTTGCGTTCTAGATTTCGTGGCAGCTGGGATCGTCATTTGCCCTTGATAAAGTTTTCCTGCAATAACAGCTTCCAGGAGACGATTCAGATGGCACCCTTTGAGGAATTATATGGGGAAGAAATGTCGATCACCCGTATGTTAGACAGAGCTCAGTGAGAGCAGTATTTTGGGGCCACAGATTGTGCATGAGACGACCGAAAGGATTCAGTTGATTCGGTATAGGATGAGAGTAGCCCAGAGTAGGCAGAAATCTTATGCAGACTGACGTTGGCGCAGACTTGAGTTTATAGTAGGCAATCATGTTTTCTTGAGGGTTTCTCCAATGAAGGGCGTGTTGAGATTCGGAAAGAAAGGGAAGCTTAGTCCCAGATATGTAGGTTCCTTAGAGATTATCGAGCGTGTCGGTGAAATTTCTTATCGTGTGGCTCTTCCACCCAGCTCTCCAGATATTCACCCTTTGTTTCATGTATCAATGCTCCGCAAGTACCTTCATGACCCCTCTCATGCGTTACAGCACCAGACGATCCGGCTGGAGCGCGATCTTTCTTTCACCGAGTAGCCGGTAGTCATTCTAGATCGCCAGGTGCATACTGTCCGTAAAGGGTTCTTTGGCGTGGCCCGATTAGCGAAGAGGTCACGTGGGAATCCGAGGACGAGATGAGGGAGAACCATTCCCATCTCTTCGAGGGTATGCGTAGTTAGATTTTAAATTCGGGGACCGAATTTCTTTAAGGGGGGAAGATTGTAACGTTTTAAAAATCGTTTAAGTTAATTGTCCGATAATCGGAAATATAACTTGTGTTTTCCGTAAAATTTAATTATAATTATTTTTTCCCACATAGACTTAAATATACCTATTTTAGCTATATAATTGCTAGTATTTGGTATATAATTAGTCACTATAAATTGTTAGTTTACTTAAATATTTTTCCTTAATTAATTATTTTAATATTATTTTAAGCTTTCACTTAATACATTTAATTAGTGTAAATTACAAATGAGAATGGGTTAATTACACAAATGTGAACCATGACAACTTAATAAAAAGTTTATAACATGTTCTCTTTTCTACACTTGTCTTCAAGGTTCTAGTTGTTTCTAAGATAAAATATGTGAGAAAATTAAAACAATATAATAAACAAAGAAGTATGGGCATGTGACTTGAGGCATGGGGTTTTCTTGACTTAGAATTTCTACACGCACACACACACACACACTTCCCATAATCTGGCCGAGCCATTTCCAGCAGCCCCCTCCCCATTTTTCTCCACTTCAATTCATCTCCAAAATCTTCAATTTCCATCAAAAATCCAAACAAAAATCTCACAAATTCTTAGCTAATTCTTCACCCAATTTTCCTTGGCCAAATCTGGCATGGATCTTGGAGCAAAAAGGATTTTGGAAGGTCAAGTTGCTAGTTAGATCTACAAAAATTGTGAGGTATAAATCCTAACCCTATGGTTTAATTGTTGGTTAATTTCTTAAATCAAGCTTATTTAGGTATTAATATGGTTTTGATTTCAAATTTGAAATTTCAAGAGAAGGTTTTGAACAAAAGTTAGGGTTTTTATCACTTGATCATATTGCAATGTGTAGTTTCACATCTTAAGACATGCAAAATCTAAACTAGTGGTTAACTTGCTAATTGTTACTTTTAATTGGACCTAATTAAAATTCTTTGCAAAATAATTTCATGATTAGTGTGTGAATAAGTGAGATCAAAATTTAGTAAAGGTTTGTGTCGCTTAATTAAGTTACTAAGTGAATATTGTGGCCACTAAATTTGTTAAAACATCTAGATTTGCACTAAAATGGTTAAGTGATGCTTACTAGGTTTTTTGGAATAAATCGATTTTAATTATATTTGAGATTTTGATGTTTTACTACCTATTCCCTAAAATATTTAATGTGTTGTGAATGCGCGATTGGGTTCTAGGCTTGGTAGTTGCCACGTATAGCGACCCGAGTTGTGGTTTGTGGAGTTGTCGCGAGCGCGTTTTGTGCACCAAGTGCGTGCGCGTCCAGTTAGTGCACGTGGTTGATTTGTATCGTTTGTGCCCGTGACTATTCATATATCTATCCCCCTTTTGACTTGTGTGCGCTTCTAGGATCGGGTGCAGAGGCGTCGGATGTGGTGCGGAAAAGGCAAGGCTGAGATCAGATCATATTAGCCGAGGCGTCCCGGTGAGTAGATGTACACATCTATGGGGGATCGTCTGGATGGCGCGATGCGCCCGATAGTCAGGATTACTAGTAATGCTTGTATTTATATGCGTAGTCTCCTAGTCATCTATCTTATTGCATTGCATCATCTTCTTACATATGATATTATTACCTAGGACACTTGCACCATTACCATTGGTTCATGCTGCATGTGCACTATTCATGCGAACACACACGCCATTGGTAATTGCTATGTCACGAGCACTCTAGAACTTGTTTAAATCAGTATCTGAACATCTCATTAATTATGATATGTAACTTGTTGTATAGTCATTTCATTAAGATGGATACATAAGATTGCTAGTCATATGTATATACCTCATTGCATCATCATCCATGCATCGTTTTCTAGCCACACATCGTATATCACATTAGTGATACCATGGACATTTATCTTCACCGACATGTTTACATAATGTGATTCTTCTTGAGGATTTCAATACTTATGAGATTTCTGGATTTTGGGGAAAACCGCAAGAATTTATAAACTTATTATCCTTTTAAAAATGCAAGTTGCGGTTTCCTCGTGATATGATGTATATGTCGTCCACCATGAGTTTTCCTGATTTCTGTTGGTTGTAGAGACCCGATTCGAGGAGGAGGATGAACCGTCTCGGGTACATGGTGGACCCGGTATGGTACCCCGGGACGAGAGTGTTTTTGTGGGTATGACGATAAGCTTGGCAGGGGCGGACTACCTACCGGTGATGTTTGACGCGGCGGATATCCGGAGGATACCGACATGGTCGTGAGATTTGATGATATGAGTCGATACGGACTGACGGAGCCCGAGATATTGAGATATTGAGACATTGAGCTATTGAGATATTGAGACATTGAGATGTTGAGACATTGAGATATTGTGATATGTATATATAGCGTCGATGCTTGACACTGATTTTCAGTTGATTTCATTGATGATACTTCATTTTATTGCACATAGGTTTTTCTAAGATAAGAACAAAGATTTTCTCATACCAGACTTGTTCAAGTTTCGTGTTTGATTATGCATTCATGTTGCATTCATGTTAGTACATCGTATCATATCGATATGCGTAGGTTGAGACGCATTTGCGTGCATGCTTACGATAGCCTTATTAGATGTTACTTACTACTCACGAGTTGGCAACTTACCCCCGTTGTGCCACAGTATCTTGCAGGTCCGACCCGTTAGCACAGTAGCGGCGGGCGCACTTCCTCATTTCGTTCCTTTTGCTTGGACTTGCGGCATTGCTCGTAGGTAGGTTGCGAGGATATTTTATTCCATCATGTATATTATTTTGTATCTAGTATACTTCATCTACCCTGGTATATTGGACTAGACGGTGAGACTCATGAGACTTGTATTTGTGGTTTGGTGTCGATGCTCACTTGAGCCGACGTGGTGTGTCTCATTTCTTGCTTCAGTTACTTATTTCGCACTTTTGATATACATATTGCATGTGGTTGTGATTCTGCCATTGGCGAAGAGCTATCTCCCGCTTGGGGATGCCTTTATTCATTATTTATATGTATTTTCATTTTTTGTACCCGTTTGGGGGCCAATATTTACAAAGGAGACCCTGCCAAAATTTTCGGGAAATTTTGATGTTCTTAAAATGTTTATTGCGACTTATTTGGTTAAAATCGCTTATTTTAAATAAGTTTTCCTTCACTTTATTTCTTTAAATGGTTCAGATTTCTGGGCTTTGGCTTACTTAGATTACAGACGCCTTGAGACGTTTCGTAATTTAAGTGCCAGTCACGTTCCGTACCTTCGGGTCGTGACATTTCTCATGGTGTATTGGGCTCTCCTCCAGCATGACTTATCACGTTGTTAGGGGTCCGACATTTACCATCCCACAAGGCGGATATGCGAGTATCTCAGACGAATGGACCGGACAGTACGGAGATTGTCATAGATAGGCTCAGTAGGAGTTCGGATGAGCTTGCTCATCGTCATTCTTATCGACAGATACCTGAGTAGCCATTACGTGCAGCTAGTACCGCTGACGGCTTGTGGTTAAACCCACTGCCAGCGTACCGTCGAGTCTTTAGATTCCCACACAAAGGGTTTCCCTGCTTCGAGCAATTAATGTAGACGGTGTATGGTTTTACAGCAGGGCTTCGATCACATACGTGTACTTGTATACGGATGATGATCGGGCGGACGATACTAGTGGGCTTTGGTGTAAGCCAGATCCTAGTATTGTGTTATTAGATTGTAATCGTCTCAGTGTATCCGTATTTTTCGGAATACGGATACGGGTATGCATATACAGTGAGGGGCATTCTTATAATTTGGCAAGGCATGCTTCTAGAAGTGTTAGTTTTATGTATGCCCTAGAGGCCATTATTGTACATGATATGTATATTATAGTGGATGCTGGTGTATGTCGACGTAACACACCCCACAAGTTGCGGGGAGGCGGAATAGGTAAAACAATCATTTTGTTTAAGGTAACATCGACTAACTTACGGATCTTTGCTAAACCCTAACTAATAAACTATCTAGAAGTGCTAAAATACTATGATAGATGATTATACCTCAAGATACTAGTCCTTCTTGTTCTTGTTGTTCACCTCCTCATCGGCCTCCTCGATGTGATAGAAGATCCACCCGAGAGTTCGTTCTCCAAGTTTTAACCTCTAACTTGAGGTAACTAAGTGGTTAGGATTGCTAATCCAAGTGACCTAGAGGATATAGAGATGGATTGAGGATTAATTAGTCTTTCTAACCCCTAGGATCTCAACACATGAGAGGATTAGGGTTAGAGTGAAGAAGAGAGAGAGCTTGAGGAGAGAGAATGTGTTTGTTATTATGAAATGAAAAATAACTCATTTGTGTATATATTATGAAGCATAAAATATCTTGCAAAAATATCTTGCACAAATATCTTCATGCTTTATTTAATACAAATGAATGAATCATCTAATGAGTCATGGTTTCATTTAATGCAAATTACACATCATCTCCTCCACTTCATTAAGCTTAATCTACAAATGAATTAAAACATAATGTGTCACCCTTCTTCTAGAAGCTTCTCGAGCAATTACGAGAATGCCCATTCTATCCAAAAAACACAGATATACCGAGACTGCATAAATCCAATAATCCAATACTAGAATCTGGCTTAAACCAAAGCCCGCTAGTATAAACTGTCCGAACATCATACGTGCACAAGTACACGTATATGTCCGAACCCTGTCGTAAAACCATACGACCTCTATATCGTTTCGCCTGAAGCAGGAAATCTCTCTGTGTGGGACTCTAAAGACTTGACACTACGTTGGCAGTGGGTTTAACTACAGGCCGCAAGCAGTACTATCTGTACGTAACGGTCCCCAGGTAGATGTCGATAAGAAGGCCGATGAGGAAACCCATCCGAACTCCTACTGAGTCTTATGTGACAATCTCTTACAGTCCGGTCTGTTCATCTAAAACTATCGCATATCGGGCGTAGGGGCGGCAAGCGTCAGTCCCCTAAAAGGCGGTATAAGTCGTGTCGGAGTGAAGCCCATTACACTTTGAGAAGCTACTGGAAAACCTACCAGTAAATCTCGCTTGCCCTGGCCAGGGACTTTGCGTAATGGCTCTCCAAACACAGTGCGATATCAACTCCCAATACCGGGAGAGACGAATCCTATCTAACCGCCACTGCCTCCAAGTGCTTCGAGACTGCACCCAACTGCTACCTGTTTGCATGACTCCTTTGAGCCGTGGTAGGGTAGCAATCTAAGAACAGTAGGGACACACTCGAGACGAAGTAGCAGTGTCAAGTCAACGGACTATGCTGTACTCATGTCACCTGGGAATTGTTAACTGACGACGAGTATAATACCAACCAACAGTTCCCTGCGAGTCATGTCTGGTGTACCCGTAACCCAACGAGCACCTGCATACTATCTCCAGTACATCGTACTAATGGCTGTGGGACAGACCATTTCCCATGCTTGGATGAGAAGCGTATACACTAGTCAACTCTGGAGTATCGATGCCCTGTCTCGATAATCCTACGACTAGGGACCTGAAAAAGGATGTGCTTGTAGACTACCCAGCCCCCACTAGTGTGACTGCTATCACAACGCTGGTAGTCAAGAAAGATCCTATGCGCTCTATCAATATGTATTTGCTAAAAGAAACATATATACATATTAAGATGGATATAAACCAAATAACATACTACTATGTTGAGCAAGACTGTTAATACAACTATGAATATCCCAAGCTTCCATTAAGTAATATACAAACTAGTATGATACAATAATGGCCCCTAGGGCATATACACTAACAATCTCCCACTTGCACTAGGGCCATGTACTACCACATTGAAGACCTATCATCTCGAATAGACTTTCAAACTGTGTCTGAGGTAAGGCCTTTGTGAATAGATCTGCAGTGTTCTCCTCTGTATCAACTCTCCGGACCTCGATCTCCTGGCGATCTATGATCTCCCTGATCAGGTGATACCGCCTTAAGATGTGTCTGGACTTCTGATGGGACCTGGGTTCCTTCGCTAACGCTATAGCGCCGTTGTTGTCACAATACAGCGGCATGGGATCAACAATGGTAGGAACCACTTGAAGTTCTGTTAGGAACTTTTTCATCCAGACTGCTTCTTTTACGGCATCGCAAGCAGCGATATACTCCGCTTCCATCATCAAGTCAGCAACGGTGTCCTGCTTGGAACTCTTCCAGCACACCGCCCCTGCATTGAGGGTAAAGACATAACCTGACATGGACTTGGAGTCATCTTTGTCACTCTGGAAGCTGGAGTCAGCAAAAGCCTCGATCTGGAGGTCTTTTCCGCCGTAAACCAAGAACATATCCTTAGTCCTTCTCAGGTACTTGAGAATGTTCTTTACTGCTATCTGGTGCTTCTCCCCTGGGTATGACTGATACGGGCTTACCACACTCAGTTCGTAAGCTACATCTGGTCTGGTGCACAACATCGCATACATTATAGAGCCTACCGCAGAAGCGTAGGGTATAACTGACATGCAATCCCTTTCCAAATCTGTCTTGGGAAACATCTCTTTGGAGACGGTGATTCCGTGACAAGCCGGTAAATTACCACGCTTTGAATCTTCCATACTGAATCTTTTCAGTATAGTGTTGATATACCTGGAATGCGAAAGTCCTAACATCCTTTTAGATCTATCACGATAGATCTGGATCCCTAAAATGTAAGAGGCATAACCCAGGTCTTTCATGGAGAACCTGTGTGACAAGAATCTTTTGACAGATTGTAGCATAGGAATGCCATTTCCTATCAAGAGAATGTCATCCACGTACAAGACGAGGAATACGACAGTTCGTGCTACAATTTTACTATATATACATGGTTCATTTGGATTTTTGATAAAGTCATATTCTTTGACCGTTTCATCAAAACAGATGTTCCAACTCTACGATGCCTGCTTTAGTCCATAAATGGACTTAAGCAACTTGCACACCTTTCCGCTGCTCCCACTCTGATTGAAACCTTCTGGCTGATCCATATAGACGCACTCGTCTAAATTTCCATTTAGAAAAGCCGTCTTTACGTCCATCTGCCAGATCTCATAATCGTGGAAGTCAGCAATGGCAAGATGGATCCGAATGGATTTGAGCATAGCCACTGGAGAAAAAGTTTCGGCATAGTCCAAACCAGGTCTTTAACGAAAACCCTGTGCAACAAGTCTAGCCTTATAGGTTTCCACCTATCCATTTACACCAATCTTCTTCTTGAAGATCCACTTGCATCCTATGGGTTTTACCCCATATAGAGTAAAGTCCAAAGTCATACTTTATCGGTGTACATGGACTCCATCTCGGTCCGCATTGCATCCAGCCATCTTATTGAGTTGCCGCTCTGGATGGCCTGCTGGAAGCTAGTAAGTTCATCATTATCAATGACGCAATCCTCTCTATCCCCGTCTATGAGAAAACCGTAGTATCTCTCAGGAGGATGAGACGGCCTACTACTCCTACGGAGGGGTACGGGAATATCCTGTTCTTCTGGAAGTTCTGGTTCTACCAAACTTCCAGTAGTAGTTTGTGGTTCCGAAATTTCTTCCAGTTCTATTGCGCTCCCACTTGTTTTCTTTTCTAAAAACTGCTGTTCAAGAAAATGGGCATTATGAGAAACGAAAACCTTTTGTTCCTCTGCGTAATAAAAATAATACCCCTTAGAGTTCTTTGGATATCCTACAAACTTACACTGCACTGATCGTGCCTCGAGTTTGTCCGCATGCTACTTTTTAACAAAAGCTGGACATCCCCATATCTTCAGATACTAAAGATATGGTTTTTTCCCACTCCACATCTGATATGGTGTGGTAGGCACAGTCTTGGTAGGAACCCTGTTCAAAAGATATGCAGCTGATTCTAGTGCATAACCCCAGAAAGAGCGCGGTAACTCAGTATTACTCATCATGGAACGTACCATATCCAATAGGGTTTGGTTCCATCTTTCCGATACACCGTTATGTTGTGGAGTGAATGGAGGAGTAAGCTGAGAGAGAATTCCATTCTCTTTTAGGTAACCCGGGAACTCGGCACTTAAGTATTCACCACCTCGATCAGATCTCAGTGTCTTGATACTTTTGCCGGTTTGGTTTTCTACTTCATTCTTATATTCTCAGAATTTCTCAAAGGCCTCGGATTTATGCTTCATCAAGAAAATTAATCCATACCCAGAGTAATCATCCGTAAAAGTAATAAAATATGAAAAACCACCTCTTGCATGTGTAGACTTTGGACCACATACATCGCGGTGTATGAGTCCTAAGAGCTCGCTCGCTCTTACTCCATGTCCAGTGAATGGAGTCTTTGTCATCTTTCCTTTGAGACATGATTGACAAGTGGCATAAGTTTGATATTCGAACGGATTCAAATATCCTTCTCTATGTAACTTTGTTAACCTTGTCTCATTGATGTGACCCAGTCTACAATGCCATAAGAAATCCTGATTTATATCTGGAGACTTTCTTTTTAGTATGTTCTGGTCATTGAAAATCTGCAATTGGTTTAACACGTATATACCGTTATCTAGTGTACCGGACCCAATAAAACCATGATTAAGGTGGACGTTAACAACATTTCTTACAAACGTGAAATCATAACCTTCTTTTGATAACAACGATACTGATAAGATATTACACGTTAAACTAGGTACACAAAAACAGTTGCGCAAAACCAAAATATGTCCACTCGTCAATCCAAGGTGATAATCCCCTACGGACACAACATTCACGCTAGCTCTGTTAGCAACCTGGAGGGTCATATCACCAACCTTCAGCACTCTACGGTTTCTCAGTGCCTGCAATGAATTGCATATATGAGATCCTGATCCGGTATCCAATACCCAGAAGTAGAGTTGATTGACAGACAATTTTCAATAACAAACACACCTGAAGCCGAAGCCATAACTTGCCTCGGGTCCTGGTTCTTGGCAATCCAAGCTTTGCAATCTTTCTTCCAATGGCCTTTCCTACGATAGTGGAAGCACTTGTCCTTTGCCACTACCGGCACCGCAACCTTTGCCTTGCCCTTGGCTTCCACCTTACCAACACCACCTCTTGATTTGGTAGCGGCCTTCTTCTTCCATCCTTTGGCCCTTGCCTTGGACCTAGAAGAAGAAGCACCACGAACAAACATAATGGGTGTTTCCCTTGCTTTCTGTAAGGTGCCCTCTGCACTCCTCAACATGTTAAGGAGTTTTGGAAGTTCAACTTCTTTACCTTGAATGTTGAAATTCAAGATAAACTGGGCGTAGGTGGAAGGAAGGGACTGAAGAACCAAGTCTGTATACATCTCGTTCTCTAATGTTGTCTCGAGGTCTGCGAGCACTTCAATATAGCAAATCATCTTAAGGGCATGTTCCCCTACAGATGATCCGACGGCCATCCTCGACTGAAACAAGTTCTTCGAGGTCTCGTATTTAGCTATACAGTTCCTTGGTGTGGAGAAATATGGATTCAAGATCCATATTCTCATGCCTCCTTTGATGTTCATTATTCATAGAGGCAAGCACGATTCACTTGGCCTTCGCGCAGTCTAACTCCCAGGTCTTGCGGATTTCCTTATCCGCGACACTGGATTCAGGACCTGGGATGGCAGCGGCTTTAGTAGTAAGGACATACCCCAATTTGTCATAGGTAATTGCCATCTTGACATTCCGGAACCAATCTTTATAGTTTGGCCCTTTCAAAATATTTTTATCTAATAATAACTTAAGGCCTGTCATGTTCTGGGTCGCTGCAATTAGGAGAGAGAGAGGAAACACATTAGCATGATGCTCTTGCAAGTTTAGAGTGGTTTTTAGTTTATCTAAATAGGATGGCTCCCACTGTTTCTCGAATCCCTCATCAAACCAAAAAGGAAGAACTAGTCAGGACTATTCTTACTGTACAATACTTGCTTAATCGTTCAGCCATGCAAGTGTCGGTACTTCGAGGGAGGTTTTATGACGCTTTCGCGAAGTTCCTTAATTAAATAACCTCTTTTCTATGGGGGCGTAGCCCCGCTGACACCTTTCTCGACACCCACTTGGTTTATAACATTGATCGTTTAAGTGAAAGATTCTCCCGATGAGTAGCATATACTCACAGTAGGATCGGGATCCAAATATCATCGTGTGATAAAGCTGAAGGAATCCTACCAAAATTATCACACTCCAAATGGTATGCAACACTAGCAAGTTTCAGTTTCTTTAGAAACTCCCGATATCGATTTCTGCCCCATGCTCTTATGACCTTGGCGTTGGTCAAAATGTCATAAGTCACATGTCAAGTTCTACCCATCATTATCTTGTTAATTTGAACCCACCCGTACAAACCCCTGACGTTGGCCAAATGGCAGTACGACTGTCCCAAACCAACTCATCTATCTATGCAATAGATGAATACCCAGCAGCTACCAAACACTATGCCTTGGCGTTGGTCAAAATACATAGTTTGAATGCTACTGAATACCCAAATGAAATGACGGAGGGCTACGAATGGTTTTGGCGAAACCGTGAACGTAGTGAACTTGATATGATCGAAGGAACCTGATAGCTTTTAAAAGGAGTGGTTTATGCTCCGCAATTAAAAAATCTGCTGTTTTAAAATCAACCGAGTGGTTTCTTTTAAACTGTTCCAATGATTCAACTTTGGTTTATTTTCTTTGCATTAAAATAATGCGTACCATCATTTAACCTATCATTGCAGAAAACAACGAAAATACAACGTCCTCTTATGCCATCCGCATTCGCCACTGGGCCCCGTCATTCACCCGTTAGTATACTTAACTAACGACAGAGCGGGGGCTGGGCTAGCGCGGGTGCAAAACATAAGTAACGCCTAATAGATATCATATATAGATATTGTACATTCTTCAGACGCAATAATAGGCATTCCAGATCACAGATGAACATATTGGATTTTCTAGGAATCCGCATTTCCTTTGAGCCTGCAAAGAAAGACGGATTACACAGTCGCGATGAATAGCCAAACCCTCACCCTAGACCCCTACAGGTACGGCAAACTACCCGCCTAGTACCCGAAGTGAAGTGGTCTCCCTCAACGACGTGAGTAGGCCACTAAGCACTTCAAATACCCGATAGTTTGTGCACCCCACCTTGGGTCTATCCTAGGAGCAGAAAAGAGTAAATGAAATAATACAACGGTGGCTACAACCTCAACCCCCCGCAAAAGAATATTACAACAAATTACAATTTACATTTGAATGAAAGAAACACTCGTCTCACATCTCCGGCTATTCATTCATGATAATCCAACAAGTTCATATTCACAAACCAGTAAAAACCATTACAGAAATGTGCAACCCCCTGCTAACCGACATACTAGCAGTTAGGGGAGGTTTACGAACACATTAATCACAACACAGATATAATCCAGTTAGCCAAAGTTCTTAGAATATCGATCAAGCAACACATATGAATCTACTCCAAACAATTCTCTGTGCACATAAAACCTGAGAAGAAACAAAACATCCCAGAAAACACAACATCAACACAGAAAAATAACTGAGCAAATTTGGGTTGACTCGGTGTCAACTCGGCCACGGATCCGCAGCGAGTCGCTTGTATCAGCCGCGGTTCCGCGGTGGTTTGATCAAGTCATGCTCCTAAATTTCTTCACAATTCTTAAAAAACCCTGCTTGTATTCTTAAGGGTCCCCGAAAAATTTTTAGACCCCGTTTTAAAATCGGCAGAAACTTAGTGAAAACGTCATTTTTTCGGGATTATTTTGCGATCGAATTTCTAAAGACTTTGCTAACATGTTAGTTATGGTTTAGCTAGGCTCTGATACCACTGTAAGTTGACGTAACACACCCCACAAGTTGCGGGGAGGCGGAATAGGTAAAACAATCATTTTGTTTAAGGTAACATCAACTAACTTACGGATCTTTGCTAAACCCTAACTAACAAACTATCTAGAAGTGCTAAACTACTATGATAGATGATTATACATCAAGATACTAGTCCTTCTTGTTCTTGTTGTTCTCCTCCTCGTCGGCCTCCTCGATGTGATAGAAGATCCACCCGAGAGTTCCTTCTCCAAGATTTAACCTCTAACTTGAGGTAACTAAGTGGCTAGGATTGAGGATTGATTAGTCTTTCTAACCCTTGGGATCTCAACACATGAGAGGATTAGGGTTAGAGTGAAGAAGAGAGAGAGCTTGAGGAGAGAGAATGTGTTTGTTATTATGAAGTGAAAAATAAGTCATTTGTGTATATATTATGAAGTATAAAATATCTTGCACAAATAGCTTGCACAAATATCTTCATGCTTCATTTAATACAAATGAATGAATCATCTAATGAGTCATAGTTTCATTTAATGCAAATTACACATCATCTCCTCCACCTCATTAAGCTTAATCCATAAATGAGATAAAACATAATGAGTGACCCTTCTTCTAGAAGCTTCTCAAGCAATTACGAGAATGCCCCTCCTATCCGAAAAACACGGATATACTGAGACTGCATAAATCCAATAATCCAATACTAGAATCTGGCTTAAACCAAAGCCCGCTAGTATAAACTGTCCGAACATCATACGTGCACAAGTACATGTATATGTCCGAACCCTGTCGTAAAACCATACGACCTCTATATCGTTTCCCCTGAATCAGGGAAACTCACTGTGTGGGACTCTAAAGACTCGACACTACGCTGGCAGTGGGTTTAACCATAGGCCGCAAGCGGTACTAGCTGTACGTAACGGTCCACAGGTAGATGTCGATAAGAAGGCCGATGAGGAAACCCATCCGAACTCCTACTAAGCCTGATGTGACAATCTCTGTACAGTCCGGTCTGTTCGTCTAAGACTATCGCATATCGGGCCTAGGGGGCGGCAAGCGTCAGTCCCCAAAAAGACGGTATAAGTCGTGTCGGAGTGAAGCCCATTACACCTTGAGAAGCTACTGGAAAACCTTCAAGTAAATCTCGCTTGCCCTGACCAGGGACTTTGCGTAATGGCTCTCCAAACACAGTGCGATATCAACTCCCAATACCGGGAGAGACGAATCCTATCTAACAGCCACTGCCTCCAAGTGCTTCGGGACTGCACCCAATTGCTACCTGTTTGCACGACTCCTTTGAGCCTTGGTAGGGTAGCAATCTAAGAACAGTAGGAACACACTCGAGACGAAGTAGCAATGTCAAGTCAACGGACTATGCTGTACTCATATCACATAGGAACTGTTAACTGACGACGGGTATAATACCAACCAACAGTTCCCTGCGAGTCCTGTCCGGTGTACCTGTACCAACGAGCACCTGCATACTATCTCCAGTACAACGTACTAATGGCTGTGGGACAGACCATTTTCCCTGCTGGGATGAGAAGCGTATACACTAGTCTACTCTGGAGTATCGATGCCCTGTCTCGATAATCCAACTATTAGGGACCTGAAAAAGGATGTGCTTGTAGACTACCCAGCCCCCACTAGTGTGACTGCCATCACAACGCTGGTAGTCAAGCAAGATCCTATGGGCTCTATCAATATGTATTTGCTAAAAGAAACATATATACATATTAAGATAGATATAAACCAAGTAACATACTACTATGTTGAGCAAGACTGTTAATACAACTGTGAATATCCCAAGCTTCCATTAAGTAATATGCAAACTAGTATGATACAATAATGACCCCTAGGGGATATACACTAACAGCTGGGACATATATAGGGAGGACTTTTTTGCTCGACATGATAGTACGCTATCTGGTTGCTCTTTATCCTAACATGTACACTTACTGTCTCTCTGTTACATGTGTACTTGACTACCAGGATTATGATGCAGATCATACTAGTGGGGCTTGGACAGTCCATGAGTTCATCCTTCAATGTTCCTAGTCGTAGGAATATCGAGACAGGGCATTGATATTCAAGAGTAGACTAGCGTATAGCTTTTCGACCCATGCGATGGGCGATGGATGATCCCATATCCATTGGTGTTTGACATCAGAGATGGTATACGGGTGTGTTCATACCAGAATATTGCATTTTTTACCGCCCATTCTTACGTTCGTTTGTTTATAGGCAGGTGCTTATAATCAGTGTTTGCTACATAATTGCAGGATACTGGTCTCAGCTCTAAACAGTGAATATCATGGAAAAGTACGACAAATTCCGGATTACTGCCAATAACAGATAAAACACGGGTCTCCGCTCTCTATCCATGTGTTGCCACATACCAGTTTAAGGGACAAAATGGCAAATCGATTGTCATTTTCATGCACAAAGCTCAATGGCAACACAAAATCCAAGAAATCTACGCGGAGCTCGAGGAAATCATGGCAAAAGATCCACATCACATCACATTTTTGTTATACTGGAATTCTGGAAATATTGTGAAGAGATTCTGAGAAAAGTACTATACCATACTGAAGAAGACATCAAACCATGGGACCCCACAAAATCCTATGGCCTAACTCCTCTAAAGCGTCGCGGTTCTGCGGCATTAGCGTGCTTAGGCCGCGGAACCGCGGCCATGTAGGATCCTCACTGCGTTGTTTTCTGGGGTTATTTTGGTAACTCAATGTGGAGCCAGATTCTTGCCCTAGGTTTCCAGCTCCCTGCCTATAAATACCCCAGTTCTGAGCCAAACCAAGATGTTAAATTCTTAAGACTCTTTTTGCTAGTTTTAGTTTTCTTCTTCTTCTTCTTCATCTTTCCTCCATGAAAATGTAGTGAGAGCATTGAGTGGATGTTAAATGAAGATAAGGGTTTTTGTATCATTCTTGTTTGTTTAGCTTCCCCTTGAGATTTTTGCTTTCTCTTGATCTTTCAACCTCTTCATTGAACTTGAAAGTTTAACGGTTGGTTATTGATCTCAAGGGTTGTATCTTCTTATGGAATTAGTGCTTCATTTCACATGAGTTCTTTACCCATCTCTTGATCTTGCAACCTCTTGATTGAGCTTGCAAGTTTAAGGGTTGGCTATTGATCCCATGCTTGTCTTGAGTTCTATGTTCTTGTAATTACTTTCTTTCTTATTTCTTTCTTGCTTTTTATTACTTGCTTTACATTCATGCTTTACTTTCTTGCACTTAAATTCCATGCACTTACTTACTTGTAATCTTTTCTTTTCTTTTGCTCTTTTTGGTTCGTTTTTGTGAATGGTTGTAATTATCGTTGTTAAGAATAAATACGGTATTGTAAGTTAATATTTCTTTGCTCATTTCCTTTTCCCGTTATTTTCTATTGAACTCAGTCCAAACGTTACGCAAACGCTCCGTTAAGCACCCTACCATACCAAGGTAACGGTGATTCTTAACCGCTACCGGTTGCGTTCGGTTTGGCCGGAGGCAAAAGCAAGAGACAAGAACGGAAGGACAAGGGTAAATAAGCCGGATTCCACGAATACCGTGCTTAAATCCCCTAATCCACGTTGTTGCCGATTGCTCTAGCTTCAATTGGTCAAGACTCGGCTCAAAGGTTTTGAGTGCGGATTTCTTTAGCTTACACTTTCGTATCTTTTTCTTAACAACTTTATACTTGTATATATCACTTAGGATAGAATTGAACAAACATACACATTCTTTATTGACTCGTCTAAAACTCGAACGGACATACAACCATCTCCCAGTGGATCGACCCGTGCTCAATCGGCTAGCTGCGAAGCGACACCGTCCTGATCGCGGTTATAACTTTAGAACTTTGAACATCCGACATGCTTTTGGCGTGCGATCAAATGGCGACGTTGCCGGGGAGACGGTAGCGTATTTTCTTTCTTGTTATTCGGGTTAATATTCTTTTTGTATATATTTATAAATATTTAAAAAAAAATCTTTTGTTTTTTTTTGATAACTTTTGTGAGCAAGTCTGCAAATTTTTACGGATTTGCAAACGGCGATTGTGGGGAGCAAAGTGTACGTTCAAGGCTATGGTGATTGCAAAGTACAGTGCCAAAGATCCGAGTAATTTGACCCGCGCAAGCGAAATTTTCAAGCTTACCGGATTTGATTCAACGGGGGTTTCCTAACCCAAAAACTTAACAGTACGTACTTTACTAACACTTTCTTCTCAAATCCGACGCATCCAATATACTATTCTTTGCAGGATTCTTTGCAAGATCGCTAGAAAACGCTAAAAATTGACTAACCCGTATTTGTTGCAGTGCCGTGCTTAAACTAAAAAACGATTGTTTGATTCTTTATAGAATATTTATTGAATTGCGCATTGCATACATTAATACGGACTTAAGGGCAAGCGAACCCCACAATATACGGTAATGGATTTCATCACCTTTTTCGTGGCCCACAAATCACGAACTTGAGCATAACGTTTACCCGCACAAATTTTAAAAGAAATTAGACTTTAAGCCTTAAGGACTTCACGCTCATTAGGAGAAGTTAACAGTGTTTAGAACCTCGCTTAACGGTACATTGTTTACGGGGTGTCTAGGAAAGTGTTAACGGCGAAACCGCCAAAAGAGAAAGGGTTATTTAATTAAGGAACTTCGCGAAAGCGTTGGAAAACCTCCCCTTATCTCTGCACTTACCTGGCCTCGTGATCAGTGTATCTTGAGCCCGTTTCTCGACACAGTTTTACTTCGACAATCAAGTTCTGGAGCAGGTCTAGTTGACCTAGGTGAACCCTAGAACGATTAGGTGTGTGGTATTTTTGTGTCGTGATTGTTTTTGTCCAGATTCTTTTTGTGTGTATATTTCATTCTTTTGTTAATATCTAACTAAAAAAAATCACATTTTCCCCGTTCTTTTCTCTACCTTTCTTTCTTTCTCTCTTTATATCATGGGTACCCCACCTCGCAAAACTCTTGCCGAACTTTGGTACCCACAACCAGACATAACTTCCTACGGTTCTTTCTTTGGCCGAACTTCGAACGATCCCTCCATGCCCAAAATTTCATTGAAAGATCGCATAGACGCGTCTAGGACAAACACTTGCCCTCCGCAATCCACTTTGTATCAACCTTTTCAACCTCCCCCACCCTCTTATGTTGATACCCCTTTTGCAAGTCGTCCTTTGTCCATCACTGAACATATTGAACAATCCTGTAGCCGATCTTTCACTCCTTTCACCACTACAGATTCTTGGGATCAACAATTCCATTCACCTTCTTATCCAAATGTTGATCCTGCTCCTGTCCAGCCATTCAATTCCTACCAGTCCTACCCGACCTTTGCACCTTCCCTAGAAATTGCTTCTGAACCGCCATTTGGGAGTTTTCAGTATCCAAACAACTTTGAATCTTTTACTGAAACCCCTTCCCAACCTATGTCTAGTCTGGAAAAGTCATTAGAAGACTTTAGGGTAGCGTCGTACAACAGATGATGGATTTGAATGCGTCCATGGCCGCCCTCATACAACCTAGTGACCCGGTAGCTAGTTTTCAATTAGCTCCAAATTTTCCAATGTATGAAGAGGCAGTAGGACAGGTTGAGAATTTGAGTGGAGAGAGTGAGATGTACCCCCTTCCGCATCAAGCCTACCCATTTCAACTTGAATCCCACAACTCCGGTTTTGACAGTCTATCTAATGTTCTAAACGATTCATTGATTAAAGATAGAACAGATAATGAGTTGTGCGACTTTGTAGTGTTTGATTTACCTGATTGTGAAGGGTCCCTTCCAAGTGAAACCATTCCTAAACATTTTGACCTCTACACCTCCACTTTAGAGCCTGAATTGATTGATATCCATGCTTTTGTTGAGGTGTCTGAGAATATAGATTTTCACTTGATTGAGGATATTGACGCTGGGAATATTTTGGATGATGAACCCGTATATTTACCTGAGTTTTTCTCTCCAATTCATCATCCCGAGTCATTAAATGTTTTTCCCGAACCCCATATGCGTCTGGATTTTGAAGATAAATGCATAGATGTGCTGAATTTTGAGGAAGATTTTGAGGATAGTTTTGAGGATGAACCAGTTTTAATTGATGAGTCGGATTTTCCAATTCATCATGTTCCTTTCATTGACTGTGTACACCCTCCGGAACCTTTAACCGATAACCTTCCTCAATCACCTACCTCCATCCTTTCCATCGTTCCGACCTTGCAAGAAACCGTATCACTTTCATTTCATATGTCTGGTTTACCAAGTTCGGCTTACCCATGGTTTCTTAAGAATCTTGAGGGATTTGACCCTATTTCTCGATGGGTTAATAGATTAGCACAAACGCTTCTTACACATCAGTCATCACAAATTGTGCTAATCTATTCACTCCATTTCCACCCCCAAGTTCGTATTCCACTTCTTTCTCCCTTCCTCCATTCTTCTTCTCATATACCGAGACCGTATCCCGCTTCTATCTCCATAAGGCCTCGCGTATTCTCCATTTCTTTCCTCTTCACCTTCTTTCACCAACCCGCATCTTACAGAGATAGAATTTTTGAATGGTTGGTGTTAACTTTTGGCCTGTGTAAGGCCTTGTATAGCTTGATACTGTTCTCCTTCCCCCCTAATTCTGAACTTCAACGCTTAACAGTGGAAACACTGTTTTACTTAAGTTTGGGGGGGAACCTTTTTGTATATATTTTTTGTTTTCCTTTTTTTTGTATATAATTTGTTTATAGGGAGCGCCGACAATTTTGACCCTCTTGGTATAGCCTGACAGTGAGGGCACTGTCAAGTTTAAGTTTGGGGGTGTGCTCGGTAAGGTTTCTTCCTTCGCATTCATTTGTATATTTTGCATTTAGATACCTTATTAAAAACCCACAAAAATCAAAATTTTCCAAAAAATATGAAAACTTTGTCAAGTTAGCTAGTGGGAGAACTCAGATTCAACATTTCGACGGTTTTGTTTGATAAGATAAGAATAACTAAATCTTATTTTTAGATTTTGAAAACCTGAAAGATAACTCTCCTTTGAAGTTAACTATAGCTGATATACGTCTTTACATCACACTACACGTGTCGTGAGTTTTGGAAATTAGATGGCAAGTCTTTTTTGTCTAAAAACTTTTAAATGGATAAATGATTTTCTGAGGATCAAATAGGTTTGTTCTGAAATAAGTAATATCAAGAATAGTTTATGAAGTGAAGTGAATATGAAGGGATATTATTGATGCCTTAATTGGAACTAATTCTGAAAAATAACCCATCTGGAACTTGATTGGAATGATTACACACCGAACCCATTAAACACGTCTTTTATCCAAAAAAAATAATTGAACTGTCGATTATATCTCCGTTCGTATTGAATCATCATGATTTTCACGCCAAATTGTCTTTTGTTTTTTGACCTAGGTAACTTGAGTAATTAAGTCTGCTGGGGTGTTTCTACACCTAATGCCCTAAAGCAAACTGGTTTGGGTGCATTGTCCCAAAGCTCGTTAAGATGCCTAGAAAGTCCATTTTAAAACAAAGTCAAGCAAGTGTTCTCTCCGAGTTAAAATTCCTAACGGTTCTTTGTGTGAGAATAATCTTGACAAAAGACAGGTTTTATAAAAAATATTTCTAGCGGAGATATGAAGGTTTTATTCTATGATAAAGACTATTGCACGTTCACAGAGGTGTGTATGAAATAAAAACAAGAAAAAGGTAGAGTGAAAAATAAGACCTATTTTCCTGTTAGGGAAGATAGAAATTCTGAAGTTGAAACTTTACTGGAAAACGAAACTTGAAAAATACTAAACTCTTTATAAAACTTATGTGATCCTTTTAAAAATTTTATCTAGGCTTTATTGTGTGACATGCTGACTTTAATCGATCCTTCTGGAACTTAACGACACTATTTGCACTGCACGTAAAGACATATAAAATCTTTAGTTAAATAAAAAGCGAGGTGTGAAAAATAAGGGTTCGATAGTCTAGACTCAGGATCATAGAATTGTTATTTTCTGAAACAAAACTTTAGGGTTTGAATCATAGTTATTTCGCAAAACTAGCTTGACCGGATTTTGTGGGTGTAATCCGCTGAAAACCCTCAAGAGACAACACTCCTCCTACTAGGGACACCTAGAGGTTTAACGGCTTGTTGCACGAGCTCAGTGCAATCGCGTTCCCTGCGAAAGTGCGGTTAGGACTTTTTTGTGAATAATTGGTTTTGCTCGGGACGAGCAAAAGTTAAGTTTGGGGGTATTTGTTCATACCAGAATATTGCATTTTATACCGCCCATTCTTACGTTCGTTTGTTTATAGGCAGGTGCTTTTAATCAGTGTTTGCTACATAATTGCAGGATACTGGTCTCAGCTCTAAACAGTGAATATCATGGAAAAGTACGACAAATTCCGGATTACTGGCAACAACAGATAAAACACGGGTCTCCGCTCTCTATCCGTGTGTTGCCACATACCAGTTTAAGGGACAAAATGGAAAATCGATTGTCATTTTCATGCACAAAGCTCAATGGAAACACAAAATCCAAGAAATCTACGCGGAGCTCGAGGAAATCATGGCAAAAGATCCACATCACATCACCTTTTTGGTATGCTGGAATTCTGGAAATATTGTGAAGAGATTCTGAGAAAAGTACTATACCATACTGAAGAAGACATCAAACCATGGAACCCCACAAAATCCTATGGCCTAACTCCTCTAAAGCGCCGTGGTTCCGCGGCATTAGCGCGCTTAGGCCGCGGAACTGCGGCCATATAGGCTCCTTACTGCATCGTTTTCTGGGGTTATTTTGGTAACTCTATGTGGAGCCAGATTCTTGCCCTTGGTTTCCAGTTCCCTGCCTATAAATACCCCAGTTCTGAGCCAAACCAAGATGTTAAATTCTTAAGCCTCTTTTTGCTAGTTTTAGTTTTCTTCTTCTTCTTCTTCATCTTTCCTCCATGAAAATGTAGTGAGAGCATTGAGTGGATGTTAAATGAAGATGAGTGTTTTTGTATCATTCTTGTTTGTTTAGCTTCCCCTTGAGATTTTTTCTTTCTCTTGATCTTTCAACCTCTTCATTAAGCTTGAAAGTTTAAGGGTTGGTTATTGATCTCAAGGGTTGTATCTTCTTATGGAATTAGTGCTTCATTTCACATGAGTTCTTTACCCTTCTCTTGATCTTGCAACCACTTGATTGAGCTTGCAAGTTTAAGGGTTGGCTATTGATCCCATGTTTGTCTTGAGTTCTATGTTCTTGTAATTACTTTCTTGCTTATTTCTTTCTTGCTTTTTATTACTTGCTTTACATTCTTGCTTTACTTTCTTGCACTTAAATTCCATGCACTTACTTGTAATCTTTTCTTTTCTTTTGCTCTTTTTGGTTCGTTTTTGTGAATGGTTGTAATTATCGTTGTTAAGAATAAATACGGTATTGTAAGTTAATATTTCTTTGCTCATTTCCTTTTCCCGTTATTTTCTTTTGAACTCCGCCCAAACGTTACGCAAGCGCTCCGTTAGGCACCCTACCCTACCAAGGTAACGGTGAATCCTAACCGCGACCGGTTGCGTTCGGTTTGGCCGTAGGCAATAGCAAGAGACAAGAACGGATGGACAAGGGTAAATAAGCCGGATTCCATGAATACCGTGCTTAAATCCCCTAATCCACGTTGTTGCCGATTGCTCTAGCTTCAATTGGTCAAGACTCGGCTCAAAGGTTTTGAGTGCGGATTTCTTTTGCTTACACTTTCGTATCTTTTTCTTAACAACTTTATACTTGCGTATATCACTTAGGATAGAATTGAACAAACATACACATTCTTTATTGACTCGTCTAAAACTCGAACGGACATACAACCATCTCCCAGTGGATCGACCCGTGTTCAACCGGCTAGCTGCGAAGCGACACCATCCTGATCGCGGTTATAACTTTAGAACTTTGAACATCCGACACGCTTTTGGCGTGCGATCAGGGTGCTCAGTGGACACTGGGTACACTAAACGGACTCGTCGAGAACTCCTAGATGGTATTATACTGTAGGGTTACTAGGCACTGTTACAAGGGTCTATAAGGCTTCAACCATGCCCGATTTAAAATTTAGACGTGCCGAACAACCTAAAGCGAGGATCTTTGCTAGATAATTAGGGTTAAACATGCAAGTAAACATCTTTACAACTAAGAGAGAGGGATTACAACCTTTGTAGTCCGCTCCTTCGCTTCATAAGCTCCGAGTAGTAGTCCCTTCGCTGCGATCCATAATCTCCCGGACTCAAGAGAAGCTCCACAACCCGAATGATCCATGCTTGCTTGAAATCTTCCTTTTCTAAGATGATCCACCTTGAAATTTCTTTAACTCAAGCTCTCACTCACTAATCAAGTATTAATGATGTGAACACCCTAATCTAATTGGATAGATTAGATGAGGATGATGAAGTAGGAATTATGCTCTCTTTTATTTTCAAGATCTCACACTAATTCATCACAAAATCAAAAGCTAGTGAGCTTATCAAGGAGGAAGAAGAAGATGATTTCTTTTGTGATGAATAATGAAAAGTTATTATGCTTACAAATGAACCTTGAGTTAATAATATGAATCATTAACTCTTGTAGAGAGTTTACTAGGGTTAAGGGTTTGGGTTGGGTTAAATAATATCTCCAAAATATCAACACATAATATCTTTGCTCAAAACAAAACCAAAGCTTCTAGAAGCTTCAAGAAAAGTCTAACCCAAATCAAACCCTAACCATGTTTAGTCTCCACTAATCATGTTGCATTTGTAAACATAACTTGTTACAATATTATATATCACATATATAATATATATATGTAACAAAAGAAAATAATACAATTAACATATATCGCATATATATCAATGTATTACCCGGTGAGAAAATGAATCAATAAAGCGATCCAATATTAGATAATGTAATGTAATATATCACATATATAATTATACATTAAATTATCGAATCAACACTTGATCCGACAATCCGGCTATATCGCATATAACCGACTAATAAAACATGTACCGATTCATCGAATCAACACTTGATCCGATGATCCGGCTGATATCAAATATCGCGAGAATAGAATACGGTATCTTATATCGTATTATCCTCGGTTCTGCACATATCACATATGTGCTCCTACTCCTTTTTTCCTGAGTCAAGAAACCTCTGTGTAGGATTCTAAAGAATCGTCAATACGCCGGCAGTAGGTGATGATCACATCAAACACCCACAAGCTGCAAGCGGTCAGCTAAACGTAACAGCCACCCAGGTATTGAGCGATCAGAAGATCAACAACCAAGCCTGTATATTCTCCTATGAATCCAATCAGTAACACTCCCGTTCAGTCTGATATATTGCATATCTAGTCTAAGGGTGGTATACGTCAGACCCCAGAAACCGATAAGTCATGTCGATGTGAGGCTTATAACAGGTCAAGAACCTACTGATAACACTTACCAGTAGTACTTTATATCAGCCCTAGCCAGGGACTTCCAGTTATAGCCAATCGAACACAACACAACATCAACTCCCTATACCGGGAGAGACGAAACCCCTCCTATCGCTCATTGCCTCCATGTGATTCGAGACTATACCCAAAAGCCACCGTTTTGCATGCCCTCTTAGACGTGGTAAGCTGGAAATCAAAGCATAGTGGGAATCACACAAGACTTTATGATGATCTCCGGTCTACAGACTACCCTATACCAGTGTCACCAGAGAACTGCCATCTGACGTGAGGTATAATACCATGTGGGAGTTCTCGGTGAGTCCGTCCAGTGTACCCAGTCTCCACTGAGCACCCGTACACCATCTTTGATCTCAAACACCGATGGATATGGGATCATCCATCGCCCATCATATGGGTCAAGATGCGTATACGCTAGTCTACTCTGGTGTATCGATGCCCTGTCTCGACACACCCTCGACTAGGAACAGTTATAGGATGTACTCGTTGACTACCCTGGCCCCACTAGTATGATCTCATCATAGTCCCAGTAGTCGAGTACATATCCTAAGGGCTTTATCAACATGTGAGAGCAAGACTGTAAACTAATATAAGTCAACATGTTAAGATAAAGTGAAACCAAATAGCATACTATCATGTCGAGCAAGAAAGTCCTCTCTATATATATCCAAGCATCCACTATAATATACATCAACTGTACAATAATGGCCTCTAGGGCATATACATAACTAACAATCTCCCACTTGCTCTAAGGCCAGCTGTTGTAGTATCTCATACCTAGCATCCCGAAGAGTCTCTCAAACCGTGTCTGGGGAATGGCCTTCGTGAGTGGATCCACAGTGTTGTCGTTCGTATCAACTCTCCTGACTTCGATCTCCCGGCGATCAACTATCTCCCGGATCAGGTTATACCGCCTTAGAATATGTCTGGACTTCTGATGGGACCTGGGTTCCTTGGCCAAGCCCACAGCTCCATTGTTATCACAATACAAAGGTATTGGATGCTCAATGGATGGAACCACACCAAGTTCAGTGATGAACTTCTTCATCCAGACAGTCTCTTTTGCATCATCATTGGCAGCGATGTATTCAGCCTCTATCGTCAAGTTTGCAACGGTTTCCTGTTTGGAACTCTTCCAACACACCGCCTCTCCATTGAGGGAAAAGAAAAATCCCGAGCGCAACTTAGAGTCGTCCTTATCACTTTGGAAGCTGGAATCGGTAATGGACTCCACCTGGAGTTCTCCGTTACCATACACCAAGAACATCTCCTTAGTTCTTCTCAAGTACTTGAGAATATTCTTCACAGCTATCCAGTGACTCTCTCCAGGATCTGCTTGATACCTACTCACTATACTTAGTGAGTATGCCACATCGGGTCTGGTACATAGCATCTCATACATGATAGAGCCTACTGCCGAAGCATAAGGTATCCCTTGCATGCGAGCTCTCTCCAAATCAGTCTTAGGAGACATCTCTTTAGAGAGAGTGAGTCCAGAGATCGTGGGTAGGTTCCCACGCTTGGATTCTTCCATACTAAACCTCTTTAGTATGGTGTCAATGTACCTGGATTGGAACAATCCGAGTATCTTTTTAGATCTATCTCTATAGATCATTATTCCCAGTATGCAGGAGGCATCACCAAGATCTGTCATTGAGAATCTTTGTGATAAGAAGAGCTTGACCGATTGCAGCATAGGAACATCATTTCCTATCAAGAGTATGTCATCGACGTACAATACGAGGAAGACAACCTTACTCTCTGCAACCTTTTTATATATACAAGGTTCATCTACGTTTTTGATGAAGTCAAACTCTTTGACTACAACATCAAAGCAGATGTTCCAACTCCGCGATGCCTGCTTTAACCCGTAGATGGATTTAAGCAGCTTGCACACCTTTCCGCTGCTCCCACTATCTACGAAGCCCTCTGGCTGAGTCATGTACACACACTCTTCTAAATCACCATTTAGAAAGGCGGTCTTAACATCCATTTGCCAGATTTCGTAATCATGGTATGCAGCAATGGCAAGTAGGATTCGGATGGACTTAAGCATAGCCACTGGAGAAAAGGTTTCGTCATAATCCACACCTGGTCGTTGACAAAAACCCTTTGCAACAAGTATAGCTTTGAAAGTCTCAACTTTTCCATCTACACCAAGTTTCTTCTTAAAGATCCATTTGCTCCCAATGGGTTTTACCCCTTCAGGAGCAACTTCCAAAGTCCATACTTTGTTGGTGTACATGGATTCCATCTCAGATTGCATTGCATCCAGCCATTTCACAGAGTCACCACTCGTGATGGCCTGCTCGAAGCTAGTCGGGTCATCATCTTCTATGATGCAATCCTCGCTCCCACCATCAACGAGAAAACCGTAGTATCTCTTAGGTGGATGAGAAACCCTACTAGATCGGCGGAGAGGCTGGGGTTCGTCGGGGACTACTGAATCCTCTCGTTCCACTAAATCTTCAGTTGCAGTTTGTGTCGCTGGAATTTCTTCCAGTTCTACCTCATTGCCACAAATTTCTTTAACAAGAAATTCCTTTTCTAAAAAGGTAGCATGCCGTGAAACAAACACCTTTTGTTCCTCGGTGTGGTAGAAGATATACCCGCGTGAATGTTTGGGATATCCAATAAACTTACACAGAATAGACCTTGCCCCGAGCTTGTCCAGATTTTGTGTTTTCACATACGCCGGACAACCCCATATTCTAATATAATTAAGATATGGTCTCTTTCCTTTCCATATCTCATATAGAGTGGTGGGCACAGATTTGGTGGGAACCATATTCAATAGGTCTGCAGCTGTCTCCAGTGCAAAACCCTAGAAGGAAATAGGTAACTCAGCATTGCTCATCATAGAGCGCACCATATCTAATAAGGTACGATTCCTCCGCTCCGATACACCGTTGTGCTGTGGTGTATAAGGAGGAGTAAGCTGAGAGAGAATCCTATTCTCTTTTAGATAGTCTAGGAACTCATTGATTAAGTATTCTCCTCCTCGATCAGATCGTAGGATCTTAATACTTTTGCCCGTTTGGTTCTCTACTTCGTGCTTATATTCCCTGAATTTCTCAAAAGCTTCAGACTTGTGTTTCATCAGGAACACATGTCCGTATCTTGAGAGATTGTCAGTGAATGTAATGAAGTAGGAAGAACCGTACCTGGCATGTGTAGACATGAGACCGCATACATCACCATGTACCAGTCCTAAGAGTTTCTCAACTCTTTTTCCGTGTCCACTAAACAGAGTTTTGGTCATTTTGCCTTTGAGACATGAATGGAAAGTTTCATAAGATGATAATTCGAACGGATTCAAATATCCATCCTTATGTAACTTAGCTAGCCGTGTCGCATTGATATGACCAAGTCTACAATGCCACAAGAAGGATTCTTTCATTTCTGAACTCTTCCACTTGTGTGTGTTTTGTATATTAAGGACTGTATTTTGATTGAGAATGAATATGCCATTATGTAACGAGCCTGATCCAATCAACTTTTGATTTAGGAAGATGTTCATAACGTTATCCTGTATTACAAAATTATACCCTTCTTTACTTAATAAAGAAATTGATATAATGTTGCACATCATGTTCGGTATATAATAGCACTTATTCAGAATCAATGTATTTCTACTTGGTAATACTAGGTGATATTCGCCAACTGCTTTGGCTGCAATATTTGCACCATTCCCTACTTGTACGGAATGATCACCCCTTCCCAGTTCTCTACCTTTATGTAGCCCACATAACAAATTACATATGTGGGATCCCGATCCGGTATCTAATACCCAGGACGTAGGGTGAACTGAGAAATAGTACTCAATAACTAACACACCCGAAGAAGATGCATCAACATGCTTGTTCTTCGTTTGGGCGGCGTGAGAATCCAGATTTCCTCCTATTTCATGTTCAGTCTCATAACACTTATAAGAAAGAACGGGATCAATGTTCCCTTGCTCAGTATAATAAGCGGGTTCAGTCAATACATCCATATTATTATCTTGATTAAGGCCTGACATGGTCACTACCTGGAGAGAGAGAGAAGGAAATACTTTAGCGTATGCTCTTGCAAGATTAGATTGGTTATTATCTTAGCTAATCAGGATATCTCCCACTGTTTTTATCAAATCTTCCTTCAAACCCTAAAAGGTAAGATTAGCCGGGATTAATTACACCCTACAATTTCGTCAATCTTTCAGCCAGATCAGTGTTGGTACTTTGAGGGAGGTTCCCCGTGCTTTCGCACGGACCTAATTAAAATAAACCTCGTCTTCCCAGAGACATAACCCCGTAAACACCTTTCTAGACACCTACTTGATCGGCTAATTGTCATGTGTAAAAATCTCCCAAGAGTAACTCTTACTCGCAGTGGGTATCAGGATCCATCTATCTCATAGAAGGTATGCAATCTCATTGCAAATTTCAACACTTGAAATTCCCGGTAATGCTTTTACCCCTAGCGTCCTATGACCTTGACGCAGGCCAACAAACCATAGTCTGCTAGTCAAGTTTAACCCGTACATTTCTTGATTGAATTAAACCTACCCGCACGACCCTTGACACAGGCCAACAAAGTCGTACGACTACCCTAATCCAATCACATCTCATGTCGCAGATAAGTACTAGTTAGCAACCGCACACTACGTCTTGACGCAGGCCAACAAACATAGAAAGAATACTAAGTAATATCTATCTGAAATGACGGAGGGCTACACAGGTTTTTCATAAAACCATGAGCGTAATGAACTTGATATCGTTGTAGAAACAAGTGATTTTGAAAAAGGAGTGTCTTTGAGGCTTTTCCAGTTTCGCTAAAGAGGTCACTCCCGGTGAAGGGAACTCAGCTCTTTCCTCATCGAATAAGGTGCAGGGTATATCATATATACCGCTGTGCAAAGCAAGAACTATCGAAACTGTCAAAAACTAAACCGCGAGTTTGTAGTATCTGCCAGTTTTGCTAAAGAGGTCACTCCCGGTGAAGGGATCTCGGCTCTTTCCTCATCGAATAAGGTGCAGGGTATATCATATATACCGCTGTGCAAAGCAAAACTGCAGCTACCCTTTTTATAATGTTTTGATTCTACAACATCTTTTAGGTTTCTTTTCTTTTATTAATCTCATTAATAAATCCCATCAGTTACGCTTCCTAAGCATCACAAAAGAAACGAAAGCTGTAATATTTATATATCATATATATAGTATAAGCATTCGTCTCAGGCAGTAATATGATCTCATCACAGAACATTGCAGCAGAAGATAACATATGAAATATTGGATATATTAGGATGTCCGTGTTTTATATCGAGCCTGTATAAAATACGGATTCCACGGTCGCGATGAATAGCCAATCCCACATCCCTAGACCCCTACGAGAGCGGCAAGCAACACTGCCAATTCTAGGGTTAGGAGACCCGGTCTCGACTCCTCGAGATGGCCTCCCACTGTACCCTAGAACCCGGTTACTTGTGCTCCCCTCCTTGGGTCTACCTAATGCGGAAAAGTAAATAATATACAATGGTGACATCATCCTTATCCCGGAAGTTCCCTAATAAAAGAATATTACATACAATAAATTTTACATGAATGAAAATAAAAACCCTCATCTCACATAAACCCCCCGGCTATTTAGAACACAACGATCCAATATAACATATCACAGCAACACATAATATCCCATATCATCAACGTAAGCAAGTATGCGTATCCCGACTGTCGTTGATGTATAGCAACGAAGCCGGCGATACACCACATACTACGCTTACGGTCACAGAAAAGAAAGTGTAAAACTACAACATTTGGAATCCACAATCATTTTAGACATCATAAATCCGAAATATTACATACTTCGCATTTCATGCCTAACTATATGAATTCCACATATTGTATCACATTCCAGATAAATAGATAAAGTTAAACTTTCCGATCGAATAATCAAAAACCCAAGAATTCCCAAATAGATCAACACTTGAGCGGAGTTCAAAAAGTATCCATCACATTCCACAGTACCAATGGTCCAGCTGTAGAAGGGTCAAACCAACGCCTCACATGTGGCAACGCCGTACTGTCCCAAACCCTAAGGTTTAGAGACGGTTCAGATGGTCACATAATCGAGTTAAGGTTTGTGTTCTTCTAGAGGGTCCACCGCGTTACTTGCACGACTTAGAACGTTCTTTAACTAAGGGATAAATCCAATACTTGGAAATTTTCCGGCAGGGAAAAAAGTGAGTTATTGATATCCGTTCGAACTTTTTAACACGTTTTAAATTACCCGGAAAAACTAAACGAGTAATTAGGGTTAAACATGAAAGTAAACATCTTTACAACTAAGAGAGAGGGATTACAACCTTTGTAGTCCGCTCCTTCGCTTCATAAGCTCCGAGTAGTAGTCCCTTCGCCGCGATCCATGATCTCCCGGACTCAAGAGAAGCTCCACAACCCGAATGATCCATGCTTGCTTGAAGTCTTCCTTTTCTAAGATGATCTACCTTGAAATTTCTTTAATTCAAGCTCTCACTCACTAATCAAGTATTAATGAAGTGAACACCATAATATAATTGGCTAGATTAGATGAGGAAGATGAAGTAGGAATTATGTTCTCTTTTATTTTCAAGATCTCACACTAATTCATCACAAAATCAAAAGCTAGTGAGCTTATCAAGGAGGAAGAAGAAGATGATTTCTTTTGTGATGAATAATGAAAAGTTACTATGCTTACAAATGAACCTTGAGTTAAGAATATGAATCATTAACTCATGTAGAGAGTTTACTAGGGTTAAGGGTTTGGGTTGGGTTAAATAATACTTCCAAAATATCAACACATAATATCTTTGCTCAAAACAAAACCAAAGCTTCTAGAAGCTTCAAGAAAAGTCTAACCCAAATCAAACCCTAACCATGTTTAATCTCCACTAATCATGTTGCATTTGTAAACATAACTTGTTACAATATTATATATCACATATATAATATATATATGTTACAAAAGAATATAATACAATTAACATATATCGCATATATATATCAATCTATTACCCGGTGAGAAAATGAATCAATAAAGCGAGCCAATATTAGATAATGTAATGTAATATATCACATATATAATTATACATTAAATTATCGAATCAACACTTGATCCGACAATCTGGATATATCGCATATAACCGACTAATATAACATGTACCGATTCATCGAATCAACACTTGATCCGATGACCCGGCTGATATCAAATATCACGAGAATAGAATACGGTATCTCATATCGTATTATCCTCGGTTCTACACATATCACATATGTGCTCCTACTCCGTTTTGCTTGAGTCAAGAAACCTCTGTGTAGAACTCTAAAGAATCGTCAATACGCCGGCAATAGGTGATGATCACATCAAACACCCACAAGCTGCAAGCGGTCACCTAAACGTAACAGCCACCCAGGTATTGAGCAATCAGAAGATGAACAAGCAAGCCTGTACATTCTCCTGTGAATCCAATCAGTAACACTCCCGTACAGTCCGGTCTCTTCGTCTGATATGTTGCATATCTAGTCTAGGGGTGGTATACGTCAGACCCTAGTAACCGATAAGTCATGTCGATGTGAGGCTCATAACAGGTCGAGAACCTACTGAAAACACTTACCAGTAGTACTCTATATCAGCCCTGGCCAGGGACTTGCAGTTATAACCAATCGAACACAGCACAACATCAACTCCCTATACCGGGAGAGACAAAACCCCTCCTATCGCTCATTGCCTCCATGTGATTCGGGACTGTATCCAAAAGCTACCGTTTTGCACGCCCTCTTGGACGTGGTAAGTTGGAAATCAAAGCATAGTGGGAATCACACAAGACTCTATGACGATCTCGGGTCTACAGACTACCCTGTACCAGTGTCACCAGAGAACTGCCATCTGACGTGAGGTATAATACCATCTGGGAGTTCTCGGCGAGTCCTTCCAGTGTACCAAGTCTCCACTGATCACCCGAACACCATCTTTGATGTCAAACATCGATGGATATGGGATCATCCATCGCCCATCATATGGGTCAAGATGCGTATACGCTAGTCTACTCTGGTGTATCGATGCCCTGTCTCGACACACCCTCGACTAGGAACAGTTATAGGATGTACTCGTTGACTACCCTGGCCCTACAAGTATGATCTCATCATAGTCCCAGTAGTAGAGTACATATCCCAAGGGCTTTATCAACATGTGAGAGCAAGACAGTAAACTAATATAAGTCAACATGTTAAGATAAAGTGAAACCAAATAGCATACTATCATGTCGAGCAAGAAAGTCTTCTCTATATATATCCAAGCATCCACTATAATATACATCAACTGTACAATAATGGCCTCTAGGGCATATACATAACTAACATATACCTCACGTCAGATAGCAGTTCTCTGGTGACACTGGTACAGGTTAGTATGCCGACCCGAGATCGTCATAGAGTCTTGTGTGTCTTCCACTGTGCTTTGATTTCCACCCTACCATGGCTCTACTGAGTTGTGCAAACAGGTGGTTTTTGGGTACAGTCCCAAGTCACATGGATGCAATGAGCGATAGGAGGGGATTCGTCTCTCCCGGTATTGGGGGATGATGTTGCGCTATGCCCGATAGGCCATAACTGGAAATCCCTGACTAGGGTAGATGAGATTTACTGGTAAGTGTTATCAGTAGTTTCTCGACCTGTTATGGACCTTACATCGGCATGACTTATCAAGCTATTGGGGTCTGACGTGTACCACCCTTAGGCGAGATATGCGACATATCAGAAGAAGAGACCGGACTGTACGGTAGTGTTACTGATTGGATTCACAGGAGTATGAGCAGGCTTGCTTGTTGATCTTCTGATCACTCAATACCCGGGTGGCCGTTACGTTTAGCAGGCCTCTTGCGGCTTGTGGGTGTTTGATATGATCATCACCTACTGCCGGCGTATTGACGAGTCTTTAGAATCCTACACAGAGGTTTCCTTGCTCAAGCGAAATGAAGTAGGAGCACATATGTGATATGTGCGGGACCGAGATTAATATGAGTATGTGATACCGTATTCTGTTCTCGCGATTTGTGTCATCGGTCGCTTATATGCGATATAGCCGGGTTATCGAATCAAGTGTTGATTCGATAAAATGATACACATGATATTAGTCGGTTATATGAGATATAGCCGGATTATTAAATCAAGTGTTGATTTAATAATCTAATGTATAATTATATATTTGATATATTAATTTACATTAACTAGTATTAGCTCACTTAAGATTTCTTTTCTGACTTCATTGTACACAAAGTATATATGTGATATGTATTTGTGTACATTAGTTTGTATCATGCTTGATGATACAGGAAACATGGGTGTGTGTGTGACTTACACCATGCTTGTAATAATGTGAGGGTTTTAATTATCTTAGTAATTCAAAATTGGTGATAATTTGTCATGCTTGGAAGCTTGGAGAAACTTGAAGCATCTTTGACAAAGTCCACTTATTTTGTGTTACATAAGATATTTATTAATCAAACCATTATAATTAGCCATGGTTTAGTCTCTACAATGGTTAGTATATGATACTAACTCATCCATGGTTGCCTTTCACCACTTGATTTATTCTTGAGTTGTTTTCTTCATCTCCTTCCTCTAGCTCTCAGCTTCATGGAAAATGGTGAAAATGAGTGAGAAAAATAAATCTAAAGTGAGCCCATTTCCTACTTCATCATACTCTACTACTTGCTATTTAGTTTAAGGTGTTCTCTGTTGGAGATAGTGCCCTCAAAGTCAATTATTGGATCGCAGGTACGTGATTGCAATGATTGAGGCAGGACCTATACCGATATGATAGTCTTGCTCGAGATGATAGTTTGCTATCTGGTTTGTCTTTATCATTGTATACATACTTTAGTTCACTATTGCATGATGATAAAGCCCATATGATTCTGCTTGACAGCCAACAGTATGATTGTAATCATATACGTGGGAGCTAGGGTCTATAAGCACATCTTTAAAGTGTCCCTAGTCGTGGGAGTTTTCGAGACAGGTCATCGATACTCCAGAGTAGACTAGTGTATACAGTTGAGACCCCGACGAGGGGCGATGGCCGGTCTCACAAGCCATTGGTGTAAGTTGGTTTACCTAAGATGTATACAGGTGCTCATTGAGTTATGAGTACACCGGACAGGACTCGCCGGGAATCTGCTAGTTGGTATTATACATATCGTCAGATAGCAATTCCCTGGTGACATATGTACAGGTTAGTTCATTGACCTGAGATCGTCATTTTGTCTCGTGTGAGTTCCCACTATGCTTAGATTACTACCCTACCACGCTCAAAGGAGTTGTGCAAACAGGTTTTAGTTGAGTACAGTCCCGAACCACATTGGAGGCAAGTGAGCGGATCGTCGGGGATTCGTCTCTCCCGGTATTGGGGGTTGATGTCGCGCAGTGCACAGGTGGCCATCACTAGGAATCCTCGGCCGAGGTAGTGGAGAATTACTGATTTGGATCAGTAGTTTCTCAAGTGGTGATGGGCAGCATGCCGACACGATTTATCGCGTTATTAGGGGTCTGACTTTATCCACCCCCCTAGACTCGATATGCGATACTCTTTAGACGAATGGACCGGACTGTATATACATTGTCATTGTCAGGCTCAGTAGGGTTTATGGATGAGTTCGCTCGTCAGCTTCCCTTCCAATCAATACATAGGCATACCGTTATGTATAGCTTGTACCTCTGACGTGCTAGTGGTTATACCCAGTGCCAGTGTGTTGATGAGTCATTAGAGTCCCCCACAGACACTTTCCCAAGTTCGGGCGAAACGTTGTAGAGGCCGTATGGGTTTATGTCAAGGTTTGGAAAATGCACGTGCGTTTTCGCACGTGTCATTTTTCGGGCAGATAATACTGGTCGGCTTTGGTTTAAGCCGGATCCGAGTATTATACTGTGTAGATATAATATCTTTGTCTCAGTTGCATTTGTATTCGATCGTAATACAAATGCGGGTATGTTTATACTGATACGGGGTTATCCTGAAATTCGTTTCTGGATCACTTTTGGAAGTTACCAGTTTCCAGTTTTCTATCAGCCGTATTTAACATTCGGTTAAATGCGGATTTATCTTTTCTTGATGAGGTGAGTCAGTGTTCTAGAAGGTTCTAGAGAGGGTGACAAGGCTTGTGAGTTATTAGGTCATTAATGGTGCATTAATGACAAGGTGACTAGGTCAATTGTGATTGGTTTGCTTTTAATGCATTCATACTTGGTGCTAAGATATTTGTTGTTGACCTTTTCCTTTGTGGTCACCTTCCCCCTCCTACACTCACCTCCCTCCTCTCCTCTAAGTGGACGGCCTCCCCCCTCTCTTGGCTATTGGTTGTTGTTCACTAGAAAAAGATTATGATAGATTCGGGTTCATGAAAATTAGATAGCCTCTTTCTCATTTCACCCGATCCAAAAGGCAACTTCCATAATCGTTCTTCCGTGACTTTGGACGTAACGAGACAAAGTGTTCTACTCATTTTCTACTTCATCTTGGTCGTCTCTTTTGGCAAATTTGACGATCGAGTTGCCTCGGTTCAGAGGCGGGAGCCCGTTTAAAGATCCGTCGACGTGGTGCCACCTGGACGACAAGACTGGAGATCGAGGAGATCGGAGCAGCCGCAACAAGCGTGGGATGATGGTTGAAGACCGAAGGACTCGGATCGTTCGGTATAACTCTTCTACCCACTTTGTAGTTTGTTAGTTTAGCTTTAATGGCAGATCCGGGTTATAGTACGCGATAGCGCCAGTTGTAAAAAGTTTTTGTTCCGCATTTGGAGTCTATTAGATGGCCGGGGCGCTACCGTGGACTTATAGTGGTATCAGAGCCTCACCATTAAGCTATACTAACTTGTGCTAACGCGTTTAAAATATCGATCGTACGGATTTTCAAAGACCGCAAATTCCATGTTCACAGTTTCTGTAAATTTTAAACAGTGTCTAAAATTTTTTTGACATATCACAGAAAGCTAAGCAGGCTGTTCTAAGAATAATGGAGAAAAACGACACACTGAATCGTCCGTACGACCGCGGAACCGCGGTCTAAGCCTAGCTTTGACCGCGGAACCGCGGCCGTCTTGGCATTTCAGTTTGTCAATTTTCTACAGTGGATTCTTATAAGGAAATTGGGGTTTTTGGTAATATTCTTTTGGGCCCAGAATTTGTTTCTGTACAGCAGTTGTACGTGGGGCCCACTTCGGGTATTTTTGTCGATCGAAATTTTAAACCTGTCGGTTTACAGTATTTACATTATATCTCCGACCGGGAATGTCATTTGATCGGTAAACCGCGTCTGGTTGCTATAGTTCTTTTAAACGGGTTTGCGAACGTGACATTCGCGTTGATGTTCTGTGTTGTGCTGTATTGTTGCGGATATGTCGTGGTGGATAGCAGGGTGCAATGATAGTGCAGTTTGGATTTATTTGTACATTTGATATTGCGGGGTGAGCGTCCAACATGTGGACTGCCGTTACTTCCTGTTTGTATAATATTCTTTTGGGGCAAGACCGGGTCGAGGTCGATGTACCCGTTGTACATATTTTATTTTCTGTACTAGGTTTATCCCGCGAAGGAGTGCACGGATAGCCGGGTTCTGGAGGGCAACGGGTCCGTATCTCATGGCTTTGAGTGGCAACGGGACCTCACTCTAGAATTGGCAGACTATTCGCCGCACTCGTAGTGGGTACAGGTTGACCCAAGGTGGGGTGCTCAATTTACCGGATTCCGTGAAGTGCCGGATGTTCCATTCACTATGTTGTGGGGACTACCTCGCTTCAGGTTTTGGCGGGTAACTTGCCGCACCCGTAGAGGTCTAGGTTTCATTGCACAGGCTATCCACATGACCAGGGGAACGTCGGGTTTCAACAGCGGCTCTGTGAAACTCGGGGATTCCAGATTATCTGTATTGTTCTGTGATGCTTATTACTTTTCTGTAATGTTGCATATTATCACGCCTGGAGCGATTATTGTATATTGGTATATATACTGTTAGATGTTGTATATGTTTTACACCTGCGCTAGTCCAGCCCCCGCTCTGTCGTTAGTTAAGTAACCTAACGGGTGATGACGGGACCCAGTGACGATGCGGATGACATATACGTACATTTTATTTTCGTTCTTTTCTGGTGTGATTGATTGATGGGACTGCATTGATTCTTATCAATGCAAGGATAAAACAAACCTATATTTGATGTTGTTGGAACAAATTTTAAAAGCGTGTTATTACAAAGATGTTTCCTTTTGTTTTGCATAGTGATATTCAGTTAGAATATCCGGCACCTCATTCGACGAGGCAAGGGCCGAGATCCCTTCATCGGGAGTGACCCCTTGGGCAGAAGTTTACGTCAGGGTAATAATTTCAATATAGTCGATTACAAGTTGCTTTGCATCGCGGTATTCAGTTGGAATATACTGCACCTCATTCCACGAGGAAAGAGCTGAGATCCCTTCACCGGGAGTGACCTCTTTAGCAAAACGTTTTCGCCACTATATTTTTATAAAAAAGCTATCAGGTTCCTTCAACGAGATCAAGTTCATTACGTGAAAGGTTTTTCGCCACAAACCAGCCGTAGCCATCCGTCATTTCTTTTGGGTATTCAATAGTATTCAAGCTATATTTGTTTGGCCAAAGTCAAGGCATAGTGTTTGGTAGTTGCTGGGTATTCATCTGTTGCGTAGATAGATGCGTTGGTTTGGGACAGTCGTTCTGCCTTGTTGGCCAAAGTCAAGGGCATGTGCGGGTGGGTTCAAATTAACCTGGACAATGACGGGCAGAACCTGGCATGTGACTTATGATGGGTTGGCCAAAGTCACGATCATAAGAGCATGGGGCAAAAATCATATCGGGAGTTTCAAACATACAGGAAACTTTTCAGGCATGCGCATACCTTCTGGAGTATGATAACCTGAGTGGCTTCCATCAAGTTATCAAGCGATGATAGTTGGATCCCGATTCTCACTGATGAGTTGGTTTACTTTTCGGGTGATCCCGACTAATTCTTCTTTCTGGTTTGGAGGAGAATTTGAGATAACAGTGGGAGGTTTCCTGACTAGATAAAGTGATAACCATTCTGATCTAGGTTAGAGTGCACGCAGAGTGTTTCTTTTCTCTTTCTCTTTGGCAGCGACCTTTTTGACCGACCCTAGACTATGACTCAGTGACCAAGTTGACCGAACCTTCTTAAAATACTTGCTTTTGGATTGTCTAAAGTTGCATAAGTCATTGCCGCTCCTTCTTTTACCCTTTGTATTTATCAGAACACCCCGTATTACTACAGTTATCCACTTCCATTGGATAGATCCATCGTATGGTTATATACGAACTCGAAGGGACTTCTTCGAGGATGGATCCAGGTTCAGGAGAAAAAGAATTGGTTTATTCAGTTGTCTTTTATTATCACCTTCTCTCAGGTTGCGAGGGCTCCTTAGTTTAGGAGAGTACACCTATTACGCTTATTGGATAGTCTTATTCCAAACCATAGGCTGGTGCCGAAAGGTAGGGAATGAAGAAAACCAATTAGCCTAAGTAGGGTGTGCAGAAGGTAATATTTAAAGACAAGATAAAGGGATTAGAAAGAGGGCAAAGTAAATTGGGACTGTTATCATTCACGACCAAACCGCGTACTTCATCACCACTCCTATTTCACCTTTGCATTTTTCCCCAGTTCGGGAGAAATAGAATAAGGTATTATTCAGTTGTCTTTTATCGTCACCTTCTCTCAAGTTGAGAGTACTCCTAGGATTAGGAGAGTACACCTATTATGCTTACTGGATAGTCTTCTTCCAAACCATAGGCTGGTGCCGAACGGTAGGGAAGAAAGAAAACCATTTAGCCTAACGATGCTGTACAGAAGGTAACGACTAAAGACAAATAAGGGGATTTTTGGAGAGATGGCAATGAGATATACGGTTATAGTCATGAATTGGATTATGGAAGAGGCATTAATAGGAATACCAGGATACCCCTACGAAACATTTTCATGTTTTAGTTACACTGTGCATTGTTAAAGGAAAACTGATTTCCCGATTAGATACTTACTCCAGGGTATGTATTTACCAGGTTTTATTCTCTTATCTGTATAATTTTACAGATGATGAGTGCGAGGAAGTTATTGGGAATTAAGTGATCATCCTCATTATATCGGAATTCGTTGTAATTGGTGATATTTGAGGAAATCACCTGGGTACAGTTTTTGATCTACGATGCACAGGTTTTGAGTTATTCAAACTCAGCGGACTTATACAGAGTATTGTATGTTGTCCAGTGTCCGTCAGGACAAAGGGGTAGGTCCTCGTACTATGTTCTGTTTACTTATGACTTCTCTAGTTTTTAGACAAGTGTTTCATAGAAATGCAATGTCTAAGTTTTGAGAAGTTATGGGTATAAGAATAAAGTAGAAACCAGATATCACAAGTATTGGGATTCTTCAAAGAAATTGAAGATGTAGATTCTTGTAATAGGTATTCAGATAATAGTAATGGTTTTGAGAAACTTGTTTCTTTTTTAGGTTACTCATAATTGGATGGATTCCTAAGTTGAGTAAATGCTGATTAGCCTTTTTCCATTAAGTTGATATGCACTGGAGACAGCTTCATGTTTTGAATTTGGTTCCAATTAAATTAGTGCCCCTATTCCTATATTGTATATAGAATGGTTCATATCTTAACGATGTTAAGATAAGGGGAGTTGTCTAGATTATGCTTAAAACCAGACACTGGATAACTCAAGGCACGATTCTGTAATGGTTGTTTATGGGTTGACCCTGGCTTCGACGAGGGTTGATTTTTCTACCATCTGGAAGATCAATAGTGATAGTGTTCTTGACTCGCGACAGTTTTAGTAAAAATGGATTTTTTCAGAAAACAGTAGTGGGAGTATGGTAGAACTGGAAGTGATTCCAGAACCGCAAACGATTACGGAAAATTTAATAGGACCAATATATTCAATCAGGTTTGACATTCCAGTAGCCGCTCCGCAGATATGGTGGGTAACCTCAGACACCCGAGAGGTACTCCGGTAGCCTTAAGGACGGTGACAGAGTGGTTCTTGTTTACCCAGACTTGACACTACTGTTGTTCCAGACTATGAGACCCGGCAAGAGGATAAGTATAACGTCGTTCTAAACATTCTTTAGAAATGTACATAGATATTATTCTGCCAGAGGGTTATCGTAGTCAGTGGGAGCAGCGGAAGCATAGTGGGCAAGTAGCTTATGTCTATTTATAGACTTAAGAAGATATAGCGGAGTTAAAATCATCTAATTTTGATATGACAGTCATAGGTTTGACTTCATCAGAATAGGGGATGGATCTGTTAAGAAGGTAGTAGGGTGTGATGTCCTGGTATTTGGATGACATACACAGAGTAGGAAGTAAAATTCCTATACTACGATCGGTTGTACTGTGGTCGTCACACAGTTGTTTCTCCAGACAGGACATGGATATAATATCAGACATTCTGGTTACTAGATCTATGGTATTAGATCTGGATTTGGGTAGTTTCCCAATATGGGTATTTTGACAGTATTCTAATAGTATTTAGAATAGAAGACTCCTGGCATGGTGGTGTACCTGCAGGTGATGGAGTCACCCTCTCTAAAGGTGTCTTAGAGACTAAAGGAGAGAGGGATGTGCATGATTGGCAGATCACTTGCTTAGGCAATTGAGTCGATCATGAGATGTCAAGTACCACACCAGATATTGTTTTTGCACTAGATGCGATATGTTTATATTAATCCAATCCTGAAGAAACATAAGGAAGCAGTTTTAAAACATAAGTGCTTGTTCTACAGATTTGATGACGGCAACCTCCTTCGGGACACGGTTATCATTCCAGGCTTCAAAGGTGACATGGATGACAGAGTGATTGTCAGAGTTATAGTTTTCCCTTTGATGAGGGACTGTATTATGGACAGGTGGTCTAAGAGGATACTGTGGGAGGCATGGTGCTGGGAACTGATTATGTTCAGTTATCGATACAGTCTAAGAAGTTTGGATTTGGAGTTCATTTATGAACTAGGTCCCATCAGATATCCAGACATATTCTAAGACAGGTATTACTCGATTCGGGAGATGGCTTTCTCCGCGAACTTGAGATTAAGAGAGACATAGAAAGAAACATCAGGGCGGATCCACTCACTGTGGCTATCTCTCGAACACAAGAGTTTTACAAACTAGCTTTGTGAAAGTGATTAGTAGAGGAGTTGGATGATTGGTATCACACGGGCTGTGAGTATGCGACATCGCAATAATTAGCCTTGAGTGCAAGTGGGAGATTGTTGGAGATAGTGCCCTCAAAGTCAATTATTGGATCGCAGGTACGTGATTGCAATGATTGAGGCAGGACCTATACCGATATGACAGTCTTGCTCGAGTTGATAGTTTGCTATCTGGTTTGTCTTTATCATTGTATACATGCTTTAGTTCACTATTGCATGATGATAGAGCCCATAGGATTCTGCTTGACAACCAGCAGTATGATGGTGATCACATACGTGGGAGCTGGGGTCTATAAGCACATCCTTAAAGTGTCCCTAGTCGTGGGAGTTTTCGAGACAGGGCATCGATACTCCAGAGTAGACTAGTGTATACAATCGAGACCCCGACGAGGGGCGATGGCCGGTCTCACAAGCCATTGGTGTAAGTTGGTTCACCTAAGATATATACAGGTGCTCATTGAGTTATGAGTACACCGGACAGGACTCGCCGGGAATCTGCTAGTTGGTATTATACATATCGTCAGATAGAGATTCCCTGGTGACATGTATACAGGTTAGTTCATCGACCTGAGATCATCATTTATCTCGTGTGAGTTCCCACTGTGCTTAGATTACTACCCTACCACGCTCAAAGGAGTTGTGCAAACAGGTTTTAGTTGGGTACAGTCCCGAACCACATTGGAGGCAAGTGAGCGGATCGTTGGGGATTCGTCTCTCCCGGTATTGGGGGTTGATGTCGCGCAGTGCATGGGTGTCCATCACTAGGAATCCTCGGCCGAGGTAGTGGAGAATTACTGATTTGGATCAGTAGTTTCTCAGGTGGTGATGGGCTTCATGCCGACACGATTTATTGCGTTATTAGGTGTCTGACTTTATCCACCCCCTAGACTCGATATACGATAATCTTTAGACGAATGGACCGGACTGTATATACATTGTCACTGTCAGGCTCAGTAGGGTTTATGGATGAGTTCGCTCGTCAGCTTCCCTTCCAATCAATACATAGGCAAACCATTATGTACAGCTTGTACCTCTGACGTGCTAGTGGTTATACCCAGTGCCAGTGTGTTGATGAGTCATTAGAATCCCCCACAGACACTTTCCCAAGTTCGGGCAAAACGTTGTAGAGGTCGTATGGGTTTATGGCAAGGTTTGGAAAATGCACGTGCGTTTTCGCACGTGTCATTTTTCGGGCAGATAATACTGGTCGGCTTTGGTTTAAGCCAGATCCGAGTATTATACCGTGTAGATATACTATTTTTGTCTCAGTTGCATTTGTATTCGGTCGTAATACAAATGCGGGTATGTTTATACTGATACGGGGTTATCCTGAAATTCGTTTCAGGATCACTTTTGGAAGCTGCCAGTTTCCAGTTTTCTATCAGCCGTATTTAACATTCGGTTAAATGCGGATTTATCTTTTCTTGATGAGGTGAGTCAGTGTTCTAGAAGGTTCTAGAGAGGGTGACAAGGCTTGTGTGTCATTAGGTCATTAATGGTGCATTAATGACAAGGTGACTAGGTTAATTGTGATTGGTTTGCTTTTAATGCATTCATACTTGGTGCTAAGATATTTGTTGTTGATCTTTTCCTTTGTGGTAACCTTCCCCCTCCTACACTCACCTCCCTCCTCTCCTATAAGTGGCCGGCCTCCCCCCCTCTCTTGGCTATTGGTTGTTGTTCACTAGAAAAAGATTATGATAGATTCGGGTTCATGAAAATTAGATAGCCTCTTTCTCATTTCACCCGATCCAAAAGGCAACTTCCATAACCGTTCGTCCGTGACTTTGTACGTAACGAGACAAAGTGTTCTACTCATTCTCTACTTCATCTTAGTCGTCTCTTTTGGCAAATTTGACGATCGAGTTGCCTCGGTTCAAAAGCGGGAGCCCGTTTAAAGATCCGTCGACGTGGTGCCACCAGGACGACAAGACTGCAGATCAAGGAGATCGGAGCAGCTGCAACAAGCGTGGGATGATGGTTGAAGACCGAAGGACTCGGATCGTTTGGTATAACTCTTCTACCCACTTTGTAGTTTGTTAGTTTAGATTTAATGGCAGATCCGGGTTATAGTACGCGATAGCGCCAGTTGTAAAAAGTTTTTGTTCCGCATTTGGCGTCTGTTAGACGGCCGGGGCGCTACCTTGGACTTACATTCTCTTCACAAAGTTCATCACCTAGTGAAGAGGTAGCTTGGGTTTGAGTCTCCTCGATGTATATCATCTTCGGCCTCGAAGACTTCGAGTAAGGTTGTTCATTTTTCTACTGGAACCCATACTTGAGTTCGGGAGATCTCCACTTGCAGCGAAGGGACTTCTACACGGAACTTTAGAAGTGAAGGACCAGTCTACAATGGTTGTATACCTTGTTCACTACTTGTAATGTTTGATTACATGCTTTATATTGTATATTCACTCTAGCCAGATCCTATGTTAGGGTTCATTAGCACTCTAGAAATTCTTGAAATTGGCATGGTAGTTGCTGTGAAAACCCAGTAGGGTGCTAAGGAATCTCAACAGTGGTATCAGAGCCGGGCTAGAGTATTAGACGATGTTTGTTAGATTACGAAACCGAAACTACTCCGAAACTTGAAACATCGAAACCTAGTTTCTGTCGATTTTTAAATGACCCCTAAATTTTTTTTAAACAAGTGCAGAGTGTTGTATGAGATATGACATGAACACAGAAGAAATTTGATACTATTTCGTCAGATTTTGGCCGGCCATACATGCCCCAAAACCGGTGAGCTCGGCGAAGTTAAGGAATTTTGGCCTCGAATTTTTTCTGTGTTCCAGGCTCTGGGGTTTGGTGTTTCATTTGTTGTTTGTTTTTCCTAATATTTCAGGTGATGCAGTCTTACTGTATAGGCAACTCGGAGTGTTTTGTATTCGTAGTTTAACATTGGTTTCGGGTTTTCACATGTTATCTAGGCTAAGTTAAAAAATTCGATCGAATGTCAAAAACCCATTTTTCCAAGTTTAATGTATTCGGAAAATCATGCAAGCGATTCTGTAGACCCTCTAGAAGAATGAAACCCTAACTCGAAATAATGACCATGGAACCGCTTTCGAACCTTAGGGTTTGCGGCGGTTCCGCAGTGCCATTAGGTTTGCCCTTCTATGGTTGGTCCATAGGTCTTGTGGTATGATTCTGGGTATTTTTGAACTGTGCTCAAGTGTTAAGCTCTCGGAGAATTGTGGGACTTTGATTAATCGATCGAAAAGTTTAACGTCGTCCGGATATTTGTGATGGGATACAATACTTGTAATCCACAATTTTTGAATTTTATAAATCAAGTAATTTAGTCTCATTTGATCGGTTGCCACGGGATTTTGATGTGATCAAAAGTCCGTCGCAATCACGTAGCGTATGCGGATACTCGCCGGGGAAGCTTACTAGATAGCCACGCCCTATAGCCCCGACCAAGTGACTATAAGAGAATCATACCGGACACGCATATTTACTTACGTTGATGATATGAGATGTTATGTGTTGCTGTGATATATTGTATTGGATTGTCATGTTTGAATAGCCATTTTTTTTATGTGAGATGAGAGTTTTTCATTTTCATTCATGTAAAAACTTGTATGTAATATTCTTTTATTGGGGCACTTCCGGGTTGAGGAAGATGTCACCGTTGATGTATATTATTTACTTTTCCGCATTAGGATAGACCCAGGGAGGGGAGCACAAGTAACCGTGTTCTAGAGTCCAGTGGAAGACCATCTCGAGGCGTCGAGTCCGGGTCTCCTAACTCTAGAATTGGTAGGGTTGCTTGACGCTCTCGTAGGGGTCTAGGGATGTGGGTTTGGCTATTCATTACGACCGTGGAATCCATGTTTTATACAGGCTTAAATTAAAACCCGGAAATCCTAGTGATGGAGGTCCTTTTCGGGTCTCCGTCAGATGTTGTCTTCCGTCGATCTCCCGGTGGATCTTGGAGGTGATCTCCCATTGCGTGTGGGTCTCAATGGGTTTTGAGGAGATTGGTGGTTTTGAGGAGTTTGCGCCGAGTACCTGCAAGGAAGTCCCGAGGTGGTTTGGAACCACCGAGGACCCTCCGACGATCAAGTTAGCACAAAATCCGAGCAGAGTAACGGCTAAGTGGAGTAAAAATGGCTTATTTGACCCCTCTGTGATGGGGGTTTATATAGTGGCGGCAGCACGCAGTAGCAGGCGTGAGAATCTCGCCGGAAGTTACGCTCCCAACGTCACGCCCGCGTAATAAACGGATCGCCCGTTAATAGGGATCGTGGTGGCATGGAACGTGGGATGTTGCCGGCGGAGAATCTGCGCATGGCGAGATTTGCGGAGCGACGGTTATGCCCGTGAGTGGTGGAGTTGGTCGGTCGGAGGGATCGAGGAAGATGGCCTCGGCGGGAGAGCTCGGGAACGAGCGGGAGGGCCGAGGTATCTTGGTCCTGCGGTAGCTCGGGGGCGAGCTGAGAGGCCGAGGCGACCAATTTGCAGGGGCTCTGAGGTGAGCCAGCTTGTGCTTGCAGGTCGGGTAGAGGGGTGTCCTGGTCGGCCCTGTGGGCCCTTTCCTCTGTGTTCTGGATTACGTCATCTGCCACGTGTCCTGATCTGGGAGATCACCAATATAGAGCATCATCATTAGCCCCCCACTCTTATCGCGACCAGCTGGCGGGTCGAGTCAAGAGTGAACTGCCGGGCCGCCCGGTGGTGAGCTCTCTTCCAATGGTATCGTCGGGCGTGTCCCTGAGCAATCCGTTATCTTCGTAGGGTAGGAAGCTACCCTCTGCGGATGCGCCTGGCAAGAAGCTACTTAGCGGCCTCACGAGGATAGCTTTGGACCCACCGCATTGATGGGCAGGAGGGTGCCCGGTGGGGATGCGCCGAGCAGGAAGGGACTCGGCGGCCTCGTGACGAAGGCTTCAGATCCTCAACGCCTGATAGGCAGGAGGATGCCCGCTGGGGATGCGCCGAGCAGGAAGGGACTCGGAGGCCTCACGATGAGGGCTTTAGATCCTCAGCGTCTGATGGGCAGGAGGTTGCCCGCTGGGGATGCGCCAAGCAGGAAGGGACTCGGCAGCCTCGCATTGAGGGCTTCAGATCCTCAGCGCCTGATGGGTAGGAGGCTGCCCGCTGGAGATTCGCCGAGCAGGAAGGGACTCGGCGGCCCCGCGATGAGGGCTTCAGATCCTCAGCGTCTGATGGGCAGGAGGCTGCCCACTGGGGATGCACCGAGTAGGAAGGGACTCGGCGACCCCGCGATGAGGGCTTCAGATCCTTAACGTCTGATGGGCAGGAGGCTGCTTGCTGGGGATGCGCCGAGTAGGAAGGGACTCGACGGCCTCGTGATGAGGGCTTTAGATCCTCAGCATCTGATGGGTCATGAGAGGCCTGCTAAGGATGGCCGAGCAGGGTAGCTGCTCGGTACCTCTTGGCGAGGGCTTTGATCCTTAGCGCTGGAAGGGCCGTGAGAGGCCTGTTAAGGATGGCCGAGCAGGGTAGCTGCCTGGTGCCTCTTGGCGAGGGCTTTGATCCTTAGCGCTGGAGGGGCCGTGAGAGGCCTGCTAAGGATGGCCGAGTAGGGTAGCCACTCGGTGCCTCATGGCGAGGGCTTTGATCCCTGGCGTTGCGGTAGGGAAGCTACCCGCCAGGGATAACCGGGCAAGGTCGGGCCCGGTTGCCTCTTGCGAGGGCTTTGATCCCTGGTTTGTTGGCCAGGGATAGGCGAGCAGGGTAGCTGCTGGGCTGCCTCTTGGCAAGGGATTTGATCTCTTGTGTCGTGGGTAGGCAACTACCAGCATGGGATGACCGAGCTGGGTAGCCACTCAGATGCCTCTTGCGAGGGCTTTGATCCCTTACGTTATGGGTAGGGAGCTACCAGCCGGAGATGACCGAGCAAGGGTCGGGCTCGGTTGCCTCATGCGAGGGATTTGATCCTTCAGGATGGGGACCGAGCAGGGTTACCGCCCAGTGTTAGTGTATATTCCCTAGAGGCCATTACTGTATCATACTAGTATGTATATTACTTGATGGAAGCTTGGGATATTCACAGTTGTATAGACAATCTTGCCCGAAATGGTAGTATGCTACTTGGTTTGTCTCTGCTTTAATGTGCACATGTGTTTCTTTTAGTATATCACCTATACGCATTAGTGGAGCCCTTAGGATCTTTGCTTGATTACCGGCGTTGTGATGGCAATCACACTCGTGGGGGCTGGGTAATCCACAAGCACATCCTTATGCACGTCCCTAGTCGTGGGATTATCGAGACAGGGCATCGATACTCCGGAGTAGACTAACGTATGCGCTTCTCATCCTAGTGCGGGAGATGGTCTGTCCCACAGCCGTCAGTATGTCGTACTTGAGATAGTATGCGGGTGCTCGTTAGGTTACGATTATACTGGACAGGACTCGTCGGGAACTGTTGGTTGGTATTATACCTATCGTCAGTTAACAGTTCCCAGGTGACAAGAGTACAACTTAGTCCGCTGACTTGACACTGTCACTTCGCCTCGAGTGTGTTCCCACTGCACTTTGATTACTACCCTACCACGGCTCTACTGAGTCGTGCAAACAGGTAGTAGTTGGGTGCAGTCCCGAAGCACTTGGAGGCAGTGACGGTTAGACAGGATTCGTCTCTCCTTGTATTGGGGGTTGATATCGCGCTGTGTCTAGGAGAGCCATTACACAAAGTCCCTGGCCAGGGCTAGCGAGATATACTGGTAGGTTTCCAGTGATGTCTCAGGGTGTTCTGGGCTGTACTCCGACACGACTTATACCGCTATTATGGGACTGACGTTCGCCACCCCCTAGGCTCGCCATGCGATGTATCAGACGAACAGACCGGACTGTACGGAGATTGTCACATACAGGCTCAGTAGGAGTTCGGATGGGTTTACTTCATCGGCCTTCTTATCGACATCTACCTGGGGACCGTTACGTACAGCTAGTGCTGCTTGCGGTCTGTGGTTAAACCCACTGCGAGCGTAGTGTCGAGTCTTTAGAGTCCCACACAGAGAGTTTCCCTGCACTGAGCGAAACGTGTAGAGGCCGTATGGTTTTACAGCAGGGCTGCGATCACTTACGTGCACTTGTATGCGTATGCTGTTCGGCCAGGCAATACTGGCGGGCTTTGGTTTAAGCCGGATCCTAGTATTGCACGGATGGATTTGTTTTGTCTTCTGTGCATTCGCATTCTACGGAATGCGGGTGCGGGTGTGTATGCACAGTTTTGAGGAGCGATGAAGGAGGAGGTGTCTCATTACTGTTTTGGCAGTTGGTTCGGCCAAAACCGTTATGTGGCAGGCTCATTAGGGTTTTGACAGTTGATTCGGTCAAAACCATTTTGAGGTGGACTCATTAGGGTTTTGGCAATTCGTTCGGTCAAAACTATTATGAGCCGGAGACATTATTTACTAATCCTTTTAGTGATAATTATGTGATGGCTAATTGCTTTGACCATTTGACCACCTTGACCACTCTTGACTTTGTTGACCCGTTGACCAAAGTTGACCATTGACCTTCATGAGAGGTCTACACTCTTCTTTGGTTTTTCTTTTTCTTTTTGATTATGAAAATGGTCATTTCAATGTAGCATCAACTTTATCATGATAGGATTTGTAATGATGTTGTTTAGCATTATTGCAACCATGGTGACTTTTTTCTTGAGTTAAGCTTTTTCATTTTTTTTTCTCATTCTCTCTCTTGGAAGTGAGAAGAAAGAAAGAGCTCCATGGTTGCTTGACCTCCTTCATCTTCCTCCTCTTCATAAATTCTTTTGATCTCATGTGTTGAGAGAAAAAGAATCCACATAGACAAATACCTCCATCTTTCTCTTCTACACCACCTTGGGTATCAAGACTAGCGATCTTGTTGTCCTAGTTGCCTCGGCTCGAGGTGGAGCTAGGTGTACAACTCTCGGGTGGATCGTCTTCGACTCAAGAAGGCCGCGGAGGTGACCAAAGTCCGGATCAACCCTCGGAGCATGGATCGACGAGCGGGACAGCGGAATGAAGACCCGAAGGACCGGTATCGTGAGGTATAATTTCTATGGCATAGTAGTTAACACCTCTTTTAGTTTGCTAGTTTCTAGTTTAGCAAAGATCCGGCTTTTACGGTCCATGTTACCAATTCAAGAAAAAAATTTGATTTACCGTTTCCGCAACCCCGAAAGTACCGGAAGAGGTAACGTGGACCTAACACCCAGTGCCTCTTGGCGAGGACTTTGATACCTGTCGGTTGTGGTAGGAAGCTACCAGCCGGGGATAGCCGAGCAAGGGTTGGGCTCGACCGCCTCAAAGGAGGACTTTGGTCCTTAGCACGGGAGGGGTTGTAAGAAGCCTACCAAGGACCCTTGGCCGGGCAGGGTTACTGCCTCTGGGAGGGCTTTCTGATCCCTGGCGTTACGGTAAGGAAGCTACCCGCCAGGGATAGTCGAGCGAGGGTCGGGCTCGACTACCTCTGAGAGGACTTTCTGACCCCTGGCATTGCGGTAGGGAAGCTACACGCCAGGGATAACTGAGCAGGGTAGCTGCTGGGCTGCCTCTTAGTGAGGGCTTAGATCTTTAGCAGTGGAAGGGCCGTAGGAGGCCTGCTAAGGATAACCGAGCAGTGAAGCTGCGCGGTTAACTCTTGGAGAGGGCTTTGATCCCTAGCGTTGCGAGTAGGGAAGCTACCGGCCAGGTATAGCCGAGCAGGGAAGCCGCTTGGCTGCCTCTAAGGAGGACTTTGATCCTTAGCGTTGGAGGGGCCGTAGGAGGCCTGCTAAGGATAACCGGGCAGTGAAGCTGCGCGGTTGCCTCTTGGCGAGGGTTTTGATCCCTAGCATTGCGAGTAGGGAAGCTACCAGCTAGGGATAGCCGAGCAGGGAAGCCGCTCGGCTGCCTCTAAGGAGTACTTTGATCCTTAGCGTTGGAAGGGCCGTAGGAGGCCTGCTAAGGATAACCGGGCAGTGAAGCTGCGCGGTTGCCTCTTTGGTGAGGGCTTTGGATCGCAAAGACAGAACTTTATCTGCAATGTTCCGATGTTCCTTTATTCGAATGGAATGGATTTTTAGAAAACATTCACATCGTCTTCGCGAAAGGAGGGGTACACACTTGTTGGCCTTGGCCTCATTGGTATAGCTTGAGCTTCTCGGCGTTATAAGGCCGTGGGAACTTGCGTCCGTCCGCGTCTTGTAGGCGATAAGCTCCTCCGGGGAGCACCTCAGAGACGAGGAAAGGACCGTCCCACTTCGGGGAGAACTTGTGTAGGCTGCCTTGATAAATGAACTCATTTCGCCGAAGGACCAGATCTCCGGTCTTCAAGGAGCGACGCTTGACCCGAGCGTTGTAGTATCAGGCCGTTTGTTGTTGATAAGCAGCAGCCCTGATCTGAGCCCGGTCTCTCTTCTCCAACAAAATGTCCAGGTTGGTCCATAGCGCCGAGGTGTTCGCATTGTCGTCGAAGTGCTCGACCCAATGACTAGGTAGCCCGATCTCCGTTGGGACCATTGCCTCGGTCCCGTAGCAGAGGCTGAAGGGGGTTTCCCCGGTGCGGGTCTTCTTTGACGTGCGCAGGGCCCATAAGACCCGGGGCAGTTCTTCGACCCAACCTCCTTGTCGCCCTTCTAGGCGGGTCTGGTGGCCTCGGAGGATGTCTCGGTTAGCGACTTTGGCCTGCCCGTTGCATTGGGGATGCGCGACCGCGGCGAACTTCATGAGGATATGGTATTCTTTGCAGAAGTCCATCACTTTCTCATTCTTGAAGTTCGTCCCGTGGTTGGTGATGATACATCTCGGGATGCCGAACCGGAGTATCAGATTGTTTTGCAGGAACCTGATGGTCATGGCGGCATCCGGTTTCCTGATAGGGACGGCCTCGATCCACTTGGTGAAGTAATCTACCGCGACGAGGACATATTTGTGCCCGCCCGTACCGGTAGGAAATTGGCCGACCATGTCCAATCCCCACTGGGCGAACGACCATGGGGATGTTAGGGCAGTCAACTCGGTAGCGGGGAGGCGAGGGATGCTGCCGTGGAGCTGGCAACTCTTGCATCTTCTGACTAGCTTCTGGGCGTCCTCGTGAACAGTGGGCCGGTAGTACCCCTGGAGCAACGCCTTTTGGATCAAGGTCCGGGCCCCTTGGTGCGCACCACCAACCCCCTCATGGATTTCACGGTGGACGTAGTCGGCTTCATGGGGGTCGATGCACCGGAACAGGGGCTGAGTGAAGGATTTCTTATAAAGGTTCCCATTGCTCTAGATGAAGTGTCTGGCTTTGGCCCGGAGACGGCGGGCGGCTCCCCAATCTTCTGGGAGCATACCTTCCTTCAGGAATTCTATGAAGGGCTTCGTCCAATCTTGGTCGCCTTCCTGCGCCGCATATACGTGGAGTGTTGTTGCTCCGTCTTCCACGCTGGGTTGAGGAAAGGTTTCGAAGTAGATAGACCGCTTATTGTTGGCCGAGTATGACGGAGCCAGTTTGCTCAGGGCGTCGGCTTGGGCATTCAGCTGCCTGGGTATCTGTTCTACCTGGACTTCGTCAAAGTTCTTCCGGAGTTCCCTTACCTCAACCAGATACTTCATCATAAGAGGATCCTGAGCTTCAAAGCGGTCGGTCACTTGGCCAAGGACTAGGGCCGAGTCGCTGCGGATTCGAATTGTCTTCAGCCCCAGCCCGGTAGCCATGCGCAGTCCAGCCAGGAGGGCCTCGTACTCTGCCGCGTTGTTCGAGGCCTTGAAACCGAGCTTCGGAGAGTACACCATCTCTGCCTCATTCGGGCCCCGGATAATGAGGTCAGCACCGCAGCCTTCCTCGGTTGAAGATCCGTCGATATAGGTGATCCACTCAGGAACCGAGCCAGGCCTTTCCGCGATGGGGCACTGAGTTGCGAGGGTCGGCGTGGACTCCGGTTCCTTGCTAGGGATGGTGCATTCAATGATGAAATCGGCCAGGGCCTGCGCTTTGATGGCCTGCCTCGGGCGATATTTTATGTCAAACTGAGATAGTTCCCACTTCCACTTCTCTAAGCGGCCCGAGGATTCCGGTGATGCAAGGATAGCCCCCAACGGGCGCTCAGTGAGGACGAGGATGGTGTGGGCTTGGAAGTAGTGCCGTATCTTCCTTGAGGCCACCATGGGGGCCAAGAAAATCTTCTCTATGGCTGGATATCTTGTTTCTGCGTCCTTAAATACATGGCTCACATAGTACACCGGCTTCTGCACTCCACCGAACTCTCGGACGAGCACCGAGCCCGCTGCTTGGTCGGATACCGCCAGATACAGCGACAGCTCGTCTCCTTCAACTGGTCGGGTGAGCAGTGGTGGTGTCGCGAGGTGCTTCTTCAATTGGTTGAAGGCGGCCTGGCACTCCTCCGACCACTCGAACCTCGGGTCTTCCTCAGAGCTTTGAAGAACGGGAGGCATTTCTTCCCCGACCTGGACATGAAACAGCTCAGAGCAGTGACTCGTCCCGCGAGCCGCATGATCTCGACGTTGGTCTTGGGCGCGGCCATGTTGAGGATAGCGTCGATTTTCTCTGGATTAGCTTCGATTCCACGGTGAGTGACCATGAAACTGAGGAACTTCCCCCCGGTGACTCCGAATGCGCATTTGGTGGGGTTTAGCTTCATCCTGAACTTGCGGAGCACTTCGAAGGCCTCGCGCAGATCCTTGGCATGGTCGGCCGACAAGACAAATTTGACGAGCATATCGTCAACGTAGACCTCCGCATTCCTACTGATCTGTGGCTTGAACATGCGATTGACCAACCGCTGGTACGTGGCCCCAGCGTTCTTGAGGCCGAAGGGCATCACCTTGTAGCAGTATACCCCCCGGTCCGTTGTGAATACGGTAAGATTTTCATCTTCTGGATTCATACGGATATGGTTATAGCCGGAGAACGCATCCATGAAACTCAACAGCTCGTGGCCGGCCGACCTGTCGATGAGTTGATCTATCTGAGGGAGAGGATAGTTGTCCTTGGGGCAGGCTTTATTGAGGTCGGTGAAGTCGACGCACATGCGCCACTCCCGCTTGACTTCTTGACTAGAGCTACGTTCGCCAGCCACTTCGAGTAGGGCACATTCCGGATGAAGTTGGCGGCGAGAAGTCGATCGACCTCGTCTTCGATAGCCTTCTGTTTGATCGGGGAGAAGCTTCGTTTCTTCTGTCTGACGGGTCGGGCCGTAGGATCAACCCCGAGCTTGTGAGAAATGATTTTGGGGTCGATCCCAGGCATGTCAGCAGGCGCCCAGGCGAAGACGTCGGAGTTATTTATGAGGAAACCGACCAGGTCATCTCGCTGAGTTCCTGTCAGGAGTTATCCGACCTGGACGGTTTTTTCATCGTTCCCTTCTGTCAGGGGCACCTCGGTCAGTGGTTCGACCGGTGTCCCCCGTACCTCCTTCTGCTCATCTCGGATGTCCAGAGAACCCCTGATGTCATCCTTTACCTCAGCATCGTCGGTCGGATGCTCGGACAAAGATGTTTCGTTAAGGCATACCTTCGCGACCCGCTGGTCTCCGTAGACCCGACCTATCCCTACCTGATCGAGAGGGAACTTCATCGCCAGGTGGTAGGTCGATATCTGGGCCTGGAGGGAATTTAGCGTCGGGCGGCCGAGGTGGACGTTGTAGGCCGACGGGACCTTTGCTATGATGAAGTCCACAGGCAACGTATGGGTGAGGCCGGGCTCCCCGACGTTGAACTGTAGGGTGACCACCCCTTCCGCCGGGATAGAGTGGTTGGTGAACCCTGAAAGGACGTGGGAGGTCGGTTTCAAGTCTGCTGGGGTGAGCCCCATGCGTAGAAAGCAGTCGTGGAAGAGGATGTCTGCTGACCCGCCTGAGTCGACAAGTATCCGGTGGACCTCGTATCGGTGGATTCGGGCCGTGATCACCAGAGGGTCGTTATGGGGCATGGATATGCCGTGGAGATCCCCTTCGCCAAAGGTGATAGGCTCGCGATCCCTGGACTTTTTGCTCGGGCGGCCGTTGGCATCCGTTGCCGGCATGGGGTGCCGAGTCTCGCGAGAGCTCGACTGACCCCTTGTCGTCATGACCATAGTTCTTGATGGGCCCCGGTTCTTTCCGGCGAGGTCCCTTGGGCCCCGTGGTGAGGTTGTCCTCGAGCTGCCTTGGCGAGCCTCGTGGGCATGACCTCGTCGAGAGAGGGGTTGCCGGTCATGCCTGGAAGTAGGCGAGCTGACCGCCACCGCCTTGATAGGGCAGGGGTGCGACGAGGCTCGAGACGAAGCTCTCCGACGTGGGATTTCGAGGTTGAATAGGACGGATCGAGGGGACTGCGACCACCGGAGTCTGTGAGGCAGTGGCTGGCGGAGAGGTCGACGGCATTCGGTGGAGGTTCACCCGCGCCTCCATTGAGGGGGAGGCGGCAGTGGGTGCTTGGATTTTCAGGGTGATCGGTTGCCATATGAATGGAGATCGGAAGGCCAACTTTTTTTTTGTGGAGTTTCTGTTCCCACAGACGGCGCCAACTGATGGAGGTCCTTTTCGGGTCTCCGTCAGATGTTGTCTTCCGTCGATCTCCCGATGGATCTTGGAGGTGATCTCCCGTTGCGTGTGGGTCTCAATGGGTTTTGAGGAGATTGGTGTTTTTGAGGAGTTTGCGCCGAGTACCTGCAAGGAAGTCCCGAGGTGGTTTGGTACCACCGAGGACCCTCCGACGATCAAGTTAGCACGAGATCCGAGCAGAGTAACGGCTAAGTGGAGTAAAAATGGCTTACTTGACCCCTCTGTGATGGGGGTTTATATAGTGGCGGCAGCACGCAGTAGCAGGCGTGAGAATCTCGCCGGCAGTTACGCTCCCGACGTCATGCCCGCGTAATAAGCGGATCGCCCGTTAATGGGGATCGTGGTGGCGTGGAACGTGGGATGTTGTCGGCGGAGAATCCGCGCATGGCGAGATTTGCAAAGCGGCGGTTACGCCTGTGAGTGGTGGTGTTGGTCGGTCGGAGGGATTGAGGAAGATGGCCTCGACGGGAGACCTCGGGAAGGAGCAGGAAGGACGAGGTATCTTGGTCCTGCGGTAGCTCGGGGGCAAGCTGAGAGGCCGAGGAGGCCAATTTGCAGGGGGCTCTGAGGTGAGCCAGCTTATGCTTGCAGGTCGGGTATAGGTGTGGCCTGGTCGGCCCCTGTGGGCCCTTTCCTCTGAGTTCTAGGACACGTCATCTGCCACGTGTCCTGATCTGGGAGATCGCCAATATAGAGCATCATCACCTAGTATATCCAATATTTTATATGTTGTCTTCTGCTGCTGATATTCTATGATGTGATCACTTTATATTCTGAGATGGATACATTATAATATATATATGATATATTATAGACGTTGCTTATGTTTTACACCCGCGCTAGCCCTGCCCCGCTCTGCTTTTAGTTATCTAACCTAACGGTGCACAACGGGACTTCGTGGCGAATGCGGATGGCATATGCGTACGTTGTATTTATCTGTGATGTTTAGGTAACTTAAATGATGGGAAATTCATTAATGAGATTAATGAAAGAAAATAAACCTAAAGATGTTGTAGAATCGAATTTGAAACCCACTCGGCTTTTTACGAAAAAGTAAAAGTTTCAAAAAGCGGAGCTTAAGCCACTCCTTTTAAAACCATTTGATTCTGCAACGAGATCAAGTTCAAAGCGTTAAAGGTTTTCACAAAAACCATCCGTAACCCTCCGTCTATTTAGGAAGTAGAGTACTTAGTATTCGTGTTGCGTTTGTTGACCATAGTCAAGGCGTAGTGTACGGTAGCTAAGTGATGTCTTCCTACACAGCATATGATGCGATTTGTTAGGATAGTCATGTGACTTTGTTGACCATAGTTAAAGGTCATGTGGGTGGGTCTAATTAATCATGAAATGACGGGTAGAACTTGACTAGTGCTTATGATTTGTTGACCATAGTTAAGATCATAAGTCACTAGGGGTAAAAATCATTATCGGGAGTTTCAAGTGTTGAAATTTGCAATGAGATTGCATTCCTTATATGAGATAGTTGGATCCTGATACCCACTACGAGTAATTGTTACTCCTGAGAGAGTTTTGCACTTTACATTTAGCCGATCAAGTAGGTGTCTAGAAAGGTGTCAATGGGGTTACGCCCTTGGGAAAACGAGGTTTATTTTAATTAGGTCCGTGCGAAAGCACGGGTAACCTCCCTCAAAGTACCGGCACTGGCCTAGCTGAAAGATTGGCGAACTTGTAGGGTGTAATTAATCTCGGCTAGTCTTTCCTTTTAAGGTTTGAAGGAAGATTTGATAAAAACAGTGGGAGCCATCCTGATTAGATAAAATATATAACCAATCTAATCTTGCAAGAGCGCACGCAGAGTGTTTTCTTCTCTCTCTCTCCAAGTTGCGACCATGTCACGCCTTAATCAAGATAATAACATGGATGTATTGACCGAACTCGCTTGTTATACTGGGCTGGGGAACGTTGGTCCCACTCCAACTTATAATTGTTATAAGACCGAGCAGGAAATAGGAGAATACCAGGATTCCCATGCCGCCCAAACGAAGAAAGTGCAAGATTGATGCATCTTCTTCGGGTGTGTTCGTTACAGAGAATTGTTTCTCGGTATCCTCTACGTCCTGGGTATATGATACCGGATCAGGATCCCGCATATGTAATTTGTTACATGGGTTGCAGAAAGGTGGAGAACTGGAAGTGGGTGATATGTCTCTAAGTATATAGAACGGTGCAATTGTTGCAGCCAAGGTATTGGCAGTTATCACCTTGTATTACCAAATGGTAATACATTGATTCTGAACGAATGTTATTAGATACCGAACCTGATATGCAACATTATATCAGTCTCTTTATTTACTAAAGAAGGATATAATTTTGTATTGTTGGATAATGTTTTAAACATTTTCTATATCAAGAGTTGATCAATTCAGGCACGTTATCTAATAGTATATACGTTCTAAATCAAACCACAGTTCTTAACGCACAGAACACACACAAGCGGAAGAGTTCAGAAATGAATGAATCCTACTTATGGCATTGTAGATAGGTCATATCAATGCGATCTGACTAGCTAAGTTACATTAAGATGCATATTTAAATCAGTTTGAATTTACATCTTGTGAAACTTGCCAGTCATGTCACAAAGATCAGATGATCATACCTCCGTTTACTTGAAACAGAGAAAGAGTTAGTAAACTCTTGGGATTAATACATGATGATGTATGTGGTCCCCTATCTACACATGCCAGGACTGGTTCTTTGTACTTCATTACATTCACTGATCATCTCTCAAGATTCGGACACATGTTCCTGTTGAAACACAAGTCTGAACCTTTTGAGAAATTCAATGAATATAAGTCAGAAGTTGAGAACCAAAACTGGGTATAAGTATTTAAGTCCTTTGATGTGATCAGGGAGGAGAATACTTGTGCATGGAATTCTTGGACTGTTCTAAAGGAGAATGAGATTCTCTCTCAGCATTACTCCTCCGTATACACCACATCACAACGATGTATCGGGGCGGAGCAATCGCACCCTATTTGATATGGTGTGCTCTATGATGAGTACTACTGAGTTACCTATTTCCTTTTAGGGGTTATGCGCTTGAGGAGGCTACATACCTATTGAATTGGGTTCCAACCAAATCAGGTGCCTACCACTCCATATGAGATATGGTATGGGAAGTGTTAGTTATATGATGCCCTAGAGACCATTACTATACATACGATGTATATTGTAGTGGATGCTTCGACATATATAGGGAGGACTTTCTTGCTCGACATGATAGTACGCTATCTGGTTACTCTTTATCTTAACATGTACTCTGATTGTCTCTTTGTTATATGTTGATAAAGTCCTTACGATGAGTACTTAACTACCAGGACTATGATGCAGATCATACTAGTGGGGACAGTGTAGTCGCCAAGTACATCCTTCAAATGTTCCTAGTCGTAGGTGTATCGAGACAGGGCATCGATATACCAAAGTAGACTAGCGTATGCGCTTCTTGACCCATATGATGGGCGATGGATGATCCCATATCCATTGGTGTTTGACATCAGAGAAGGTATAAGGGTGCTCAGTGGAGACTGGGTACACTGGACAGACTCGCCGAGAACTCCCAGATGGTATTATACCTCACGTCAGATGGCAGTTCTCTGGTGACACTGGTACAGGTTAGTCTGTAGACCCGAAATCGTCATAGTGTCTTGTGTGATTCCCACTATGCTTTTATTTCCATCATACCACGTCGAAGAGGGCGTGCAAAAAGGTGGCTTTTGGGTACAGTCCCGAATCACATGGAGGCAATGAGCGATAGGAAGGGATTCGTCTCTCCCGGTATAGGGAGTTGATGTTGCGCTGTGTTCGATTGGCTATAACTGGAAATCCATGCCCAGGGTTGCTGAGATTTACTGGTAAGTGTTATCAGTAGTTTCTCGAACTATTATGGACCTCATATCGACACGACTTATCAAGCTACTGGGGTCTGACGTTTACCACCCCTAAGCGAGATATGCGACATATCAGACGAAGAGACCGGACTGTACAGGAGTGTTACTGACTGGATTCATAGGAGAAAGTACAGGCTTGCTTGTTGATCTTCTGATCGCTCAATACCTGGGTGGCTGTTACGTTTAGCTGACCGCTTGCAGCTTGTGGGTGTTTGATATGATCATCACCTACTGCCGGCGTATTGACGATTCTTTAGAGCCCTACACAGAGATTTCTTGGCTCAGGCAAAACGGAGTAGGAGCACATATATGATATGTGTGGGACCGAGAACAATACGTGTATGTGATACCGTATTAGATTCTCGTGATATGATATATCGGCCGGGTATATGTGATATAGCCGGGTCATCGGATCAAGTGTTGATTCGATGAACTGATACAGATTATATTAGTCGGTTATTTGTGATATAGCCGGATTATCGGATCAAGTGTTGATTCGATAATTTAATGTATAATTATATATTTGATATATTAAATTACATTAACTAATATTAGCTCACTAAAAGATTCTTTTTCTCACTCGGGTAATACATTGATATATATGTGATATATGTTAATTGTATTGTTTTATTTTGCTACAATAAATTTTGTGTATGTGATATATAATATTGTAACATGTTAGAGTTATTAATGCAACATGATTAGTGGAGATTAAACATGATTAAGGTTTGATTTGGGTTAATTTTTCTAGAAGCTTCTAGAAACTTTTTGTTTTGTTTTTGCAAAGATATTTTCTAAAGATATTTTGTTATGATATTTGTTAACCCATCTCAACCCTTGACCATGGTTCATTCTCTACATGGGTTAAGTTATCATACTTAACCCATGGTTGCATTTCTAACCTCACCACAATTCATTATTCATCACAAAGTAATTCATCTTCTTCTTCCTCCTTGCAAGCTTTCTAGCTTTTTGCTTAGTGATGATTTTGATTGAGAAATAGAAAAAAAATGAGAACTAAAATCCTACTTCATCATCCTAATCTATCCTAGCCATTTAGATTAGGGTGTTCACTTCATTTGTGAGTGAGAGCTTGTGTTAAAGAAACTTCAAGGTAGATCATCTTAGTTATCGAAGATCGGAAGTAAGTTTACATCATTCTCTTCGTGGAGCCTCTCTAGAGTCCGGGTACATGATGATCGCAGCGAAGGGACCTCAACACGGAGCTAATGAAGCGAAGGACCGGACTACAAAGGTTGTAATCCCAAACTCTTAGATGTTAAAGTATTTAACATGCTTTGTTTCGCCTAATCTCTAGTTTAAAGATCTTGGTTAGGGTTGTTCGGCACGTCTAAATTTTAAATCGGGCATGGTTGATGCCTTATAGACCCTTGTGAGAGTGCCTAGTAACCTTACAGTGGTATTAGAGCCAAGCTAGAGTTTTAGGCAAAGTCTAGACGAAGTTTAAAGTCCGATCGAAACCCGGAACCCCGATACGAACCCCTTCTCTGGAAATTTTTCAAAAAGTTGATTTTTTTCATATTAAAAATGCTCAGAAAATTCAGCAGGTAATTTTATGGGTTACTGTAAACAACGACCCCAAAATACCTTCATTGTGCCGCGGAACCGCGGCCGTACACTTGCTTGCGCGGCGGTTCCGCGGCCAAACAATAAGATTTTGGGATCGGTTTTCAACAGTAATATCCGTAGGTACTTATGCATGTTTCTGGGAATTTTTAATTTTACTCAAGTGTTGAGTTTTCTAGGTTGTATTGGGAACTCGTTGATTCGATCGGAAAGTATAACTTCATTTAGTTTGTCCGGGTAATTTTTAGAACGTGTTAAAAAGTTCAAACGGATATCAATAACTCACTTTTTCCTCTGCCGGAAAATTTCCAAGTGTTGGATTTTTCCGTAGTTTAAGAACGTTCTAAGTCGTGCAAGTAACGCGGTGAACCCTCTAGAAGAACACAAACCTTAACTCGATTATGTGACCGTCTTGAACTGCCTCTAAACCTTAGGGTTTGGGGCAGTACGGCGTTGCCACTTGTGAGGCATTGGCTTGACCCTTCTATGGCTGGACCATTGGTGCTGTGACATGTGATGGATGTTTTTAAACTAATTTCAAGTGTTGAGAACTATTTGGGAAATCTTGGGTGTTTGTTTATTCGATCGGAAAGTTTAACATTGTCTATTTATCTGGAATGTGATACAATATTTGGAATCCACAAGTAGTTATGAGATAACTAATTTGAATGTTGTAAATCTAGCAGTTCAGTCTCAGATGATTGGTTGCCACGGAATTTTGATGTGATCAAAAGTCCATCGCAATCACGTAGCGTACGCGGATACTCGCCGGGTAAACTTAATAGACAGCCACGCCCCATAGCCCCGACCAAGTGACTGTAGGAGAACCCCGTCGCCAAAAGCATCCGTTCGGGTGCTCGCGGCAGCGGTGTTCCGCCTTAGTGCACTTCATCGACGGCATCGGGGGTGCGGTCGTCTACTAAAGTTTGCGACGAGCATTCGATCAGGATGTCGGGAATCTTGTTGAATTGCCCGTCTTGATATTGAAAAGAGTTTTCGATAATGAGACTAAAATGCGTGGTTTATAATTGTTAGGCATGAGATGTCTAAGGAATTCACTTGGTTAGGCATGCGATGTCTAAGTTGGTTGCGGATTCAAACTGTTGTAGTTTTACACTTTCTTTTCTGTCACCGTAAGTGTAATATGTGGTGTATCGCCTGTTTCGTTGCTATACATCAACGACAATTGGGATACACATATTTACTTACGTTGATGATATGTGATATTACGTGTTGCTGTGATATGTTATATTGGATCGTCGTGTTTTGAATAGCCGGCGGTTTTATGTGAGATGAAAGTTTTTCTTTTTCATTCATGTAAAATTCATTTGTATATAATATTCTTTTATTGGGGCACTTCCGGGCTGAGGATGATGTCACCATTGTATATTATTTACTTTTTCGCATTAGGTAGACCCAAGGCGGGGAGCACAAGTAACCGGGTTCTAGGGTCCAGTGGTAGAACATCTCGAGAAGTCGAGACCGGGTCTCCTAACTCTAGAATTGGCCGGCTTACTTGCCGCTCTCGTAGGGGTCTAGGGATGTGGGTTTGGCTATTCATCGCGACTGTGGAATCCGTGTTTTATACAGGCTCGTATTAAAACACGGACCTCCTAGTATATCTAATTTTTCATATATGTTCTTTTGCTGCAATGTTCTTTGATGAGATCATATTACTGTCTGAGACGAATGTTTATATTATATATATGAGATATATGTTATATTGCAGATTTCGTTTCAAATGTGATGCTTGTGAAGCATAAAACGGGACTTCATTAATGAGATTAATGAAATAAAAGAAACCTAAAGATGTTGTAGAAACTTTTTTAAAAACTGGTAGCTCTAGTTCTTGCTTTGCATAGCGGTATTCCTTGTAGAATATCCAGCACCTTATTCGATAAGGAAAGAGCCGAGATCCTTTCACCTGGAGTGACCTTTTTAGCGAAACTAGTAGATGCTACACACTCGGTTTGTCTTTTGATTGTTTTTATAGTTCTTGCTTTGCACCGTGGTATTTGCGAAATATCCTGCACCTTATTCGATGAGGAAAGAGCCGAGATCCCTTCACCGGGAGTGACCTCTTTGGCAAAACTAGAAAAGGCCTAAAAAACATTCCATTTAAAATCACTCGATTCTACAACGATATCAAGTTCATTACGCAAAGGGTTTTCTTAAAAACCCGTCGTAGCCCTCCGTCATTTAAGATAAGTAATAGTTAGTATTCGTGCTGCGTTTGTTGACCTTGTCAAGGCGTAGTGTGCGGTAGCTGATTACTGCTTATTTGTATAAGCATATGATGCGATTGGATTAGGGTAGTCGTGCGACTTTGTTGACCTTGTCAAGGGTCGTACGGGTGGGTTTAATTCATATCAGGAAATGACGGGTTGAACTTGACTTGCGGTCTATGGTTTGTTGACCTTGTCAAGGTCATAGATCGCTCGGGGTAAAATATTATTGGGAATTTCAAGTGTTGAAATTTGCAATGAGATTGCATACCTTCTATGAGATAGTTGGATCCCGATACCCGCTGCGAGTAAGAGTTACTCCTGGGAGAGTTTTACATATAACAATTAGCCGATCAAGTAGGTGTCTAGAAAGGTGTTAACGGGGTTACGCCCCTGGGAAAACAAGGTTTATTTTAATTAGGTCTGTGCGAAAGCACGGGGAACCTGCCTCAAAGTACCGGCATTGGCCTGGCTGAAAGATTGGCGAACTTGTAGGGTGTAATTAATCCCGGCTAGTCTTTCCTTTTTGGGGTTTGAAGGAAGATTTGACTAAAACAGTGGGAGACATCCTGATTAGATATATTAATAACCAATCTAATCTTGCAAGAGCATACACTGAGTGTTTTCTTCTCTCTCTCTCCTGGTTGCGACTATGTCACGCCTTAATCAAGATAATAATACGGATGTATTGACCGAACCCGCTTGTTATACTGCGCTAAGGAACGTTGGTCCCTCTCCAACTTATAATTGTTATAAGACAGAGCAGGAAATTAGGGATTACCAGAATTCCCATGCCGCCCAAACGAAGAAAGTGCATGCTGATGCATCTTCTTCGGGTGTGTTCATTACCGAGAACTGTTTCTCAGTATCCTTTACGTCCTTGGTATGAGATACCGGATCAGGATCCCGCAAATGTAATTTGTTACATGGGCTACAGATAGGTAGATAACTGAGAACGGATAATAAGTTTCATGAGATAGAAACGTTGCAAGTGTTGCAGCCAAGTCTGTTGGTAGTTATCACCCTGTATTAACAAATACATTGATTCTGAACAAATGTTATTAGATACCGAACCCGCTATACAACATCATATCAGTCTCTTTATTAGTAAAGAAGGATATAAGTTTGTATTGTTGGATAATGTTTTGAACATTTCCTATATCAAGAGTTGATCGGTTCAGGCACGTTATCTAAAAGCATAGACGTTCTAAATCAAACCACAGTTCTTAACGTACAGATCACACACAAGAGGAAGAGTTCAGAAATGAACGAATCCTTCTTAAGGTATTGTAGACTAGGTCATATCAATGTGACCCGACTAGCTGAAGTTACATTTAGATGCATATTTAAATTAGTTTGAATTTACATCTTATGAAACTTGCCGGTCATGTCACAAAGATAAGATGACCACAGCTCTGTTTATTGGAAATAGAGAAAGAGTTAGTGAACTCTTGGGATTGATACATGATGATGTATGTAAGGTCCCCTGTCTATAGATGCCAGGACTAGTTCTTTGTACTTTATTATATTCACTGATGGTCTCTCAAGATTCGCATATGTGTTCCTTCTGAAACACAAGTCTGAACCTTTTGAGAAATTTAATGAATATGAGTTAGAAATAGAGAACCAAAAACGGGTATAAGTATTATGTCCTTTGATGAGATCAAGGAGGAGAATACTTGAGCACGGAATTCCTGGAATATTCTAAAGGAGAATGAGATTCTTTCTAAGCATTACTCCTCCGAATACACCAGAGCACGTCGATGTATCGGAGTGGAGCATTCACACCCTATATGATATAGTGTAGGTTCCAATCAAATTAGTTGCCTACCACTTCATATGTGATATGGAATGGGAAGAGCACATATCTTAAGTATGTTAAGATTTGGGGTTGTCCAGCCTATGTCTAAAAGCATAATCCGGACAAGCTCGAGACAAAGTCAGTTCTGCAGAAGTTTGTTGGATAACCCAAGCATTCGCAAGGGAATATCTTCTACCTAACCGAGGAACAAAAGATGTTTTGTTTCTCAGCTTGCCACCTTTGTGAAAGGGAATTTCTTGTGAAGAAATTAGTGGTCATGAGGTAGAACTGGAAAGAGTTCCAGCTATACAAACTGTAGTTGATGATTTGGTAGAACCGGAGGATTCAATAGTTTCCAACGAACCTCAGCCTCTCCGCCGATCTAGTAGGGTTCCTCACCCACCTGAGAGATACTTCTGTTTCTCTATGACAGTGGAAGCGAGGATTGTATTATGAGATGATGACCTAACTAGTTTCGAGCAGGCCATCAAGAGTGGGACTCTGTAAGAATAGCTGGATGCTTAGCGATCTGAGATGGAATCCTTATACACCAACAAAGTATGGACTTTGGTTGCTTTATCTGAAAGGTTAAATCCCCATCAGGAGCAAGTATATCTTGAGAAGATTACTTGGTGTATATGGAAAAGTTTAGACTTTCAAAACTATGCTTAAGTCCATCCAGATCCTACTTGCCATGGCTACATACCATGACCACGATATCTGGCAGTTGGGTGTCATGACTGCTTTTCTAAATGTTGATTTGGAAGAGAGCGTCTATAAGTACACAGCCAGAGGGCTTCGTAGACAGTGGGAGCAGCGGAAACGTGTGCAAGATGTTTTATGTGATAAAACAAGCATCGTGGAGTTGGAACATCTGTTTTGATGTGGTAGTCAAAGAGTTTGACATCATTAAAATGATAGATGAACCTTGTATATACAAAAAGGTAGTAGGTGTTGGAGATAGTGCCCTCAGAGTCAATTATTGGATCACAGGCACGTGATTGCAATGATTGAGAAAGGACCAATACTGTTAGAACAGTCTTACTCAAGATGATAGTATGCTATCTGGTTTATCTTTATCATCGTGTACTACTTTAGGTGACCTTACAGGTCACTATTGCGCGTTGATAGAGCCCTTAGGATTCTTGCTTGACAGCCAACAGAATGATGGCGATCATATACGTGGGAGCTGGTAGTCTATAAGCACATCCTTAAAAGGTCCCTAGTCGTGGGAGTTTCGAGACAGGGCATCGATAATCCAGAGTAGACTAGTGTATACAGTCGAGACCCCGACGAGAGGCGGTGGCCGGTCTCACAAGCCACTGGTGTCAGTTGGTTCACCTAAGATGTATACAGGTGCTCATTGGGTTATGAGTACACCGGACAGGACTCACCGGGAACATGCTAGTTGGTCTTATACCAGACGTCAGATAGCAGTTCCCTGGTGACATGTGTACATGTAAGTTCATCGACCTGAGATCGTCATTTGTCTCGTGTGAGTTCCCACTGTGCTTTGATTACTATCCTACCATGCTCAAAGGAGACGTGCAAACAGGTTTTAATTGGGTACATTCCCGAGCCACATGGAGGCAGTGAGCGGATCTGCAGGGGTTCTTCTCTCCCGGTATTGGGGGTGAGGCCGCGCTGTGTCTAGGAGAGCCATTACACAAAGTCCTTGGCCAAGGAAGGAGATTTACTGGTAGGTATTCCAGTAGTATCTCATGGTGTTCTGGCATACACTCCGACATGGCTTGTACCGCTTTTGGGAGTCTGACTTTTACCAACCCCCTAGGCTCGCAATGCGATGCTCATAGACGAACGGACCGGACTGTACGGATATTGTCACTGACAGGCTCAGTAGGGTGTCAGGATGAGTTCGCTCATCGACGTCCCTTTTGGTCAATACCTGATAGCCCGTTACGTATGGCTAATACCTCTGACGTGCTAGTGGTTAAATCCACAACCAAAGTATTGACGAGTCTTTAGAGTCCCCCACAGACCGTTTTCTCAAGTTTCGGGCGAAACGCTGTAGAGGTCGTATGGAGATATGGTAGGGTTCGATCATGTACGTGCGGTATTGCACGGATCATGATCGGACGGATAATACTAGAGGGCTTTGGTTTAAGCCGGATCATAGTATTGTACAGTGTAGATTTTGTCTCATTGCATTTGTATTCGGTCGGAATACAAATCCAGGTATGTATATACAGTCGCGGGGTTTTCCTGTAATTTATTACGGGATCAGTTTTCTGAAGTTACCAGTTTGCTTTCCGGTTTCGGCCTTTTTCCTTTGTTTCTTTCTTTGGTTGAATTTGGTGGAGGGGGTTATTTGCAATTGTGCATGGAGAAGAATTTTTGTGATAGCTTCATGATGGTTTAACCATCATTTGACTTTTGGTTCATCATGGTCCTTGCCTCTCATGATTACCTTTTTGTTCATTATGGTTGTTGATGATGGGAATTGATTTGGATTTTATTGTGATCATTATTCATGATGATAACCCTTTCTCTCTCATGCATTATGTTGGGGCTCACTCATTTTTGATTCTCATTCCCTCCATTCTCTCATTCCTCAAGAGAGGGGCCGGCCAAGCTTGGAGGGGGCTGTACCAAATTTTTGGGTGTGGGATTGTTCTCATTTTGTTGGCACAAAATCCCTTTGTTCATCCAAAAACATGCATCTCATTCCTCCACCAATACGAGGCAACTTCTAGTAACCCCATCGAGACAAAAGAGTTCTACACTTCATCTACAGTATTCTTGGACACATCGACTCGCCAACTTCATGCTCGAGTTGCCTCGGTCCAGAGGTGGGAGCTCGTAAAAGAACCCGGCGATTTGGTGCCCTTCCGACGAGGAGATGAAGACCGAGATTCCGCGGGAAGATCGGGATGACGATGAGATGACCGAAGGACACGGATCGCTCGGTATATCTCTCTGCCCCTTCTCTAGTTAGCTAGGATTAGGTTAATGGCCCGATCAGGGTTTTATAGTGCGCGGTGGTGCCGGTTCAAAAGTTAAAGAAAAGTATCGTTTCTGCATTTTGGCCTCGGATTGACGGCCGGGACGCCGCCGTGCACTTACACTTGTATCAGAGACATGCCATTAACCTAGTCTAGCTTACTCTAACATGTTTACAAGTTCGATCAATTGGATTTTCTAAAAACAGGGTTTCTCATGCATCAGTTTTCTGTCGAATTGTTTTTGGCTCGAAAATTTTTTAGTACATTGCAGAAATACGTGCAGGGAATTCTAAGCATTCTGTGAAAATTTGGCCGCGTGAAGTCACTTTTCCACCGCGGAACCACGGCCAAACCAACTCATTGGCTGCGGTTCCGCCGCTACTTTGACTGGTCATTGCATCAAATTTTTATAGTGGGCTTCTGAGTTGAAAATGGGGTTTTTAGAATATTCTTTTTTGGCCCAGATTTTCTTTGATTGCTACAGTAATGCTTGGGGCCCACTTCGGTAAATTTGATCGATCGAAAATTTTAAACATGTTAGTTCACAGTATTTACATTATATCTGCGACCGTGAATGTCATTTGATCGGTAAATCCTGTCTAACTGTTATAGCCCTTTTAGACGGATTTGCGAACATGACAATCACGTTGATGTTCTGTGTTGTGCTGTGATGTTATGGATTGTCATGGTGGATAGCCTGGATGCAATGGTAGTATAATTTGGTTTATTATGTACATTTGATATTGCGGGGCGAGCGTCCGACATGTGGACTGCCGTCACTGCCTGTTTGTATATTATTCTTTTGGGGCACGACCGGGCTGTTGGATATAGTGCCCTCAAAGTCAATTATTGGATCGCAGGTACGTGATTGCAATGATTGAGGAGGACCTATGCCGGTAGGACAGATGATAGTATGCTATCTGGTTTGTCTTTATCAGTCGTGTATAGGTTCAGGTGACTGATCACGATTACACGTTGATAGAGCCCTTAGGATCTTGCTTGACTGCTAACAGTATGAGGGTGATCATATACGTGAGAGTTGGATAGTCTATAAGCACATCCTTAATAGTGGTCCCTAGTCATGGGAGTTTCGAGACAGGGCATTGATACTCCGGAGTAGACTAGTGTATACATTCGAGACCCCGACAAGGGGCGATGGCCGGTCTCACAAGCCACTGGTGTCAGTAGGATCACCTAAGATCTATAAAGGTGCTCATTGGGTTATGAGTACACCGGACAGGACTCGCCGGGAACCTGCTAGTTGGTATTATACATATCGTCAGATAGCAGTTCCCTGGTGACATGTGTACAGCTTAGTTCATCGACCTGAGGTCGTCATTTATCTCGTGTGAGTTCCCACTGTGCTTTGATTTCTACCCTACCACGGCTCAAAGGAGTCGTGCAAACAGGTAGTTTTTGGGTACAGTCCCGAGCCACATGGAGGCACGTGAGCGGATCGACAGGGGATTCGTCTCTCCCGGTATTGGGGGTGGAGATCGCGCTATTTCTAGGAAAGCCATTACACCAAGTCCTTGGCCAAGGCAGGTGAGAATTACTGGTAGGTACTCCGGTAGTTTCTAAGGGTGTTCAGGGCTTGTCTCCGACACGACTTATAACGCTATTGGGGGTCTGACGTTACCAGCCACCTAGGCCGGATATGCGATACTCATAGACGAACGGATCGGACTGTATATACATTGTCACTGTTAGGCTCAGTAGGGTTTCTGGATGAGTTCGCTCATCAGCCTCCCTTGAGGTCAGTGCATGGGCAACCGTTACGCACAGCTAGTGCCGCTGACGGCTTGTGGTTAAACCCACTGCGAGGGTACTGACGAGTCATTAGAGTCCCCCACAGATAGTTTCCCAAGTTCAGGGGAAACGTTTGTAGAGGACGTATGGTTTTATGGCAGGGTTCGGAAAATGCATGTGCGTTTACGCACGTGTCATAGTTCGGGCAGATAATACTGGTGGGCTTTGGTTTAAGCCGGATCCATGTATTATACTTAGTAGATATAATATCTTTGTCTCAGTTGCATTTGTATTCGGTCGTAATACAAATGCGGGTATATTTATACAGTTACGGGGTTATCCTGAAATTAGTTTCGGGATCGCTTTTGGAAGTTGCCAGTTTTCTATCACCTGTCTTTAACATTCGATTAAATACGGATTTATCTTTTCTTGAGGTGAGTCATGAGTGTGGATGGTTCTAGAAGCTTCTAGAAGAGGTGACTAGGTTAGTGAGGTGTTCTTGATTCATTGGTTGCATTAAATGGTTGATGACTAGGTTAGATGATTCATTGTATTCATTAAATGATTAAGCAAGGTGTTATTATGACTCATTCTTCTCATTTATTGTAATGGTCACTCTCCCTTCTCCTACACTCACCTCCCCACCTTCATATTGTAGCTGTCCCCTATTGCAAAAGATGAGGATTCATTTTTTAACAAGATTATGGTTTTGGGTTCATGGAAATTAGATGTTCATTTCTCATTTCATTCAATCCAAAATGGCAACTTCATTAACCGTTCATCCATGGATTTGGACGAAGCGAGACAAAGTATTCTACTCATTCTCTACATCAATCTTGATCATCTCTTTTAGCAAACTTGATGACCGAGTTGCCTCGGGTCAGAGGCGGGAGCCCGTTTAAAGTTCCGATGACGTGTTGCCACCTGGACGAGAAGATCGGAGATCGAAGAGATCGGAGCAGCCGCAACAGAGCGTGGGATGATGGTTAAAGAACGAAGGACTCGGATCGTTCGGTATAACCTTTCTACCCTCTTTGTAGTTTGTTAGTTTAGCGTTAATGGCAGATCCGGGTTATAGTATGCGATAGCGCCAGTTATAAAAGTTTTTGTTCCGCATTTGGCGTCAGATTGACGGCCGGGGTGCTACCGTAGATTTACATGGTATCATAGCCTCGCCATTAAGCTTTACTAACTTGTGCTAACGCGTTTAAAACATTGATCGAACGGATTTTCGAAAATCGCAATTTTCAGTGTTAAAGTTTCTGTTGATTTTAAATCTGGTCTAAAAATCATTTTGACCATGCCAGAAAATCAAGCAGGCTTTTTTAAAGGTAGCAGAAGAAATTCGATCAAGTTAACTGACCATAGCGCCGCGGAAACGCGGTCAAAACCTAGCTTTGACCGCGGAACCGTGGCCGTATTGGTGATTCACCTGGCCATTTTTCTTCTGGTGTTTCTTTGTTGGAAGTTGTGGTTTCTGGAACTGTTCAATTGGGCCCAGTTTTTTTTACTGTACAGCAGATGTACGTGGGACACACTTCGGGAAGTTTTGTCGATCGAAATTTAAACGTGTTAGTTTATAGTACTTACATTATATCTCCGACCGTGAATGTCATTCGAGCGGTAAATTGCGTCTAATTGCTATAGTCCTTTTAGACGGATTTGCGAACGTGACATTCGCGTTGATGTTCTGTGTTGTGCTGTGATGTTGCGGATTTGTCGTGGTGGATAGCAGTGTGCAATGGTAGTGCAGTTTGGATTTATTTGTACATTTGATATTGCGGGGCAAGCGTCCAACATGTGGACTGTCGTCACTGCCTGTTTGTATAATATTCTTTTGGGGCACGACCGGGCAGAGGTCGATGTACCCATTGTACATATATTTCATTTCTGTACTAGGTTTTGCCCCGCGACGGAGTGCACGGACAGCCGGGTTCTGGAGGGCAACGGGTCCGCATCTCATGTCTTTGAGAGGCAGAGGGGCCTCACTCTAGAATTGGCAGACTATTCGCCGCACTCTTAGGAGGTACAGGTTGACCCAAGGAGGGGTGCTCATGTTACCGGATTCCGTGAAGTACAGGGTGGTCCATTCACTTTGCTGTAGGGGTCTGCCTCGCTTCAGGTTTTGGCGGGTAACTTGCCGCAACCGTAGGGGTCTAGGTTTCATTGCACAGGCTATCCACACGACCAGTGGAACGTCGGGTTTCAGCAGTGACACTGTGAAACCTGGGGATCCCAGATTATCTGTATTGTTCTGTGATGCCTATAACTTTTCTGTAATGTTTCATATTATCACGCCTTGAGCGATTATTGTATATTGGTATATATACTAGTAGATGTTGTATATGTTTTGCACCCGTGCTAGTTCAGTCCCTGCTCTGTCGTTAGTTAAGTAACCTAACGGGTGAAGATGGGACCCAGTGACGAATGCGGATGGCATATACGTACATTTTATTTTCGTTCTTTTCTGGTGTGATTAATTGATGGGACTGCGTTGATTCTAATCAATGCAAAGGAAAACAAACCTGTTTGGATGTTGTTGGAAAAATTTTAAAAATTGTTATTACAAAGAAGTTTCCTTTTGTTTTGCACAGTGGTATTCGGTTGGAATATCCTGCACCTCATTCGACGAGGCAAGGGCCGAGATCCCTTCACCGGGAGTGACCCCTTAGGCAGAAGTTTGCGTCAGGGTAATAACTTCACTATAGTCGATTACATGTTGCTTTGCATCGCGGTATTCAGTTGGAATATCCTACACCTCATTCCACGAAGAAAGAGCCGAGATCCCTTCACCGGGAGTGACCTCTTTAGTAAAGGTTTTCGCCACTATATTTTTATAAAAAGCTATCAAGTTCCTTCAACGAGATCAAGTTCATTACGGTAAAGGTTTTTCGCCAAAAACCAGCCGTAGCCCTCCGTCATTTCTTATGGATGGTCAGTAGTATTCAAGCTATGTTTGTTGGCTTTCGTCAAGGCGTAGTGTTTGGTAGCTGCTGGGGTATTCATTTGTTGCATAGATAGATGAGTTGGTTTGGGACAGTCGTATTACCTTGTTGGCTTTCGTCAAGGGTATGTACGGGTGGGTTCGAATTAACAAGATAATGACGGGCAGAACTTGACATGTGACTTATGATTTGTTGGCTTTCGTCAAGCTCATAAGAACATGGGGTAAAAATCATATCGGGAGTTTCTAAAGAAACTGAAACTTGCCAGGCATGCGCATACCTTCTGGAGTGTGATAACGTGAGTGGATTCCGTCACGTTATCATGCGATAAGAGTTGGATCCCGATTCCAACTGATGAGTTGGTTTACTCTTCGGGTGATCCCGATTGATTCTTCTTTCAGGTTTGGAGGAGAATTTGACAGTACAGTGGGAGGTTTCCGGATTAGATAAAGTGATAACCATTCTGATCTAGGTTAGAGTGCACGCAGAGTGTTTCTTTTCTCTCTCTCTTTGGCAACGACCTTTGACCGACCCTAGACTATGACTCAGTGACCAAGTTGACCGAACTTTCTTAAAATACTGGCTTTTGGATTGTCTGAGTTGCATAAGTCATTGCCACTCCTTCTTTTACCCTTTGCATTTCTCAGAACACCCCGTATTACTACGGACATCTACTTCCATTGGATAGATCCATCGTATGGTTATATATGAACTCGAAGGGACTTCTTCGAGGATGGATCTAGGTTCAGGAGAAATAGAATTGGTTTATTCAGTTGTCCTTTATTATCACCTTCTCTCAGGTTGCGAGGGCTCCTTGGTTTAGGAGAGTACACCTATTACGCTTATTGGATAGTCTTCATCCAAACCATAGGCAGGTGCCGAAAGGTAGGGAATGAAGAAAACCAATTAGCCTAAGTAGGGTGTACAGAAGGTAATATGTAAAGACAAAATAAAGGGATTAGAAAGATGGCAAAGTAAATTGCGACTGTTATCATTCATGACCAAACCGCGTACTTCATCGCCACTCCTATTTCACCTTTAAATGAATAAGATATTATTCAGTTGTCTTTTATCATCACCTTCTCTCAAGATGTGAGTACTCCTAGGTTGAGGAGGGTACACCTATTATGCTTACTGGATAGTCTTCTTCCAAACCATAGGATGGTGCCGAATGGTAGGGAAGGAAGAAAACCATTTAGCCTAAACGATGGTGTACAGAAGATAACGCCTAAAGAAAAATAAAGGGATTTGGAGAGATGGCAAAGAAATATACGGTTACAGTCATGAATTGGATTATGGAAAAGGCATTACTATGAATACCAGGATACCCCTACGAAACATTTTCATGTTTCAGTTTATTGTTAATGGAAAATTGTTTTCCCGATTAGATACTTACTCCAGGATATGTATTTTCGAGGTTTCATTCTCACATCTGTATGGTTTTACAGATGATGAGTGGGAGGAAGTTATTGGGGATTAGGTGATCATCCTCATTATATCGGAATTCGTTGTAATTGGTGATATTTGAGGAAATCGCCTGGGTACAGTTTTCAACCTACGACGCACAGGTTTTGAGTTATTCAACTCAGCGGACTTATACAGAGTATTGTATGTTGTCCAGTGTCCATCAGGACAAAGGGGTAGGTCCTCGTACTATGTTCTGTTTACTTATGACTTCTCTAGTTTTTAGACAAGTGTTTCGTAGAAATACAAGGTCTAAGTTTTGAAAAGATGTGGGTATAAGAATAAAGTAGAGAACCAGATGTCGCAAGAATCGAGATTCTTCAAAGAGATTGAAGATATAGATACTTGTGATTGGTATTCAGATGATCGTAATGGTTTTGAGAAACTTGTTTCTCTTTCGGGTTACTCATAATTGGATGGATTCTTAAGTTGAGTAATGCTGATTAGCCTCTCTCCATTAAGTTGATATGCACTGGAGACAGCTGCATTATTAGAATCTGGTTCTAATTAAATAATTGCCAAAGTTTCTATATTGGATATATAATGGTTCATATCTTAACGATGTTAAGGTACGGGGAGTTGTCCGGCTTATGCTTAAAACCAGACTCTGGATAACTCAGGGCACGTTTCTGTAATGGCTGTTTGTGGGTTGGCCTAGGCTATGACGAGAGTTGACTTTCTACCATCTGGAAGACTAATAGTGATATTGTTCTTAACTCGCCACAGTTTTAGTAAAATGGATTTTTTCAGAAAACAGTAGTGGGAGTATGGTAGAACTGGAAGTGATTCCAGAACCGCAAACGATTACGGAAAATTTAAAAGGACCTAAAGATTCAATCAGGTTTGACATTCCAATAGCCACTCCGCAGATATGGTGGGTAACCTCAGACACCCGAGAGGTACTCTGGTAGCCTCAAGGACGGTGACAGGGAGGTTCTTATCTACCCAGACTTGACACTACTGTTGTTCCAGGCTATGACACCCGGCAGGAGGATACGTATGTTGGAGATAGTGCCCTCAGAGTCAATTATTAGATCACAGGCACGTGATTACAATGATTGATGGAGGACCTATCCCGATAGGACAGTCTTACTCTAGATGATAGTATGCTATCTGGTTTATCTTTATCATCGTGTACTGCTTTAGGTGACCTGACAGGTCACTATTGCACGTTGATAGAGCCCCTAGGATTCTTGCTTGACCACCAGCAGTATGAGGGCGATCATATACGTGGGAGCTGGTAGTCTATAAGCACATCCTTAAATGGTCCCTAGTCGTGGGAGTTTCGAGATAGGGCATCGATACTCCAGAGTAGACTAGTGTGTACATTCGAGACCCCGACGAGGGGCGGTGGCCGGTCTCACAAGCCACTGGTGTCAGTTTGTTCACCTAAGATGTATACAGGTGCTCATTGGGTTATGAGTACACCGGACATGACTCGCCAGGAACATGCTAGTTGGTCATATACAAGACGTCAGATGGCAGTTCCCTGGTGACATGTGTACAGGTTAGTTCATCGATCTGGGGATCGTCATTTGTCTTGTGTGAGTTCCCACTGTACTTTGATTACTACCCTACCACGGCTTAAAGGAGTCGTGCAAACAGGTTTTAGTTGGGTACAGTCCCGCGCCACATGGAGGCAGTGAGCGCATCTTCAGGGGTTCGTCTCTCCCGGTATTGGGGGTGAGGTCGCGCTGTGTCTAGGAGAGCCATTACACGAAGCCCTCGGCCGAGGCAAGGAGATTTACTGGTAGGTATTCAGCAGTATCTCAGGGTGTTCTGGGCTACACTCCGACACGACTTGTACCGCTTTTGGGGGTCTGACTTTTACCAACCCCGTAGGCCCGCCATGCGATGCTCATAGACGAACGGACCGGATTGTACGGATATTGTCACTGACAGGCTCAGTAGGGTTGTCAGGCTGAGTTCGCTCACAGACGTCCCTTTTAGTCAATACCTGGTAGCCCGTTACGTATTGGCTTATATCTCTGACGTGCTAGTGGTTAAATCCACAACCAAGGTATTGACGAGTCTTTAGAGTACCCCACATTCAGTTACTCAGCTTTCGGGCGAAAAGCTGTAGAGGCCGTATGGAGATATGGCAAGGTCCGATCAGATACGTGCGGTATTGCACGGATCAGGATCAGACAGTTTGTACTACAGGCCGTATGGATATATGGCAGGGTTCGATCAGATACGTGCGGTATTGCACGGATCAGGATCGAACGGATATTACTAGCCGGCTTTGGTTTAAGCCGGATCCTAGTATAGTACAGTGTAGATTTTGTCTCATTGCATTTGTATTTTGGTCGGAATACAAATGCTGGTGTGTATGCACAGTATCGGGGTTTTCCTGTAATTTATTACGGGACCAGTTTATTGGAGTTGCCCGTTTGCTTTCCGTTTCGGCCAATTTCCTTTGTATCGTTCATTAGCTGAAGATTGGTGGAGGAGGGCTTATTTGCATTTGTGCAAATAAGCTTTTGTGGAGGGGGTCTTTGCATATTCTTGACTTCATGATGGTTCTTGATGGGTGGACCATACCTTGACTTTGTTTTCATGATGGCTTGACTTTGTTGAGATGATGAGGTTGTGGTAGAGTGTGGTTTTGGTGTTAGTGATCATGTTCTTTCATGATTGCTTTTGATTCCTTCTTGTATTATTGTGTGGCCTCTCTCATTCTATCATTCTCTCCTCTCATTCCCATCCCCACACAAGTCATGGCCGGCCTTGGCTCTTGGGGGGCTGTCCAACATTTTGAGTGTGGGATTTTGGTTCATTTCATATTGCAAAAATCCCACAAGACCAATCTCCAAAGCTCCAAGTATCATTCCTCCACCAAATGGCAATTCCATAACCCCAAAGTGAGACTTGAGCACTACACATTCTACAGCAAATCTTGGGCACGTCGACTAGCCAGCTTCGCGCCCGAGTTGCCTCGGTATTGAGGTGGGAGCCCGTAAAAGATGCAGACGATGTGGTGCCCTTCCGGCAAGGAGGCAACGACCGGAGTTTCCGCGGGAGATCGGGACGATGACGAGAAGACCGGAGGACTCGGATCAGTCGGTATATCTCTATTCCCTATCTTGTAGTTAGCTAGGACTAGTTAATGGTTCGATCCGGGTATTAGTGCGCGGTGGTGCCGGTTTGCTAAGTTCGCAAAATTAAAGTTTATCACCGCTTCCGCATTTTGGCCGTCGGATTGACGGCCGGGGCACCGCCGTGCACTTACAGTGGTATCAGAGCCTCGCCATTAACATAGTCTAGCTTTGTCTAATGTGTTTTACAATTCCGATCGAACAAATGTTCCGAAAACCCAATTTCACACACATCAGTTTTCTGTCGAAATTTTTTGGAGTCCAAAAATTTTTCAGGTAGTAGAAAAGTGATGTACTGGAAGTTCTAAGACTACTGGAGAAATTCGACAAATTGATCATTCAAGGGGAGCGCGGAACCGCGGCCAAACCCCACTTTGGGCCGCTGTTCCGCCGCAGTATGGAATGTTCAATTGGTCAAACTTTTTCAGTGGGCTTCTGGGGTGTTTTTAGGGGTTTTGGAATATTAATTTTGGGCCCAGAATTTCTTGATGTGCTACAGTAGTACTTGGGGGCCCACTTGGTAAATTTGATCGATCGGATATTTTAAACACATTAGTTCACAGTATTTACATTATGTCTGCGACCGTGAATGTCACTTGATCGGTAAATCCAGTCTAACTGCTATAGCCCGGTTAGACGGATTTGCGAACGTGACTTTCACGTTGATGTTCTGTGTTATGTTGTGATGATGCGGATCGGTCGTGGGGGATAGCCTGGATGCAATGCTAGTAATGTTGTGGTTGTATTATGTACATTTGATATTGCGGGACGAGCGTCCGACATGTGGACTGCCGTCACTGCCTGATTGTATTATTATTTTGGGGCACGACCAGGTTGCGGTCGATGCACCCGTTGTATGTATATTTTACTTTCTGTACTAGGATCACCCCAAGGTGGGGTGCACGGATAGCCGGGTTCTAGAAGGCAACAAGCCCGCATCTCATGGCATTGAGACGGATGGGGCTTTACTCTAGAATTGGCGGGCTGTTCGCCGCACTCGTAGGGGGTACAGGTTGACCCAGGAGGGGTGCCCAAGTTACCGGATTCCGTGAAGTGCTGGGTGGTCCATTCACGGTACTGAAGGGGGCTGCCTCGCTTCAGGTTTTGGCGGGTGACTTGTCGCGCCCGTAGGGGTCTAGGATTTCATTGCACAGGCTATCCACACGACCAGGGGAACGTCGGGTTTCAGTAGTGGCTCTGTGAAACCCGGGGATCCAAGATATCTGTTTTGTTCTGTGATGCTGTACATTTCTGTGATGTTGCATTTTTTATCACGCCTTGAGCGAAATATAATATATTGGTATATATATTAGTAGATGTTGTATATGTTTTACATCCGCGCTAGTCCAGTCCCCGCTCTGTCGTTAGTTAGCTAACCTAACGGGTAATGACGGGACCCAGTGGCGAATGCGGATGGCATATACGTACATCATATTATTTTCGTTCTTTGTGGTGTGATCCATTGATGGGACTGCGTTGATTTGGATCAATGCAAGTTAAAAACAAACCTAATCTGATGTTGTTGGAACACTTTTCAAAAAGCTGTTATTGCAAGGACGTTCACTTTTGTTTTGCATCGTGGTATTCAGTTGGGATATCCTGCTCCTCAGTCGACGAGGCAAGGGCCGAGATCCCTACACCGGGAGTGACCCCTTGGACAGAAGTTTGTGTCAGGGCAATAACTTCACTAAAGCCAATTACTTTTGCTTTGCATCGTGGTATTCAGTTGGAATACCCTGCACCTCATTCTACGGGGAAAGAGCCGAGATCCCTTCACCGGGAGTGACCTCTTTAGCAATGGTTTTCGTCACTATATTTTCAAAAAGCTATCCAGTTCCTTCAACGATATCAAGTTCTTTACGTTAAAGGTTTTCGCCAGAAACCATTCGTAGCCCTCCGTCATTTCATATGGATAGTCAATAGTATTCAAGCTGTGTTTGTTGGCCATAGTCAAGGCACAGTGTTTGGTAGCTATTGGGTGTTCATATGCTGCACAGATAGATGCGTTGGTTTGGGACAGTCGTATAGCCTTGTTGGCCCTAGTCAAGGGCTTGTACGGGTGGGTTCAAATCAACCTGGATAATGACGGGTAGAACTTGACATGTGACTTATGATTTGTTGGCCTTAGTCAAGGTCATAAGAGCATGGGGTAAAAATCCACATCGGGAGTTTCTAAAGAAACTGAAACTTGCCAGATATGCGCATACCTTCTGGAGTGTGATGACGTGAGCGGATTCCGTCATGTTATCATGCGATGATAGTTGGATCCCGATTCCCACTGATGAGTTAGTTTACTCCTCGGGTGACCCCGACTAGTTCTTCTTTCAGGTTTGGAGGAGAATTTGACGGTACAGTAGCAGGTTTCCAGATTAGATAAATTGGTAACCATTCTGATCTAGGTTAGAGTGCACGCTGAGTGTTTCTTTTCTCTCTCTGTTTGGCAGCGACCATTGACCCGACCCTAAGACAATGACTCAGTGACCAAGTTGACCGAACCTTCTTAACACTGGCTTTTGGATTGTCAGAGTTCCAAACCTCATTGCCACTCCTACTTTTACCTTTTCTCCAGGACACCCCGTATTACTACGAACGTCCACTTCCATTGGACAAAACCATCGTATGGTTAGATACAAACTCGAAGGAATTTATTCGAGGATGGTTTCCGGCTCTGGAGAAAACGGATAGGACTATTCAGTTGTCTTTTCCTTTTACCTTCTCTCAGGTTGCGAGTACTCCTTAGTTTAGGAGTAGTACACCTATTACGCAAATTGGATAGTCTTCTTCCAAACCTTAGGCTGGTGCCGACCGGTAGGGAATGAAGAAAACCAATTAGCCTAACGATGGTGTACAGAAGGTATTGAGTTAAGACAAAGCAAGGGATTAGTAAGAGGGCAAAGTAAATTGCGACTGCTATTCACGACCAAACCAAGTATTTCATTACCACTCCCATCTCACCTTTGTATTTCTCCAGGACACTCCGTATCACTACGAAGATCCACAGTTTATTGGATACTCCATCGTATGGTTATATACGAACTCGAAAGGAACTTGTTCCAGTTCGGGGATGGATTCTGGTTTAGGAGAAATATGAATAAGATTTATTCAGGTGTCTTTTATCTTCACCTTATCTCGCATTGCGAGTGTTCCTAGGATTAGGACAGTACACCCATTATGCTTATTGGATAGTCTTCTTCCAAACCATAGGCTGGTGCCGAACGGTAGGGAAGGAAGAAAACCATTTGGCCTAAAGGGGTGTGCAGAAGGTAATGACTAAAGACATATGAAGGGATTTGGAGAGGTGGCAAAGAATTATATGGTTACAGTCGTGAATCTGGAAGAGGCATTACTAGGAATACCGGGATACCCCATCGAAACATTTCAATGTTTCAGTTTCACTGTGTACTGTTAAACGAAAACTGATTTCCCAGTTAGACACTTGCTCCAGGGTATGTATTTACCAAGTATGATTCTCACATCTGTATAGTTTTACAGATGATGAGTGGGAGTAAGTTATTGGGAATTAGGTGATCATCCTCATTATATCGGGATTCGTTGTAATCGGTGATATTTGAGGAAATCACCTGGGCTGTTTGCCGGTCGGCAAATTTTTGGTTTTGAATATCCGTTGTTATGCACCAATTTCAAATCGATATATCTGTACGTCTATTTTCATAGAGTGAGATATACCCTTTTGAAATTATGTCCACGACATTTACCTATATCAGTGGATGGTTAGGTAAGGAGCATTGAACAGCGGTGTAATTCTTCATAACCAAAGGTACAGTTTTCAACCTACGACACACAGTGAATGAGTTATCAGACTCAAGGGACTTATACAGAGTATTGTATGTTGTCCAGGGTCCATCAGGACAGAGGGGTTGGTCCTCGTACTATATTCGGTTTACTTATGACTTCTCTAGTTTTTAGACAAGTGTTTCGTGGAAACACAGGGTCTGAATTTTGAGAAGTTGTAGGTATTTGAATAAAGTAGAGAACCAGATATTGCAAGTATCGGGATTCTTCAAAGTGATAGAAGATGTAGATACTTGTGTATGGTATTCAGTTGATAGTAGTGGTTAAGAGAACTTGCTTCTCTTTCAGGTTACTCATAATTGGAAGCATTCCTAAGTTGAGTAACGCTGATCGGCCTCCTTCCATTTAGTTGACATGCACTGGAGACAGCTGCATGATTTGAATCTGGTTCAATTAAATCAGTGCCTCTGGTTCTATATTGGATATAGTACAGTTCATATCTTAACGATGTTAAGGTACGGGGAGTTGTCCGGCCTATGCTTAAAACCAGACTCTGGATAACTCAAGGCACGTTTCTGTAATGGCTGTTTGTGGGTTGACCCAGGCTATGACGAGGGTTGACTTTCTACCATCTGGAAGATCAATAGCGATATTGTTCTAGACTCGCCACAGTTTTATTAAAAATGGATTTTTTCAGAAAACAGTAGTGGGAGTATGGTAGAACTGGAAGTGATTCCAGAACCACAAACGATTACTGAAGATTTGATAGGAACCTTAAGATTCAATCTGGCTTGACATTCCATTGGCCACTCCGCAGATAAGGTGGGTAACCTCAGGCACCCGAGAGGTACTCCGGTAACCTCAAGGACGGTGACAGGGAGGTTCTTGTTTACCCACACTTGCCATTGCTGCTGTTCTAGGCTGCGAGACCCGGCAGGAGGATGAGTATATTGTCGTTCTGAAATGGCTTCAGAAGTGTACGTGTATATGACTCTGCCAGAGGGTTGTCGTAGTCAGTGGGAGCAGCGGAAGCATTGGTGGACAGGTAGCTTATGTCTATTTATAGACTAAAGCAGATATAGCGGAGATAGATCATCAATTTCTGATGTGAAAGTCATAGGTTTGACTTCATCAGAATAGGGGATGGATCTGTTGAGAAGGTAGTAGGGTGTGATGTCATGGTATTTGGATGACATACACAGAGTAGGAAGTGATATTCCTACACTACAATCGGTTATACTTTGGTCGTCACACAGTGGTTTCTCCACACAAGACTTGGATATTATATCTGACATACTGGTTACTAGATCTATGGTTTTAGATCTAGATTTGGGTGGTTTCCCAATTAAGGGTACTTAGACAGCATTCTAAGAGTATTTAGAATGGACGACTCCTGGCACGGTAGTGTACCTGCTAGTGATGGAGCCACCCTCTCTAAAGGTGTCTTACAGACTAAAGTAGAGAGGGATGTGCATGATTGACAGATCACTTGCTAAGGCAATTGAGTCAATCATGAGATGTCAAGTACCACACCAGATGTTGTTCTTGCACTAGATGCAATAAGTTGACATTGATCCAATCCTGGAGAAGCAGTCGGAAGCAGTTTTAGAACATAAGTGAATGTTCTAGGGATATGATAACGACAGCCTCATTCGGGAGACAGTTATCATTCCAGGCTTCCAAGGTGACATGGACGACAAGGAGGTTGTCGGAGTTATAGTTTTCCTTCTGATGAGGGGCAGTATTATGGACAGGTGGTCCAAGGCAATACTGAGGGTGTGTAACACCTTAGGAATAAGGGTTAGTGTATAATTATAATTAAATGATGGTTTTTAATAAAAAGTTTATCAAATTGTGTTTTAAATATTTTTCCTAATTTAATAAATATTTTTCCAAAATTTTATTAGGCTTGCACAAACATGTGCATGTAAACTAGGGTTTTTAAATCAAGTTAATACCATAATTATTAACCATGGTGGGTTAATCTTGAGGGTTAAAAGTCTTATGGGTTTTAAGTGGATTTAATTAGCTAATTAAAAGATTTCTTTTATTAGAATTAGTTTCTTTTGTGTGTTGACTTGTGAGAGAGAGAGAGAGAGGGCATCATTGCTTAGCCCATGCTTGCCATTAATGAAGAGAGAGAGAGAGAGGGGTTGACCCTTGAGTGTTGATTGTTTTCCTCTCTCATTTCTTATTCTCTCAAACACTCACACACACACACACTTACTTTTTCCCCAGCTCCAGAACCTGCACCAAGAAGAAGCAGCAGCAGCAGCAAGCACTCAGCAGCAACAGCAGCAAGCATTGGCAGCAGCAGCAGTGAGCAGTAGCAGCTCCAGCACCAAGTGCAGCCCCTTCTCTTCACTTCTTCACCTTCTTGCAGCTCCCTAGGGTTAAGTATGAGGTATATTTCCTAAACTTATTCCCTAGTTAGCTTAGTTAGTGTAGTTTTGCATCGGTTAGTGGATTTTAGTGTATTTTAGGGTGATATGAGGTGTTTTGTGGGAACTTCGTGCTAGGGTGATGTGTTTGGGTTTCAGTAGCTTGTTAGTGAGTTAGTGAGACCATTGTAACCTAGTCCAACCCCGATTACACTAAAATACCACCAGTTTTCATATTCGATGCAAATGTCGTATTTGTGCTAAAATGAGTTTTTCTGGATCATCTTTTGACCCGGTGATTTCAGAATGAAATTGGGAAGACTGTAGCATTGTGGAGTAGAGCTGATACCACTGGTGAAACCCGACCCCCTGACTCCCCACTCCGGCCGCCGAAATCACCATTCTGGCCGCAAATTACGGCCAGACAGGAAGTGTTTTGGGTGTTTTTGGGTTCTGTAGGTGTCTGCTAGTGTGTAGGGTCCTTTGATATATATATTTTTGTATGATTAGTTCTGTGGCAAAATCTGGGACCAGTTACCCTTTTTTCCATTTTTCTAAACCTTCGCGACACGCGTGGTACGTGAGTAGGTTTGGGTTTCTGCGTATCGCGGCGCGTCGGGGTAGTTTCGTAGCGCGTGATTACACGTTTTAGCGTATCGCGCACACGCGCGATTGGTTGCGACACGAGAGTCTAGTTGGACCGTAATGTCGCGTTTTTGAGAAGTGAGCTTATGTGTGATATATGTTATGTGATTCTAGGTTCGCAGGCCAGTGAGACGGACGCTGCAAAGAAGGGCAAGCAAGTGGTTGGATACACTTAGCGCGAGACACGGTGAGTAGATTTCACATCTACGGGGATATCGCCCGCATGGCGTTATGCGTCAGGGCTGATAGGACCTTATTGTTATATACTGCATATACCATACCATGGATTGTCATCGCATATTGCATTCCCTGTTATATATATATATGTTGCTTAGAACTGATAGAACTGCCATGATCATACTGTCGTACATTGTTGTAGCTCATCTATACTTGACATGACTTGGAATTTTATACGTGATACCTATATCACAGTGGGTCATTGCATTGTAGTTCATTCTTATGTGACATGACTTGATATGCATAATTGATGCACCTATCACATCACAGTTACTTGTATTATTGTTGGGATTTCATATGATTTCTGGATTTGGGAACCCTGGCCTTTTCAAATAAGTAATCATTTAAAAACCCGGTTCCCTTGATATGATATTTTGGGGCGTTACCCTGTGTTTTCTCGGTGCTTGAGGCACGGATTGATAGAGGGCTGACCCGGACTGACGGATGCCCGACGGATTGATAGAGGGCTGACCCGGACTGACGGATGCCCGATGGATTGATAGAGGGCTGACCCGGACTGACGGATGCCCGATGGATTGATAGAGGGCTGACCCGGACTGACGGATGCCCGATGGATTGATAGTGGGCTGACCCGGACGGACGGACGCCCGATATATTGAGAGAGGGATGACCCGGACTGACGGATTCCCGGTATATACTTTGAGAAAGGGCTGACCCGGATTGACGGAGGCCGATACAGGAGGTTTTGCGTGTCGATGCTAGACACGAGTATTTATGATATTTGGGTGCCGATGTTGGGCACTCGGGATTTTCAGGAATATACAGGATATGAGGGCCGATGGAGTACCGGCGTTTGAGAGGTTGGGATTTGTGGTGCATACATACTTATGTAGTCCACCCCGATACTTCATGTAGATACTGTATCCCCATGCTTATCATTCATTATCACATCTCATCCTGTAGCATATCACCTGATAGAGGACTTGCATTATTACCATGCATGCTGTTTACCTCGCATTGATATCATCTGCTGGCATTTGTTAGAGTAGCGCTGCACGTGCATGCTCGCGATTGCCTTTATATGTTATCTCTATTCACGAGTTGGCAACTCACCCCCGTTGTGCCACAGTGTTTGCAGGTTGCCCTGGGGAGTAGTCACGGCTGGCTGTTACCGCATCTTTTGACACATATACCCCTTTTGAGAAGAGATAGCCCTTTTGCTGTTTAGGTGGGTTTTGTACGGTATCTGTTATCATTTCAGTTGTATATTGATGTATCTAGTACTCTCCATCTACCTTCTGTATTGACTTAGAGACAGTTGTGAGGACGATATGTATGATTTTACGTTCTGGTGTCGAGATCGCATGTGAGTCGACGATACTTTATGCAGTCTCATCTTTTATGATATTGTCCTTGTTTTACTGTGTATTCTTCGCTACGACGTCGTATATCATATTGTGATGCTTTATTCATGTCACTTGTTATTTCTGCTACACCTTGTTTTTATCCGACTTTCGGAACTAATGTTTTAAAAAGGAAATGTTACCAAAATTATAAAACTTATAACTATTGAATTTAAAAAGGATTTCTACTAAATAAATTGAAGTTTTTCGGACATGTACGATTGTTTTTTTTTAATGTTTTAAATCACTCTATATTTATTGGTTTTGATTTCTGGGTTCGGCTTACTTAGCCGCGTTGCGCCTGTAGACGTTGCGTGGTTAAGTGCCGGTCACGAGTCGAATTCTCGGGTCGTGACAAAGTTGGTATCAGAGCGTAGGTTTTACCTTCGGAGTGTAGGATGACCCTGGTATGATGGAGTAGGTAGCTGCAGCAGGGTAGCGTAGCGTGCGTATGTTCCGCGGCATACTCACGACACGGTACTCCGCTTACGCGACCTTAGGACTTATTGATTTGATCCCTCCTTATATTCTTACGATTCGATTTCCGTGTTCTTATCGAATCCATATTTTCTTTCAGCCATTATGCCGCCTAAGACTACGAGGGCACAGAGAGCGGCCCCGAGGGCCGAGATTCGTGTTGACTCTTCCGAGACGAGGACTGATCCGGGCAGTGCACCCGTTGTACCCGAGCAGGCTGTTCCTGCCGTGACAGAGCAGATCGCCACGCTAGGGGCTGGTATGCAGGAGATGCGCCAGACGGTGGGATCTAGCATGCAGGAGATGCGTCAGATGATAGGATCGCTTGTTGAGACGCTTCAAGCGCAGCGACCAGAGGTAGCTCCACCAGTTCTAGAGACCGCTATGGTACCTACCGCACAGCCAGTTGCCCCTGCAGCCACGGAGGTGATTACAGTATCGCTATCAGAGTTTATGAGGCTGAAGCCTCCGGTTTTCACAGGAACCGATACAGCCGAGGACCCACAGTCTTTCATCGACAGGATGGCCAGGATATGCCGTTCCCTCAGGTGCGCAGATGCGAGATGGGTCGAGTTCGCGAGCTTTCGCCTGGAAGGTCTTGCGCAGAAATGGTGTGATTCAGTGGAGAAGGGCAGAGCAGCAGGTCTTCCTCCTATGACCTGGACGGATTTCATGACCATATTTCTAGCCCGTTTCCTTCCCCGGAGTGTTAGAGATGCCCGAGCACGCAGGTTCGAGTCCTTGCGCCAGACGCCAGGGATGACAGTGGCAGAGTATGACGTACTGTTTACAGAGCTAGCAGTCTACGCCCCACATTTAGTGGCCACCGAGGAGTTGCGAGTCCGGAGATTTGTTCGAGGCTTGCTTTCACCAGTGTTCCTCGCGATCAGCGCGCAGCACTACGAGACCTACGCAGCAGCTGTAGACGCAGCCCTAGTGGTCGAGGAGCACCTTGTTGAGACTTCGGCACTTCCAGAGCCGAAGAGAGCTCGTGCGGATACTTCAGCACAGAGACAGCCTTTTCGGCGCCGTGATAGACGTATTGCAGGCAGCAGAGATTCAGGGCGGGGCCGGTTATTCAGTTCTTATTCCCAGGATGGTCAGCGGCCGTCGTCGGGATGTTTTCGCTGTGGGAGTTCTTACCACCGTGTACGGGATTGTCCTGAGTTACCCCGGAGAGAGGCGACAGCACCGCATGTCACGTTACCACCTTCACCACCCCAGAGAGCGTTGCCTATCGTACCTACCGTTGCTTCCCGCCAGACTCATACACAGCGAGGTCGTGGGCGTGGAGGAGTTGCTCAGAGAGGGCGAGGTGACCAAGGCAGAGGGCATCCAGTCACAGGTGGTGGACAGGCGAGGGTTTTTGCTTTGACACATCAGGACGCGCAGGCATCCAATGCAGTGGTTTCAGGTATCCTCCCTGTATGTTCAGTTGATGCACATGTATTGTTCGATCCCGGATCCACACACTCGTACGTATCCACGCACTTTGTGCCGAGTTTGGGTAGAGAGTCCGGCTTGCTTGATCAGCCGCTTGTGGTGACTACTCCTGTGGGAGAGTCGTTTGTTGCCAGGCACGTGTTCCGATCCTGTATCGTCTGTATTGGCGAGAGAGAGTTGCCTGTCGACTTGATCCTTCTGGAGATGTTGGACTTCAACGTTCTTTTGGGCATGGATTGGTTAGCCACGTGCTATTCTTCTGTGGACTGCCGCGAGAAGACAGTTAGATTCTGTTTCCCCGGTGAGTCGGGTTTTGTTGTGTTGGGGGACCGTGGTGCCGCCCCTCACAGTGTGATTTCTTCTTTTCGCGCTGGACAGCTTTTGAGGAAGGGATGTCAGGGATTTCTCGCCTATGTTTGCGATGCTTGCGCTACAGAGGTTCCATTGGATCAGGTTCCGGTTGTTAGCGAGTTTCCTGATGTGTTCCCTGACGAGCTTCCTGGGTTGCCGCCCGAGCGCGACATTTCTTTCTGTATTGATTTGGTTCCTGGTTCGGGGCCTATTTCTGTACCGCCGTATCGGATGGCCCCGGCGGAACTTCGAGAGTTGAAGGAGGAGTTGCAAGATTTGCTGGACAAGGGACTTATTCGACCCAGTGTTTCTCCTTGGGGTGCTCCAGTCCTGTTCGTCAGGAAGAAGGACGGCAGTTTGCGCCTTTGTATCGACTACCGCCAGCTGAACAGGGTGACAGTGCGGAACAGGTATCCTTTGCCGCGTATCGATGATTTGTTCGACCAGCTCCAGGGGGCAGGGTACTTTTCGAGGATCGATTTACGATCGGGCTATCATCAGCTGCGGGTTCGACAGGAGGACATTCCCTGGACGGCTTTCCGTATGCGCTACGGCCATTACGAGTTTTTGGTGATGTCGTTCGGACTTACCAATGCGCCAGCAGCATTCATGAACTTGATGAACCGTATTTTCCGGCCTTATTTGGATCTGTTCATCATAGTCTTCATTGACGATATCTTGGTGTATTCCCGGAGTAGTGACGAGCACGAGCAGCACCTGCGGATTACATTGCAGACATTGAGGGAGCACCAGCTTTATGCGAAATTCTCCAAGTGTGCTTTTTGGCTGGACAGCGTGGACTTCTTGGGTCACGTGATTTCACGAGACGGTATATGTGTAGACCCGAGGAAGATCGAGGCCGTTCAGCGTTGGCCCAGACCCACATCGGTGACGGAGATTCGCAGCTTTTTGGGATTGGCCGATTACTACAGGCGTTTTGTGCAGGACTTCTCACGTATTGCTACACCGTTGACCGGGTTGACCCGGAAGGGAGTTCCCTTCGATTGGACGGAGGAGTGCGAGCACAGTTTTCAGCAGTTACGGACTCAGCTGACGACGGCACCGGTGTTATCTTTACCTTCTGGACCGGGCGGATTTGTGGTCTTTTGTGATGCTTCTCGAGTGGGGCTGGGATGCGTTCTGATGCAGCATGATATGGTGATCGCGTATGCTTCGCGACAATTGAAGAGACATGAACAAAACTACCCCACTCATGATTTGGAGATGGCAGCAGTGGTCTTCGCACTTAAGATCTGGCGACATTACTTATACGGCGAGTCGTGCCAGATATTTACGGATCACAAGAGTTTGAAATACATATTCTAGCAGCGGGACCTGAACCTTCGGCAACGTCGATGGATGGAGTTAGTGAAGGATTACGACTGCGAGATCTTATATCACCCGGGCAAGGCAAATGTGGTAGCGGATGCTTTGAGCAGGAGACCCGGGAGTAGTTTATCATGTTTGAGAGCAGTACAGGAGCAGTCATCCACAGATTGGCAGATATTATGCGACACCCGAGTACAGTTTGAGTTCACGCCGATTGGGGGACAGATAGCGCATGTCCGTGCACGCCCACAGTTGATCGATCGTATACGTGAGGCACAGCTCAGTGACGACCGGTGCTCAGAGATCATGGCACAGATGGGACAGAACAGATTTTCCGAGTTCGTGGTCGATGATCAAGGGATACTACGGTTTGGAGTCAGACTGTGCGTACCTGATGCAGAGGGACTGAGGCGTGAGATTCTTGAGGAGGCACATCGATCGGTGTATAGCGTCCATCCCGATTCCACCAAGATGTATCATGATATGGGAGATGTTTATTGGTGGGACGGAATGAAGAGGGACATTTCAGATTTTGTATCGAGATGCCTGACTTGTCAGCAAGTCAAGGCTGAGCACCAGAGGCCCGCGGGAGAGCTACAGCCGTTACCCATTCCGGAGTGGAAATGGGAACAGATTTCGATGGATTTCGTTGTGGGTCTACCCAGGACTAGTCGGGGGTATGACTCTATCTGGGTGATTGTGGATCGTTTGACTAAAGCGGCTCACTTTCTACCGGTGAAGACGACTTTCGGATTTACTCAGTATGCCCAGATCTATATTGGTGAGGTAGTGCGACTACACAGAGTACCGACGTGCATTGTGTCCGACAGAGGCACCCAGTTTACCAGTAGACTATGGCAGGGGCTTCAGAAGGCTTTGGGCACTCGCTTGAGTTTCAGCACGGCATTTCATCTGCAGACCGACGGACAGTCAGAGCGGACCATTCAGACTCTCGAGGACATGCTCAGAGCTTGTGTATTAGATTTCGGAGGTAGCTGGGACCACCATTTGCCCTTAGTAGAGTTCTCCTATAATAACAGCTACCAAAAGACTATTCAGATGGCACCATTTGAGGCTCTTTATGGGAGGAGATGCAGGTCGCCCTCTTGTTGGACGGAGCTCTGAGAGGGCAGTATCTTAGGGCCGCTAATCGTTGAGGAGACGACAGCGAAGATCCAGTTGATTCGCGATAGGATGAGAGCAGCCCAGAGTAGGCAGAGATCTTATGCGGACCGTCGGCGACGCAGACTTGAGTTTTCTGTTGGTGATCATGTTTTCTTGAGGGTCTCCCCAATGAAAGGTGTGATGAGGTTTGGGATGAAGGGGAAGCTTAGCCCCAGGTATGTGGGTCCCTTCGAGATCCTCGAGCGTGTCGGTACAGTAGCTTACCGGTTAGCCCTTCCGCCCAGCTTTCCAGACGTGCACCCCGTATTCCATGTATCGATGCTCCGCAGATATCTTCATGATCCTTCGCATGCGATTCAGCATCCGACGATCCAGCTTGAGCGCGATCTTTCCTATGCAGAGCAGCCGGTGATGATCTTGGATCGACAAGTGAAGAAATTGAGATCGAAGGACATTCCATCAGTTAAAGTACTTTGGCGTGGTCAGAACCGTGAGGAGGTCACTTGGGAGACCGAAAGCGAGATGATGAAGACGTATCCCCATCTTTTTGAAGGTAACCTTAGTTAGATTTTTGAAATTCGGGGACGAATTTCTTTAAGGGGGAGAGATTGTAAAACCTTAGGAATAAGGGTTAGTGTATAATTATAATTAAATGATGGTTTTTAATAAAAAGTTTACCAAATTGTGTTTTAAATATTTTTCCTAATTTAATAAATATTTTTCCAAAATTTTATTAGGCTTGCACAAACATGTGCATGTAAACTAGGGTTTTTAAATCAAGTTAATACCATAATTATTAACCATGGTGGGTTAATCTTGAGGGTTAAAAGTCTTATGGGTTTTAAGTGGATTTAATTAGCTAATTAAAAGATTTCTTTTATTAGAATTAGTTTCTTTTGTGTGTTGACTTGTGAGAGAGAGAGAGAGGGCATCATGGCTTAGCCCATGCTTGCCATTAATGAAGAGAGAGAGAGAGGGGTTGACCCTTGAGTGTTGATTGTTTTCCTCTCTCATTTCTTATTCTCTCAAACACTCACACACACACACACTTACTTTTTCCCCAGCTCCAGAACCTGCACCAAGAAGAAGCAGCAGCAGCAGCAAGCACTCAGCAGCAACAGCAACAAGCATTGGCAGCAGCAGCAGTGAGCAGTAGCAGCTCCAGCACCAAGTGCAGCCCCTTCTCTTCACTTCTTCACCTTCTTGCAGCTCCCTAGGGTTAAGTATGAGGTATATTTCCTAAACTTATTCCCTAGTTAGCTTAGTTAGTCTAGTTTTGCATCGGTTAGTGGATTTTAGTGTATTTTAGGGTGATATGAGGTGTTTTGTGGGAACTTCGTGCTAGGGTGATGTGTTTGGGTTTCAGTAGCTTGTTAGTGAGTTAGTGAGACCATTGTAACCTAGTCCAACCCCGATTACACTAAAATACCACCAGTTTTCATATTCGATGCAAATGTCGTATTTGTGCTAAAATGAGTTTTTCTGGATCTGCTTTTGACCCGGTGATTTCAGAATGAAATTGGGAAGACTGTAGCATTGTGGAGTAGAGCTGATACCACTGGTGAAACCCGACCCCCTGACTCCCCACTTCGGCCGCCGAAATCACCATTCTGGCCGCAAATTGCGGCCAGACAGGAAGTGTTTTGGGTGTTATTGGGTTCTGTAGGTGTCTGCTAGTGTGTAGGGTCCTTTGATATATATATTTTTGTAAGATTAGTTCTGTGGCAAAATCTGGGACCAGTTACCCTTTTTGCCGTTTTTCTAAACCTTCGCGACACGCGTGGTACGTGAGTAGGTTTGGGTTTCTGCGTATCGCGGCGCGTCGGGGTAGTTTCGTAGCGCGTGATTACACGTTTTAGCGTATCGCGCACACGCGCGATTGGTTTCGACACGAGAGTCTAGTTGGACCGTAATGTCGCGTTTTTGAGAAGTGAGCTTATGTGTGATATATGTTAAGTGATTCTAGGCTCGCAGGCCAGTGAGACGGACGCTGCAAAGAAGGGCAAGCAAGTGGTTGGATACACTTAGCACGAGACACGGTGAGTAGATTTCACATCTACGGGGATATCGCCCGCATGGCGTTATGCGTCAGGGCTGATAGGACCTTATTGTTATATACTGCATATACCATACCATGGATTGTCATCGCATATTGCATTCCCTGTTATATATATATGTTGCTTAGAACTGATAGAACTGCCATGATCATACTGTCGTACATTGTTGTAGTTCATCTATACTTGACATGACTTGGAATTTTATACGTGATACCTATATCACAGTGGATCATTGCATTGTAGTTCATTCTTATGTGACATGACTTGATATACATAATTGATGCACCTATCACATCACAGTTACTTGTATTATTGTTGGGATTTCATATGATTTCTGGATTTGGGAACCGTGGCCTTTTCAAATAAGTAATCATTTAAAAACCCGGTTCCCTTGATATGATATTTTGGGGCGTCACCCCGTGTTTTCTCGGTGCTTGAGGTACGGATTGATAGAGGGCTGACCCGGACTGACGGATGCCCGACGGATTGATAGAGGGCTGACCCGGACTGACGGATGCCCGATGGATTGATAGAGGGCTGACCCGGACTGACGGATGCCCGATGGATTGATAGAGGGCTGACCCGGACTGACGGATGCCCGATGGATTGATAGTGGGCTGACCCGGACGGACGGACGCCCGATATATTGAGAGAGGGATGACCCGGACTGACGGATTCCCGGTATATACTTTGAGAAAGGGCTGACCCGGATTGACGGAGGCCGATACAGGAGGTTTTGCGTGTCGATGCTAGACACGAGTATTTATGATATTTGGGTGCCGATGTTGGGCACTCGGGATTTTCAGGAATATACAGGATATGAGGGCCGATGGAGTACCGGCGTTTGAGAGGTTGGGATTTGTGGTGCATACATACTTATGTAGTCCACCCCGATACTTCATGTAGATACTGTATCCCCATGCTCAGCATTCATTATCACATCTCATCCTGTAGCATATCACCTGATAAAGGACTTGCATTATTACCATGCATGCTGTTTACCTCGCATTGATATCATCTGCTGGCATTTGTTAGAGTAGCGCTGCACGTGCATGCTCGCGATTACCTTTATATATTATCTCTATTCACGAGTTGGCAACTAACCCCCGTTGTGCCACAGTGTTTGCAGGTTGCCCTGGGGAGTAGTCACGGCTGGCTGTTACCGCATCTTTTCGCACAGATACCCCTTTTGAGCAGAGATAGCCCTTTTGCTGTTTTGGTGGGTTTTGTACGGTATCTGTTATCATTTCAGTTGTATATTGATGTATCTAGTACTCTCCATCTACCTTCTATATTGACTTAGAGACAGTTGTGAGGACGATATGTACGATTTTACGTTCTGGTGTCGAGCTCGCATGTGAGTCGACGATACTTTATGCAGTCTCATCTTTTATGATATTGTCCTTGTTTTACTGTGTATTCTTCGCTACGGCGTCGTATATCATATTGTGATGCTTTATTCATGTCACTTGTTATTTCTGCTACACCTTGTTTTTATCCGACTTTCGGAACTAATGTTTTAAAAAGGAAATGTTACCAAAATTATAAAACTTATAACTATTGAATTTAAAAAGGATTTCTACTAAATAAATGGAAGTTTTTCGGACATGTACGATTGTTTTTTTTTAATGTTTTAAATCACTCTATATTTATTGGTTTTGATTTCTGGGTTCGGCTTACTTAGCCGCGTTGCGCCTGTAGACGTTGCGTGGTTAAGTGCCGGTCACGAGTCGAATTCTCGGGTCGTGACAGGGTGGCATGGCGCAGGATACTGACTAAGTTCAGTTGACGATACAGTCTAAGAAGTTTGGATTTGGAGTTCATTTATGAGCTAGGTCCCATCAGACATCCAGACACATTCTAAGACAGGTATTACTCATTTCGGAAGATGGGTTTCTCCGCGAACTTGAGATATAGAGAGACATAGAAAGAGACATCAAGGCAGATCCACTCACTAAGGCTATTCCTCGAACGCAATAGTTTCGCAAGCAAGCTTTGTGAGACTGGCTAGTAGAGGAGTTGGGTGTTCGGTATCACACGTGCTGTGAGTATGCGGCATCGCAATAATTAGCCTTGAGTGCAAGTGGGAGATTGTTAGAGATAGTGCCCTCAGAGTCAATTATTGGATCACAGGCACGTGATTATAATGATTGATGGAGGACCTATACCGATAGGACAGTCTTACTCGAGATGATAGTATGCTATCTGGTTTATCTTTATCGTCGTGTACAGCTTTAGGTGACCTGACAGGTCACTATTGCATGTTGATAGAGCCCCTAGGATTCTTGCTTGACCACCAGCAGTATGAGGGCGATCATATACGTGGGAGCTGGTAGTCTATAAGCACATCCTTAAATGGTCCCTAGTCGTGGGTGTTTCGAGATAGGGCATCGATACTCCAGAGTAGACTAGTGTGTACATTCGAGACCCCGACGAGGGGCGGTGGCCGGTCTCACAAGCCACTGGTGTCAGTTCGTTCACCTAAGATGTATACAGGTGCTCATTGGGTTATGAGTACACCGGACAGGACTCGCTGGGAACATGCTAGTTGGTCATATACCAGACGTCAGATGGCAGCTCCCTGGTGACATGTGTACAGGTTAGTTCATCGACCTGGGGATCGTCATTTGTCTTGTGTGAGTTCCCACTGTACTTTGATTACTACCCTACCATGGCTTAAAGGAGTCGTGCAAATAGGTTTTAGTTGGGTACAGTCCCGAGCCACATGGAGGCAGTGAGCGCATCTTCAGGGGTTCGTCTCTCCCAGTATTGGGGGTGAGGTCGCGCTGTGTCTAGGAGAGCCATTACACGAAGCCCTCGGCCGAGGCAAGGAGATTTACTGGTAGGTATTCCAGTAGTATCTCAGGGTGTTCTGGGCTACACTCCGACACGACTTGTACCGCTTTTGGGGGTCTGACTTTTACCAACCCCCTAGGCCCGCCATGCGATGCTCATAGACGAACGGACCGGACTGTACGGATATTGTCACTGATAGGCTCAGTAGGGTTGTCAGGCTGAGTTCGCTCACAGACGTCCCTTTTAGTCAATACCTGGTAGCCCGTTACGTATTGGCTTATACCTCTGACGTGCTAGTGGTTAAATCCACAACCAAGGTATTGACGAGTCTTTAGAGTCCCCCACATTCAGTTACTCAGCTTTCGGGCGAAAAGCTGTAGAAGCCGTATGGAGATATGGAAAGGTCCGATCAGATACGTGCGGTATTGCACGGATCAGGATCGGACAGTTTGTACTACAGGCCGTATGGATATATGGCAGGGTTCGATCAGATACGTGCGGTATTACACGGTTCAGGATCGAACGGATATTACTAGCCGGCTTTGGTTTAAGCCGGATCCTAGTATAGTACAATGTAGATTTTGTCTCATTGCATTTGTATTTCGGTCGGAATACAAATGCGGGTGTGTATGCACAGTATCGGGGTTTTCCTGTAATTTATTACGGGACCAGTTTTCTCGAGTTGCCAGTTTGATTTCCGTTTCGACCAATTTCCTTTGTATCGTTCATTGGCCGAAGATTGGTGGAGGAGGCTTATTTGCATTTGTGCAAATAAGCTTTTGTGGAGGGGGTCTTTGCATATTCTTGACTTCATGATGGTTCATGATGGGTGGACCATACCTTGACTTTGTTTTCATGATGGCTTGACTTTGTTGAGATGATGAGGTTGTGGTGGAGTGTGGTTTTGGTGTTAGTGATCATGTTCTTTCATGATTGCTTTTGATTCCTTCTTGCATTATTGTGTGGCCTCTCTCATTCTATCACTCTCTCCTCTCATTCCCATCCCTACACAAGTCATGGCCGGCCTTGGCTCTTGGGGGGCTGTCCAACATTTTGAGTGTGGGATTTTGGTTCATTTCATATTGCAAAAATCCCACAAGACCAATCTCCAAAGCTCCAAGTATCATTCCTCCACCAAATGGCAATTCCACAACCCCAAAGTGAGACTTGAGCACTACACATTCTACAGCAAATCTTGGGCACGTCGACTAGCCAGCTTCGTGCCCGAGTTGCCTCGGTATTGAGGTGGGAGCCCGTAAAAGATGCAGACGATGTGGTGCCCTTCCGGCAAGGAGGCAACGACCGGAGTTTCCGCGGGAGATCGGGACGATGACGAGAAGACCGGAGGACTCGGATCAGTCGGTATATCTCTATTCCCTATCTTGTAGTTAGCTAGGACTAGTTAATGGTTCGATCCGGGTATTAGTGTGCGGTGGTGCCGGTTTGCTAAGTTCGCAAAATTAAAGTTTATCACCGCTTCTGCATTTTGGCCGTCGGATTGACGGCCGGGGCGCCGCCGTGCACTTACAAAGTATAGCGTCGTTCTAAACTAGCTTTAGAAGTGCACGTATATATTATTCTTCCAGAGGGTTGTTGTGGTCAGTGGGAGCAGCAGAAGCATTGTGGGCAAGTAGCTTATGTATATTTATAGACTTAAGCAGTAATAGCGGAGATAGATCATCTAATTTTGATGTGACAGTCATGGGTTTGACTTCATCAGAATAGGGGATGGATCTGTTAAGAAGGTAGTAGGGTGTGATGTCCCAGTATTATGGATGTCATACACAGAGTAGGAAGTAAAATTCCTATACTACGATCGGTTATACTATGGTCGTCACACAGTTGTTTCTCCAGACAGGATATGGATATAATATCTGACATTCTGGTTTCTAGATCTATGGTTTTAGATCTGGATTTGGGTAGTTTCCCAATGTGGGTACTTTGACAGTATTCTAATGGTTTTTAGAATAGATGACTCCTGGCATGGTGGTGTACCTGCAGGTGATGGAGTCACCCTCTCTAAAGGTGTCTTACAGACTAAAGTGGAGAGGGATGTGCATGATTGGCAGATCACTTGCTTAGGCAATTGAGTCAATCGTGAGATGTCAAGTACCACACCAGATGTTGTTTTTGCACTAGATGCGATAAGTTTATATTAATCCAACCCTGAAGAAACATAAGGAAGCGGTTTTAGAACATAAGTGGATGTTCTACGGATTTGATGACGGCAGCCTCCTTCGGAGACGGTTATCATTCGAGGCTTCAAAGGTGACATGGATGACAGAGTGATTGTCAGAGTTATAGTTTTCCCTCTGATGAGGGACAGTATTATGGACAGTTGGTCCAAGAGTATACTGTGGGAAGCATGGTGCAGGATACTGATTAGGTTCAGTTGACGATACAGTCTAAGAAGTTTGGATTTAGAGTTCATTTATGAAATAGGTCTCATCAGATATCCAGATATATTCTAAGACAGGTATTTCTCCGCGAACTTGAGATTAAGAGAGACATAGAAAGAAACATTATGGCGGATCCACTCATTGAGGCTATTTCTCGAACAAAATAGTTTTACGAATGGGCTTTGTGAAACTGATTAGTAGAGGAGTTGGATGTTCGATATCACACGGGTTGTGAGTATGCGATATCGCAATAATTAGCCTTAAGTGCAAGTGGGAGATTGTTGGATATAGTGCCCTCAAAGTCAATTATTGGATCGCAGGTACGTGATTGCAATGATTGAGGAGGACCTATGCCGGTAGGACAGTCTTACTCGAGATGATAGTATGCTATCCGGTTTGCCTTTATCAGTCGTGTATAGGTTCAGGTGACTGATCACGATTACACGTTGATAGAGCCCTTAGGATCTTGCTTGACTGCCAACAGTATGAGGGCGATCATATACGTGAGAGTTGGGTAGTCCATAAGCACATCCTTAATAGTGGTCCCTAGTCGTGGGAGTTTCGAGACAGGGCATCGATACTCCGGAGTAGACTAGTGTATACAGTCGAGACCCCAACGGGGGGCGGTGACCGGTCTCACAAGCCACTAGTGTCAGTAGGATCACCTAAGATGTATAAAGGTTCTCATTGGGTTATGAGTACACCGGACATGACTCGCCGGGAACCTGCTAGTTGGTATTATACATATCGTCAGATAGCAGTTCCCTAGTGACATGTGTACAGGTTAGTTCATCGACCTGAGGTCGTAATTTGTCTCGTGTGAGTTCCCACTGTGCTTTGAATTCTACCCTGCCACGGCTCAATGGAGTCGTGCAAACAGGTAGTTTTTGGGTACAGTCCCGAGCCACATGGAGGCACGTGAGCGGATCGGCAGGGGATTCGTCTCTCCCGGTATTGGGGGTGGAGATCGCACTGTGTCTAGGAAAGCCATTACACCAAGTCCTTGGCCAAAGCAGGTGAGAATTACTGGTAGGTACTCCGGTAGTTTCTCAGGGTGTTCAGGGCTTGTCTCCAACACGACTTATACCGCTATTGGGGGTCTGACGTTACCATCCCCCTAGGACGGATATGCGATACTCATAGACGAACGGACCGGACTGTATATACATTGTCACTGTTAGGCTCAGTAGGGTTTCTGGATGAGTTCGCTCATCAGCCTCCCTTGAGGTCAGTGCCTGGGCAGCCGTTACGCACAGCTAGTGCCGCTGACGGCTTATGGTTACCACTGCCAGGGTACTGACGAGTCATTAGAGTCCCCCACAGATAGTTTCCCAAGTTCGGGCAAAACGTCTGTAGAGGCTGTATGGTTTATGGCAGGGTTCGGAAAATGCACGTGCGTTTACGCACGTGTCATATTTCGGGCAGATAATACCTGTGGGCTTTAGTTTAAGCCTGATCCATGTATTATACTTAGTAGATATAATATCATTGTCTCAGTTGCATTTGTATTCGGCCGTAATACAAATGCGGGTATATTTATACAGTTACGGGGTTATCCTGAAATTCGTTTCGGGATCGCTTTTGGAAGTTGCCAGTTTTCTATCACCCGTCTTTAACATTCGATTAAATACGGATTTAACATTTCTTAAGGTGAGTCATGAGTGTGGATGGTTTTAGAAGCTTCTAGAAGAGGTGACTAGGTTAGTGAGGTGTTCTTGATTCATTGGTTGCATTAAATGGTTGATGACTAGGTTAGATGATTCATTGTATTTATTAAATGATTAAGCGAGGTGTTATTATGACTCATTCTTCTCATTTATTGTAATGGTCACTCTCCCTTCTCCTACACTCACCTCCCCACCTTCATATTGTAGCTGTCCCCTATTGCAAAAGATGAGGATTCATTTTTTAACAAGATTATGGTTTTGGGTTCATGGAAATTAGATGTTCATTTCTCATTTCATTCAATCCAAAATGGCAACTTCATTAACCGTTCATCCATGGATTTGGACGAAGCGAGACAAAGTATTCTACTCATTCTCTACATCAATCTTGATCATCTCTTTTAGCAAACTTGATGACCGAGTTGCCTCGGGTCAGAGGCAGGAGCCCGTTTAAAGATCCGATGACGTGTTGCCACCTGGACGAGAAGATCGGAGATCGAAGAGATCGGAGCAGCCGCAACAGAGCGTAGGATGATGGTTAAAGAACGAAGGACTTGGATCGTTCGGTATAACCTTTCTACCCTCTTTGTAGTTTGTTAGTTTAGCGTTAATGGCAGATCCGGGTTATAGTATGCGATAGCGCCAGTTATAAAAGTTTTTGTTCCGCATTTGGCGTCAGATTGACGGCCGGGGAGCTACCGTAGACTTACACAGGCTGAGGTCGATGTACTCGTTGTATGTATATTTTACTTTCTGTACTAGGATTACCCCAAGGTAGGGTACACGGATAGCCGGGTTCTAGAGGGCAATGAGCCCGCATCTCATGGCGTTGAGACGGAGGGGGCTTCACTCTAGAATTGGTGGGCTATTCGCCGCACTCGTAGGGGGTACAGGTTGACCCAGGAGGGATGCCCAAGTTACCGGATTCTGTGAAGTGCTGGGCCCTCTTGTAAAAGATGAGGATTCATTTTTTAAAAAGATTATGGTTTTGGGTTCATGGAAATTAGATGTTCATTTCTCATTTCATTCAATCCAAAATGGCAACTTCATTAACCATTCATCCATGGCTTTAGAAGAAGCGAGACAAAGTGTTCTACTCATTCTCTACGTCAATCTTGATCATCTCTTTTAGCAAACTTGATGACCGAGTTGCCTCGGGTCAGAGGCGGGAGCCCGTTTAAAGATCCGATGACGTGGTGCCACCTGGAAGAGAAGATCGGAGATCGAAGAGATCAGAGCAGCTGCAACGGAGCGTGGGATGATGGTTAAATAACGAAGGACTCGGATCCTTCGGTATAACCTTTCTACCCTCTTTGTAGTTTGTTAGTTTAGCGTTAATGGCAGATCCGGGTTATAGTATGCGATAGCGCCAGTTATAAAAGTTTTTGTTCCGCATTTGGCGTCAGATTGACGGCCGGGGCGCTACCGTAGACTTACACAGGCTGAGGTCGATGTACTCGTTGTATGTATATTTTACTTTCTGTACTAGGATTACCCCAAGGTGGGGTACACGGATAGCCGGGTTCTAGAGGGCAACGAGCCCGCATCTCATGGCGTTGAGACGGAGGGGGCTTCACTCTAGAATTGGTGGGCTATTCGCCGCACTCGTAGGGGGTACAGGTTGACCCAGGAGGGGTGCCCAAGTTACCGGATTCTGTGAAGTGCTGGGTGGTCCATTCACATTGCTGAAGGGGGCTGCCTCGCTTCAGGTTTTGGCGGGTAACTTGCCGCGCCCGTAGGGGTCTAGGATTTCATTGCACAGGCTATCCACACGACCAGGGGAACATCGGGTTTCAGTAGTGGCTCTATGAAACCCGGGGATCCCAGATATTTGTATTGTTCTGTGATGCTTATTACATTTCTGTGATGTTGCATTTTATCACGCCTTGAGCGAATATTATATATTGATATATATACTAGTAGATGTTGTATATGTTTTGCATCCACGCTAGTCCAGTCCCCGCTCTGTCGTTAGTTAAGTAACCTAACGGGTGATGACGGGACCCAGTGGCGAATGCGGATGGCATATACGTACATCATTATTTTCGTTCTTTATTGGTGTGATCAATTGATGTGACTGCATTGATTCGGATCAATGCAAGCTAAACAAACCTATTCTGATGTTGTTGGGACAATTTTCAAAAAGCTGTTATTGCAAAGACGTTCTCTTTTGTTTTGCACAGTGGTATTCAGTTGGAATATCCTGCACCTCAGTCGACGAGGCAAGGGCCGAGATCCCTTCACCGGGAGTGACCCCTTGGACAGAAGTTTGCGTCAGGGCAATAACTTCACTATAGTCGTTTACTTTTGCTTTGCATCATGGTATTCAGTTGGAATATCCTGCACCTCATTCTACGGGGAAAGAGCCGAGATCCTTTCACCCGGAGTGACCTCTTTAGCGAAGGTTTTCATCACTATATTTTTATAAAGCTATCCGGTTCCTTAAACGATATCAAGTTCATTACGTTAAAGGTTTTTCGCCAAAAACCATTCGTAGCCCTCCGTCATTTCAGACGGGTAGCACGTAGTATTCATGCTATGTTTGTTGGCCTTAGTCAAGGCATAGTGTATGGTAGCTGCTTGTTAGTTTTCTGCTGCATAGATAAATGTGTTGGTTTGGGAAAGTCGTATAGCCTTGTTGGCCATAGTCAAGGGCTTGTACGGGTGGGTTCAAATTAACCTGGACAATGACGAGTAGGACTTGACTTGTGACTTATGATTTGTTGGCCTTAGTCAAGGTCATAAGAGCATGGGGCAAAAATCACATCGGGAGTTTCTAAAGAAACTGAAACTTGCCAGATATGCGCATGCCTTCTGGAGTGTGATAACGTAAGTGGATTCCATCACGTTATCATGCGATGATAGTTGAATCCCGATTCCCACTGATGAGTTGGTTTACTCCTCGGGTGATCCCGACAAATTCTTCTTTCAGGTTTGGAGGAGAATTTGACTATACAGTGGGATATTTCCTGAATAGATAAATTGGTATCCATTCTGATCTAGGTTAGAGTGCACGCTGAGTGTTTCTTTTCTCTCTCTCTTTGGCAGCGACCATGACCCGACCTTTGACTATGACTCAGTGACCAAGATTAACCGAACCTTCTTAAACACTGGCTTTTGGATTGTCAGAGTTGCATACTGTAAGTCGATGTACAACACCCCACGACTTGCGGGGAGGCGGAATAATGAAAAACGATCTTGTTTAAAGCCTAAACATCGACTAACCGAGAATCTTTGCATAAACAATAACTAACAACAAACATAGGAGTCAACAACTACTATGAAAAGTGATTATACCTAAAGATTCGAGTCCTTCGTCTTGTCGTTCTCCACGTCCTCTCCGGCCTTGTCTAACTAGTAGAACATCCACCCGAGAGCTTTACTACAAGCTTCACCTCAAGCTAGAGGTAACTAGGTTTCTTAAATCGCTAATCTAAGCAACCTAGGTGATATAGAGAATGGTAAAGGATTAAGTAGTCTAATCTAATCATTGTACTCAACACATGAGAGGGGAGGATTAGGGTTTGAAGAGGGAGAGCTTGAGGAGAGAGAAAGTGAGCAAAAGAATGAGATGAGATAATGATGTATCATAATATATATCAAGCATTATCATTTATCCAATAAAAGAAAATAAAGGATTTACAACCATGCTTGATAAATATCAAAGGGTGATTCATCTCCATGAGTCATTAAGCATTTATGATGCATTAATGACATGGATGAATCACTCATATGACTCAATAATCCCATTTAATGCATATGCCACCTTAACCCCCAAGTCACCATCTTCTAGAAGCTTCTCGCGCAATTACGAGAACGCTCCTCCTATCCATGAAAACACGGAAAAAATTTAGACTGTATAAATTCAATAACCGGATACTAGAAACTGGCTTAAACCAAAGCCGACTAGTAAAATCTGTCCGAAAGTCGTACGTGCGTAAACACACGTATGCGTCCGAACCCTTGTCATAAAACCATACGACCTCTATATCGTTTCGCCTGGAGTAGGGAAACTCTCTGTGTGGGACTCTAGAGACTCGACTACTACGCTGGCAGTGGGTTTAACCACAGACCGCAAGCGGCACTAGATGTACGTAACGGTCCCCAGGTAGATGTCGATAAGAAGGTCGATGAGGAAACCCATCCGAACTCCTACTGAGTCTGATGTGACAATCTCCATACAGTATGGTCCGTTCGTCTAAGACTATCGCATATCGGGCCTAGGAGGGCGGTAAGCGTCAGTCCCCTAATAGCGGTATAAGTCGTGTCGGAGCGTAGCCCATTACACCCTGAGAAACTACTGGAACTTACCAGCAAATCTCGCTTGCCCTGGCCAGGGACTTTGCGTAATGGCTCTCTGACACAGCGCGATATCAACCCCCAATACCGGGAGAGACGAATCCTGTCTAACCACCACTGCATCCAAGTGCTCGGGACTGCACCCAATTGCTACCTGTTTGCACGACTCCTTTGAGCCGTGGTAGGGTAGCAATCTAAGAACAGTGGGACACACTCGAGGAGAAGTAGCAGTGTCAAGTCTGCGGACTATGCTGTACTCATGTCACCTGGGAACTGTTCACTGACGACTGGTATAAAACCAATCAACAGTTCCCTGTGAGTCCTGTCCGGTGTACCCGTAACCTAACGAGCACCTGCATACTATCTCCAGTATGACGTACTGATGACTGTGGGACAGACCATCTCCCCAACTGGGATGAGAAGCGTACACACTAGTCTACTCCGGAGTATCGATGCCCTGTTTCGATAATCCAACAACTAGGGACCTGAATAAGGATTGCTTGTAGACTACCCAGCCCCCACTAGTGTGACTGCCATCACAACGCTGGTAGTCAAGCAAGATCCTAAGAGCTCTATCAATACGTATACTCATATATTAAGATAGAAAAACCAAGTAGCATACTACCATGTTTAGCAAGACTGTTATATACATATGAATATCCCAAGCTTCCATTAAGTAATATACAAACTAGTATGATACAATAATGGCCCCTAGGGCATATACATTAACACATACCTCATTGCCACTCCTACTTTTACCCTTTTCTCCAGGACACCCCGTATTACTACGAACGTCTACTTCCATTGGATAAAACCATCGTATAGTTATATACGAACTCGAAGGAATTTATTCGAGGATGGTTTCCGGTTCTGGAGAAAACGAATAAGACTATTCAGTTGTCTTTTCCTTTTACCTTCTTTCAGGTTATGAGTGCTCCTTGGATTAGGGCAGTACACCCATTACGCAAATTGGATAGTCTTCTTCCAAACCATAGGCAGGTGCCGACCGGTAGGGAATGAAGAAAACCAATTAGCCTGACGATGGTGTACAGAAGGTATTATGTAAAGACAAATAAAGGGATTAGTAAGAGGGCAAAGTAAATTGCGACTGCTATTCACGACCAAACCAATTATTTCATTACCACTCCCACTTCAACTTTGTATTTCTCCAGGACACTCCGTATCACTACGAAGATCCACAGTTTATTGGATACTCCATCGTATGGTTATATACGAACTCGAAAGGAACTTGTTCCAGTTCGGGGATGGATTCTGGTTCAGGAGAAATAGGAATAAGGTTTATTTGGTTGTCTTTTATCTTCACCTTCTCTCGCATTGCGACCTAGGATTAGGACAGTACACCCATTATGCTTATTGGATAGTCTTCTTCCAAACCATAGGCTGGTGCCGAACGGTAGGGAAGGAAGAAAACCATTTGGCCTAAACGGGTGTACAGAAGGTAATGACTAAAGACATATGAAGGGATTTGGAGAGATGGCATAGAAATATACGGTTACAGCTGTGAATCTGGATAATGGAAGAGGAATTACTAGGAATACCCGGATACCCCTTCGAAACATTTCAATGTTTCAGTTTCACTGTGTACTGTTAAAAGAAAACTGATTTCCCAATTAGCCCTTGCTCCAGGGTATGTATTTACCAGGTATGTTTCTCACATCTGTATGGTTTTACAGATGATGAGTGGGAGTATGTTTTTGGGGATTAGGTGATCATCCTCATTAAATCGGAATTCGTTGAAATTGGTGATATTTGGGATAGTCACCTGGGTTGTTTGCCGACGGCAAATATTTGGTTTTGAATATCCGTTGCTATGCACCAATTTCAAATTGATATATCTGTACGTCTATTTTTATAGAGTGAGATATAACTTTTTGAAATTATGTCCATGACATTTACCTATATCAGTGGATGGTTAGGTAAGGAGCATTGAACAGCGGTGCAATTCTTCTTAACCACAAGTACATTTTTCAACCTACGACACACAGTGAATGAGTCACTTGACTCGGGGGACTTATACAGAGTATTGTATATTGTCCAGTGTCCATTAGAACAGAGGGGTTGGTCCTCGTACTACATTCGGTTTACTTGTGACTTCTCTAAGTTCTTAGACAGGTGTTTCGTAGAGACACAAGGTCTATGTTTTGAGACGTTATAGGTATATGAATAAAGAAGAGAACCAGGTGTTGCAAGTATCGGAATTCTTCAAGTTGATCGAAGATGTAGATACTTATGTATGGTGTTCAGTTGATAGTAATGATTAAAAGAACTTGCTTCTCTTTTAGGTTAATCATAATTGGAAGTACTCCTATGTTGAGTAATGCTGATCGGCCTCTATCCATTTAGTTGACATGCACTGGAGACAACTGGATGATTTGAATCTGGTTCAATTAAATTAGTGCCTCTGTTTCTATATTGGATATAGAACAGTTCATATCTTAACGATGTTAAGGTACGGGGAGTTGTCCGGCTTATGCGTAAAACCAGACTCCGGATAACTCAAGGCACGTTTCTGTAATGGTTGTTTGTGGGTTGACCCGGGCTATGACGAGGGTTGACTTTCTACCATCTGGAAGATCAATAGTGATATTGTTCTAGACTCGCCACAGTTTTAATAAAAATGGATTTTTTCAGAAAACAGTAGTGGGAGTATGGTAGAACTGGAAGTGATTCTAGAACCGCAAACGATTACTGAAAATTTGATAAGAACCTAAAGATTCAATCTGGTTTGACATTCCATTGGCCACTCCGCAGATGAGGTGGGTAACCTCAGGCACCCGAGAGGTACTCCGGTAGCCTCAAGGACGATGACAGGGAGGTTCTTATTTACCCAGACTTGCCATTGTTGTTGTTCCAAACTATGAGACCCGGCAGTAGGATGAGTATAGTGTCGTTCTAAACAAGCTTTAGAAGTGTACGTCTATATGACTCTGCCAGAGGGTTGTCATAGTCAGTGGGAGCAGCGGAAGCATTGGTGGACAAGTGGCTTATGTCTATTTATTGACTAAAGCAGAAATAGCGGAGATGGATCGTCTATTTCTGATGTGACAGTCATAGGTTTGACTTCATCAGAATAGGGGATGGATCTGTTAAGAAGGTAGTAGGATGTGATGTCCTGGTATTTGGATGACACACACAGAGTAGGAAGTGAAATTTCTATACTACGGTCGGTTATACTTTGGTTGTCACACAGTGGTTTCTCCATATGGGACTTGGATATAATATCAAGACATTCTGGTTACTAGATCTATGGTTTTAGATCTAGATTTGGGTAGTTTCCCAATCTGGGTACTTAGACAGCATTCTAAAGGTGTTTTAGAATGGACGACTCCTGGCACGGTAGTATACCTGCAGGTGATGGAGCCACCCTCTCTAAAGGTGTCTTACAGACTAAAGGGGAGAGGGATGTGCATGATTAGAAGATCACTTGCTTAGGAAATTGAGTCAATCATGAGATGTGAAGTACCACACCAGATGTTGTTTTTTGCACGAGATGCAATAAGTTGATATTAATCCAATCCAGGGGAAACAATCGGAAGCAGTTTTAGAACATAAATGGATGTTCTAGGGATATGATGACGACAGCCTCATTCGGGAGACAGTTATCATTCCAGGCTTCCAAGGTGACCTGGATGACAAAGAGGTTGTCAGAGTTATAGTTTTCCCTCTGACGAGGGGCAGTACTATGGACAGGTAGTTCAGGCAGATACTGAGGGAGGCATGGCACAGGATACTGATTAAGTTCAGTTGACGGTACAGTCTAAGATATTTAGATTTGGAGTTCATTTATGAACTAGGTCCCATCAGATATCCAGACACATTTTAAGACAGGTATTGCTCATTTCGGGAGATGGCTTTTTCCACGAACTTGAGATAAAGAGAGACATAGAAAGAAACATTAGAGCGGATCCACTCACTGAGGCTATTCCTCGAGCGCATTAGTTTCGCAAGCGGGTTTTGTGAGACTGATTAGTAGAGGAGATGGGTGTTCGGTATCACACGGGCTATGAGTATGCGACATCGCAATAATTAGCCTTGAGTGCAAGTAGGAGATTGTTAGAGATAGTGCCCTCAGAGTCAATTATTGGATCACAGGCACGTGATTGCAATGATTGAGAGAGGACCTATACCGTTAGAACAGTCTTACTCAAGATGATAAAATGCTATATGGTTTATCTTTATCATCGTGTACTGCTTTAGGTGACCTTACAGGTCACTATTGCGCGTTGATAGAGCCCTTAGGATTCTTGCTTGACAGCCAGCAGTATGATGGCGATCATATACATGGGAGCTGGTAGTCTATAAGCATATCCTTAAAAGGTCCCTACTCGTGGGAGTTTCGAGACAGGACATCGATAATCCAGAGTAGACTAGTGTATACAGTCGAGACCCCGACGAGGGGCGGTGGCCGGTCTCACAAGCCACTGGTGTCAGTTGGTTCACCTAAGATGTATACAGGTGCTCATTGGGTTATGAGTACACCGGACAGGACTCGCAGGGAACATGCTAGTTGGTCTTATACCAGACGTCAGATAGCAGTTCCCTGGTGACATGTGTACAGGTTAGTTCATCGACCTCAGATCGTCATTTGTCTCGTGTGAGTTCCCACTGTGCTTTGATTACTACCCTACCACGCTCAAAAGAGACGTGCAAACAGGTTTTAGTTGGGTACAGTCCCGAGCCACATGGAGGCAGTGAGCGGATCTGCAGGGGTTCGTTTCTCCCGGTATTGGGGGTGAGGTCGCGCTGTGTCTAGGAGAGCCATTACACGAAGTCCTTGGCCAAGGCAGGAGATTTACTGGTAGGTATTCTAGTAGTATCTGAGGGTGTTCTGGGCTACACTCCGACACGACTTGTACCGCTTTTGGGGGCCTGACTTTTACCAACCCCTTAGGCCCGCCATGCGATGCTCATAGACGAACGGATCGGACTGTACGGATATTGTCACTGACAAGCTCAGTAGGGTGTCAGGATGAGTTCGCTCATCGAGGTACCTTTTGGTCAATACATGGTAACCCGTTACGTATGGCTAATACCTCTGACGTGCTAGTGGTTAAATCCACAACCAAAGTATTGACGAGTCTTTAGAGTCCCCCACAGACCGTTTTCTCAAGTTTCGGGCAAAACGCTGTAGAGGCCGTATGGAGATATGACAGGGTTCGATCATGTACGTGCGGTATTGCACGGATCATGATCAGACGGATAATACTAGCGGGCTTTGGTTTAAGCCGGATCCTAGTATTGTACAGTGTAGATTTTGTCTTATTGCATTTGTCTTCGGTCGGAATACAAATGCGGGTATGTATATACAGTCGCGGGGTTTTCCTGTAATTTATTAAGGGATCAGTTTTCTGAAGTTGTCGGTTTGCTTTCCGGTTTCGGCCATTTTCCTTTGTTTCTTTCTTTGGCTGAATTTTGGTGGAGGGGGTTATTTGCAATTGTGCATGGAGAAGACTTTTTGTGATAGCTTCATGATGGTTTAACCATCATTTGACTTTTGGTTCATCATGGTTCTTGCCTCTCATGATTACCTTTTTGTTCATCATGGTTGTTGATGAAGGGAGTTGATTTGGATTTGATTGTGATCATTATTCATGATGATAACCCTTTCTCTCTCTTGCATTATGTTGGGGCTCACTCATTTTTGATTCTCATTCCCTCCATTCTCTCTTTCCTCAAGAAAGGGGCCGGCCAAGCTTGGAGGGAGCTGTCCCAAATTTTTGGGTGTGGGATTGTTCTCATTTTGTTGGCACAAAATCCCTTTGTTCATCCAAAAACTTGCATCTCATTCCTCCACCAATACAAGGCAACTTCTAGTAACCCCATCGAGACAAAAGAGTTCTACACTTCATCTACAGTATTCTTGGACATGTCGACTCGCCAACTTCGTGCCCGAGTTGCCTCGGTCCAGAGGCGGGAGCCCGTAAAAGAACCCGGCGATGTGGTGCCTTTCCGACGAGGAGATGAAGACCGGAGATTCCGCGGGATGATCGGGATGACGACAAGAAGATCGAAGGACACGGATCGCTCGGTATATCTCTCTACCCCTTCTCTAGTTAGCTAGGATTGGGTTAATGGCCCGATCCGGGTTTTATAGTGAGCGGTGGTGCCGGTTCAAAAGTTAAAGAAAAGTATCGTTTCCGCATTTTGGCCTCGGATTGACGGCCGGGGAGCCACCGTGCACTTACAGTAGGGAGTATGGTGGTGATCCTCGTATTGTACGTGGATGACATACTCTTGATAGGGAAGATGTTTCTTATGCTATGCTCGGTCAATCTCCGCTTATCACAAGGATTTTCCATATAGGATCAAAGTGATACCTCCTAAATCCTAGGTTTTATATCTATGAGATAGATCTAAATGGATGTTAGGATTCTCACTAGGTGTAGTGAGATGGTATCAATCGATCCTGGGGAGAATCACTGGAAAAGTTCCAGGGTGATATGGACGACTGAATGTCAGTCGCAAGCATTGTCTTTACCCTCAGTGGAGGGACGGTATGTTGGAAGAGTTCCAAGCTAGATACCGTGACTTACTAGACGATCAAAGGCAAGATACATCGTTACCAATGATACTACCAAAGAGGCAGTCTGGATATATATAAGTTCATGAGATGAACTTCGTTCCTGCCATTGTGTGACAATGGAGTTATGGCTTGAGCCAAGGATCCCCCGTCCCATCAGAGATCCGGACATATTCTTAGGCAGTATCGCCTGATCATGGAGATGGTTGATCTCCAGGGAGATCGAGGTTAGGAGAGTAGACACAGAGGACAACAGCGCGGATACACTCACAAAGGCTTATTTTCCAGGAGAGACTTTTATGGGATGGTTGAGTATGAGATACTTCAACCACAGCTAATTGTTGGGTATGCGATACCACAACAGATGGCCCTAGTGCTAATGGGAGATTGTTAGTTATATGTGTGCCCTAGAGGCCATTTCTGTACATACGATGTATATTGTAGTGGATACTTGGACATATATAGAGAGGACTTTCTTGCTCGACATGATAGTACGCTATCTGGTTACACTTTATCTTAACATGTACTCTGATTTTCACTATGTTACATGTTGATAAAGCCCTTAGGATGAGTACTTGACTACCAGGACTATGATGCGGATCATACTAGTGGGGACAGTGTAGTCGCCAAGTACATCCTTCAAATGTTCCTAGTCGTTGCTGTATCGAGACAGGGCATCGATATACCAGAGTAGACTAGCGTATGCGCTTCTTGACCCATACGATAGGCGATGGATGATCCCATATCTATTGGTGTTTGACATCAGAGAAGGTATACGAGTGCTCAGTGGAGACTGGGTACACTGGACGGACACGCCGAGAACTCCCAGATGGTATTATACCTCACGTCAGATGGCAGTTCTCTGGTGACACTGGTACAGGTTAGTCTGTAGACCCGAGATCGTCATAGAGTCTTGTGTGATTCCCACTGTGCTTTGATTTCCATCATACCACTTCCAAGAGGACGTGCAAAAAGGTGGCTTTTGGGTACAGTCTCGAATCACATGGAGGCAATAAGCGATAGGAGGGGATTCGTCTCTCCCAGTATAGGGAGTTGATGTTGCGCTGTGTTCGATTGTCTATAACTGAAATCCCTGGCCAGGGTTGCTGAGATTTACTGGTAAGTGTTATCAGTAGTTTCTCGAACTGTTATGGACCTCATATCGACACGACTTATCAAGCTACTGGGGTCTGACGTTAGCCACCCCTAGGCGAGATATGTGACATATCAGACGAAGAGACCGGACTGTATGGGAGTGTTACTGACTGGATTCGCAGAAGAAAGTATAGGCTTGCTTGTTGATCTTCTGATCGCTCAATACCTGGATGGCTGTTACGTTTAGCTGACCGCTTGCAGCTTGTGGGTGTTTGATATGATCATCACCTACTGCCGGCGTATTGACGATTCTTTAGAGTCCTACACAGAGGTTTCTTGGCTCAGGAAAAATGGAGTAGGAGCACATATATGATTTGTGCGTGACCGAGAACAATACATGTATATGATACCGTATTAGATTTTCGTGATATGAGATATCGGCCGGGTATATGTGATATAGCCGGGTCATCGGATCAAGTGTTGATTCGATGAACTGATACAGATTATATTAGTCGGTTATTTGTGAAATAGCCGGATTATCGGATCAAGTGTTGATTCGATAATTTAATGTATAATTATATATTTAATATATTAAATTACATTAACTAATATTAGCTCACTAAAAGATTCTTTTTCTCACTCGGGTAATACATTGATATATATGCGATATATGTTAATTGTATTATTTTATTTTGTTACAATAAATATTGTATATGTGATATATAATATTGTAACATGTTAGGGTTATTAATGCAACATGATTAGTGGAGATTAAACATGATTAAGGTTTGATTTGGGTTAATTTTTCTAGAAGCTTCTAGAAGCTTTTTGTTTTGTTTTTTCAAAGATATTTTCTAAAGATATTTTGTTATGATATTTTTTAACCCAACTCAACCCTTGACCATGGTTCATTCTCTACATGGGTTAAGTTATCATACTTAACCCATGGTTGCATTTCTAAGCTCACCACAATTTATTATTCATCACAAAGTAATTCATCTTCTTCTTCCTCTTTGCAAGCTTTCTAGCTTTTTGCTTAATGATGATTTTGAGTGAGAAATAGAAAACAAATGAGAGCTAAAATCCTACTTCATCATCCTAATCTATCCTAGCCATTTAGATTAGGGTGTTCACTTCATTTGTGAGTGAGAGCTTGTGTTAAAGAAACTTCAAGGTAGATCATCATAGTTATCGAAGATCGGAAGCTAGTTTGCATCATTCTCTTCGTGGAGCCTCTCTAAAGTCCGGGTACATGATGATCACAGCGAAGGGACCTCAAGATGGAGCTAATGAAGCGAAAAACCGGACTACAAAGGTTGTAATCCCAAACTCTTAGATGTTAAAGTGTTTAACATGCTTTGTTTCGCCTAATCTCTAGTTTAAAGATCTTGGTTAGGGTTGTTCGGCACGTCTAAATTTTAAATCGGGCATGGTTGATGCCTTATAGACCCTTGTGAGAGTGCCTAGTAACCTTACAGTGGTATCAGAGCCAAGCTAGAGCTTTAGGAGAAGTCTAGACGAAGTTTAAAGTCCGATCGAACCCTGGAACCCCGATACGAACCCCTTCTCTGGAAATTTTTCAAAATGTTGATTTTTTTCATATTAATTCATATTAAAAATGCTTAAAAAATTCAGCAGGTAATTTTATGGGTTACTGTAAAAAACGAACCCAAAATACCTTCATTGCGCAGCGGAACTGCGGCCGTTCCCTTGCTTGCGCGGCGGTTCCGCGGCCAAACAGTAAGATTATGGGATCGGTTTTCAACAGTAATATCCGTAGGTACTTATGCATGTTTCTGGGAATTTTTAATTTTACTCAAGTGTTCCGTTTTCTGGGTTGTATTGGGAACTCGTTGATTCGATCGGAAAGTATAACTTCGTTTAGTTTGTCCGGGTAATTTTTAGAACGTTTTAAAAAGTTCGAACGGATATCAATAACTCACTTTTTCCCCTGCCGGAAAATTTCCAAGTGTTGGATTTTTCCGTAGTTTAAGAACGTTCTAAGTCGTGAAAGTAACGCGGTGGACCCTCTAGAAGAACACAAACCTTAACTCGATTTTGTGACCGTCTTGAACTGCCTCTAAACCTTAGGGTTTGGGGCAATACGGCTTTGCCACATGTGAGGCGTTGGCTTGACCCTTCTAGGACTGGACCATTGGTACTGTGGCATGTGATGGATGTTTTTAAACTAATTTCAAGTGTTGAGAACTATTTGGGAAATCTTGGGTGTTTGTTTATTCGATCGGAAAGTTTAACATTGTTTATTTATCTGGAATATGATACAATATTTGGAATCCACAAGTAGTTATGAGATAACTAATTTGAATGCTGTAAATCTAGCAGTTCAGTCTCAGATGATCGGTTGCCACAGAATTTTGATGTGATCAAAAGTCCTTCGCAATCACGTAGCGTACGCGGATACTCCCCGGGTAAACTTAATAGTCAGCCATGCCCCATAGCCCCGACCAAGTGACAGTAGGAGAACCCCATCGCCAAAAGCATCCGTTCGAGCAGGCCATCATGAGTGGAGACTCTGTAAGAATGGCTGGATGCTAAGCGATCTGAGATGGAATCTATATACACCAACAAAGTATGGACTTTGGTTGATATATCTGAAGGGTTAAATCCTCATCAGGAGCAAGTATATCTGGAGAAGATTACTTGGTGTAGATGGAAAAGTTGAGATTTTCAAAGCTAAACTTGTTGGAAAAGGTTCTCGTCATCGACCTGGCATGGATAATGATGAAACCTTTTCTCCAGTGGCAATGCTTAAGTCCATCTGGATCCTACTTGCCATTTCTACATACCATGACTATGATGTCTGGTGGTTGGGTGTCATGACTGCTTTTCTAAATAATGATTAAGAAGAGAACGTCTATAAGTACACAGCCAGAGGGCTTCGTAGACAGTGGGAGCAGCGGAAACGTGTGAAAGTTGCTTTACGAGTTAAAGCAGGAATCACGGAGTTGGAACATCTGTTTTGATGTGGTAGTCAAAGTGTTTGAATTCATCAAAATGATAGATGAACCTTGTATATACGAAAGGGTGGTAGAGACTAAGGTGGTCTTCCTCGTATTGCACGTGGACGACATACTCTTGACAGGATAAGAGTTTCCTATGCTACACTCAGTCAATCTCCTCTTATCACATTGATTCTCCATGTAGGATCTAGGTAATACCTCATAAATCCTGGTTTTTGGATCTATGAGATAGATCTAAATCGATGTTAGGATTCTCACTAGGTGTAGTGAGATGGTATCAAATGATCCTGGGGAGAATCACTGACAGCTTTGGAGAACATTCATAAGTACTTGAGAAGCACTAAAGAAATGTTCTTGGAGTTTGGTAACGGTGAACTCTAGTGGGAGTCCTTTACCGACTCAAGCTTCCAGAGTGATAAGGTCGACTGTCAGACAGTCACAGCCTTTGTCTTTACCCTAGAAGTGGGGCGGTATGTTGGAAGAGTTCCAAGCTAGATACCGGGGCAAACTAGACGATAAAGACTGGATACATCTCTATCAAAGATACTACCAAAGAGGCAGTCTGGGTGTATATTTGTTCATGAGATGAACTAGGTTCCTACCATTGTGTGATAATGGAGGTGTGGCTTTGGCCTAGGAACCCCGGTCCCATCAGTGACCCAGACATATTCTAAGGCAGTATCACCTGATCATAGAGATGGTCGATCTCCAAAAGATCGAGGTTAGGAGAGTAGACTCAGTGGTTAACACGGCGGATCCACTCACTGAGGCCTTTCATGCGAGAGACTTTTATAGGACGTTGGGTATGCTATACTATAACAACTGGCCTTAGTGCAAGTGGGAGATTGTTAGTTGTATGTATGCCCTGGAGGCCATTATTGTACATGAGATGTATATTATAGTGGATGCTGGGACATTTATAGAGAGGACTTTCTTGCTCGATATGATAGTATGCTATCTGGTTGCTCTTTATCTTAACATGTACACTTACTGTCTCTCTGTTACATGTTGATAAAGCCCTTAGGATGTGTACTTAACTACCAGGATTATGATGCAGATCATACTATTGGGGCCTGGGCAGTCCATGAGTTCATCCTTCAATGTTCCTAGTCGTGGGAATATTGAGACAGGGCATCGATATTCCAAAGTAGACTAGCATATAGCTTCTCGACCCATGCGATGGGCGATGGATGATCCCATATCCATTGGTGTTTGACATCAGAGATGGTATACGGGTGCTCAGTGGAGACTGGGTACACTAAACGGACTCGCTGAGAACTCCTAAATGGTATTTTACCTCACGTCAGATAGCAGTTCTCTGGTGACACTGGTACAAGTTAGTCTGTCGACCCAAGATCGTCATAGAGTCTTGTGTGTCTCCCACTGTGCTTTGATTTCCACCCTACCATGGCTCTACTGAGTCGTGCAAACAGGTGGTTTTTGGGTACAGTCCCGAGTCACATGGAGGCAATGAGCGATAGGAGGGGATTCGTCTCTCCCGGTATTGGGGGTTGATGTTGTGCTATGCCCGATTGGCCATAACTGGAAATCCATGGCCAGGGTAGATGAGATTTACTGGTAAGTGTTATCAGTATTTTCTCGATCTGTTATAGACCTTACATCGGCATGACTTATCAAGCAATTGGGGTCTGACGTTTACCACCTCTAGGCGAGATATGCGACATATTAGACGAAGAGACCGGACTGTACGGTAGTGTTACTGATTAGATTCGCAGGAGTATGAGTAGGCTTGCTTGTTGATCTTCTGATCGCTCAATACCCGTGTGGCCGTTACGTTTAGCAGTCCTCTTGCGGCTTATGGGTGTTTGATATGATCATCACTTACTGTCGGCGTATTGACGAATCTTTAGAGTCCTACACAGAGGTTTCCTTGCTCAAGCGAAACGAAGTAGGATCACATATGTTATATGTGCGGGACCGAGATTAATACGAGTATGTGATACCGTATTTTTTTCTCACGATTTGTGTCATCGGTCGCTTATATGCGATATAGCCGGGTTATCGAATCAAGTGTTGATTCGATAAAATGATACACATGATATTAGTCGGTTATATGAGATATAGCTGGATTATTAAATTAAGTGTTGATTTAATAATCTAATGTATAATTATATATTTGATATATTAATTTACATTAACTTGTATTAGCTCACTTGGAGAAGCTTGAAACATCTTTGACAAAGTCCACTTGTTTTGTCTTACATAAGATATTTATTAACCAAACAATTATATGTTAGTGTATATGCCATAGGGGCCATTATTGTATCATACTAGCTTGTATATTATTTAATGGAAGCTTGGAATATTCGCAGTTGTATTAACAGTCTTGCTCAACATAGTAGTATGCTACTTGGTTTAAATATATCTTAATATGTGTATATGTTTCTTTTAGCATATCGCGAATACATATTGATAGAGCCCTTAGGATCTTACTTGACAACCAGCGTTGTGATGGCATTCACACTAGTGGGAGCTGGGTAGTCTACAAGCACATCCTTTTTCAGTTCCTTAGTCGTAGGATTATCGAAATAGGGCATCGATACTCCAGAGTAAACTAAACTAGTGTATACGCTTCTCATCCCAGCAGGGGAGATGGTCTGTTCCACAGCCATTAGTACGTTGTACTGGAGATAGTATGTAGGTGCTCGTTGGGTTACGGCTACACCGGACAGGGCTCGCAGGGAACTGTTGGTTGGTAATATACCCGTCGTCAGTTAACAGTTCCCAGGTGACATGAGTACAACATAGTCCGTTGACTTGATACTGCTGCTTCATCTCGAGTGTGTTCCGAATGTTTTTAGATTGCTACCCTACCACGGCTCAAAGGAGTCGTGCAAACAGGTAGCAGTTGGGTGCAGTCCCGAAGCACTTGGAGGCAGTGGCGGTTAGATAGGATTTGTCTCTCCCGGTATTGGGAGTTGATATCGCACTGTGTTTGGATACGCAAAGTCCCTGGCCAGGGCAAACGAGATTTACTGGTAGGATTTCCAGTAGCTTCTCAAGGTGTAATGGGCTTCACTCCGACACGACTTATACAGCTTTTAGGGGACTGACGCTTGCCGCCCCCTAAGCCCGATATGCGATAGTCTTAGACGAACAGACCGGACTGTACGGAGATTGTCACATCCGGCTCAGTAGGAGTTCAGATGGGTTTCCTCATCGGCCTTCTTATCGACATCTACCTGGGGACCGTTTCGTATAGCTAGTGCCGCTTGCAGCCTGTGGTTAAACCCACTGCCAGCGTAGTGTCGAGTCTTTAGAGTCCCACACAGAGAGTTTCCCTTCTTCAGGCTAAACGATATAGATGTCGTATAGTTTTACGACAAGGTTCGGACATATACGTGTACTTGTGCACGTATGATGTTCGGACAGATTATACTAGCGGGCTTTAGTTTAAGCCAGATTCTAGTATTGGATTATTGGATTTATACAGTCTCAGTATTTCTCTGTTTTTACGGATGGGAGGGCATTCTCGTAATTAGTCTAGAAGCTTCTAGAAGAAAGGTGAGGTGGAGAGCTTATGTGTAATTTGCTTTAAACGATTTAGTGACTCATGAGATGAATCATCCAAACGAGTTAATGAAGTATTTATTGCTTAATGACTCATGTGATGATTCATTGAATGTATTAAATGAAGCATGGTTGTAATTATCATATATGATTTATTTGATAAATCTTTATGCTTCATATAATATAGAAATGAGTTATATTTCATCTCATTCTCACATACACACACTCTCTCCTCATGCTCTCCTCTTCTTCAGCCTAACCCTAATCCTCTCATGTGTTGAGACCCGAAGAGTTAGCAAGACTAATAGATCCTTAATCCACTTCTGTATCTTCTAGGTCACCTGGATTAGCAATCCTAGCCACTTAGTTACCTCAAGTGGGAGGTTAAAGCTTGGAGGAGGAACTCTCGGGTGGATCTTCTATCACATCGAGGAGGATGACGAGGAGGTGAACAACAAGAACAAGAAGGACTAGTATCTTGAGGTATAATCATCTATCATAGTAGTTTAGCACTTTTAGATAGTTTGTTAGTTTGGGTTTAGCAAAGGTCCGTAAAGTCAGTCGATATTAACTTGAACAAAATGATTGTTTTACCTATTCCGCCTCCCCGCATCATGTGGGATGTCTAACGTCGACTTACAGTAGTATCAGAACCTAGCTAAACCATAACTAACATGTTGACAAAGTATTTAGAAATTCGATCGCAAAACGAATCCGAAAAAATGACATTTTCACATAGTTTCTGCCGATTTTAAAACGGGGTCTAAAAGTTTTTCAGGGACCCTTAAATATATAAGCAGGGTTTTATAAGAATTGTGAAGAAATTTGGGATCATGACTCGACCAAACCACTGCGGAACCGCGGCCGATGCAAGCGATCCGCCGCGGATCCACGGCCGAGTTGACACCGAGTCAACCCAAACTTGCTCAGTTATTCTTCTGTGTTGATGTTGTATTTTTTCTGGGATGTTTTGTTTTTGCTCAGGTTTTATGTGCACAGAGAATTGTTTGGAGTGGATTCATAAGTATTGCTTGATCAAAATTCTAAGATGTTTGGCTAACTGGATTATATCTGTGTTGTGTTTAATGTGTTCGTAAACCTTCCCTAACTGCTAGTATGTCGGTTAGCAGGGGGTTGCACATTTCTGTAATGGTTTTTACTGGTTTGTGAATATGAACTTGTTGGATTATCGTGAATGGATAGCCGGGGATGTGAGACGAGTGTTTCTGTCATTCAAATGTAAATTGTAATTTGTTGTAATATTCTTTTGCGGGGCACATCTGGGTTGAGATTGTAGCCACCGTTGTATTATTTCATTTACTGTTTTCTTCTCCTAGGATAGACCCAAGATGGGGTGCACAAACTACCGGGTACTTTGAAGTGTTTAGTGGCCTACTCATGTCATTGAGGGAGACCGCTTCACTTCGGGTACTTGGCGGGTAGTTTGCCGTACCCGTAGGGGTCTACGGTGGGGGTTTGGCTATTCATCGCGACTGTGTAATCCGTCTTTCATTGCAGGCTCCAAAGAAATGCGGATTACTTGTATATCCATTATGTTCATCTGTGATCTAGAATGCCTATTATTGTTTCTGACGAATGTACAACATATATATATATGATATCTAGTAGGCGTCATGTATGTTTTGCACCCACGCTAGCCCAGCCCCTGCTCTGTCGTTAGTTAAGTAACCTAACGGGTGAATGACGGGGCCCAGTGGCGAATGCGGATGGCATAAGAGGACGTTGTATTTTCTTTGTTTTCTGCAATGATAGGTTAATTGATGGGACACATTATATTAATTCAAAGAAAATAAACCAAAGTTGAATCGTTGGAACAGTTTAAAAGAAACCACTCGGTTATTTTAAAACAAAAGATTTTTTTAATTGCGGAGCTTAAACCACTCCTTTTAAAAAGCTATCAGGTTCCTTCGATCATATCAAGTTCACTACATTCACGGTTTCGCCAAAACCACGTAGCCCTCCGTCATTTCATTTGGGTATTCAGTAGTATTTAAGTTATGTATTTTGACCAACGCCAAGGCATAGTGTTTGGTAGCTGCTGGGTATTCATTTGTTGCATAGATAGATGAGTTAGTTTGGGACAGCCGTACAACCATTTGGCCAACGTCAAGGGTATGTACGGATGGATTCAAATTATTAAGATAATGATGGGTAGAACTTGACATATGACTTATGACATTTTGACCAACGCCAAGGTCATAAAAGCATGGGGCAGAAATCCATATCAGGAGTTTCTAAAGAAACTGAAACTTGCTAAGAGATTGCATACCATTTGGAGTGTGATAATTTTTGTAGGATTCCTTCAGCTTTATCACACGATGATATTTGGATCCCGATCCTACTGTGAGTATATGCTACTCATCAGGAGATTCTTTCACTTAAACGATCAATGCTATAAACCAAGTAGGTGTTGAGAAAGGTGTCAGCGGGGCTATGCCCCCAGAGAAAAAGAGGTTATTTAATTAAGGAACTTCGCGAAAGCGTCGTAAAACCTCTCTCGAAGTACCGACACCGGCCTAGCTGAACAGTTAAGCAAGTATTGTACGGTAAGAATAGTCCTGACTAGTTCTTCCTTTTTGGTTTGAGGAGGGATTCGAGAAACAGTGGGAGCCATCCAGTTTAGATAAACTAAAAACCACTCTAAACTTGCAAGAGCATCATGCTAAAGTGTTCCCTCTCTCTCTCATTGCAGCAACCCAGAACATGACAGGCCTTAAGTTATTATTAGATAAAAATATTTTGACAGGGCCAAACTATAAAGATTGGTTCCGGAATGTTAAGATGGTTATTACCTATGATAAATTGGGGTATGCCCTTACTACAAAGGCCCCTGCCGTCCCAGGTCCTGAATCCAGTGTCGCGGATAAGGAAATCCGCAAGACCTGGGAGTTAGACTGCGCGAAGGCCAAGTGCATCATGCTTCCCTCTATGAATAATGAACATCAGAGGAGGCACGAGAATATGGATCTAGAATCCATATTTCTCCACACCAAGGAACTGTATGGAGAGAAATCTCATATAGCTAGATACGAGACCTCGAAGAACTTGTTTCAGTCGAGGATAGCCGTCGGATCATCTTTAGGGGAACATGTCCTTAAGATGATTGGCTATATTGAAGAGCTCACAGACCTCGGGACAACATTAGAGAACGAGCTGTATACAGACTTGATTCTCCAGTCCCTTCCTTCCACCTACGTCCAGTTTATCTTGAATTTCAACATTCAAGTTAAAGAAGTTGAACTTTCAGAACTTCTTAACATGTTGAGGAGTGCAGAGGGCACCTTGCAAAAGGCAAGGGAAACACCCACTATGTTTGTTCGTGGTGCTTCCTCTTCCAGGTCTAAGGAAGGAAGAAGAAGGCCGCTACCAAACCGAGAGGTGGTGTTGGTAAGGTGAGAGTCAAGGGAAAAGCAAATGTTGTGGTGCCAGTAGTGGCGAAGGACGAGTGCTTCCACTGTCGTAGGAAAGGCCATTGGAAGAAAGATTGCAAAGCTTGGATTGCCAAGAACCAGGACCCGATGCATGTTGTGGCTTCGGTTTCAGGTGTGTTTGTAATTGAAAATTGTTTGTCAATCAACTCTACTTCCAGGTTGCTAACGGAGCTAGCGTGAATGCTGTGTCCGTAGGGGATTATCACCTTGGATTGACGAGTGGACATATTTTGGTTTTGCGCAACTGTTTTTATGTACCTAGTTTAACGTGTAATATCATATCAGTATCGTTGTTATCAAAAGAAGGTTATGATTTCACCTTTGTAAGCGATGTTGTTAACATCCACCTTAATCATGGTTTAATTGGGTCCGGTACACTAGATAACGGTATATACGTGTTAAACCAATTACAGATTTTCAATGTCCAGAACACACTAAAAAGAAAGTCTCCAGAAATAAATCAGGCTTTCATATGGCATTGTAGACTGGGTCACATCAATGAGAAAAGATTAACTAAGTTATATAGAGAAGGATATTTTGATCCGTTCGAATATCAATCTTATGCCACTTGTCTATCACGTCTCAAAGGAAAGATGACAAAGACTCCATTCACTGGACATGGAGTAAGAGCGAGCGAGCTCTTAGGACTCATATACAGCGTTGTATGTGGTCCAATGTCTATACATGCAAGAGGCGGTTTTTCATATTTCATTACTTTTACGGACGATTTCTCTAGGTATGGATTCATTTTCTTGATGAAATATAAATCCGAGGCCTTTGAGAAATTCCGAGAATATAAGAATGAAGTAGAAAACCAAACCGGCAAAAGTATCAAGACACTAAGATCTGATCGAGGTGGTGAATACTTAAGTGCCGAGTTTCTGGGTTACCTAAAAGAGAAAGGAATTCTCTCTCAGCTTACTCCTCCATACACTCCACAACATAATCGTGTATCGGAAAGACGGAACCGAACCCTATTGGATATGGTATGTTTCATGATGAGTAATGCCGAGTTACCGCGATCTTTCTGGAGTTATGCACTAGAATCAGCTGCATATTTTTTGAACAGAGTTCCTACCAAGACTGTGCCTACCACACCATATCAGATGTGGAGTGGGAAGAAACCCTATCTTCAGTATCTGAAGATATGGGGATGTCCAGCTTTTGTTAAAAAGCAGCATGCTGACAAACTCGAGGCACGTTCAGTACAGTGTGAGTTTGTGGGATATCCAAAGAACTCCAAGGGGTATTTTTTCTATTACGCAGAGGAACAAAAGGTTTTTGTTTCTCGTAATGCCCATTTTCTAGAACAGCAGTTTTTAGAAAAGGAAAAGTGGGAACGCAATAGAACTGGAAGAAATTCCAGAACCATAAAATACTACTGAAAGTTTGGTAGAGCCAGAAGTTCCAGAAGAACAGAACATTCCCGCACCCCTCTGTAGGAGTAGTAGGCTGTCTCATCCGCTTGAGAGATACTACGGTTTTCTCATAGACGGGGATAGAGAGGATTGCGTCATTGATAATGATGAACCTACTTGCTTCCAGCAGGCCATCCAGAGCGGCGACTCGGTACGATGGCTGGATGCAATGCGGACCGAGATGGAGTCCATGTACACCAACAAAGTATGGACTTTGGACTTTGCTCCAGATGGGGTAAAACCCATAGGATGCAAGTGGATCTTCAGGAAGAAGATTGGTGTAAATGGACAGGTGGAAACCTATAAGGCTAGACTTGTTGCAAAGGGTTTTCGTCAAAGACCTGGTTTGGACTATGACGAAAATTTTTCTCCAGTGGCTATGCTCAAATCTATTCGGATCCTTCTTGCCATTGCCGCCTTTCATGATTATGAGATCTTGCAGATGGAAGTAAAGACGGCTTTTCTAAATGGTAATTTAGAAGAGTGTGTCTATATGGATCAGCCAGAAGGTTTCAATCAGAGTGGGAACAGTGGGAAAGTGTGCAAGTTGCTTAAGTCCATTTATGGACTAAAACAGGCTTCGCGGAGTTGGAACATCTGTTTTGATGAAACGGTCAAAGAATATGACTTTATCAAAAATCCAGATGAACCATGTATATATAGTAAAATTGTAGCACGAACTGTCGTATTCCTCATCTTGTACGTGGATGACATTCTATTGATAGGAAATGACATTCCTATACTACAATCTATCAAAGGATTCTTTTCACACAAGTTCTCCATGAAAGACTTGGGGTGATGCTTCTTACATTCTGGGGATCTAGATCTATCGTAATATATCTAAAAGGATGTTGGGACTTTCGCAGTACAGGTATATCAACACTATACTGAAAAGATTCAGCATAGAAGATTCTAAGCGCGGTAATTTACCGGCTTGTCACGGAATCACCCTATCTAAAGAGATGTCTCCTAAGACTGATTTGGAAAGGGATCGCATGTCAGTTATACCCTACGCTTCTGCGGTAGGCTCTATAATGTATGTGATGTTGTGTACCAGACCAGATGTAGCTTACGCACTGAGCGTGGTGAGCCGGTATCAGTCAGACCCAGGGGAGAAGCACTGAATACCAGTAAGGAACATTCTCAAGTACATGAGAAGGACTAAGGATATGTTCTTGGTTTACGGCAGAAAAGACATCCAAATCGAGGATTTTGCTGACTCTAGCTTCCAGAGTGACAAGGATGACTCCAAGTCCATGTCAGGTTATGTCTTTACCCTCAATGGTGGGGCGGTGTGCTGGAAGAGTTCCAAGCAGGACACCGTTGCTGACTTGACGATGGAAGCGGAGTATATAGCTGTTTGCGATGCCGCAAAAGAAGCAGTCTCGATGAAGAAGTTCCTAACAGAACTTCAGGTGGTTCCTACCATTGTTAATCCAATACCGCTGTATTGTGACAACAACGGCGCTATAGCTTTAGCAAAGGAACCCAGGTCCCATCAGAAGTCCAGACACATCTTAAGGCGGTATCACCTGATCAAGGAGATCATAGATCGCCAGGAGATCGAGGTCCAGAGAGTTGCTACAGAGGAGAACACTGCAGATCCATTCACAAAGTCCTTACCTCAGACACAGTTCGAGAGTCTATTCGAGACGATAGGTCTTCGATATGCCAGTATATGGCCCTAGTGCAAGTGGGAGATTGTTAGTGTATATGCCCTAGGGGCCATTATTGTATCATATTAGCTTGTATATTACTTAATGGAAGCTTGGGATATTCACAGTTGTATTAATAGTCTTGCTCAATATAGTAGTATGCTACTTGGTTTAAATCTATCTTAATATGTGTATATGTTTCTTTTAGCATATCGCGAATACATATTGATAGAGCCCTTAGAATCTTGCGTGACTACCAGCGTTGTGATGGCAGTCACACTAGTGGGAGCTGGGTAGTCTACAAGCACATCCTTTTTCAGGTCCCTAGTCGTAGGATTATCGAGACATGGCAACGATACTCCAGAGTAGGCTAGTGTATACGCTTCTCATCCTAGCAAGGGTGATGGTCTGTTCCACAGCCATTAGTACGTTGTACTGGAGATGGTATGTAGGTGCTCGTTGGGTTACGGGTACACCGGACAGGACTCGCAGGGAACTGTTTGTTGGTATTATACCCATCGTCAGTTAACAGTTCCCAGGTGACATGAGTAGAATATAGTCCGTTGACTTGATATTGCTGCTTCGTCTCGAGTGCGTTCCCACTGTTCTTAGATTGCTACCCTACCACGGCTCAAAGGAGTCGTGCAAACAGGTAGCGGTTGGGTGCAGTCCCGAAGCATTTGGAGACAGTGGCGGTTAGATAGGATTCGTCTCTCCCGGTATTGGGAGATGATATCGCACTGTGTTTGGAGAGCCATTACGCAAAGTTCCTTAACAGGGCAAACGAGATTTACTGGTAGGATTTCCAGTAGCTTCTCAAGGTGTAATGGGCTTCACTCCGACACGACTTATACAGCTTTTAGGGGACTGACGCTTGCCGTCCCCTAGGCCCAATATGCGATAGTCTTAGACTAACAGACCGGACTGTACGGAGATTGCCACATCAGGCTCAGTAGGAGTTCGGATGGGTTTCCTCATCGGCCTTCTTATCGACATCTACCTGGGGACCATTACGTACAGCTAGTGCCGCTTGTGGCCTGTAGTTAAACCCACTGCCAGCGTAGTGTCGAGTCTTTAGAGTCCCACACAGAGAGTTTCCCTGCTTCAGGAGAAACGATATAGAGGTCGTATGGTTTTATGACAAGGTTCGGACATAAATGTGTACTTGAGTACGTATGTTGTTTGGACAGATTATACTAGCGGCCTTTAATTTAAGCCAGATTCTAGTATTTGATTATTGGATTTATACAGTCTCAGTATTTCTGTGTTTTTACGGATAGGAGGGGCATTCTCGTAATTATTCGAGAAGCTTCTAGAAGAAAGATGAGGTGGAGAGCTTATGTGTAATTTGCATTAAATGATTTAGTGACTCATGAGATGAATCGTCCAATTGAGTGAATGAAGCATTTATTGCTTAATGACTCATGTGATGATTCATTGAATGTATTAAATGAAGCATGGTTGTAATTATCATATATGATTTATTTGATAAATCTTTATGCTTCATATAATATAGAAAATGAGTTATATTTCATCTCATTCTCACATACACACTCTCTCTCCTCAAGCTCTCCTCTTCTTCAACCTAACCATAATCCTCTTGTGTTGAGATCCTAAGGGTTAGAAAGACTAATAGATCCTTAATCCACTTCTATATCTTCTAGGTCACTTGGATTAGCAATCCTAGCCACTTAGTGACCTCAAGTGAGAGGTTAAAGCTTGGAGGAGGAACTCTCGGGTGGATCTTCTATCACATCGAGGAAGCCGACAAGGAGGTGAAGAAGAAGGACTAGTATCTTGAGGTATAATAATCTATCATAGTAGTTTAGCACTTCTAGATAGTTTGTTAGTTAGGGTTTAGCAAAGATCCGTAAAGTTAGTCAATGTTAACTTGAACAAAATGATTGTTTTACCTATTCCGCCTTCCCGCATCATGTGGGGTGTCTAACATCGACTTACATTATAATTAGCCATGGTTTTGTCTCTACAATGGTTAGTATATGATACTAACTCACCCATGGTTTCCATTCATCACTTGATTTATTCTTGAGTTGTTTTCTTCATCTCCTTCCTCTAGCTCTCTAGCTTCATGGAAAATGGTGAAAATGAGTGAGAAAAATAAATCTAATGTGAGCCAATTTCCTACTTCATCATCCTCTACTAATTGCCATTTAGTTTAGGGTGTTCTCTTCACAAAGTTCATCACCTAGTGAAGAGGTAACTTGGGTTTGAGTCTCCTCGATATAGATCATCTTCAGCCTCGAAGAATTCGAGCAAGGTTGTTCATTTCTCCAAGGGAACCCATACTAGAGTTCGGGAGATCTCCAATTGCAGCGAAGGGGCTTCTACACGGAGATTTAGAAGTGAAGGACCGGTCTACAAAGTTTGTATTCCTTGTTCCCTACTTGTAATGTTTGATTACAAGCTTTATATTGTCTATTCACTCTAGCTAGATCCTAGGTTCGGGTTCATTAGCACTCTAGAAATTCTTGAAATTGGCATGGTAGTTGCTGTGAAAACCCAATAGGGTGCTAAGGAATCCCAACAAGGAGGAGCCACTTCATTATTTGTATTATCCATTTTCTAAATGGATTACTGAGGTGGAAATGGAGGAGACTTTGATGGCATGGTGAAGCATGGCTATTGTGTTTATTATATTCATCTTGACTCACTATTGAAGCATGGGAGGTATTTTATATTGTGTTTTATTCCATGACTCAATGAGTGAGTGTATGATATATTAGCCATTGTCCATACTTAGCTAACTTGATGGTTATTCATTTTCACTCTCTCATTCTCTCTTTTGGTTTCTCCATCTCCTTCTACGTCAAGACTAAACCCTAATCCTTCATATGTGTTGTGAGCCATAGGGTTTAGTGAGACACTACAATCCATTAGCACTATCTACATCTCCTAGGCTAGTTGGATTAGCGAACCATCTACCTTAGTTACCTCGATTAAAGGTTGGAGCTTACAGCACATTCTCTCACTGTGGATCATCTTTGACGCAAGGAGGCTGATGGAGATTTCGTCATCCGATCACCAAGGAGCTATAGAGAGGAGCACTAGAAGACCCAAAGGACCGTATCTTGGAGGTATAACATTCTACCATAGTAAATAAACCTCCATAGTTAGTTGTTAGTTAAGGTTATTGAATAGATCCTGAAGTTTAGCCGGTGTTGCGTAGTCAAATATTAATCGTTTTTGAAAATTCCGCCTCCCCGTGGACCGCGGGGTGCGCGACATCGTCTTACAGTATAGTATACTATTTGAGTGGTCTTTATCTGAACATGTGTATTTGTTTTTCTTGGTAATTTATATTGCTTATACATATTGATAAAGACTCATTACAGTATTATACTATTATGGTTTGTCTTTATCTTAACATGTGTATATGTATTACTCGATATCACATATGTGTATATGCTTGACTACCAGCGTTATAATGGTGATCATACTTGTGAGGGCTGGATAGTCCAGAAGCACATCCTTAAATGTCCCAAGCCACAGGAGTATACAGACCGGGTATCGATATTCCAGAGTAGACCTGTGTATACGTTTCTAGACCCCAACGAAGGGCGGTGGTTGATCCCTCAGCCATTCGTGTGATCACCTAAGATTGTATACAGGTGCTCACTGGGGGTGAGTACACTGGACGGACTTGCCGAGAGCCTCTATATGGTATTATACCTATAGTTAGATAGCGATTCTCAGATGACATTAGTACAGGTTAGTCTTTAGACCTGAGATCGTCATTTGTCTCATGTGAGTTCCCATTGTACTTAGATCACTACCCTACCGCGGCTCTACTGAGTCGTGCAAACATGTTTTGGTTGGGTACAGTCTCGAGCCATGTCATGACCCGAAAATATTAGCTCGTGATTGGCACTTGAATCACTCCACGTTTAAAGGCGTAACATAAATCAAGTAAGCCGAAACCCAGAAATCTAAACCATTTTAAGAAATAAAGAAGTGAAGTTTTGAAATAAAGGTATGGTGAAAATCATAAGTTTTCTTAAATACATAAATGATAGAATATGAAAATGCAAGTAAATTTTTCTAGTTGAAAGCATGTTTCGTCTTTTTAAAAATTTGGGCAGCTCCTCCTTTGTATATTTTGATCCAAAACAACAAATACATGAGATAAAATAAAGGCATCCCCAAGAAGGAGCTAGCTCTTCGCCAAACTGCGGATCACAACCACGCAAGACAGAATAAATGTATACGACGCCCAACGGCGAAGATCAACACAAAAGAATAAAGAAAATCAAGACATTAACCCACCAAGCGAACATATAACCTATCGCTAAAAGTCTCGCAACTACAAGTCTTGCTAAGTCCAACTACATATACAAATACTAGTTTTGATTGATGGAGTTTACTAGATACAACAAGAAATATAAATACAAGAGTGGGCACGATACAAGTGTTCCACCTACTAAAGCAAATCACCCAAAAGCAGCTGTGTGCCAACGATGCCGCTACTGATCCATGCGGTCAACCTGCAAGAACTGTGGCAAAACGGGGGTGAGTTGCCAATTCGTGAGTAGAAAAATATCAACAGGTAGAAATCGAATAAACAACGACTCTTAGGTCAACTGTATCATGAAGGTAATATTATGATATCTTGGGTGGCCATATCTACATCTGTGCCCATAATGTAATCAATGTCTATGTGCATGCGGATATCATCCAACCATAAAATCAATGCCAGTATGCATGTGGATCTCATCCAGGTGTCAACCCATGACATAACAACATCATGCATGTAAACATCATAAAAGCATATGCATGAAGGTATGAGGATATAAATCAACATGTGTCCCTCACGACACATTAAAATCATGGAACCTGAGTGTCGACACTCGAAACATCATGAAACCTGTGTCCAGCATCGACACGTAAATCCTCATATCTCGGGCTCCGTCAGTCCGGATCGGCTCTCGGGCTTCGTCTACGGGATCGGCCCGCGGGCTCCGGCAGAACGGGCCGGCCCCTATCCATCTCTCGACTCCGGTCGGTATCCTCCGGATAACCGCCAGGTCCAACCAATCACCGGTAGGTAGTAGTCCCTCAGCCAGGCTCATCGTCATCCCCACGAAATCTCTCTCTCTCGCCCGAGGTACCATACTGGGTCCACCATAAACCCGCAAACGGATCATCCGCCTCCTCGAATCGGGTTTCATATATCACACGTCTCAGAATCGAGAAAAACGCATGGTGGACGCACTGAAATATCATATCAAGAGAAATCGGGTTTTTAAAACAATACGTACTTTCTTTTGAAATAACCACGGTTCTCAAATCCAGAATCTCATGAAAACATCATATCTCAATGCGTATAATCGTAAAGCATGATGTATGCGACATATAACAGAATGTAAGCATTTCCGTATATCATGCAACAATGAACAGTAATATGCACACGTCGAGGGAAAACCGCTCTTTTAATGAATCCAGTTTTAAAATATATCCTGTGGTTCCCAAATTCTCCAAAGGAAAATGCAACATCGTATAAAGGTTCATATGTAACTATAGCAAGTAAATTATGCAAGGAGTCATATCATGATGCAGCAATTCTACTGTGTAGTGACATGGCAATTATCGATGATGAAGTGTGTGAGCTGGCCAATCTGTGTAAGTGTAACATACGCATCATCGATAATGGTGTAGGTGTACTAGCACGGATATATGAAATGCAATGATAGTGACATGAACGTAGCATAAAGTAAATCGTATGCGAATGCTGACAGGTATACGTATCTAACAAGACCGAGTCGGTGAATCTATCAATCGGTATCCAGCCTCACAACATCACGTATGGTATAATCCATCGTACGGCATCCTCTAGTCAAGGGTATGGATCACTCAGCATAAAACTCATCACGTACGGTAAATCATTGTACGGCGGCATTAAACCATTAAGGATCCTATCAACCTATACGACAATGAGGGTACGGTTCCCCTCCGAAAACCGGGAAAGACTGACATCTTGCCTGAATCTGGGGGCAAATGCTAATTGGTGCTATCCGTCCACCTCTCCGAAGATGCCAAGTTCATTTATGACACCGTGTATCGAAGGTTTAAACGGATGCGGCCGATGTAGCAGACTTCGTCAGATTCCCCCTCGCTCGAGGGGTTTTTGATTGTGGGGATGCTCTTCCCTACAGGCGCATGCCCCTGCAGTTAATTACGTTACCGCGTTGCGGTAACAACTTTCTCATTCTCCAGATGGTCACTTCGTGTTGTGGGTGTTTGTTTTGTTTTTGGTTGCCATTGGATCGTATACAGAGACTAATTTATGTCGTCACCCGTAGGGCGTGGATTAGTCCAAATCCGTATATTCTTAGATTTGGGTTTGGGGGTTGGTTTAAGGATACGTTAGTCTTATTTGAGACTAAGATCAACTTAAACGTTTGTTAAGGATATGTTAGTCTCATTTCAGACTAAGATCAACTTAACAGGATCGTTTAGATCCAACAAGAGAGCATTTGGACTCAATTGTTTAGTTTAGGGACATTGCGGTCGATGACCAGTTTAAGGACATGGTGGTCCAATACCAGTTTAAGGACATAGTGGTCCAGGTTAAGGACATCATAGTCTGTGAGTTTAAAGACCTCACAGTCAAGGTTAAGGACATCATAGTCCGTGAGTTTAAAGACCTCACAGTCAAGGTTAAGGACATCGTAGTCCGTGAGTTTAAAGACCTCACAGTCAAGGTTAAGGACATCATAGTCCGTGAGTTTAAAGACCTCACAGTCAAGGTTAAGGACATCATAGTCCGTGAAACGTGTGGTTGTCGGAACCCGTCACCTCTTTGAAGACGTTGAAGGATTACAACGACAAATATCAAAGGAGTGAAGAGATGTACCCTCGAACCAAGGTGGATTAAATGATCTGTAGCCCAGTTTGGAACAAAGACCAATTAATTATATTATGAGCACATTGGCTCAGTTAGGTCTGGATTGAGGACTTATGGCCAATTTGGGCTAAGTCCAATTAAGTTTGACATATTGGCCCTTTGTTAGACCAGTAGTCTATTTGTCTGGTCTCAGGCCCACATTATTTAGCAATGCTAAACAAAAGTTTGAGGGCTCTGATAACATTTTTATCTATGATTGAGCAGTAGACATTAGAGCTCCGATTTTTACTCCATTTTGAATGGGAGGCTTTGCCTCTGGAAGATTAACCCATTTGGTTAAAACTAGTGTTAAACACTAGATAGCAACAGTGTTAAAGCTCTCAAGTTAGTGTTAAACACTCGAAGGTAACAGTGTTAAACACTGGGAATATAGTCCCCAAATTATTGTTACACACTAGAAAACACCAGTGTTAAACACTGGGTATAAGTTCTCGAATTAGTGTTAAACACTAAAGGAAAAGGGGTCACGTGTGGACACGTGAGGGCGCCGAAAGGTAGGACCAAATTCCTTTTCTTTGTTCTGCAATTAAGTGTTAAACACTTTTACTTTTATTTTTATTTTGAGCATCACGTGTTGGCACGTGATGGAGATTTATACACTGATTATTAAAGCACTTGCTAAGGGGTCACGTGGAAGCACGTGAGGCCGCCCAAAGCTTCTATTCCCTTTGCTTTTTCTTTCTGTGTCACGTGGGAGCACGTGAGGCATTGCCTCAAAGCTTCCCGCTTCTCATTTCTGGGGATCTCTTCAGGGGTCACGTGGGGACACGCGACCTCAGTCTTTTTCATGCACAGAGATCTTTTTAGTCTTTTTATTTTATTTTGAGAATTAAATTCTCAGTAGGGTTAAACCTTAATCATAACTTTGGAGGAATTAAATTCCTGTTGTGAAAGAATTAAATTCTTGTGTAGGGTTAAACCCTAATTTCTTTTAGAGGAATTGAATTCCCATAAATGTAAAAGAATTAAATTCTTGTATAGGGTGAAACCCTGATTCTGTCCATCTTGAAGGAAATAAATTCCTGTAACTTTGGGAGAATTAAATTCTCATATAGGGTTAAACCCTAACTTCATATCTTTGAGGAATTAAATTCCTGTGAGTTTGGAAGAATTAAATTCTCTAAACTCAATTCCCCCTCTAAGTTTAGGATCTGCATGGCAGGATCTCGACCCGATGAGAATTAAATTCTCAACTTATGGGGAGATGTGCTCTGTGCAGATCTTCAACCAGAAGAAGAACTAAGTTCTATTTTGTAGAAGAGTTAAACTCTTAGATGGAGAATTAAATTCTCTTTATTGAAGTTTTGATCCCCTTTCTTTTCTTACCTAGAGTTTTTCTTTTGTAGAGAACTAAATTCTCCTCTCTTTTCTCACTGAAATTTCAAGATTCCAAAAACTCTCCTTTAAAACTCTCCTCTGGCTCTTATTTATAGGAAAAGGAAAAGAATCAATTTGTTTAGCAAATTCTTCATTGAAAGATTTGATTGTTTTCATAATTAATATGAGCCTTTAGATTATTAAGTGAATTTTATTCACCGTTGGATTTTCAATCCAATGATATTCTGTTTGTTATTTCTGGTGAGATTTAGGGAAATCTTTCCTTGTCTAAGATTTTTTCATAAACTGGTGATTTTTAATCACCCTTGGATCTTTAATCCAACGGTCCCCATAATCCTTTTCCATTTGGAAAGATTTAGGAGCTTTTAGAATTTAATTCTATTAACTGTAAGGCTTTCGAAGACAGTCACGTGCTGACACGTGACCCTTGGTCACGTGTGAGCACGCGACCCCCAATTGAGTCCTTTAACAGCCGCTTGTTTATGTTGTTGTTTTAACCATCACGTGTTAACACATGACCATTGGTCACGTGTGGGCACGTGATACCTCGTTGAGGTATTTTTTCCTGACTTTTAGAATTAAATTAAATTCTTTTAAGCTGTAAGGCTTTCAAAGCCTGGCACATGCTGGCACGCGACCCTTGGTCACGTGTGAGCACGCGACCCTCAATTGAGTTATTTTTCAGCAGTTTGTTTATGTTGTTGTTTTAACCATCACGTGTCAACACGTGACCATTGCTCACGTGTGAGCACGTGACACCTCGTTGAGGTATTTTTTCTGACTTTTAGAATTAAATTCTTTTAAGCTGTAAGGCTTTCAAAGCCTGTCACGTGCCGGCACGTAACCATTTGTCACATGTGAGCACGTGACCCTCAATTGAGTTATTTTTCAGCAGTTTGTTTTCGCTTCTGTTTGATGAAGTTTTAATCATCACGTGTCATCACGTGACCATTGGTCACGTGTGAACACGTGACACCTTATTGAGGTAATTCCTGATTTTTTTAATCAGGAAACAAATGCCCCCACAGCGTTGCTCTCACGTGTCTGCACGTGAGGGCAACGCTGTCACTTTTATGACCGTTGGATTCATCTAGGGAATCGAGGAGATGAAGCGTTTCCATCACATCCTATAAATGCAGGGGTCTCTTCAGAAGCGCCTCCACTCTTTCATCTTCTTCCTTGCAATTTTTTCTTTTGAGAATTTAATTCTCGTTCTCAGAGCTTAGTTCTCTGTTCCAAAATCTTCAGAGTTTAACTCTGTTTAATAAAGACCCTCTCTTCAAGTAATGATCTTTGAACGATCGAAGAACTTTCTCAGAAACCTTCATTGGATTTTAAATCCAGACTAGGGGCTTTCCCTTTAATCAAGAACCCATCTTTTTGAAACTCTCTAAAAAAACAGAGAATCATTTAATCTTCAAATCATAGATCTCTTAAGGTTTTTCTGATCTTCACGGGGCTAATGGTGGCAGTTGTGTTTTGCATGGAATTTAATTCCATCGCACAAATATTTCTGGGAATTTAATTCCCCCCTTTTTTAACAAGGAATTTAATTCCCATGAAGAACTCAGTTCTTCCCAGAGAGCTTCTTGGGGTTTTCTTGCCCTGAGTTGTCTCCTTCACATCCGAGAAGAAGAAGTTTGCAATGTCTCTTCCTGGGAATTTAATTCCCTTGATTCTGTTTGATTTGTCACAGAGTCCAAAATGGATTTCTTTTTAGGGGAATGTGTAGGGTCATTTGAAATCCAATGCTTATTTAATGAGAATCTTCATTTTTTCTCATTATAATTGCTTTGTTTCATCATTAGCCAGCCACCATCTTGATTTTGTGGGACCCATGTGTTTTGTAACCAGTGGTCCCATAAAATAAATCTTCTATCACTGTTTTTTTTCTTGTATATATATCTATAATCATTGTTGGCTTCGCTTTAACCGTTTCCCCTTATTTTATTACAGGTGCAATGACGTCTGTTCCGTATTTCCCTTTCACCCGCTCGGAAGCCGCTTTTCCCCAATCACCATTTGACGAGGAGGTGATGGCAATGATCAGGGCTCACGACCCGAATCGCACCAATCTACTTCTGTGGGGGACCTGGTACAGTCATATCATTCGGGGTCGCCGGAGTTTTCTTTGCGAAATACCGACGGAGCCTACCTTTCCGTTCTTGCCGATGGATCCTCCAGGGACTGTCTTCGCTTTGGAGATGCCGAATTGGACCCCGATGGGACGGCTCGAGCCTTCGACGATCGGTATCCCGAACCATCCGATACCGGCCATAGATATTCTGGGACGCCGTATCTGTTAGGTCCACGTTACCTCTCCCGGTACTTTCGGGGTTGCGGAAACGGTAAAACAATTTTTTTTCTGAACTTTGTAACATGGACCGTAAAAGCCGGATCTTTGCTAAACAATACACTAGCTACCTAACTTGAGATGTATCTACTCGGTTAGGAGTTATACCGCAACTTGAACTCCTTCTCTTCTTGTTGTTGTTCTTCTTTGTTGTTCTTCTCTTCTTGTTGTTCTTCTCTTTTCTTGCTCAATGGTTGATCCGGACTTCGGTCACCTCCGCGGCCTCCTTGAGTCGAAGACGATCCACCCGAGAGATGTACACCGAGCTCCACCTCAAGCCGAGATAACTAGGGCAAGGAGATTGCTAATCTAGAAGCCCTAGGATGTGTAGAGAAGATGTATGGATGTGTTTGTCAAGTGAAATCCTTTTTCTCTCAACACATGAGATCAAAGGAGAAATCAAGAGGAGGAAGAAGGAGGAGTTTTTCTAGCAACCATGGAGCTTCTCATTTCAAGAGAGAGAATGAGAATGAGCAAATGAAAATCTTAACCAAGAGAAAAACTAACCATGGTTGCAATAATGCACAAACAATATGATTACTAATCCCATCAAGATAAAGGTGATGGCTACAAATGACATGACCATTATCATAACAAAAGAAAAAGAAAACCAAAGAATACTTTAGATCTTCTAAGAAGATCCAAGTCAACTTTGGTCAAATGGTCAACAAAGTCAAGATGGACAAATGGTCAATGTAATTAGCCATAACAAAATTATCAATGAAAGGATTAGTAAATAATGTCCCCGGCTCATAATGGTTTTGACCAAACAAACTGTCGAAACCGTAATGAGTCCGCCTCAAAATGGTTTTGACCGAATCAACTGTCAAAACCCTAATGAGCCTGCCACATAGCGGTTTTGGCCGAACCAACTGCCAAAACCCTAATGAGGCACCTCCTCCTTCATCGCTCCGGAAAACTGTGCATACACACCTGCATCCGTATTCCGTAGAATGCGGATGCGCAGAAGACAAAACAAATCCATCCATCCAATACTAGGATCCGGCTTAAACCAAAGCCCACTAGTATTGCCTGCCCGAACACCACACGCACACTAGTGTACGTAAGTGATCGCAGCCCTGCCGTAAAACCATACGGCCTCTACACGTTTCGCTCAGTGCAGGGAAACTCTCTGTGTGGGACTCTAAAGACACGACACTACGCTGGCAGTGGGTTTAACCACAGACCGCAAGCGGCACTAGCTGTACGTAACGGTCCCCAGGTAGATGTCGATAAGAAGGCCGATGAGGTAAACCCATCCGAACTCCTACTGAGTCTGTATGTGACAATCTCCGTGCAGTCCGGTCTGTTCGTCTGATACATCGCATGTCGGGCCTAGGGGGGCGGCAAGCGTCAGACCCCTAATAGCGGTACAAGTCGTGTCGGAGTGAAGCCCAGAACACGCTGAGATAACACTGGAACCTACCAGTACATCTCGCTTGCCCTGGCCAGGGACTACTTGTGTAATGGCTCTCCTAGACACAGCGCGATGTCAACCCCCAATACCGGGAGAGACGAATCCTGTCTAACCGTCACTGCCTCCAAGTGCTTCGGGACTTCTCCTAACTACTACCTGTTTGCACGACTCAGTAGAGCCGTGGTAGGGTAGCAATCAAAGAACAGTGGGAACACACTCGAGGCCAAGTGACAGTGTCAAGTCAGCGGACTAAGCTGTACTCATGTCACCTGGGAACTGATAACTGACGATAGGTATAATACCAACCATCAGTTCCCGACGAGTCCTGTCCAGTGTACTCATAACCTAATGAGCACCCGCATACTATCTCAAGTACGACGTACCGACGGCTGTGGGACAGACCGTTTCCCGTGCTGGGATGAGAAGCGCATACGCTAGTCTACTCCGGAGCATCGATGCCCTATCTCGATACTCCCACGACTAGGGACGTGAATAAAGATGTGCTTGTAGATTACCCAGCCCCCACGAGCGTGATCGCCATCACAACGCCGGTAATCAAGCAAGGATCCAAAGGGCTCTACTAATGCGTATAGGTGATATAATAAATAAACACACAAGTACACATTAAAGCAGAGACAAACCAAGTAGCATACTACTATATTGAGCAAGATTGTCTGTACAACTGTGAATATCCCAAGCTTCCATCAAGTAATATACATACTAGTATGATACAGTAATGGCCTCTAGGGCATATACACTAACAATCTCCCACTTGCACTAAGGCCATGTACTGGCGTATCGAAGACCTATCATCTCGATCAGCCGCTCGAACTGAGTCTGGGGTAAAGCCTTCGTGAATGGGTCCGCAGTGTTGTCCTTTGTGTCCACTCTCCGCACCTCGATCTCCTGTCGATCAATGATCTCCCTGATCAGGTGATACCGCCTTAAGATGTGCCTGGATTTCTGATGGGACCTTGGTTCCTTTGCTAAAGCTATAGCCCCATTGTTATCGCAATACAAAGGTATTGGGTCAACAATGGACGGAACCACCTGAAGTTCACTAATGAACTTCTTTATCCAGACCGCCTCTTTTGCGGCATCGCTTGCAGCAATGTATTCAGCCTCCATCGTCGAGTCTGCGACGGTATCCTGCTTGGAACTCCTCCAACATACCGCCCCTCCGTTGAGGGTAAACACAAAACCCGAGACAGACTTGCTGTCATCTTTGTCACTCTGGAAGCCTGAATCGGTAAAAGACTCGACCCGGAGGTCTCCATTACCGTAAACCAGGAACATCTCCTTAGTCCTTCTCAGGTACTTGAGAATGTTCTTCACTGCTGTCCAGTGGTCCTCCCCTGGGTCTGACTGATACCGGCTTACCGCGCTCAGCGCGTAAGCTACATCTGGTCTTGTACATAGCATCGCATACATTATAGATCCTACCGCCGAAGCGTAGGGTATAGTGCTTATGCGAACCCTCTCCTCGTCAGTCTTAGGAGACATCTTCTTGGAGAGGGTAATTCCGTGCAATGCGGGTATGTTACCGCGCTTGGAACCCTCCATACTAAATCTCTTTAGTACGGTCTCTATGTACTTGGACTGCGAAAGTCCCAATAGTTTCTTGGATCTATCTCTATAGATCTTGATCCCCAGAATGTATGAGGCATCACCCAGGTCCTTCATGGAGAACTTTTGTGACAAAAACAGCTTGACCGATTGTAGCATAGGAATGTCATTTCCTATCAAAAGAATGTCGTCCACGTACAAGACTAGGAATACGACAGTTCGTCCTACAATCTTCTTATATACACAGGGTTCATCTTCGTTCTTGATGAAATCAAATTCCTTGATTGCCTCATCAAAACAGATGTTCCAGCTCCGCGATGCCTGCTTTAATCCATAAATGGATTTAAGCAACTTGCACACCCTTCCGCTGCTCCCACTGTCTTCGAAACCTTCTGGTTGATCCATGTAAACACACTCTTCCAAACAATCGTTTAGGAAAGCCGTCTTAACATCCATCTGCCAGATTTCATAGTCATGGAAGGCAGCAATGGCAAGTAAGATCCGAATGGATTTGAGCATAGCCACCGGAGAAAAAGTCTCGTCATAGTCCAAACCAGGTCTTTGACGAAAACCTTTTGCAACGAGTCTAGCTTTATAGGTTTCCACCTGCCCATCTACACCAAGTTTCCTTTTGTAGATACATTTGCATCCAACGGGTTTTACCCCAGGTGGAGCAATATCCAAGGTCCACACTTTATTGGCGTACATGGACTCCATTTCGGATTGCATTGCTTCCTGCCACTTATCAGAGTCCCTACTGATAATGGCCTGCCTGAAACTGGTAGGGTCATCTTCTTCCAAGATGCAATCCTCTCGATCCCCGTCAATGAGAAAACCGTAGTATCTCTCGGGCGGATGAGAAATCCTACCAGATCTGCGGAGTGGCTGAGGTTCGTCTGGGGTTATTGAATCCTGAGGTTCTGTCAAATTTTCAGTTTCAGTTTGTGGTCGCTGAATTTCTTCCAATTCTACCGTGCTCCCACTAATTTCTTTTGCAAGAAACTCCGTTTCTAAGAAAACGGCATGCTGAGCAAAAAACACCTTCTGTTCCTCGGTGTGGTAGAATAGATATCCATAACCATTCTTTGGATATCCCACAAACTTACATAAAACTGATCGTGCCTCTAGTTTATCCGGTTTATGCGTTTTGACATAAGCCGGACAACCCCATATCTTAGATCTTTTAAGATATGGCCTTTTTCCATTCCATATCTCGAACGGAGTCTTAGGCACTGATTTAGACGGAACATCATTCAATAGGTATGCTGCTGTCAAAAGCGCATGTCCCCAAAATGAAAGAGGCAACTCGGCATTACTCATCATGGAGCGAACCATATCCAGAAGGGTACGATTCCTCCTCTCCGATACACCGTTGTGCTGTGGTGTATAAGGAGGAGTAAGCTGCGAGAGAATACCATTCTCTTTTAAGTAATCTAGGAATTCCGTGCTTAAGTACTCCCCTCCCCTGTCAGACCGGAGGATCTTGATACTTTTGCCTGTCTGGTTCTCTACTTCGTTTCTGAATTCCTTGAATTTCTCAAAAGCTTCAGATTTGTGTTTCATCAGATACACATATCCGAACCTAGAGAGATCGTCAGTGAATGTGATGAAGTACGAGAACCCACCCCTTGCATGTATAGACATCGGACCACATACATCACTATGTACGAGTCCCAAGAGCTCTGTTGCTCTTTCTCCATGTCCGGTGAACGGAGATTTGGTAATCTTCCCTTTGAGACAAGACTGACAAGTTCCATAAGATGAAAACTCGAACGCATTCAAGATTCCATCTTTATGCAACTTACTCAGTCTTTTCTCTCCGATATGAACAAGTCTACAATGCCACAAGTAGGATTCATTCGTATCTGAATTCTTCCTCTTGCATGTGTTTTGTATATTGAGAACTGTATTCTGATTTAGAACGTAGATACCATTACACAGTGTACCCTCTGCAACCAGTACCTTATGAAGGTAAATGTTCATGATATTCTTTTCAAGAACAAAGTTATATCCATCTTTATCGAGTAAAGAATCTGATATGATGTTGCAAACCATGGAGGGTACATAGTAGCAATCGTTCAAAATCATAGTCTTGCCATTTGGCAATACTAGGTGATATTCACCGACGGCTGCCGCATTAACTTGTGCTCCGTTCGCTACTCTGAACGACATATCATCCGGTGCAACTTTCCTACTTTTTCTCAGTCCCTGTAATAAATTACAGATATGAGATCCTGATCCGGTATCTAGTACCCAGGAGGTAGGGCTGACCGTAAAACAGTTCTCAATAACAAGAACACCTGAAGTAGATGCAAAACCATGCTTCTTCTTCAACTGGGTATCCTGGAAATCCATACAATCCCCTTTCCCTTTCTCATACTCATGACTGTTGTCACAAGTTAGAGCTGAACCAACTTTCCCCAGTCCCGAATAAGAATTCGGATCGGTCAAGCGATACATTTTATTATCTTGATTAGGGCGTGAAAAGGTTGCTGCCTTGAGAGAGAGAAAAGAAACACTTAGCGTATGCTCTTGCAAGATTAGATTAGTTTATTAATTTATCTAACCAGGATGTCTCCCACTGTTTTCTCAAATTCTTCTTAAAACCTTTTTTAAAAGAAGAACTAGCCGGATTTTAATTCACGTCACAATACTTGCTTAACCTTTCAGCCAGGCTAGTGTTGGTACTTCGAGGGAGGTTTTCCAACGCTTTCGCGAAGTTCCTTAATTAAAGAACCTCTTTTCCCTGGGGGCGTAACCCCGCTAACACCTTTCTAGACACCTACTAGGTTTATAGCATTGATCGTTAAGTGAAATAATCTCCCGAGAGTAATCCAACTCATCAGTGGGATCGGGATCCAACTGTCATTGTGTGATAACTTAGATGGAATCCACTCTAGTCACCACACTCCAGAAGGTATGCTAAATCTGCAAGTTTCAGTTCTTTTGAAACTCCCGATGTGGTTTTTGCCCCTAACGGTTCATGACCTTGACTAGGTCAACAAGCCACAAACTGTTAGACAAGTTCTACCCGTCATAATCCTGATTGCATTAGACCCACCCGTACGTACCCTTGACTAGGTCAACAAGGCCGCACGACTGTCCTAACCAATCACATTTGCAATCCACAGAAAAATATTATTTAGCTACCGTTCACTACGCCTTGACTAGGTCAACAAACGCAGCACGAATACTAACTAATATTAATCCGAAATGACGGAGGGCTACGGCTGGGTTTTTGGCGAAAAACCCGTTAACGTAATGAACTTGATATCGTTGAAGGAACATGATTGCACCCTTTTTGAAAATATAGTGGCGAAAACTTTTCCTAAAGAGGTCACTCCCTGTGAAGGGATCTCGGCTCTTTCCTCGTCGAATGAGGTGCAGGATATTCCAAATTGAATACCTCGATGCAAAGCAAGAATAATCGACAATAGTGAAGTTATTACCCTGACGCAAACTTTTGTCCAACGGGTCACTCCCGGTGAAGGGATCTCGGCCCTTGCCTCGTCGACTGAGGTGCGGGGCATTCACAACCGAATACCGCGATGCAAAACAAAAATGAACGTCCTTGCAATAACAGCTTTTTGAAAAATTGTTCCAACAACGTCTTTTAGGTTTATTTTCTTGCATTAGTTCTTTTAATGCGTCCCATCATTTAAATCCTACCATTGCAGAAAACAACCAAAATATGACGTACGCTTATGCCATTCGCATTCGCCATGGGGCCCCGTCATCACCCGTTAGGTTACTTAACTAACGACAGAGCGGGGGCTGGGCTAGCGCGGCTGTAAAACATAAGCAACGCCTAAATAGTTATTATATATAGCAATACTGCAACGATAGCCAATCCAGATCACAGATGAACACTTTGGATATACTAGGAACCCGCGATTCGTTCAAGCCTGCAACGAAAAGCGGATTACACGGTCGCGATGAATAGCCAATACCCCACCCAAGACCCCTACGGGTGCGGCAAACTACCCGCCAAGTACCCGAAGCGAAGCAACCTCCCTCAATGCCATGAGTAGGCCACTCGGCACTTCGAGATACCCGGTAGTTTGTGTACCCCTTCCATGGGTCTATCCTAGGAGCAAAAACAGTAAAAAGAATTATACAATGACGGCTACAACCCCGACCCGGTTGTGCAGCCAAACAAATAATATTACATCAATTTACAAATTTATTACATGAATGAAAGAAAAAGAAACTCTCATCTGACATCCACCCCGGCTATTCATCCGCGACAATCCAACGAGTTCATATACACAAACCATCAACAACAATCACAGATCACAGATATGTATAACCCCGACTAATCGACATAAAGCGATTAGCCGACGTTCAATACATAAGAACATCACAGATATAACCAACATAGTCAAAGTGTAGTGAAGTTCGGAAAAAATACGGAATTATAGGCCCCCAAAAACAAATTTCTATTCTGGAAAATCTGGGCACATATAATATATCTTAAAAATCCTAATACCAAGTTAGAAACACTCTGCACAAAAAACGACCCAGCAACTCACCAAGATGGCCGCGGTTCCGCGGCAATAGCTTGCTATTGCCGCGGAAACGCGGCGCTTTGGTCGAGTTGCTGGCTCGTTTTTGGTGGCTTTCTTCTAAAAACCCTGAGATGATTTTTGGAGTATAACAAATTTTGTTTTGACCAGAAAAAATTTTAACAGAAACTCAGGTTTTTATAACTTGGTTTTTTTCGATTTTTCCGTTTCGAACTTCGATACACTTTACTACCAAGCTAGTTTATGTTTAGTTAGGCTCTGATACCACTGTTAGGTCCAGGTTACCTCTCCCGGTACTTTCGGGGTTGCGGAAACGGTAAAACAAAATTTTTTCTGAACTTTGTAACATGGACCGTAAAAGCCGGATCTTTGCTAAACAATACACTAGCTACCTAACTTGAGATGTATCTACTCGGTTAGGAGTTATACCTCAACTTGAACTCCTTCTCTTCTTGTTGTTGTTCTTCTCTTCTTGTTGTTCTTCTCTTTGCTTGCTCAATGGTTGATCCGGACTTCGGTCACCTCCGCGGCCTCCTTGAGTCGAAGACGATCCACCCGAGAGATGTACACCGAGCTCCACCTCAAGCCGAGGTAACTAGGGCAAGGAGATTGCTAATCTAGAAGCCCTAGGATGTGTAGAGAAGATGTATGGATGTGTTTGTCAAGTGAAATCCTTTTTCTCTCAACACATGAGATCAAAGGAGAAATCAAGAGGAGGAAGAAGGAGGAGTTTTTCTAGCAACCATGGAGCTTCTCATTTCAAGAGAGAGAATGAGAATGAGCAAATGAAAATCTTAACCAAGAGAAAAACTAACCATGGTTGCAATAATGCACAAACATTATGATTACTAATCCCATCAAGATAAAAGTGATGGCTACAAATGACATGACCATTATCATAACAAAAGAAAAAGAAAATCAAAGAATACTTTAGATCTTCTAAGAAGATCCAAGTCAACTTTGGTCAAATGGTCAACAAAGTTAAGATGGTCAAATGGTCAATGTAATTAGCCATAACAAAATTATCAATGAAAGGATTAGTAAATAATGTCCCCGGCTCATAATGGTTTTGACCAAACGAACTGTCGAAACCCTAATGAGTCCGCCTCAAAATGGTTTTGACCGAATCAACTGTCAAAACCCTAATGAGCCTGCCACATAGCGGTTTTGGCCGAACCAACTGCCAAAACCCTAATGAGGCACCTCCTCCTTCATCGCTCCGGAAAACTGTGCATACACACCTGCATCCGTATTCCGTAGAATGCGGATGCGCAGAAGACAAAAAAAATCCATCCATGCAACACTAGGATCCGGCTTAAACCAAAGCCCACTAGTATTGCCTGCCCGAACACCACACGCACACTAGTGTACGTAAGTGATCGCAGCCCTGCCGTAAAACCATACGGCCTCTACACGTTTCGCTCAGTGCAGGGAAACTCTCTGTGTGGGACTCTAAAGACTCGACACTACGCTGGCAGTGGGTTTAACCACAGACCGCAAGCGGCACTAGCTGTACGTAACGGTCCCCAGGTAGATGTCGATAAGAAGGCCGATGAGGTAAACCCATCCGAACTCCTACTGAGTCTGTATGTGACAATCTCCGTGCAGTCCGGTCTGTTCGTCTGATACATCGCATGTCGGGCCTAGGGGGCGGCAAGCGTCAGACCCCTAATAGCGGTACAAGTCGTGTCGGAGTGAAGCCCAGAACACGCTGAGATAACACTGGAACCTACCAGTACATCTCGCTTGCCCTGGCCAGGGACTACTTGTGTAATGGCTCTCCTAGACACAGCGTGATGTCAACCCCCAATGCCGGGAGAGACGAATCCTGTCTAACCGTCACTGCCTCCAAGTGCTTCGGGACTGCTCCCAACTACTACCTGTTTGCACGACTCAGTAGAGCCGTGGTAGGGTAGCAATCAAAGAACAGTGGGAACACACTCGAGGCGAAGTGACAGTGTCAAGTCAGCGGACTAAGATGTACTCATGTCACCTGGGAACTGATAACTGACGATAGGTATAATACCAACCATCAGTTCCCGACGAGTCCTGTCCAGTGTACTCATAACCTAACGAGCACCCGCATACTATCTCAAGTACGACGTACCGACGGCTGTGGGACAGACCGTCTCCCGTGCTGGGATGAGAAGCGCATACGCTAGTCTACTCCGGAGCATCGATGCCCTATCTCGATACTCCCACGACTAGGGACGTGAATAAGGATGTGCTTGTAGATTACCCAGCCCCCACGAGTGTGATCGCCATCACAATGCCGGTAATCAAGCAAGGATCCAAAGGGCTCTACTAATGCGTATAGGTGATATAATAAATAAACACACAAGTACACATTAAAGCAGAGACAAACCAAATAGCATACTACTATATTGAGCAAGATTTTCTTTACAACTGTGAATATCCCAAGCTTCCATCAAGTAATATACAAACTAGTATGATACAGTAATGGCTTCTAGGGCATATACACTAACAGTATCTGCCAGGGCGAGGCCCAACCGTGGGGGCAGATTTATAAGATGGGGCTTACCCCTCGACACCCTACGGGCTATCTCCTTTGGGCTCGATACATCCTGTCCGCCCACCGCGCGCGACCGTAGAAAGTTAGGATTTATCAAGCGATATATGCATCCTTCTTCCACTACCAGTCTCCCCACATCTGGTGGGTTAAGGCCTTCCTAAACCAGTGGAATCTTCCCACCAACACTTTTCTCTTGGGGGATCGTGAAGTTTCAATTTCTTTGGACGAATTTCGTGAGATCTCGGGGCTGCCGATCAGAGGCACACTTTACGAGGAATTGCTGCTTTCTAACGAGTACGTCGTTGAGACTGAGCCCGCAACGTTTGACGGCTTGTCTACCGAGAACGCCGTCCGCCATAAGCGTCCGAGTTTGATCAAGGCGTTGTGTATCTTCGACAAACTGTTCACAGAATCTGAGGAGCAGGGCGTCACTTTCAAGATCTTCATCGCTTGCTTCATTCACGAGGATGTCTTGTCGAAGAAGGATCCCAAGTTTGCAAGCATCAACGACTCCTTTGGGTTTGGTTTGAACAGGCGGCCGACTAAGGAATTGGATTTACCGCAGTATTATATTTCTATCATGTCATCAGTATCTTTCGAATCGATTGCAGCTCCCGGCATAGACAAGGAGACATTCTTTGTGGGCTTTATCAGTGTCTGGCTCAGCTGGTTCGTCATTCCTATGCATCGCCGCTTCATGAGAGTCTCAGTTATCTATCTGATTCATCGTATCGCTGAGGGGACACGGTTGGCCATAAGCATCCTAGCGCTAGCTTTAAGTCCACGGTAGCGCCCCGGCCGTCTAACTGACGCCAAATGCGGAACAAAAACTTTTACAACTGGCGCTATCGCGTACTATAACACGGATCTGCCATTAAAGCTAAACTAACAAACTACAAAGTGGATAGAAATGTTATACCGAACGATCCAAGTCCTTTGGTCTTCAACCATCATCCCACGCTTTGTTGCGGCTGCTCCGATCTCCTGAATCTCCAGTCTGCTCGTCCAGGTGGCACCACGTCGACGGATCATTAAAAGGGCTCCCGTCTCTGAACCGAGGCAACTCGATCATCAAGTTTGCTAAAAGAGATGACCAAGATTGATGTAGAGAATGGGTAGAACACTTTGTCTCGTTACGTCCAAAGCTATGGACGAACGGTTAATGAAGTTGCCTTTTGAAGGAATCGGGTAAATGGGAAATGAGTAAATTAATTTCCAAGAACCATAATCTTTTTATCAAATGAACCACCATCATTTTTCAAGGAGAGGGGCCGGCCACTATATAGGATGAGGGAGGTGAGTGTAGGAGAGGGGGGTGACCACAACAATAAATGAGAAAGGATGATTCATAATACACCTTGTATGAACACATTAAATGCAAACCAATGAACATAAACCTAGTCATTAACCTAGTCACCCTTGCATTAAATGAATCATTAAATGCACTAATGAGTCACTTAACACCTCACCATCCTAGTCATCATCTAGAAGCTTCCACACCCATCTCAAGAAAAGATAAATCCGTCTTTAATCGAACGTTAAAGACGGGCGATAGAAAACTGGAAACTGGTAACTTCCAAAAGTGATCCCGAAATGAATTTCAGGATAACCCGGTAACAGTATAAACATACCCGCATTTGTATTACGACCGAATACAAATGCAACTGAGACAAAGATATTATATCTTCACAGTATAATACTGGGATCGGCTTAAACCAAAGCCTACCAGTATTATCTGCCCGAAAAATGACACGTGCGAAAACGCACGTGCATTTTCCGAACCCTGCCATAAAACCATACGGCCTCTACGACGTTTCGCCCGAACTTGGGAAAGTGTCTGTGGGGGACTCTAATGACTCATCAACACACTGGCACTGGGTATAACCACTAGCACGTCATAGGTACGAGCTGTACGTAACATTTGCCTATGTATTGATTGGAAGGGAAGCTGACGAGCGAACTCATCCATAAACCCTATTGAGCCTGACAGTGACAATATCCGTACAGTCCGGTCCGTTCGTCTAAAGAGTATCGCATATCGAGTCTAGGGGGGTGGATAAAATCAGACCCCTAATAACGCGATAAATCGTGTCGGCATGAAACCCATCACCATCTGAGAAACTACTGATCCAAATCAGTAATTCTCCATTACCTCGACCGAGGATTTCTAGTGATGGCCACCCGTGCACTGTTGCGACATCAACCTCCAATACCGGGAGAGACGAATCCCCGACGATCCGCTCACTGCCTCCATGTGGCTCGGGACTGAACCCAAAAAATACCTGTTTGCACGTCTCCTTTGAGCGTGGTAGGGTAGAAATCAAAGCATAGTGGGAACTCACACGAGACAAATGACGATCTCAGGTCGACAAACTAACCTGTACACATGTCACCAGGGAACTGCTATCTGACGATATGCATAATACCAACTAGCATGTTCCCGGCGAGTCCTGTCCGGTCTACTCATAACCCAATGAGCACCTGTATATATCTTAGGTGATCCAACTGACACCAGTGGATTATGAGATCGTCCACCGCCCCTCGTCGGGGTCTCGACTGTATACACTAGTCTACTCTGGAGTATCGATGCCCTGTCTCAAAACTCCCACGACTAGGGACACTTTAAGGATGTACTTACAAACCCCAGCTCCCACGTATATGATTGCCATCATACTGCTGGTAGTCAAGCAAGAATCCTATGGGCTCTATCATCATGCAATAGTGAACTAAAGCATGTATACGAAGATAAAGACAAACCAGATAGTATACTATCATCTCGAGTAAGACAGTCATGTCGGTATAGGTCCTCCCTCAATCATTGCAATCACGTACCGGCGATCCAATAATTGACTTAGAGGGCAATATATCCAACAATCTCCCACTTGCACTTAAGGCTACTTATTGCGATGTCGCGTACTCACAGCCCGTGTGATACCGAACATCCAACTCCTCTACTAATCAGTTTCACAAAGCTAGTTTGTAAAACTCTTGTGTTCGAGAAATAGCCTCAGTGAGTAGATCCGCCCTGATGTTTCTTTCTATGTCTCTCTTAATCTCAAGTTCACGGAGAAAGCCATCTCTCGAATCGAGTAATACCAGTCTTAGAATTTGTCTGAATATCTGATGGGACCTAGTTCATACATGAACTCCAAATCCAAACTTTGTAGACTGTATCGTCAACTGAACCTAATCAGTATCCTGCACCATGCTTCGCACAGTATCCTCTTGGACCAACTGTCCATAATACTGTCCCTCATCAGAGAGAAAACTATAACTCTGACAATCACTCTGTCATCCATATCACCTTTGAAGCCTGGAATGATAACCGTCTCCGAGGGAGGATGCCGTCATCAAATCCGTAGAACATCCACTTATGTTCTAAAACCGCTTCCTTATGTTTCTTCAGGATTGGATTAATATAAACTTATCGCAACTAGTGCAAAAACAACATCTGGTGTGGTACTTGACATCTCATGATTGACTCAATTGCATAAGCAAGTGATCTGCTAATCATGCATATCCCTCTCTTCTTTAGTCTGTAAGACACCTTTAGAGAGGGTGACTCCATCATCTGCAGGTACACCACCATGCCAGGAGTCATCTATTCTAAAATACTATTAGAATATTGTCAAAGTACCCATATTGGGAAACTACCCAAATCTAGATCTAAAACCATAGATCTAGTAATCAGAATGTCTGATATTATATCCATGTCCTTTATGAAGAAACAACTGTGTGACAACCATAGTACAACCGATCGTAGTATAGGAATTTTACTTCCTACTCTGTGTATGTCATCCAAATACCAGGACTTCACACCTTTCTACTTTCTTAACAGATCCATCCCCTATTCTGATGAAGTCAAACCCATGACTTTCACATCAAAAATAGATGATCTTATCTCCGCTATATCTGCTCAAGCCTATAAATAGACATAAGCTACTTGTCCACTATGCTTCCGTTGCTCCCACTGACTATGACAATCCTTCGGCAGAATAATATATACGTCCACTTCTAAATCTAGTTTAGAACGACGCTATACATATCCTCCTGCCGGGTCTCATAGTCTGGAACAATAGTAGTGTCAGGTCTGGGTAAACAAGAACCTCCTTGTCACCGTCCTTGAGGCTACTGGAGTACCTCTCGGGTGTCTGGGGTTTCCCACCATGTATGCGGAGTGGCTATTGGAATGTCAAACCTGATTGAATATATATGTCCTATTTAAATTTTCCGTAATCGTTTGTGGTTCTGGAATCACTTCCAGTTCTACCATACTCCCACTACTGTTTTCTAAAAAAATCCATTTTACTAAAACTGCGGTGAGTCAAGAACAATATCACTATTGATCTTCCAGATGGTAGAAATGTCAACCCTCGTCAAAGCCAGGGTCAACCCACAAACTGGCATTACAGAAACGTGCCTTGAGTTATCCAGTGTCTGGTTTTAAGCATAAGCTGGACAACTCCCCGTATCTTAACATCGTTAAGATATGAACCATTCTATATACAAAATAGAAATAGAGGCACTAATTTAATTGGAACCAGATTCAAACCATGCAGCTTCTCCAGTGTATATCAACTTAATGGAGAGAGGCTAATCAACATTACTCAACTTAGGAATCCATCCAATTATGAGTAACCTGAAAGAGAAACAAGTTTCTCAAAACCATTACTATCAACAGAATACCAATCACAAGAATCTACATCTTTGATCTCTTTGAAGAATCCCGTTTCTGGCGATACCTGGTTCTCTACTTTATTCTTATACTCACAACTTCTCATAACTTAGACATTGTATTTCTATGAAACACTTGTCTAAAAACTAGAGAAGTCACAAGTAAACAGAACATAGTACGAGGACCAACCCTTTTGTCCTTACGGACACTGGACAACATACAATACTCTGTATAAGTCCGCTGAGTTTGAATAACTCAAAACCTGCGCATTGTAGGTTGAAAACTGTACTTATGATTAAGAACTGCTCCATTTTTCAATGCTCCTTACCCAATCGTCAACTGATATAGGTAAATGTCATCGACATAATATCAAAAAGTTATATCTCACTTTATAAAAATAAACGTACAGATATATCATTTTGAAATTGGTGCACAACAACGGATACTCAAAACCAAATACATGCCGTCCGGCAAAAACCCAGGCGATCTCCTCAAATATCACCAATTACAACGAATTCCGATATAATGAGGATGATCACCTTATTCCCAATAACTTCCTTTCTCTCATCATCTTTAAAACCATACGGATGTGAGAATCATACCTGGTAAATACATACCCTGGAGTAAGTATGTAATCGGGAAATCAGTTTTCTTTTAACAATGCACAGTGTAACTGAAACATGAAAATGTTTCGTAGGGGTATCCTGGTATTCCTAGTAATGTCTCTTCCATAATCCAATTCATGACTGTAACCGTATAATTCTTTGCCATCTCTCCAAATCCCATTATTTTTCTTTAGTCATTTCCTTCTGTACACCCCTTTTAGGCTAAGTGGTTTTCTTCCTTCCCTACCATTCGGCACCGGCCTATGGTTTGGAAGAAGACTATCCAATAAGCATAATAGGTGTACCCTCCTCAACCTAGGAGTACTCGCAACTTGAGAGAAGGTGATGTTAAAAGACAACTGAATAATACCTTATTCTATTTCTCCCGAACTGGGGAAAAAAGCAAAAGTGGAATAGGAGTGGCGATGAAGTACGTGGTTTGGTCGTGAATGACAACAGTCGCAATTTACTTTACCCTCTTTCTAATCCCTTTATCTTGTCTTTATTCATTACCTTCTGCACACCCTACTTAGGCTAATTGGTTTTCTTCATTCCCTACCTTTCGGCACCTGCCTATGGTTTGGAATAAGACTATCCAATAAGTGTAATAGGTGTACTCTCCTAAACTAAGGAGCCCTTGCAACCTGAGAGAAGGTGATAATAAAAGACAACTGAATAATACCTTATTCTATTTCTCCTGAACCTGGATCCATCCTCGAAGAAGTCCCTCCGAGTTCGTATATAACCATACGATGGATCTATCCAACGGAAGTTGATGTCCGTAGTAATACGGGGTGTTCTGAGAAATACAAATGGTAAAAGAATGAGCGGCAATGACTTATACAACTCATACAATCCAAAAGCCAGTATTTTAAGAAGGTTCGGTCAACTTGGTTACTGAGTCATAGTCTAGGGTCGGTCAAAGGTCGCTGCCAAAGAGAGAGAGAGAAAAGAAACACTCTGCGTGCACTCTAACCTAGATCAGAATGGTTATCACTTTATCTAATCAGGAAACCTCCCACTGTAATCTCAAATTCTCCTCCAAACCTGAAAGAAGAATTAGTCGGGATGACCCGAAGAGTAAACCTACTCATCAGTGAGAATCGGGATCCGACTATCATCACATGATAACTTGATGGAATCCACTCATGTTATCACACTCCAGAAGGTATGCGCATGCCTGGCAAGTTTCCTGTATGTTTGAAACTCCCGATGTAATTTTTGGCCCATGCTCTTATGACCTTGGCATTGGTCAAAATATCATAAGTCACATGCCAAGTTCTACCCGTCACTATCCTGGTCAATTTGAATCCACCCGCACATGCCATTGACGTTGGCCAAAATGGCAGAACGACTGTCCCAAACCAACTCATCTATCTATGCAACAGATGAATACCCAGCAGCTACCAAACACTATGCCTTGGCGTTGGTCAAAATACATAGCTTGAATACTACTGAACGTTAGTATATATGCCCTAGGGGCCATTATTGTATCATACTTGTATGTATATTACTTAATGGAAGCTTGGGATATTCACAGTTGTATATACAGTCTTGCTAAAAATGGTAGTATGCTACTTGTTTTGTGTCTACTTTAATATGTGCATATGTTTCTTGTAACGTATCACTCATACATATTAGTAGAGCCCATAGGATCTTTGCTTGATTACCAGCGTTGTGATGGCAGTCACACTAGTGGGGGCTGGGTAGTCTATAAGCAACATCCTATACTTGTCCCTAGTCGTAGGATTATCGAGACTGGGCATCGATACTCCAGAGTAGACTAGTGTGTACGCTTCTCATCCCAGTTGGGGAGATGGTCTGTCCCACAGCCATCAGTACGTCGTACTGGAGATAGTATACAGGTGCTCATTAGGTTACGGGTACACCGGACAGGACTCGCAGGGGAACCGATTGGTTGGTATTATACCCGTCGTCGGTTAACAGTTCCCAGGTGACATGAGTACAGCATAGTCCGCAGAATTGACACTGCTACTTCGCCTCGAGTGTGTCCCACTGTTCTTAGATTGCTACCCTACCAGGGCTCAAAGGAGTCGTGCAAACAGGTAGCAGTTGGGTGTAGTCCCGAGCACTTGGAGGCAGTGGCGGTTAGAAAGGATTCGTCTCTCCCGGTATTGGGAGTTGATATCGCGCTGTGTCAGAGAGCCATTACGCAAAGTCCCTGGCCAGGGTAAGCGAGATTTACTGGTAGGCTCCAGTAGTTTCTCAGGGTGTAATGGGCTACACTCCGACACGACTTATACTGCTATTAGGGGACTGACGCTTGCCGCCCCCTAGGCTCAATATGCGATAGTCTTAGACAAACAGACCGGACTGTACGGAGATTGTCACATCAGGCTCGGTAGGAGTTCGGATGGGTTTCCTCATCGGCCTTCTTATCGACATCTACCTGGGGACCGTTATGTACAGCTAGTGCCGCTTGCGGACTATACTTAAACCCACTGCCAGCGCAGTGTCGAGTCTTTAGAGTCCTACACAGAGGGTTTCCCTGCTCCAGGCGAAACGATATAGAGGTCGTATGGTTTTACGACAAGGGTTCGGACGCATACGTGTGTTTACGCACGTACGGCATTCGGACAGTTTTTACTAGCCGGTTTTGGTTTAAGCTAGATTCTAGTATCAGGTTATTGGATTTATACAGTCTAAAGTTTTTCCGCGTTTTCACGGATTGGAGGGGCGTTCTCGTAATCTTCCGGGAAGCTTCTAGAAGCATGGTGACTTGGGGGTTAAGGTGGCATAAGCATTTATTGCTTAATGACTCATTTGTGTGATTCATCCATGGACTTAATGCTTCATTTATTGAGCTAATGACTCATGAGATGAATCACACAAGGTGAATACATCAACCATGATGATTAATCATGTATATTATTTATTTGATAAATTTTTATGGTTGATATATTAAAATGAGTTCATTTTTCAATATCATTCTTATCATCACCTTGTCTCTCCTCAAGCTCTCTCATTCTTGAAACCCTAACCCTAACCTCTCATGTGTTGAGATCAAGGGTTAGCTAGACTAATACATCCATAACCTCACTCTATATCCCCTAGATAGCTTAGATTAGCACTTTAAGCAACCTAGTTATCTCAAGTTAGAGATCAAGCTTGGCGTAGGAGCTCTCGGGTGGATCGTCTTTGACTCGAGGAGGCCGTTGAGGTGCCGATGTTCCAAGGAGCCTACGAGGAGTGGAGGACAGCAATGAAGACCCGAAGGACAAGTAACGTGAGGTATAACTTCGAATCCGAGTAGTTAAACCTCTCGTAGTTTGCTAGTAACGGTTTAGATACGATTCATGCGCTCAAGTCCGTGTTACGAAGCTTTGATAATCGTTTTTCATATATTCCGCCTCCCCGCAAGTTCATGGGGTGCGTGACATGGACTTACACTGAATACCCAAAAGAAATGACGGAGGGCAACGGCTAGTTTTTGGCGAAAAACCTGTAACGTAATGAACTTGATGTCGTTGAAGGAACCTGATAGCTTTTTATAAAAAATATAGTGGCGAAAAACCTTTGCTAAAGAGGTCACTCCCGGTGAAGGGATCTCGACTCTTTCCTCATGGAATGAGGTACAGGATATTCCAACTGAATACCGCGATGCAATGCAACTTGTAATCGACTATACTGAAGTTATTACCCTGACGTAAACTTCTGCCCAAGGGGTCACTCCCAGTGAAGGGATCTCGGCCCTTGTCTCATCGAATGAGGTGCAGGATATTCCAACTGAATACCTCTATGCAAAACAAAAGGAAACATCTTTGTAATAACACCTTTTAAAATTTGTTCCAACAACATCAAATATAGCTTTGTTTTATCCTTGCATTGATAAGAATCAATGCAGTCCCATCAACTAATCACACCAGAAAAGAACGAAAATAAAATGTACGTATATGCTATCCACATTCGTCACTGGGTCCCGTCATCACCCGTTAGGTTACTTAACTAACGACAGAGCGGGGTTGGACTAGCGCGGGTGTAAAACATATACAACATCTAATACTATATATACCAATATACAACAATCGCTCCAGGCGTGATACTATGCAACATTACAGAAAAGTAATAAGCATCACAGAACAATATCGATAATCTGGGATCCTCGGGTTTTACAGAGCCGCTGCTGAAACCCGACGTTCCCCTAGTCGTGTGGATAGCCTGTGCAATGAAACCTAGACCCCTACGGGTACGGCAAGTTACCCGCCAAAACCTGAAGCGAGACAGCTCCCTATAGCAAAATGAATGGACCACCCGACACTTCACAGAATCCGGTAACTTGAGCACCCCTCCTTGGGTCAACCTGTACCCCTTACGAGTGCGGCGAATAGTCTGCCAATTCTAGAGTGAGGCCCCTCTGCCTCTCAAAGACATGAGATACGGACCCGTTGCCCTCCAGAACCCGGCTATTCGTGCACTCCGTCGCGGGATAAACCTACTACAGAAATAAAAATATGTACAACGGGTACATCGACCTCAACCCGGTCGTGCCACAAAAGAATATTATACAACATGCAGTGACGGCAGTCCACATGTTGGACGCTCGCCCCGCAATATCAAATGTCCAAATAAATCACAACTGCACTATCATTGCACCCTGCTATCCACCACGACAAATGTGCAACATTATTGCACAACACAGAACATCAACGCGAATGTCACGTTCGCAAACCCGTCTAAAAGAACTGTAGCAATTAGACGCGGTTTACCGCTCAAATGACATTCCCGGTCGGAGATATAAAGTAAGTATTGTAAACTAACACGTTTAAATACGACCGACAAAATTTCCCATAGTGGGCCCCACAAACATCTGCTGTACAGTAACAAAATATGGGCCCAAAAGAAATATTCCAGAAACCACAATTTAAGGTGTAAAACCCACTGTACAAATTTAGACCACTGGTCCCACATACTGGCCGCGGATGCGCGGTCAAACCCTAGGTTTGACTGCGGATCCGTGGTGGTACTGTAGGATCACGTGACCAAATTTTCACAGTGTGCTTAAAAAACCCTGCACAACTTTCTGTGATATGCAAAATAATTTTTGGACCTGATTTAAAATCGACAGAAACTGTGAACTGAAAAAATGTAGTTTTCGAAATTCGGTTCGATCAATGTTTTAAACGCGTTAGCAAAAGTTAGTAAAGCTTAATGGTGAGGCTCTGATACCACTGTAAGTCCACGGTAGCGCCCCGGCCGTCTAACAGACACCAAATGCGGAACAAAAATTTTACAACTGGCGCTATCGCGTACTATAACCCGGATCTGCAATTAAAGCTAAACTAACAAACTACAAAGTGGGTAGAAATGTTATACCGAGCGATCCGAGTCCTTCGGTCTTCAACCATCATCCCACGCTTTGTTGCAGCTGCTCCGATCTCCTGAATCTCCAGTCTCCTCGTCCAGGTGGCACCACTTTGACGGATCATTAAACGGGCTCCCGCCTCTGAACCGAGGCAACTCGATCACCAAGTTTTCTAAAAGAGATGACCAAGATTGATGTAGAGAATGAGTAAAACACTTTTTCTCGTTACGTCCAAAGCTATGGACGAACGGTTAATGAAGTTGCCTTTTGAAGGAATCGGGTAAATGGGAAATGAGTAGAATAATTTCCATGAACAATAATCTTTTTATCAAATGAACCACCATAATTTTTCAAGGAGAGGGGCCGGCCACTATATAGGATGAGGGAGGTGAGTGTAGGAGAGGGGGGTGACCACAACAATAAATGAGAAAGGATGATTCATAATACACCTTGTATGAACACATTAAATGCAAACCAATGAACATAAACCTAGTCATTAACCTAGTCACCATTGCATTAAATGAATCATTAAATGCACTAATGAGTCACTTAACACCTCACCATCCTAGTCATCATCTAGAAGCTTCCACACTCATCTCAAGAAAAGATAAATCCGTCTTTAACCGAACGTTAAAGACGGGCGATAGAAAACTGGAAATTGGCAACTTCCAAAAGTGATCCCGAAATGAATTTCAGGATAACCCCGTAACAGTATAAACATACCCGCATTTGTATTACGACCGAATACAAATGCAACTGAGACAAAGATATTATATCTTCACAGTATAATACTGGGATCCGGCATAAACCAAAGCCTACCAGTATTATCTGCCCGAAAAATGACACGTGCGAAAACGCACGTGCATTTTCCGAACCCTGCCATAAAACCATACAGCCTCTACAACGTTTCGCCCGAACTTGGGAAAGTGTCTGTGGGGGACTCTAATGACTCATCAACACACTGGCACTGGGTGGGTATAACCACTAGCACGTCAGAGGTACGAGCTGTACGTAACGTTTGCCTATATATTGATTGGAAGGGAAGCTGACGAGCGAACTCATCCATAAACCCTATTGAGCCTGACAGTGACAATATCCGTACAGTCCGGTCCGTTCGTCTAAAGAGTATCGCATATCGAGTCTAGGGGGGTGGATAAAATCAGACCCCTAATAACGCGATAAATCGTGTCGGCATGAAACCCATCACCATCTGAGAAACTACTGATCCAAATCAGTAATTCTCCATTACCTCGGCCGAGGATTTCTAGTGATGGCCACCCGTGCACTGTTGCGACATCAACCTCCAATACCGGGAGAGACGAATCCCCGACGATCCGCTCACTGCCTCCATGTGGCTCGGGACTGTACCCAAAAAATACCTGTTTGCACGTCTCCTTTGAGCGTGGTAGGGTAGAAATCAAAGCATAGTGGGAACTCACACGAGACAAATGACGATCTCAGGTCGACAAACTAACCTGTACACATGTCACCAGGGAACTGCTATCTGACGATATGCATAATACCAACTAGCATGTTCCCGGCGAGTCCTGTCCGGTCTACTCATAACCCAATGAGCACCTGTATATATCTTAGGTGATCCAACTGACACCAGTGGATTATGAGATCGTCCACCGCCCCTCGTCGGGGTCTCGATTGTATACACTAGTCTACTCTGGAGTATCGATGCCCTGTCTCAAAACTCCCACGACTAGGGACACTTTAAGGATGTACTTACAAACCCCAGCTCCCACGTATATGATTGCCATCATACTGCTGGTAGTCAAGCAAGAATCCTATGGGCTCTATCATCATGCAATAGTGAACTAAAGCATGTACACGAAGATAAAGACAAACCAGATAGTATACTATCATCTCGAGTAAGACAGTCATGTCGGTATAGGTCCTCCCTCAATCATTGCAATCACGTACCTGCGATCCAATAATTGACTTAGAGGGCAATATATCCAACAATCTCCCACTTGCACTTAAGGCTACTTATTGCGATGTCGCTTACTCACTGCCCGTGTGATACCGAACATCCAACTCCTCTACTAATCAGTTTCACAAAGCTAGTTTGTAAAACTCTTGTGTTCGAGAAATAGCCTCAGTGAGTAGATCCGCCCTGATGTTTCTTTCTATGTCTCTCTTAATCTCAAGTTCACGGAGAAAGCCATCTCTCGAATCGAGTAATACCTGTTAGAATATGTCTGAATATCTGATGGGACCTAGTTCATAAATGAACTCCAAATCCAAACTTCGTAGACTGTATCGTCAACTGAACCTAATCAGTATCCTGCACCATGCTTCGCACAGTATCCTTTTGGACCAACTGTCCATAATATTGTCCCTCATCAGAGAGAAAACTATAACTCTGACAATCACTCTGTCATCCATATCACCTTTGAAGCCTGGAATGATAACCGTCTCCGAGGGAGGATGTCGTCATTAAATCCGTAGAACATCCACTTATGTTCTAAAACCGCTTCCTTATGTTTCTTTAGGATTGGATTAATATAAACTTATCGCAACTAGTGCAAAAACAACATCTGGTGTGGTACTTGACATCTCATGATTGACTCAATTGCCTAAGCAAGTGATCTGCTAATCATGCATATCCCTCTCTTCTTTAGTCTGTAAGACACCTTTAGAGAGGGTGACTCCATCATCTGCAGGTACACTACCATGCCAGGAGTCATCTATTCTAAAATACTATTAGAATATTGTCAAAGTACCCATATTGGGAAACTACCCAAATCTAGATCTAAAACCATAGATCTAGTAATCAGAATGTCTGATATTATATCCATGTCCTTTGTGAAGAAACAACTGTGTGACAACCATAGTATAACCGATCGTAGTATAGGAATTTTACTTCCTACTCTGTGTATGTCATCCAAATACCAGGACTTCACACCTTTCTACTTTCTTAACAGATCCATCCCCTATTCTGATGAAGTCAAACCCATAACTTTTACATCAAAAATAGATGATCTTATCTCCGCTATATCTTCTCAAGCCTATAAATAGACATAAGCTACTTGTCCACTATGCTTCCGTTGCTCCCACTGACTATGACAATCCTTTGGCAGAATAATATATACGTCCACTTCTAAATCTAGTTTAGAACGACGCTATACATATCCTCCTGCTGGGTCTCATAGTCTGGAACAACAGTAGTGTCAGGTCTGGGTAAACAAGAACCTCCTTGTCACCGTCCTTGAGGCTACTGGAGTACCTCTCTGGTGTCTGGGGTAACCCACCATATATGCGGAGTGGCTATTGGAATGTCAAACCTGATTGAATATATAGGTCCTATTTAAATTTTCCGTAATCGTTTGTGGTTCTGGAATCACTTCCAGTTCTACCATACTCCCACTACTGTTTTCTGAAAAAATCCATTTTACTAAAACTGCGGTGAGTCAAGAACAATATCACTATTGATCTTCCAGATGGTAGAAATGTCAACCCTCGTCAAAGCCAGGGTCAACCCACAAACTGGCATTACAGAAACGTGCCTTGAGTTATCCAGTGTCTGGTTTTAAGCATAAGCTGGACAACTCCCCGTATCTTAACATCGTTAAGATATGAACCATTCTATATACAATATAGAAATAGAGGCACTAATTTAATTGGAACCAGATTCAAACCATGCAGCTTCTCCACTGTATATCAACTTAATGGAGAGAGGCTAATCAACATTACTCAACTTAGGAATCCATCCAATTATGAGTAACCTGAAAGAGAAACAAGTTTCTCAAAACCATTACTATCAACAGAATACCAATCACAAGAATCTACATCTTCGATCTCTTTGAAGAATCCCGATACTTGCGATACCTGGTTCTCTACTTTATTCTTATACTCACAACTTCTCATAACTTAGACATTGTATTTCTATGAAACACTTGTCTAAAAACTAGAGAAGTCACAAGTAAACAGAACATAGTACGAGGACCAACCCTTTGTCCTTACGGACACTGGACAACATACAATACTCTGTATAAGTCCGCTGAGTTTGAATAACTTAAAACCTGCGCATTGTAGGTTGAAAACTGTACTTATGATTAAGAACTGCTCCATTTTTCAATGCTCCTTACCCAATCGTCAACTGATATAGGTAAATATCATCGACATAATATCAAAAAGTTATATCTCACTTTATAAAAATAAACGTACAGATATATCATTTTGAAATTGGTGCACAACAACGGATACTCAAAACCAAATACATGCTGTCCGGGCAAAACCCAGGCAATCTCCTCAAATATCACGAATTACAACGAATTCCGATATAATGAGGATCATCACCTTATTCCCAATAACTTCCTTTCTCTCATCATCTTTAAAACCATACGGATGTGAGAATCATACCTGGTAAATACATACCCTGGAGTAAGTATGTAATCGGGAAATCAGTTTTCTTTTAACAAGGCACAGTGTAACTGAAACATGAAAATGTTTCTTAGGGGTATCCTGGTATTCCTAGTAATGTCTCTTCCATAATCCAATTCATGACTGTAACCGTATAATTCTTTGCCATCTCTCCAAATCCCATTATTTGTCTTTAGTCATTTCCTTCTGTACACCCCTTTTAGGCTAAGTGGTTTTCTTCCTTCCCTACCGTTCGGCACCAGCCTATGGTTTGGAAGAAGACTATCCAATAAGCATAATAGGTGTACCCTCCTCAACCTAGGAGTACTCGCAACTTGAGAGAAGGTGATGTTAAAAGACAACTGAATAATACCTTATTCTATTTCTCCCGAACTGGGGAAAAAAGCAAAAGTGAAATAGGAGTGGCGATGAAGTACGTGGTTTGGTCGTGAATGACAACAGTCGCAATTTACTTTACCCTCTTTCTAATCCCTTTATCTTGTTTTTATTCATTACCTTCTGCACACCCTACTTAGGCTAATTGGTTTTCTTCATTCCCTACCTTTCGGCACCTGCCTATGGTTTGGAATAAGACTATCCAATAAGCGTAATAGGTGTACTCTCCTAAACTAAGGAGCCCTTGCAACCTGAGAGAAGGTGATAATAAAAGACAACTGAATAATACCTTATTCTATTTCTCCTGAACCTGGATCCATCCTCGAAGAAGTCCCTCCGAGTTCGTATATAACCATACGATGGATCTATCCAACGGAAGTGGATGTCCGTAGTAATACGGGGTGTTCTGAGAAATACAAATGGTAAAAGAAGGAGCGGCAATGACTTATGCAACTCATACAATCCAAAAGCCAGTATTTTAAGAAGGTTCGGTCAACTTGGTTACTGAGTCATAGTCTAGGGTCGGTCAAAGGTCGCTGCCAAAGAGAGAGAGAGAGAAAAGAAACACTCTGCGTGCACTCTAACCTAGATCAGAATGGTTATTACTTTATCTAATCAGGAAACCTCCCACTGTAATCTCAAATTCTCCTCCAAACCTGAAAGAAGAATTAGTCGGGATCACCCGAAGAGTAAACCAACTCATCAGTGAGAATCGGGATCCGACTATCATCGCATGATAACTTGATGGAAGCCACTCAAGTTATCACACTCCAGAAGGTATGCGCATGCCTGGCAAATTTCCTGTATGTTTGAAACTCCCGATGTAATATTTGGCCCATGCTCTTATGACCTTGGCGTTGGTCAAAATATCATAAGTCACATGCCAAGTTCTACCCGTCAGTATCCTGGTCAATTTGAATCCACCCGCACATGCCCTTGACGTTGGCCAAAATGGCAGAACGACTATCCCAAACCAACTCATCTATCTATGCAACAGATGAATACCCAGCAGCTACCAAACACTATGCCTTGGCGTTGGTCAAAATACATAGCTTGAATAGTACTGAACGTTAGTATATATGCCCTAGGGGCTATTATTGCATCATACTTGTATGTATATTACTTAATGGAAGCTTGGGATATTCACAGTTGTATATACAGTCTTGCTAAAAATGGTAGTATGCTACTTGTTTTGTGTCTACTTTAATATGTGCATATGTTTCTTGTAACGTATCACTCATACATATTAGTAGAGCCCATAGGATCTTTGCTTGATTACCAGCGTTGTGATGGCAGTCACACTAGTGGGGGCTGGGTAGTCTATAAGCAACATCCTATACTTGTCCCTAGTCGTAGGTTTATCGAGACTAGGCATCGATACTCCAGAGTAGACTAGTGTGTACGCTTCTCATCCCAGTTGGGGAGATGGTCTGTCCCACAGCCATCAGTACGTCGTACTGGAGATAGTATACAGGTGCTCATTAGGTTACGGGTACACCGGACAGGACTCGCAGGGGAACCGATTGGTTGGTATTATACCCGTCGTCAGTTAACAGTTCCCAGGTGACATGAGTACAGCATAGTCCGCAGACTTGATACTGCTACTTCGCCTCGAGTGTGTCCCACTGTTCTTAGATTGCTACCCTACAAGGGCTCAAAGGAGTCGTGCAAACAGGTAGCAGTTGGGTGTAGTCCCGAGCACTTGGAGGCAGTGGCGGTTAGAAAGGATTCGTCTCTCCCGGTATTGGGAGTTGATATCGCGCTGTGTCAAAGAGCCATTACGCAAAGTCCCTGGCCAGGGTAAGCGAGATTTACTGGTAGGCTCCAGTAGTTTCTCAGGGTGTAATGGGCTACGCTCCGACACGCCTTATACTGCTATTAGGGGACTGACGCTTGCCGCCCCCTAGGCTCAATATGCGATAGTCTTAGACAAACAGACCGGACTGTACGGAGATTGTCACATCAGGCTCGGTAGGAGTTCGGATGGGTTTCCTCATCGGCCTTCTTATCGACATCTACCTGGGGATCGTTATGTACAGCTAGTGCCGCTTGCGGACTATACTTAAACCCACTGCCAGCGTAGTGTCGAGTCTTTAGAGTCCCACACAGAGGGTTTCCCTGCTCTAGGCGAAACGATATAGAGGTCGTATGGTTTTACGACAAGGGTTCGGACGCATACGTGTGTTTACGCACGTACGGCATTCGGACAGTTTTTACTAGCCGGTTTTGGTTTAAGCCAGATTCTAGTATCAGGTTATTGGATATATACAGTCTAAAGTTTTTCCGCGTTTTCACGGATTGGAGGGGCGTTCTCGTAATTTTCCGGGAAGCTTCTAGAAGCATGGTGACTTGGGGGTTAAGGTGGCATAAGCATTTATTGCTTAATGACTCATTTGTGTGATTCATCCATGGAATTAATGCTTCATTTATTGAGCTAATGACTCATGAGATGAATCACACAAGGTGAATACATCAACCATGATGATTAATCATGTATATTATTTATTTGATAAATTTTTATGGTTGATATATTAAAATGAGTTCATTTTTCAATATCATTCTTATCATCACATTGTCTCACCTCAAGCTCTCTCATTCTTGAAACCCTAACCCTAACCTCTCATGTGTTGAGATCAAGGGTTAGCTAGACTAATACATCCATAACCTCACTCTATATCCCCTAGATAGCTTAGATTAGCACTTTAAGCAACCTAGTTATCTCAAGTTAGAGATCAAGCTTGGCGTAGGAGTTCTCGGGTGGATCGTCTTTGACTCGCGGAGGCCGTTGAGGTGCCGATGTTCCAAGGAGCCTACGAGGAGTGGAGGACAGCAATGAAGACCCGAAGGACAAGTAACGTGAGGTATAACTTCGAATCCGAGTAGTTTAACCTCTCGTAGTTTGCTAGTAACGGTTTAGATATGATTCATGCGCTCAAGTCCCTGTTACGAAGGTTTGATAATCGTTTTTCATATATTCCGCCTCCCCGCAAGTTCGTGGGGTGCGTGACATGGACTTACACTGAATACCCAAAAGAAATGACGGAGGGCAACGACTGGTTTTTGGCGAAAAACCTGTAACGTAATGAACTTGATGTCGTTGAAGGAACCTGATAGGTTTTTATAAAAAATATAGTGGCGAAAAACCTTTGCTAAAGAGGTCACTCCCGGTGAAGGGATCTCGACTCTTTCCTCGTGGAATGAGGTGCAGGATATTCCAACTGAACACCGCGATGCAAAGCAACTTGTAATCGACTATACTGAAGTTATTACCCTGACGTAAACTTCTGCCCAAGGGGTCACTCCCGGTGAAGGGATCTCGGCCCTTGCCTCATCGAATGAGGTGCAGGATATTCCAACTGAATACCTCTATGCAAAACAAAAGGAAACATCTTTGTAATAACACCTTTTAAAATTTGTTCTAACAACATCAAATATAGCTTTGTTTTATCCTTGCATTGATAAGAATCAATGCAGTCCCATCAACTAATCACACCAGAAAAGAACGAAAATAAAATGTACGTATATGCTATCCACATTCGTCACTGGGTCCCGTCATCACCCGTTAGGTTACTTAACTAACGACAGAGCGGGGTTGGACTAGCGCGGGTGTAAAACATATACAACATCTAATAGTATATATACCAATATACAACAATCGCTCCAGGCGTGATACTATGTAACATTACAGAAAAGTAATAAGCATAACAGAACAATATCGATAATCTGGGATCCTCGGGTTTCATAGAGCCGCTGCTGAAACCCGACGTTCCCCTAGTCGTGTGGATAGCCTGTGCAATGAAACCTAGACCCCTACAGGTGCGGCAAGTTACCCGCCAAAACCTGAAGCGAGGCAGCTCCCTATAGCAAAATGAATGGACCACCCGGCTCTTCACAGAATCCGGTAACTTGAGCACCCCTCCTTGGGTCATCCTGTACCCCTTACGAGTGCGGCGAATAGTCTGCCAATTCTAGAGTGAGGCCCCTCTGCCTCTCAAAGCCATGAGATACGGACCCGTTGCCCTCCAGAACCCGGCTATTCGTGCACTCCGTCGCGGGATAAACCTACTACAGAAATAAAAATATGTACAACGGGTACATCGACCTCAACCCGGTCGTGCCCCAAAAGAATATTATACAACATGCAGTGACGGCAGTCCACATGTTGGACGCTCGCCCCGCAATATCAAATGTACAAATAAATCACAACTGTACTATCATTGCACCCTGCTATCCACCACGACAAATCTGCAACATTATTGCACAACACAGAACATCAACGCGAATGTCACGTTCGCAAACCCGTCTAAAAGAACTGTAGCAATTAGACGCGGTTTACCGCTCAAATGACATTCCCGGTCGGAGATATAAAGTAAGTACTGTAAACTAACACGTTTAAATGCGACCGACAAAATTTCCCAAAGTGGGCCCCACAAACATCTGCTGTACAGTAACAAAATATGGGCCCAAAAGAAATATTCCAGAAACCACAATTTAAGGTGTAAAACCCACTGTACAAATTTAGACCACTGGTCCCACATACTGGCCGCGGATGCGCGGTCAAACCCTAGGTTTGACTGCGGATCCGCGGTGGTACTGTAGGATCACGTGACCAAATTTTCACAGTGTGCTTAAAAAACCCTGCACAACTTTCTGTGATATGCAAAATAATTTTTGGACCTGATTTAAAATCGACAGAAACTGTGAACTGAAAAAATGTAGTTTTCGAAATTCGGTTCGATCAATGTTTTAAACGCGTTAGCACAAGTGAGTAAAGCTTAATGGTGAGGCTCTGATACCACTGTAAGTCCACGGTAGCGCCCCGGCCGTCTAACAGACACCAAATGCGGAACAAAAATTTTAAAACTGGCGCTATCGCGTACTATAACCCGGATCTGCAATTAAAGCTAAACTAACAAACTACAAAGTGGGTAGAAATGTTATACCGAACGATCCGAGTCCTTCGGTCTTCAACCATCATCCCACGCTTTTTTGCAGCTGCTCCGATCTTCTGAATCTCCAGTCTCCTCGTCCAGGTGGCACCACTTCGACGGATCATTAAACGGGCTCCCGCCTCTGAACCGAGGCAACTCGATCACCAAGTTTTCTAAAAGAGATGACCAAGATTGATGTAGAGAATGAGTAAAACACTTTGTCTCGTTACGTCCAAAGCTATGGACGAACGGTTAATGAAGTTGCCTTTTGAAGGAATCGGGTAAATGGGAAATGAGTAGATTAATTTCCATGAACCATAATCTTTTTATCAAATGAACCACCATAATTTTTCAAGGAGAGGGGCCGGCCACTATATAGGATAAGGGAGGTGAGTGTAGGAGAGGGGGGTGACCACAACAATAAATGAGAAAGGATGATTCATAATACACCTTGTATGAACACATTAAATGCAAACCAATGAACATAAACCTAGTCATTAACCTAGTCACCCTTGTATTAAATGAATCATTAAATGCACTAATGAGTCACTTAACACCTCACCATCCTAGTCATCATCTAGAAGCTTCCACACTCATCTCAAGAAAAGATAAATCCGTCTTTAACCGAACGTTAAAGACGGGCGATAGAAAACTGGAAACTGGCAACTTCCAAAAGTGATCCCGAAATGAATTTCAGGTTAACCCCGTAACAGTATAAACATACCCGCATTTGTATTACGACCGAATACAAATGCAACTGAGACAAAGATATTATATCATCACAGTATAAAACTGGGATCCGGCTTAAACCAAAGCCTACCAGTATTATCTGCCCGAAAAATGACACGTGCGAAAATGCACGTGCATTTTCCGAACCCTGCTATAAAACCATACGACCTCTACAACGTTTCTCCCGAACTTGGGAAAGTGTCTGTGGGGGACTCTAATGACTCATCAACACACTGGCACTGGGTATAACCACTAGCACGTCCGAGGTACGAGCTGTACGTAACGTTTGCCTATGTATTGATTGGAAGGGAAGCTGACGAGCGAACTCATCCATAAACCCTATTGAGCCTGACAGTGACAATATCCGTACAGTCCGGTCCGTTCGTCTAAAGAGTATCGCATATCGAGTCTAGGGGGTGGATAAAATCAGACCCCTAATAACGCGATAAATCGTGTCGGCATGAAACCCATCACCATCTGAGAAACTACTGATCCAAATCAGTAATTCTCCATTACCTCGGCCGAGGATTTCTAGTGATGGCCACTCGTGCACTGTTGCGACATCAACCTCCAATACCGGGAGAGACGAATCCCCGACGATCCGCTCACTGCCTCCATGTGGCTCGGGACTGTACCCAAAAAATACCTGTTTGCACGTCTCTTTTGAGCATGGTAGGGTAGAAATCAAAGCATAGTGGGACACGAGACAAATGACGATCTCAGGTCGACAAACTAACCTGTACACATGTCACCAGGGAACTGCTATCTGACGATATGTATAATACCAACTAGCATGTTCCCGGCGAGTCCTGTCCGGTGTACTCATAACCCAATGAGCACCTGTATACATCTTAGGTGATCCAACTGACGCCAGTGGCTTGTGAGACCGGCCACCGCCCCTCGTCGGGGTCTCGACTGTATACACTAGTCTACTCTGGAGTATCGATGCCCTGTCTCGAAACACCCACGACTAGGGACACTTTAATGATGTGCTTACAAACCCCAGCTCCGCCATATATGATCGCCACCATACTGCTGGTAGTCAAGCAAGAATCCTATGGGCTCTATCATCATGCAATAGTGATCTAAAGCATGTATACGATGATAAAGACAAACCAGATAGCATACTATCATCTCGAGTAAGACAGTCATGTCGGTATAGGTCCTCCCTCAATCATTGCAATCATATAACTACGATCCAATAATTGACTTAGAGGGCATTATATCCAACACTAGCGCATCTCTATCTTGGATTGGGCGCCGCTGCTAACACCTCAACTCCCGGTGTGGACATAGTAAACTTCTCCCTTCACTATTTTACATCTTGGATTGAGATGCACGTGTTGGGGTTTTTTTCTGCGCATCATAGACCTTCTTTTTATGACGCCTACACTTTTCCACGACTCATGCGTTTGTAGACGCTGCTGCTCCCGACCGGACTCAGTTTGGGGCTATTCGCGTGTTGATTGCTCCTTACGCTAGTGCAGGCGGGCTGGCATTTGTTGATCGGGTTCTATCTGCTCCTTCAGGCCCGATTCAACAACTCCATGACCAGTCGAAAGGTGAGGTGCCTTCTCTGAAGCCCCGGGAGGCCACGCACTTATACGCGATCAGACCGGGCTATCTTGTATTCCCTCAGAACAGTGCGGCTCTGTTTATGCGGTACAATCTGCATCGCTTCGCCCGGCAGCTTGTATACGATCAGGGCGTTCCTTTTGAGGCTTTTACGGTTGCGCCGGTCCCTTCACCCGTAGCTGTTCGCGACGCCGCTCATCACTTCGTGAGGTTGAATACTGGTTCTTACTTCATGATCCCCAAAGCAGATCATACTCCCCGATGCGTGGGGGCATTCACAGGCTGATATCTTCATCGGGTCAACCCAGTTATTTCTGAGGAGAAGAGGTTGCTTCTTGGCCATGGCGCCCTCGCTCTGGCTCAGGCCGTGGGAATTCCGCTGCAGCCGCGCGCACCGGTCCGCTTTCCTCTGAGGGACACCAGTGTTGCGCTCATTCCAGGGGAGTCGGAGGTGGACCTTACCCCTACAATTGGTATGCCGTTAGATACCAGAGCTCAGTTAAGGGGTAAAAGGGCGCCAGTAGCAGTACCACCACCGGCGGCGTCGACAATGGCCGTGTAGTCCTCGGCAGCACCGCCAAGCGAGGGTGCCGGTAACGAGGGTGTTGAAGGTGAGGTGGGTCGGCGTCGTGCAAAGGCTCCAAGGGAAAAGAAGCGAGCGTCCTCTGGCATTAGCTCCGGGCCAACGAGGAGGAAGAAGTCAATCGCCCGTCTGCTCGATCTTTTAGAAGGATCCGAACCTGTCGTTCAAGACGAACCAGTATCCATGATATTGCCGAATGATGGTCTTCTTTTCTCAGGTTCATCTGCCGAGGAAGCCGCACAATTGGCTGAGGACATAATACGCTCGCATCTTGAAACTGAGAAGGTAAGGATCCCGAAGAGGCCTTATCCTGCCGTCATCTTCTATGATGATCCTTCGTGGATACGGCGGCGGTTCATCGGCCCTTTGGAGGAGTGGGGAGAAAGGGCCCTTAAGCTGGCTGCTTCGGAGGATGCCGCGGATGCGCTTTCCTTGTGGACAGGAGGCAACGAGTCCACCCTTGAACCCCGACGAGCACACCTCCTTGAGAAGGAGCATCGGCTTGAAGAAGCCATATTGAAGGCTTCCTTACGCATTGGTATGTTCCTATATTTCTTTGCAGTACTTCACATTGCTTGCACTTGTATATATGTATTCTCATTCTTGTGTCAATTGTGCAGAGACTTCGGCGATTGGGGAGGTTCCTATGGGCTTGCTGACAGTAAAGCCTGTTGACACCCCAATGAAACATTGCTCGATGCGGAGGGGGTTGACGACGCCATCCCTCTCGCAATAGAGCCTCCTGTGGCGGTTCTTGATCCCGAAGCACTCGCTCCTTTAGGAGAGGTACCCTTGGTGGTCGCCGTCCCAACGGATCTTTCTGAGGGCGACCCGGAGGCTGGGATGGAGATAGTGGAAACTACCCACCCTTCGTTGGAACCCGCAATGGCGTCGCCGCTCCTTCCTCAGAGGCCGTTACACCGGCTCGTGTCCTTGGTACTGTGCCTGAGGTCACGGCAGAGGCTATTGAAGCTGCTATCCCTCCAGCTTAGAATGGGAGGAGCGTCGAAGGTAACCTTCCACATTTTAACTAGTGATCTTTCTGTTATCTGAACTCTTTTATCTTTTCAGAACTGCGCGTACTGGAGGCCTCTATTGCTGATCTGTCTCCCCGACAATCCTTTCAGCGCCTGTTGGATATGGCTGCTCCACAAGCGATATCCCCTCAACGCATCGTCCTCTGGTCTGGGCAAGGTTAGTGTTGTTCACCATTTCATAGCGTTGTTGTTATTTCGCAAAATGACATTGATTCCCTTTACAGTTCTGGAGGCCGATGATGAGGTTGAGGTCCTCGAAGGGCCAGGGGAACCTTCAGCTCCTTCTTGCATGACTGTGGGTAAATGAAGTCTCAATATGGTCCTACTCTTTCCTTTGCTTAAAGTTTCACTCACTGTTTACACATCTGAACAGCCCTTCCAGTTCTTACCGCACTGAAGTCGCGCATCAATATGCCACCCGGCCCCTATGCTTTGCGAGCCTCAGAACGTTTGGCTAAGATAAGCCTTGTCTCCCTGTCATCTTTGATCGAGAAGCTTCGCGCTGGTAGCGCAATCACAGCTGAAGCATTTTCTGCTGAAGATAACGGTTCTCTTCCTTTTCTTGCCACCTACCATAGCGAAGCGGTGGTGCAAGTCTGGGTTGAGTTCTGTCGGCAGGTGGAGGCTTGCTTGCATGTACTCGAGTGTTCCCGCCTTTCTTCCAAGGCTGTGGCTGCAAAGGCGGGCTTGCGGGGTTTGATAGAGCGGTGCGCGGCGAACATGGTGTCGTGCGAGAAGAGGCTCGGCCGCAAATTCTCGGAGAGGGAGATGGCCTCTAAGGCGCTGAACGAGCTCCAAGCCAACCTTACAGCCAAAGCCAACAAAGCGTATGAACACTGGCGAGTACTTCAAGAGTCTATCAAAGAGGTGGTGGCCCTCAATAAAGCTTCCGTGTTCATTCACGAAAGGGTTGAGGCTCACAAGGCTACCGAGAAAGAGCTTGAAGGCCGGCTTGCCTCGTATCAGGCCCAGCAGGCTCAGGCGGAGGCCCGTCTTCTGGCGATACTGAATCATGAAGGTGTGGCCCAGCGGAAGAGGGATGAGCTGACCAAGCTGCTAAATCGCCCGCCGGCCTGAAGACTTGTATATCCCCTTTTTTTCTTTTTGTACATACTCTTGAATGAGAGTATATATTTTTTGTTCTTTCACAAATCGTACTTTGTATCCATTTTGGTTCATGAATAAAAGACATATTTTTCTTCTCAATGGCGTGCCCCTTTTTTATTGAATGTATTCTGCGGATAGTCTATCTTGATCTCTTTGCAGGACAACGATGGCTTAGGATTCAGGGTTAAAATCTGCCTCCTAAGACTTTTCAACTTTATAAGCCGTGAGGGTCTCATAAAGAGTTTTTCTCCTTACAGGTCGAGGGGATACCATAGGTGTGGTTTCTCCTTAAGAATCGTGAGGATTCCTAAGTGCCTATTTTCTCTTGAAAGTCGTATGGATCTCACAAGAGAATTTACTCCCTTACGAGTCGTGAGGACCCGCAAGTGATGGGTGAAGTTGTCCTTATCCGCATTTCACGGAGTTAAGGGTTGCTCTGGATGCTTCCCACGGGTTCACTACCGTGTTTGGCGAGGACCAGGCTCCGCTCTGGATGTTCTTCGGGATACCGTAGTTTAAAGATATCGCGGTCGAGGTTAAGGACATCATAGTCCGTGGATTTTTTTGGGACTCCACAGTCCGTTGCTAGTTTTAAGACATTACGGTCGAGGTTAAGGATATCATAGTCCGTGGGTTTAAGGACTCCACAGTCCATTATTAGTTTTAAGACATCACGGTCGAGGTTAAGGACATCATAGTCCATGAGTTTAAGGACCTCACAGTCCAATGTTAGTTTTAAGACATCGCGATCGAGGTTAAGGACATCATAGTCTGTGAGTTTAAGGACCTCACAGTCCATGAAATGTGTGGTTGCCGGGACCCGTCACCTCTCTGTAGACGTTGAGGAATTACAACGACAAATATCAAAGGGATGACGAGATGTACCCTTGAACCAAGGTGAAATTGGCTTAAAATCATTACGGTTGATTGTTAGTTTTAAGACATCACGGTCGAGGTTAAGGACATCATAGTCCGTGGATTTAAGGACTCCACAGTCCGATGTTAGTTTTAATACATCACGGTCAAGGTTAAGGACATCATAGTCCATGAGTTTAAGGACCTCACAGTCCGATATTTGCTCTGGATGCTTCACACGGCTTCACTGCCGTGCTTTGCGAGGACCAGGATCCGCTCTGGACATTTTCCACGGGGTCAGAAGTGACATAATCCGTGTTCCACGCTGCCAGGAATTTTGCTCTGGATGCTTCACACGGGTTCACTGCCGTGCTCGGCGAGGACCAGACTCCGCTCTGGATGCTTCACACGGGTTCACTGCCGTGCTCTGCGAGGACCAGAATCCGCTCTGGACGTTTTCCACGGGGTCAGAAGTGACATAATCTGCGTTCCACGTAACCAGGACATTTTCTCTAGATGCTTCCCACGGGTTCACTTCCGTGTTCGGTGAGGACTAGGCTCCGCTCTGGATGCTTCACACGGGTTCATTGTCGTGCTCTGCGAGGACCAGGATCCGCTCTGGACATTTTCCACGGGGTCAGAAGTGACATAATCCGTGTTCCACGTAGCCAGGAATTTTTCTCTAGATGCTTCCCACGGGTTCATTGCCGTGTTCGGCGAGGACTAGGCACCGCTCTGGATGCTTCACACGGATTCATTACCGTGCTCTGCGAGGACCAGGATCCGCTCTGGACGTTTTCCATAGGGTCAGAAGTGACATAATCCGTGTTCCACGTAACCAGGAGTTTTGTTGATATATCCGCGTTTCACGGGGTCGACGAGCCATGGAACTGGGAGTTGCCGTTGTTCCGCTTTGTCTTATGTTGTGTCTGTTGTAATGAGACGAATGTTGAGATGCTCTCCAGGCTATCTGAGAATCGTCGATGTTTAGTTTCTTCTTCTGATGAAACCTGGGGAGGAGGAATGTGATTCCTTCTTTGTTTGCGCCCCTGGATTGTACATAGGGATTGATGCAATATCACATGTAGGGCATAAATTTCATTTTTACTTTTATTTTCTTTCTTTCTGCCATGCTCTATCATTTCATCTTTTATATCGCGAAGGCCGCGATTGCCCAATCATTTCGGCTATTTTTCGCGGTGCTCAATCATTTCGGCTATTTGCATGCATACATCTTTTACTTGCTGCTTTTTATTGCAAGTTGCCCCATCATTTCGGCTATTTCGTTTGCATGTGTGGCTTGCTGGCTTTTCGCTGCAAGCTTGGAATCAGACACCGATTTCGGCATCAGCACCGCTACAACTGGGATATTGCCAGGCGCGAATCATCATTTGCCTCTGTCGATGTCGAACAAAGGTGGCTTAGTAAACAGGGTTAGGATTCTGTCGACTAAGGCTTTTGACTTCATGAGCCGTAAGGGTCTCACAATGGTATTTTTCCTTACACGTCGTGAGGATCTCGTAGGTGTGTTTCTCCTTAGGAATCGTGAGGACTCCTAAGTGTATGGCTTCTCGTAAGTCGTAAGGATCTTACAAGAGAGTTTTCCCCTTATAAGTCGAGAGGACTCAAAAGGGTTGTTCACCGTGCGAATATATCCCTAGTCATGGGTGGGACTTGGTTAGGGAAATGTTTATTCGCGCCCGTGGATTGTATACAAGGGTCAGTGTTGAGCCGCTTGTAGGGCAGTATTGGAGGTTGTGGCGGTTGCTTAAGAACAGGTTCAGGTCTCTGTAACTTAAGACATTCAAATCTTATGAGCCGTGAGGGTCCCATAAGAGAGTTCTCCTTACGAGTCGTGAGGATCTCTCAAGTGTAATTTCTCCTTAGGAATCATGGGGATCCCTAAGTGTGTGGCTCCCTTGTGAGTCGTAAGGATCTCACGCTGGTGATTTCTCCTCACAAGGTCGAGAAGACCCTCTAAGTGTCTTTTAACGAGGTTGCGCCCTTTCGGGTTTTCACAAACACTCGCCGGTAGTCCTGCTGTTTTTACTCACGGAGCCCTTTCGGGTTTTCAACCATGCCCATTTTGCTTACGGAAATACCTTTTTCTCTTTTTTTTATTCTCTCTTTTATTTAACGAGATTGCGCCCTTTCGGGTTTTCACAAACACTCACCGGTAGCCCTGCTGTTTTTACTCACGGAGGCCTTTCGGGTTTTCATCCGTGCCCATTTTGCTTATGGACATACCGTTTTCTTTTTTTTAATTTTATTATTCTTTTTATCATCTTTGGGATGCTGCAATCCACCATAGTTTATCGACGTCTCGTTCAAAAACTAGTTTTAGGACGTTTCGGTCCGTTGTTAGTTTAAGGACGTTTCGGTCCGTTGTTAGTTTAAGGACGTTTCGGTCCAAAAGAAAATCGGCTAGTACTTATAGAGTTTAGGCTTAAGAAGATAGCGAGCGGACATAGTCGTCGTCATCTATCATTGACCCAGGCCGTGACTCGTCAAGCGTAGTATTTCTTCAGGAAGCGACCGTTTATTGGCCTGAAAGGTCTTTCACCATGCATGTCCATGAGTAGATAGGCTCCACCCTGGTAGACCTTGTCTATAATATACGGGCCTTCATAATTCGGCTCGAATTTCCTTCGCTTAGCGCGATTAGGGATCATAGGTCTTTTGACCACTAGCACGAGTTCGCCTTGGTGGAATGTCCTCGGCCTGGTCAATCTTTCATATGAGCGCGTCATCTTGGCTTTATAAGCTTCCAGATTTTGCTGCGCCTGGAGCCGGGTTTCATCCAGGGCATCGAGCTCCTCGAGGCGAAGGTGAGGGTTTTCTTCATCCGTTAGCTCGTAATGAACTTCCATTCGTAAAGAGGGTAACTCTTTCTCAAGGGGGAGTACCGCTTCTGTACCGAATACCAACATGTATGGCGTTGTGTTCGTGGCCGTCTTGAACGTAGTCTGATACGCCCAGAGAGCTTTTTGCAGTCTCTCGTGCCAGTCTTTCTTATTTCGTGACAACGTTTTTTTCACGATCTTCATCAATGTCTTATTGAAAGCCTCAGCTAGACCGTTAGCTCGGGGATTATAAACTGAGGAGTACCTCCAGTCTATGTTGTGCTGTTGTGCGAAGCGGCTGATCTTGTGGCTTCTGTAGGCTGGCCCATTATCGGAGATAATCCGTCGCGTAGTTCCAATCCGAAAAATGACGTGCGTCTTGAAGAAGTGGAGGATATTCTCCGTCTTCACTTCCCTCAGCGGTACCGCTTCTGCCCATTTGGAGAAGTAGTCAGTTTTCACCAAAATGAATCGATGTCCTCTGGACGATGCCGGTTCGATGGGGCCAATTATATCAGTTCCCCACATCTCGAACGACCAGCTAGCCACCGTGGGATGTAGTGGATTTGGATGCTGGTGGATGAAGTCTCCATGGATCTGGCACGAGTTGTCACGACCGAAAGTTTGGCCCGTGACCGGCACTTAACCACGTAACGTCTACAGGCGTAATGCGACTAAGTGAACCGAAAACCCAGAAATCAAACCAGTAAAAGTATAGAGTGTTTTAAGCTTTAAATGGAAGCATTTACTAACATGTTAAGAAATCTAAGTAAACAATCACCAAGATAGCAATATACGACGCCGTAGCGAAGATCAAGAACAACAAGTGGGAACATCACATATAGAATAATTGTAAAAGTAAAGTCGGCTCACAACGAGCTCGACACCAGAATACAAATAATATACATCATCGTCCTTACACTGTCTCTAAGTCAAGTACATATATGGTAGATGGAGAATACTAGATACAAAAGTGTGTACAATAAAAATAACCAGATACCACAACCCACCTATCAGCAAAACAGCTCTCTCATCAACTGTAGTGGTATCTGTAGCCAAAAGATGTAAGAAAGCAGCCTGCCGCAACTACTCCGAGGGGCAACCTGCAAATACTGTGGCACAACGGGGGTGAGTTGCCAACTCGGGAATAGAAATAACATATAAGGGTAATCACTAGCATGCACGTACTGCGCTACTCTATCATATGCCAGCAGATGATATCAATGCGTGATAAGCAGTATGTGCAATAATCATGCAAGTGCTCTATCATGTAATATAACTATTGGATGAGATACAATAATGAATGCTGAGCATGGGAAATATAACATCTACACGGAATGTCAACATGGAACATATAATCGGTGTCCATCAATGCACCCAGATCCCCCAAATTGCTCAGGCGCCGGCACTCTCATCGGCCCTCCAATCCTGTAAATCTCTGAGAATCACGAGTGCCCAAATTCGGCACCCAAATATCATAAGTACTCGTGTCCAGCATCGACACGCAAATACTCATCCACCGGGCATCCGTCAGTCCGGGTCAGCCCACAGGCTCCGTCTGCGGTATCAGCCCTCGGCCCCGGCAGTACGGATCATCCCGCATCCATCTATCGACTCTGGTCAGTATCCTCCGGAAAACTGCCAGGTCCAACCAATCACCGGTAGGTAGTAGTCCCTCTTCTAGGCTCACCGTCTACTACACAGCGAAACCGTTCTCGCCCCGGGGTACCATACCGGGTCCACCATGTACCCGTAATCGGCCTCATCCAACTCCTCGATTCGGGTTCACATGTATCACTCTCGTACCGAGAAAACACATGGTGGACGCACCGAAATATAATATCAAGGGAAACCGGGTTTTTAAATAATTACATATTCTCTTTAAAACAGCCACGGTTCCCAAATCCAGAAATCACATGTAATCCAAAACCAATATGCAAGTCAATACGATGTGATATATGCATCAAGTATGAATATCATGTCCAGTCACATAAAAGATGAGCTACAGTATAATGATCATGGCAATTCTATAGTGAGTGTGTCATGGAAATTACTAACGGTGTGTGTGTAACATGCAGGATAGTGCTCGTGCAACATGAACCGTTAGTAATGGTGCGGTGTTCTATCAATTCTAGTTTATATACATATAGTAGAGAATGCGGTATATACTAAATAGCAGCCATGAACAGTCAATGTATGTAAGTGTAAAATGCTGCTACAAGGTCCTATCAGCCCTGACGCATAACGCCATGCAGGCGATTTTCCCCGTAGATGTTAAATCTACTCACCGTAGTCTCTCGCTAGGTATAGCCGATGACTTGTTTCCCCTTCTTCGCGGCGTCCGTCGCACTTGCCTGCGAACCTAGAATTTCACAGAATATCACACATAAGCTCAAAACCATACAAACACGACATTTAAAGTCAACTAGAAACCCGTGTCGCAAACCAAGCGCGCGTGTGCGCGATACGCTAAAACGTGTGATTACGCGCCTGAAGCCACTCCGACGCGTCGTGATACGCAGAAACCCCAAACCCACACGAACGTATCACGCGTGTCGCGAAAGATTAAAAATACGGAAAATAGGGTATTCAACTCCAGATTTTGATACAGAACAGATATTATGAAAATATATATACCAAAATACTCCACATAGAAGCAGACTCCAGTGGCCCAAACCCCAACCCTCAATTCACCCATCTGGCCGCAAATTGCGGCCAGAACGTATTTTTCGGCGTCCTGGGTAGGGAGATGGGCTCCCAGGTTTTGTGTGTGCACTCTATACCCCATATACATGCTACAGTAAATACAATTTCATTCTGAAATAATTCGGGTAGCAGCAGATCCTACAGAGCCCTATTTCTAGTTAAAAACCACACTTTTGCACTAAAATGGTACTTTAGGGTATTTTTGTGCAAACTGAAAGCAAAACCTGGCTTAAATAGCTCTAATAGCACATAATAGAGTTAACCAAGCTAACAAAACCTCAATCTAACATATGCATCACAAATATCCTTTAATATCACTAAAATGCACAAAAAATGAGATTTTTAGCAACCAAACACACAAGTTATGGAAAGAGGGTGCTAGACATGGGTTAATACCTTCAAAGACCTTATAAAACACCAAAAGTTCCAGCTCCCTCCTCAGATATGCAGATTTGCCTCCAAACACCTCAAAAAGCCCCCTTTTCCATGGTTTTGTGATGAAAATGTGTTGATTTGTGTAGGGTTTTGTGTGGAGATCAAAGAGAAGTGAAAAGAGAAGGGAATGTGATGATTTTGCTGGGTTTTGCTGCTGCCTCTGCAGAAATTCTGCAATGAGAAAGGAGAGAGAGAAGAGGGAAGAAAATGGTCACAAAAGTCAAATTCTCACCTAACCACCATGCTTCTATATTCTAATTAATTTTTTTTGAATTTTAAATAGGGTTTTGTTTTGATAAAAGGGTGGGGAAATAACAATGAACCATGCATGAAAAGAAATGCTTAACATGCTAACACTTTTAACCTAGGTCAAGAAAAATTGTGCCAAGTGTGCATGTGTGCACTAACACAAGAAATTTCCCAATTAGGGTAAACCCGACTAGAAATAATTAATAACCCTAAAATTATATATAAACATATATATATATAACACTTCACAACACAATTATCCCTAGCCAAGAAGGAAAATACGATACTCGGGCTTTTATGAAAAACACGCCAAATTAATAATTAATGCGAAAACATCCTAAACGAATTTCAAAGTGATACAATCTACCCCCCTTAAAGAAATTCGGTTCCCGAATTTAAAAATCTAACTACACGTACCTTCAAAAAGGTAGGGATACCTCTTCCTCATCTCGCTCTCGGTCTCCCAAGTGACCTCCTCGTTGCTCGGACCACGCCAAAGTACCTTGACTGATGGTATGACTTTCGATCTCAATTTCTTCACTTATCGATCCAAGATGATCACCGGCTTCTCTGCATAGGAAAGGTCACGCTCAAGCTGGATCGTCGGGTGCTGAATCGCATGCGAAGGATCATGAAGATATTTGCGGAGCATCGAAACGTGAAATACAGGGTGCACGTCTGGAAAACTGGCCAGAAGGGATAATCGATACGCAACTGCACCAACACGCTCGAGGATCTCGAATGGGCCCACATATCTGGGACTAAGCTTACCCTTCTTCCCAAATCTCATCACACCTTTCATTGGGGAGACCCTCAAGAAAACATGGTCACCAACAGAAAACTCAAGTCTGCGTCGACGACGGTCCGCATAAGATCTCTGCCTGCTCTGGGCTGCTCTCATCCTATCGCAAATCAACTGGATCATCGCGGTCGTCTCCTCAACAATCTGTGGCCCTAAGATACTGCTCTCACTGAGCTCCGTCCAACAGGTGGGCGATCTGCATCTCCTCCCATAAAGTGCCTCAAAAGGTGCCATCTGAATGGTCTCCTGGTAGTTGTTGTTGTAGGATAACTCTACTAAGGGTAAATGATGATCCCAGCTACCTCCGAAGTCTAATACGCATGCTCTGAGCATGTTCTCGAGAATCTGAATAGTCCGCTCTGACTGTCCGTCGGTCTGTGGATGAAATGCTGTGCTGAAGCTCAAGCGAGTGCCCAAAGCCTCCTGATGTCTCTGCCATAGCCGGCTGGTAAACTAGGTGCCTATGTCGGACACAATAAATGTCGGAACTCCGTGCAGTCGTATAATCCCGTCGATGTAAATCTGGGCATACTGAGCAAATCCGAATGTCGTCTTCACCGGTAGGAAGTGAGCCGCTTTCATCGAACGATCCACGATCACCCATATGGAGTCATACCCTCGACTAGTCCTGCGTAGACCCACAATGAAGTCCATAGAAATCTGCTCCCATTTCCACTCCGAAATGGGTAACGGCTGTAGCTCTCCCGCGGGCCTCTGGTGCTCAGCCTTGACTTGCTGACAAGTCAGGCATCTCGACACGAAATCTGTGATGTCACTCTTCATTCTGTCCCACTAGTAAACACCTCTCATGTCATGGTACATCTTGGTGGAACCGGGATGAACACTGTATACCGATCGATGTTCCTCCTCAAGAATATCGCGCCGCAAGCCTTCTGCATCTGGTACGCACAGTCTAGTCCCACATCGTAGTATCCCCTGATCATCGATCACGAACTCAGAAAATCTGCCCTGTCCAATCTGTGTCCTAATCTCTGAACATCGGTCATCACTGTGATGTGCCTTATGTAAACGGTCAAGCAACTGTGGGCGTGCACGAACATGCGCAATCTGTCCTCCGATCGGCGTAAACTCGAACTGTACCCGGCTGTCGCATAAAATCTGCCAATCTGCCGACGACTGCCTCTGTACTGCGCTCAAACAAGATAGACTATCCCCGGGCTTCCTGCTCAAAGCATCCGCCACTACTTTAGCCATGCCCAGGTGGTACAAGATCTCGCAATCGTAATCCTTCACTAACTCCATCCATCGGCGCTGTCTAAGGTTCAGGTCTCGCTGCTGAAATATATACTTTAAGCTCTTGTGATCAGTGAATATCTGGCACGACTCGCCGTATAGGTAATGTCGCCAGATCTTAAGTGCAAAGACCACTGCAGCCATCTCGAAATCGTGAGTGGGGTAGTTCTGTTCATGTTTCTTTAATTGCCGCGAAGCATACGCGATCACCCTGTCATGCTGCATCAATACGCACCCTAGCCCCACTCGTGAAGCATCACAAAAGGCCACAAATCCGCCTGATCCTGAAGGCAAAGATAGCACTGGTGTCGTAGTCAGTAGAGCCCGTAGTTGCTGAAAATTATGCTCATACCCCTCCGTCCAATCGAAACGAACTCCCTTATCCAGCAAATCTTACAACTGACCCATCAATTCTCTAAGTTCCGCCGGGGCCATCCGATAAGGCGGTATGGAAATAGGCCCCGTGCCAGGAACCAAATCAATACAGAAAGAAATGTCGCGCTCGGGCGGTAGCCCAGGAAGCTCATCAGGGAACACATCAGGGAACTCGCTAACAACCGGAACCTGATCCAACGGAACCTCTGTAGCTCTAGTATCGCAAACATAGGCGAGAAATTCCTGACATCCCTTCCTCAAAAGCTGTCCAGCACGAAAAGAAGAAATCAAACCGTGAGGGGTGGCACCACGGTCCCCCAACACAACAAAAACTGACTCGTCGGGAAAACAAAATCTAACTGTCTTCTCGCGGCAGTAACCAGAAGCATAGCACGTGGCTAACCCATCCATGCCCAAAAGAACGTCGAAGTCCAACATCTCAAGAAGGATCAAATCGACCGGCAAATCTCTCTTGCCAATACGGACGGTACAGGATCGGAACACGTGCCTAGCGACAAACGACTCTCCCACAGGAGTAGTCACAACAAGCGGCTAATCAAGCAAACCGGACTCTCTACCCAGCACAAAGTGTGTGGATACGTATGAGTGCGTGGATCCGGGATCTAATAACACGTGTGCATCAACAGAACATACTGGAAGGATAACTGAGACCACCGCATTGGACGCCTGCGTGTCCTGATGCGTCAAAGCAAAAACTCGCGCCTGTCCTCCACCTGCGACTGACTGTCCCCTGCCGGCAGCTGGCTGTCCTCTGCCTCGATCACCTCGTCCTCTATGAACAAATCCTCCGCGTCCACGACCTCTCTGTGCATGAGTCTGACGCTGAGTAACAGTAGGCACAATAGGCAACGCCCTCTGGGGTGGTGATGGTGGTAATGTGACATGCGGTGCTGCCGCCTCCCTCCGTGGTATCTCAGGACAATCTCGCATAGGATGATAAGAACTCCCGCAACGGTAACATCCCGATGATGGTCGCTGACCCTCCTGTGGATAGGAGCTAAACAATCTGCCTCGCCCTGAATCTCTGCCACCTGTAAGGTGCCTGTCACGGCGCCGAAAAGGCTGTCTCTGCACTGATGTATCTGCAAGAACTCTCTTCGGCTCTGGGACTACCGAAGTCTTAGCAAGGCGCTCCTCGACTAATAGGGCTGTGTCTACAGCTGCTGCATATATCTCGTAATGCTGTGCGCTGATCGCAAGGAACAATGGTGTGAGCAAGCCTTGGACATATCTCTTAACTCGCATCTCCTCGGCCACTAAGTACGGAGCATAAACTGATAGCTCGGTGAACAGCACATCGTACTCTGCCACTGACAGCTCCGGAGTCTAGCGTAAGGACTCGAACCTGCATGCTCTAGCATCTCTGACACTCAGCGGAAGAAAGCGGGCAAGGAATAGCGCCACGAACTCTGTCCAGGTCATAGGAGGAAGACCTGCTTTTCTACCCTTCTCGACTGATTCGCACCAATTCTGCGCAAGACCTTCCAGGCGAAAGCTCGCGAACTCAACCCATCTCGCATCTGCGCATCTGAGGGAACGGCATATCTGAGCCATCCTATCAATGAAAGACTGTGGGTCCTCGGCTGCATCGGTGCCTGTGAAGACCGGAGGCTTCAGCCTCATAAACTCTGATAGAGATACCGAGATGACCTCTGTAGCTGCAGGGGAAACTGCCTGTACTGTGGGTAGCACCGCGGTCTCCGCAACGGATGGAACTACCTCTGGTCGCTCCGCTCGAAGTGTCTCAACTAGAGATCCCATCATCTGGCGCATCTCCTGCATACTGGATCCCACCGTCTGGCGCATCTCCTGCACACCAGCCCCTAACATGGCAATCTGATCTGTCACGGCAGGAACAGCCTGCTCGGGATAAACCGGTGTACTACCCGGATCAGTCCTCGTCTCGGACGAGTCAACTCGAATGTCGGCCCTCGCGGCCGCTCTCTGCGCCCTAGTAGTCTTTGGCGGCATAATGGATGAAAGAAAATGTAGGATTCGATAAGGGTACGGAAATCGAATCGCAAGAATGTATATACTCAAGAAGGAATTTAAATCAACAAGTCCTAAGGTCGCCTTGGCGGAGTACCGTGTCGTGAGTATGCCGCGGAACATACGCACGCTACGCCACTCTGCTTCAGCTACCTACTCCATCATACCAAGGTCATCCTACACTCCGAACGGTAAAAACCTATGCTCTGATACCAACTTTGTCACGACCCAAATTTTGGCCCGTGACCGGCACTTAACCACGTAACGTCTACAGGCGTAACACGACTAAGTGAACCGAAAACCCAGAAATCAAACCAGTAAAAGTATAGAGTGTTTTAAGCTTTAAATGGAAGCATTTACTAACATGTTAAGAAATCTAAGTAAACAATCACCAAGATAGCAATATACGACGACGTAGCGAAGATCAAGAACAACAAGTGGGAACATCACAGATAGAATAACTGCAAAAGTAAAGTCGGCTCACAATGAGCTCGACACTAGAATACAAATAATATACATCATTGTCCTCACACTGTCTCTAAGTCAAGTACATATATGGTAGATGGAGAATACTAGATACAAAAGTGTGTACAATAAAAGTAACCAGATACCACAACCCACCTATCAGCAAAACAGCTCTCGCATCAACTGTAGTGGTATCTGTAGCCAAAAGATGTAAGAAAGCAGCCTGCCGCGACTACTCCGACGGGCAACCTACAAATACTGTAGTACAACAGGGGTGAGTTGCCAACTCGTGAATAGAAATAACATATAAGAGTAATCGCGAGAATGCACGTACTGTGCTACTCTATCATATGCCAGCAGATGTTATCAATGCGTGATAAGCAGTATGTGCAATAATCATGCAAGTGCTCTATCGGGTAATATAACAACAGGATGAGATACAATAATGAATGCTCAGCATAGGAAATATAACATTTACACGGAATGTCAACGTGGAACATATAATCGGTGTCCATCAATGCACCCAGATCCCCCAAATAGCTCAGGCGCCGGCACTCTCATCGGCCCTCCAATCCTGTAAATCTCTGAGAATCACGAGTGCCCAACATCGGCACCCAAATATCATAAGTACTCATGTCCAGCATCGACACGCAAATCCTCATCCACCGGGCATCCATCAGTCCGGTCAGCCCACGGGCTCCGTCTGCGGTATCGGCCCTCGGCCCCGGCAGTACGAATCATCCCGCATCCATCTATCGTCTCTGGTCAGTATCCTCCGGATAACTGCCAGGTCCAACCAATCACCGGTAGGTAGTAGTCCCTCTGCCAGGCTCACCGTCTACTACACAGAGAAACCGTTCTCGCCCCGGGGTACCATACCGGGTCCACCATATACCCGTAATCGGCCTCATCCAACTCTTCGATTCGGGTTCACATGTATCACTCTCGCACCGAGAAAACACATGGTGGACGCACCGAAATATCATATCAAGGGAAACTGGGTTTTTAAATAATTACATATTCTCTTTGAAACAGCCATGGTTCCCAAATCCAGAAATCACATGTAATCCAAAACCAATATGCAAGTCAATACGATGTGATATATGCATCAAGTATGAATATCATGTCCAGTCACATAAAAGATGAGCTACAGTATAATGATCATGGCAATTCTACAGCGAGTGTGTCTTGGCAATTACTAACGGTGTGTGTGTAACATGCAGCATAGTGCTCGTGCAACATGAACCGTTAATAATGGTGCGGTGTTCTATCAATTCTAGTTTATATACATATAGTAGAGAATGCGGTATGTACTAAATAGCAGCCATGAACAGTCAATGTATGTAAGTGTAAAATGCTGCTACAAGGTCATATCAGCCCTGACGCATAACGCCATGCGGGCGATTTTCCCCGTAGATGTTAAATCTACTCACCGTAGTCTCTCGCTAGGTATAGCCGATGACTTGTTTCCCCTTCTTCGCGGCGTCCGTCGCACTCTCCTGCGAACCCAGAATTTCACAGAATATCACACATAATCTCAAAACCATACAAACACGACATTTAAAGTCAACTAGAAACCCGTGTCGCAAACCAAGTGCGCGAGTGCACGATACGCTAAAACGTGTGATTACGCGCCAGAAGCCACTCCGACGCATCGCGATACGCAGAAACCCCAAACCCACACACACGTATCATGCGTGTCGCGAAAGATTAAAAATACGGGAAATAGGGTATTCAACTCCATATTTTGATACAGAACAGATATTATGAAAATATATATACCAAAATACTCCACATAGAAGCAGACTCCAGTGGCCCAAACCCCAACCCCCAACTCACCCATCTGGCCGCAAATTGCGGCCAGAACGTATTTTTCGACGGCCTGGGTAGGGAGGTGGGCTCCCAGGTTTTGTGTATGCACTCTATACCCTCTATACATGCTACAGTAAATACAATTTCATTCTGAAATAATTCGGGTAGCAGCAGATCCTACAAAGCCCTATTTCTAGTTAAAAACCACACTTTTGCACTAAAATGGTACTTTAGGGTATTTTTGTGCAAACTGAAAGCAAAACCTGGCTTAAATAGCTCTAATAGCACATAATAGAGTTAACCAAGCTAACAAAACCTCAATCTAACATATGCATCACAAATATCCTTTAATATCACTAAAATGCACAAAAAATGAGATTTTTAGCAACCAAACACACAAGTTATGGAAATAGGGTGCTAGACATGGGTTAATACCTTCCAAAGACATTATAAAACACCAAAAGTTCCAGCTCCCTCCTCAGATATGCAGATTTGCCTCCAAACACCTCAAAAGCCCCCATTTCCATGGTTTAGTGATGAAAATGTGTTGATTTGTGTCGGGTTTTGTGTGGAGATCAAAGAGAAGTGAAAGGAGAAGGGAATGTGATGAATTTTGCTGGGTTTTGCTGCTGCCTCTGCAGAAATTCTGCAATGAGAAAGGAGAGAGAGAAGAGGGAAGAAAATGGTCACAAAAGTCAAATTCTCACCTAACCACCATGCTTCTATATTCTAATTTTAAAAAATTGAATTTTAAAAAGGGTTTTGTTTTGATAAAAGGGTGGGGAAATAACAATGAACCATGCATGAAAAGAAATGGTTAACATGCTAACACTTTTAACCTAGGTCAAGAAAAATTATGCTTAGTGTGCATGTGTGCACTAACACAAGAAATTTCCCAATTAGGGTAAACCCGACTAGAAATAATTAATAAACCTAAAATTATATATAAATATATATATATAACACTTCACAACACAATTATCCCTAGCCAAGAAGGAAAATACGATACTCGGTCTTTTATGAAAAACACGACAAATTACTAATTAACGCGAAAACATCCTAAACGAATTTCAAAGTGTTACACGAGTGGCATTGCTTCGCATATTCGAGGCAGTCCTGAATCATCTTGGGCCAATAATAACCCATCTGTTTGATCTTCAACTTCATCTTCGGGCCTACTTGGTGAGAACCGCAGAGTCCGTCGTGAGTTTCTTGGACGACTCTCTTCGCCTCTTCAGGTCCCAGGCATCTTAACCATAAAGAATCGAATGACCTCTTGTATAGAGTATCATTGACGAAAGCGAATGATAGGGCTCACTTCATGAGCTGATGTTTTGAGGACGCATCTTCAGGCGTTCGACGGGATTTGAAGTAGTCTATAAAGACTTCCCTCCAATCCTCGGCCTTTTCCTGATCTTTTATTTGCATAGTCATTTGCTCAATCGCTCCTTTTTCTTCGGACGACTCCGGAGATATTTCCGCCGGCGCAAGAACCCGACGGCTCTGCACAATGATCCTCACGTCATCGAGGCTCTCGTCGGCTAGTTCTTTAGCGAGCTTGGCTAATACATCCACTTTGCTGTTTTCCGCGCGCGGTATACTTTCCAAGATGTATGAAGGTATTTGAGTCAGCAGTTGCTGTACCCTTTCGCCGTATTTCACCAACTCTGGTTTACACGTTTGATATTCGCCGTTTACTTGACTAACGACCAGTTGGGAGTCTCCGTATATGAGGAGGTTTTCAATTCCTATGTCGATGGAGATCTCGAGGCCTGCTATCAAAGCTTCATACTCGGCTTCATTGTTTGTCCTCGGCTCTGTTAAGGAAAAAGTGAAGCGCATTATCCCTCCTTGTGGGGTCACGAAGATAAGGCCTACCCCCGATTTGATTATAGGGGTGTTCTGTTTGCTCTTCTTCATGGAAGAAGCTCCATCGAAATAAAGTTCCCATCGGGTATCACTACCGTCGATCGAATCAAACGCATGTTCGTCTGGCAGTTCACAGTTTAAAGGAGAATCGGCAGGTATTGGATGCTCAGCGAGGAAGACGGCGATGGCTTGGCCTTTCACTGCCTTAAGAGGTCGGTAAGTTATCGAGAACTCTATCAAGAGCAGGGCCCATTTAGCGAGTCGACCCATCAATATGGCTTTTGACATCAAATATTTGAGAGGATCCACCTTCGTTATGAGACGGACTTCATGCGCCAACGCATAGTGCCTGAGCTTCGTTATCGCGAAGATCAATGTCAGGCAATGTTTTTCGATGGGAGAGTAATTGCTTTCTGCCCCCAGGAGAACTCGACTCAGGTAGTAGAGAGCTCTTTCTTTCCATTGGTCGTTCTCTTGTGCCCATAATGCGCCTAAAGAACCTTCGAGGGCTATTGTATAAAGAATAAGGGGATTTCTCTTGACCGGAGCGGCCAGCACCGGCGGGTTCTGCAGATACTGCTTGATTTCGTCCAGCGCGCCTTGGCATTTGTGATCCCAAACGAAAGGGGTTCCCTTCTTCATCAGGTGACTGTAAGGACGACACTTCCCTGAAAGGTTGGCTATAAATCGCCGGATATATGCGAGCTTTTCTTGGAGAGACCGCAGATGCTTGAGAGTTCTTGGCGGGGGCATTTCCATGATCGCCTTAATCTTCGACGGGTCCATCTCGATACCTCGGTGTCGGACAACGAATCCCAGGAATTTGCCCGAGGAAACTCTGAATGCGCACTTGAGAGGGTTCATCTTCAAGTTGTATTGTCGAAGGCGTTGAAATACGATCTTCAGATGCTTGAGATGTTCCTCGTATGATTTGCTCTTCACCACGAGGTCGTTGATATAGTGTCACGTCCCGAAAGTACGGAATATGACCGGCACTTAAACTACGAACGTCTCGAGGCGTACGTAATCTAAGTAAGCCGAAAACCCAGAATACAAACCAAGAAAAGTAGTAGAGTGAAGGAAAACCAATTTAAAACAAGTAGTTTTAATAGCATAAGCCGAATTATGCGGTTTTAAAAAAACATCAATATTTCCCAAAAATTTCGGCAGAGTCTCCTTTGTAAATACTGGCCCCCAAACGGGATACAACATGAATAGTATACGAAATCAATAAAAGGCATCCCCAAGCGGGAGCTAGCTCTTCGTCAATCGACGGTCACAACCACACAAGTAATATAATATACAACGCCAACGGCGAGAATCAAAATTCAAAAGAAAACTCAAAACCACAAGAAAACCACAGAAAAATAACGCGCGACTCTAAGGTCGAAGGAATAACATCACTGGTCTCTATCTCAAAATAATTACATGTTTGGTTAATGGAACTTCTAGATACAACAGAGTAATAATATACAAGTTATATAATGGGGGGTACGATACAAGTAAACCCACCTACTAGCAAATCACCTGAAGGAAACTATGCCCGCAAGCCGTAATGAAACCTGTACGGCAAACCTGCAAGAAACTGGGGCACAACGGGGGTGAGTTGCCAACTCGTGAATAGAAAAACATCTACGCACAGAAATCGCATAAATAACGCAACCTAGGTCAATGATCATAATATATCCTCAAATATATGAATAACATGCAGCCTATAACAATGGCTAGGGTAATATCTAACCCGAGTGTGATCTCATGTGCCCGTGTCAGTGCCTCAGGTAGCAATATATCATAAGAATGAGGTATGAATGCATGGAACAGAAAGCATGTACTGACGAAAACTGCTTTCATAAATCAGTGAGATTTCTGTATTTTAAAAGTGAGGTACCATAAATGAAATCAGCATAAAACAGTGCCCAGCATCGACACAAAACAAGTGTCCAAATATCTCGATATCTCGGTATCACAATCTCTGTATCTCAATATCTCAAAATCTCAAAATCTCAATCACAATATCTAGGGCGCCGTCAATCCAGACCGGCCGCTACCATCCATCTCAAGACCACGACGGTATCCTCCGGATATCCGACGCGTCGGGTAAAATCACCGGTAGGTAGTGCTCCCCTGCCAGGCTCACATCGTCATCATCACGTGGTTCTTGCCCCGGGGTACCTTACCGGGTCCACCATGTACCCGAAACGGTTCATCCGACTCCTCGAATCGGGTCTCGAAATCCATCAGCAAACTCATGGTGGACGACTCATACATCATGGGAAAACCGCGCTTTTCATTTAAAAAGAGAGAGAAGAAGTTTGTATAAGTTTTGCGGTTTCTCCCAAATCCAGAAAATCTCATGGAAATCTGAATTCAAAACCTCAATAGCACGTAAAATAGTGAATATATGAATGAGAATCCATGAATGCGGCATAACAATGAATAACAGTTTGCATGAAGTAGCAGATAATAACTACAATGTCTAAACTAGCATATAAGGCAAGTACACTAATATCATGTCTAAACTATTAGCTAACAGGCTATGTCAATGTAATAGTATTTTCTATGTGTACGTGACATGGCAATTACCGATGAAGATGTGTGCGAGCCGGCAAGTAAGTGTACGTGGTACATACGCCTCATCGGTAATGATGATGGTGTCCTAACAGCATGATATCAATAATGAAATATGGATTACAATAAGTATGCGATGCGGAGCAACAACAATAATATGCGGGAGCTGAATACTAGACACAACGGTAACTAAACTGCATTACCCTAATATAAGTCCTACAATGGTGCCTTTTGAAATAACACGAATCGCGGTGTTTTGAAAATAAGGGCTACGGAGTTTTTAAGAAAAGATACGTCTTTTGAAATATCCGTAGAATCTCTTGACCTGTCTTTTAAAATACCCACGATTCGTTAGTTTTGAAATAGGTAGGAGTCTAATCTAGTCTAACAACTACACTAACTATACGACTGAACTAACAAGCTGAACTACAGGTAAGGAAACCGCCTAACATCTGAGTCGATATATATATAAACATATATATATTAGTCGGTGATCCCGCCTCGATAATATCACATCCGATACCATATCTATAATCAGATATTCCGAAATCAAGAGTGCGGATCTATCATCAATATATAGCTCGTACGTAAATCCGTCGTACGGCATCCCCAAATCTGGGTACGGGTCAATATCACATTCATCACACTATTCATCTGGTATCCCCTTTATCAAAGATCATAATCCGGGTACGGATCTATGTCTAGTACAATACTGATACCACCTACGTATGCATGCATGTGTGTGAAACACTACGTCAAAGGACCCGCTACAACGTCATGTCGTATCTCAAATACGAACCCTGCCAAATCACCGATCACACGGCCTCAAATCAAATCTCATCGACTCATCTCAGATCCCAAGTATCATCCGCAAAACCAGTATGTGAGCACCTAGTCCCATACCCAGGTGAACACATAAACACATCTCCCCATATACGCACAGGTAATAACATAGATGTATGCATGTGTGTGTGTGCGTGTGTGGGTGTAACGACTACTCTAGGGTTTCGCAACTAACACTAAACTAATCCATGAACACCTAGAATCTACCTTTATCATCAAGTCTTATATCAACATAAAATATAACCAAAATATATGTGTGTATACGTATTCGTATACATCACCACGAACTGCGGGGATGCTATACGCCATCCACCCGACTTCTCCCCGTAGATATAAATCTACTCACCTTGTCCTTGCTCGCCGGTGCCGATGTCGTCACGCGCTTGCTTGTCGTTTCGAAGTCCACATAGGGTACCTACATATCATAATGCACCGTATCGCATTAAAACCAAATTCGAAATCGAAACGGCATACGAAAATCAAATCGGCAAGCGTATCACGCATAGGTCAAAACCTATCGCCTACGCATGCAAGAATAGCCAAACCAACTCTCGATGTCGATGTACAAACATCAAACCATCGAGAAAAACCCAAACACTTTCATTTGCGCATTCACAAACACTAATTATAATATAAAATATGTTAGAATTCACAAAAACCCCAAATTCACTTTAAAAGCCATTTTTCCGAAAATCTAGCAAGCAAAAATTACCCGTTTTAGTACAAAACTCGACGTTTAAACAAATCTAGCGGCCATAATACTTATTAAATATCTTAAATAAGTCATAAAAACAATTCTCATAATTTAATCTCTTTAAATTCCATTAACCCCAAAATTCTAGTTTACAAAATACCCAATTTTTAACAATTCATTGCAAAAATGCACAAACAACAATTTAGCTTGGATTTTGATGAACTAAAAGCATTAAACCACTCAATATAATATGTATAATGACATGCAACCTTAATATGAATTTTATCTCACAAAAATATAATTATTTTAAAAACCCAGTTTACAATTTATATAAATATCACAATTTAAATCAACAAAAAGCAAATTAGCAACTTAATTTGATTTAGCAAAACATTAATATCGCAAATAACTCCCACAACCATAGTCTCACAACACAAAACCCTAACTAGATTTTTCACAAACCCTAATCTAAACCTTCTCTTGCAAACCCACAACTTTCAATTAAACCGAAATTAAGCACCTAACAAGCTTCATTAAGGAATTAAACCAACAATTGAACAATGGGTCAAAAGTTATATCTCACAACCATGAATCAAACTTGAAATCTAGACCTCAAATTTGAAATCCTTACACCAAGATCCATGCTAAAGAAGATGAGGGAAAATGGGTAGGAATCGGATTTGGATTTTAGCTTGATTTTTGAGGTATTTTGATGAATTTTTGATGCAAAATGAGAGAGGGAGAAAGAGGGGCTGTTGTTGATGCAGGAATTTGGAGGGCTCGGCTGGAATGGGGAGGGGAAATGAGTGAGGGAGGAGAGAGAGTGAGGTGGAGAAAGTGGGAAAGTCAAAGTCCACATTTTCTTTTATCATTTTCTTTTCTTTTCTTCTCTTTTCTTTGTGATTGGAGAGAGAGGGGGGGAGGGCTGTCATGGTGGGGTCGGCCACATGGGGAGAGGGAGAGAGGGTGAGTTATGGGTGTATGGGTTAGGCAAAAAGATAAATGTATTACCCCAATTCCCATTAACACTAATTTCACCGAAAAAAAGCCTTTTTCTTCGATATTTTCTAAACCGTTGTGGAAAACGATTTCGTTTCAAAAACCACATGATAAAATTTTATTTAATGTTTTATGATGCATAAAATTTGTTTCAACTCATTCCAATTTGTAATTTTCCCTAATTAAATATATTAGTGACGGCTTAAAATAATTAATTTCGGAAAATTTTTCAGAAAATTTGAAATTTCACCAGTGGGTCAATAAACTCTAAATACTAGCAATTACCTAGCTAGAATATGTATATTTAATTTTATAATAAAAATATTTGTATCTTTGACTTTTTACAGAAAACCCCCTTATTTTACCGATTTTTCGAAATTTCACCGAAACAATTTTCAAAACGTTACAATCTTCCCCCCTTAAAGAAATTCGGTCCCCGAATTTAATTAAAAACTCCCCCCAAATACTAACACATCTAAGCAAAAGCATCAAGTCGTCGGGGCTCCGAAATCGTAAATACATAAAACACATCGTAGCGCAACGCATGCGCATGAAAAATGAGTATAAAACTCAAAATCAAAACTCCGTCAAGCATCCCGCAATCATCGGAGTCAGGGTGAAGACACGAATGCCACATCTCAAGCAAGACCGATATGCTATGAATCGGAACTATACATGCAAATATCAGGAGGAAATGCATGCCAAATCCTTTAAGTTGCTGTGCAATGCACATAACACTGCACAGTGGCGGACGTCTATCATAAGAAAATAGCTATATACATATATACCTTTGTTTGAAATGTATGTTCCGCCGTTTTGGGAAACAATTTAGAAGGGTCTCCTTGTTTTAAACATTTCGTGTCATATCAGACACGTAGGTAAATACTGAGACTATAGCTCGCTTTTTGGAAATCCCTTCAATAACTATCAATGCATGCAAAATATATTCAGGTACTGTCCTCTGACTAGTCCTGCTCAATACAAAAACTCATAGCAATCATTATAAAAAAAACGTACTGCTCCATAAGAAATCAATCCCAAAATATGTGTATGAATACTACGTGCGTCTGGTGCGCACGGAAATCAAAATCCATATATGTGCCATACATATGCACAGAAACAAGATCTAAGTGCATCGGGTGTGCACAAAGCATCTGTCGTAGGTAACGTGTGTGCCTGACAGCAAAATCAGGTGCATCTGACATGCACGAAAAATCTTGATTTAGTGCATCTGGTGTGCACCAAAATCACATCTCAAAACATGCGCTCAACATGCGCGAAAATCCAAGGCAGGTGCATCTATCATGCATGAAATCATGAAATCCAATATCAAGCGCCGAACATGCGCCAAATCAAATCAGGTGCACAAAACAAATATCGAGTATCACAATCGAAATCGAAGTCCAGTGCATCTAAGTTCACAAAAGGCGTATCACTGCACTGCAAGCATATATAAACTATACAGAGTGCAGGAACCAAATCGTGTGCGTGCATACGCACAAAATCAACTCAAATGTCTAAAACCGTAAAATCACAAACATGTGAAACCAAGAACGAAGACGATATCAAGTGCAACACTGTGCAAAGATCGTAAATCCTCAATCATAAAAATCAAATCATGCGAATAAATCACCCAAAACATCGAAATCAATAATGGCGGAATAGTACCGCTCAAGTGCATCCTCTAAGAATCTCGGGCCAACTGTCGCGGTCACTAGTGGGACGTCTCGTCGATGATTATGAACTCTGGCCTGCTGGTGTGCGTAACAATGACCACTCCTGGGTCAAGGTCTTCACTGTGAATTACCAATCTCTCGGTCCATCGGCTCATCGGCCCTGTCAGGTGTGCTAACGGGGATGATCCCATTATGGCACTTCTCTGGTCATCTCTCGGTCAATCATCGTGACCACTCGTAAGACAGCATATCACTGGTGTCGGCCTCTGGCTCTCCGAATGTACGTAACACATCTGATCCTGGGTGCAAGTATCATTGCAGCAGGGTCCTGGAAGGAATCCTGCTCACGGTCTCTTCCATGTCTCGTCTCTGCCAACTGTCCGGAAGTCATCGTCCTTTCCTATATCTGCATCTTGCTCTGGAACAACTGCATACTCATCGCGACTCCTTCTGAAAGGTAAATCCAAGTACCATGCCTCGGCATGCGCATCGCATCTCTGATGTCGGCGGAGTGGAACGTCATCTCATCTAGATCTGGTACGAACCTCCTACTTCACTTTTCTCTAATGTCATCTACTTTGGACTCGTCTCGTCGTGGCTGCATGGACTGAGCTCCAACGGCTATCCTCGTATCGGGAGTCTCCCAAGAAATGCATCTCACCACCTAGCATCCGAATTAAGTCAAACCATCCAATCGATTGTCAAAACCTCATAATCCCCCAAGGGCTCAACATCTTGGGCATAGTTTAATAGTATCGAGTACATACCACAGCAGCGGTGGTCCAGCCGTAGAAGGGCAAACCCAAGCCTCACTAATGGCGCGGTAGAACAACCGCAAACCCGAAGGTTCAAAGGCTTTCACACGGTCATTAGGTCGAGTTAGGGTTTCATTCTTCTAGAGGGACCATAGAATTGCCTGCATGTCTTTCCGACTACTTTAAACTTGGAATAATAGGTTTCTGACATTCGATCGTCTCTGTCGACTCCCAACATCTCCATGTGAAGTCGTCTCTAGCTGGAATCAATCTATCCGATGACCTCGCATCGGGGTAGGCGAACGATCCACATGTCCTAGTCATTCATCCTCGATGACTAGCGACCTTCTATCATCTCTTAGTACAACTCATTCTGCACTAACTCCAGCATCTGGGGCAATATCTCGTCGTTCGCAGCAATAATTGGCTCGCCCGTCTGCACGCTGAACGGTGCCTCAATCATCAGGAGTAAGCAATACTTCAATGGTCATCAAAATCTGGCTGGCCTCTATCAGTGGCTCAATCCTCTAGTGCATATCGGCACGTCCGAGTAATCTCATACATCAATCCACCCAACGCTCGTGGCGCGAAGACACAATGAAAAGACACATCTCTGCAATCGTGTGTCGCTGGAATGATGCCCTGGTCAGTCCTCGTTCTTGACGAGCTCATGCTGACCGCAACTCTAGCCGTAGCTCTCCCTGCCCGTAATCGTGGAAGCAAAACCATAACTGGTACTGATGAGGCTAGATCGGAATGAATATAATACTGAGCAAAGAAATGTACATCCTAAGGCTTCTTAAGTGGAGTAGCGTATCGTAAATAGGCCGCGGAACATACCTACGGTACGTCACTCTACTTTAGTCACCTATTCCATCAACCAAGGGTCATCCTACGCTCCGAAGGTAAAACCTAACGCTCTGATACCAACTTTAATGGATTATGAAACATAAAATAAGCATGCGATGCGGAGCAACAGCAATAATATGCAGGAGCTGAATACTAGACACAACGGTAACTAAACTGCATTACCCTAATATAAGTCCTACAATAGTGCCTTTTGAAATAACACGAATCGCGGTGTTTTGAAAATAAGGGCTACGGTGTTTTTAAGAAAAGATACGTCTTTTAAAATATCCGTAGAATCCCTTGACCTGTCTTTTAAAATACCCACGATTCGTTAGTTTTGAAATAGGTAGGAGTCTAATCTAGTCTAACAACTACACTAACTATACGGCTGAACTAACAAGCTGAACTACAGGTAAGGAAACCGCCTAACATCTGAGTCGATATATATATATAAACATATATATATTAGTCGGTGATCCCGCCTCGATAATATCACATCCGATACCATATCTATAATCAGATATTCCCAAATCAAGAGTGCGGATCTATCATCAATATATAGCTCGTACGTAAATCCGTCGTACGGCATCCCCAAATCTGGGTACGGGTCAATATCACATTCATCAAACTATTCATCTGGTATCCCCTTTATCAAAGATCATAATCCGGGTACGGATCTATGTCTAGTACAATAATGATACCACCTACGTATGCATGCACGTGTGTGAAACACTACGTCAAAGGACCCGCTACAACGTCATGTCGTATCTCAAATACGAACCCTGCCAAATCACCGATCTCACGGCCTCAAATCAAATCTCATCGACTCATCTCAGATCCCAAGTATCATCCGCAAAACCAGTATGTGAGCACCTAGTCCAATACCCAGGTGAACACATAAACAGATCTCCCCATATACGCACAGGTAATAACATAGATGTATGCATGTGTGTGTGTGTGCGTGTGTGGGTGTAACGACTACTCTAGGGTTTCGCAACTAACACTAAACTAATCCATGAACACCTAGAATCTACCTTTATCATCAAGTCTTATATCAACATAAAATATATCCAAAATATATGTGTGTATACGTATTCGTATACATCACCACGAACTGCGGGGATGCTATACGCCATCCACCCGACTTCTCCCCGTAGATATAAATCTACTCACCTGGTCCTTGTTCGCTGGTGCCGATGTCGTCACGCGCTTGCTTGTCGTTTCGAAGTCCACATGGGGTACCTACATATCATGACGCACCGTATCGCATTAAAACCAAATTCGAAATCGAAACGGCATACGAAAATCAAATCGGCAAGCGTATCACGCATAGGTCAAAACCTATCGCCTACGCATACAAGAATAGCCAAACCAACCCTCGATGTCGATGTACAAACATCAAACAATCGAGAAAAACCCAAACACTTTCATTTGCGCATTCACGAACACTAATTATAATATAAAATATGTTAGAATTCACAAAAACCCCAAATTCACTTTAAAAGCCATTTTTCCGAAAATCTAGCAAGCAAAAATTACCCGTTTTAGTAAAAAACTCGACGTTTAAGCAAATCTAGCGGCCATAATACTTATTAAATATCTTAAATAAGTCATAAAAACAATTCTCATAATTTAATCTCATTAAATTCCATTAACCCCAAAATTCTAATTTACAAAATACCCAATTTTTAACAATTCATAGCAAAAATGCACAAACAACAATTTAGCTTGGATTTTGATGAACTAAAAGCATAAACCACTCAATATAATATCTATAATGACATGCAACCTTAATTTGAATTTTATCTCACAAGAATATAATTATTTTAAAAACCTAGTTTACAATTTATATAAATATCACAATTTAAATCAACAAAAAGCAAATTAGCAACTTAATTTGATTTAGCAAAACATTAATATGGCAAATAATTCCCACAACCATAGTCTCACAACACAAAACCCTAACTAGATTTTTCACAAACCCTAATCTAAACCTTCTCTTGCAAACCCACAACTTTCAATTAAACCGAAATTAAGCACCTAACAAGCTTCATTAAGGAATTAAACCAACAATTGAACAATGGGTCAAAAGTTATATGTCACAAACATGAATCAAACTTAAAATCTAGACCTCCAATTTGAAATCCTTGCACCAAGATCCATGCTAAAGAAGATGAGGGAAAATGGGTTGGAATCGGATTTGGATTTTAGCTTGATTTTTGAGGTATTTTGATGAATTTTTGATGCAAAATGAGAGAGGGAGAAAGAGGGGCTCTTGTTGATGTAGGAATTTGGAGGGCTCGGCTGGAATGGGGAGGGGAAATGAGTGAGGGAGGAGAGTGAGTGAGGTGGAGAAAGTGGGAAAGTCAAAGTCCACATTTTCTTTTATCATTTTCTTTTCTTTTCTTCTCTTTTCTTTGTGATTGGAGAGAGAGGGGGGAGGGCTGTCATGGTGGGGTCGGCCACATGGGGAGAGGGAGAGAGGGTGAGTTATGGGTGTATGGGTTAGGCAAAAAGATAAATGTATTACCCCAATTCCCATTAACACTAATTTCACCGAAAAAAGCCTTTTTCTTCGATATTTTCTAAACCGTTTTGGAAAACGATTTCGTTTCAAAAACCACATGATAAAATTTTATTTAATGTTTTATGATGCACAAAATTTGTTTCAACTCATTCCAATTTGTAATTTTCCCTAATTAAATATATTAGTGACGGTTTAAAATAATTAATTTCGGAAAAATTTTCAGAAAATTTGAAATTTCACCAGTGGGTCAATAAACACCAAATACTAGCAATTACCTAGCTAGAATATGTATATTTAATTTTATAATAAAGATATTTGTATTTTTGACTTTTTACAGAAAGCCCCCTTATTTTACCGATTTTTCGAAATTTCACCGAAACGATTTTCAAAATGTTACATATAGCATTCGACGATTTCATGTATGAGGTCATCGAAGATCTTCGTCATGGCCCTTAGATAGGTGGCACCAGCGTTCTTTAGACCGAAGGGCATCACCTTGTAGCAGAATATACCCAAAGGGGTCCGGAAAGCGGTGTGCTTCTGGTCTTCGGGATGCAATTTTATATGATTATATCCTGATGAGGCGTCCATGAAGGAGAAGACTTCATGAGTGGACGTGTTATCTATCATCAGCTCAGTGACCGATACTGGAAAATCGTCCTTCGGGCAGGCTTTATTAAGATCCCGAAAGTCCACGCATATGCGCACTGTCCCATTCTTCTTCATTACTGGGACGATATTGGCGATCCAATCAGGGTACTGAACTTCTTGGATGAAGCCTGAGTCGATTAGTTTCTTGACCTCGGCGTTGATACTCATCTCAAGCTCGAGCCGCATTCTTCTCGGTGCTTGTTTGATTGGCTTGACGTCTGGGGATATTGCCAATTTGTGGACAGCAATCTCTGGATCTAATCCTGGTATTTCAGAATAGTTCCACGCGAAACAATCCTTATGCTGCATAAGCACGTCTTTTAGTGTAGCTACCCTTTCCCCAGACAGCAACTCACTGACGAATGTTGGTCGCGGGTCACTTACCGTCCCCAAATCAATTTTCTTGAGGTTATCCGCCGTGGTATGTATCCCATCTTCCAGCTCTTTCGGCGCCGGTGGAAATTCTGAGATCATCTCGTCATCATTGTTTTCGAAGCACCAGGGGAAATCACCCCTCTCCTCAGGCTCTCCTTTTGATAGTGTTATCCTATGACAAGTACGAGCTCGCTTCCAAGACCGATGTGGATCTGGATCTACTCTCGCGGATTTGGGTTCATGCTTCTGCGGCGGTGTTACCCTCCAACTACTGGATAGAGCGAATTTGCCTAGCTGATATTGATCTTCGACCCAGTTCTTGAAGGTAAAGTAGTCTTCAATAGGATGTCCTATTGCCCTATGATAGGAGCAATAGTCCGGGTGAGAGACTTCGCCTGCTTGCTCGGGGTGTTTGGACTCCGGAAGTGTAATCATCTGGTGTTTTATGGCGAGCTGAAGTATCATTCGTGTTTTATTATAAGGAAAAGACTATGCCTGACTCATCTTCTTCATAAGGGACGAATCCGGGTTGCTCGATTCCCGATCGCGTGGCTTCTTGGTTCCGCTTTGCTGCTGCTGAATGCCTTTCCTGCTCTTTGACTTGTTTCTGCATCTGCGTCGGGATTTTTGAATGACGGGTTGACAGGGAGGAGCATTTTCATCTTTTGCAGCCTGTTGAAGAAGGCGTTGCGTCCTGGCTTTCTCATAGATGGCCATTTCGCGATTATGGTCGTCTCGAGCCTTTTGACCCGCTTCCCTGATAAGCTTGTCCATTCGTTCTTCAAATGACGGGCTCGGTATTTTGATTGCAGGATCTTGTTTTGGTTCGGAGTCAGCGTTTTCTGACAAGGCATCCTCTTCTTCATCGAAGTTATATATGACGTAGCTATCATGGACTCGTTCCCATTTCCCGGATTTCACATATCCAAGCCCGAGCGTTTCCATTCTCTCGTTGGGCAACTTGCGCTGAGTTCCAGGGACATCCCAAATCTTGTTGTAGAACGGAGCTTGTCGAATGGTCTGTTTGAAAGATACCCCTTGGCGCTTCAGAAGCTTTCTCAAGCCTTCCGAGTAATATCAGGGAAGACGGATGGGCAGGAGTCTGTCGAGCGCAGAATCGGCGCCATGCCAGATCTCTTTCTCCACTTTGGTTTCCCCAGATCGGTAGAATAGGATTGCCTTTTCACCCTTTCGCCTGGGAGGGACGTAAAATGTCTGCAGTTTTTGCACACTATAAGCTTTGAGTGCATCGAGATCTTTGTAATGCTCCCACTGAACCAGGATAATTTGCAGACTCTGATTATTGCTAGCGAAAGCTTGTATTGACGGCCGAGCAGAGAATACAGCATTAACCTCGTCCTCCGAGTCGCTGCCGAAGATCAACATGGGGGCGGACGGTCCCGGGTTGTTGCGTCGAGGAGGCCCCGAATAAACTATCTCTTCTTCCTCCTCGGTATCACTCCCGAAAACTGGAATAGTGGTGATAGATTTGTCCTTCGGTTTATAACATCTTTCCGTATCCTCAAAATCTGGCAAGAAGTAATTTGCATCTTCATATTTTCGGACCTCGTTCACGGAGAAAGGGTTCAACTCCCCCGTCACAGTATACTCGAGACCATCCTTGAAGTACTTCATGCACTGGTATTGTGTAGAAGGGATGATGTTGTACTCGTATAACCAAGGCCGGCCGAGCAAAGCATTGTAGCACGTCTTAGCGTCAATGACGTGAAATTTAATATTCGTGACGAGTAGCCCAAAGCGCAGCGTCAGTATTACAGACCCAAGAGTTCGTGACAACTGGGAGTCGAATCCAGAGATGGTAATTTTATCACGAGCGAGGTGTTGAATGCTCATGCAGATTTCCTTCAACACTCGCACGTTGAGGAGATTGACGGAGGACCCATTGTCGACCAGGATTTTTCCTATCTTTATATCGTGGCAGTATCCTGAGACATATAGGGGACAGTTGTGCTCGCACGTCCCAAGGAGGAGATCTTCGTTGCCGAAGGTAATATCGGCTGTGTGCACTTCTTCTAGCTCGTCCTTCATCTTTTCTTCGGCGAGGAAAGCTTGGAATTGCTCTGGCTCTTGCAGCACCTTGATCAATGAATCTCTTGCTTCTTTTGATAGTAAAAGGGCGTCGAGAATGTTGAGCTGTGAAGGTAACTTTCTTAGGTGCGCCAGGACGTTGTAGTCCACCTTACTTTTCTTTGGCGGGTCCTGAGTTGTCAGCTCTTTCATGACTTAGTCATATAGGGCGATATCCTCGGAGACCTTTTCCTTTCCCTTATCTTTTCTACTCGTAGATCCGAGATTCCTTTCAGGAAGCGTGCGATCGTGCAGCTGAATATTTTCACAGGCCTTCGGTTCTTCCTCTGTCCCCAAGGGGGATTCTTTAAAGAGAGGGCCAAGAGCCATTTCCTCGTCAGAGTCGCTCCCGAAGGTGAGAACCTGCGATCCCCCGGTGTTGACCGTGCGACAGTTGCCGGTGATTCATTTATGCTCCTCGGTCGTACTTCTCTGCTCCGGACGAGTTCTGCGTTTCATACGCTTAAAATGATGTCAGTGAGCAACATATCCCTGCCACCATCTTCTAAAAGCGTTGCACTCTTCGATAGGGTGTGCCATCTTTCGATGATATAGGCAGTAGCTAGGATGCATTTCGGCTTCACCAAGAGTGTTTCCTTCAGAGGGTGGTAGCTTCATTCCCACTGATATGGCTTTAGCAAACCTTTTCCTCTTCTTGAACTTGTTTTTATTCACGACGGATGTCCCTTGATTCGGCGGGAATGTATCGACTCTTTCGTCTAGTCGCCGGCGTTTGGCTCTTTCAAATATGGCCATCTCACGCTCCCGATTGGCTTTACTTTTCAGATGAATGTCATTCAGGAAGGCGTCAATCATTTTGTCTGACGGCCATAGAAGTTCTGGCTCGGGACCTGCCTCCAGTCTCTCTGTGCAGGGAGCTTCTTTATCGTCTGTGGACGAGTAAGAGATCACATGACAACTTTATACATAATCCTCAGATCCATCCGACGAGTCTTCTCCATCTTCCTCGTCCTCAAGGACGTGGCCGAGGAACTCTTGAAGCGTGATTGGGGTTCGCGCCTTCTGGTTATACTCTTCCAGCGCGTCAATCTATTTTTGTAGCTCCGTGCGCTTGTTTCCAGGTTTCACGGGCTTTTCGGATCTCTTCTTCTTCTTCTTTGAAGATTTTGATGGCTCGGTGTGAGTGCTTTTGCCATCACTACCAATCTTTGGAATTGGGCGCGGCTTTAGCATCCCTTCGATAATCTGGGGTTCTAGCGGGTTCTTCTACCTGATCGTCGGGCATGTTTGGAGATCATTCAACATCCTTTTGGTTTTGGCTGAAAGCACGACCTCCCACGGAGCTTCTTCAACAAAAGAGCACGTTGCCCCCGGTGTGTCAGTCTTCTTAGGAGTGTGCGGTTGTGGTGGGTTTACTTTCCACTTCTTAGACAGCGCAAACTTGCCTTGTAGGTACTGATCCTCGATCCATCCCTTAAAGACGAAGCATTCTTCAATTTGATGGCTTACCGTTTGGTGGTAAGGGCAATAATTGGGATTATTCACTTCGCTAGGTTGCGGCGGTCGCCTTGGATTTGGCAAGTTGATAAGCCTGTTGCGCACTGCCAGCTCGAACAACCTCTTCGTTTTTTCCCGTGGGAATGAGTAAAGACGTTTCATTTTCTCATTGTAATAGCGCCGTCTCTCTTCTAGTTGATCTGCTAGCTTTGGGGCACTGGGCTGCTGTTGGGTGTTCGCAACGAAGGTCTCATTCCCTTTACCCTTATCGTTCCGAGGTTCCGGCTTTGGGGGAGATGGTCTGTGACCCATTTGATCCATCTGGGCTAGCATATCGATTAAATCCTGGAACGTGGTCGGTTTAAAGAACATCATGAATTGTGAAATAGTTGCATGAGGGTCTACGGTGCCCACGAACATGCCCACCGCTGGTGCTTCTTCGATGCGCTGTTCGCACTTCGACCACAGATTTCGCCATCGGATCGCGTATTGAACCCACGTCTCGCCCGGCTTCACCCTTGCATTGATCAATGCCATTATTGGAGTGCGTTCGCTGGCGCTCGCGAATTGCTGGGTGAATAGCAATTCCATCTCTGCAAAAGTTTTGACGGAGTCATTTGGAAGCTCGTAGTACCACTCAAACGCCATCTCCGATAAGCTGCCGACGAATTGACGAAGCAAGAGCTTATCATCGCCGCCGGTGTTGCCATAAAGAGACGTGAATTGGGGGACATGTTGATTGGGATTGCCTGTCCCCTTGTAGATGTGGAATTTCAGGATTGTGTAGCTCGGCGGGTACTTAATCTGATCATACCATCCTGGATATGGTCGCCCTGTTTTGACAACTTGGCCGACCGCTTCGTTCGCTTGGTGAACTCGTATTTGCTGAGCAATATAATCATCCATGGCAGCTTTAGAGATTGTTTCTTCCTTGGCTGTTGAAAGAGCCGGGGGTGGATTTGACGTTTCTCCTCTGTCATCTTCGAGGATAATCGGAGGCTCTTCGGCTGGAAGATCCAGCTGTATCATCATCCTAACCATATCTTGGAACAGAAAAGCCATTTGCTTTATATTGGCCGCTTGTTCCGCATCCTCCTTGTCTTTCTTTTCGAGCATTCTGCGAAGGAATTCAGTATCAGTCTCGTGTTAGTGACGCTGTTCCGATGACGCCTCCGGGCTTTCTTTTGGCCCGGTGAGTGTGGCCATTGCAGTCAGCATCTCCTGAAGCTTCTGCTGCTGCTGTTCCCGAGCTCTTGTGATTGATCGGGTGAGTGGTCGGTGGCCCGTCAAAGCGCGGCTATCCTCTTTTCCGGATGCCATGTAAACAGTATGTACCACCATGCCCCTAGACTTAGGGCGTTTGGGTTCAGTGCCTTTAACATTTGTCGCAGGCGTGGGGATTTTCTCCGGCCTTCTCTTTTCATGAGCGGTCGAAGTTGAGGGGGCCGTCGCGGTGGGCACCCAAATAGCTTTCCGTGGCTTAGCAAGATGGCTTTCTTCTTGTTCAACCTTCGCCCTTTTCTGTCGGCGAGGGTAGTCTTGATCAACCACTGAGTTTCGGACCTGCCGCCAGACTTTGTAGATCTTGGAGGACAGCCGCTGAGGGGACTGTTCTGGTTTTGTTTCCGCAACATTCTCCACCGGAGGAGGAGATCTTTTCAGTACGGCGGTGGGCGAATTCCTGCGTACCTTATTCAGCAGCTCCAAGCTGTTCCCGGTTGGAACAGCAGCATTAATTTCCACCGTTGGAGCTGGTGGAGTTAGCCCAGAAGGGGAGTTGCCCCCGGCCTTCCTCACTCGGCGCCAGTGGCGACGTCGAGCGTGTCGAGATGATGGAGTTGGCTCGGTGACAGGGATGGCCTTGTCATGCCCCCTGTTCAGGTGAGGGGCTGTTGCTGAAGACTGATGTCCTTTGAGAAGCGGTAGCGGGAGTGGGAGTTAGGACGGTTAGCCTTGTAAAGACTGACCCCTTGGCAGGAGAAGCCGCCTTGACGACTTCAGGAGCAGGGTTGGTTACTCTTTCCGGAATAACCTTCTCTTGAGGTGCAGGCTTCATTATGCACCCACCTGAACTTTGGCCCAATCTGGAGAAGACCGAGGCGCCGGTGCTGGACGACCCGTTGAGAGGGGCCGCAGTTGCTGTAAGCCGATCAAAGACCGACTTCTTGGGAGCTTCCGGTGTCAGCACAGGAGCGGTGAAGCTCGTTGGCGGGAGCATGGTCCCGAAAAACAATACTGTGGTGGCTTGAGTGACCTGTTCCACGGGCATCGTGAACAGGGAAGCAGCTTGGGGCCCGTAGGCTATACCCCCAGTTGAGGCGGGACGTGGGTTGCAGTTGCATGTGGAACACTTCGAGCAGGTGAACGCCATTGATCTTTGCTTTCTGCACCAAGCAAAACACCAAATCTCAGTATCTCGAACCCAAGGGCAACCATTAGCAAACCGCGATTCGTTCGCGAACACGACACATGAAGTGTGGAGTGGAAAGAGGAAAAGGTCCCACCGGACGTGCCAGAATCTGTTCCCCTCCGAAAACCGGGAAAGACTGACGTCTTGCCTGAATCTGGGGGCAGATGCTAATTGATGCTATCCGTCCACCTCTCCGAAGATGCCAAGTTGATTTATGGCACTGTGTATCGAAGGTTTAAACGGATGTGGCCGATGTAGCAGACTTCGTCAGATTCCCCCTCGCTCGAGGGTTTTTGATTGTGGGGACGCTCTTCCCTGCAGGCGGAAACCCCTGCAGTTAATTATGCTACCGCGTTGTGGTAACAACTTTCTCCTTCTCCAGATGGTCACTTCGTGTCGTGGGTGTTTGTTTTGTTTTTGGTTGCCCTTGGATCGTTTACGGAGACTAATTTATGTCGTCGCCCGTAGGGCATGGATTAGTCCAAATCTGTATATTCTTAGATTTGGGTTTTGGGGTTGGTTTAAGGATACATTAGTCTTATTTGAGACTAAGATAAACTTAAACGTTTGTTAAGGATTCGTTAGTCTCATTTCAGACTAAGATCAACTTAACAGGATCATTTAGATCCAACAAGAGAGCATTTGGACTCAATTGTTTAGTTTAGGGACATTGCGGTCGATGACCAGTTTAAGGACATGGTGGTCCAATACCAGTTTAAGGACATAGCAGTCCAGGTTAAGGACATCATAGTCCGTGAGTTTAATGACCTCACAGTCAAGGTTAAGGACATCATAGTCCGTGAGTTTAAAGACCTCACAGTCAAGGTTAAGGACATCATAGTCCGTGAGTTTAAAGACCTCACAGTCAAGGTTAAGGACATCATAATCCGTGAGTTTAAAGACTTCACAGTCAAGGAGGTTAAGGACATCGTAATCCGTGAGTTTAAAGACCTCACAGTCAAGGTTAAGGACATCATAATCCGTGAAACGTGTGGTTGTCGGGACCCGTCACCTCTTTGAAGACGTTGAAGGATTACTACCACAAATATCAAAGGAGTGAAGAGATGTACCCTCGAACCAAGGTGGATTAAATGATCTGTAGCCCAGTTTGGAACAAAGACCAATTAATTATATTATGAGCACATTGTCTCAGTTAGGTCTGGATTGAGGTTTTATGGCCAATTTGGGCTAAGTCCAATTAAGTTTGACATATTGGCCCTTTGTTAGACCAGTAGTCTATTTGTTTGGTCTCAGGCCCACATTATTTAGCAATGCTAAACAAAAGTTTGAGGGCTCTGATAACATTTTTATCTATGATTGAGCAGTAGACATTAGAGCTCCGATTTTTACTCAATTTTGAATGGGAGGCTTTGACTCTGGAAGATTAACCAATTTGGTTAAAACTAGTGTTAAACACTAGATAGCAACAGTGTTAAAGCTCTCAAGTTTGTGTTAAACACTAGAAGGTAACAGTGTTAAACACTGGGAATATAGTCCCCAAATTAGTGTTACACACTAGAAAACACCAGTGTTAAACACTGGGTATATGTTCTCGAATTAGTGTTAAACACTAAGGAAAAGAGGTCACGTGTGGACACGTGAGGGCGCCCAAAGGTAGGGCTAGATTCCTTTTCTTTGTTCTGCAATTAAGTGTTAAACACTTTTACTTTTATTTTTATTTTGAGCATCACGTGTTGGCATGTGATGGAGATTTATACACTGATTATTAAAGCACTTGCTAAGGGGTCACGTGGAAGCACGTGAGGGCGCCCAAAGCTTTTATTCCCTTTGCTTTTTCTTTCTGTGTTTTGTAAGAGCACGTGAGGCGTTGCCTCAAAGCTTCCTGCTTCTCATTTCTGGGGATCTCTTTAGGGGTCACGTGGGGACACGTGACCTCAGTCTTTTTCATGCACAGAGATCTCCTTAGTCTCTTTATTTTATTTTGAGAATTAAATTCTCTGTAGGGTTAAACCCTAATCATAACTTTGGAGGAATTAAATTCCTGTTGTGAAAGAATTAAATTCTTGTGTAGGGTTAAACCCTAATTTCTTTTAGATGAATTGAATTTCCATATATGTAAAAGAATTAAATTCTTGTATAGGGTGAAACCCTGATTTTGTCCATCTTGAAGGAATTAAATTCCTGTAACTTTGGGAGAATTAAATTCTCGTATAGGGTTAAACCCTAACTTCATATCTTGGAGGAATTAAATTCTTGTGAGTTTGGGAGAATTAAATTCTCTAAACTCAATTCCCCCTCTAAGTTTAGGATCAGAATGGCAGGATCTCGACCCGATGAGAATTAAATTCTCAACTTATGGGGAGATGTGCTTTGTGCAAATCTTCAACCAGAAGAAGAACTAAGTTCTTTTTTGTAAAAGCGTTAAACTCTTAGATGGAGAATTAAATTCTATTTATTGAAGTTTTGATCCCCTTTCTTTTCTTACCTCGTGTTTTTCTTTTGTAGAGAATTAAATTCTCCTCTCTTTTCACTTAGAAATTTCAAGATTCCAAAAACTCTCCTTTAAAACTCTCCTCTGGCTCCTATTTATAGGAAAAGGAAAAGAATCAATTTGTTTAGCAAATCCTTCATTGAAAGATTTGATTGTTTTCATAATTAATATGAGAGTTTAGATTATTAAGTGAATTTTATTCACCGTTGGATTTTCAATCCAAAGATATTCTGTGTGTTATTTCTGGTGAGATTTAGGGAAAGCTTTCCTTGTCTAAGATTTTTCCATAAACTGGTGATTTTTAATCACCCTTGGATCTTTAATCCAATGGTCCCCATAATCCTTTTCCATTTGGAAAGATTTAGAAACTTTTAGAATTTCATTCTATTAACTGTAAGGCTTTCGAAGCCAGTCACGTGCTGACACGTGACCCTTGGTCACGTGTGAGCACGTGACCCCAAATTGAGTCCTTCAACAGCCGCTTGTTTATGTTGTTGTTTTAACCATCACGTGTCAACACGTGACCATTGGTCACGTGTGGGCACGTGATACCTCGTTGAGGTATTTTTTCCTGACTTTTAGAATTAAATTAAATTCTTTTATGCTGTAAGGCTTTCAAAGCTTGGCACGTGATGGCACGTGACCCTTGGTCACGTGTGAGCACGCGACCCTCAATTGAGTTAGTTTTCAGCAGTTTGTTTATGTTGTTGTTTTAACCATCACGTGTCAATACGTGACCATTGGTCACGTGTGAGCACGTGACACCTCGTTGGGGTATTTTTTCTGACTTTTAGAATTAAATTCTTTTAAGTTCTAAGGATTTCAAAGCCTATCACGTCCTGGCACGTGACCATTGGTCACGTGTGAGCACGTGACCCTCAATTGAGTTATTTTTCACCAGTTTGTTTTCGCTTCTGTTTGATGAAATTTTAATCATCACGTGTCATCACGTGACCATTGGTCACGTGTGAACACGTGATACCTCATTGAGGTAATTTCTGATTTTTTAATCAGGAAACAAATGCCCCCACAGCGTTGCTCTCACGTGTCTGCACGTGAGTGCAATGCTGTCACTTTTGTGACCGTTGGATTCATCTAGGGAATCGGGGAGATGAAGCGTTTCCATCACATCCTATAAATACAGGGGTCTCTTCAGAAGCGCCTCCACTCTTTCATCTTCTTCCTTGCAATTTTTTCTTTTGAGAATTTAATTCTCGCTCTCAGAGCTTAGTTCTCTGTTCCAAAATTTTCAGAGTTCAACTCTGTTTAAGAAAGACCCTCTCTTCAGGTAATGATCTTTGAACGATCGAAGAACTTTCACAGAAACCTTCATTGGATTTTAAATCCAAACCAGGGGCTTTCCCTTTAATCAAGAACCCATCTTTTTGAAACTCTCTAAAAAAACAGAGAATCATTTAATCTTCAAATCATAGATCTCTTAGGGTTTTTCTAATCTTCAGGGGGCTAATGGTGGCAGTTGTCTTTTCCATGGAATTTAATTCCATCGCACAAATATTTCTGGGAATTTAATTCCCCCCTTTTTTAACAAGGAGTTTAATTCCTATGAAGAACTCAGTTCTTCCCAAAGAGCTTCTTAGGGTTTTCTTGCCCTGAGTTGTCTCCTTCACATCCGAGAAGAAGAAGTTTGCAATGTCTCTTCCTGGGAATTTAATTTCCTTGATTCTGTTTGAATTGTCACAAAGTCCAAAATGGATTTCTTTTTAGGGGAATGTGTAGGGTCATTTGAAATCCACTGCTTATTTAATGAGAATCTTCCTTTTGTCTCATTATAATTGCTTTGTTTCATCATTAGCCAGCCGCCATCTTGATTTTGTGGGACCCATGTGTTTTGTAACCAGTGGTCCCATAAAATAAGTCTTTTGTCACTGTTTTTTTTTCTTGTATATATATCTATAATCATTGTTGGCTTCGCCTTAACCGTTTCCCCTTATTTTATTACAGGTGCAATGACGTCTGTTCCGTATTTTCCTTTCACCCACTCGGAAGCCGCTTTTCCCCAATCACCATCTGACGAGGAGGTGATGGCAATGATCAGGGCTCACGACCCGAATCGCACCAATCTACTTCTGTGGGGGACCTGGTACAGTCATATCATTCAGGGTCGCCGGAGTTTTCTTTACGAAATACCGACGGAGCCTACCTTTCCGTTTTTGCCGATGGATCCTCCAGGGACTGTCTTCGCATTGGAGATGCTGAATTGAACCCCGATGGGACGGCTCGAGGCTTCGACGACGGGTATCCCGAACCATCCGATACCGGCCATAGATATTCTGGCACTCCGTATCTGCCAGGGCGAGGCCCAACCGTGGGGGTAGATTTATAAGATAGGGCTTACCCCTCGACACCCTATGGGCTATCTCCTTTGGGCTCGATACATCCTGTCCGCCCACCGCGCGCGACTGCAGAAAGTTGGGCTTTATCAGGCGATATATGCATCCTTCTTCCACTACCAGTCTCCCCATGTCTGGTGGGTTAAGGCCTTCCTGAACTAGTGGAATCTTCCCACCAACACTTTTCTCTTGGGGGATCGTGAAGTTTCAATTTCTTTGGACGAATTTCGCGAGATCTCGGGGCTGCCAATCAGAGGGACACTTTACGAGGAATTGCTGCCTTCTGACGTGTACGTCTTTGAGACTGAGCTCGCAACGCTTGACGGCTTGTCTACTGAGAACGTCGTCCGTCATAAGCGTCCGAGTTTGATCAAGGCGCTGGGTATCTTCGACAAACTGTTCACAGAATCTGAGGAGCAGGGCCTCACTTTCAAGAGCATCATCGCTTGCTTCATTCGCGAGGATGTCTTGTCGAAGACGGCTCCTAAGTTTTCAAGAATCAACGACCCCTTTGGTTTTGGTTTGAACAGGTCGCATTATTCTTGATTCACCACATTATATATATCTATATACTTATACCCCAGGTCGCATCCATAACAATCTCATATCGGGGGACCGGCAAGGGTATCAATCATCTCAATCGACTCACATCTGTATATCGACATATCAATCAAGTCAGCATATCACATCGTATATCCTTTTCATCGCATTAATATCTCATATCAAGTCATCTTACATATACATTATATCCTATACATCAAATGTCATGCTACTCTAAAATTCATACTATTCTAATAGAACTACAAATCTATTGGTCGTGATTCACATTTACTTTTCATATCCTTATAGCTTTCATCTCATATCTGTTAGTTATATGTATGCCCTAGAGGCCATTACTGTACATTGGATGTATATTATAGTGGATGCTGGGACATATATAGGGAGGACTTTCTTGCTCGACATGATAGTACGCTATCAGGTTGCTCTTTATCTTAACATGTATACTTTCTGTCTCTCTGATTACATGTTGATAAAGCCCTTAGGATGTGAACTCGACTTCTAGGACTATGATGAAGATCATACTAGTGGGGCCTGGGTAGTCAATGAGTACATCCTTCATTGTTCCTAGTCGTGGGAATATCGAGACGGGGCATCGATATTCCAGAGTAGACTAGCGTATATCTTCTCGACCCATGTGATGGGCGATGGATGATCCCATATCCATTGGTGTTTGACATCAGAGATGGTATGCGGGTGCTCATTGGAGACTGGGTACACTGAACGGACTCGCCGAGAACTCCCAGATGGTATTATACCTCATGTCAGATGGCAGTTCTCTGGTGACACTGGTGCAGCTTAGTCTGTTGACCCGAGATCGTCATAGAGTCTTGTGTGTCTCCCACTGTGCTTTGATTTCCCCCCTACCACGGCTCTACTGAGTCGTGAAAACAGGTGGTTTTTGGGTACAGTCCCGAATCACATGGAGGCAATGAGCGATAGGAGGGGATTCGTCTCTCCCGGTTTTGGGGGTTGATGTTGTGCTATGCTCGACTGGCCATAACAGGAAATCCCTGGCCAGGGTTACAGTGATATACTGGTAAGAGTTATCAGTAGTCTCACGAATGTTATGGACCCTACGTTGGCATGACTTATCGAGCTATTGGGGTCTGACGTTTACCACCCCTAGGCGAGATATGCGACATATCAAACGAACAGACCGGACTGTACGGTAAGTGTTACTGGTTGGATTCACAGGAGTGTGAGCGGGCTTTCTCGTCGATCTTCTGATCGCTCAATACCCGGGTGGCCGTTACGTTTAGCAGACCGCTTGCGGCTTGTGGGTGCTTGATATGATCATCATCTGCTGCTGGTGTATTGACGAATCTTTAGAGTCCTACACATAGGTTTCCTGGCTCAAGCGAAACGAAATAGGAGCGCATATGAGATATGTGCGGGACTGAGAATAATGCGTGTATATGATACCGTATTTCATTCTCGCGATGAATGTGTCGAATGGTTGTATGCGATATAACCTAGTTATCGAATCAAGGATTGATTCGATAAGCCGATACATTGGATATTAGTCGGTTATATGCGATATGACCGGATCGTTAAATCAAGTATTGATTTAATGATTTAATACATAATTATATATTTGATATATTACTTTGCATTAACTAGTATTGGTTCACTTTAAATGGATTTTCTCACTTGAAATGCACATTGTATATGTGATATATTTTTGTGCACAAGTTTGTATCATGTTTGATGATACGTGCAAACTTGGGTTTGTGTAAAGACTTAAACCATGTTTAGTGAATGGTTAGGATTTCTTTTCTCTTATTTATTTATCTATTTATTTTTGTTAAAAGATAAGGAAAACAAAATGGTTTCTTTTGGAACTTTCTTGATGCTTCAAGCATCTTTGACCTAATGACCATTTTGTCTTCATCTCCTAAACCTAACCATTCTACTAACCTTAGTTCATTCTCTACACTTAACCAAGGTTGCAATATGATAAGAATGAAGGGGATTTTATTTTTAACTCAATCCTTTTATAAGACTTATCATATATTCTTTCTTCTTCTTCTTCATCATCAACAATGAAGAAAACTTGCCTCTATCAATGGAAACATGAGAAAAAGAGTGAGAAATCCAATTCTAAAGTGAACCCACCTCCTATTTCTTCATCCTCTACCTCTTGCCAAGTAGTATAGGGTGTTTTCTCTATAAGTTTTATGACTTGGTGGAGTTGGAGTTTGATCTTGTGTTGCCTCGACGTAGATCATCTTCGGCATCGAAGCCGACGATCTAGCCCGCCCATTTCTCCGATGAAGCCGATGCTGGAGTCCGGAATTCGATATGGACAGTGGAGAGATGTCAACACGGAGCCATGGAGGTGGAGGACCGGATCTACAAAGGTTGTATTTTCGTTTCCTCTTAGTTAAAGCAGTTAACTCGCATTGCATCGCCTATACATCTAGTTAACGGTTCGTATTAGGGTTTGTAGGCACATGGAAAATTTTAATTGGCCATGTTTGATCACTTGTGAGACTTCATTAGTGTGCGTAGGAACCCTACAGTGGTATCAGAGCCTAGCTAGAGCCTTAGGCGATGCATAGACGGAGTTTGAAGTCCGATCGAACCGAAACCCTAACTCCAAACTTGCTCTCTGTACATTTTTAAAAATTGTGGAATTTTGTGAATTAAAAATATGCAGAAAAATCAGCAGGAATTTCTAAGAGTTACTGTGAAATTCGATGACCCAATTCCATCAAACCGCCACGGTTCCGCGGCACGAGCATGGCTCGTGCGGCGGTTCCGCGGCCGTATGGTCTCTTTGCCCAATTTGTTTTGCACAGTAACTCCTATTTTGTAGTTCTGGTTTTCCTGGGAATTTTTAATCTGAACTCAAGAGTTGAGTTTTTTGGGTTGTATTGGGGACTCGGTGTTTCGATCGGATTATCAAACTTTGTCTATGTGTTTTTCCGGGTAATTTTGGAATATGTTAAATAGTTCGACCGGATATAAATACCAACTTTTTCCCCTGCCGGGAAATTTCCAATTGTTGGATATTTCTGTAGTTTAATCACGTTCTAAGTAGTGCAAGTAACGCGATGGTCCCTCTAGAAGACAACAAACCTTAACTCGATTATGCGACCGTCTTGAACTGCCCTTTGAACCTTAGGGTTTGGGGTAGTACGGCGTGCCACATGTGAGGCGTTGGCTTGACCCTTCTACGGCTGGACCGTTGGTACTGAGGCATGAACTGAATGTTTTTAGACTCATTTCATGTGTTGAACTGTATCGGGAAAACTTGGGTGTTCGATTGTTCGATCGAAAAGTTTAACATTTCCTATCTTATCCGGAATGTGATACAATAATTGGAATTCACAAGCAGTTATGGGATAACTAAATGAATGTTATAAACATAGCAGTTTAGTCTCATTTGATCAGTTGCCACGGAATTTTGATGTGATCAAAAGTCCGTCGCAATCACGTCGCGTACACGGATACTCGCCGGGTAAACTTAATAGACAACTACACCCCATAGCCCCGACCAAGTGACTGGAGGAGAACCTCGTCGCCGAAAGCATCCGTTTGGGTGCTCGTGGCGGCGGTGTTCCGCCTCGGTGCACTTCGTCGACGGTATCGGGGGTGCAGCCGTCTACTAAAGTTTGCGACGAGCATTCGTTAAGGATGTCGGGAATCTTGTTGAATTTCCCGACCTGATATTGAAAAGTGTTTTCGATAATGAGACTAAAATGCGGGGTTTATAATTGTTAGGCATGTGATGTCTAAGTATTTCATTTGATTAGGCATGCGATGTCTAAAGAGTTTGCGGATTCCAACTGTTGTAGTTTTACACTTTCTTTTCTGTGACCGTAAGTGTAATATGTGATATCGCCGGTTTCGTTGCTATTTGTCAACGACAATTGGGATGTGCATATTTACTTACGTTGATGACATGTGATGTTATGTGTTGCTGGATATGTTATATTGGATCGTCGTGTTTGAATAGCCGGGGGTTTTATGTGAGATGAGTGTTTTTCTTTTTCATTCATGTAAAAACTTGTATGTAATATTCTTTTATTGGGGCACTTCCAGGTTGCGGAAGATGTCACCATTTGTATATTATTTACTTTTCCGCATTAGGATAGACCCAAGGAGGGGAGCACAAGTAACCAGGTTCTGGGGTCCAGTGGGAGACCATCTCGAGAAGTCGAGTTCGGGTCTCCTAACCCTAGAGTTGGTAGGGTTGCTTGCCGCTCTCGTAGGGGTCTAGGGGTGTGGGATTGGCTATTCATCACGACCGTGGAATCCGTGTTTTATACTGGCTCGTATTGAAAACACGGACGTCTTAGTATATCCAATATTTCATATGATATTTTCTGCTGCGTTATCTGTGATGTGATCATATGATTTGTTCAGATAGATATAGTATATAGTATATATGATATATTATATAGACGTTGGTTATGTTTTACACCCGCGCCAGCCCTGCCCCGCTCTGCCGTTAGTTACCTAACCTAACGGTGCAGACGGGACATCGAGGCGAATGCGGATGGCATAAGCGTACGTTATATTTATCTGTGATGATTAGGTGGACTTAAATGATGGGATATTCATTAATGAGATTAATGAAAGAAAATAAACCTAATTGATGCTGTGGAATCGAATTTCAAAAAAAATAAACAGGTTGCTACAGTTCTTGCTTTGCATCGCGGTGTTCCTTGTAGAACATCCTGCACCTTATTCGATAAGGAAAGGACCGAGATCCCTTCACCGGGAGTGACTCCTTTAGCAATAACTGGCAGATGCTACAACCCTCGGTTTGTCTTTTGATTGCTTCTATAGTTTCTGCTTTGCACAGTGATATATATGATATATCCCGCACCTCATTCGACGAGGAAAGGGCCGACGATCCCTTCACCGGGAGTGACCCCTTTAGCAAAACTAGAAAAGCCTCAAAAACATTCCATTTAGAAACCATTTGATTCCGCAACGAGATCAAGTTCAAAGCGTTAAAGGTTTTCATAAAAACCAGCCGCAACCCTCCGTCATTTTAGGAAGTAGAGTACTTAGTATTCGTGCTGTGTTTGTTGACCATAGTCAAGGCACAGTGTACGGTAGCTAAGTGATGTCTTCCTACACCGCATATGATGCGATTAGTTAGGACAGTCATGTGGCTTTGTTGACCTTAGCCAAGGGTCATGTGGGTGGGTCTAATTAATCACGAAATGAAGGGTAGAACTTGACTAGTGCTTATGATTTGTTGACCTTAGCCAAGGTCATAGGTGCCAGGGGTAAAAACCTTTATCGGGAGTTTCAAGTGTTGAAATTTGCAATGAGATTGCATACCTTCTATATGATAGTTGGGTCCCGATACCCACTACGAGTAATTGTTACTCCTGGGAGAGTTTTGCACTTTACAATTAGCCGATCAAGTATGTGTCTAGAAAGGTGTCAACGGGGTTACGCCTCTGGGAAAACGAGGTTTACAATAATTAGGTCCGTGCGAAAGCACGGGGAACCTCCCTCAAAGTATCGACACTGGCCTGGCTGAAAGATTGGCGAACTTGTAGAGTGTAATTAATCCCGGCTAGTCTTTCCTTTAGGGTTTGAAGGAAGATTTGATAAAAACAGTGGGAGCCATACTGATTAGATAAAATAAATAACCAATCTAATCTTCCAAGAGCGCACGCAAAGTGTTTTCTTCTCTCTCTCTCCAGGTAGCGACCATATCACGCCTTAATCAAGATAATAATATGGATGTATTGACCGAACCCGCTTGTTATAATGAGCTGGGGAACGTTGGTCCCGCTCCAACTTATAATAGTTATAAGACAGAGCAGGAAATAGGGGAATACCAGAATTCCTATGCCGCCCAAACGAAGAAAGTGCATATGATGCATCTCCTTCGGGTTTGTTCATTACAAAGAACTGTTTCTCAGTATCCTCCGCATCCTGGGTATTTGATACCGGATCAGGATCCTAGATATGTAATCTGTTACATAGGGCTACAAAAAGGTAGAAAAACTGAGAACGGGTGATAAGTTTCATGAGACAGAAAACGGGGCAAGTGTTGCAGCCAAGTCTGTTGGTCACTGTCACCCTGTATTACCAATACATTGATTCTGAACAAATGCTATTAGATACCGAACCTGATATACAAAATCATATCAATCTCTTTATTCATTAAAGTAATGATAAAATTTTGTATTGCTGGATAATGTTTTGAACATTTCCTATACCAAAAGTTGATCGGTTCAGGCACGTTATCTAAAAGCATTGACGTTCTAAATCAAACTACAGTTCCTAGTATACAGAACACACACAAGAGGAAGAGTTCAGAAATGAACTAATCCTTCTTGAGGCATTGTAGACTAGGTCACATCAATGCGACCCGACTGGCTGAAGTTACATTTTAGATGCATATTTAAATCGGTATTGAATTTACATCTTATGAAACTTGCCAGTCATGTCACAAAGATTAGATGACCACAGCCCTGTTTATTGGAAACAGAGAAAGAGTTAATGAACTCTTGGGACTGATACATGATGATGTATGTAAGGTCTCCTGTCTACACATGCCAGGACTGGTTCTTTATACTTCATTATATTCTCTGATAATCTTTCAAGATTCAGTCATATGTTTCTGTTGAAACATAAGTCCGAAGCTTTTGAGGTATTCACAGAATATAAGTTAGAAGTAGAGAACCAATAACCGGGTTTAAGTATTATATCCTATGATGAGATCAGGGAGGAGAATACTTGTGCATAGAATTCCTGGACTATTCTGAAGGAGAATGAGATTCTCTCTCAGTGTTACTCCTCTGAATACACCACAGCACAACGGTGTATCATGGCGGAGCAATCGCACCGTATTAGATATGGTGTGCTCTATGATGAGTATTACTGAGTTACCTGTTTCTTTTAAGGGGTTGTGCACTTGAGAAGTTGCATACCTATTGAATTAGGTTCGAATCAAATCAGTGCCTACCACTCCATATGAGATATGGTATGGGAAGAACCTATCTCTTAAGCGAGTTAAGATTTGGGGTTGTCCGGCCTATGTCTAAAAGCAAAATCCGGACAAAATCAAAGCAAGGTCAGTTCTGTAGAACTGGAAAGGTTCCAGCTATACAAAACTGCAGCTGATTTGACAGAACCAAAGGGTTCAATAGTACCCGACGAACCTCTGCCTCTCCGCCGATCTGGTAGGGTTCCTCACCTGCCTGAGAGATACCTCGGTTTCTCGATGACAGTGGGAGCGAGGAATGCATCATGAGATGATGACCCAACTAGTTTCGATCAGGCCATCAAGAGTAGGGACTCTGTAAGAATGGCTGGATGCTTAGCGATCTGAGATGGAATCCATGTACACCAACAAAGTATGGACTTTGGTTGCTATATCTGAAGGGTTAAATCCCCATCAGGAGCAAGTATATCTTGAGAAGATTACTTGGTGTAGATGGAAAAGTTGAGACTTTCAAAGCTAGACTTGTTAAAGGCTTTACTCATCAACCAGGTGTGGATAACGATGAAACCTTTTCTAGGGACTATGCTTAAGTCCATCCAGATCCTACTTGCCACAGCTACATACCATAACTGCGATACCTGGTGGTTGGGTGCCATGACTACTTTTCTAAATAATGATTTGTAGGGTTCCTAGGCACTCTAGTGAGGTCTCACAAGGCATCGAACATGCCAAATTAAAAAATTCTAGGTGCCGGAAACCCTAAACTACGGATCTTAGACTAGATGTTTAGGCGAACAAGAAATCTAGTTAACACTTAACTAAAAGTTTAACGGAAATACAACCTTTGTAGATCCGGTGCTCCACCTCCATAACTCCGCAACGATGTCTCCTCGCTGTCCAAAATCCATCCCGGGCTCTAGAGTCGGCTTCGTCGGAGAATGGGCAAGCTAGGTCGTCGATGTCCATGCCGAAGATGATCTACGTCGAGGCATCGCTAAATCAAGCTCCGACTTCACCAAGTCAAGAAACTTGTGAAGTAAACACACTCTACTACTTGGCAAGAGGTAGAGGATGAAGAAATAGGAAGTGGGTAGACTTTAGAATTAGATTTCTCACTCTTTATCATCAATCACCATTGATGAAGTGGAGGTTTCTTCATGGAAGAAGATGAAGAAGAAGAAGAAAAGTTATGATAAGTTAATTTTAAAATAGAAAATGAATTATCCTTATCATAACATAAACCATGGTTTGTTGTAGAGAGTTAACTATAGTTCAATGAATGGTTAAGGTTAATGAGATGAAGACAAAAGGGTTTCTTTGGTCAAAGCTTCATGAAGCTTCAACAAGCTTCATGAAAGAATGAAACCCTTTTGTTTTTCTTTTCTCATTTCATTTCTTTTAATCCAAATTAAAAATAAATGAATGAATAAAAGAAAACCTTAACCATTTACTTTACTAAGGTTTAACTCTTTACATAAACCCTAGCATTATAGCATCATCAAACATGACACAATCAAGTGCACAAAAGTATATCACATATACAACTTGTGCAAACCAAGTGAGAATATCCACATAAAGTGAACCAATACTAGTTAACGCAAAGTAATATATCAAATATATAATTATGCATTAAATCATTAAATCAACACTTGATTCAATGATCCGGTCATGTCGCACACAACCGACTAGTATTCAATGTATCGGCTTATCGATTCAACACTTGAATCGATAACTAGGTTATATCGCATACAACCATCCGACACATTGATCGCGAGAATGAAATGCGGTATCAGATACACGCATTATTCTCGGTCCCGCACATATCTCATATGCGCTCCTATTTCGTTTCGCTTGAGCCAGGAAACCTCTGTGTAGGACTCTAAAGACTCGTCAATACGCCGGCAGCAGATGATGATCATATCAATCACCCACAAGCCGCAAGCGGTCTGCTAAACGTAACGGCCACCCGGGTATTGAGCGATCAGAAGATCGACGAGCAAGCCCGCTCACACTCCAGTGAATCCAACCAGTAACACTACCGTACAGTCCGGTCTGATCGTCTGATATGTCGCATATCTTGCCTAGGGGTGGTAAACGTCAGACCCCAATAGCTCGATAAGTCGTGTCGATACGAGGTCTATAACAATTCGAGAAACTACTGGTAACACTTACCAGTAAATCTCAGCAACCCTGGCCAGGGATTTCCTGTTATAGCCAATCGAACACAGCGCAACATCAACCCCCACCGGGAGAGACGAATCCCCTCCTATCGCTCATTGCCTCCATGTGACTCGGGACTGTACCTAAAAACCACCGTTTTGCACGCCCTCTTGGACGTGGTAAGATGGAAATCAAAGCACAGTGGGAACCACACAAGACTCTATGACGATCTCGGGTCAACAGACTACTCTGTACCAGTGTCACCAGAGAACTGCCATCTGACGTGAGGTATAATACCATCTGGGAGTTCTCGGCGAGTCCGTCCAGTGTACCCAGTCTCTCCTGAGCACCCGTATATCATCTCTGATGTCAAACACCAATGGATATGGGATCATCCATCGCCCATCTGTATGGGTCGAGAAGGTACACGCTAGTCTACTCTGGTATATCGATGCCCTGTCTCGATACACCCACGACTAGGGACTTTCAAGGATGTACTTATGGACTACCATGTCCCCACTAGTATGATCCTCATCATAGTCCAGGTAGTCAAGTACACATCCTAAGGGCTTTACCAATATGTAACAGAGAGACAATCAGTATACACGTTAAGGTAAAGATCAACCAGATAGCATACTATCATGTCGAGCAAGAAAGTCCTCCCTATATATGTCCCAGCATCCACTACAATATACATCCAATGTACAGTAATGGCCTCTAGGGCATACATATAACTAACAATCTCCCACTTGCACTAGGCCCATCTGTAGCAGTGGTTGTAGTATCTCATACACAACCATTCCATAAAAGTCTCTCTCTGGGAATTGGCCTTCGTGAGTAGATCCGCCGTGTTGTCCTCTTAGTCTGCTCTCCTAACCTCGATCACCCTGGAGATCAACTATCTCCATGATCAGGTGACACTGCCTTAGAATATGTCTGGATCACTGATGGGATGAGGGTTCCTGGCATAAGCCACAACTCCATTGTCACACAATGGTAGGAACTAAGTTCATCTCATGAACTAATATACATCCAAACAGCCTCTTTGGTAGCATCTTAAGTAGCGATGTATCGTGCCTTTATCGTCTAGTATGTCACGGTATCTAGCTTGGAACTCTTCCAACATACCGTCCCTTTACTGAGGGTAAAGACAATGCCTGCGACTGACATTCAGTCGTCTTTATCACCCTGGAACACTTCCAGTGATTCTCCCTAGGATCGATTGATACCATCTCACTACAACTAGTGAGAATCCTAACATCCAATTAAATCTATCTCATAGATCCAAAACTCAGGATTTAGGAGGTATCATTTTGATCCTACACGGAGAATCTTTGTGATAAGCGGAGATTGATCGAGCGCAGCATAGGAAACTCCTTCCCTATCATGAGTATGTCATCCACGTACTCTACGAGGATCATCACCATACTCCCTACTACCTTTTTGTTTATACAAGGTTCATCTACCATTTTGATGATGTCAACTTCTTTGACTAACGCATCAAAACAGACGTTCCAACTCCGCGATGCCTGCTTTATCTTATAAAACATCTTGCACACGTTTCCGCTGCTCCCACTGTCTACGAGGCCCTCTGGCTATGTACTTATAGACGCACTCTTCTAAAACAACATTTAGAAAAGCAGTCATGACACCCAACCACCAGATATCGTAGTCATGGTATGTAGCCGTGGCAAGTAGGATCTGGATGGACTTAAGCATCAGTATTGGAAAAGGTTTCATCATTATCCACGCCTGGTTGATGACGAAAACCTTTAACAAGTCTAGCTTTGAAAGTCTCAATTTTTCCATTTACACGAAGTAATCTTCTCAAGATAAACTTGCTCCTGATGGGGATTTAACCCTTCAGATATAGCAACCAAAGTCCATACTTTGTTGGTGTACATGGATTCCATCTCAGATCACTAAGCATCCAGCCATTCTTAAAGAGTCTTACTCCTGATGGCCAGCTCGAAACTAGTTGGGTCATCATCTCATGATGCATTCCTCGCTCCCACTGTCATAGAGAAACAAAAGTATCTCTCAGGTGGGTGAGGAACCCTACTAGATCGGCGGAGAGGCTGAGGTTCGTTGGTATCTACTGAATCCTCCGGTTGTACCAAATCATCTGCTGTAGTTTGTATAGCTGGAACATTTCCAGTTCTACATAACTAACCTTGCCTCGAGCTTGTCCGGATTTTGCTTTTAGACATAGGCCGGACAACCCCAAATCTTAACTAACTTAAGATATGGTCTCTTCCCTTTCCATATCACATATGAAGCGGTAGGCAACAGATTTGATTGGAACCTTATTCAATAGGTATGCAGCTTCTCAAGTGCATAACCCCTTACGGAAAAAGGTAACTCAGTATTACTCATCATAGAGCACACCATATCAAATAGGGTGTATCTGCTCCGCCCCGACATACCATCGTGCTATGGTGTATACGGAGGAGTAATGCCGAGAGAGAATCTCATTCTCCTTTAGAATAGTCCAGGATTTCCGTGCTCAAGTATTCTCCTCCTTGATCTCATCAAAGGACATAATACTTATACCCGTATTTTGGTTCTCTACTTCTAACTTATATTCTGTGATTATCTCAAAAGGTTCGGACTTGTGTTTCAACAGGAACATAGGTCTGAATCTCGAAAGATTATCAGAGAATGTAATGAAGTAAAAAGAACCGGTCTTGGTATGTGTAGAGAGGGGACTTACATACATCAACATGCATCATCCCAAAAGTTCACTAACTCTTTCTCTGTTTCCAATAAACAGAGCTATGGTCATCTTATCTTTGTGACATGACTGGCGAGTTTCACAAGATGTAAATTCAAACTAATTTAAATATGCATCTTTATGTAACTCCAGCTAGTCGGGTCGCATTGATATGACCTAGTCTACAATACCTCAAGAAGGATCCGTCCATTTCTGAACTCTTCCTCTTGTGTGTGTTCTGTATACATAAAACTGTAGTTTGATTTAGAACGTCAATGCTTTTAGACAACGTGCCTGAACCGATCAACTTTTGATATAGGAAATGTTCAAAACATTATCCAACAATACAAAATTTTATCATTTCTTTACTAATAAAGTGAGTGATGTGATTTTGTATATCAGGTTCGGTATCTAATAACATACGTTCAGAATCAATGTATTCTGGTAATACAGGGTGACAGTGACCAACAGACTTGGCTGCAACTCTTGCCCCGTTTTCTGTCTCATGAAACTTATCACCCGTTCTCAGTTTTTCTACCCTTTTGTAGCCCTATGTAACAGATTACATATCTGGGATCCTGATCCGGTATCATATACCAGGATGCGGAGGATACTGAGAAACAGTTCTGTATAATGAACACACCTGAAGATGATGCATCAGCATGCACTCTCTTCGTTTGGGCGGCACGGGAAATCTGGTATTCCCCAATTTCCTGCTCTGTCTTATAACAATTATAAGTTGGAGCGGGACAAACGTTCCCCAGCTCAGTATAACAAGCGGGTTCGGTCAATAATCCGTATTATTATCTTGATTAAGGCGTGATATGGTCGCTACCAGGAGAGAGAGAGAAGAAAACACTCAGCGTGCGCTCTTGCAAGAATAGATTGGTTTTATTTTATCTAATCAGGATGGCTCCCACTGCTTTTTATCAAATCTTCCTTCAAACCCTAAAAGGAAAGACTAGCCGGGATTAATTACACACTACAGGTTCGCCAATCTTTCAGCCAGGCCAGTGTCGGTACTTTGAGGGAGGTCCACCGTGCTTTCGCACGAACCTAATTAATGTAAACCTCGTTTTCCCAGAGGCGTAACCCCGTTGACACCTTTCTAGACACCTACTTGATTGGCTAATTGTAATGTATAAAACTCTCCCAGGAGTAACACTTACTCGCAGCGGGCATCGGGATCCAACTATCTTATAGAAGGTATGCAATCTCATTGCAAATTTCAACACTTGAAATTCCCGATAATATTTTTCCCCTAACGTGCTATGACCTTGACGAAAGCCAACAAACCATAGCCCGCTAGTCAAGTTCAACCCGTATATTTCTTGATCGAATTAAACCCACCCGCACGACCCTTGACGAAAGCCAACAAAGCCGCACGACTACCCTAATCCAATCGCATCGTATGCTAGCAGATAAGCAGCATATAGCTACCGCACACTGCACCTTGACGAAAGCCAACAAATGCAGCACGAATACTATATACAACTTATCTGAAATGACGGAGGGCTACGACAGGTTTTTCTAAAAACCTATTGCGTAATGAACTTGATATCGTTGTAGGATCGAATGAATTTTAAAATGGAGTGTTTTTAGGCTTTTCTAGTTTTCCTAAAGGAGTCACTCCCGGTGAAGGGATCGTCGGTCCTTTCCTCGTCGAATGAGGTGCGGGATATATCATATATATCACTGTGCAAAGCAAAAACTCTTAAAAGCAATCAAAAGACAAACCGAGGGTGTAGCTTCTGCCAGTTATTGCTAAAGGAGTCACTCCCGGTGAAGGGATCTCGGTCCTTTCCTTATCGAATAAGGTGCAGGATATATCATATATATCACTGTGCAAAGCAAGAACTGTAGCTACCTGTTTTATTTTGAAATTCGATTCTACAACATCTTAGGTTTCTTTTATTTCATTAATCTCATTAATGAAGTCCCATCATTTAAATACCTAAACATCACAGATAAATACGACGTACACTTATGCCATCCGCATTCGCCTCGATGTCCCCTCATGCACCGTTAGGTTAGGTAACTAACGGCAGAGCGGGGCAGGGCTAGCGCGGGTGTAATACATAAGTAACGTCTATATAATATATCATATATACTATATACTGTATCTATCATAGAACATCACATGATCACATCACAGATATAGCAGCAGAAGAATCATATGAAATATTGGATATACTAGGACGTCCGTGTTTTTAATACGAGCCAGTATAAAACACGGATTCCACGGTCGTGAGGAATAGCCAAACCCACACCCCTAGACCCCTACGAGAGCGGCAAGCAACCCTACCAATTCTGGAGTTAGGAGACCCGGACTCGACTCCTCGAGTTGGTCTCCCACTGGACTCCAGAACCCGGTTACTTGTGCTCCCCTCCTTGGGTCTATCCTAGTGCGGAAAAGTAAATAATATACAAAAGGTGACTACTTCCGCAACCTGGAAGCGCCCCAATAAAAGAATATTACATACAAGTTTTTACATGAATGAAAATGAAAAACACTCATCTCACATAAAAACCCCCGGCTATTCAAACACGACGATCCAATATAACATATCCAGCAACACATAACATCACATGTCATCAACGTAAGTAAATATGTCCATCCCAATTGTCGTTGACATATAGCAACGAAACCGGCGATATCACATATTACACTTACGGTCACAGAAAAGAAAGTGTAAAACTACAACAGTTGGAATCCGCAACCACCTCAGACATCGCATGCCTGACCAAATGAATTCCTTAGACATCGCATGCCTAACAATTATAAACCCCGCATTTTAGTCTCATTATCGAAAACTCTTTTCAATATCAAGTCGGGCAATTCAACAAGATTCTCGATATCTTGATCGAATGCTCGTCGCAAACTTTAGTAGGCGGCCGCACCCCCGATACCGTCGACGAAGTGCACCAAGGCGGAACACCACTGCCGCGAGCACCCGAACGGATGCTTTCGGCGACGGGGTTCTCCTACAGTCACTTGGTCGGGGCTATGGAGTGAGGCTGTCTATTAAGTTTACCCGGCGAGTATCCGTGTACGCTACGTGATTGCGACGGACTTTTGATCACATCAAAATTCCGTGGCAACCGATCACATGAGACTAAAGTGCTACGTTTATAACATTCATTCAGTTATCTCATAACTTATTGTGAATTCCAATTATTGTATCCCATTCCAGATAAACAGAAAATGTTAAACTTTTCGATCGAACAATCGAACACCCAAGTTTTCCCGATACAGATCAACACATGAAATAAGTGTAACAACATTCAGTTCGTGCCTCAGTACCAACGGTCCAGCCGTAGAAGGGTCAAGCCAACGCCTCACATGTGACACGCCGTACTGCCCCAAACCCGAAGGTTCAAAGGGCAGTTCAAGACGGTCACATAATCGAGTTAAGGTTTGTTGTCTTCTAGATGGTCCATCGCATTACTTGCACTACTTAGAACGTCGTTAAACTACGGAATAATCCAACACTTGGAAATTTCCCGACAGGGGAAAAATTGGGTATTTATATCCGGTCGAACTTTTTAACATATTCTAAAAAATATCCCGAAAGCCAAATAGACAAAATTTGATACCCCGATCGAAACACCGAATCCCCAAAACAATTCCAGAAAAATCAACTCTGTAAAATATTTTAAACATTCCCAGAAAACTCAGCATAATTTATCACGAATTACTGTGCAAACAATGAGGGATGACGTCACCTTATAGCTGCGGAACCGCCACAGAAGCTAGGCTTCTGCCGCGGTTCCGCCGCAATAAACACTGTTCATCCAAAAAATTTTGCATGGTAATTCTTATTTTTCCCTGCTGAATTTTTTAGCAATTTTTAGTATGGAAAAATCCACGTTTTACAAAACCGGACAGAGAGCATGATTGTGATCGGGATTCGGGTTCGTTCGGACTTCAAATTCTGTATGGACTTCGCCTAAGGCTCTAGCTAGGCTCTGATACCACTGTAGGGTTCCTAGGCACTCTAGTGAGGTCTCACAGGCATCGAACATGCCAAATTAAAAAATTCTAGGTGCCGGAAACCCTAAACTACGGATCTTAGACTAGATGTTTAGGCGAACAAGAAATCTAGTTAACACTTAACTAAAAGTTTAACGGAAATACAACCTTTGTAGATCCGGTGCTCCACCTCCATAGCTCCGCAACGATGTCTCCTCGCTGTCCAAAATCCATCTCGGGCTCTAGAGTCGGCTTCGTCGGAGAATGGGCAAGCTAGGTCGTCGATGTTCATGCCGAAGATGATCTACGTCGAGGCATCGCTAAATCAAGCTCCGACTTCACCAAGTCAAGAAACTTGTGAAGTAAACACACTCTACTACTTGGCAAGAGGTAGAGGATGAAGAAATAGGAAGTGGGTAGACTTTAGAATTGGATTTCTCACTCTTTATCATCAATCACTATTGATAAAGTGGAGGTTTCTTCATGGAAGAAGATGAAGAAGAAGAAGAAAAGTTATGATAAGTTAATTTTGAAATAGAAAATGAATTATCCTTATCATAACATAAACCATGGTTTGTTGTAGAGAGTTAACTATAGTTCAATGAATGGTTAAGGTTAATGAGATGAAGACAAAATGGTTTCTTTGGTCAAAGCTTCATGAAGCTTCAACAAGCTTCATGAAAGAATGAAACCCTTTTGTTTTTCTTTTCTAATTTCATTTCTTTTAATCTAAATTAAAAATAAATGAATGAATAAAAGAAAACCTTAACCATTTACTTTACTAAGGTTTAACTCTTTACATAAACCCTAGCATTATAGCATCATCAAACATGACACAATCAAGTGCACAAAAGTATATCACATATACAACTTGTGCAAACCAAGTGAGAATATCCATATAAAGTGAACCAATACTAGTTAACGCAAAGTAATATATCAAATATATAATTATGCATTAAATCATTAAATCAACACTTGATTCAATGATCCGGTCATGTCGCACACAACCGATTAGTATTCAATGTATCGGCTTATCGATTCAACGCTTGAATCGATAACTAGGTTATATCGCATACAACCATCCGACACATTGATCGCGAGAATGAAATGCGGTATCACATACACGTATTATTCTCGGTCCCGCACATATCTCATATGCGCTCCTATTTCGTTTCGCTTGAGCCAGGAAACCTCTGTGTAGGACTCTAAAGACTCGTCAATACGCCGGCAGCAGATGATGATCATATCAATCACCCACAAGCCGCAAGTGGTCTGATAAACATAACGGCCACCCGGGTATTGAGCGATCAGAAGATCGACGAGCAAGCCCGCTCACACTCCAGTGAATCCAACCAGTAACACTACCGTACAGTCCGGTCTGATCGTCTGATATGTCGCATATCTTGCCTAGGGGTGGTAAACGTCAGACCCCAATAGCTCGATAAGTCGTGTCGATACGAGGTCTATAACAATTCGAGAAACTACTGGTAACACTTACCAGTAAATCTGAGCAACCCTGGCCAGGAATTTCCTGTTATAGCCAATCGAACACAGCGCAACATCAACCCCCTATACCGGGAGAGACGAATCCCCTCCTATCGCTCATTGCCTCCATGTGACTCGGGATTGTACCCAAAAACCACCGTTTTGCACGCCCTCTTGGACGTGGTAAGATGGAAATCAAAGCACAGTGGGAACCACACAAGACTCTATGACGATCTCGGGTCAACAGACTACTCTGTACCAGTGTCACCAGAGAACTGCCATCTGACGTGAGGTATAATACCATCTGGGAGTTCTCGGCGAGTCCGTCCAGTGTACCCAGTATCTACTGAGCACCCGTATATCATCTCTGATGTCAAACACCAATGGATATGGGATCATCCATCGCCCATCTGTATGGGTCGAGAAGGTACACGCTAGTCTACTCTGGTATATCGATGCCCCGTCTCGATACACCCACGACTAGGGACTTTGAAGGATGTACTTATGGACTACCATGTCCCCACTAGTATGATCCGTATCATAGTCCAGGTATTCAAGTACACATCCTAAGGGCTTTACCAACATGTAACAGAGAGACAATCAGTATACACGTTAAGGTAAAGATCAACCAGATAGCATACTATCATGTCGAGCAAGAAAGTCCTCCCTATATATGTCCCAGCATCCACTACAATATACATCCAATGTACAGTAATGGCCTCTAGGGCATACATATAACTAACATGATTTAGAAGAGAACGTCAATAAGAACAAAGCCAGAGGGCTTCGTAAACAGTGGGAGCAGCGGAAACGTGTGCAAGTTGCTTTACAGGATAAAGCAGGCATCGCGGAGTTGGAACATCTGTTTTGATGTGGTAGTCAAAGAGTTTGACTTCATCAAAATGGTAGATGAACCTTGTATGTACAAAAGGGTAGTATGGAGCATGGTAATGATCCGCGTAAAGTACGTGGATGACATACTCTTGATAGGAAAGGAGTTTCCTATGCTACGATCGGTCGATCTCCTTTTATCACATAGATTCTCCATAAAGGATCAAAGTGATACCTCCTAAATCCTAGGTTTTGGATCTATGAGATAGATCTAAATGGATGTTAGGATTCTCACTAGTTAAAGTGAGATAGTATCAGTTGATTCTGGGGAGAATCACTGGAAAGGTTTCAGAGTGATAACGATGACTGAATGTCAGTCACAGGCATTGTCTTTACCCTTAGTAAAGGGACGGTGTGTTGGAAGAGTTCCAAGCTAGATACCGTGGCAAACTAGAAGATAAAGGCTGGTAAGATCACTATTAAAGATACTACCAAAGAGGCAGTTTGGGTGTATATTGGTTCATAAGATGAACTAGGTTCCCACCATTGTGTGACAATGGAAGCGTGGCTTTGGTCAAGGAACCATGATCCCATCAGTGACCCAGACATATTCTGAGGCAGCATCACCTGATCATGGAGATAGTTGATCTCCAGGGCGATCGAGGTAAGGAGAGTAGACTCAAAGGACAACACAGCGGATCCACTCACGAAGGCCTTTTCCCAAAGAGAGACTTTTACGGGATGGTTGAGTATGTGATACTGCAACCACTGCTACAGATGGCCCTAGTGCAAGTGGGAGATTGTTAGTTATACGTATGCCCTAGAGGCCATTACTGTACATTGGATGTATATTGTAGTGGATGCTGGGACATATATAGGGAGGACTTTCTTGCTCGACATGATAGTACGCTATCTGGTTGCTCTTTATCTTAACATGTATACTTTCTGTCTCTCTGATTACATGTTGATAAAGCCCTTAGGATGTGAACTCGACTTCCAGGACTATGATGAAGATCATACAAGTGGGGCCTGGGTAGTCAATGAGTACATCCTTCATTGTTCCTAGTCGTGGGAATATCGAGACGGGGCATCGATATTCCAGAGTAGACTAACGTATATCTTCTCGACCCATGTGATGGGCGATGGATGATCCCATATCCATTGGTGTTTGACATCAGAGATGGTATGCGGGTGCTCAGTGGAGACTGGGTACACTGAACGGACTCGCCGAGAACTCCCAGATGGTATTATACCTCACGTCAGATGGCAGTTCTCTGGTGACACTGGTGCAGCTTAGTCTGTTGACCCGAGATCGTCATAGAGTCTTGTGTGTCTTCCACTGTGCTTTGATTTCCCCCCTACCACGGCTCTACTGAGTCGTGCAAACAGGTGGTTTTTGGGTACAGTCCCGATTCACATGGAGGCAATGAGCGATAGGAGGGGATTTGTCTCTCCCGGTATTGGGGGTTGATGTTGTGCTATGCTCGACCGGCCATAACAGGAAATCCCTGGCCAGGGTTGCAGTGATATACTGGTAAGAGTTATCAGTAGTCTCACGAATGTTATGGACCCTACGTCGGCATGACTTATCGAGCTATTGGGGTCTGACGTTTACCACCCCTAGGCGAGATATGCGACATATCAGACGAACAGACCGGACTGTACGGTAAGTGTTACTGGTTGGATTCACAGGAGTGTGAGCGGGCTTGCTCGTCGATCTTCTGATCGCTCAATACCCGGGTGGCCGTTACGTTTAGCAGACCGCTTGCGGCTTGTGGGTGCTTGATATGATCATCATCTGCTGCCGGCGTATTGACGAGTCTTTAGAGTCCTACACATAGGTTTCCTGGCTCAAGCGAAACGAAATAGGAGCGCATATGAGATATGTGCGGGACCGAGAATAATGCGTGTATGTGATACCGTATTTCATTCTCGCGATGAATGTGTCGAATGGTTGTATGCGATATAACCTAGTTATCGAATCAAGGATTGATTCGATAAGCCGATACATTGGATATTAGTCGGTTATATGCGATATGACCGGATCGTTAAATCAAGTATTGATTTAATGATTTAATACATAATTATATATTTGATATATTACTTTGCATTAACTAGTATTGGTTCACTTTAAATGGATTTTCTCACTTGAAATGCACATTGTATATGTGATATATTTTTGTGCACAAGTTTGTATCATGTTTGATGATACATGCTAACTTGGGTTTGTGTAAAGACTTAAACCATGTTTAGTGAATGGTTAGGGTTTCTTTTCTCTTATTTATTTATCTATTTATTTTTGTTAAAAGATAAGGAAAACAAAATGGTTTCTTTTGGAACTTTCTTGATGCTTCAAGCATCTTTGACCTAATGACCATTTTGTCTTCATCTCCTAAACCTAACTATTCTACTAACCTTAGTTCATTCTCTACACTTAACCAAGGTTGCAATATGATAAGAATGAAGGGGATTTTATTTTTAACTCAATCCTTTTATAAGACTTATCATATATTCTTTCTTCTTCTTCATCATCATCAACAATGAAGAAAGCTTGCCTCCATCAATAGCAACTTGAGAAAAAGAGTGAGAAATCCAATTCTAAAGTGAACCCACCTCCTATTTCTTCATCCTCTACCTCTTGCCAAGTAGAATAGGGTGTTTTCTCCACAAGTTTTATGACTTGGTGGAGTTGGAGTTTGATCTTGTGTTGCCTCGACGTAGATCATCTTCGGCATCGAAGCCGACGATCTAGCCCGCCCATTTCTTCTATGAAGCCGATGCTGGAGTCCGGGATTCGATATGGACAGCGGAGAGATGTCAACACGGAGCCATGGAGGTGGAGGACCGGATCTACAAAGGTTGTATTTTCGCTTCCTCTTACTTAAAGCAGTTAACTCGCATTGCATCGCCTATACATCTAGTTAACGGTCCGTATTAGGGTTTGTAGGCACATGGAAAATTTTAATTGGCCATGTTTGATCACTTGTGAGACTTCATTAGTGTGCCTAGGAACCCTATAATATCTTCATATGTATATATTCAATCATTCATCCTTAACTATCTTTTTAACCATATTCCTCGTTTTCAAATCTAGGTTTCTACGACTGTACCCTAGAGATCGGTTTCCATCAAAAACTTGCGGGGGTGCTATACGCCATCCACCCGACTTCCCTCATAGATATAGATCTACTCACCTTGATCCTTGCATGCCGAAGTCGATGACGCCACGCTCCGTCGCCTCGGAATCCATGCGAAGGTACCTACAATAATACACAATCGAAATCGCTATTAAAACCGAAACCGGAAAACCGAATCCGGAAAACCGATACGGCATATGGATCACCTATAGGTTAGAACCTATATCCTACGCATGCAAAACAAACAAATCATCCCTTGTTGTTGATGTACAAACATCCAACAACCAAATACAAATCCAAATATCACAACCTAGCATTCAAAATACGGAAAACATAACCAAAAATCACACCAATGTGCTCCCAGATTTTGACTCAGGTCAAACTAGCCAATTTTGCATATGGGGTTGCTCTAGATATAGGATAACAATGCCCCATACCAAAAATCACAAGGTTTCACTTCGACTTGGTCGCAAATTGCGGCCTATAGCAATAAATATGCGGCCAGAAAAGATCCAAAGGGGGTAGGGTTTCAGGTGTTGCTTCATGGTTGCCTGCACGTCTCATTGTCAAGGGAACTTTATTTACAATGGTCTCGGGTCATCCCAGATCTCTAAATACCATCACTGAATCCACAAAAAACCCGATATCGGCAATTCTAAAGTTCATATTCTCTGTATTTGGGCAAGGAATCCATACTAGGGTTTTGTACACAGCTTCTTGGTATCACCCAATCCACACAAACACTCAAACCCTTCCCTTGAATTTTCTAACATCACAAATCCACCACTAAACGAATTCTAAACTAAACTAAAACTAAAGCAACTAAACTATTAAGCTAACGGTGTAGAAAATACCTCCTTCGGGCAACTCAAGAAAAACCCTAGCTTCCCAATGTCATCATAATCCCACTTTGCTTGGTCCAATGTGTAGAGGATGAGAAGGGGATTAACTTTTGTGAAGGGAGTATAGCGTTTTGGTGAATATTTGGAGATGGATCTTGGGGTAGAAGTGGAGGGAAGTGAGTTGGGGAAGATGAAGAAGGAAAAATAATGGGGGAAATGAAGTAGACATGGCTTCCCCCCTCTCTCTCTCCTCCTCTTATTCTCACTCATTCTCTCATCTATTTACCCTTTTTCTCCGTATTATTAAAACCAAATCACATAATACCGCAAAAACAACACAAGAAAACAACATGATATGGTGCACTAGCCATGGAAAACTATAAAAACACGGATTTGGCTTAATCGCGATTAGTAGTGCACTAATCAGGTTTTCATTTAAACTGCATATAATTGATTTTAAAAATGCCAAACCCTTTAAATATATTTTTAAATGAATAAATCATTTTAAATTTCCAATTATTTCACAATTATTGGTATATATTTATACCCTTTTTCGAAAACCCCAATTTCGCAAATCGGGCAGTTTTCGGGAAATATATTATTTTAATATTAAATTCCAAAAATAATATTTTATATTTTCTGAAATGTTACAAGCCACATGGAGGCAGTAAGAGATTGTCAGGGATTCTTATCTTCCAGTATTGGAAGTCGATATCGCACTGTGTCCGGTTGGCCAGAACCATAAGACCTTGGCCAAGGTAATTAAGATTTACTAATAGTTAGATCAGTAGTTTCTCGGATCGTTCATGAGCCATATCGACACGGCTTATCGGATCAGTAGTGGTCTGACGTTTACCACCCCCAACACCCGGTATACGATACTCTCAGACGAAAAGACTGGACTGTACGGAGATTGTCACGGATAGACTCGGTAGGGGTTCGGATGAGCTTGCTCGTCGGCCTTCTTTTCGACAGTTACCTGGGTAGCCGTTACGTACAACTAGTGCCGCTGACGTGCTTGTGGTTAAACCTACTGCCAACGTACTGTCGAGTCTAGAGAGTCCCACACAGAGGGTTTCTCTGGATCAGGCGAAATGATGTAGAGGTCTTATGTTTATACGTGCATGGTTTTGATTAAATATGTGTACTAGTTGCGCGAAATTTAATCAGACGGTTTATGATACTAGAGGGCTTAGGATTAAGCCAGTTTACTAAATCACGTATTGATTTAATTCTAGTATCATGTTATTGGATTTATCTATCTCTTGGTATTCGTATTTTTGGTACGAATACGGGTATGTATATACGGTTTGGTATTCTTGTATTTATACAAGAATTCCTTCTAGAAGATGGACACTTCATTTATGTTTTACTATTTATTGAAAAATGAGAAATGAGCTGGCATGCAAGGTGGCATGAAGAGTGTAGAGAGGAATAGGAAAATGAATTAGATATTAATTTGTCATTACTATTCACGTACGGTAGCCATTTTTAATTGTGAAATTATTTTCACAAAACAAAATGGTTATGATATTTTTTTACACTTTGGTTCTCATTTTCATGAGCTCATTCTCTCTCCTCTCTAGCTCTTATCTTCTTCCTCAAACCTCAACCCTCTCATGTATTGAGAATCATGAGGTTTTAGAGATAGACAAAGTCCATTAACAATCTTTACATTATCTTAGTAATCTAGATTAGCAAACTAAGTTATTAAGTTACTTCATTTGTGAAGTGCTAGCTTGAACTATATTCCTCCGGGTAGATCATTTAGGATTGAGAATGCCTTCAAGCAAGTTCTCTAGGACCTCAAGGAGCATAAGAAGAAAGGGCTTTGAAGATCGAAGGACATGAATCGTTTTAGTATAAATTTCTAACCGAGTAGATAAACTCATCTGGTTGCTAGTTTAGGGTTATGGTTTGATCACTTGGGGTTTTGTTGGTTGTGTTTGCTTAAAATTTAATTTTTGTCCATTCCGCCTCTCTACTTTCATTGTAGAGTGAGCACAACTAACCAACACTAATAATAGGGTGAACAATATGCCCGTTGAATATTTTATAAAAGTTTTCTAGATGCGCTACATGAATTAGCGACTATGCTCATATCAACCACTACAAGTTCGTTACATGAATTTAACCGTATCTTTTGTTAGATTATCAAATATTGTTAATTAGATATATCAACATAAAATATTATTATATATTAAACATATTATTAAATATACGTAACATGAAATGATACGATTATAATAGTGTTAAAGCACAGTGTAAATTTGTCGTAACTATAGCTTGCAGCAAGTAAAGAACTTGCATCGATCACGATGAACGGAACGACGGATACCCGGAGATGCATAATAGAGCCAGACAGAAACTTGAAGGCTCGGCTAGGGGATATAGGCTCGGCTAGGGTTCCAACTTGGCTCAAGGCGATATTTTCAAGGCTCGAACATCGGCGATGGTGCGGGTGAGATGTAGTTGGTGATAACGTACAGAGGAGCTATGACAATGGTTGTCACGACTGGGAAATTGGCACGTGACCAGCACTTGGATCACGTGAAGCCTATAGGACCCCACCGTAACCAAAGTAAGCCCAGAGCTCAGAAATCTAAATCTTTTTAGGAAATTAATGGAGGTGAAGTTTTGAAATAAAGGTATAATGTAATCAAGTTCTTTCTTTAAAAGTATAAGTAATGTCATATGAAAATACAAGTGGGTTGTATACTATAGTTGAAAACATTTCCGTCAATTGAACTTTGGGAAGCACCTCTTTTGTAAATTTCAATCCAAACCAGTAAATAACAAGTATAATATGGCATCCCCAAGCAGGAGCTAGCTCTTCGCCAATTGGCAGAAACAACTACGCAAAAAAAAATATACGATGCCCAAGGCGAAGATCAAATACAGAAAAGAAAGTAAAGAAACCCAAAACATCATCAAACCCAGAATAAAGAATAATACACACATCTCGCTCTCAGTCTGAAAGAATATACAAGTCTATGGTTTCTAAGTCTACCAAATATACATAGTCTGGTTAATGGAGTTTTTAACTAGATACAAATGAATAATGAATATACAACGGTGGTTATGCTCTGTACTGTAACCCACCTACCAATGAAAATCACCTAGAAAGGAGCAATGTGCCAGCAGGCCGCTACTAAATCCGAGCGGTCGACCGTGCAAGAAAACTATGGCACAACGGGGGTGAGTTGCCAACTCATGAGTAGAAGATATCAGCAGGTAGAAATCGAATGTATAACGATCTCCTAGGTCATACTGTAATATAATATCGTACCGTATGGTATCTAGGGTGATTGTGTATACATGTGTAATAATAATAATGTTGTGCCTGTATCAATATATAGTACCAAGTCATCTGTGTCATACGTATGTATATACGTGTATCATCCAACGTGTGTCCATAACGACACATCAAATCATCATGAAAACCTGAGTGCCTAGCATCGACACTCGAAATCATCATAAAACTCGTGTCTAGCATCGACACGTAAATCCTCATGTCTCAAGCACCGTCTCATCAGACCGATCCTCATATCCATCTGTCTCATATCACTCCGGTCGGTATCTTTCGGATATCCACTGTGTTCAATACTATCACTGGTAGGTAGTATTCCCCTGCAGGGCTCAACGCCTTTCTATACAATCTTCTTACCCCGGGGTACCGTACCGGGTCCACCATGTATCCGTAAACGGTGACTCCTCACTCCTCGAATCGGGTAAGTATCATAGTTCAGCACCGAGAAAACTTATGGTAGACGTCGAAATTTCATATCAGGAGAAATCGCATTTTTAAAACAATCATAAGACTTTAAAAATGTATCTGCGGTTTCTCAAATCCAGAAATCTCACAAAACATAATCTCATAAGCATGTACCCATAATGGTACAGTAAGTACAAACACAGAATAGTACTGTAAAGTATAACAAGTGTTTTCCATGTAAACATGTCGTGTAACCAGGTAAGGGAGTGAAATATCTGAACTAGCATGTGCGGTAATGAGTACTAAACAATAACTATAATTCTACATGTTAGAAAACAATACAGCGACATAGCAATTTCTAATGTGTACGTGGCATGGCAATTATCGATGATGTGTGTGTGAGCTGGCAAGTAGGTGTACGTGCAACATGCGCATCATCGGTAATGGTACATGTGTCATAGCAGACAAACTCATAATAAGTTTGTCTGCTAGGAGCGTAAGATATATATGTCGTAAAGGAAAATAGTATGAGCATCTGCGGAAATAAGATAACGTAGCATGAACGGTATAAAATATGTAACCATGTTATAAGCCATACAGCTAAAGTACGATAGTACGAATCGTTGTTTTTGAAAATAAGGGCTACGATGTTTTAGAAAAAGATACCATTTGAAAATCCATAGCGTTCCTTGAAGTTATCATTTAAAAGTGCATAACGATTCATTAGTTTTGAAAATAGGTATGGCAATAAGTATATCCTAATATCTACCTAATGGTTTTAATCAATATCCTTCGAGTCGATATATATATATATATATATATATATATATATATATATATATATATGTCAGCGATCCATTCTCACCATATCACGTAAGGTATAATCCATCGTATGATATCATCCATCAATAGTATGGATCTATAGTCACGTACATCACCTCATCTCATATCATCTCATGTTGTATCGTGTCACGCCATGTCATCTTATATCATATATATATATATATATATATATATATATATATATCGCCTTGTATCCTCATATCAAATCATATCGACTCACGGCATTATTCGATCATATCCTCATCTCATAATTATCATCACGTTTATGTGTGTGTGTGTGTATCTCATGGACTAAGAGGAACTAGAACTAGGGATAAACCTTCCTACACGTGCACTACTATTGTTTATAGTATCCTAGAACCCTATTAGCTGGGTATACACATCTAAAATACCTATATATATACTATATCTCTAGTATCTCAGTACTACGGTTGCGGGGGTGCTATACGCCATCCACCCGACTTCCCCCATAGATAAACATCTACTCACCTACTATGCTCTAGTCGATCCCGATGGATGCCTTGCTCTCCTTCGTTGGTCCGGAAGTCCACGCGCTTGTACCTACAAATTAAGTCCATAACCAAATCTAATGAAAACCCGAATCGAATTCCATGTAAATCCGTATCCAAAACCGATACGACAAGCGAAAGGCACATAGGTTAGAACCTATGGTCGACGCGTGCTAAAACAACAAATTACGCTGTGACGTCGACATACGAACGTCGAATGACCAAGTCACACTATGCAAATCCAAAAATCGAAGTTTCAAATATCAGAAAAAATAAACAGAAACTTAGTAAAACAACTCCAAATTCTACCTAAGGTGAAATTAGAACATTTTGCATATAGGGTAGATCTAATTATTTAAATATTGAGCTATAAACCAAAAACCAAACCTTAATTCTAACTTTAGGCCACAATTTGTGGCTAATATGTATTTTGGCAGCCAAGAAAGGGAAGCGGGGGCTCGGGCTTCTAAGGTGGCTTCCTATTTGCCTGCACATCTCACTGTAACCGCAATTAAATTTTCAGAGTCTCCAATACATCCCAGATTCAAATTGATCACCACAGTTCATCAAAAACCGATATCGGAAAATTCTAAATTCGTCTTTAACACTTCTAAGCTCATTTTACTCAAGGCTACCATCACTACTAGGCCAGTAAACACTCACTAAACTTCCACTAAGCTCTACTACAAGTTTTATCCACTAATCCTCATCCTAGAATTTTCCAAGATCACAAAACCTAAACTTCTTAACTCTAAACTAATACTTGAGGTTAGGAAACTTAAAACTTGAGGAAAGGAGAAAGTTTTTACCTCATGGATCAACTCAAGAAAATTCCTAGTTGGCCAAGGAAGCTCAAAAGTCCAACTTGATCCCACCATGATGCCTGTAATGAGCTTAGGAACAATTTTTGTGAAGATTATATGAGGTTTTGATAAAGATTTGGGAGGATTTTAGTGGTGGTAGTAAGGTGGTGGAGGTGAAAGAAGAGGAGGAGATGAAGAAACTTTGAAGGAGATGAAGAAAATTGGGGAAATCTATCATGATTGTAGCAACCATATGCCTCTATCTCTCTCTCTCTCACTCATTCTCACTCCTCATTATTCCTAGTCACTTCATGTTTCCCTCTCATAATTATTTCCCTTTTTCTTTTCTTTTCCTTTCCTTTTTCTTTAAAAATAAAACAAAACCATAATATAAATAAAAATCTCAATGTGTCATGGCACCCAAAACATGTCTAAAAATTGACTTGGTTTAATACACACTTAATGAAATACTAATCGAGTTTAACATAAATTTGTATGTAAATACTTGTATAATAATTTATAAAAGCTCAAACCAATAAATGCTTTCATAAACAATAATTCATATTAATTTACAAATATTTTCCAAAATACAGGTATATAATTATACCTTTCTACGAAAACTCAAATCCATACTCGTATAATTTTCGTGAAATTTATTATTTAATTATTTAAATTCCTAAAATATTATTTTATATTTTCTGAAATGTCACAATGGTGAAGGTGTTAATGGAGTTATGTGGTTTTTGATGGGTTCAAGGCTCGGTGAAGATGTTGGGTGCTGTCGGATGGTGGTGTCTGTTATTGAAGAAGATGCAGGTGAAGGTGAGTAGGTCGACGGAGAAGTGACGAGGGTCGATGGGTTTCTAGGTTGATGGTGAGGAGAGGAAGGAGATGTGTTGAAGGAAGAAGAAGGAGATATGTTGAGGAAAGAAGAAGGGGATGGCGGTGGCACTTGGTCGAGCAGGGGTCGAAGGTGGTCGAGAAGGGCTGTGGTGATGAAGGGATTGGCTGTGGCAATGGTGCTCCGGCTTAGAGGGTTGTGGTGATGGTGATGGGGATAGGTTCTCGATGGTGGTGAGGGTGGAGGCGAGGTCGCTGGAGATGGTGTCGAGGGTTGCTCCGATGGGTTCTCCGGTGATGGAGTCGAAGTTGACGAAGACAACGGTGAGGATGCGTTGCTAGGGCTGAAGTTTGGGTGCTCGGAGGAAGATGGGCATGGCTGGAGGCGCTCGGGTGTTGGAGTCGAGGGAGGTTGGTGATGGGTGCTTGGTGGTTGGTTGATTGAGATCGAAGAATACGAAGGCGATGAGTTGAGGTGGTAGCAAGGCGTCGAAGGAAGGGTTCTTGGGTGTTCGAAGAAGAAGAAGTTGATGAGGGTGAAGGGAACTCGGTGTCTAAGTGTGGGCTGCTCAAAGTTTGAAGGAGGTGGAGATGATGAAGTCTCGGGAAGAGGTAGTCGGCGATGATGAAGTTCAGGGAAGAAGAAGAAGAGATGATTCTAATGATTATGAGGATTAGATGACGATTTTTTTTAAAAATAATAGAGAGAGATGATAATGATGATTTATTATATAGGATTTTCAATTCTTCTCATAAACCCCCACAAAATTAATATTCTCATAACCCCCCCCCCCCACACACACACAAAACAATATGGTAAAAAAGGTTTATAGAAACTTCCAATATGATAATATATCTTTTATTTAAAACTACTACAATAAAATATATCTCAATAATATATATTCCATTAGTTACTTATTTGATACTGGACAAAATAGTATATGCATTAAACTAAGATAGTATAAGGTTAGCAAATAAACATTATATACTAATAATCATCTATTAACAAACTTAGATAACCATAATTATACCCTATCATGACAAGATCTTAATTAAGAAATAAATAAATTAGCAACCGCATATAAAAATACTAATAAAACATTATGGTTCAACATGCATGCGGATGGGGTATGAAACTTGGTAATCACGCATACCCATCCAAATACCAAAAACAATAATAATTTAAGAGAACGCCTGTCACGACCCGAAATAGGCATGTGATCAGGACTTAGATTGTGTGATGTCTAAAGATGTCGATGCATTCCAAGTAAGCCAAAAACAAAGATCTAAAACTTTTTTGAGGAATAGAGGTAAAGTTTTAAAGAAATAATTGATATGAAACCCCATTTTGTATTACAAAGTTTGTTTAATTTAAAGTATATGTCAAGTGTGTAAGGCTACGCTAGCACCCCGGCCATCTTTCTGTGGCCAAATGCGGAACAAAAACTTTAAAAACTTGGCGCTAACGAAACCCTAAACGACGGATCGTTCCATTAACCCTATACTAGTAAACTGTAAAGAGGTTTAAGAGATTATACCGATCGATCCGTGTCCTTCGGTCTTCAATCTATGTCCTTAGCTTGTTGCGTCTGCCTCGACCAAGTTCGCTCTCCGGTCTCCCTTGTCGAAGATGATCCACGTCGAGGATTCTTTATACGGGCTCCCGCTTCAAAACCGAAGCAACTCGGGCATCCAGTTTGCTAGCCTAGATGTACAAGATGAAGTAGAGAGTGGGTGTGAATACTTTGTCTCAATTCACCCTAGGTTGGTCAACACATGAGACATGTTAGGGTGGAGGTGAAGAAGCCATGTGTGAAGAAGTTGTGAGCTCAAGAGTTTTGGCTTGTGAAAAAAACAACTAAAGAAGTGTCTGTTTAGTTATTTTTGTGTGAGTGTGTGGTCTTTGTGATGAGCACAACTCAAGAAAAATCCCCAGCCCAATAATATCTCCCACTTGCACAAAAATCACACACAACACCACATGGCACAAGAAAACACACCATGAGTCACCAAGTGTACACATGCAAAATCAATGCCACAAGCCAAAACTCACACTCACAACTTTTAACAAAATAAACATTTAAACTAAATGTTTAAAGGAAAAGGAAATGGCATTTTCAAAGTTATCTTGTAGTGGATTACAAGAATACCCCTCATCCGTATATACATACATGCATCTGTATTCCAACTGAATACGAATACAACGAGACGAAAATAATCCAACAATATAATACTAGGATCCGGCTTAAACCAAAGCCCACTAGTATTATCCGTCCGATCATGATTCGTGCACAAGTGCATGAATATGATCGAACCCTGCCATAAAACCATACGGCCTCTACAACGTTTCGCCCGAACCAGGGAAACCCTCTGTGTGGGACTCTAAAGACTCGTCAATACGCTGGCAGTGGGTTTAACCATAAGCATGTCAGTGGCACTAGCTGTACGTAACGGCTACCCAGGTATTGAGCGAAAGGGAAGCCGACGAGCGAACTCATCCTGAAACCCTACTGAGCCTGACAGTGCCAATATCCGTACAGTCCGGTCCGTTCGTCAGAGTATCGCATATCGGGCCTAGGGGGATAGTAAACGTCAGACCCCTAATGGCGGTATAAGTCGTGTCGGAGTGTAGCCCAGAACACCAAGAGAAACTACTGGAATACCTACCAGTAAATCTCACTTGTCCTGGCCAGGGACTTTGTGTAATGGCTCTACAAACACGGCGCGATATCAACCACCAATATCGGGAGAGACGAATCCTCTGATGATTCGCTCACTGCCTCCATGTGGCTCGGGACTGTACCCAACTAAAACTTGTTTGCATGACCCCTTTGAGCCGTGGTAGGATAGTAATCAAAGAATAGTGGGAACTCACACGAGACAAATGACGATCTCAGGTCGATAGACTAACTTGTACATATGTCACCAGGGAACTGCTATCTGACAATAGGTATAATACCAACTAGCATATTCCCGGCGAGTCCGTCCGATGTACTCATAACCCAATGAGCACCTGTATACATCTTAGGTGAACCAACTGACACCAATAGCTTGTGAGACCGTCCACCGCCCCTCGTCGTGGTCTCGACCCGTATACACTAGTCTACTCTCGGAGTATAGATACCCAGTCTCGAAACTCCTACGACTAGGGACACTTTAAGGATGTGCTTATAAACCACTCAACTCTCACGTATATGATCGCCGTCATACTGCTGGTAGTAAAGCAAGAATCCTATAGGCTCTATCAACAAGTAATAATGATCTGTAATGTCACCAGAAGCATGTACACTATGATAAAGATAAACCGGATTGTAAGTGCACGGCGGCGCCCCGGCCGTCAATCCGACGGCCAAACGCGGAAACGGTGGTAAACTTAAAATTTTGCGGACTTGGCAAACCGGCACCACCGCGCACTAAACCCCGGATCGTGCCATTAAACTAAATCTAGCATACAAGAAGAAGGGTTAGAGATATACCGACGATCCAAGTCCTCCGGTCTTCATCTCCACTCCGATCTCCTCGCGGGATCTCCGTCCGTCTCCTCCTCGTCGGAAAGGGGCACCACGAAGCCGGGTACTTTTACGGGCTCCCACCTCGATACTGAGGCAACTCGAGCATGAAGTCGGCAACTCGACATGCTCAAGATTTGCTGTAGGAATATAGTGTAGAATCAAAGTCTCTCTTTTGGGGTTTGGTTGCCATTTGTGGATGATGGAGGAATGGTGTATAGAAAATTGGTGCTTTCAATTTTCTAGCAATGGAATGAGATGAAGAAAGATATGCACAAAATGAAGCACTCTCATTTTTCTTCTCTCTTTTCTTTTTCTTCTTCTCTCTTTTCTTTTTCTCCAACCATTTCATCAAGTGAGAGCAAGAGGGTGGAGGAATGAATATGATAGCATAAAACATGAAGGGAGGTGAGTGTAGGAGATAATGAAGGGTGACCACAACCAAGACATAATCATCACAAAACTCACATCAACTCTTCTTATCAAATCTAATCACATAAAGCAAATGATAATGAAGGATAAGAAAGGCATCAAAAGATGCTTTCATAATAAATCATCTTACAAATAAAACCTCCACAAAAGTAATTTGCAAAACTGCAAATTACCCCCTCCATCAGAAAAGTCCGGCCGGGAAAGAACAAAGGAAAACCGGCCGGAACGGAATACAAACTGGCAACTCCAGAAAACTGGTCCCGTAATAAATTACAGGATAACCCTCACACTGTGCATACACACCCGCATTTGTATTCCGTCCGGATACAAATGCAATGAGACAAAATCTACACTGTACTATACTAGGACCGGCTTAAACCAAAGCCGGCTAGTAATATCCGTCCGATCCTGATCCGTGCAATACCGCACGTATCTCATCGAACGCTGCCATATATCCATACGGCCACTAGTACAAAACTGTCCGATCCTGATCCGTGCAATACCGCACGTATCTGATCGGACCCTGCCATATCTCCATACGGCCTCTACAGCGTTTCGCCCGAAAGCTTGAGTAACTGAAGGTGTGGTGGACTCTAAAGACTCGTCAATACTATGGCTGTGGATTTAACCACTAGCACGTCAGAGGTATAAGCCAATACGTGACGGGCTACCAGCTATTGACCAAAAGGGACGTCGATGAGGAAGCTCACCCCGACACCCAACTGAGCCTGTCAGTGACAATATCCGTACAGTCCGGTCCGTTCGTCTATGAGCATCGCATGGCGGGCCTAGGGGGTTGGTAAAAGTCAGACCCCCAAAAGCGGTACAAGTCGTGTCGGAGTGTAGCCCAGAACACCCTGAGATACTACTGGAATACCTACCAGTAAATCTCCTGCCTTGGCCAAGGTCTTTGTGTAATGGCTCTCCTAGACACAGCGCGACCTCACCCCCAATACCGGGAGAGACGAAACCCCCGAAGATCCGCTCACTGCCTCCATGTGGCTCGGGACTGTACCCAACTAAAACCTGTTTGCACGACTCCTTTGAGCCGTGGTAGGGTAGTAATCAAAGTACAGTGGGAACTCACACGAGACAAATGACGATCCCCAGGTCGATGAACTAACCTGTACACATGTCACCTGGGAACTGCTATCTGACGTCAGGTATAAGACCAACTAGCATGTTCCCGGCGAGTCCTGTCCGGTGTACTCATAACCCAATGAGCACCTGTATACATCTTAGGTGAACCAACTGACACCAGTGGCTTGTGAGACCGGCCACCGCCCCTCGTCGGGGTCTCAACTGTATACACTAGTCTACTCTGGAGAATCGATGCCCTGTCTCGAAACTCCTACGACTAGGGACCTTTTAAGGATGTGCTTATAGACTCCAGCTCTCACTTATATGATCGCCCTCATACTGCTGGCAGTCAAGCAAGAATCCTAGGGGCTCTATCAACGTGCAATAGCGACATGTCAGGTCGCCTAAAGCAGTACACGATGATAAAGGTAAACCAGATAGCATACTATCATCTCGAGTAAGACTGTCCTACCGGGATAGGTCCTCCCTCAATCATTGCAATCACGTGCCTGTGATCCAATAATTGACTCTGAGGGCACTATCTCCAACAATCTCCCACTTGCACTCAAGGCTAATTATTGCGATGTCGCATACTCACAGCCCGTGTGATACCGAACACCCAACTCCTCTACTAGTCAGTCTCACAAATCCCGTTTGTGAAACTATTGCGGTCGAGGAATAGCCTCAGTGAGTGGATCCGCCTAGAAGTTTCTTTCTATGTCTCTCTATATCTCAAGTTCGCGGAGAAAGCCATCTCCCGAAATGAGCAATACCTGCCTTAGAATGTCTGGATGTCTGATGGGACGTAGCTCATAAATGAACTCCAAATCCAAACTTCTTAGACTGTATCTTCAACTGAACTTAATCAGTATCCTGCGCCATGCCACCCTCAGTATTGCCTTGGACCATCCGTCCAAAATACTGCCCCTCGTCAGAGGGAAAAACTATAACTCTGACAACCTCCTTGTCGTCCAGGTCACCTTGGAAGCCTGGAATGATAACCGTCTCCTAAAAGAGGCAGCCGTTATCATATCCCTAGAACAGCCACTTATGTTCTAAAACTGCTTCCGACTGTTTCTCCAGGATTGGATCAATATCAACTTATTGCATCTAGTGCAAGAACAACATCTGGTGTGGTACTTGACATCTCATGATTGACTCAATTGCCTAAGCAAGTGATCTGCCAATCATGCACATCCCTCTCTACTTTAGTTTAAAAGACACCTTTAGAGAGGGCAACTCCATTACTTGCAGGTACACTACCGTGCCAGGAGTCGTCCATTCTAAATACTCATAGAATGCTGTCAAGGTACCCAGATTAGGAAACCACCCAAATCTAGATCTAAAACCATAGATCTAGTAACCAGTATGTCTGATATAATGTCCAAGTCCTTTGTGGAGAAAACACTGTGTGACGACCAAAGTATAACCGATCGTAGTAAAGGAATATCACTTCCTACTACCTTCTCAACAGATCCATCCCCTATTCTGATGACGTCAAACCTATGACTGTCACATCAGAAACAGATGATCTATCTCCGCTACATCTGCTTTAGTCTATAAATAGACATAAGCCTGATGTCCACCAATGCTTCCGCTGCTCCCACTGACTACGACAACCCTCTGGCAGAGTCATATACACGTACACTTCTGAAGCTAGTTCAGAACGACGCTATACTCATCCTCCTGCCGGGTCTCGCAGCCTGGAACAACAACAATGGCAAGTGTGGGTAAACAAGAACTTCCCTGTCACCGTCCTTGAGGCTACCGAAGTACCTCTCGGGTGCCTGAAGTTACCCACCTTATCTGCGGAGTGGCCAATGGAATGTCAAATCAGATTGAATCTTTAGGCTCCTTATCAAATCTTCAGTAATCGTTTGCGGTTCTGGAATCACTTCCAGTTCTACCATACTCCCACTGCTGTTTTTGAAAAAAAAACATTTTTGTTAAAACTGTGGCGAGTCAAGATGGTAGAAAGTCAACCCGCGTCATAGCCTGGGTCAACCCACAAACAGCCATTACAGAAACGTGCCTTGAGTTGTCCAGTGTCTGGTTTTAAGCATAAGCCGGACAACTCCCCGTACCTTAACAACGTTAAGATATGAACTGTTCTACATCCAATATAGAACCAGAGGCACTGATTTAATTGAACCAGATTCAAATCATGCAGCTATCTCCAGTGCATGTCAACTAAATGGAAGGAGGCCGATCAGCGTTACTCAACTTAGGAATGCTTCCAATTATGAGTAACCTGAAAGAGAAGCAATTTCTCTTTATCATTACTATCAACTGAATACCATACACAAGTATCTACATCTTCGATCACTTTGAAGAATCCCGATACTTGCTACACCTGGTTCTCTACTCTATTCAAATACCTATAACTCCTCAAAACTTAGACCCTGTGTTTCTACGAAACACATGTCTAAGAACTAGAGAAGTCAAAAGTAAACTGAATATAGTATGAGGACCAACCCCTCTGTCCTAGTGGACACTGGACAATATACAATACTATGTATAAGTCCCTGAGTCTTGCGACTCAATCACTATGTGTCGTAGGTTAAAAACTGTACTTTTGGTTAAGAAGAATTACACCGCTGTTCAATGCTCCTTACCTAACCATCCACTGATATAGGTAAATGTCATCGACATAATATCAAAAGGTATATCTCACTCTATGAAAATAGACGTACAGATATATCAATTTGAAATTGGTGCACAACAGCGGATATTCAAAACCAAATATTTGCCGACCGGCAAACAGCCCAGATGATCTCCTCAAACATCACCGATTACAACGAATCCCGATATAATGAGGATGATCACCCAATTCCCAATGACTTACTCCCACTCATCATCTGTAAAACCATACAGATGTGAGAATCAAACCTGGTAAATACATACCCTGGAGTAAGTGTCTAATCGGGAAATCAGTTTTCTTTTAACAGTACACAGCTGAACTGAAACATTAAAATGTTTCGATGGGGTATCCTGGTATTCCTAGTAATGCCTCTTCCAGATTCACGACTGTAACCGTATAGTTCTTTGCCACCTCTCCAAATCCCTTCATATGTCTTTAGTCTTTACCTTCTGTACACCCCTTTAGGCCAAATGGTTTTCTTCCTTCCCTACCGTTCGGCACCAGCCTATGGTTTGGAAGAAGACTATCCAAAAAGCATAAAGGGTGTACTGTCCTAATCCTAGGAGCACTCGCATCGCGAGAGAAGGTGAAGATAAAAGACACCTGAATGTACTTTATTCCTATTTCTCCTGAACCAGGATCCATCCCCGAACTGGAACAAGTTCCTTTCGAGTTCGTATATAACCATACGATGGATTATCCAATAAAATGGGATCTTCGTAGTGATACGGAGTGTCCTGGAGAAATACAAAGGTGATTTAGGATTGGCGAAGGAATACATGGTTTGGTCGTGAATATCTGTTGCAATTTACTTTGCCCTCTTACTAATCCCTTACTTTGTCTTAACTTAATACCTTCTGTACACCGTTTAGGCTAATTGGCTTTCTTCCTTCCCTACCGGTCGGCACCAGCCTATGGTTTGGAAGAAGACTATCCAATTTGCGTAATAGGTGTACTACTCCTAAACCAAGGAGTACTCGCAACCTGAGAGAGGGTGAAAAGAAAAGACAACTGAATAGTCCTATCCGTTTTCTCCAGAACGGGAAACCATCCTCGAATAAATCCCTTCGAGTTCGTATCTAACCATACGATGGTTTTGTCCAATGGAAGTGGACGTTCGTAGTAATACGGGGTGTCCTGGAGAAAAGGGTAAAAGTAGAAGTGGCAATGAGGTTTGCAACTCTGACAATCCAAAAGCCAGTGTTAAGAAGGTTCGGTCAACTTGGTCACTGAGTCATAATCTAGGGTCGGGTCAATGGTCGCTGCCAGAGAGAGAGAGAAAGAAACACTCAGCGTGCACTCTAACCTAGATCAGAATGGTTATCACTTTTTCTAATCAGGAAACCTCCCACTGTACCTCAAATTCTCCTCCAAACCTGAAAGAAGAATTAGTCGGGGTCACCCGAGGAGTATACCAACTCATCAGTGGGAATCGGGATCCAACTATCATCGTATGACAACGTGACGGAATCCGCTCACGGTATCACACTCCAGAAGGTATGCGCATATCTGGCAAGTTTCAGTTCTTTTGAAACTCCCGATGTGATTTCTGCCCCATGCTCTTATGACCTTGGCGAAGGTCAACAAATCATAAGTCACATGTCAAGTTCTACCCGTCATTATCCAGGTTAATTTGAATCCACCCGTACAAGCCCTTGACGAAGGTCAACAAGGCTATACGACTGTCCCAAACCAACGCATCTATCTATGCTGCAGAAAAGCAACAAGCAGCTACCATACACTATGCCTTGACGAAGGTCAACAAACATAGCATGAATACTACTTGCTACCCGTCTGAAACGACGGAGGGCTACGAATGGTTTCTGGCGAAAACCTTTAACGTAAAGAACTTGATATCGTTGAAGGAACGGATAGCTTTTTAGAAAATATAGTGACGAAAACCTTTACTAAAGAGGTCACTCCCGGTGAAGGGATCTCGGCTCTTTCCCCGTAGAATGGGGTGCAGGATATTCCAACTGAATACCACGGTGCAAAGCAAAAGTAATCGGCTATAGTGAAGTTAATGCCCTGACGCAAACTTCTGTCCAAGGGGTCACTCCCGGTGAAGGGATCTCGGCCCTTGCCTCGTCGACTGAGGAGCAGGATATTCCAATGAATACCACGATGCAAAACAAAAGTAAACGTCCTTGCAATAACAGCTTTTTGAAAAAGTGTTCCAACAACATCAGATTAGGTTTGTTTATCTTGCATTGATCCGAATCAACGCAGTCCCATCAATTGATCACACCACAAAGAACGAAAATATACTGATGTACGTATATGCCATCCGCATTCGCCACTGGGTCCCGTCATTACCCGTTAGGTTAGCTTACTAACGACAGAGCGGGGACTGGACTAGCGCGGATGAAAAACATATACAACATCTACTAATATATATACCAATATATTATATTTCGCTCAAGGCGTGAAAGAAATGCAACATCACAGAAATGTACAGCATCACAGAACAATACAGATATCTGGGATCCTCGGGTTTCACAGAGCCACTACTGAAACCCGACGTTCCCCTGGTCGTGTGGATAGCCTGTGCAATGAAATCCTAGACCCCTACGGGCGCGGCAAGTCACCCGCCAAAACCTGAAGCGAGGCAGCCCCCTTCAGCTCCGTGAATGGACCACCCAGCACTCCACGGAATCCGGCAACTTGGGCACCCCTCCTGGGTCAACCTGTACCCCCTACGAGTGCGGCGAATAGCCCGCCAATCCTAGAGTGAAGCCCCCTCCGTCTCAATGCCATGAGATGCGGGCTTGTTGCCCTCTAGAACCCGGCCATCCGTGCACCCCACCGCGGGGTAATCCTAGTACATAATGTAAAATATACATAAACCGGGTACATCGACCGCAACCAGGTCGTGCCCCAAAAGAATAATACAAACAGGCAGTGACGGCAGTCCACATGTCGGACGCTCGCCCCGCAATATCAAATGTACATAATACAACAACACTGTACTAGCATTGCATCCAGGCTATCCCCCACGACCGATCCGCAACATCACAGCATAAACATAGAACATCAACGTGAAAGTCACGTTCGCAAATCCGTCTAACCGGGCTATAGCAGTTAGACAGGATTTACCGATCGAGTGACATTCACGGTCGCAGATATAATGTAAATACTGTGAAAAATGTGTTTTAAAATATTCCGATCGATCAAACAATTAACAATTGGGCCTCAAAGAAAACTGTAGCACTCACAGAAATAATTGGCCCAACTTTAATATTCCAGAAACCACATTTTCAGCTCAGGAACATACTGGAAAAATTTGGGGGGGTGAACAGTAAAATCCGCGGCGGAAGCGCCGCACGAGGTGGGGTTTCGCGGCGCTTGCGCGGCGGAATAGTGAGATCATGGTTCCAAATTTTTACAGTATGCTTCTATTTCCCTGCACATCACTCTAAGACAACCAGAAAAATTTTTCGAGAACAAAATATTTCAACAGAAACTGATGTGAACTGAAATACGTGTTTTCGGGATTTTGTTCGATCGGAAACGTAAAACACATCACACAAAACTAGACTATGTTAATGGCGAGGCTCTGATACCACTGTAAGTGCACGGCGGCGCCCCGGCCGTCAATCCGACGGCCAAACGCGGAAACGGTGGTAAACTTAAAATTTTGCGGACTTGGCAAACCGGCACCACCGCGCACTAAACCCCGGATCGTGCCATTAAACTAAATCTAGCATACAAGAAGAAGGGTTAGAGATATACCGACGATCCAAGTCCTCCGGTCTTCATCTCCACTCCGATCTCCTCGCGGGATCTCCGTCCGTCTCCTCCTCGTCGGAAAGGGGCACCACGAAGCCGGGTACTTTTACGGGCTCCCACCTCGATACTGAGGCAACTCGAGCATGAAGCCGGCAACTCGACATGCTCAAGATTTGCTGTAGGAATATAGTGTAGAATCAAAGTCTCTCTTTTGGGGTTTGGTTGCCATTTGTGGATGATGGAGGAATGGTGTATAGAAAATTGGTGCTTTCAATTTTCTAGCAATGGAATGAGATGAAGAAAGATATGCACAAAATGAAGCACTCTCATTTTTCTTCTCTCTTTTCTTTTTCTTCTTCTCTCTTTTCTTTTTCTCCAACCATTTCATCAAGTGAGAGCAAGAGGGTGGAGGAATGAATATGATAGCATAAAACATGAAGGGAGGTGAGTGTAGGAGATAATGAAGGGTGACCACAACCAAGACATAATCATCACAAAACTCACATCAACTCTTCTTATCAAATCTAATCACATAAAGCAAATGATAATGAAGGATAAGAAAGGCATCAAAAGATGCTTTCATAATAAATCATCTTACAAATAAAACCTCCACAAAAGTAATTTGCAAAACTGCAAATTACCCCCTCCATCAGAAAAGTCCGGCCGGGAAAGAACAAAGGAAAACCGGCCGGAACGGAATACAAACTGGCAACTCCAGAAAACTGGTCCCGTAATAAATTACAGGATAACCCTCACACTGTGCATACACACCCGCATTTGTATTCCGTCCGGATACAAATGCAATGAGACAAAATCTACACTGTACTATACTAGGACCGGCTTAAACCAAAGCCGGCTAGTAATATCCGTCCGATCCTGATCCGTGCAATACCGCACGTATCTGATCGAACGCTGCCATATATCCATACGGCCACTAGTACAAAACTGTCCGATCCTGATCCGTGCAATACCGCACGTATCTGATCGGACCCTGCCATATCTCCATACGGCCTCTACAGCGTTTCGCCCGAAAGCTTGAGTAACTGAAGGTGTGGTGGACTCTAAAGACTCGTCAATACTATGGCTGTGGATTTAACCACTAGCACGTCAGAGGTATAAGCCAATACGTGACGGGCTACCAGCTATTGACCAAAAGGGACGTCGATGAGGAAGCTCACCCCGACACCCAACTGAGCCTGTCAGTGACAATATCCGTACAGTCCGGTCCGTTCGTCTATGAGCATCGCATGGCGGGCCTAGGGGGTTGGTAAAAGTCAGACCCCCAAAAGCGGTACAAGTCGTGTCGGAGTGTAGCCCAGAACACCCTGAGATACTACTGGAATACCTACCAGTAAATCTCCTGCCTTGGCCAAGGTCTTTGTGTAATGGCTCTCCTAGACACAGCGCGACCTCACCCCCAATACCGGGAGAGACGAAACCCCCGAAGATCCGCTCACTGCCTCCATGTGGCTCGGGACTGTACCCAACTAAAACCTGTTTGCACGACTCCTTTGAGCCGTGGTAGGGTAGTAATCAAAGTACAGTGGGAACTCACACGAGACAAATGACGATCCCCAGGTCGATGAACTAACCTGTACACATGTCACCTGGGAACTGCTATCTGACGTCAGGTATAAGACCAACTAGCATGTTCCCGGCGAGTCCTGTCCGGTGTACTCATAACCCAATGAGCACCTGTATACATCTTAGGTGAACCAACTGACACCAGTGGCTTGTGAGACCGGCCACCGCCCCTCGTCGGGGTCTCAACTGTATACACTAGTCTACTCTGGAGAATCGATGCCCTGTCTCGAAACTCCTACGACTAGGGACCTTTTAAGGATGTGCTTATAGACTCCAGCTCTCACTTATATGATCGCCCTCATACTGCTGGCAGTCAAGCAAGAATCCTAGGGGCTCTATCAACGTGCAATAGCGACATGTCAGGTCGCCTAAAGCAGTACACGATGATAAAGGTAAACCAGATAGCATACTATCATCTCGAGTAAGACTGTCCTACCGGGATAGGTCCTCCCTCAATCATTGCAATCACGTGCCTGTGATCCAATAATTGACTCTGAGGGCACTATCTCCAACAATAGCATACTATCATCTCGAGTAAGACTGTCCTACCGGTATAGGTCCTCCCTCACGTGCCTGCGATCCAATAATTGACTTGAGGGCACTATAGCCAACAAATTGGTTTGAAATAGGGTTAAGAAAATGTTTTCGTCATTTGAAATTTCGGCAGCACCCCCTTTGTAATTTTTGGAAAAATTAAGTACATAATAATATTTATAACGACATTCCCATTTGGGAGCAACATTAACGCCAATGGGAGAAATCAACCCACGCAGTGCATATACGACGCTCAAAAGTGAAGAATTACAAGTATACTATAAGTAAAAGTGCACAAATCAAGATAACTAGCCGATTCTACTCAAGTCGATCCAAAATATACATAAGTCCCAACTCACTCTAAGTCAACAACACAAGTTGTCTGATGGAGTGACACTAGATACAAAGTATAATATATACAAAAGAGGCTGTTACTATGCATGTAACCCACCTAGCAAAATCTGCGATGAAAACCCAAGATATAAGTCCGCAACTGTCACGACCCGAAGGTACGGAACGCGACTGGCACTTAAATTACGAAGTGTCTAGAATGCGTAACGTAATCTAAGTAAGCCAAAGCCCAGAAATCTAAACCATTTTTAAAGAAAAGAGTGAAGGAAAACTTGTTTTAAAGCAAATGGTTTTTAACAAAATAAGGCATTAAACATTTTAAAAGCAACATCATAATTTCCATTTCGGCAGAGTCTTCTTTGTAAATACTGGCCCCCAAACGGGTACAACACATGAAATACATATAAATGAAGAATAAGGCATCCCCAAGCGGGAGACGGCTCTTCACTAATTGGAGGAAACAACCACGCAAGCAATATAATATACAATGCCGAAGGGCGAGGATCAAAACTCAGAAAAGAAACCAACATTCTCAAGAAAACCAGAGAAGAACCTTAATAATACAAGCGCGCGACTCTAAGGTTGAAAGAATATACAACTGGTTTTCTAAGTCTATCAAATAATACAGTCTGGTTGATGGAGTTTACTAGATACAACTAAAATATATAAAGTACAACGGTGGTCACGATGCAAGTGAACCCACCTACCAAAGCAATCACCCGAAAGGAAGCAGTGTACCAGCAAGCCGCAATGATACCTGTACGGCCAAACCTGCAAGAAACTGTGGCACAACGGGGGTGTGTTGCCAACTCGTGAGTAGAAAACATCACCGAGAAGAAATCACATGTATAGCTCTCTCCTAGGTCATACACTAAAACATACCATACTATAACAAGGCGACAACATATCATAAGTGATATCAAAGTACACATGTCCGTGTCATGAGTAATAATGCATCGATGCGTGACATGTAAAAATGTACCATCCAACGTATGTCCAGCAACGACACACAAATCATGATAAAACCCGAGTGCCCAGCATCGGCACTCAAAACATCTCGAAATCTGTGTCCGACAGCGATACATAATACTCAAATCTCAGGCTCCGCATAATCAGGATCGGCCCATGGGCTCCGTCAGTCCAGATTGGCCCATCACATCAAATCGCTCGACTACGTCGGTATCCTCCGGATATCCGCCGCGCCCGACACACCGGTATGGTAGTCTGCCCCTGCCAGGCTCATCGTCATTCCCACAAACCCACTCTCGCCCCGGGGTACCGTACCGGGTCCACCATGCAACCGCAGACGGTTCATCCTCCTCGAATCGGGTGTATAATATCGCTCAAGATCCGAGAAAACTCATGGTGGACGACACATACATCATATCACGAGAATACGACAACTTCCATTTAAAATGAAAATGAGTTTATAAAATCCTTGCGGTTTCTCCAAATCCAAAATCTCATGGAAAATCCGATATCCAATATCTCCGAGTATGTAAACAGTGAATTATCGGCATAAAGCCCTATAATATTGCATGACAACAATATACACATGCATGGATATCTAAGTGAAGGATGCAATATCTAATTTAGCACATGAAAGCAAGCATACTAATAGTATGTTGAAACCACCAGATAGCAGGTTATACCGATAAGGTAATGTTTTCTAAAGTGTACGTAACATGGCAATTACCGATGATGATGTGTGTGAGCCGGCAAGCAAGTGTTCATGGGCATACGCATCATCGGTAATGGTGCTGGTGTCCTAACAAATGAGATCATAATTGTAAGGAAACACATTTATAAACAAGCAATGAAGTGAGAACATGAATATATGGAAAAAGATGTAGTAACCGCAACATATAAGAAGATACATTTATATATATACGAGTCATACAGTTTTGGCATTTGAAATAGCATGAATCGTGGTTTTTAGAAATTAGGGGCTACGGTGCTTTTAAGAAAATGTACGTCCTTTGAAAATCCGTAATATCCCCTGGGTTGTCTTTTGAAAATACTCACGATTCGTTAGTTTCTGAAATTAAGTATGACTCGAGCCCAGTCTATCATCTACCAAATAAACTATAGGACTAAACTAAGAGACTAGTCGAAAAAGGTAAGGGAATCCACCTAAAGTCCGAGTCGATATATCTAGTAGTCGGCGATCCCGCCTCAAAAGCGTTACGTACAGTAAAATATATAATACAAAATCCTCGAGTTAAGAGTGCGGATCAATCATCATATCTATACTTCGTACGGTAAAATCCATCGTACGGCATTCCAAATCGGGGTACGGGTCAAATATCACATATATCTTATTATTCACATGGTATTGTTATCGTAATATCATGAACTAGGGGTACTGATATAAAGTCTAGTAGATTCCAATACCATCAACATATATCCGCGTGTGTATGAAAACACATCGCCCATCGATCCACTATAATATCATGTCGTATATCATAACACGACCCAAAACACATAACCGATCTCACAGCATCATGCCCGATCACATCGACTCTCCTCCGAGTATAATATAATATCCTCATCACCCATGTATACGTATATGTGTATATATATATATATATCAACACATCCACACATAGTTATATATATAAATATATATATATATATATTGTCACGCCCCGCTTCCCAGAGTGCGCTAAGATAGGCACGCGACAGAGCAAACCATGCTACCTGTGGATATGAAATATCCCTCCACAGTTACATTACGGCTGTAGAGATATCAAGAACAATAATAAACAACTATCTAATACATGTCCATGAGCCAGAATAACGAGACAAGAATAAAATAATGTGGAAGCAAAAGATCCAATACAATAATAACTAGAATGTACGTCCCATAATGCGGGCTCACATCAGGAATGAAAATACTGAAAGGAAACTAAACCAACTAATAACAGGTCATCACCGATCGGCCTGCTGATCAAAGTACTCCTGGACAGCCTGCGATAAGGACAATGGATCTGGGCCATGCAAAACCCAGACGTCGGTGCGTCATAATAACAATAACTCTAAGCAAGCAGGATGCGATGAAATATGCAGGCATGAAGTATAAACAGTAACCAGTTATCAGGAATAAACAGTAACATGAATATAGATCAGTGAACAGAATATATGTAAGTGAAGTGCAGTGAGTAGTCTAAACTGTGACATAGGGTTATCTACTCTAAAATTATTGAAATCAATTAGAGTAATTGTTGGATATAGTGCCCTCTAAGTCAATTATTGGATCACAGGTACGTTATTGCAATGATTGAGGTAGGGCCTATACCGATATGACAATCTTGCTCGAGATGATAGTATGCTATCTGGTTTGTCTTTATCATCGTATATATGCTTTAGTTCACTATTGCATGATGATAGAGCCCATAGGATTCTTGCTTGACTGCCAGCTGTATGATGGAGATCATATACGTGGGAGCTGGGGTCTATAAGCACATCCTTAAAGTGTCCCTAGTCGTGGGAGTTTCGAGACAGGCCATCGATACTCCAGAGTAGACTAGTGTATACAGTCGAGACCCCGACGAGGGGCGGTGGCCGGTCTCACAAGCCATTGGTGTCAGTTGGTTCACCTAAGATGTATACAGGTGCTCATTGGGTTATGAGTACACCGGACAGGACTCGCAGGGAATATGCTAGTTGGTATTATACATATCGTCAGATAGCAGTTCCCTTGTGACATGTGTACAGGTTAGTTCATTGACCTGAGGTCATCATTTGTCTCATGTGAGTTCCCACCGTGCTTTGATTTCTTCCCTACCGCGGCTCAAAGGAGTCGTGCAAACAGGTCTTTTTTGGGTACAGTCCCGAGCCACATGGAGGCAAGTGAGAGGATCGGCAGGGGATTCGTCTCTCCCGGTATTGGGGGTGAGATCGCGCTGTGTCTAGGAGAGCCATTACACAAAGCCCTCGGCCGAGGCAGGAGATTTACTGGTAGGTACTCCAGTAGTATCTCAGGGTGTTCTGGGCCACTCTCAGACACGACTTATACCGCTAATGGGGGTCTGACGTTACCAGCCCCCTAGGAAGATATGCGATACTCATAGACGAACGGACCTGACTATATGTATATTGTCACTGTTAGGCTCAGTAGGGTTTCTGGATGAGTTCGCTCGTCAGCTTCCCTTCCAATCAATACATATGCAACCGTTACGTACATCTTGTACCTCTGACGTGCTAGTGGCTATACCCAGTGCCAGTGTGTTGATGAGTCATTAGAGTGAAGGGTTCCTAGGGACACCCATGAGGTTCCACAAGTGATCAAACATGGCCAATTCAAAATTTTTCTATGTGCCCAGAAACCCTAAACTAGATCGTTACTAGAGGTAAGGCGATGCAAGCAAGTAAACGACTTTATTGCTAAAAGAAAGTGACTACAACCTTTGTAGATCCGGTCCTCCACTTCCTTAGCTCCGTGATGATGTCCCCTCGCTGCGATCATCGGATCCCGGACTCTAGCGTCGGCTTCATCGGAGAAATGGGCGGGCTAGATCGTCGACTTCGTTGCCGAAGATGATCTACGTCGAGGCAACACAAGATCAAGCTCCAACTTCACCAAGTCATGAAACTTGTGAAGAAAACACCCTATACTACTTGGCAAGTGGTATAGGATGAAGAAATAGGAAGTGGGTTCACTTTAGAATTGGATTTCTCACTCTTTTTCTCAAGTCACCATTGAAGCTAGCAAGCTTCTTTCTTCTTGAAGAAAAAGAATATTATATGAATTGTGAAAATAGAAAATAAAGTGATTCTTATCATATTTGAAACCATGGTTTAGTGTAGAGAATAAACTAGGGTTTAGTTGAATGGTTAGGGTTAAGGCAAAAGACAAACTAGCTAGACTTTTCAAAGCTTCAAGAAGCTTCAAGTATCAAACAAAGAAAGCCACCATGTTATATTTTGCCAAAATGAATTAAAAAGAATGAATAAACAAATAAAAACCCTAAACCATCAACTAAACATGGTTTATGTCTTACACACACCCATGTTTGCATATATCATCAAACATGATACAAACAAGTGCACAAAAATATATCACATATACAACTTGTGCACATCAAGTGAGAAAATCCGTCTAAAGTGAACAAATACTAGTTAATGCAAAGTAATATATCAAATATATAATTATAAATTAAATCATTAAATCAACACTTGATTTAACGATCCGGTCATATCGCATATGACCGACTAATATCCGATGTATCGACTTATCGAATCAATCCTCGATTCGATAACTAGGTTATATCGCATACAACCAATCGATACATTCATCGCGAGAATAGAATACGGTATCACACACACGCATTATTCTCGGTCCCGCACATATCTCATATGCGCTCCTATTTCGTTTTGCTTGAGCCAGGAAACCTCTGTGTAGGACTCTAAAGACTCGTCAATACGCCGGCAGCAGGTGATGATCATATCAAACACCCACAAGCCGCAAGCGGTCTGCTAAACGTAACAGCCACCCGGGTATTGAGCGATCAGATGATTGACGAGCAAGCCCGCTCACACTCCTGTGAATCCAACAAGTAACACTTACCGTACAGTCTGGTCTGATCGTCTGATATGTCGCATATCTCGCCTAGGGTTGGTAAACGTCAGACCCTAATAGCTCGATAAGTCGTGTCGATATGAGGTCTATAACAGTTCGAGATACTACTGATAACACTTACCAGTAAATCTCAGCAACCCTGGCCAGGGATTTCCGGTTATAGCCAATCGAACACCGCGCAACATCAACTCCCTATACCGGGAGAAACGAATCCCCTCCTATCGCTCATTGCCTCCATGTGATTCGGTACTGTACCCAAAAACCACCGTTTTCCACGCCCTCTTGGACATGGTAAGGTGGAAATCAAAGCACAGTTTGAATCACACAAGACTCTATGACGATCTCGGGTCTACAGACTAACCTGTACCAGTGTCACCAGAGAACTGCCATCTGACGTAAGATATAATACCATCTGGGAGTTCTCGGCGAGTCCGTCCAGTGTACCCAGTCTCTACTGAGCACCCGTATATCATCTCTGATGTCAAACACCAATGGATATGGGATCATCCATCGCCCATCTGTATGGGTCGAGAAGGTATACACTAGTCTACTCTGGTATATCGATGTCCCGTCTCGATACACCCACGACTAGGGACCTTGAAGGATGTACTTATGGACTACCATGTCCCCACTAGTATGATCCGCATCATAGTCCAGGTAGTCAAGTACACATCCTAAGGGCTTCACCAACATGTAACAGAGAGACAATCAGTGTACACGTTAAGGTAAAGAGCAACCAGATAGCATACTATCATGTCGAGCAAGAAAGTCCTCCCTATATATGTCCAAGAATCCACTACAATATACATCCTATGTATAGTAATGGCCTCTAGGGCATACATATAACTAACAATCTCCCACTTGCACTATGGCCATCTGTAGTAGTGGTTGCAGTATCTCATACTCAACCATCCCATTAAAAGTCTCCCTCTGGGAAAAGGCCTTTGTCAGTGGATCCGCCGTGTTGTCATCTGAGTCTACTCTCCTAACCTCGGTCACCTTGGAGATCAGCCATCTCCATGATCAGGTGATACTGCCTTAGAATATGTCTGGATCACTGATGGGACGAACGTTCCTTGGCATAAGACACAACTCCATTGTCACACAATGGGAGGAACTAAGTTCATCTCATGAACAAATATACATCCAGACAGCCTCTTTGGTAGCATCTTAAGTAGCGATGTATCCAGCCTTTATCGTCTAGTATGCTACGGTATCTAGCTTGGAACACTTCCAACATACCGTCCCTTTACTTAGGGTAAAGACAATGCCTGTGACTGACATTCAGTCGTCCTTCTCACCGTGGAACCCTTCCAGAGATTCTCCCCAGGATCGATTGATACCATCTCACTACAACTAGTGAGTATCCTAATATCCAATTAGATCTATCTCATAGATCCAAAACCCAGGATATAGTAGGTATCACTTTGATCCTATATGGAGAATCCTTGTGATAAGTGGAGATTGACCGAGCGTAGCATAGGAAACTACTTCCCTATCAAGAGTATGTCATCCACGTACTCTACAAGGATCACTACCATACTCCCTACTACCTTTTTGTATATACAAGGTTCATCTACCATTTTGATGATGTCAAACTCTTTGACTAACTCATCAAAACAGATGTTCCAACTCCGCGATGCCTACTTTATCACATAAAATATCTTGCATACGTTTCCGCTGCTCCCACTGTCTACGAAGCCCTCTGGCTGTGTACTTATAGACACTTTCTTCCAAATCATCATTCAGGAAAGCAGTCAAGACACCCAATCGCCAGATATCGTAGTCATGGTATGTAGCCGTATCAAGTAGGATCTGGATGGACTTAAGCATAGCTACTTAGAAAAGGTTTCATCACAATCCATCGCTGGTCAATGATGCAAATTTTTAACAAGTCTAGCTTTGAAAGTCTCAACTTTTCCATGTACACCAAGTAATCTTCTCAAGATACACTTGCTCCTGATGGGGATTTAACCCTTCAGATAAAGCAACCAAAGTCCATACTTTGTTGGTGTATAAGGATTCCATCTCAGATCGATAAACATCCAGCCATTCTTACAGAGTCACACTCCTGATGGCCATCTCGAAACTAGTTGGGTCATCATCTCATGATGCAATTCTCGCTTCCATTGTCATAGAGAAACCAAAGTATCTCTCACGTGGGTGAGAAACCCTACTAGATCGGCGGAGAGGCTGGGGTTCGTTGGTTGCTATTGAATCCTTTGGTTCTACCAAATCATCAGCTGTAGTTTGTATAGCTGGAACCTTTCCAGTTCTACATAACAGACCTTGCCTCGAGCTTGTCCCGATTTTGCTTTTAGACATAGGCTAGACAACCCCAAATATTAACAAACTTAAGATATGGGCTCTTCCCTTTCATATCACATTTGAAGTGGTATGCATCTGATTTGATTGGAACCCTATTCAATAGGTATGCAGCTTCTCAAGCGCATAACTCCCAAAAGGAAATAGGAAACTCTGTAGTACTCATCATAGAGCACACCATATCACATAGGGTGCATCTGCTCCACCCCGATACACTGACGTGCTGTGGTGTATACGGAGGAGTAATGCTGAGAGAGAATCTCATTCTCCTTTAGAATAATCCAGGATTTCCGTGCTCAAGTATTCTCCTCCTTGATCTCATCATAGGACATAATACTTATACCCGTATTGGTTCTCTACTTCTAACTTATATTCTGTGAATATCTCAAAAGGTTCGGACTTATGTTTCAACAAGAACATATGACTGAATCTTGAGAGATCATCAGAGAATGTAATGAAGTATAAAGAGCCGGTCTTGGCATGTGTAGACAGGGGACCTTACATACATCAACATGTATCAATCCCAAGAGTTCACTAACTCTTTCTCTGTTTCCAATAAACAGAGCTATGGTCATCTAATCTTTGTGACATGACTGGCAAGTTTCACAAGATGTAAATTCAAACTAATTTAAATATGCATCTAAATGTAACTTCAGCCAGTCGGGTCGCATTGATATGACCTAGTCTACAATGCCTCAAGAAGGATTCATTCATTTCTGAACTCTTCCACTTGTGTGTGTTCCGTATACTAAGAACTGTAGTTTGATTCAGAACATCAATGCTTTTAGATAACGTGCCTGAACCGATCAACTTTTGATATAGGAAATGTTCAAAACATTATCCAACAATACAAAATTTTATCATTTCTTTACTAATAAAGAGAATGATATGATTTTGTATATCAGGTTCGGTATCTAATAACATTCGTTCAGAATCAATGTACTGGTAATACAGGGTGACAGTGACCAACAGACTTGGCTGCAACACTTACACCGTTTTCTGCCTCATGAAACTTATCACCCGTTCTCAGTTTTCTACCTATCTGTAGCCCTATGTAACAGATTACATATTTGGGATCCTGATCCAGTATCAAATACCCAGGACGTAGAGGATACTGAGAAAAAGTTTTCTGTAATGAACACACTCGAAGGAGATGCATCATATGCACTTTCTTCGTTTGGGCGGCATAGGAATTCTGGCATTCCCCAGTTTCCTGCTCTGTCTTATAACAATTATAAGTTGGAGCGGGACCAACGTTCCCCAGCTCAGTATAACAAGCGGGTTCGGTCAATACATCCGTATTATTATCTTGATTAAGGCGTGATATGGTCGCTACCTAGAGAGAGAGAGAGAAGAAAACACTCACCGTATGCTCTTGCAAGATCAGATTGGTTATTATTTTATCTAATCAGGATGGCTCCCACTGTTTTTATCAAATCTTCCTTCAAACCTTAAAAAGAAAGACTAGCCGGGATTAATTACACGCTACAAGTTCGCCAATCTTTCAGCCAGGCCAGTGTCGGTACTTTGAGGGAGGTTCCCCATGCTTTCGCACGGACCTAATTAATGTAAACCTCGTTTTCCCAGAGGCGTAACCCCGTTGACACCTTTCTAGACACCTACTTGATCGGCTAATTGTAATGTGTAAAACTCTCCCAGGAGTAACAATTACTCGCAGTGGGTATCGGGATCCAACTATCTCATAGAAGGTATGCAATCTCATTGCAAATTTCAACACTTGAAATTCCCGATAATATTTTGCCCCGAACGATCTATGACCTTGACAAGGTCAACAAACCATAGACCACAAGTCAAGTTCAACCCGTCATTTCTTGATTGAATCAAACCCACCCGCACGACCCTTGACGAGGTCAACAAGGCCGTACGACTACCCTAACCCAATCTGCATCATATGCATAAGCAGATAAATGCTGGTTAGCTACCACACACTGCGCCTTGACAAGGTCAACAAACGCAGCACGAATACTAAGCAGGACTTATCTGAAATGACGGAGGGCTACAACAAGTTTTTCTGAAAACCTATTGCGTAATGAACTTGATATCGTTGTAGGATCGAATGAATTTTGAAATGGAGTGTTTTTTAGGCTTTTCTAGTTTTGCTAAAGGGGTCACTCCCGGTGAAGGGATCGTCGGCCCTTTCCTCGTCGACTGAGGTGCGGGATATATCATATATATCACTGTGAAAAGCAGAAACTATAGAAGCAATCAAAAACAAACCGAGGGTTGTAGCATTTTCCAGTTATTGCTAAAGGGGTCACTCCCGGTGAAGGGATCTCGGCCCTTTCTTTATCGAATAAGGTGCGGGATGTTCTACAAGGAACACCGCGATGCAAAGCAAGAACTGTAGCTATCTGTTTTTGAAAATTCGATTCCACAACATCTTAGGTTTCTTTTCTTTCATTAATCATATTAATGAAGTCCCATCATTTAAGTTACCTAAACATCACAGATAAATACGACGTACACTTATACCATCCGCATTCGCCTCGATGTCCCCTCGTGCACCGTTAGGTTAGGTGACTAACGGCAGAGCGGGGCAGGGCTAGCGCGGGTGTAAAACATAAGTAACGTCTATATAATATATCATATATACTATATACAGTATCTATCACAGAACATATCAAATGATCACATCACAGATATCGCTGCAGAAGAAACATATGAAACATTGGATATACTAGGACGTCCGTGTTTTGAATACGAGCCAGTATAAAACACGGATTCCACGGTCGCGATGAATAGCCAAACCCATACCCCTAGACCCTTACGAGAGCGGCAAGCAACCCTACCAATTCTAGAGTTAGGAGACCCGGACTCGACTCCTCGAGTTGGTCTCCCACTGGACTCCAGAACCCGGTTACTTGTGCCCTCCTCCTTGGGTCTATCCTAGTGCGGAAAAGTAAATAATATACCAAGGCGACACCTTCCGCAACCTGGAAGTGCCCCAATAAAAGAATATTACATACAAGTTTTTACATGAATGAAAATGAAAAACACTCATCTCATATAAAAAAAACCCGGCTATTCGAACACGACGATCCAATATAACATATCCAGCAACACATAACATCACATGTCATCAACGTAAGTAAACATGCGTATCCCAATTGTCGTTGACATACAGCAACGAAACCGGCGATTTCACATATTACACTTACGGTCACAGAAAAGAAAGTGTAAAACTACAACAGTTGGAATCCGCAACCGCCTCAGACATCGCATGCCTGACCAAATGAATTCCTTAGACATCACATGCCTAACAATTATAAACCCCGCATTTTAGTCTCATTATCGAAAACAATTTTCAATATCAAGTCGGGCAATTCAACAAGATTCTCGACATCCTGATCGAATGATCGTCGCAAAATTTAGTAGGCGGCCGCACCCCCGATGCCGTCGACGAAGTGCACCAAGGCGGAACACCGCTGCTGCGAGCACCCGAACGGATGCTTTCGGCGACGGGGTTCTCCTACAGTCACTTGGTCGGGGCTAAGGGGTGTAGCTGTCTATTAAGTTTATCCGGCGAGTATCCGCGTACGCTACGTGATTGCGACGGACTTTTGATCGCATCAAAATTCCGTGGCAACCGATCAAGTGAGACTAAAGTGCTATGTTTATAACATTCATATCAGTTATCTCATAACTACTTGTGGATTCCAAGTATTGTATCCCATTCCAGATAAATAGAATATGTTAAATTTTCCGATCGAACATTCAAACACCCAAGTTTTCCCAAAACAGCTCAACACATGAAACAAGTTTAAAAACATCCAGTTCATGCCTCAGTACTAACGGTCCAGCCGTAGAAGGGTCAAGCCAACGCCTCACATGTGGCATGCCGTACTGCCCCAAACCCTAAGGTTCAAAGGGCAGTTCAAGACGGTCACATAATCGAGTTAAGGTTTGTTGTCTTCTAGAGGGTCCATCGCATTACTTGCACTACTTAGAACATCTTTAAACTACGGAAAAATCCAACACTTTGAAATTTCCCGGCAGGGGAAAAAGTGGGTATTTATATCCGGTCGAACTTTTTAACATATTCTAAAATTATCCGGAAAAACAAATAGACAATGTTTGATAATCCGATCGAATCATCGAGTCCCCAATACAACCCCAGAACACTCAACACTTGAGTCAAAATAAAAATACCCATAAAATATAAATCACAGAAATAGGAATTATGGTGCAAAAAAGATAACCTAACTCCTTTATACGGCCGCGGAACCGCGGCCCAAGCAGGCTATAGCCGCGGTTCCGCGGTGGAATGTACGATTTAGGGGATCGTTTTTCACCACAATTCTTATATTTCCCTGCTGAATTTTTCAGGTATTTTTAATTTAGAAAAATCCACAATTTTCAAAAATGTACAGAGAGGGGTCATGGATTAGGGTTTCGGGTTCGATCGGGTTTCTAACTCCGTCTACGCATCGCCTAAGGCTCTAGCTAGGCTCTGATACCACTATAGGGTTCCTAGGCACACCCATGAGGTTCCACAAGGCATCAACCATGCCAAATTCAAAAATTTCCGGTGCCGAGAAACCCTAATGCGATCGTTGACTAGAGGTAAAGGCGATAACTATGCAAATAAACGACTTTTTTGCTAAAGGAAAGTGACTACAACCTTTGTAGATCCGGTCCTCCACTTCCTTAGCTCCGTGACGATGTCCCCTCGCTGCGATCATCGGATCCCGGACTCTAGCGTCGGCTTCATCGGAGAAATGGGCGGGCTAGATCGCCGACTTCGATGCCGAAGATGATCTACGTCGAGGCAACACAAGATCAATCTCCAACTTCACCAAATCATGAAACTTGTGAAGAAAACACCCTATACTACTTGGCAAGTGGTAGAGGATGAAGAAATAGGAAGTGGGTTCACATTAGAATTGGATTTCTCACTCTTTTTCTCAAGTCACCATTGAAGCTAGCAAGCTTCTTTCTTCTTGAAGAAAAAGAAGAAGAAAAGGACTATTATATGAATTGTGAAAATAGAAAATAAAGTGATTCTTATCATAGTTGCAACCATGGTTTAGTGTAGAGAATAAACTAGGGTTTAGTTGAATGGTTAGGGTTAAGGCAAAAGACAAACTAGCTAGACTTTTCAAAGCTTCAAGAAGCTTCAAGTATCAAACAAAGAAAGCCACCATGTTATATTTTGCCAAAATGAATTAAAAAGAATGAATAAACAAGTAAAAACCCTAAACCATCAACTAAACATGGTTTAAGTCTTACACACACCCATGTTTGCATATATCATCAAACATGATACAAACAAGTGCACAAAAATATATCACATATACAACTTGTGCACATCAAGTGAGAAAATCCGTCTAAAGTGAACAAATACTAGTTAATGCAAAGTAATATATCAAATATATAATTATACATTAAATCATTAAATCAACACTTGATTTAACGATCCGGTCATATCGCATATGACCGACTAATATCCGATGTATCGACTTATCGAATCAATCCTCGATTCGATAACTAGGTTATATCGCATACAACCAATCGATATATTCATCGCGAGAATAGAATACGGTATCACACACACGCATTATTCTCGGTCCCGCACATATCTCATATGCGCTCCTATTTCGTTTTGCTTGAGCCAGGAAACCTCTGTGTAGGACTCTAAAGACTCGTCAATACGCCGGCAGCAGGTGATGATCATATCAAACACCCACAAGCCGCAAGCGGTCTGCTAAACGTAACGGCCACCCGGGTATTGAGCGATCAGAAGATCGACGAGCAAGCCCGCTCACACTCCTGTGAATCCAACCAGTAACACTTACCGTACAGTCCGGTCTGATCGTCTGATATGTCGCATATCTCGCCTAGGGGTGGTAAACGTCAGACCCCAATAGCTCGATAAGTCGTGTCGATATGAGGTCTATAACAGTTCGAGATACTACTGATAACACTTACCAGTAAATCTCAGCAACCCTGGCCAGGGATTTACGGTTATAGCCAATCGAACACAGCGCAACATCAACTCCCTATACCGGGAGAGATGAATCCCCTCCTATCGCTCATTGCCTCCATGTTATTCGGGACTGTACCCAAAAACCACCGTTTTGCACGCCCTCTTGGACGTGGTAAGGTGGAAATCAAAGCACAGTGGGAATCACACAAGACTCTATGACGATCTCGGGTCCACAGACTAACCTGTACCAGTGTCACCAGAGAACTGCCATCTAACGTAAGGTATAATACCATCTGGGAGTTCTCGGCGAGTCCGTCCAGTGTACCCAGTCTCTACTGAGCACCCGTATATCATCTTTGATGTCAAACACAAATGGATATGGGGTCATCCATTGCCCATCTGTATGGGTCGAGAAGATATACGCTAGTCTACTCTGGTATATCGATGCCCCGTCTCGATACACCCACGACTAGGGACCTTGAAGGATGTACTTATGGACTATCATGTCCCCACTAGTATGATCCGCATCATAGTCCAGGTAGTCAAGTACGCATCCTAAGGGCTTCACCAACATGTAACAGAGAGGCAATCAGTGTACACGTTAAGGTAAAGAGCAACCAGATAGCATACTATCATGTCGAGAAAGAAAGTCCTCCCTATATATGTCCAAGCATCCACTACAATATACATCCTATGTATAGTAATGGCCTCTATGGCATACATATAACTAACATAGAGTCCACCACAGACCGTTTCCCAATTTCGGGCGAAACGTTGTAGAGGCCGTATGGGTTTATGGCTGGGTTCGGAAAATGCACGTGTGTTTTCGCACGTGTCATTTTTCGGCCAGATAATACTGGTCGGCTTTGGTTTAAGCCGGATCCGAGTATTATACTGTGTAGATATAATATCTTTGTCTCAGATGCATTTGTATTCAGTCGTAATACAAATGCGGGTATGTTTATACCTTTACGGGGTTATCCTGAAATTCGTTTCCGGATCACTTTTGGAAGTTGCCAGTTTCCAGTTTTCTATCAGCCGTATTTAACATTTGGTTAAATACGGATTTATCTTTTCTTGATGAGGTGAGTCAGTGTTCTAGAAGGTTCTAGAGAGGGTGACAAGGCTTGTGAGTCATTAGGTCATTAATGGTGCATTTAATGACAAGGTGACTAGGTTAATTGTGATTGGTTTGCATTTAATGATTTCTAGTGAGTCATTCTTTGATTAAGGGTTATGATAAGTATCATGGTTTATGGTCACCCTCTTATCTCTCCTACCATCACCTCCCTCCCTCTGCTTAAGTGGCCGGCCATTCATTGTGAAAGCAAGGTTGTTCATTTTTGAGAAAAGATTAAAGTTTATGGTTCATGGAAATTGATATATTTTCATAGCTCATTTTCATTCAATCCAAAAGGCAACTTCATTAACTGTTCGTCCATGACTTTGGACATAACGAGACAAAGTGTTCTACTCATTCTCTACATCATCTTGGTCATCTCTTTTGGCAAACTTGATGATCGAGTTGCCTCGGTTCAGAGGCGGGAGCCCGTTTAAAGATCCGCCGATGTGGTGCCACCTGGACGAGAAGACTGGAGATTCAGGAGATCGGAGCAGCCGCAACAAGCATGGGATGATGGTTGAAGACCGAAAGACTCGGATCGTTCGGTATAACTCTTCTACCCTCTTTGTAGTTTGTTAGTTTAGCTTTAATGGAATATCCGGGTTATAGTACGCGATAGCGCCAGTTGTAAAAAGTTTTTGTTCCGCATTTGGCGTCTGTTAGACTGCCGGGGCGCTACCGTGGACTTACAGTGGTATGAGAGCCTCACCATTAAGCTATACTAACTTGTGCTAACGCGTTTAAAAGATCGATCGAACGGGATTTCCGAAACTACAATTTTCTGCTCTAAAGTTTCTGTCGATTTTTAAAAGGGTCTAAATTTTTTTTTGAGCATCACAGAATAACAAGCAGGCTTTTATATGAATACTGGTGAAATTTGGTGGCCCAACTCAACAGTAACGCCGCGGATCCGCCGCCGTTTTGTAAGATTGGTACTCCAAATTTCAACAGTAGATTCTACATAGTGAATTGTGGTTTCTGGAATGTTTCTTTTGGGCCCAGATTTTATTACTGTACACCAGATGTATGTGGGGCCCACTTCGGGAAGTTTTGTCGATCGAAATTTTAAACTTGTTAGTTTGCAGTATTTACATTATATCTCCGACCGGGAATGTCATTTGAGCGGTAAACCGCGTCTAATTGCTATAGTTCTTTTAGACGGGTTTGCGAACGTGACATTCGCGTTGATGTTCTGTATTGTGCTGTGTTGTTGCGGATATGTCATGGTGGATAGCAGTGTGCAATGGTAGTGCGGTTTGGATTTATTTATACATTTGATATTGCGGGGCGAGCGTCCAACATGTGGACTGCCGTCACTGCCTGTTTGTATAATATTCTTTTGGGGCATGACCGGGTTGAGGTCGATGTACCCGTTGTACATATTTTTATTTCTGTACTAGGTTTACCCCGCGACGGAGTGCACGGATAGCCGGGTTCTGGAGGGCTACGGGTCCGTATCTCATGGCTTTGAGAGGCAGAGGGGCCTCACTCTAGAATTGGCAGACTATTCGCCGCACTCGTAGGGGATACAGGTTGACCCAAGGAGGGGTGCTCAAGTTACCGGATTCGGTGAAGTGTCGGGTGGTCCATTCACTGTGCTGTAGGAGGCTGCCTCGCTTCAGGTTTTGGCGGGTAACTTGCCGCACCCGTAGGGGTCTAGGTTTAATTGCACAGGCTATCCATACGACCAGGGGAACGTCGGGTTTCAGTAGCGGCTCTGTGAAACCCGGGGATCCCAGATTATCTGTATTGTTATGTGATGCTTATTACTTTTCTGTAATGTTGCATATTATCACGCCTGGAGAGATTATTGTATATTGGTATATATACTATTAGATGTTGTATATATTTTACACCCGCGCTAGTCTAGTCCCCGCTCTGTCGTCAGTTAAGTAACCTAACGGGTGATGACGGGACCTAGTGGCGAATGTGGATGGCATATACGTACATTTTATTTTTCGTTCTTAACTGGTGTGATTAATTGATGGGACTGCGTTGATTCTGATCAATGCAAAGTAAAACAAACCTATATTTGATGTTGTTGGAACAATTTTAAAAGGTGTTATTACAAAGACGTTTCCTTTTGTTATGCATAGTGATATTCGGATGGAATATCCTGCACCTCATTCGACGAGGCAAGGGCTGATATCCCTTCACCGGGAGAGACCCCTTGGGCAGAAGTTTACGTCAGGGTAGTAACTTCACTATTGTCGATTACAAGTTGCTATGCATCGCGGTATTCAGTTAGAATATCCTGCACCTCATTCCACGAGGAAAGAGCCGAGATCCCATCACCGGGAATGACCTCTTTAGCAAAAGGTTTTCGCCACTATATCTTTACAAAAAGCTATCAGGTTCCTTCAACGAAATCAAGTTCATTACGTTAAAGGTTTTTCGCCAAAAACCAGTCGTAGCCCTCCGTCGTATCTTATGAATGGTCAGTAGTATTCAAGCTATGTTTGTTGGCCCTTAGTCAAGGCATAGTGTTTGGTAGCTGCTGGGTATTCATTTGTTGCATAGATAGATGCGTTGGTTTGGGACAGTCGTATTACTTTGTTGGCCCTTAGTTAAGAGTATGTACGAGTTGGTTCAAATCAACCTGGATAATGACGGGAAGAACTTGACATGTGACTTATGATTTGTTGGCCCTTAGTCAAGGACATAAGAGCATGGGGTGAAAAATTACATCGGGAGTTTCAAACAAACAGCAAACTTGCCAGGCATGCGCATACCTTATGGAGTGTGATAACTTAAGTGGCTTCCATCAAGTTATCATGCGATGATAGTTGGATCCCGATTCACACTGATGAGTTGGTTTACTCTTCGGGTGATCCCGACTAATTCTTTTTTCAGGTTTGGAGGAGAATTTGATATTACAGCGGGAGGTTTCCTAATTAGATAAAGTGATAACCATTCTGATCTAGGTTAGAGTGCACGCAGAGTGTTTCTTTTCTCTCTCTCTCTTTGGCAGCGACCCTTGACCAACCCTAGATTATGACTCAGTGACCAAGTTGACCGAACCTTCTTAAAATACTGGCTTTTGGATTGTCCAAGTTGCATAAGTCATTGCCGCTCCTTCTTTTACCCTTTGCTTTTCTCAGAACACCCCATATTACTACGGATATCCACTTCCATTAGATAGATCCATCGTATGGTTACATACGAACTCGAAGAGATTTCTTCGAGGATGGATCCAGGTTCAGGAGAAATAGAATTGGTTTATTCAGTTGTCTTTTATTATCACCTTCTCTCAGGTTGCGAGGGCTCCTCGGTTTAGAAGAGTACACCTATTACGCTTATTGGATAGTCTTATTCCAAACCATAGGCTGGTGCCGAAAGGTAGGGAATGAAGAAAACCAATAAGCCTAAGTAGGGTGTACAGAAGGTAATAACTAAAGACAAAATAAAGGGATTAGAAAGAGGACAAAGTAAATTGCGAATGCTATCATTCACGACCAAACCACGCACTTCATCGCCACTCCTATTTCACTTTTGCTTTATCCCCAGTTCGGGAGAAATAGAATAAGGTATTATTCAGTTGTCTTTTATCATCACCTTCTCTCAAGTTGCGAGTACTCCTTGGTTTAGGAGGGTACATCTATTATTCTTACTGGATAGTCTTCTTCCAAACCATAGGCTGGTGCCGAACGGTAGGGAAGGAAGAAAACCACTTAGCCTAAAGGGGTGTACAGAAGGTAATGAATAAAGACAAATAAAGGGATTTGGAGAGGTAGCAATGAAATATACGGTTAAAGTCATGAATTGGATTATGAAAGAGGCATTACTAGGAATACCTGGATACCCCTACGAAACATTTTCATGTTTCAGTGCATTGTTAAAAGAAAACCGATTTCCCGATTAAATACTTACTCCAGGGTATGTATTTACCAGGTTACATTCTCATATCTGTATGGTTTTACAGATGATGAGTGGGAGTAAGTTATTGGGAATTTGGTGATCATCCTCATTATATCGGAATTCGTTGTAATTGGTGATATTTGACGAAATCGCCTGGTTACAGTTTTCAACCTACAATGCACAAGTTTTGAGTTATACAACTCAGCGGACTTATACAGAGTATTGTATGTTGTCCAGTGTCCATCAGGACAAAGGGGTAGGTCCTCGTACTATGTTCTGTTTACTTATGACTTCTCTAGTTTTAGACAAGTGTTTCGTATAAATTCAATGTCTAAGTTTTGAGAAGTTGTGGGTATAAGAATAAAGTAGAGAACCAAGTATCGCAGGTATCGGGATTCTTCAAAGAAATCGAAGATGTAGATTCTTGTGAAAGGTATTCAGATGATAATAATGGTTTTAAGAAACTTGTTTCTCTTTCAGATTACTCATAATTGGATGGATTTCTAAGTTGAGTAATGCTGATTAGCCTCTCTCCATTAAGTTGATATGCACTGGAGACAGCTGCATGATTAGAATCTGATTCCAATTAAATAAATGCCAATGTTTCTATATTGGATACAGAATGGATCATATCTTAACGATGTTAAGGTACGGTGAGTTGTCCAGCTTATGTTTAAAACCAGACACTTGATAACTCAAGGCACGTTTCTGTAATGGCAGTTTGTGGGTTGACCCTGACTTTGACGAGGGTTGATTTTCTACCATCTGGAAGATCAATAGTGATATTGTTCTTGACTCGCCACAGTTTTAGTAAAATGGATTTTTTCAGAAAACAGTAGTGGGAGTATGGTAGAACTGGAAGTGATTCCAGAACCGCAAACGATTACGGAAAATTTAATAGGACCTATATATTCAATCAGGTTTGACATTCCAATAGCCACTCCGCAGATATGGTGGGTAACCTTAGACACCCGAGAGGTACTCCGGTAGCCTCAAGGACGGTGACAGGGAGGTTCTTGTTTACCCAGATTTGACACTACTGTTGTTCTAGACTATGAGACTCGGCAAGAGGATAAGTATAGAGTCGTTCTAGACTAGCTTTAGAAGTGTACGTATATTTTATTCTGCCAGAGGGTTGTTGTGGTCAGTGGGAGCAGCGGAAGCATAGTAGGCAAGTTGCTTATGTCTATTTATAGACTTGAGCAGATATAGCAGAGATAGATCATCTAGTTTTGATATGACAGTCATAGGTTTGACTTCATCAGAATAGGGGATGGATCTGTTAAGAAGGTAGTAGGGTGTGATGTCCTGATATTTGGATGACATACACAGAGTAGGAAGTAAAATTCCTATACTACATTCGGTTGTACTGTGGTCGTCACACAATTGTTTCTCCAGACAGGATATGAATATAATATCAGACTTTCTGGTTACTAGATCTATGGTTTTAGATCTAGATTTGGGTAGTTTCCCAATATGGGTACTTTGACAGTATTCTAATAGTATTTTAGAATAGATGACTCCTGGCTTGGTGGTGTACCTGCAGGTGATGGAGTCACCCTCTCTAAAGGTTTCTTAAAGACTAAAGGGGAGAGGGATGTGCATGATTGGCAGATCACTTTCTTTGGAAATTGAGTCAATCGTGAGATGTCAAGTACCACACCAGATGTTGTTTTTGCACTAGATGCAATAAGTTTATATTAATCCAATCCTGAAGAAACATAAGGAAGTAGTTTTAGAACATAAGTGCATGTTCTACGGATTTGATGACGGCAGCCTCCTTCGGGAGACGGTTATCATTCCAGGGTTCAAAGGTGACATAGATGACAGAGTGATTGTCAGAGTTATAGTTTTCCCTCTGACGAGGGATAGTATTATGGACAGGTGGTCCAAGAGGATACTGTGGGAGGCATGGTGCTGAAACTGATTAGGTTCAGTTATCTATACAGTCTAAGAAGTTTGGATTTGGAGTTCATTTATGAACTAGGTCCCATCAGATATTCAGACATATTCTAAGACAAGTATTACTCGATTCGGGAGATGGCTTTCTCCGCGAACTAGAGATTAAGAGAGACATACAAAGAAACATCAGGGCGAATCCACTCACTGAGGCTATTTCTCGAACACAAGAGTTTTACAAACTAGCTTTGTGAAACTGATTAGTAGAGGAGTTGGGTGTTCGGTATCATACGGGCTGTGAGTATGCGACATCACAATAATTAGCCTTAAGAGCAAGTGGGAGATTGTTGGATATAGTGCCCTCTAAGTCAATTATTGGATCGCAGGTATGTGATTGCAATGATTGAGGTAGGGCCTATACCGATATGACAGTCTTGCTCGAGATGATAGTATGCTATCTGGTTTGTCTTTACCATCGTATACATGTTTTAGTTCACTATTGCATGATGATAGAGCCCATAGGATTCTTGCTTGACTGATGGCGATCATATACGTGGGAGCTGGGGTCTATAAGCACATCCTTAAAGTGTCCCTAGTCGTGGGAGTTTCGAGACAGGGCATCGATACTCCAGAGTAGACTAGTGTATACAGTCGAGACCCCGACGAGGGGCGGTGGCTGGTCTCACAAGCCATTGGTGTCAGTTGGTTCACCTAAGATGTATACAGGTGCTCATTTGGTTATGAGTACACCGGACAGGACTCGCCGGGAATATGCTAGTTGGTATTATACATATCGTCAGATAGCAGTTCCCTTGTGACATGTGTACAGGTTAGTTCATCGACCTGAGGTCGTCATTTGTCTCATGTGAGTTCCCACTGTGCTTTGATTTCTACCCTACCACGGCTCAAAGGAGTCGTGCAAACAGGCCTTTTTTGGGTACAGTCCCGAGCCACATGGAGGCAAGTGAGCGGATCGGCAGGGGATTCGTCTCTCCCGGTATTGCGGGTGAGATCGCGTTGTGTCTAGGAGAGCCATTACACAAAGCCCTCGGCCGAGGCAGGAGATTTACTGGTAGGTACTCCAGTAGTATCTCAGGGTGTTCTGGGCCACTCTCTGACAAGACTTATACCGCTAATGGGGGTCTAACGTTACCAGCCCCCTAGGCAGATATGCGATACTCATAGACGAACGGACCGGACTGTATGTATATTGTCACTGTTAGGCTCAGTAGGGTTTCTGGATGAGTTCGCTCGTCAGCTTCCCTTCCAATCAATACATATGCAACCGTTACGTACAGCTTGTACCTCTGACGTGTTAGTGGTTATACCCAGTGCCAGTGTGTTGATGAGTCATTAGAGTCCCCCACAGACTGTTTCCCAAGTTCGGGTGAAACGTTGTAGAGGCCGTATGGGTTTATGGCTGGGTTCGGAAAATGCACGCGCTTTTTCGCACGTGTCATTTTTCGGGCAGATAATACTGGTCGGCTTTGGTTTAAGCCGGATCCGAGTATTATACTGTGTAGATATAATATCTTTGTCTTAGATTCATTTGTATTTAGTCGTAATACAAATGCGGGTATGTTTATACCTTTACGGGGTTATCCTGAAATTCGTTTCAGGATCACTTTTGGATGTTGCCAGTTTCCAGTTTTCTATCAGCCGTATTTAACATTTGGTTAAATACGGATTTATCTTTTCTTGATGAGGTGAGTCAGTGTTCTAGAAGGTTCTAGAGAGGGTGACAAGGCTTGTGAGTCATTAGGTCATTAATGGTGCATTTAATGACAAGGTGACTAGGTTAATTGTGATTGGTTTGCATTTAATGATTTCTAGTGAGTCATTCTTTGATTAAGGGTTTCGATAAGTATCATGGTTTATGGTCACCCTCTTATCTCTCCTACCATCACCTCCCTCCCTCTATTTAAGTGGCCGGCCCTTCATTGTGAAAGCAAGGTTGTTCATTTTTTAGAAAAGATTAAAGTTTATGGTTCATGGAAATTAATATATTTTCATAGCTCATTTTCATTCAATCCAAAAGGCAACTTCATTAACCGTTCGTCCGTGACTTTGGACGTAACGAGACAAAGTGTTCTATTCATTCTCTACAACATCTTGGTCATCTCTTTTGGCAAACTTGACGATCGAGTTGCCTCGGTTCAGAGGCGGGAGCCCGTTTAAAGATCCGCCGACGTGGTGCCACCTGGACAAGAAGACTGGAGATTCAGGAGATCGGAGCAGCCGCAACAAGCGTGGGATGATGGTTGAAGACCGAAGGACTCGGATCGTTCGGTACAACTCTTCTACCCTCTTTGTAGTTTGTTAGTTTAGCTTTAATGGCAGATCTGGGTTATAGTACGCGATAGCGCCAGTTGTAAAAAGTTTTTGTTCCGCATTTGGCGTCTGTTAGACGGCCGGGGCGCTTCCGTGGACTTACAGTAATCCTCCATGTAACTCAAAGGATATGTCCTGTTATCCCCCGGGACCACGGATTAGGTAGTGGGGTCATGAATGACTCTGTCCCGTTATCTCCCGGGACCATGGATCAAGTAAGAATCATGAATGATTCTGTCCCGTTATCCCCCGGGACCACGGATCAAGTAATACCCTTGTACGCTACGCTTTAGTTTACACTTTTGATTTCCCCATACCCCAAGGTTATGTGTTCAAGTCAGGTATTGGTGAATTTGGAGCTAATGCCAACACAGGATCAAGAAGGTACAGGTTTGTCTGTATAGACAACAGGATATGTCCGTAGGGACAACAGGTCAAGATTGACGGCATTAGTAACAAGATCAGGTAACATGTCAAGCTGTGATACATCAGGTTATGTCAAGTGGTGTACAAGGATCAAATCATGCCAACTAGTGCACATGTATCAAGTCGTGTCAAGTAGTGGTGTATCAAGTCATGTCAGGTGGTGCACAAGTATCAAGTAGGTGCTCATAATCAAACTGTAATAAGTATGGGTACACAAAATCAAGTATGGAGTACTAATGTAACAATAAAATGGAATAATGTGATATGGTATGAAAATAGATATAAATTCAAAGATATGGATGCACAATTATCGATTAGGGTTACATTTATAGTTCCAATACTAATTAGGATGCTCTTTATTAAACATGGGATGTTAATATCACAGTGTTATGTATTAATATGATTTATGGATGCAGTTATATGTATTTTAAATGAGATGGATGCAAACATGGATCCGAAAACAGTAAAACTGTAAAATGGTAATGTGGGATGTACAACTAAGCAATATGTGATATAAATATTGATATGGATGCAGTATATTGTAATCTAGTATGTAACAAGTTAAGTTTTCATGACCTGAATATGAAATGATATGAATGGATGCAAACGAAACATCGAAAAGCTGTAATATGAAACATGGGATGCTTGATTTTAAATACAGGTATGATATTTATTTAAATAGGTATAAAATGAGTTATATAGTATGTAGCAAGATTAACTTTCCTCGACGGATCAAGAAACGGATGTGTACGGTACGTCCGACGTCGGCAAAATGTCGCGACGCACGTATGACACACGCAACGGGTTCAAGAAACGCACAAGGGTGATCACGCAAGCCAGGCACTTCCTATGGGTCGTCTGGATCGTCGGCGACAATCCCGGCTCCGGCGAGCGTGGTTGCAGAGAGGAGTCGTGAGGGTGTCAACGGCCGTGAACGAGCTCCGGCGAAGCTAGGGTTTGGTGTTATGGTTTCATTTAGGGTTTGGGTTTTTGTTTGCTGGGGTTTGGGTGAGTGCAAGGGTGTTGCTGGGTTGTAGGTGGAAGAACAGAGGAGATATGGAGAGAAAGGTGATGATGGCAATGAGAGGTGGTCGGCGGTGAGGTGTAGATGGGTGATGGGTTTTGTGGATGCAGGGGTTGCTCGGGAATGAAGAGAGAAGCCAGAGGAGGAGGAAATGAGGGGGAGGTTAATTCGGCAGAGGGAGTAGAGGTGATGGGCTTAGGGTTAGGGTTGAGAAAAGATGATGGGTTCTTGAGGAAGGAGCTCGGGTTTAAAAAAGGAAGACGAGGCAATTCTGTGAAGTGAGGTGATTGTAGCACGAGGAGGTGACGGGATCCGCTACAGAGATTGCGAGAGGAGAGAGAAAGAGAGAGCGAGAGGAATAGTGAGGAGAGATAAAATCGTCGTTTTGTGGAGGAGAGAGAAAAGGAGATAGCGCGTGAAGGAGAGAGAAAGAGAGAAAGGAAGAGAAAAGGAGAGAGAGAGATATCGAGGGGTGGGGGCCTGTTCCTGTCATAATTTTGCATTATTATATTCCCCATTCTTATTCTTTTTACAAATAAACAGGTACGTTTGATCCATGTCTGCTACATAGTTGCAGGTTACAGGTTCTCGGAACAAAAACAGTGAAATTGATGAAAAAGATGATACAAAGTGAGACTACGACCGATAAATGGTGGAATCTTGATCGTGCCTACATTTTGAGGGACATTGAAGATCAATGAACAAGTTCACAAAGCACAAAGGCAGTACAGGGTTCAAGACTTCGACAACGGTAAAAGTCCATGGCATTATGCACTGTAGAGATCTGGAAGAAAACTAGAAGATATTCTGAAGAACCAACTGAATAAAACAGAAGACACCAGCAACAGACATAACCCCCGGAAATTTCAGCCCACAAGCCCACTAAATGGCCGTGGAACCGCGGCCAAACCAGGCTTTTTGCCGCGGTTCCGCGGCCATAAAGAGCCCGTGTCGGTGCAAAAATTCTGTGGACGTGTGGCGGCGGTTGACTAGGTTTCTTAGGGGGTAAAATTGTAATTGCAGATGTGACGCGATTGTAACTCTAGGGTTTCTATGTTCTATAAATAGAAACCCTAAAACCTTTTTTAGGTTATGCCTCTTCTTGTGCCTCATTTCATTTTATCAAAATTCAGCTCTGTAAATTCTTGTAAAGTATGAAGAGTGCATCAAATTAGAGTAAGTTTTCTATTCTTGCCCTAGTTAATTTTATTATCTGCCCTAGTATAATTTTCCTTTCTGCCCTAGTTTAGATTTCATTCTCTGCCCTAGTTAATTAGTTTAGAACATATTAATCAATTCCCCAATGAGTGAGCAGTCTCCTCACTTGTTAGGGTTAGATTTGGGGAAGGCTTGAGAGATGAAGATCTCTCACCCCTTTTTTGCCCATCATACGTTTTTATAGGACTCCATGAATACATGCACACACCGCTCCCTACGGCACCCTACCCCACGAGGTAGCGGTGATACCGTAGTATAAACGACTGGTTGTATATGTTTTCCATGGAGGTTAGGGTAAGAATTAAGAAAGGAATGACAAGAACCTAGAGGAAGAAACATCGTTTCTTCCCGATAGTACTAATCCACTTTATTAATTATTACCATAACACCTCAGAGATCTTATATTGGGCATAGAAAGCGGTGAGGAATATTGACTTTCCAAATTTAACCTAAACCTAACCCTAGCAAGATTTTAGTCTAGATCAACTTAGTTTTTAGATTTAATCAATCCGACAACAATCGGAATTAACTCGTTAGAACAAATTGAAGATGCACAAAATCCCTGTGGACCGACCCGTACTCACCGGCTAGCTACCAAGCGACGCCGTTCTTGATTGCGGTTATAACTAAATTCTTTGAACAAATCAGGGCCAGCGACAGAGAAGAGAGTTTGTTAGCTGTTAGGATTTTTTTAAATTTTAAAAAAAATGATTTTAGTTTGTTATGAAATATTATCAGTTAACGGGATTTAAATGAAAAAATTTAAAATAAATATTAAATAAGTTTGAATTTAGGCGGGATATAAAAATATTCCAAAACACGCCCGGGTCGGGTCTAAAATTCAGATTTAAAATATGAAAAATATATGCGACTTTCAAAATTCAAAATGAATGCTCAGGTAACGAAAATGAATACCCCAAGAACGGATGCACGTACGTGCGCGTAGCCATGCAAATACGTCCGTTTTACTGAACGGGATGAGTACAAAATGCACGGATGCTTCCACGGGGTTAGGGGTATCATGCAGGCCAAGTTATGAAATTTTAAATTATTTTACGTGACTTAAACTGTTATATGGTAAAAGATGCAATGCCAGATAAAATGCCAGTATGCACTAAACATGAAAATGTACAGTCTACGTAACAAGTCAGGGTAATTCATAAATATGAATCAAACAGGTTCAAGCAAGCGGGTTGGGTCGAATGCAAAGTAGAATGTAAAATACCATTCGCACCCAAAACACGATAAATCAGGAAAATACCACAATTAAGGAAATATGAGAACTGGAATTGGTATAAATGAACTAGGTTGTTATATTATACCCAACTACAAAAAGAATTTCGTCCTCGAAATTCCAAGAACAAGAAATTCCAAGAATAGATGTGGAAACTTCAGCCGGATTTCATCTTCTCGTTCCCAAGTTGATTCTCCATGCGAGCGATTTTCCCAAGAAACAAGTATGAGAGGGATAACCTTGTTCTTAAGAACCTTTTCCCTTCGATCCACAATCGACATCGGTCATTCCTCAAAGGTTAAATATTCTTTTATATTCAGCTCCGAATGGTCCAGCACGTGTGTTTCATCTCGAACATACTTACGGAGTTGAGATACATGAAACACGTCATGAACATTCGCCAAAGATTGCGGTAAAGCCAATCGATACGCCACTTCTCCAACACGCTCTAAAATCTCGAAAGGCCCAACGAATCGAGGACTAAGCTCGCCCCGACTCCCAAAACGAATCACTCCTCTAGTCGGTGATATCTTCAAGAATACCAGATCACCGACAGCGAACTCTAGAGGTCATTTCGATGTGTCGACCCAACTCTTCTGCCGATCTTGTGCTGCCTTCATATGATTCCGGATAGTGTTAACTTTCTCTACTATCTGCACGATCAAATCCGGTCCCAACAATCTTCGTTCTCCAACATCGTCCCAACAAACGGGCGAACGACACTTGCGACCATATAATTCTTCGAATGGAGCCATCTGAATAGTCGCCTGAAAACTGTTATTGTAAGAAAACACCACCAAGTGTAGATGATCCTCCCATGAACCCTTGAAGTCTAACATGCAAGCTCTCAACATGTCTTCAAGAGTTTGGATCGTTCTCTATGACTGGCCATCTGTCTGAGGATGATAAGCTGTGCTAAATTTCAATCGAGTCCCCAAACTTTCCTGTAACCTCCTCCAGAAGTGTGATAAGAAACGGGTGTCACGGTCGGACACAATGCTCACCGGTACTCCATGCAATCTTACAATCTCCTGCATGTACCGTTCTGCCAATGCTTCCGTTGATTGACCAACTCGAAATGGTATGAAATAAGCTGCCTTGGTCAATCGATCAACAATTACCCAAACAACATTGTTGCCCTTTGGACTCCGCAGTAAAGCCGTCACGAAATCCATGGTTATATGTTCCCACTTCCATTGAGGAATCGGAAGTGGTTGCAATAAACTAGCAACCCTTTGATGTTCAGCCTTAACTTGCTGACACACCAAGCACTTTGCTACAAAGCGGGCAATCCCCCGTTTCATGCCTTCCCACCAGAAATACTGTCGTAGATATATTTTGTTTTGTTTTTTTTTCTGTTAAAATATATATATATATATATATATATATATATAATAAACAGGGGAGTGCCAACATTTTCGACCCTCTTTGTGTAGCCTGACAGTGAGGACACTGTCAAGTTTAAGTTTGGGGGTATACTCGGTAAGCCTTCTTCCTTCGCATTCATGTGTATACTTTTGCATTTGCATACTTATTTTAAAACCCATAAAAATTGAAAAAAAATGAAAAAATATAAAAAAATCCAATTTTGGCCATAATTCACTTGAGTTTGACAAGAAGGTTAACTAGCTAGGAACAACTAGATCTTAGATTTCGTAAATTAAAAACCCTAAAAATAACCTTTCTTAAAATTTACGGTAGAAAGTATATGTCTTTGTAGTTTATTTAGAAATAGGCAAATTTCGAGTTGACTTCTTGGGCTAAGTTAAAACAAGGGAAAAGTATTGATATTTTTATTAAAGTGTATGTCTGAAAATTAATTCCTAAGCTTAAGTCCAAATTCTAAAAATATATACCCTACAAATTGCACAAACACGAACCTTGAAACTTGGAATAGTAGAAGAGACCTTGAAATGCTCTTGTCTAAAGTCCTTAGTATGAAGGAAAATAAAATAAAAATACGAGTGTGAATAAAGAGATAAAAAAAATGAACACTGGTTTTTGTAATTACTTAAGGCTGAATAAATAGAAAAAAATATTTAGCGAAGGTGCTTTATCACCTAGTGCCTTAGACCAACTGGTTTGGGAGTCACTGCTAAAAGCCTTAGGTATTACAAGACTAGAAATTACGCCTTAATGTGCAAACACATTTTGTAATCGGTCGTTGGTACCTCAAGAAGTATTAACGGTCGCATGAAGAATGTGTGAGAAATTTCATTTAAAAATTCACCAATTGAAAAGTACTTTGGACGATGGACAAGAGTATAATAGCTTGATTTGAATTTCCAAGTGTAGGGGTGATACACACACACGTAGGGGTAAGTGATTGGGGTTTAGATAAGAGATAGGAATGAAATATATGACTTATAGCTTTAGTAGAGATGATAAAAATTCCTAAGTTGAGATGGAACCCTAGAAGGAAATTCAAAACTCAAAAGATGCTAAAAGATAAGTAAATCTACAAATCATGTATAATGTTAAGTTAAATGATAAGGAAGCATGAAAAATACGGGTGGATAATTTCTGAGTCGAAGATAATAGAGTTTCTTGTTAGAAAGCCTAATTGGAGAATAAAAGTCAATAGGCCGAATTGATAGGATTTTGTGGGTAGTATCCGCTGAAAACCCTCAGGAGACAACACTCCTCCTACTAGAGACACCTAGAGGTTTAACGGCTTGTTGCACGAGCTCAGTGCAATCGCGTTTCCCTGTGAAAGTGAGGCTAGGTCTTTTTCAAGAATAAAACTAGGCTTGCTTAAGGATGAGCAAAATATAAGTTTGGGGGTATTTGTTCATGTCATAATTTTGCATTATTATATTCCCCATTCTTATTCTTTTTACAAATAAACAGGTGCGTTTGATCCATGTCTGCAACATAGTTGCAGGTTACAGGTTCTCGGAACAAAAACAGTGAAATTGATGAAAAAGATGATACAAAGTGAGACTACGACTGATAAATGGGGGAATCTTGATCGTGCCTACATTTTGAGGGACATTGAAGATCAATGAACAGGTTCACAAAGCACAAAGACAGCACAAGGTTCAAGACTTCGACACGAAGCAACGGTAAAAGTCCACGACATTATGCACTGTGGAGATCTGGAAGAAAACTAGAATATATTCTGAAGAACCAACTGAATAAAACAGAAGACACCAGCAACAGACATAACCCCAGGAAATTTCAGCCCACAAGCCCACTAAATGGCCGTGGAACCGCGGCCAAACCAGGCTTTTGGCCGCGGTTCCGCGGCCATAAAGAGCCCGTGTCGGTGCAAATATTCTGTGGACGTGTGGCGGCGGTTGACTAGGTTTCTTAGGGGGTAAAATTGTAATTGTAGATGTGACGCGATTGTAACTCTAGGGTTTCTATGTTCTATAAATAGAAACCCTAAAACCTTTTTTAGGTTATGCCTCTTCTTGTGCCTCTTTTCATTCTATCAAAATTCAGCTCTGTAAATTCTTGTAAAGTATGAAGAGTGCATCAAATTAGAGTAAGTTTTCTATTCTTGCCCTAGTTAATTTTATTATCTGCCTTAGTATAATTTTCCTTTCTGCCCTAGTTTAGATTTCATACTCTGCCCTAGTTAATTTGTTTAGAATATATTAATCAATTCCCCAATGAGTGAACAGTCTCCTCACTTGTTAGGGTTAGATTTGGGGAAGGCTTGAGAGATGAAGATCTCTCACCCCTTTTTTGCCCATCATACGTTTTTATAGGACTCCATGCATACATGCACACACCGCTCCCTACGGCACCCTACCCCATGAGGTAGCGGTGATACCGTAGTATAAACGATCGGTTGTATATGTTTTCCATGGAGGTTAGGATAAGAATTAAGAAAGGAAGGACAAGAACCTAGAGGAAGAAACATCGTTTCTTCCCGATAGTACTAATCCACTTTATTAATTATTACCATAACACCTCAGAGATCTTAAATAGGGCATAGAAAGCGGTGAGGAATATTGACTTTCCAAATTTAACCTAAACCAAACCCTAGCAAGATTTTAGTCTAGATCAACTTAGTTTTTAGATTTAATCAATCCGACAACAATCGGAATTAACTCGTTAGAACAAATTGTGTTGGAGATAATGCCCTCAGAGTCAATTAATGGATCACAGGCACGTGATTGCAATGATTGAGAAAGGACCTATTCCGATAGGACAGTCTTACTCGAGATGATAATATGCTATCTGGTTTGTCTTTATCATCGTGTACTGCTTTAGGTGACCTTACAGGTCACTATTGCACGTTGATAGAGCCCCTAGGATTCATGCTTGACCGCCAGCAGTATGAGGGCGATCATATACGTGAGAGCTGGTAGTCTATATGCACATCCTTAAAAGGTCCCTAGTCGTGGGAGTTTCGAGACAGGGCATCGATACTCCAGAGTAGACTAGTGTATACAGTCGAGACCCCGACGAGGGGCGGTGGCCGGTCTCACAAGCCACTGGTGTCAGTTGGTTCACCTAAGATGTATACAGGTGGTCATTGGGTTATGAGTACACCGGACAGGACTCGCCGGGAACATGCTAGTTGGTCTTATACCTGACGTCAGATAGCAGTTCCCTGGTGACATGTGTACAGGTTAGTTCATCGACCTGGGGATCATCATTTGTCTCGTGTGAGTTCCCACTGTACTTTAATTACTACCCTACCACGCTCAAAGGAGACGTACAAACAGGTTTTAGTTGGGTACAGTCCCGAGCCACATGGAGGCAGTGAGCGGATCATCAGGAGTTCGTCTCTCCCGGTATTGGGGGTGAGGTCGCGCTGTGTCTAGGAGAGCCAGAACATGAAAAGTCCTTGGCCAAGGCAGGAGATTTACTTGTAGGTATTCCAGTAGTATCTCAGGGTGTTCTGGGCTGATCTCTGACACGACTTGTACCGCTTTTGGGGGTCTGACTTTTACCAACCCCCTAGGCCCGCCATGCGATGCTCATAGACGAACGGACCGGACTGTACGGATATTGTCACTGACAGGCTCAGTAGGGTGTCAGGATGAGTTCGCTCATCGACGTCCCTTTTGGTCAATAGCTGGTAGCCCGTCACGTATGGCTAATACCTCTGACGTGCTAGTGGTTAAATCCACATCCATAGTATTGACGAGTCTTTAGAGTCCCCCACATTCAGTTACTCAAGTTTCGGGCGAAACGCTGTAGAGGCCGTATGGAGATATGGTAGGGTTCGATCAGAAACGTACGGTATTGCACGGATCAGGATCGGACGGTTAGTACTAGAGGCCGTATGGATATATGGCAGGGTTCGATCAGATACGTGCGGGTATTGCACGGATCAGGATCGGACGAACAATACTAGCCGGCTTTGGTTTAAGCCGGATCCTAGTATATTACAGTGTAGATTTTGTCTCATTGCATTTGTATTCGGTCGGAATACAGATGAGGGTGTGTATACACGGTATCGGGGTTTTCCTGTAATTTATTATGGGATCAGTTTTCTGGAGTTGCCAGTTTGCTTTCCGTTTCGGCCATATTTCTTTGTATCTTTCATTGGCCGAAGATTGGTGGAGGAGGGCTTATTTGTATTTGTGCAAATAAGAATTTGTGGAGAGTGTTATTTGTATCTTGTAGAGTCATGATGGTTGCACCATCCCTTGACCATTTGACCCCTTCTTCTCATGATTTCTTGACTTTTTGGAGCAATCATGGTTGTTGATGGAGTGTGGATTTGTTGGTGATCATTCTTCTTGTCATGATCACATATCATTCCTCTCACTTGCATTATTGTGTGGCTCCCCTCATTTTTGATTGACTCTCTCCCCATTCTCCTTGCATGGGCCGGCCACTAGAGGTGTGGGGTTGATTCATTTTGGTGTGGGATTTTTCACTCTCTTGATGCTTGCAAAAATCCCCAAGTTGATCTCTAAAAGTTTATATCTCCTTTCCTCCACTAAAAGGCAACATCCACTACCCCAAATTAGACATAGCTCACTACACCATTCTACAGCAAATCTTGGGCACGTCGGCTCGCCAACTTCATGCCCGAGTTGCTTCGGACCAGAGGTGGGAGCCCGTAAAAGAAGCCGGCGACATGGTGCCCTTCCGGCGACGAGGTGGAGACCGGAGATTCCGCGGGGAGATCGGGACGACGACGAGAAGACCGAAGGACACGGATCACTTGGTATATCTCTCTACCCCCTCTCTTGATAGCTAGGACTAGTTTAATGGCACGATCCGGGTTTATAGTGCGCGGTGGTGCCGGTTTGAAAAGTTAAAGTAAATCACCGCTTCCGCATTCCGGCGTCGGATTGACGGCCGGTGCGCCGCCGTACACTTACAGTGGTATCAGAGCCAGGCCATTAACCTAGTCTTGCTTTGTTTAATGTGTTTACATTTCCGATCGCTCAAAAATTCTAAAATCCGCGTTTTTCAGTAGCATCAGTTTCTGTCGAATTTTTTTTGGCTCCAAAATTTTTTCAGGTAGTTGCAGAATACTGTGCAGGGAATTATAAGAACTCTGTGAAAATTTGGTCGGGTGATCTCACCATACCACCGCGGAACCGCGGCCAAACCCATGCTTGGGCCGTGGTTCCGCCGCCACTTAGCCTCCTCACTGGACCAATTTTTCACAGAGGTTCTTGGACAGGGAAATTGGGGTTTTGGAACATTCTTTCTGGGCCCAGAATTTCTTCATCTGCTACAGTAATGCTTGGGGCCCACTTGGTAAAATTTGATCGATCGGATATTTTAAATACATTAGTTCACAGTATTTACATTGTATCTGCGACCGTGAATGTCACTTGATCGGTAAATCCTGTCTAACTGCTATAGCCCGGTTAGACGGATTTGCGAACGTGGCATTCATGTTGATGTTCTGTGTTATGCTGTAATGTTGCGGATCGGTCGTGGGGGATAGCCTGGATGCAATGCTAGTACAGTTTTTGTTGTATTATGTACATTTGATATTGCGGGGCGAGCGTCCGACATGTGGACTGCCGTCACTTCCTGTTTGTATTATTATTTTGGCGCACGACCAGGTTGCGGTCGATGTACCCGTTGTATGTATATTTTACTTTCTGTACTAGGATTACCCCAAGGCGGGGTGCACGGATAGCCGGGTTCTAGAGGGCAACAAGCCCGCATCTCATGGCATTGAGACGGAGGGGGCTTCACTCTAGAATTGGCGGGCTATTTGCCGCACTCGTAGGGGGTACAGGTTGACCCAGGAGGGGTGCCCAAGTTACCGGATTCCGTGAAGTGCCGGGTGGTCCATTCACGTTGCTGAAGGGGGCTGCCTCGCTTCAGGTTTTGGCGGGTAACTTGCCGCGCCCGTAGGGGTCTAGGATTTCATTGCACAGGCTATCCACACGACCAGGGGAACGTCGGGTTTCAGTAGTGGCTCTGTGAAACCCGGGGATCCCAGATATCTATATTGTTCTGTGATGATGTACATTTCTGTGATGTTGCATTTTATCACGCCTTGAGCGAAATATTATATATTATATATTGGTATATATATTAGTAGATATTGTATATGTTTTGCATCCGTGCTAGTCCAGTCCCCGCTCTGTCGTTAGTTAGCTAACCTAATGGGTAATGACGGGACCTAGTGGCGAATGCGGATGGCATATACGTACATCATTATATTTTCGTTCTATGTGGTGTGATCAATTGATGGGACTGCGTTGATTCGGATCAATGCAAGTTAAAACAAACCTAATCTGATGTTGTTAGAACACTTTTCAAAAAGCTGTTATTGCAAGGACATTCTCTTTTGTTTTGCATCATGGTATTCAGTTGGAATATCCTGCTCCTCAGTCGACGAGGCAAGGGCCGAGATCCCTTCACCGGGAGTGACCCCTTGGACAAAAAGTTTGCGTCAGGGCAATAACTTCACTATAGCCGATTACTTTTGCTTTGCATCGTGGTATTCAGTTGGAATATCCTGCACCTCATTCTATAGGGAAAGAGCCGAGATCCCTTCACCGGGAGTGGCCTCTTTAGCAATGGTTTTCGTCACTATATTTTCATAAAAGCTATCCAGTTCCTTCAACGATATCAAGTTCTTTACGTTAAAGGTTTTCGCCAGAAACCATTCGTAGCCCTCCGTCGTTTCAGACGAGTAGCACGTAGTATTCATGCTATGTTTGTTAGCCTTCGTCAAGGCATAGTGTATGGTAGCTTCTTGTTGCCTTTCTGCTGCATAGATAGATGCGTTGGTTTGGGACAGTCGTATAGCCTTGTTGGCCAAAGTCAAGGGCTTGTGTGGGTGGGCTCAAATTAACCTGGACAATGACGGGTAGAACTTGACATGTGACTTATGATTTGTTGGCCTTCGTCAAGGTCATAAGAGCATGGGGCAGAAATCACATCGGGAGCTTTTAAAGAAACTGAAATTTGCCAGATATGCGCATACCATCTGGAGTGTGATAACGTGAGCAGATTCCGTCACATTATCATGCGATTATAGTTGGATCCCGATTCCCACTGATGAGTTGGTTTACTCTTCGGATGATCCCGACTAATTCTTCTTTCAGGTTTGGGGAAGAATTTGACGTTACAGTGGGAGGTTTCCAGATTAGATAAAGTGATAACCATTCTGATCTAGGTTAAAGTGCACGCTGAGTGTTTCTTTTCTCTCTCTCTTTGGCAGCGACCATTAACCCGACCCTAGACTATGACTCAGTGACCAAAATTAACCGAACCTTCTTATAAGATTGGCTTTTGGATTGTCAGAGTTGCAAACCTCATTGCCACTCCTAATTTTACCCTTTTCTCAAGGACACCCCGTATTACTACGAACGTCCACTTCCATTGGACAAAACCATCGTATGGTTATATACGAACTCGAAGGAATTTATTCGAGGATGGTTTCCGGTTCTGGAGAAAACGAATAGGACTATTCAGTTGTCTTTTCCTTTTACCTTCTCTCAGGTTGCGAGTACTCCTTGGTTTAGGAGATAGTACACCTATTATGCAAATTGGATAGTCTTCTTCCAAACCTTAGGCTGGTGCCGAACGGTGGGGAATGAAGAAAAACAATTAGCATAACGATGGTGTGCATAAGGCATTAAGTAAAGACATATCAAGGGATTAGTAAGAGGGCAAAGTAAAGTGCGACTGATATTCACAACCAAACCAAGTATTTCTTCGCCAATCCTAAATCACCTTTGTATTTCTCCAGGACACTCCGTATCACTACGAAGATCCACAGTTTATTGGATACTCCATCGTATGGTTATATACGAACTCGAAAGGAACTTGTTCCAGTTCGGGGATGGATTCTGGTTCAGGAGAAATAGGAATAAGGTTTATTCGGTTGTCTTTTATCTTCACCTTCTTTCGCATTGCGAGTGTTCCTAGGATTAGGACAGTACACCAATTATGCTTATTGGATAGTCTTCTTCCAAACCATAGGCTGGTGCCGAACGGTAGGGAAGGAAGAAAACCATTTGGCCTAAAGGGGTGTACAGAAGGTAATGACTAAAGACATAGAAAGGGATTTGGAAAGATGGCAACGAATTAAAAGGTTACAGTTGTGAATCTGGATAATGGAAGAGGCATTACTAGGAATACCAGGATACCCCAACGAAACATTTCAATGTTTCAGTTTCACTGTGTACTGTTAAAAGAAAACTGATTTCCCAATTAGACACTTGCTCCAGGGTATGTATTTACCAGGTATGATTCTCACATCTGTATGGTTTTACAGATGATGAGTGGGAGTAAGTTATTGGGAATTGGGTGATCATCCTCATTATATCGGGATTCGTTGTAATCGGTGATATTTGAGGAAGTCACCTGGGTTGTTTGCCGGTTGGCAAATATTTGGTTTTGAATATCCGCTGTTATGCACCAATTTCAAATTGATATATCTGTACGTCTATATTTCATAGAGTGAGATATACCTTTTTGAAATTATGTCTACGGCATTTACCTATATCAGTGGATGGTTAGGTAAGGAGCATTAAACGGCGGTGTAATTCTTCTTAACCATAAGTACAGTTTTCAACCTACGACACACAGTGAATGAGTTATCAGACTCAAGGGACTTATACAGAGTATTGTATGTTGTCCAGGGTCCATCAGGACAGAGGGGTTGGTCCTCGTACTATATTCAGTTTACTTATGACTTCTCTAGTTTTTAGACAGGTGTTTCGTGGAAACACAGGGTCCGAATTTTAAGAAGTTATAGGTATTTGAATAAAGTAGAGAACCAGGTATTGCAAGTATCGGGATTCTTCAAAGTGATCGAAGATGTAGATACTTGTGTATGGTGTTCAGTTGATAGTAATGATTAAGAGAACTTACTTCTCTTTCAGATTACTCATAATTGGAAGCATTCCTAAGTTGAGTAACACTGATCGGCCTCTTTCTATTTAGTTGACATGCACTGGAGACAGCTGCATTATTTGAATCTGGTTCAATTAAATCAGTGCCTCTGGTTCTATATTGGATATAGAACAGTTCATATCTTAACGATGTTAAGGTACGGGGAGTTGTCTGGCCTATGCTTAAAACCAGACTCTGGATAACTCAAGGCACGTTTCTGTAATGGCTGTTTGTGGGTTGACACAGGCTATGACGAGGGTTGGCTTTCTACCATCTGGAAGATCAATAGTGATATTATTCTAGACTCGCCACAGTTTTAATAAAAATGGATTTTTTCAGAAAACAGTATTGGGAGTATGGTAGAACTGGAAGTGATTCCAGAACCGCAAACGATTACTGAAGATTTGATAAGGAACCTAAAGATTCAATCTGGATTGATATTCCATTGGCCACTCCGCAGATTTGGTGGGTAACCTCAGGCCCCCGAGAGGTACTACGGTAGCCTCAAGAACGGTGACAGAGAGGTTCTTGTTTATCCACACTTTCCATTGCTGTTGTTCCAGACTGTGAGACCCGGCGGGAGGATGAGTATAGCGTCGTTCTAAACTGTTTTTAGAAGTGTACGTCTATATGACTCTGCCAGAGGGTTGTTGTAGTCAGTGGGAGCAGCGGAAGCATTGGCGGACAGGTGGCTTATGTCTATTTATAGACTAAAGCAGATATAGCGGAGATAGATCATCAATTTCTGATGTGACAGTCATAGGTTTGACTTCATCAGAATAGGGGATGGATCTGTTGAGAAGGTAGTAGGGTGTGTTGTCATGGTATTTGGATGACATACACAGAGTAGGAAGTGATATTTCTATACTACGATCGGTTATACTTTGGTCGTCACACAGTGGTTTCTCCACATGGGACTTGGACATTATATCAGACATACTGGTTACTGGATCTATGGTTTTAGATCTAGATTTGGGTAGTTTCCCAATCTAGGTACTTAGACAGCATTCTAAGAGTATTTAGAATGAACGACTCCTGGCACGGTAGTGTACCTGCAGGTGATGGAGTCACCCTCTCTAAAGGTGTCTTACAGACTAAAGGGGAGAGGGATGCGCATGATTGGCAGATCACTTGCTTAGGCAATTGAGTCAATCATGAGATGTCAAGTACCACACCAGATGTTGTTCTTGCACTAGATGCAATAAGTTGACATTGATCCAATCCTGGAGAAACAGTCGGAAGCAGTTTTAGAACATAAGTGGATGTTCTAGGGATATGATAACGACAGCCTCATTCGGGAGACAGTTATCATTCCAGGCTTCCAAGGTGACCTGGACGACATGGAGGTTGTCAGAGTTATAGTTTTCCTTCTAACGAGGAGCAGTATTTTGGACAGGTGGTCCAAGGCAACACTGAGGGAGGCATGGCGCAGGATACTGATTAAGTTTAGTTGACGATACAGTCTAAGAAGTTTGGATTTGGAGTACATTTATGATCTAGGTCCCATCAGACATCCAGACACATTCTAAGACAGGTATTGCTCATTTCGGGAGATGGCTTTCTCCGCGAACTTGAGATATAGAGATACATAGAAAGAAACATCAAAGTGGATCCACTCACTGAGGCTATTCCTCGAACGCAATAGTTTCGCAAACGAGATTTGTGAGACTGACTAGTAGAGGAGTTGGGTGTTCGGTATCACACGGGCTGTAAGTATGCGACATCGCAATAATTAGCCTTGAGTGCAAGTGGGAGATTGTTGGAGATAGTGCCCTCAGAGTCAATTATTGGATCACAGGCACGTGATTGCAATGATTGAGAAAGGACCTATTCCGGTAGGACAGTCTTACTCGAGATGATAGTATGCTATCTGGTTTGTCTTTATCATCGTGTACTGATTTAGGTGACCTTACAGGTCACTATTTCACGTTGATAGAGCCCCTAGGATTCATGCTTGACTGCCAGCAGTATGAGGGCGATCATATACGTGGGAGCTGGTAGTCTATAAGAACATCCTTAAAAGGTCCCTAGTCGTGGGAGTTTCGAGACAGGGCATCGATACTCCAGAGTAGACTAGTGTATACAGTCGAGACCCCGACGAGGGGCGGTGGCCGGTCTCACAAGCCATTGGTGTCAGTTGGTTCACCTAAGATGCATACAGGTGCTCATTCGGTTATGAGTACACCGGACAGGACTCGCCGGGAACATGCTAGTTGGTCTTATACCTGACGTCAGATAGCAGTTCCCTGGTGACATGTGTACAGGTTAGTTCATCGACCTGGGGATCGTCATTTGTCTCGTGTGAGTTCCCACTGTACTTTGATTACTACCCTACCACGCTCAAAGGAGACGTGCAAACAGGTTTTAGTTGGGTACAGCCCCGAGCCACATGGAGGCAGTGAGCGGATCTTCAGGGGTTCGTCTCTCCCGGTATTGGGGGTGAGGCCGCACTGTGTCTAGGAGAGCCAGAACATGAAAAGTCCTTGGCCAAGGCAGGAGATTTACTGGTAGGTATTCCAGTAGTATCTCAGGGTGTTCTGGGCTGATCTCTGACACGACTTGTACCGCTTTTGGGGGTCTCACTTTTACCAACCCTCTAGGCCCGCCATGCGATGCTCATAGACGAACGGACCGGACTGTATGGATATTGTCACTGACAGGCTCAGTAGGGTTTCAGGATGAGTTCGCTCATCGACGTCACTTTTGGTCAATAGCTGGTAGCCCGTCACGTATGGCTAATACCTCTGACGTGCTAGTGGTTAAATCCACAGCCATAGTATTGACGAGTCTTTAGAGTCCTCCACATTCAGTTACTCAAGTTTCGGGCGAAACGCTGTAGAGGCCGTATGGAGATATGGCAGGGTTCGATCAGATACGTGCGGTATTGCACGGATCAGGATCGGACGGTTAGTACTAGAAGCCGTATGGATATATGGCAGGGTTCGATCATATACGTACGGTATTGCACGGATCAGGATCGGACGAACAATACTAGCCGGCTTTGGTTTAAGCCGGATCCTAGTATAGTGCAGTGTAGATTTTGTCTCATTGCATTTGTATTCAGTCGGAATACAGATGCGGGTGTGTATACACAGTATTGGGGTTTTCCTGTAATTTATTATGGGATCAGTTTTCTGGAGTTGCCAGTTTGCTTTCCGTTTCGGCCATATTTCTTTGTATCTTTCATTGGCCGAAGATTGGTGGAGGAGGGCTTATTTGCATTTGTGCAAATAAGCATTTGTGGAGGGTGTTATTTGCATCTTGTAGAGTCATGATGGTTGCACCATCCCTTGACCATTTGACCTCTTCTTCTCATGATTGCTTGACTTTTTGGAGCAATCATGGATGTTGATGGAGTGTGGATTTGTTGGTGATCATTCTTCTTGTCATGATCACATATCATTCCCCTCACTTGCATTATTGTGTGGCTCCCCTCATTTTTGATTGACTCTCTCCCTATTCCCCTTGCATGGGCCAGCCACTAGAGGTGTGGGGTTGATTCATTTTGGTGTGGGATTTTTCACTCTCTTGATGCTTGCAAAAATCCCCAAGTTGATCTCTAAAAGTTCATATCTCCTTTCCTCCACTAAAAGGCAACATCCACTACTCCAAATGAGACATAGCTCACTACACCATTCTACAGCAAATCTTGGGCACGTCGACTTGCCAACTTCGTGCCCGAGTTGCCTCGGACCAGAGGTGGGAGCCCGTAAAAGAAGGCGGCGACGTGGTGGCCTTCCGGCGACGAGGTGGAGACCGGAGATTCCGCGGGGAGATCGGGACGACGACGAGAAGACCGAAGGACACGGATCGCTCGGTATATCTCTCTACCCCCTCTCTTGATAGCTAGGACTAGTTTAATGGCACAATCCGGGTTTATAGTGCGCGGTGGTGCCGGTTTGAAAAGTTAAAGTAAATCACCGCTTCAGCATTCCGGCGTCGGATTGACGGCCGGGGCGCCGCCGTGCACTTACAAATTGAAGATACAAAAAATCCCTGTGGACCGACCCGTACTCACCGGCTATCTACCAAGCGATGCCGTTCTTGATTTCGGTTATAACAAAATTCTTTGAACAAATCAATTGGCGCCGTTGCCGGGGATGGCGTGTTATTTTCATTTTGCAATTTCGGGTTAATATAAAATTAAAAAAATCATAAAACTGAAAAATTTAAAAAAATAATATAAAAATTTTATCATCTTGTTATTCTTTGAAGGGTATTTTCGTTTGAATTTTGCAGGATCGAAGAACAAATTCAGATCTGGAAAAATCCAGAGAGCAAAACAGAAAACAGCAAATCTGAACAAACATAGGAGGACCGTAACATACAACAGGAGAAGTTTGGAGTCCCGAGTCAACCATTGGACCGCGGAACCGCCGCGTTGACTCACTTTTGACCGCGGAACCGCCGCGGGGTGGTGATGTCATCAATTGAAATTTTTTCTGTGAGCTTCCTTTCTTCTTCTGAACCCCCTGATATCTCCTCTGTAAAAATTTTCCTGCAGGATTCTTTGCGCAAAAATTTCTCCCCTTCTCCAATAATTGATTTTGTGCAGGATTCTTTGCGCCGCGCTAAAAAAAATTTTTGTTTGCAAGTGATTGTATTTACTGCTTTGCATATTTTAAATTGACTTTAAGGGGCTTGAACACCAATCCAGATTCGGTGGTGATTTCATTACCCTTCCCAGGACCCCAAAAATCTCCTAAAGCATATTGCATTGACCATCAAGTTAATTAAAGAAAAAGATTAGACTCAGCCCTAAGGACTTCGCGCTCGATAGGACAAAGGACTAGTTGTAAGCATCGACTGTTGATCTTAACCTGATTTTGTGGTGGCTAGGCTAGACTGGTAGTGAAAGGTAACTTTAAAAGGCCCGTCTTACGGTGATTCGTGAGCGGATCCCTCCTTTCTCTACTTGTGCTTACCTGGCCACAATTGGCGGTGAAGAGGCGGTTTGAGGTCCTACTTCTTGTCCTTTGGAACAGTTAGGAGCTGTCTAGCTGACCCTAGATCTAGGCTCGATTGTGCATTTGTGATTGATTGAACGTGTGTCTAAGCCTTTTATCGAAATTGTTTTTTTTTTTGCAAAAAGCTCCACATAAAAAAAACACAAAAAGAAAAAAAGAAATTTTTTTTACAAAAGCTTGCAACTTGTCGCTAAGAAATCCGTGCACCACACATTCTTTTTCTTCTCCTTTTTTACATCATGGGTACCCCACCTCCCAAAACTTTTGCCGAACTTTGGTACCCTCATCCAAACATTGCTTCCTACGCGAATTGTTTTGGTCGAATTACGGATGGCCCCTCCATGCCCAAAATTTCTTTGAAGAATCAAATAGAAGAATCTAGGAGAAATAGTTCGACTCCGCAATCCACTTTGTATCAACCATTTCAACCTTCACAACCTTCTTACGTTGATACCCCTTTTTCGAGTCCCGTTGTAACTCCGAAACCCATGTGTATCGCTGAACATATTGAACAATCTCGTAACCGATCTTTCACTCCTTTCAACACTTCCAGTTCTTGTGGTCAACAAGTCCATTCACCTTTTTATCCAAATGTTGATCCTACTCCTGTCCAACCATTCAATTCCTACCAGTCTTACCCGACTTTCGCACCTTCCCTAGACATTGCTTCTACACAGCCATTTGGGAGTTTCACGTATCCAAACAACTTTGAATCTTTTACTGAAACCCATTCACAACCCATGTCTAGTCTAGAACAGTCGTTGGAAGCTTATCTTGCAGCAACAAACCGACAGATGAGGAATTTGGATAGGTCCATTGCCGCCCTTATGCAACCTAGTGACCCGGTAGCTAGTTTCCAACCAGCTCCAAATTTTCCAATGTATAATGAGGCGGTTGGACAGAGGGAGAATTTGAGTGGTGAGAGTGAGTTCTACACACTTCCAAATCAAACCTACCCATCACCAATTGAATCCCACAATGCCAGTTTTGAATGTTTATCAAGTGTCCCAAATGATTCACCAGTTGAAAATAAAACTTTTAATGCGTTGTGCGACTTTGTAGTGCTTGATTTGCCAGATTGTGAAGGGTCCCTTTCAAGTGAAACTATCACCAATCCTTTTGACCTCTACACCTCCAATCTAGAACTTGAATTGATAATATCCATTCTTTTGATGAGGTGTCCGAAAAAATTGATTTTCACTTGATTGAGGATATTGACGCAGGGAATATTTTGGATGATGAACCCGCAGATTTGACTGAATTTTTCTCTCCAATTCATCATCCCGAGTCATTAAATGTTTCTCCCGAACTTCATATGCATCTTGATTTTGATGATAATTGCATGGATGAGATAACTTTTGTGGAGAATTATGAGGATATTATTGAGGAGAGTATTGAGGATGAACAAGTTTTGTTTGATGTGTCGGATTTTCCAATTCATCCCCCTGAAATTTTAACTGTTATACTTCCTAAATCACCCTCCCTCCTTTCCATCGTTCTGACTACGCAAAAGATCACACAGGAGGACTGTGGGCTTGAAATATTTGTGTTCGATCACAACAGTTTGGACGCGACTAGTGCGTTCCTCTTTGAATCTGACACAGTTCTCACAGCCAATAACGATTATGATTATATCACTTTTTCGGACGATTTTGAAGACTCACCGCCCGAGTTTGAGTCCTTTGAATTTTCAGATGAGTTAGTTGAACCATCAGACTCGGTTGCTTACAGTCATTTCGAACCATTGATGGAATCTTTCGAGTTCGAGACAGTTTACTTAGGAGAGAATAAGACTATCCCTAAATCACTCCCCTTCGTCCTTTCCATCGTTTCGACAACGCAAGAATCCGTCGCGCTTCCATTTTCAATGGATGGTTTACCAAGTTCAACATACCCATGTTTTCTTGCGAAACTTGAGGGATTTGACCCCATTTCTCGACGGGTTGATAAATTAGCACAATCGATTTTAACACATCGGTATTCACAATTTGTGCTAATTTATTCACTCGATTTACACCCTCAAGTTCGTACTACACTTCTTTATCTCTTCCGCCATTCTTCTCCGAATATACCGAGACCATATTCCACCCTTCTTCCCATACGGTCTCGTGTGTTTCTCAACTCCTTTCTCTACACTTTATTCTTTCACCAACCCTACCATTATCACGATAGAATTTTTGAATGGTTTATGCTAACCTTTGGCCTGTGTAAGGCCTTGTATAGTTTAATTTTTCTCCTCCCTAACTATGAACTTTAACGTTTAAACAGTGGAAACACTGTCTTACTTAAGTTTGGGGGGACCTTTTTGTATATATATTTTGTTTTGTTTTTTTTCCGTTAAAAATATATATATATATATATATATATATATATATGTCACGACCCAAAAAGGTACGTGATGGCCCTAATACTACGCAACGCCTCCAGACGTAACGCAGTAAAAGAAAGCCAAAACCCAGAAATCTAAACCATAAAAATACGGAAAAGATAATATAAAGTTTTTGAAACATTTGAAATCACAACCCAAATTCTTTAAAAGAGTCCACATTTTCTTTAAAATTTTGGCAGCACCTCCTTTATAAAACCAGCCCCTAAAAAGGGTACAACATGAATATAAAGTAAATCATCCCAAACGGGAGCAAAATCCACGCCCAACGGCGGAAAACAACACCTCAACAGATATACGACGCCGTAGCGAAGAAAACAGATACAGAAGAAAGGAAACTGTATAAAATCCACAAATCCACAGTAATATACAAATCGTCCTCACCAAGTCTCTAAGTCACAACAAACTGCTAGTAGATGGAGAGTACAATATACAACGAATATACAATACAATCTCTGAATACCCACAAAACCCACCTGGCAAAACTGCACACTAACAGGCGAAGTGGTATCCGCAACCCAAAAGATGATAGATGAGTGTGTAGCTGAAAAGCTGAAAAGACCGAATAGCTTGCCTTGACTACTTTGGGGAAACTCCAGCAAAACCTGTGGCACAACGGGGGTGAGTTGCCAACTCGTGAATAGTAAATAACATATGCAGGTAATCACGAGAATGAACGTACAGCATGAATCTAATATATGACATTTCAAGTATAATGGTCATGAGTACGAAATAATGGAAAGTACACTATCAAGTACCACCAATATATCAAGCAATAATGATGTGACAACAGTATGCAATAATCATGCTCTGGGGATATGAGAAAGTAAATGTGCAACTCTCATGAAGGTACTCTCACAGGTACTCCTAATACATGGAAATAGTGCACAAGTATATAAAGATGAGGTATGGAGTGTAATATGTCATTTCCACGGAATCCTGACGTCGTGGTAGGATCAAAATCCAGCAATGACAAATCAAAATCCCAATCCTCAATCAATCCTCAAATCCGTTCTCATATCATCTAAGTGTCACGTCTCCTCAACCACACAATATCAAATGTATCTCACAGAAATGTCGAATGTACACATCGAATAGATCTAACATATCTAATAGGTACAACAACAGTATATCCCCCATGTCAAATGTACAACAGTAGGTGAATCTCACATCTCTCGTATGTACCGTATCAGTATATCTCGCATATATCTCATGTACAACACAAGTGAATCTCACATCTCTCGTATGTACAATATCTGGTGTATCTCACATATGTCTCATGTACAACAGCTAGTGGATCCCACATATCTCGTCTGTACAATATCATTCTATCTCACATATATCATATGTACAACACTAAGTGGATCCCACATCTCTAGTGTGTACGATATCATCATCCAATCCCAATGAATCTCATGAGTCTCAAGTCAAATCTCCAGCACAGTTCTAACATCCTAAATATAATGACATATATAAATATGATGAGGGCAATACACATATATTAGCATCCCATTCCACTAATATTGGTGTAAAGGCATATATAACAGCGGCTCAATCCCCTGTTATATATACAAGAGTATTTAGAAATATCATAAAACCAATGTGTCAAGCATCGACACAGAAAAACTGATAAGTACGTATCATACGCTATCCCGAGAGCTCGAGTGCCTAGCTCTGCCCCTCGCCTCTCGACGTATCGATACGCACATGACTCCCAACGGTATCCCCCTGATATCCGCCGAGTCTCTGGTAATGTCACCGGAAAGTATGGCTCCCCTAGGCCTCATCGCCTCAATGCGACATCGGCTCACTCCGACAACATTCTTGCTTCGGGGTACCTCCGGGCCCCACCATGTATCCTCATGCGGCTCTCGACGCCTCCTCGCATAGGATATATATCCGCACCGATAAATCTCATGGTGGATGCTATAATATCATCTCAAGGAAACCGGGTGTTCCAATGTATGCATAATTTCATGAACCACCACGGTCCCCAAATCCAGAAAACATCATGAAAAATCCATATAACAATGCGATAATCCATGAACAAATATACGCAATATGAAACTATAATGAATAGCGTATAACAGAACAGCATAGCATTCACCAGATATAAATGAATACATGAATCGTAAAGCAGAAATATAGGTATCTACCTATATGATGATGTGATATACCTATCAGGTATAAGTATGAAATACATGTAAACCTGCCTGTATGCTGATGTGATATACCTATCAGGTATAAATAAGGTATGGAAAAGCATGTACACCTGTATCTATGTCATGATGTAATATACCTATCAGGTATAGGTAAAGTATGGAAAGCATGTACACCTGTATCTATGTCCCTAGGTGTATATGTATCTAGCCCTACTGATACAACATCCTATAGGTAAACTGGAACTAGCATGTCAAGTCTAAATATAACAATAAGAAATATGTATCAAAGTCACAATGTCCCTAACCATACAATAGCATTTCTAAAATATGGTCGTGTATGACATGGCAATTATTGACGGTGTGTGTGGCATCCAATCAGTGCTCTCGCAATCTGAGCCGTCAATAATAGTGCAGTGTCCTAAGGATACTAGTCCAATCACAACTATCACTAAGCAGTAAGGTATATGCGCAATTCTAAACATGATATAGAATATGCGACAAAGGTAAAGGTTTCTAGCCCAGACGCATAACGCCATGCGGGCGATTCCCTTGTAGATGTTAAATCTACTCACCCACACTCCAAGCTAGATGAAAATCTACCACCTGAATCCCCATGTGGCAGTGTCCGTAGTCCTCGTCTGCGAACCTGCAACAGATAACAACAAGCAACATATATATATATCAATAATAGCTACGAAATACAAACTAGCTACATCTAACCGACACAACAACACACAACCACCTCTTAAGTGTTTGTATCATGGCTAACGAGAGTAGCGACACGACGAAAACGACTTAAGAGAGAAACCACGAAAACGGCACGACGCGTGTCGTAACACGTATCGCACGAACACGAAACACTAGAAACTGCACAATTGATCCCAGATTTTCCTGCTGTGAAAACTAAACAATTTCAACAAGACCAGAGGAACCCTAAACATAGCAGACACCTATGGACAAAAACCCACACCCTAACTCACTAGGTTGGCCGGCGTCGCCGGCCCCTCCTCAAGCGCTCGCCGGCCCAGGCCGGTGGGATGGGGGTCGTCTCTCTGGTGGTGCTCCAGGTCCTCTAGTACAACACAACTACTATGTTTAATTTCTCAGTAACAAACCTAGATCACAGCAGGTTCCAAAAACCACAAACCGACACTAAAATACGATATTTCGCATCAAACCCTAATTTAAACATTCTAAACTGCAAAGCTACACTACAAAGCATCTAAATAACAGTAAAAGAGTTTACCTACACCAAAAGAACACCAAGATCCCAAGCTAGCATGCTCCAAGTCTAGAAAATGAGAAAACATGCACAAAAATGTGATTTTTATGATAACTAGTGAAGGAATTTGAGTATTTGTGAATGATTTGTGATAAAAGAGAGAAGGAAAATGGCCAAGGCAGTAGGGGAAAGAGAGGAGCTCGGCCAAGTGGAGAAAGGAGAGAGAGAGAGTGAATTTCCAAGCAATTTCCTATAATAAATGCAAAGAAATTCAAAGTCAACCAATGCATGCACCTTCTCTCCAATTCTTTTCTTTTCTTTTCTTTTCTAATTCCTCCTTTAATCCTTGTCCACTCATTTAAAAGTGATGAGGGTTTAGATTACTTAAGAAGAATTTTAAGAAAAATTGAAAAGCAAAGATTTCCAGAAAAGTGCAAACCGGATTAAAATAACATTAAAAATGGGAAAAATTCAAATTGCACCAAAACGTCACATATACTCTCAAAGTGTGCGCACAAGCTTTATTTTATCAAAACTAGGTGCTGGTAAGTCGATATGGCCGTTTGATCACAATCGGTATAAAACTGAAAATACCGATGAATTTCACCCAAAAACAGAAACAAACACAAAACGATTTCTAGATCGTTACAATCTCCCCCCCTTATAAAAATTCGTCCCCAAATTTAAAATTTTCACCAAGCATACCTTCAAAGAGAAGAGTACAAAAACTCCCAAATCTCACTCGCAGCTTCCCAAGTGATCCCCTCACTATACAGCTACGTCCAAGAGAACTCTTCACAGATGGCAAGACCCTTGACCGAAGTTTCTTCACCTGCCGAACCATTACACTCATGGCTGTCGGTGAACGAAAAGATCGAGTCCAAACCAATGGTCTATGCTGAATCATGTGAAAAAGTCATGAAGGTATTTACCAAAAATCAACATCATGAAAACGGGGTGAATAATCTATAATCTGGGCGTAAGTGCCAAACTGAAGGCAACGAAAAACTAACTCACATAAAGGATCTCCAAAAGAACCTAAAAAAAATCCTGGGATAAGCTTCCCAAAACTCAACATGTCATACATCGGCAAAGTCCGTAGGAATACATGATCTCCCACTGCGAACTCAAGTCTGCGACCTACATGGTCGGCATAAGACCTCTGTGTGAACTGGGCTACTATCATCCTGACCTGAACTAACTGGAACATCTCCGAAGTCTCTAGACTAGCTGAGGTCCAAAATCCTACTACGCTGAGTCAGAAAAACAGACTGGTGATCGACACTACCTGACTAAACCTAAAGGTTGCCAATTGAAATGTCTCCTGATAACAGCTATCCAGAAGTATCCTACAATGGCGAGTGACGATCCCAACTGCCGCAAACAACAAACCAAACAAACACCTTGAAACGAAACCTGAAATTTCTCTTTACATTCCTGTCCACCCGTAACTATCTCACAAGTCACGTCAATGTTGGCGGAACCTGAATGAACATAGAGAGTTGACTGATGTGCTTACTCTAGGATTTCACGTCTCTACCTGATAACATCAGGTACACAAACGCATTCCTAACTTAGCACAACCTTGTCACAAATCAAGGTCTCCGAATCATAAACAAAGAACTGATGCAGTTGCTAACCGAATCTCCAACTGCAGAAAACTCCTTACCCATGCCTCAGTTCAAGAAAAGAACCCTCCGTACTTGGTCTTTACAGTCAACGGTGCAACAATACTCTAGTAATCCTGCACGAAACGGCGGTAAAAACCTGCTAAACCCAAAATCAAAGGACATCTGTTCATACACAAGTCTGGGTCTAAACTGTACGGTCACGATCTCCCTCGGAACCATACAAAACCGTCTCCCGTAACTACAAGACCTAGGAGTCAACACAAACAAGCCTGAAGGAACACTCCGAGAATCTAACAAACAGCTGGGCTCTATCAATGCCTGCAAAACAAAGTCTCAAAAGCTGCTCCTGTTCCTCAAGACACAAAGTATTGACCAGAATGTCATCAAAACACAACAATAGCTGGTCGAGGAACGGCCTGAAGAAATCTGGTACATCATATCCCACAATTGCTGCTAGGGCATTGGCGAGTCCAAAGACACCACCAAAACACAAACTGCTCGTAGCACGCACAAAAGCAAAATTCGGAATGCCACCACTCCGAACCCGCAACAATGATGACTGATCCCAAACAAACTTAGAAAAAGTCTCGCACTCTGGAGCTGATCGAAGAAATCGCCAAAGCGAGGTAAGTAATACCTAACCGCACCGCAAGCCGGTTCAATTGACGATACATCAATCCACAACCGCAATCCGTCGTCTTTCTCCCTAACGAACAGAAATAGGAGCTCCCAAAAGCGAAACACACAGACACACAAACCTCCCAACAAACAACTCTGCAGCAGATCCTTAAGCTCCCTGAATTTCGCTAGCTCTTCTGGAATATCGTCGGACAACTCTTGCACGATAAGTACCCGGTCCAACAAATCTACTGTGGCTCCGGTATCTCGAATGAACGCCAAGAATCCACGACATCTCCTCCAAAGCTGACTAGCGAAAAAGGATGAATTCAAGCTGTAAGAGGCGGCACAACTATCCACCTGCACAACAAGAACTGACTCGCCGGGAAAACAAATCCTGACTGTTTCCACACGGTAGTCCACAGACGCTTACACGTAACTAACCAATCCATGCCCAGGAGAACGTCAAATCCAACATCTCTAGAAGGATCCAATGACGGCAAAATCTCCTCATCCATTGGCATACGACTGAAATACGTGTCGCGTAACAAAAGAATCGCTGACAGAAATTAACACAGCAAAACGGCTGATCTAACTAACACGATCCTCGTCCCAACCACGGCACAAAGTGCGAAAAACCAACAAGTATACCTGACACATCTGCACTGGACGTACGGGCGTCCGGTTGAGTAGAAACAAACTCTCGTGTCTGCCTCCTACCCACAACAGGCTGAAATCCTCCACTCTGCCGTAAAGCTGTCTCGTGACTGCGTGGCTCAGTACAAACTCTAACCCGATGATCCAAACTCCCGCACCGATAACATCCGGAATAAAACTGCTGACCATCCTGGGGATAAGAGCTAGACGACTGTCCTCGTCTCACACCTCTTGTACTCCTATGCCGTGCACGAAACCTGTCACGACGACTGAACCTCTGTCCCTGGACTGGCACACCTGTACGGGTCCTCCACTGTCCTGGAACTCGCAAATTCTCTGGAATACGTGTCTCGTCGACTGGAGCTACATCCACTGGTGCTACGTAAGTAACAGACTGCTGCACGCTGATCCCAAGGAACAACTGTCCAACTGGGGTGACAACCTCCTGTCGCTGCGCTCGAATGGCATCAACTAATGATCTCATCGTCTGGCGCAAATCCTGCATCTCTGTCACAAGTCTAGCGATCTGATCAGTTGAAGGCTGATCCGTCTGAAACTGTGCAATACGAGTGCCCTCCTGGTCAGTGCTCGTCTCACCCGAGCTAACCCTGACCTCGGCTCTCGCTGCATCACTCTGGGTCCCCATAGTCATCAATGGCAAGGCTATAAATAGATATAGGATTCGATAAGAACAAGGAAATCGAATCACAAGGATATGAATCATCAAGGAAGGAATCTCAAACAACTTGTACTTAGGCACTTTAGGCGAAATACTGCATCATGAGTATGTTGCAGACATACACACACTACGTTACTCCGCTTAGGTTACCTACTCCATCATACCAGGTCATCCTACACTCCGAAAGGTAAAACCACGCTCTGATACCAACTTTGTCACGACCCAAAAAGGTACGTGATGGCCCTAATACTACGCAACGCCTCCAGACGTAACGCAGTAAAAGAAAGCCAAAACCCAGAAATCTAAACCATAAAAATACGGAAAAGATAATATAAAGTTTTTGAAACATTTGAAATCAAAACCCAAATTCTTTAAAAGAGTCCACATTTTCTTTAAAATTTTGGCAGCACCTCCTTTATAAAACCAGCCCGTAAAAAGGGTACAACATGAATATAAAGTAAATCATCCCAAACGGGAGCAAAATCCACGCCCAACGGCGGAAAACAACACCTCAACAGATATACGACGCCGTAGCGAAGAAAACAGAGACAGAAGAAAGGAAACTGTATAAAATCCACAAATCCACAGTAATATACAAATCGTCCTCACCAAGTCTCTAAGTCACAACAAACTGCTAGTAGATGGAGAGTACAATATACAACGAATATACAATACAATCTCTGAATACCCACAAAACCCACCTGGCAAAACTGCACACTAACAGGCGAAGTGGTATCCGCAACCCAAAAGATGATAGATGAGTGTGTAGCTGAAAAGCTGAAAAGACCGAATAGCTTGCCTTGACTACTTTGGGGAAATTCCAGCAAAACCTGTGGCACAACGGGGGTGAGTTGCCAACTCGTGAATAGTAAATAACATATGCAGGTAATCGCGAGAATGAACGTACAGCATGAATCTAATATATGACATTTCAAGTATAATGGTCATGAGTACAAAATAATGGAAAGTACACTATCAAGTACCACCAATATATCAAGCAATAATGATGTGACAACAGTATGCAATAATCATGCTCTGGGGATATGAGAAAGTAAATGTGCAACTCTCATGAAGGTACTCTCACAGGTACTCCTAATACATGGAAATAGTGCACAAGTATATAAAGATGAGGTATGGAGTGTAATATGTCATTTCCACGGAATCCTGACGTCGTGGTAGGATCAAAATCCAGCAATGACAAATCAAAATCCCAATCCTCAATCAATCCTCAAATCCGCTCTCATATCATCTAAGTGTCACGTCTCCTCAACCACACAATATCAAATGTATCTCACAGAAATGTCGAATGTACACATCGAATAGATCTAACATATCTAATAGGTACAACAACAGTATATCCCCCATGTCAAATGTACAACAGTAGGTGAATCTCACATCTCTCGTATGTACCGTATCAGTATATCTCGCATATATCTCATGTACAACACAATTGAATCTCACATCTCTCGTATGTACAATATCTGGTGTATCTCACATATGTCTCATGTACAACAGCTAGTGGATCCCACATATCTCGTCTGTACAATATCATTCTATCTCACATATATCATATGTACAATACTAAGTGGATCCCACATCTCTAGTGTGTACGATATCATCATCCAATCCCAATGAATCTCATGAGTCTCAAGTCAAATCTCCAGCACAGTTCTAACATCCTAAATATAATGACATATATAAATATGATGAGGGCAATACACATATATTAGCGTCCCATTCCACTAATATTGGTGTAAAGGCATATATAACAGCGGCTCAATCCCCTGTTATATATACAAGAGTATTTAAAAATATCATAAAACCAATGTGTCAAGCATCGACACAGAAAAACTGATAAGTACGTATCATACGCTATCCCGAGAGCTCGAGTGCCTAGCTCTGCCCCTCGCCTCTCGACGTATCGATACGCACATGACTCCCAACGGTATCCCCCTGATATCCGCCGAGTCTCTGGTAATGTCACCGGAAAGTATGGCTCCCCTAGGCCTCATCGCCTCAATGCGACATCGGCTCACTCCGACAACATTCTTGCTTCGGGGTACCTCCGGGCCCCACCATGTATCCTCATGCGGCTCTCGACGCCTCCTCGCATAGGATATATATCCGCACCGATAAATCTCATGGTGGATGCTATAATATCATTTCAAGGAAACCGGGTGTTCCAATGTATGCATAATTTCATGAACCACCACGGTCCCCAAATCCAGAAAACATCATGAAAAATCCATATAACAATGCGAAAATCCATGAACAAATATACGCAATATGAAACTGTAATGAATAGCGTATAACAGAACAGCATAGCATTCACCAGATATAAATGAATACATGAATCGTAAAGCAGAAATATAGGTATCTACCTATATGATGATGTGATATACCTATCAGGTATAAGTATGAAATACATGTAAACCTGCCTGTATGCTGATGTGATATACCTATCAGGTATAAATAAGGTATGGAAAAGCATGTACACCTGTATCTATGTCATGATGTAATATACCTATCAGGTATAGGTAAAGTATGGAAAGCATGTACACCTGTATCTATGTCCCTAGGTGTATATGTATCTAGCCCTACTGATACAACATCCTATAGGTAAACATGAACTAGCATGTCAAGTCTAAATATAACAATAAGAAATATGTATCAAAGTCACAATGTCCCTAACCATACAATAGCATTTCTAAAATATGGTCGTGTATGACATGGCAATTATTGACGGTGTGTGTGGCATCCAATCAGTGCTCTCGCAATCTGAGCCGTCAATAATAGTGCAGTGTCCTAAGGATACTAGTCCAATCACAACTATCACTAAGCAGTAAGGTATATGCGCAATTCTAAACATGATATAGAATATGCGACAAAGGTAAAGGTTTCTAGCCCAGACGCATAACGCCATGCGGGCGATTCCCCTGTAGATGTTAAATCTACTCACCCACACTCCAAGCTAGATGAAAATCTACCACCTGAATCCCCCTGTGGCAGTGCCCGTAGTCCTCGTCTGCGAACCTGCAACAGATAACAACAAGCAACATATATATATATATATCAATAATAGCTACGAAATACAAACTAGCTACATCTAACCGACACAACAACACACAACCACCTCTTAAGGGTTTGTATCGTAGCTAACGAGAGTAGCGACACGACGAAAACGACTTAAGAGCGAAACCACGAAAACGGCACGACGCGTGTCGTAACACGTATCGCACGAACACGAAACACTAGAAACTGCACAATTGATCCCAGATTTTCCTACTGTGAAAACTAAACAATTTCAACAAGACCAGAGGAACCCTAAACATAGCAGACACCTATGGACAAAAACCCACACCCTAACTCACTAGGTTGGCCGGCGTCGCCGGCCCCTCCTCAAGCGCTCGTCGGCCCAGGCCGGTGGGATGGGGGTCGTCTCTCTGGTGGTGCTCCAGGTCCTCTAGTATAACACAACTACTATGTTTAATTTCTCAGTAACAAACCTAGATCACAGCAGGTTCCAAAAACCACAAACCGACACTAAAATACGATATTTCGCATCAAACCCTAATTTAAACATTCTAAACTGCAAAGCTACACTACAAAGCATCTAAATAACAGTAAAAGAGTTTACCTACACCAAAAGAACACCAAGATCCCAAGCTAGCATGCTCCAAGTCTAGAAAATGAGAAAACATGCACAAAAATGTGATTTTTATGATAACTAGTGAAGGAATTTGAGTATTTGTGAATTATTTGTGATAAAAGAGAGAAGGAAAATGGTCAAGGCAGTAGGGGAAAGAGAGGAGCTCGGCCAAGTGGAGAAAGGAGAGAGAGAGAGTGAATTTCCAAGCAATTTCCTATAATAAATGCAAAGAAATTCAAAGTCAACCAATGCATGCACCTTCTCTCCAATTCTTTTCTTTTCTTTTCTTTTCTAATTCCTCCTTTAATCCTTGTCCACTCATTTAAAAGTGATGAGGGTTTAGATTACTTAAGAAGAATTTTAAGAAAAATTGAAAAGCAAAGATTTCCAGAAAAGTGCAAACCGGATTAAAATAACATTAAAAATTGGAAAAATTCAAATTGCACCAAAACGTCACATATACTCTCAAAGTGTGCGCACAAGCTTTATTTTATCAAAACTAGGTGCTGGTAAGTCGATATGGCCGTTTGATCACAATCAGTATAAAACTGAAAATACCGATGAATTTCACCCAAAAACAGAAACAAACACAAAAAGATTTCTAGATCGTTACAATATATATATATATATATATATATATATATATATATATATATATATATATAAAATAAACAGGAGAGTGCCGACATTTTCGACCATCTTGGTGTAGCCTGACAGTGAGGACACTGTCAAGTTTAAGTTTGGGGGTATGCTCGGTAAGCCTTCTTCCTTCGCATTCATATGTATAATTTTGCATTTGCATACTTATTTTAAAACCTATAAAAATTGAAAAAATTTCAAAAAATATAAAAAAAATTCAATTTTGGCCATAATTCACTTGAGTTTGACAAGAAGGTTAACTAGGAACAACTAGATCTTAGATTTCGTAAATTAAAAACCCTAAAAATAACCTTTCTTAAAATTTAACGGTAGAAAGTATATGTCTTTATAGTTTATTTAGAAATAGGCAAATTTCGAGTTGACTTCTTGGGCCAAGTTAAAACAAGGGAAAAGTATTGATATTTTTATTAAAGTGTAAGTCTGAAAAATAATTCCTAAGCTTAAGTCCAAATTCTAAAAATATATACCCTACAAATTGCATAAACACGAACCTTGAAACTTGGAATAGTAGAAGAGACCTTGAAATGCTCTTGTCTAAAGTCCTTAGTATGAAGGAAAATAAAATAAAAATACGAGTGCGAATAAAGAGATAAAAAAATGAACACTGGTTTTTGTAATTACTTAAGGCTGAATAAATAGAAAAAAATATTTAGCGAAGGTGCTTTATCACCTAGTGCCTTAGACCAACTGGTTTGGGAGTCACTGTTAAAAGCCTTAGTTATTACAAGACTAGGAATTACGCTTTAATGTGCAAACACATTTTGTAATCGGCCGTTGGTACCTCAAAAAGTATTAACGGTCGCATGAAGAATGTGTGAGAAATTTCATTTAAAAATTCACCAATTGAAAAGTACTTTGGACGATGGACAAGAGTATAATAGCTTGATTTGAATTTCCAAGTGTAGGGGTGATATACACACACGTAGGGGTATGTGATTGGGGTTTAGATAAGAGATAGGAATGAAATATATGACTTATAGCTTTAGTAGAGATGATAAAAATTCCTAAGTTGAGATGGAACCCTAGAAGGAAAACTCAAAAGATGCTAAAAGATAAGTAAATCTACAAATCATGTATAATCTTAAGTTAAATGATAAGGAAGCATGAAAAATACGGGTGGATAATTTCTGAGTCGAAGATAATAGAGTTTCTTGTTAGAAAACCTAATTGGAGAATAAAAGTCAATAGGCCGAATTGATAGGATTTTGTGGGTAGTATCCGCTGAAAACCCTCAGGAGACAACACTCCTCCTACTAGAGACACCTAGAGGTTTAACGGCTTGTTGCACGAGCTCAGTGCAATCGCGTTTCCTTGCGAAAGTGAGGCTAGGTCTTTTTCAAGAATAAAACTAGGCTTGCTCGAGGATGAGCAAAAGATAAGTTTGGGGGTATTTTTTCATGACATAATTTTGCATTATTATATTCCCCATTCTTATTCTTTTTACAAATAAACAGGTTCGTTTGATCCATGGCAGCTACATAGTTGCAGGTTACAGGTTCTCGGAACAAAATCAGTGAAATTGATGAAAAAGATGATACAAAGTGAGACTACGACCGATAAATGGTGGAATCTTGATCGTGCCTGCATTTTGAGGGACATTGAAGATCAATGAACAAGTTCACAAAGCACAAAGGCAGCACAAGGTTCAAGACTTCGACACGAAGCAACGGTAAAAGTCCACGACATTATGCACTGTGGAGATCTGGAAGAAAACTAGAAGATATTCTGAAGAACCAACTGAATAAAACAGAAGACACCAGCAACAGACATAACCCCAGGAAATTTCAGCCTACAAGCCCACTAAATGGCCGTGGAACCGTGGCCAAACCAGGCTTTTGGCCGCGGTTCCGCGGCCATAAAGTGCCCGTGTCGGTGCAAATATTCTGTGGACGTGTGGCGGCGGTTGACTAGGTTTCTTAGGGGGTAAAATTGTAATTGTAGATGTGACGCGATTGTAACTCTAGGGTTTCAATGTTCTATAAATAGAAACCCTAAAACCTTTTTTAGGTTATGCCTCTTCTTGTGCCTCATTTCATTTTATCAAAATTCAGCTCTGTAAATTCTTGTAAAGTATGAAGAGTGCATCAAATTAGAGTAAGTTTTCTATTCTTGCCCTAGTTAATTTTATTATCTGCCCTAGTATAATTTTCCTTTCTGCCCTAGTTTAGATTTCATTCTCTGCCCTAGTTAATTAGTTTAGAACATATTAATCAATTCCCCAATGAGTGAGTAGTCTCCTCACTTGTTAGGGTTAGATTTGGGGAAGGCTTGAGAGATGAAGATCTCTCACCCCTTTCTTGCCCATCATACGTTTTTATAGGACTCCATGCATACATGCACACACCGCTCCCTACGGCACCCTACCCCACGAGGTAGCAGTGATACCGTAGTATAAACGACCGATTGTATATGTTTTCCATGGAGGTTAGGGTAAGAATTAAGAAAGGAAGGACAAGAACCTAGAGGAAGAAACATCGTTTCTTCCGATAGTACTAATCCACTTTATTAATTATTACCATAACACCTTAGAGATCTTAAATAGGGCATAGAAAGCGGTGAGGAATATTGACTTTCCAAATTTAACCTAAACCTAACCCTAGCAAGATTTTAGTCTAGATCAACTTAGTTTTTAGATTTAATCAATCCGACAACAATCGGAATTAACTCGTTAGAACAAATTGAAGATACATAAAATCCCTGTGGACCGACCCGTACTCACCGGCTAGCTACCAAGCGACGCCGTTCTTGATTGCGGTTATAACTAAATTCTTTGAACAAATCAGGTCCAGCGACAGAGAAGAGAGTTTGTTAGCTGTTAGGATTTTTTTAAATTTAAAAAAAAAAGATTTTAGTTTGTTATGAAATATTATCAGTTAACGGGATTTAAATGAAAAAATTTAAAATAAATATTAAATAAGTTTGAATTTAGGCGGTATATAAAAATATTCCAAAACACGCCCGGGTCGGGTCTAAAATTCAGATTTAAAATATGAAAAATATATGCGACTTTCAAAATTCAAAATGAATGCTCACGTAACGAAAATGCATACCCCAAGAATGGATGCACGTACGTGCGCGTAGCCATGCAAACACGTCCGTTTTACTGAACGGGATGAGAACAAGATGCACGGATGCTTCTACGGGGTTAGGGGTATCATGCTGGCCAAGTTATGAAATTTTAAATTATTTTACGTGACTTAAACTGTTATATGGTAAAAGATGCAATGCCAGATAAAATGCCAGTATGCACTAAACATGAAAATGTACAGTCTACGTAACAAGTCAGGGTAATTCATAAATATGAATCAAACAGGTTCAAGCAAGCGGGTTGGGTCGAATGCAAAGTAAAATGTAAAATACCATTCGCACCCAAAACACGATAAATCAGGAAAATACCACAATTAAGGAAATACGAGACTGGAATTGGTATAAATGAACTAGGTTGTTACATTATACCCAACTACAAAAAGAATTTCGTCCTCGAAATTCCAAGAACAAGAAATTTCAAGAATAGATGTGGAAACTTCAGCCGGATTTCATCTTCTCGTTCCCAAGTTGATTCTCCATGCGAGCGATTTTCCCAAGAAACAAGTATGAGAGGGATAACCTTGTTCTTAAGAACCTTTTCCCTTCGATCCACAATCGATATCGGTCGTTCCTCAAAAGTTAAATCTTCTTTTATAGGCAGCTCCGAATGGTCCAGCATGTGTGTTTCATCTCGAACATACTTACGGAGTTGAGATACATGAAACACGTCATGAACATTCGCCAAAGATTGCGGTAAAGCCAATCGATACGCCACTTCTCCAACACGCTCTAAAATCTTGAAAGGCCCAACGAATCGAGGACTAAGCTTGCCTCGACTCCCAAAACGATTCACTCCTCTAGTCGGTGATATCTTCAAGAATACCAGATCACCAACAGCAAACTCTAAAGGTCTTTTCGATGTGTCGGCCCAACTCTTCTGCCGATCTTGTGCTGCCTTCATATGATTCCGGATAGTGTTAACTTTCTCTACTGTCTGCACGATCAAATCCGGTCCCAACAATCTTCGTTCTCCAACATCGTCCCAACAAACGGGCGAACGACACTTACGACCATATAATTCTTCGAATGGAGCCATCTGAATAGTCGCCTGAAAACTGTTATTGTAAGAAAACTCCACCAAGTGTAGATGATCCTCCCATGAACCCTTGAAGTCTAACATGCAAGCTCTCAACATGTCTTCAAGAGTTTGGATCGTTCTCTCTGACTGGCCATCTGTCTGAGGATGATAAGCTGTGCTAAACTTCAATCGAGTCCCCAAACTTTCCTGTAAGCTCCTCCAGAAGTGTGATAAGAAACAGGTGTCACGGTCGGACACAATGCTCACCGGTACTCCATGCAATCTTACAATCTCCTGCATGTACCGTTCTGCCAATGCTTCCGTTGATTGACCAACTCGAAATGGTATGAAATAAGCTACCTTGGTCAATCGATCAACAATTACCCAAACAGCATTGTTGCCCTTTGGACTCCGCGGTAAAGCCGTCACGAAATCCATGGTTATATGTTCCCACTTCCATTGAGGAATCGGAAGTGGTTGCAATAAACTAGCAACCCTTTGATGTTCAGCCTTAACTTGCTGACACACCAAGCACTTTGCTACAAAGCGGGCACTCTCCCGTTTCATGCTTTCCCACCAGAAATACTGTCGTAGATCTCGGTACATCTTCGTGCCTCCTGGAAGTACGAAATATGTGGAATTGTGTGCCTCCTTCATAACTTCTTCGCGAATATCTCCCTTTGGCACACATAAACGACTACCATATCGCAACGAACTATCTTCATGAATCAATAAGTCCGTTCGAAGTCTAGCTTCAACCTGTTCTCGAAACTTTTGCAATCTAGGGTCCTGTAACTATAGTATTTCAAAAAAAATATATAAAATATTATTTTTAGGAATTTTTATAATTTAATAATCAAATATTGAATATTTTAATAGGGCGGTATAATTAAATACCGATAAATGGGGGAAAATTTGGAAAATTATAGAAATTATTAAAAGAGGGTGTTTTATATGAATTATGCAAATTATGAAGTTTTACGAGTTATTTGACACTAATTTAGTGCTAATCGCGATTAAAAATCGCTAATCGGGTTTTAAGCATGTTTTTTGCAAAACATGCACAAGTCTTTTTCTTCACTTGTTACCTCTTTTTTTATCATGGAATTCTTCATGATTCTTGCATGGTTGTAATTTAATGAGAGAAGAAAAGAAAAGTAAAGAAAATGAATATAGTATTGGGTATGGATAAGAGAGAGAAAGGTGAGAGGTATCTTTGACTTGGCCATTCACTCATCTCACCATTTTCATCTCATTCTTTCCTCTCCCCTCCCCCTCTTGCTGCTGCTGCTGTAGCCCTCACTCCCTCCCCTCTTCAAGCTTCTTAAACTCCATGAAAAACACTTCAAAACTCTAACCCCATTGCAATAAAAAGATGCACAAGCTCACTAGCAACACATTGGACCAAGAAAGTAAGGATTTTGGCCACTTGGGGAAACTCAAGAATTTTCTTGAGTTACCAAATGAGGTATTTTCTGAACCATAAGCTTAGTATTTCCACTAATTTTACCCCAATGTTAGATTAGAACCGATACTGAGTGGTTTGGGTGAACTTTGAAAACTCTAGTTAGGGTTTAGGGAAATTTTGGGTAGAGATGTGTAATTGAGCTCAGTAGAGGCCACACAAACCCCCAGTGCTAGAATCCAGGCCTAAACCAGAGACTAGAAACCCGGAATACGGATATAGAAAAGCCGATATCGGGAAATCATGGAATCTGTGAGGGTTATATGAAATCTGCTATCACCCCGAGACTCTGAAAATTATTTTGCAAACACAGAGAGATGTGCAGGCACACAGGAAGCTAACCCCAAGACCCCAGCCCCTGATTTCTTCTTTTGGCCGCAGATTTATTCCTTCTGGCCGCAATTTGCGGCCAGACCTGGAGCATTTTGTCTCGTTCTTGTTCTGTAGCTCCTACATCTATAAATTAGACCCCTCGCATATGCAAAATTGTCTGATTTGACCTAGGGTGAAATCTGAGACCCTTTTCTATAGTTGCTGTTTTGATTCGTGTTTTCGTATTGCGTATTTTAAATTCTGGATTTGTATGATTGTGTTTTACCTCGATTACTTGGCGTTTATACGACAATATCGAGGATTGGTTGATGGTTTTGAAAGCGTAGTCCATAGGTTCTAACCTATCGGCCATAGCGCGTCGTTTGGTTTTCTCGATATGATTTTAAGATGCTTTTGCGATTGTGTTACCTTGTAGGTACCTTCTCGAGGGCTTCATATGAGGAAGAAGGTGAATGCGACATCGACACCGACACGCAGGATGCATGTTGAGTAGATTATATCTACGGGGGAAGTCGGGTGGATGGCGTATAGCACCCCCGCAGTTCGATGTTTAGTATAGTATATATGTACCATTTATGCTAGCTTATAGTGTGTCATGGATATTTGAGATGAGATTAGGTGTACTAAGTTAGATTAGGGCGTAGAAGTAAACTAGTATAGTTCCTAGTTGCGAACCCTAGAATAGGTTTACACTCACACTCACACACATGCTTATTGCTACACATATACCTACATGATGAGGATAGTAGATGATATTTGGAGATGAGTCGATGATATTGGGCATAGTGCCATGAGATTGGTGATATTATGTGATTAGTATTTGGGATACGACAGGTGATTTTTGCGGGCCTTTAGACGTGTGTTTCACACACGCATTTATACTTATATAGAGGGTATCGTATTGTACTTGACGTAGATCAATACCCCGGATAATAATCTTTGATAAAGAGGATACCAGATGAATAATGTGATGAATGTGATATTGACCCGTACCCAGATTTGGGATGCCGTACGACGGATTTACGTACGAGCTATATATTGATGATAGATCCGCACTCTTGACTTGAGGATGTCATATTATAGATATTGTATCGTATGTGATACTATTGAGGCGGGATCACAGACTAATATATACATATATATGTATCGACTCAGATGTTAGGCAACTTCCTTACCTTTCGTTTAGCATGTTAGCTCAGCCCTATAGTTTAGTGTAGTTGTTAGACTAGATTCGATTCCTACCTATTTCAAAACTAACGAATCATGGGTATTTTAAAAGACAGGCCAAGGATTCTACGGATATTTCAAAGGACGTATCTTTTCTTAAAAACACCGTAGGCCTTATTTCCAAAACACCGCGATTCGTGTTATTTCAAAAGGCACTACTGTATGACTTATATTTATATTAAATGCAGATTAGTTATCATTGTGTTTGTCATTCAGCTCCCGCACATTATTGTTGTTCGCTCCGCATCGCATACTTATATTGTGATTTCATATACCATTATTAAACTCATGCTGTTAGGACACCAGCACCATTATCGATGATGCATATGTTCCACGTACACCTGCTTGCCGGATCACACACTTCATCATCGATAATTGCCATGTCACTACACTGTAGTACTGTTGCATTCAGGATATGATCTCTTGCATGGCATACTTGTGTACATACCCATTGTACACCCATATTTATATACATAAGTATTTGAACATACATAGATGATTATGGCTTGATTAGAGATTTGGGAACCGCAAGATACTCCTTAAAACTGATTCATTTTAAAATAGCGGTTTTCCCTCAATATTTGCATATTACTATTCTATATTGCATGATATACTGATATGCTTACATTTCTTTTACATGTCGCATACATCATGCTTTTGATTATACGCATTGAGATATGTTGTTTCCATGATATTTCTGGATTTGAGAACCGTGGTCATTTTAAAAGAAAGTATGCATTATTTAAATACCCGGTTTCTCTTGATATGATATTTCAGTGCGTCCACCATGTGTTTTCTCGGTTCTGAGACGTGTGACATGTGAAACCCGATTCGAGGAGCTGGATGAGGCCGATTGCGGGTACATGGTGGACCCGGTATGGTACCCCGGGGCGAGAACGGATCTGCTGTGTAGCTAGACGGTGATCCTGGCAGAGGGACCACTGCCTACCGGTGATTGTATTTGAGCTCGGCGGATATCCGGAGGATACCGACTGGAGTTGAGAGATGATATAGGCCGATCCGTACGGACGGGCCCCTATATATATGAGGATTTGCGTACCGATGCTAGGCACAGGTTTAATGAGGTTTTCGAGTGTCGATGCTTCGCACTCAGGTTCCATGATTTTGAGATATCGCGAGCGACACATGTTGATGTACATCCTCATACTTCCATGCATATATTTATGATATTTACATGCATGATGCTTATTGTCATTGAGTGACACGTGGATGATTTCCACATACATATATTGACATTGATGACACTGATCACATAGTTGGATGATATCCACATACTCATAGACTTCCTGATATAGTTGACATTGATTACATTGATCATACCTCATATTGTCACGACCCAAAGTTTGGCCCGTGACCGGCACTTAACCACGTAACGTCTACAGGCGTAACGTGACTAAGTAAGCCGAAAACCCAGAAATCTAAAACCCTTTTCTAGAATAAGTAAAGAAACAGGTTTAAAGAAGTAAAGAACTACATGTTTAACAATCAAGGTTTTTAAATAACAAAGCCGAATATGCAATTTAAAACAGTACAGTCTTTTCTAAAAATATCGGCAGAGTTTCCTTTGTAAAACTGGCCCCGAATGGGGTACAACAAGAATGACAATATATCTGCAATGATAAAGGCATCCCCAAGCAGGAGCTAGCTCTTCGTCAATAGACGGTCACAACCACACATGCAACAATAATATACAACGCCAAGTGGCGAGGATCAAACCCAAAAGAAAGCTCAAGCAACAAGAAACCGCAATACTACTAAGCGCGACTCTAGGGTCGAATAATACATCACTAAAGTCTAGGTCTGAAACAATATACAAGTTTTGGTTGATGGAAATTCTAGATACAATGAGTAAAATGAATACAAGGTTGGATCTTGATGCGAAAGAATCCACCTACCAAAAGCAAGCCACCCGCAAGAAAGTAGTGTGCCAGAAATGCCACAATAAAACCTGTACGGCAGAACCTGCAAGAACTGTGGCACAACGGGGGTGAGTTGCCAACTCGTGAATAGAAACATCTACAAGCAGAAACCGAATGCAAGACATAAACCTAAGTCAACAATCGGTAATATAATCCACAAGAGTACATCTGAGTGTGATAAGGTGGCAAGATAACATCTAAATATGTATGTGGTGCCAAGTACTCAGGTAATAACATGTCATGAACGTAAGATATGCTGTATGAAGTAAATATGATGAAGTATCAAGTGATATCAATACACATATATTAGCGTCCCATACCACTAATATTGGGGTAAGGGTATATATAACAGCGCCCTCATACCCTGTTATATATACAAATGAAGTATGATAAGTGTAAATCCAGTCTGTATATGATCCATGTCTGTATATGATCCATGTCTGTATATGATCCATATCTGTATATGATCTATGTCTGTATATACGTGGAACCCGTCCACCCGTCACCCAATGACAATAAGCATCATGTATGCAATATGAGGATATAAACAAAATCATGGTAAAACATCATGAAACCCGTGCCAAGCATCGACACGTAAATCCTCATCCATATGGGGCTCCGTCTGCGGTATCGGCCCTCGGCCCCGGCAGTACGGGTCAGCCCATGTCCATCTCTGGGCTCCGTCTGCGGTATCGGCCCTCGGCCCCGGCAGTACGGGTCAGCCCATATCCATCTCTGGGTTCCGGTCGGAATCCTCCAGATATCCGCCGAGCTCAAATACAATCACCGGTAGGTAGTAGTCCCTCTCCCGGGCTCACCGTCTATCACACAGCGAAACCGTTCTCGCCCCGGGGTACCATACCGGGTCCACCATGTACCCGTAATCGGCCTCAACCGCCTCCTCGATTCGGGTTTTTATATATCACTCTAGCACCGAGAAAACACATGGTGGACGCACCGAAATATCATATCAAGGGAACCGGGTTTTTAAATGATTACATATTTGAAATAGCCACGGTTCCTAAATCCAGAAATCACATATAATCCAAACTAAAATGTAAGTCACTAATCTGATATGATATGTGCGTCAAACATAAATATCATGTCAAGTCACGTATAGATGAGCTACAATTTAATGATCAGGTGTGATATAACCATCAATGTGAGTATCAAGTCATGTCACATATAAATGAGCTATAATATGATGATCAGATGTGATATAAGCATCAATGTGAGTATCAAGTCATGTCACATATAAATGAGCTACAATATGATGATCAGATGTGATATAAGCATCAATGTGAGTATCAAGTCATGTCACATATAAATGAGCTACAATATAATGATCAGGTGTGATATAAGCATCAATGTGAGTATCAAGTCATGTCACATATAAATGAGCTACAATATAATGATCAGGTGTGATATAAGCATCAATGTGAGTATCAAGTCATGTCACATATAAATGAGCTGCGATATTATGATGCGATGTGACATATGTATCAGGTATGAATATCAAGTCAAAATCATATATGTTTGTGTACAGGTCTATGTGTACAATATGCCATGCGGAAATCATACCATGAATGCAGCAGTACTACAGTGTAGTGACATAGCAATTATCGATGATGAAGTGTGTGAGCCGGCAATCAGTGTACGTGAAACAAACGCATCATCGATAATGGTGCTGGTGTCCTAACAGCATGATGGCAATATAACAATAAGCACAAGTAATGCCATGCAAATAGTATAAACAGGTGCAATCGAAATAAGCAACGCAACAGTGAAGAATCTAACTCAAAAGCTATATCATGCAACCTTGCCTTTTGAAATAAGAAGAATCGGGGTCTTTGGTAAAACACGGCTACGGTGTTTAGAAAATAGACACTACACATTTGAAAATATCCGTAGAATCCCCTTTTTCCTATCTTGCAATATTCCCGATTCGTTAGTTTGAAATAGGTATGACTCTGGTCTAATCTAACATCTACTATGCAACTACTGATCTAAGTATCATGCAAGTCTGGAGGGGTATGGAAACCGCCTAAATCTGAGTCGATACATATATAAAGGTATATAGTCGGTGATCTCGCCTCAATGTCATATCATAAGATATCCTCGAGTTATGAGTGCGGATATATCATCAATATCGGCTCGTACGGTAATCATCATACGGCATCCCAATAGCTGGGTACGGATCAGCATCTCACTATCTCATCACATAACAGGTATCACTATCATCAGATCACATAGCCTGGGGTACTACTCTATGTCTAGCACCAAACGATACCATCAATGAAGTATGCATGCGGGGTAAACACATATCCCAAGCCCGCAAGAGATCACAAGTCATTTCCCACAATGAATCGTATCCAATCACCGATCTCACGTCATCAAGCCCACATCATCGACTCATTACCAACGTCATCCCATATCATCAAACGTCGTGTAAGTACAAGTAATATGCAAGGGTGTGTGTGTAGGTGTAAGTTCTATCCTAGGGTTCGCGACTATGAACTATACTAGTCACTTCTACCCTATACTATCCATAATACTTCTAACACAAAGCTACAACACACTAAAACTATCACACATCTAATATATATAGTATACTAACTACGGACTGCGGGGGTGCTATACGCCATCCACCCGACTTCCCCCTGTAGATATAATCTACTCACCTGAAACATCATTTGCGGACATCACCACGCAATTGCTTGTCGTCCCGAAGTCTTCATGGGTACCTACACATCAAATATCGTATATGCGCATTAAAACCAAATCCAAGCTAAAACGGCGCATGAAATCCAAAACGATACGATAAGGGGGCCTATAGGTGAGAACCTATGGCACGCCTTCAAAACCACATATAAATCCTCTATATCGTCGTATAAACGCCAAATAGTCGAGGTAAAACGAAACACACCAATGCAGAAATGAAAATACGGAATACGGAAACTAAAGTCCAAAACAGCAACTCATGAAATGTGTTCCAGATTTTACCCCAGATCAGTTTATACAAATCTATATATACCAGGGGCCTAAACTAACAATGTAGAAGCTACAGAACCAAAACGAGACAAAAAGGTGGGACCCAGGCCGCAATTGGCGGCCAAATGGGAGAAATTGGCGGCCGGGAAAGGGAGTTGGGGGCTAGGGTTTGGGGTGTTGGTTCAATTGAGCCTGTACATCTTAATTTCCACTCAATATCATTTTAGGAGTCTCGGGGTGTTAGCAGATTCAAATTAACCTTCCCAGATTACACAATTTCCCCGACATCGGTTTCTAAAATCCGTATTTCTGGTTCTAGCTTCAGGTTTTGGGTTCCAATTCATGCACTAAGGTGTTTACAAGTCCTCTACTGAGCTCAATTTCACATTACAACTCAAGTTTCCCTCAAACCCTAACTAGGTTTCCATCAAGTCCATAATATCACACAATATCGGTTAAATCTTAATATGGGGTTATAGGAAAAGCTATAATTGAGCTAAGGGTTCAGAATTTACCTCACTTGGCAACTCAAGAACTTTCTTGAGTTGCCCTCTAGTGGCCAAATCCATGCTTTCTTGGTCCATTGCGTAGATCTCGAGCTTGTGCACATTTTTAATGAAACCGATATATGGTTTTGGTGTTGATTTGGATGTGTTTTGGAGCTTGAAGAGGGGAGGGAGAATGAAGAAGAGGCAGCAGCAGCAAGCATGAAGAGAGAGGGGGAAAAATGAGAGGAAAACAAATGGCTAAGGGTTTGTCAAAGATGCCCATACCCTCTCTCACCAACTCCATTCTCATTTCTTTTCTTTTTCTTTTCCTTTTCTCTTTTAATCCTTAAACCAACCCTTCTCACCTCAATAGTAACCCCAAATAAGAAAATCATGAAAGAAAATGCATAAGTGTGAGAAAATGTGATATGTGCAAGTTTTGCACAAAATTGCCAAAAAACCCGATTAGCGATTTTAATCTCGATTAACACTAAATTAGTGTCAAACTAATCACAAAAACTTAAAAATGTCAAAATTCACTAATTTACCCTATTTTAGAATTTTCCATAATTTTTCATAATTTTTCTAACATTTTTCCTATTTATTTGCATTTAATATTAAAATAATCAATAAAATAATATTAAATAATAAAAATTCCCAAAATTAATTTTTTATATTTTTGAAAATGTTACAATCTAGCCCCCTTAAAGAAATTCGGTCCCCGAATTTAAATTTAAACCCCCACTACTAAAACAATTTCCGTAATAATCCATTTGTCGGTGCTCCGAAAACATCAACACATAAGAATATCATTAAAAAAATGTACTACTCTACTAGAAATCAATCCCCAAAATGCATATATAAGAATATCCTATGCGTCTGGTGCGCAAGGAATCAAAATCCATATATGTGTCAAACAGGTGTAGAAAACAATATCTAGGTGCAACGGGTGTGCATGAAACATCTGTCGTAGGCAACGTGTGTGCCTGACAGCAAAAATCAGGTGCATATGAAATGCACGAAGAATTCCGATTTAGTGCATCTGGCGTGCACCAAAATCGTATATCAAAACACTAAAGATGCATGAAAACTACGCTGGAAGTGCAAATCAAATCACTGAATACGATAGGCATGAAATCTCAATCAATATCTCAAATGTAATAACTCAGCGCAAAATATATAAATATCCAGTGGGTGCATGAAACCAATATCATAAAACTCAGTCATCAAAACTAAATCATGCAAACCGAACGCCCAAAATACCAAAATCCAAAATGACGGATACGTGATAATCGAATCACAAAATCACAAATCATAAATACCGTCGTCGGTAGTTCCTCCTTCGAGGTCGAGAAGGAGTCGGTGCAATCCACTGCTAGCAGCGCAGGATATCTACTTGCTTCTTGCTCGCGGTCTAGCGTCCTCTAACTCTGGGTCCTTATCTTCTCTGCGGATTTCCTATCTCGCAGTCAATCGGCTCATCGGCCCTGTCAGGTGTGCTAACGGGGACGATTCCGTTCTGGCACTTCTCTGGTCACCTCTCGGTCAATCCTCATGACCACTCGTAAGGCAGCATATCACTGGCGTCGGCCTCTGGCTCTCTGAATGCACGTCACACATCTGATCCTGGGTGCAAACATCATTGCAGCAATGTCCTGGAAGGAATCCTGCTCAAAGTCTCTTCCAATCATGCCTATGCCGATCTGTACAGAGGCTGGCTCTCTTGTACTACCTCTTCTCGCTTGATAGACATCTGTGTCCTCAGCACAACCTTTTCTCGGAAATTGGTCACATTCCAACGTCTCTGTAAGCCTATCAGGTCTCTAGTCTCGACGGGAAGTAATGACAGCTCGTCAGTGTCTCACACGAACCTCTGGTTCCACATGTCTCTATCATTGTCCACTATGACGTCACGCCAAGCCACCTTGCACTGCATTGTTCTCGGCCACGGCCAATCTGAAGTCTCTCGCACGGACTCGAAATCGCGTACTCTGTAGCTTCACCATTTTGTAGAAGATGTCAGGCCGAACAGATCCTCGGGAACACGTCTCAACCATCGGAAGAATACTCATCACTCGTCCGTCCTTGATCAATTCGCAACGCATCTAGGTAAGTCCCTTTATTCGATCCTGGTCAACTACCTCGTCGATAATGCCGAACTCTGTCCTGCTGGACGTGCGCAATACGACCACTCCTGGTCTAGGTCTTCTCGTATCGTACCCCAGAAAGGTCCTGTCGAGGTTCCTTTCTCAAATCTCACACATGCCGAAATGCCCGGAAGTCATCATCCAATGCTGAAGCTAAAGCTTATTCCGGAATGGCTGCATACTCATCGCGCTTCTTTCTGGAAGATATATCCATATACCACGCCTCTGGGTGCGTATAACATCTCTGATGTCAGCGGAGTGGGACGTCATCTCGTCGAAATCTCGTACGAACCCTTTTCTTCGCTCTGCTCAAATGTCGACTGATTCAGACATAACTCATCGTGGCTACACGAACTGCGCTCCGACGGCTACGCTCGCATCTGGAGTCTCCCAAGCAGTATCCCATCACGTTATCCGAAAGATGTCGAACCATCCGATCGACTCGTCAGATCCTCATAATCCCCCAAGAGCTCACATCTCGGGTACAGTTTAATAGTATCGAGTACATGCCACAGCGTCGGTGGTCCAGCTGTAGAAGGGCAAACCCAAGCCTTACTAATGGCGCCGCGGAACCGCCGTAAACCCTAAGGTTCAAAGGCTGTCACACGGTCATTAAGTCGAGTTAGGGTTTCATTCTTCTAGAGGGTCCATAGAATCACCTGCATGTCTTTCCGTATACTTTAAACTTGGAAAATGGGCTCCTGACATTCGATCGTCTCAATCGACTCTCAATGAACCTGCGTGAAATCTTCTCTAGCTAGAAACGATCTATCTGATGACCTCGCATCGGTAACGAACGAACCACATGTCCTAGTCATTCATCCTCAGGTGACTAGCGACTCGCTATCATCTCTCTGAGTATATGCTCACGCTGCAACAGCTCCAATCATCTGGGCGATATCTCATCATTTGCAGCAACAACTGGTTCATACGCCTGTACGCCGAACAATGCCTCAATCCTCCAGGAAGGGCAATACATAAGCGGTCATCTCTGAATCGGTCTGCTCTAGATCTGAGTAAGATTCTCTACACTGGAATTCTTCAACTCAACTGGGCCCGCTCTGGCGCAAAATCGGACGAATCACTTTCGTCTCTCAAATCGGGTAGACTAGCTATCATCTGTCGCATATCTGCCTGAAAGCTCCGGCAATCTCAGCTCGTAAGCTCCGAAAGCAACATCCTGTCGATCTCAGCAACAGCTGGTCCATCTGTCTGCACGGTAGGCGACATCACAATCTCTGAGGTATGCTGTACATCAACATTCCTCTTTCAACTGGCAGTTCTAACAATGGCCCGATCATCCGGTGCAAATCCAGGCACTCGCCTCCACTAGAGGTCACAATCACCAATACTAACTCGAGACATTCCCATGTCACCAGAAAACACAATGGTCGGCCCTCGTACCAAACGAGCTCACACCGGCCGTATCCCTAGCAGCAGCCCAAACTGCGCTCAAACATGGTGACAGGAACCTCGATCGAGTATCAAAAGAGTACACCAGTGGCAAGAAGGAAAACAACAGATCCAAAGTGGATACATGATCATAGGAAGGAACAGCCTCAATGAAGATATGATCATGAACTAATAGAATCGGGGATCTCAAATGGATGTATAATCCTGGATATGAAGAGAATCACTGATCTCGAAAAGTATGCACATCCTAAGGTTCCTTAAGCGGAGTGGCGTGTCGTAAGTATGCCGCGGAACATACCAACGGTACGTCACTCTACTTTAGTCACCTATTCCATCAACCAAGGGTCATCCTAATACGACGAAAGTTCGGGTCTAATACCCCCTCGACCAAGTCTAAGTCCCGTAAGGTCAAGCCTAAGTTCCGTATATAAACAACGCCCTAGGTTCCACATAGTCAAACTCAGACTCGAACCAAGGTCAACCTAGCGCTCTGATACCAACTTTGTCACGACCCAAAGTTTGGCCCGTGACCGGCACTTAACCACGTAACGTCTACAGGCGTAACGTGACTAAGTAAGCCGAAAACCCAGAAATCTAAAACCCTTTTCTAGAATAAGTAAAGAAACAGGTTTAAAGAAGTAAAGAACTACATGTTTAACAATCAAGGTTTTTAAATAACAAAGCCGAATATGCAATTTAAAACAGTACAGTCTTTTCTAAAAATATCGGCAGAGTTTCCTTTGTAAAACTGGCCCCGAATGGGGTACAACAAGAATGACAATATATCTGCAATGATAAAGGCATCCCCAAGCAGGAGCTAGCTCTTCGTCAATAGACGGTCACAACCACACATGCAACAATAATATACAACGCCAAGTGGCGAGGATCAAACCCAAAAGAAAGCTCAAGCAACAAGAAACCGCAATACTACTAAGCGCGACTATAGGGTCGAATAATACATCACTAAAGTCTAGGTCTGAAACAATATACAAGTTTTGGTTGATGGAAATTCTAGATACAATGAGTAAAATGAATACAAGGGTTTATCTTGATGCGAAAGAATCCACCTACCAAAAGCAAGCCACCCGCAAGAAAGTAGTGTGCCAGAAATGCCACAATAAAACCTGTACGGCAGAACCTGCAAGAACTGTGGCACAACGGGGGTGAGTTGCCAACTCGTGAATAGAAACATCTACAAGCAGAAACCGAATGCAAGACATAAACCTAAGTCAACAATCGGTAATATAATCCACAAGAGTACATCTGAGTGTGATAAGGTGGCAAGGTAACATCTAAATATGTATGTGGTGCCAAGTACTCAGGTAATAACATGTCATGAACGTAAGATATGCTGTATGAAGTAAATATGATGAAGTATCAAGTGATATCAATACACATATATTAGCGTCCCATACCACTAATATTGGGGTAAGGGTATATATAACAGCGCCCTCATACCCTGTTATATATACAAATGAAGTATGATAAGTGTAAATCCAGTCTGTATATGATCCATGTCTGTATATGATCCATGTCTGTATATGATCCATATCTGTATATGATCTATGTCTGTATATACGTGGAACCCGTCCACCCGTCACCCAATGACAATAAGCATCATGTATGCAATATGAGGATATAAACAAAATCATGGTAAAACATCATGAAACCCGTGCCAAGCATCGACACGTAAATCCTCATCCATATGGGGCTCCGTCTGCGGTATCGGCCCTCGGCCCCGGCAGTACGGGTCAGCCCATGTCCATCTCTGGGCTCCGTCTGCGGTATCGGCCCTCGGCCCCGGCAGTACGGGTCAGCCCATATCCATCTCTGGGTTCCGGTCGGAATCCTCCAGATATCCGCCGAGCTCAAATACAATCACCGGTAGGTAGTAGTCCCTCTGCCGGGCTCACCGTCTATCACACAGCGAAACCGTTCTCGCCCCGGGGTACCATACCGGGTCCACCATGTACCCGTAATCGGCCTCAACCGCCTCCTCGATTCGGTTTTTTATATATCACTCTAGCACCGAGAAAACACATGGTGGACGCACCGAAATATCATATCAAGGGAACCGGGTTTTTAAATGATTACATATTTGAAATAGCCACGGTTCCTAAATCCAGAAATCACATATAATCCAAACTAAAATGTAAGTCACTAATCTGATATGATATGTGTGTCAAACATAAATATCATGTCAAGTCACGTATAGATGAGCTACAATTTAATGATCAGGTGTGATATAACCATCAATGTGAGTATCAAGTCATGTCACATATAAATGAGCTATAATATGATGATCAGATGTGATATAAGCATCAATGTGAGTATCAAGTCATGTCACATATAAATGAGCTACAATATGATGATCAGATGTGATATAAGCATCAATGTGAGTATCAAGTCATGTCACATATAAATGAGCTACAATATAATGATCAGGTGTGATATAAGCATCAATGTGAGTATCAAGTCATGTCACATATAAATGAGCTACAATATAATGATCAGGTGTGATATAAGCATCAATGTGAGTATCAAGTCATGTCACATATAAATGAGCTGCGATATTATGATGCGATGTGACATATGTATCAGGTATGAATATCAAGTCAAAATCATATATGTTTGTGTACAGGTCTATGTGTACAATATGCCATGCGGAAATCATACCATGAATGCAGCAGTACTACAGTGTAGTGACATAGCAATTATCGATGATGAAGTGTGTGAGCCGGCAATCAGTGTACGTGAAACAAACGCATCATCGATAATGGTGCTGGTGTCCTAACAGCATGATGGAAATATAACAATAAGCACAAGTAATGCCATGCAAATAGTATAAACAGGTGCAATCGAAATAAGCAACGCAACAGTGAAGAATCTAACTCAAAAGCTATATCATGCAACCTTGCCTTTTGAAATAAGAAGAATCGGGGTCTTTGGTAAAACACAGCTACAGTGTTTAGAAAATAGACACTACACATTTGAAAATATCCGTAGAATCCCCTTTTTCCTATCTTGCAATATTCCCGATTCGTTAGTTTGAAATAGGTATGACTCTGGTCTAATCTAACATCTACTATGCAACTACTGATCTAAGTATCATGCAAGTCTGGAGGGGTATGGAAACCGCCTAAATCTGAGTCGATACATATATAAAGGTATATAGTCGGTGATCTCGCCTCAATGTCATATCATAAGATATCCTCGAGTTATGAGTGCGGATATATCATCAATATCGGCTCGTACGGTAATCATCATACGGCATCCCAATAGCTGGGTACGGGTCAGCATCTCACTATCTCATCACATAACAGGTATCACTATCATCAGATCACATAGCCTGGGGTACTACTCTATGTCTAGCACCAAACGATACCATCAATGAAGTATGCATGCGGGGTAAACACATATCCCAAGCCCGCAAGAGATCACAAGTCATTTCCCACAATGAATCGTATCCAATCACCGATCTCACGTCATCAAGCCCACATCATCGACTCATTACCAACGTCATCCCATATCATCAAACGTCGTGTAAGTACAAGTAATATGCAAGGGTGTGTGTGTAGGTGTAAGTTCTATCCTAGGGTTCGCGACTATGAACTATACTAGTCACTTCTACCCTATACTATCCATAATACTTCTAACACAAAGCTACAACACACTAAAACTATCACACATCTAATATATATAGTATACTAACTACGGACTGCGGGGGTGCTATACGCCATCCACCCGACTTCCCCCTGTAGATATAATCTACTCACCTGAAACATCATTTGCGGACATCACCACGCAATTGCTTGTCGTCCCGAAGTCTTCATGGGTACCTACACATCAAATATCGTATATGCGCATTAAAACCAAATCCAAGCTAAAACGGCGCATGAAATCCAAAACGATACGATAAGGGGGCCTATAGGTGAGAACCTATGGCACGCCTTCAAAACCACATATAAATCCTCTATATCGTCGTATAAACGCCAAATAGTCGAGGTAAAACGAAACACACCAATGCAGAAATGAAAATACGGAATACGGAAACTAAAGTCCAAAACAGCAACTCATGAAATGTGTTCCAGATTTTACCCCAGATCAGTTTATACAAATCTATATATACCAGGGGCCTAAACTAACAATGTAGAAGCTACAGAACCAAAACGAGACAAAAAGGTGGGACCCAGGCCGCAATTGGCGGCCAAATGGGAGAAATTGGCGGCCGGGAAAGGGAGTTGGGGGCTAGGGTTTGGGGTGTTGGTTCAATTGAGCCTGTACAACTTAATTTCCACTCAATATCATTTTAGGAGTCTCGGGGTGTTAGCAGATTCAAATTAACCTTCCCAGATTACACAATTTCCCCGACATCGGTTTCTAAAATCCGTATTTCTGGTTCTAGCTTCAGCTTTTGGGTTCCAATTCATGCACTAAGGTGTTTACAAGTCCTCTACTGAGCTCAATTTCACATTACAACTCAAGTTTCCCTCAAACCCTAATTAGGTTTCCATCAAGTCCATAATATCACACAATATCGGTTAAATCTTAATATGGGGTTATAGGAAAAGCTATAATTGAGCTAAGGGTTCAGAATTTACCTCACTTGGCAACTCAAGAACTTTCTTGAGTTGCCCTCTAGTGGCCAAATCCATGCTTTCTTGGTCCATTGCGTAGATCTCGAGCTTGTGCACATTTTTAATGAAACCGATATATGGTTTTGGTGTTGATTTGGATGTGTTTTGGAGCTTGAAGAGGGGAGGGAGAATGAAGAAGAGGCAGCAGCAGCAAGCATGAAGAGAGAGGGGGAAAAATGAGAGGAAAACAAATGGCTAAGGGTTTGTCAAAGATGCCCATACCCTCTCTCACCAACTCCATTCTCATTTCTTTTCTTTTTCTTTTCCTTTTCTCTTTTAATCCTTAAACCAACCCTTCTCACCTCAATAGTAACCCCAAATAAGAAAATCATGAAAGAAAATGCATAAGTGTGAGAAAATGTGATATGTGCAAGTTTTGCACAAAATTGCCAAAAAACCCGATTAGCGATTTTAATCGCGATTAGCACTAAATTAGTGTCAAACTAATCACAAAAACTTAAAAATGTCAAAATTCACTAATTTACCCTATTTTAGAATTTTCCATAATTTTTCATAATTTTTCTAACATTTTTCCTATTTATTTGCATTTAATATTAAAATAATCAATAAAATAATATTAAATAATAAAAATTCCCAAAATTAATATTTTATATTTTTGAAAATGTTACACATATTTATGTTATATTGCCACCTTATCTTGCTTCAGACTTATACATATTGAGGACATATTATTACTGATCGTATTGACCAAGGATTATGTCATGCATACGATTTCTACTCTGCGATGTTTTCTATTCACGAGTTGGCAACTCACCCCCGTTGTGCTACGGTTCTTGCAGGTTTTTCCGTACAGGTTTCTTTGCGGCTTTTCTGGCACACTGCTCCCTTTCTGGGTGATTGCATTAGTAGGTGGGTTCACTCGCATCGTGACCACCCTTGTATTATTTTATTCAGTTGTATCTAGTAATTCCATCAACCAAAACTTGTATATTGTTTCAGACTTAGAAAACCAGTTCTGTATTATTTCGACCTTAGAGTCGCGCGTTGTAGTATTATGGTTTTCATGTTGATTTTGAGTTTCTTTTTGAGTTTTGATCCTCGCCCTTCGGCGTTTTATATTATATTGCTTGTGTGGTTGTGACCGTCGATTGACGAAGAGCTAGCTCCCGCTTGGGGATGCCTTTTATCATTGTGTATATATTATTCATGTTGTACCCCGTTTGGGGCCAGTATTTACAAAGGAAACTCTGCCGAAATTTTCAGAAAAGACTAGAGATTTTAAAAACGCATATTCGGCTTATTTATTTAAAAACCTTGTTTTCAAAACATGTTTTCCTTATTTCTTAAAACTAGTTTTCTTTATTTACTCCTTAAAATGGTTTTAGATTTCTGGGCTTTTGCCTTACTTGAATTTGATTGGGTCCTATAGACTTCATATGATTCAAGTGCCAGTCACGTGCTATTTCGGGTCGTGACAAAGTTGGTATCAGAGCGCTAGGTTAACCTTGGTTCAAATCTAAGTTTGACTATGTAGAGCCTAGAGCGTTATATATATACGGAACTTTGGCTTGACCTTACGGAACTTAGACTTAGTCGAGGGGGTATTATACCCGAACTTTCGTCTCGTAGGATGACCCTTGGTTGATGGAGTAGGTAGCTTGAGTAGAGTGACGTACCGTACGTATGTTCCGCGGCATATTTTACGATACGCTACTCCGCTTAAGAAACCTTAGGATGTACATTTCCTTGCACAGTATTATATTCAATCCTATGATCTATCCTCATCGATGTTGGTTATGATTTTGCTACCACGATTACACGGGCAGAGAGAGCTACGGCTAGAGTTGCGTCAGCTTGAGCTCGTCATGGACGAGGACTAACCGAGGCGTGATTCCAGAGACGTACGACTGCATAGAAGGCTTCGTTTTATTGTGTTTTCGCGGCATTAGCGTTTGACAGATCGCTTTTACGAGATTTCTCGGATGTGCTGATCGGCACCAGAGGATCAGGCTACTGCTAGAGGCTAGCCAGAGTGTGATGACCATTGATATATCGCTTATTCATGATGATTGAGGCGCTGTTTAGCGTACAGACGAATGTGCCAGTTGTTGCTGCAAATGACGAGATGTCGCCCAGATGTTGGGGCTACTGCAGCATAAGTATATACTTAGAGATATGATGGAAGGTTGCTAGTCACCCAAGGATGAATGACTAGGACATGTGGTTCGTTCGCTTACCCCGATGCGAGGTCATCAGATAGATTGATTCCAGCTAGAGACGACTTCACGCAGATTCGTTGAGAGTCGATAGAGACGATCGAATGTCAGGAACCCGATTCCAAGTTTTAAGTATTCGGAAAGACATGCAAGCGATTCTATGGACCCTCTAGAAGAATGAAACCCTAACTCGACATAATAACCGTGTGAAAGCCTTTGAACCTTAGGGTTTGCGGAAGTTCCGCGGCGCCATTAGTGAGGCTTGGGTTTGCCCTTCTACGGCCGGTCCACCGATGCTGAGGTATGTACTCGATACTATTAAACTGTACCTAAGATGTTGAGCACTTGGGGGATTATGAGGTTTTGACGAATCGATCAAAAGGTTCGACATCTTTCGGATATCATATGATGGGATGCGTTTCTTGGGAGACTCCAGACACGAGTATAGCCGTTGGAGCACAGTCCATGCAGCCACGAGATGACGTTCCACTCCGCCAACATCAGAGATGTGATACGCATGCAGAGGCTTTGATTATGGATATATCTTCCAGGAGGAGTCGCGATGAGTATGCAGCCGTTCCGGAACAAGAAATAGCTTTAGTAAAGGACGATGACTTCCGGGCAATTCGGCAGAAAAGAGATTTGAGAGAGACTTCGACAGGACCTTTCTAGAATACTATATGAGAAGACTTGGACCCAGGAGTGGTCATATTGCGCACACCCAACAGGCCAGAGTTCGGCATCGTCGACTAGATAGTTGGCCAGAGATGACCAGAGAAGTGCCAGAATGGAATCGTCCCCGTTAGCACACCTGACAGGGCCGATGAGCCGATGGATTACGAGTTTGGCAATCCAAAGAGAAGATAAAGGCCCGGAGACAGAGGACGCCAGACCACGAGCAAGAGGCAAATAGATATCTAGCGCTGCTAGCATCGGATGCACCGACACCTTCTCGACCGCGAAGGAGGAAATATCGACGGCGGTACTTATGATTTGTGATTTTGTGATTCGATTATCACGTATCCGTCATCTTGGATTTCGGTATTTTGGGAGACCTATTCGCATGATTTAGTCTTGATGGCTGAATTCCATGATATTTGTTTTCGTGCACCATGGTTGCACCTATTGGGTATTGATATTTTGCGCATAGTTATTACTCTTGAGGTATTGATTGTGATTTCATGCCTATTTTAGGCCGGTGATTTGATTTACGCTTCCAGCATAGTTTCATGCACTTTTAGTGTTTTGATTTAGATTTTAGCACGTGATGAGTGCATGTTTTGAGATACGATTTTGGTGCACACCAGATGCACTAAATCGGGATTCCTTGTGCATGTCAGATGCACCTTATTTTGCTGTCAGGCACGCCCGTTGCCCTTGGCAGATGTTTCGTGCACACCCGTTGCACCTAGATGATGTTTCTGTGCACAATTATGGCACATATATGGATTTTGATTTCCGTGCGCACCAGACGCACAGGGTATTCTTATATACATTTTTGGGATTTATTCCTTATGGACCAGTACGTTTTTATGACATTTGCTATGTGTTTTCGTACTGAGCAGGACTAGTCAGAGGACAGTACCTGGACAGATTTTGCATGCATTGATAGTTATCGAAGGGATTTCAAAAAAAAAGCGAGCTATAGTCTCAGTATTTACCTACGTGTCTGATATGACACGAAACGTTTAAAACAAGGAAACCCTTCTAAATTGTTTTCAAAACGGCGGAACGTACATATTAAACAAAGGATATATGCATATTTGGTTATTTTATTATAATAGACGTCCACCACTGTGCAGTGTTATGCGCATCGCACATCGACTTAAAAGGATTTGGCATGCATTTTCTTCAGATATTTACATGTATAGTTCTGATTTATATCATATTGATTTTGTTTTGGATTTGACAGTGTGTCTGTACCATAACTCCGATGATTGCGGGATGCTTGACGGAGTTTTGTTTTTGTGTGATCTGCTCATTGTTCTTGCGTATGCATTGCGCTATGATGCGTTTTATGTATTGATGATTTCGGAGCCCCGACGACTTGGACTTTCTATTGAAATGTTTTAGTATTTTAGGGGTTTAAATTTAAATTCGGGGACCGAATTTTTTTAAGGGGGGAAGATTGTAACATTTCAAAAAAAATATATAAAATATTATTTTTGGGAATTTTTATAATTTAATAATAAAATATTGAATATTTTAATAGGGCGGTATAATTAAATACCGATAAATGGGGAAAATTTTTGGAAAATTATAGAAATTATTAAAAGAGGGTGTTTTATGTGAATTATGCAAATTATGAAGTTTTACGAGTTATTTGACACTAATTTAGTGCTAATCGCGATTAAAAATCGCTAATCGGGTTTTAAGCATGTTTTGTGCAAAACATGCACAAGTCTTTTTCTTCACTTGTTACCATTTTTTTATCATTGCATTCCTCATGATTCTTGCATGGTTGTAATTTAATGAGAGAAGAAAAGAAAAGAAAAGAAAAGGAATATAGTATTGGGTATGGGTAAGAGAGAGAAATGTGAGGGGTATCTTTGACTTGGCCATTCACTCATCTCACCATTTTCATCTCATTCTTTCCTCTCCCCTCCCCCTCTTGCTGCTGCTGCTGCAGCCCTCAATCCCTCCCCTCTTCAAGCCTCTCAAACTCCATGAAAAACAGTTCAAAACTCAAACCCCATTTCAATAAAAAAGATGCGCAAGCTCACTAGCAACACATTGGCCCAAGAAAGCAAGGATTTTGGCCACTTGGGGCAACTCAAGAATTTTCTTGAGTTGCCAAATGAGGTATTTTCTGAACTATAAGCTTAGTGTTTTCGCTACTTTTACCCCTATGTTAGATTAGAACCGATATTGAGCGGTTTGGGTGAACTTTGAAAACTCTAGTTAGGGTTTAGGGAAATTTTGGGTAGAGATGTGTAATTGAGCTCAGTAGAGGCCACACAAACCCCCTAGTGCTAGAATCCAGGCCTAAACCAGAGACTAGAAACCCGGAATACGGATTTAGAAAAGCCGATATCGGGAAATTGTGGAATCTGTGAGGGTTATATGAAATCTGCTATCACCCCGAGACTCTGAAAATTATTTTGCAAATACAGAGAGATGTGCAGGCACCCAGGAAGCTAACCCCAAGACCCCAGCCCCTGATTTCATCTTTTGGCCGCAGATTTATTCCTTCTGGCCGCAATTTGCGTCCAGACCTGGAGCATTTTGTCTCGTTCTTGTTCTGTAGCTCCTACATCTATAAATTAGACCCGTGGCATATGAAAAATTGTCTGATTTGACCTAGGGTGAAATCTGAGACCCTTTTCTATAGTTGCTGTTTTGATTCGTGTTTTCGTATTGCGTATTTTAAATTCTGGATTTGTATAATTGCGTTTTACCTCGATTACTTGGCGTTTATACGACAATATCGAGGATTGGTTGATGGTTTTGAAAGCGTAGTCCATAGGTTCTAACCAATAGGCCTTAGCGCGTCGTTTGGTTTTCTCAATGTGATTTTAAGATGCTTTTGCGATTGTGTTACCTTGTAGGTACCTTCTCGAGGGCTTCATACGAGGAAGAAGGTGAAGGCGACATCGACACCGACACGCAGGATGCAAGGTGAATAGATTATATCTACGGAGGAAGTCGGGTGGATGGTGTATAGCACCCCCGCAGTTCGATGTTTAGTATAGTATATATGTACCATTTATGCTAGCTTATAGTGTGTCGTGGATATTTAAGATGAGATTAGGTGTACTAAGTTAGATTAGGGCGTAGAAGTAAACTAGTATAGTTTCTAGTTGCGAACCCTAGAATAAGTTTACACTCATACGCACATACATGCTTATTGCTACACATATACCTACAAGATGAGGATAGTGGATGATATTTGGAGATGAGTCGATGATATTGGGCATAGTGCCATGAGATTGGTGATATTATGTGATTCGTATTTAGGATACGACAGGTGATTTTTATGGGCCTTTAGTCGTGTGTTTCACACACGCATTTATACTTATATAGAGGGTATCGTATTGTACTAGACGTAGATCAGTACCCCGAATTATAATCTTTGATAAAGAGGATACCAGATGAATAATGTGATGAATGTGATATTGACCCGTACCCAGATTTGGGATGCCGTACGATGGATTTATGTACGAGATATATATTGATGATAGATCCGCACTCTTGACTTGAGGATGTCATATTATATATATCGTATCGTATGTGATACTAGTGAGGCGGGATCACAGACTAATATATACATATATATGTATCGACTCAGATGTTAGGCGATTTCCTTACCTTTCGTTTAGCCTGTTAGCTCAGCCCTATAGTTTAGTGTAGTTGTTAGACTAGATTCGATTCCTACCTATTTCAAAACTAACGAATCGTGGGTATTTTAAAAGACAGGCCAAGGATTCTACGGATATTTCAAAGGACGTATCTTTTCTTAAAAACACCGTAGCCCTTATTTCCAAAACACCGCGATTCGTGTTATTTCAAAAGGCACTACTGTATGAATTATATTTATATTAAATGCAGATTAATTATCATTGTGTTTATCATTCAGCTCCCGCACATTATTGCTGTTCGCTCCGCATCGCATACTTATATTGTGATTTCATATACCATTATTAAACTCATGCTGTTAGGACACCAGCACCATTATCGATGATGCATATGTTCCATGTACACCTGCTTGCCGGCTCACACACTTCATCATCGATAATTGCCATGTCACTACACTGTAGTACTGTTGCATTCAGGATATGATCTCTTGCTTGGCATACTTGTGTGCATACCCATTGTACACCCATATTTATATACATAAGTATTTGCACATACATAGATGATTCTGGCTTGATTAGAGATTTGGGAACCGCAAGATACTCCTTAAAACTGATTCATTTTAAAATAGCGGTTTTCCCTCAATATGTGCATATTACTATTCCATATTGCATGATATACTGATATGCTTACATTTCTTTTATATGTCGCATACATCATGCTTTTGATTATACGCATTGAGATATGTTGTTTCCATGATATTTCTGGATTTGAGAACCGTGGTCATTTTAAATGAATGTATGCATTGTTTAAAAACCCGGTTTCTCTTGATATGATATTTCAGTGCGTCCACCATACTTTTTCTTGGTTCTGAGACGTGTGACATGTGAAACCCGATTCGAGGAGCTGGATGAGGCCGATTGCGGGTACATGGTGGACCCGGTATGGTACCCTGGGGCGAGAACGGATCTGCTGTCTAGCTAGACGGTGAGCCCGGCAGAGGGACCACTACCTACCGGTGATTGTATTTGAGCTCGGTGGATATCCGGAGGATACCGACCGGAGTTGAGAGATGATATAGGCCGATCCGGACGGACGGGGCCCTATATATATGAGGATTTAGGTGCCGATGCTAGGCACAGGTTTCATGAGGTTTTTGAGTGTCGATGCTTGGCACTCAGGTTCCGTGATTTTGGGATGTCGCGAGGGACACATGTTGATGTACATCCTCATACTTCCATGCATATGTTTATGATATTTACATGCATGATGCTTATTGTCATTGGGTGATGTTCACACCATAATATTGCATTATTATATTCCCCATTCTTATTCTTCTTATAAATAATCGGGTGCTTTTGACGCATGTCTGCTACATGTTACAGGTTACAGGTTCTTGGAGCAAAAACAGCGAAAAACACAAAAGACGACACAAAAGAAGGATTTTTGACCAACAAATAGGAAGATCTTAGTAAAGCCTAGAAGAGGAACAGTTCACCATCAAAAAAGCAACGCAGGATCAAAAATGTCAAAGCGGACGGTTAAAAATCCATTGCAAAGTGTTCACTGAAGATCTGGAATCACTGTAGAAGCCCAAATGGAAAAATAACTGAAGAATATAGAAGCCCAGGAATCCTATAACAATACCAGGAAATTTAAGCTTGTGAGCTGACTAATGGGCCGCGGAACCGCGGCATTAGTGGGCTTGGGCCGCGGTTCCGCGGCCCATTAGTCGGCTCACAAGCTTAAATTTCCTGGTATTGTTATAGGCTTCCTGGGCTTCTATATTCTTCAGTTATTTTTCCATTTGGGCTTCTACAGTGATTCCAGATCTTCAGTGAACACTTTGCAATGGATTTTTAACCGTCCGCTTTGACATTTTTGATCCTGCGTTGCCTTTTTGATGGTGAACTGTTCCTCTTCTAGGCTTTACTAAGATTTTCCTATTTGTTGGTCAAAAATCCTTCTTTTGTGTCGTCTTTTGTGTTTTTCGCTGTTTTTGCTCCAAGAACCTGTAACCTGTAACATGTAGCAGACATGCGTCAAAAGCACCCGATTATTTATAAAAAGAATAAGAATGGGAAAAATAATAATGCAATATTATGGTGTGAACAAATACCCCCAAACTTATCTTTTGCTCGTCCTCGAGCAAACATATTTTTAATCACTAAAATCCTAACCACACTTTCGCAGGGAAACGCGATTGCACTGAGCACGTGCAACAAGCCGTTAAACCTCTAGGTGTCCCTAGTAGGAGGAGTGTTGTCTCCTGAGGGTTTTCAGCGGATTACACCCACAAAATCCTATCAACTTGGCCCATTGACTTTTGTTCTTCCTTTAGGTTTTCTAACAAGGAATTCTATTATCTTTTGACTCACAAATTATCCACCCATATTCTTCACACTTCCTCATTATTTAACTTAAGATTATATATGTTATGTAGACCTACTTAGCTTTCGGCATCTCTTAAGTCTTCCTTCTAGGGTTTCATCTCCACTTAGGAATTTCTATCAACTCTATTAAAGATACAAGTTCTATCTTTCATTCCTCTCTCTTATCTAAACTCCAATCACATATCCCTACGTATGTGTATAGATCACCCCTACACTTGGAAATTCAAATCAAGCAATCGTACTCTCGTCCATTGTCCAAAGCACTTATTAATTGGTGAATTTTTAATTGAATTTTGCTTACACATCCTTCATGCGACTGTTAATACTTCTTGAGGTACCAACAACCGATTACAAGATATGTTTGCCCTTTAAAGCGTAATTCCTAGTCTTGCAACACCCAAGGCTTTTAGCAGTGACTCCCAAACCAGTTGGTCTAAGGCACTAGGTGATGAAGCACCCTCGCTAAATATTTTTCTATTTTTGCAGCCTTAAGTAATCACAAAAACCAGTGTCCATTTTTTTATTCTATATTCACACTTTTTTTTATTTTCTTCGTACTAAGGACTTTAGACAAGAGCATTTCAAGGTCTCTTCTACTATTCCAAGTTTCAAGGTGCGTGATTGTACATTTTGTAGGGTATACGTTTCCAGAATCTAGACTTAAGCTAGGAACTATTTTTCAAATTTATACTCTAATAAGAACATCAATACTTTTCCTTAGTTTCAACTTAGCCCAAGAAATGAACTCAAAATTTGCCTATTTCTAAATAAACTACAAAGACATATACTTTCTACCGTTAAACTTTAAGGAAGGTTATCTTTAGGGTTTTTAATTTACTAAATCTAAGATCTAGTTGTTCCTAGCCAGTTAACCTATCTGTCAAACTCAAGTGAACTAGCCAAAATTGAATACAATAATTTTTATAATTTTTGAATTTTTTCAATTTTTATGGGTTTTCAAATAAGTATGCAAATACAAAAATATGTACAAATGAATGCAAAGGAAGAAGACGTACCGAGCATACCCCTAAACTTAAACTTGACAGTGTCCTCACTGTCATGCTACACCAAAAGGGTCAAAATGACGGCACTCCCCTGTTTATTTATTTATAATTTTTTTTTTATTTTTTATAGAAAAGAAAACAAAAAATATATACCTATATACAAAGATTCCCCCAAACTTAAGCTTGGCTTTGCACAAGCCAAAAGTTAGCACCAACCATTCAAAAATCTTATCGTGGAAATGGTATAGTTGGTGCAAGAAAATGAGAAGCACGCGAGACCGTGTGGAAAGAAGAATGGTAGAATATGGTCTCGGTGGGGGGAGAAGAATGGCGAAAAGAAGAAGGAAGCGGAGTACGATCTTGAGGGTGTAAATTGAGTGAATAAATTAGCGCAATATGTGATGACCGATATGTTATAAGCGATTGCGCTAACCTATCTACTCGTCGAGAAATGGGATCAAATCCCTCAAGATTCGGAAGAAAACATGGGTACACCGAACTTAGTATCGGAGATGAAAGCGTAACGGTCATTTGTTCGGTCGGAACAATGGGAAAGACGAAAGGGAGTGAATTAGGGATAGTATCTTTCTCACCGTAGTAAACTATTTCGAACTTGAAAGATTCCATTAATGGTTCGAAACTACTATAATCAACCGAGTCTGATGACTCATCTGAAAATGTAAAGGACTCAAACTCGGGCGGTGAGTCATCAACATCATCCAAAAAAGTGAAACACTCGTAGGTGTTATCGTCTGTGAGAATTGTGTCAGATTCAAAGGAAAAGGTTTCAAGCTCACAGTCTTCAAGCGGGGTCGGAACGATGGGAAGTAGGGAGGGTGATATAACAGTCAAAGGTTCAGGAGGATGAATTGAAAAATCAGACACATCAAACAAAAATGACTCAACCTCAATATTATCCTCAAGACTCTCCTCAATACTATCCTCAATATTTAATTCATCCATGCCATTATCATCAAAATCTAGACGCATATGAGATTCGGGAGAAACATTTAATAACTCGGGATGATGATGTGAACATAAAATCTCAAGTAAATCGACAGGTTCATCATCCGAAATATTCCCGGCGTCTATATCCTCAATCAAGTGAAAATCAATTTCTTTAGACACCTCATCAAAAGCATGGATATTTATCGATTTAGGTTCTAGAGTGGAGGTGTAAAGATCGAAAGGATTAGGTGTGGTTTCACTCGAAAGGGGTTCTTCACAATTTGGCAAATCAAACACTACAAAGTCGCACAACTCGTTTTTATTTTGAACATGTGAATCATTTAGGAAATTCGATGGAAAACTGGAGTTGTGGGCTTCAATTGGGTAAGGGTAGGTTTGATTTGGAAATCCTCTCACATTCTCATTCTGTCCAACCGCCTCCTCATACATTGAAAAATTTGGGGCTAGCGGAAAACTAGCTACCGGTTCAGCAGGTTGCATAAGGGCGGCCACGGACGCTTCCACATTCCTAACCATTTTATTTGTTGCTGCGATATACGCCTCCAACGCCTCTTCCAAGCTAGACTTGGGTGGTAAGGGGGTTTCGGTAAAAGATTCAAAATGGTGTGGATATGCAAAACTCCCAATAGGCTATGTAGAAACAGGGTCTAGTGACGGTCGGAAAGTCGGGTAGGACTGGTAGGAAGTGGGTGATTGGACAGGGGTAGGGTCAATATGTGGATAAAAAGGTGAAAAGTCTTGTTGATCCATAGAACTAGATGTGTGGAGAGGGGTGAAAGATCGGCTACCAGATTGAGAAATATGCTCGGCAATGGACATCGGCCTAGGAGTGATAGAAGGACTTAAAGAAGTGGTGTCAACATACGAAGGTGGTGAAGGTTGACTTGGTTGACACAAAGTGGGTTGAAAAGTCAAACTGTTTCTCCTAGACTCCTCTATGTGATCTTTCAAAGATTTTTAGGCATGGAAGGATCGCCTTTAAATTGACCGAACACATTGACATATGACGCAAAATTAGGTTCGGGATACCAAAGTTCGGCTAATGATTTATTGTGTGGGGTACCCATGTTAGAAGAAGAAAGGTGACAAGAAGGAAGGTTGGGTGGTGCAAGGATTTATTTGGGGCTAAAAAATTTTGCAAGCTCTATAAAATATTTGTCCTTGTTATTTTCATTTTTTTTCTTTATTTGGAAAAATTTTTGTTGCAAAAAGATTTTAGAGAAAAGATATGCAACAGAAAAATATTTTATAGAAAAGATATGCAACAGCAAAATATTACTTGCAATTGGTTATTATTTGAAGCATATCACAAGAATCTTTATTTGGAAAAAATTGTTGTAAAAAGATATTCGAGAAAAGATATGCAACAAAAAAGATTACTTGCAATCAATTTCAATTTTGAGCGGGGCCAAAAAATCCTGCACAAGACTTGTTATATGGAAGAGAATATATTTTTAAAGCACACAAAATCTTGCAGGCATTATTCAGAAAATATATTAAAATTTGCAGAGGAGAAATAACAAAGAGCTTACAATGCAAATTTCATAGGATGATCTCACCAAAAGAGCGCGGTTCCGCGGTATAAACGCGTTATTGCCTCGTTTTCGCGGAAGCCTAATCAGCACGAATCCCCAAAAAAAAATTGACGCTCTGATTCCACTAGAAGGCCGCGGTTCCGCGGCCTAAGGTGGGTTTTGGCCGCGGAATCGCGGCACTTTGGACGGTTCACTGCTTCAAAAAAATCCAGTGTTCTGTTGTTTAAAATATCTTCTGTTCCGATACCCCGTTTTCCGTTTCACTTTCTGGAAATTTCCAGATCCGAATTTGTATATCCTGCAAAAATTCAACCACAAAGTATCCCTTCCAAAAATAACAAATTATATATTTTTATAATTTTTTTGATTTTTTCAGATTTTTATGATTTTTTATTTTATGATTAACCCGAAATTGCGAAAAGAAAATTCTACGCCATCCCCGGCAACGGCGCCATTTGATTGATCTCAAAAACTATCTATTACCGCAATCAAGAACAACATCCCTGTGGACCGACCCGTACTCACCGACTAGCTATCAAGCGACGCCGTTCTTGATTGCGGTAATAGATAGTTTTTGAGATCAATCAGGTGACACGTGGACGATTTCCACATACATATATTGACATTGATGACACTGATCACATAGTTGGATGATATCCACACACTCATAGACTTCCTGATCTAGTTGACATTGATTACATTGATCATACCTCATATTTATGTTATATTGCCACCTTATCTTGCTTCAGACTTATACATATTCAGGACATATTATTACTGATCGTATTGACCAAGGATTATATCATGCATACGATTTCTACTCTGCGATGTTTTCTATTCACAAGTTGGCAACTCACCCCCGTTGTGCCACAGTTCTTGCAGGAATTGCCGTACAGGATTCTTTACGGCTTTTCTGGCACACTGCTCCCTTTCTGGGTGATTGCATTGGTAGGTGGGTTCACTCGCATCATGACCACCCTTGTATTATTTTATTCAGTTGTATCTAGTAATTCCATCAACCAAAACTTGTATATTGTTTCAAACTTAGAAAACCAGTTATGTATTATTTCGACCTTAGAGTCGCGCGTTCTAGTATTATGGTTTTCATGTTGATTTTGAGTTTCTTTTTGAGTTTTGATCCTCACCCTTCGGCGTTGTATATTATATTGTTTCTGTGGTTGTGACCGTCGATTGACGAAGTGCTAGCTCCCGCTTGGGGATGCCTTTTATCATTATGTATATACTATTCATGTTGTACCCCCTTTGGGGCCAGTATTTACAAAGGAAACTCTGCCTAAATTTTCAGAAAAGACTAGAGATTTTAAAAACGCATATTCGGCTTATTTATTTTAAAACCTTGTTTTCAAAACATGTTTTCCTTATTTCTTAAAACTAGTTTTCTTTATTTACTCCTTAAATTAGTTTTAGATTTCTGGGCTTTTGGCTTACTTGAATTAGATGGGGTCCTATAGACTTCATATGATTCAAGTGCCAGTCACGTGCTATTTCGGGTCGTGACAGTAACTGCGCTGCTTTAATATTCTCGATCAACGACGACTGTACTTATAGCTGCATCAACTGTCCCGAAGAATGCGGTAGCACAATCTCTAAATCGAATCTCCGAAAGTCTTCAATAAGTTCCTTTTGTGCAGTCAACATCTGAATTGCTGGCAACCGATTAAGCGCATCCGGCACAACATTAACTTTCCCCGGATGGTACTTGAGATCAAGATCATAGTCAGCCATCAGCTCCAACCATCTACGCTGCCTCATATTAAGCTCCTTCTGTGTGAACACATACTTCAGGCTTTTGTGATCGGTGAATACTTCGACCCTTTCGCCCAATAAGTAGTGCCTCCAAATCTTCAAAGCGAAAATCACAGCTACTAGCTCCAAATAATGAGTTGGGTAATTCTTCCATGGGTCTTCAACTGTCTCGATGTGTAAGCTATAACCTTCCCATGCTGCATCAAAACACATCCCAATCCTTTCCCAGATGCGTCGCTGTGAATCACCAATCCTCCGGAACTGTCTGGCACGGTCAAAATAGGAGCGGTTATCAGTCTCTGCTTCAACGCCTCAAAAGATGACACAAACTTATCCGTCCATACGAACGGTACTTCCTTGCGCATAAGCTTGGTCAAAGGCTCGGCCAAACGAGCAAAATTCTCCATGAACCTTCTGTAATACCCAGCAAGTCCAAGAAAGCTTCTGATCTCTACAACATTCTTCGGAATCGGCCAATCTCGAACTGCAGCAATCATTTCGGGATCAACGGCGATTCCATTTCCGAACACGACATGCCCTAAAAACTTCACTTCTTCAAGCCAAAACTCGCACTTGCTCATCTTTGTATACAATCTTTCTTACCTCAATGTCTGCAGTGCGATCTTCAAGTGTTCTGCATGCTCTTCAATACTCTTTGAGTAGACCAGAATATCATCACTGAACACCACTATAAACTGGTCTAAGAATGGTGAAAAGATTCGGTTTATCAAGTCCATAAATATCACCGGTGCATTCGTTACTTCGAAGGGCATCACTAAATACTCGTAATGTCCATACCGAGTTCGGAATACAGTCTTGCAAATATCTTCTGATTTAACTCGGACCTGATGATATTCGGATCGCAAATCCAGCTTCGAGAATACCATTGCGCCACTAAGCTACTCGAACAATTCACCAATGCGAGGGATCGGGTACTTGTTCTTAAAAGTCACTCGGTTCAATTCTCGATAATCGATGCACATCCTCCTTGTGCCATCTTTCTTCTTGACTAGAAGAACTGGAGCTCCCCAAGGTGAGTTACTGCTGCGAATCCAACCCATCTCAAGTAATTCGGTAACCTGCTTCTTGATTTCTTCCAACTCTACTGGTGCCATTGGATAGTATGCCTTAGAGATTGGCGCTGCACAAGGAATAAGATCGATTGCGAACTCCACATCTCGTTTTGGTGGTAAACTCGAGATGTCTTCGAGCACATCCATGAAATCTCGAACTACAGCTAGTGCTTCTTCCTTATCAATTCCATAGACGAAAGAACATTATTTGTCGGTCTAGCCCTAAACTCGACTGGCCCGACAGAACTGCTTCCTCCAGTAAAGATAAAGTCCAGATGTCCGGGAATCTGGAAAATCACATTCTTTGCCCTACAATCAATGTGAGCGTGGAATGTTCCGAGAAAATCCATTCCCAAGACAACTTCATAACTGCCGGTATCAATCACCAAGAAATCCGTAAACAGCTCCCGTCCGCAAACAACAACAGAACAATCCTTACATTCTCTACTAGCTATGACCTTCCCATTCCCATTGTGTATGTCCTAACAACTAAATAAGGTCGTGCAAGGAATCGAGTGTGTAGCAATAAACTCGGACGACATAAAACAATGGGATGCACCAGAATCGAATAACGCTAATGCGGGAAAACCATGAACAAGTAGGATACCTGAAACAACTTCTTCTGAAGCCTTACCTTCCTCAACTGTCAGGGTAAATGCTCGAGCTTGATTGGGTCCCTGAGTCAGCTGCTTCTGCCCCTGAAACTGCTTCTGCCGTAGCCTCCGAACATCATCCTTCAATCGAAACTTCGACGGACAAGCGTTGATAGTATGATCCGCCGAACCACAAACCAAACAGAGTCCTGGCTTCCTTCGACAATCCTTCTGTACGTGCCCTGGTAGATGACAAAACTCACAAAACATTCTTCCCTTCTGCTCATGTACGACGGGCTTCTTCATAGGTGTTACACCACGTCGGTTCACCGGAATACCTCTGCGTACATGTGCTCGGTTCGGTGCAAATGTCGGCTTCCGCGCTGTAACTGCTTGCTGCTGCATACCCCCAGTCTTCATAGATAGGCTCTGCTGCTCTCGGGCCGTTGTAAGCACTTGTGAGAAAGTGGTCAAACCCAGGGATATAATTTGCTTCTGGATGTCCACATCCAAACTGCGCATAAACCTTCGTGCCCTATCAGCTTCTTTAGCCACCAAAGGTCCAGCGAAACGACTGAGCCGTGTCCACTCAGCCGCATGGGCATCCACGGATCCGCCGTTCTGCTTCAAACTAATAAACTTTTCTTCCATTTCCTCCCGTGCAGTCTGCGGGAAGAACTTCTCCAAGAAACTCTTCGAAAAATCCGCCCAACTGATCGGCTTGGGCAAGCGGGTCTCTTCCACTAGCCACCATTCACGGGCATAGTCCACCAACTTGATGCATACCACATCCACTCTCTTGTCCTCTGGAATCTGTGCCGCAACAAGCAAATTCTCCGTATCAACCAGCCACTGCTCCGCTGGCAATGGCTCTTCCAGGCCAGTAAAAACGGATGGTCCAAGTCTCCTAAAATCCGCCACGGTGCCCACACGATCAACTGGTCTGGCCACAACATTGTTTACGGACTAGTGGACGGTCTGCAAACCTACCTGAAAAGCTTCGGCTTGCTGCTGGTTCAGCTCGGTCTGCCGTTTCTGGTTCTCCACCATCCCATGAATTACTCCAAGCAAAGCGGCTTCATCAACACGCCTCTGGTATGTTTTCAGATTTCTGCCTGCCATGTTCCTGAAACCAAAACACCGAAAGGATTAGTATGATAACAAGATTCAAACTATAGATCAAGGATAGGGAACAAGACTAGAACTCCAAGTTACTCAAATATAGTACCGCATTGTAACCATGCCGCGGTACATAGCTACAATCACATAACTCTACTCAAGTCGCCTAAATTCTACAGATAAACAATAGGAAACCAAAGTTTCAAGTCGAGATGCAAAGAGGTTTGCATATCGTCAAGGTAAGAATCATGAGGAAGTTTAGATTCAAAAAAATAGCAAGATGGTAAAGTGGCAGGACATGTTCATAATCACGAGTATTCTGATTCGTGTATTGGGTCCAATACCGAACTACAAAAGAATAAAACCCGATTAACCTAGATCCTATGGCTCTGATACCAAAAAAGACCTGTTACGCCCCGCTTCCCAGAGTGCGCTAAGATAGGCACGTGACAGAGCCAACCATGCTACCTGTAGATAGAAAATATCCCTCCACGGTCACATTACGGCTGTATAGATATCAAGAACAATAATAAACAACTATCTAATACATGTCCATGAGCCAGAATAACGAGTCAAGAATAAAATAATGCGGAAGTAAAAGTTCCAATACAATAATAACTGGAATGTACGTCCCATAATGCGGGCTCACATCAGGAATAAAAATACTGAAAGGAAACTAAACCAACTAATAACAGGTCATCACCGCTCGGCCTGCTGTGTTTGAGATAGTGCCCTCAGAGTCAATTATTGGATCACAGGCACGTGATTGCAATGATTGGGGGAGGACCTTTCCCAGTAGGACAGTCTTACTCGAGATGATAGTATGCTATCTGGTTTATCTTTATCATCGTGTACTGCTTTAGATGACCTGACAGGTCGCTATTACACGTTGGTAGAGCCCCTAGGATTTTTGCTTGACTGCCAGCAGTATGAGGGCGATCATATACATGGGAGCTGGTAGTCTATAAGCACATCCTTAAAAGGTCCCTAGTCGTGGGAGTTTCGAGACAGGGCATCGATACTGTTGGAGATAGTGCCCTCAGAGTCAATTATTGGATCACAGGCACGTGATTGCAATGATTGAGGGAGGACCTATCCCGGTAGGACAGTCTCACTCGAGATGATAGTATGTTAGCTGGTTTACCTTTATCATCGTGTACTGTTTTAGGTGACCTGACAAGTCGCTATTACACGTTGATAGAGCCCCTAGGATTCTTGCTTGACCACCAGCAGTATGAGGGCGATCATATAAGTGGGAGCAGGGGTCTATAAGCATATCCTTAAATGGTCCCTAGTCGTGTGAGTTTCGAGACAGGGCATCGATACTCCATAGTAGACTGGTGTATACAGTCGAGACCCCGACGAGGGGCGGTGGCCAGTCTCACAAGCCACTGGTGTCAGTTGGTTCACCTAAGATGTATACAGGTGCTCATTGGGTTATGAGTACACCGGACAGGACTCGCCGGGAATATGCTAGTTGGTCATATACCAGATGTCAGATGGCAGTTCCCTGGTGACATGTGTGCAGGTTAGTTCATCGACCTGGGGATCGTCATTTGTCTCGTGTTAGTTCCCACTGTACTTTGATTACTACCCTACCACGGCTCAAAGGAGTCGTGCAAACAGGTTTTAGTTGGGTACAGTCCCGAGCCACATGGAGGTAGTGAGCGCATCTTCAGGGGTTCGTCTCTCCCGGTATTGGGGGTGAGGTCGTGCTGTTTCTAGGAGAGCCATTACACGAAGCCCTCGGCCGAGGCAAGGAGATTTACTGGTAGGTATTCCAGTAGTATCTCAGGGTGTTCTGGGCTACACTCCGACACGACTTGTACCGCTTTTGGGGGTCTGACTTTTACCAACCCCCTAGGCCCGCCAGGCGATGCTCATAGACGAACGGACCGGACTGTACGGATATTGTCACTGACAGGCTCAGTAGGGTTGTCAGGCTGAGTTCACTCACAGACATCCCTTTTAGTCAATACCTGGTAGCCCGTTACGTATTGTCTTATACCTCTGACGTGCTAGTGGTTAAATCCACAACCAAGGTGTTGACGAGTCTTTAGAGTCCCCCACATTCAGTTACTCAGCTTTCGGGTGAAAGGTTGTAGAGGCCGTATGGAGATATGGCAAGGTCCGATCAGATACGTGCGGTATTGCACGGATCAGGATCGGACAGTTTGTACTATAGGCCGTATGGTTATATGGCAGGGTTCGATCAGATACGTGCGGTATTGCACGGATCAGGATCGAACAGATATTACTAGCCGGTTTTGGTATAAGCCGGATCCTAGTATAGTACAGTGTAGATTTTGTCTCATTGCATTTGTATTTCGGTCGAAATATAGATGCGGGTGTGTATGCACAGTATCGGGGTTTTCCTGTAATTTATTACGGGACCAGTTTTATGGAGTTGCCAGTTTGCTTTCCGTTTCGGCTGATTTCCATTGTTCCGTTCATTGGCCGAAGATTGGTGGAGGAGGGTTTATTTGCATTGTTGCAAATAAGCATTTGTGGAGGGGGTCTTTGCATATTATCATGTCATGATACTTGTCCCATCATTTGACTTCATAAACTCATGATTTCTTGACTTTGTAAATCATCATGGTTGTTGATGATGAGGTTGGTGGTTGGTGGTTGAGTGTGGGTTTTGATTTGGTGATCATTTCCTTTTGCATGATAGCTTTCTCTCTCTCTCTCATTTGGGATAATTAGATGGCTCTCTCATTATCAATGAGACTACACTCTCATTCTCCCCTCTCACCATATCCATGGCCGGCCACTCCTTGGGGTGGGCTGTCCAAAAATTTTGGAAGTGGATTTTTTTTCATTTCATGGTCCAAAAATCCACAAGTTCCTCCACAAAATTCTTGTATCATCCCTCCATCAAAATGGCACCTCCATGAACCCCAAATGAGACTTCTTCTCTAGATATTCTACAGCATATCTTGGGCACGTCGAGTAGCCGGCTTCGTGCCCGAGTTGCCTCGGCATTGAGGTGGGAGCCCGTAAAAGAAGTAGGCGATGTGGTGCACTTCCGGCGACGAGGAGGAGACGGGACATTCCGCAGGAGATCGGGACGACGACGAGAAGACCGGAGGACTCGGATCTGTCGGTATACTTCTCTTCCCTATCTTGTTTGTAGCTTAGACTTGTTAATGGTTACGATCCGGATGTTTAGTGCGCGGTGGTGCCGGTTTGCTAAGTCCGCAAAATTAAAGTTTATCACCGCTTCCGCATTCCGGCGACGGATTGACGGCCGGGGCGCCGCCGTGCACTTACAGTGGTATCAGAGCCTCGCCATTAACTTAGTCTAGCTTTGTGTAATGTGTTTGCATTTCCGATCGATCAAAAGTTCCAAAATCGCATTTTTGATAACATCAGTTTTCTGTTGGAAATTTTTGGTGTCGAAAATTTTTTCAGGTTGTATAAAATTGATGTACTGGAGATTACAAGGATACTGTAAAAATTCGACAGGTTCAGTCGACAGTGCAGGCGCGGAACCGCGGCCAAAACCCCCTTTGGGCCGCGTTTCCGCCGCGAACTGTTGAGATCTCTTCGCCCAATTTCTACAGTGTCTTTGTGGGCTTAAAATATAGGTTTTGGAATATTAAATTTGGGCCCATATTTTCTGTGAGTGTTACAGTATTGTTTGGGGGCCCACTTGTTAAAATTTGATTGATCGGATATTTTAAACACATTATTTCACAGTATTTACATTATATCTGCGACCGTGAATGTCACTCGATCGGTAAATCCGGTCTAACTGCTATAGCCCGGTTGGACGGATTTGCGAACGTGACTTTCACGTTGATGTTCTGTTTTTGCTGTGATGTTGCGGATCGGTCGTGGGGGATAGCCAGGATGCAATGCTAGTACTGTTGTGATTGTATTATATACATTTGTTATTGCGGGGCGAGCGTCCGACATGTGGACTGCCGTCACTGCCTGATTGTATTATTATTTTGGGGCACGGCCAGGTTGCGGTCGGTGCACCCGTTGTATGTATATTTTACTTTCTGTACTAGGATTACCCCGCGGCGGGGTGCACGGATAGCCGGGTTCCAGAGGGCAACAAGCCCGCATCTCATGGTATTGAGACGGAGGGGGCTTCACTCTAGGATTGGCGGGCTATTCGCCGCACTCGTAGGGGGTACAGGTTGACCCAGGAGGGGTGCCCAAGTTGCCGGATTCCGTGAAGTGCAGGGTGGTCCATTCACGGTACTGAAGGGGGCTGCCTCGCTTCAGGTATTGGCGGGTGACTTGCCGCGCCCGTAGGGGTCTAGGATTTCATTGCACAGGCTATCCACACGACCAGGGGAACGTCGGGTTTCAGCAGTGGCTCTGTGAAACCCGGGGATCCCAGATATCTGTATTGTTTCTGTGATGCTGTACATTTTCTGTGATGTTGCATTTCTTTTCACGCCTTGAGCGAAATATAATATATTGGTATATATATTAGTAGATGTTGTATATGTTTTACATCCGCGCTAGTCCAGTCCCCGCTCTGTCGTTAGTTAGCTAACCTAACCGGTAATGACGGGACCCAGTGGCGAATGCGGATGGCATATACGTACATCAGTATATTTTCGTTCTTTTTGGTGTGATCAATTGATGGGACTGCATTGATTCGGATCAATGCAAGTTAAAAACAAACCTAATCTGATGTTGTTGGAACACTTTTTCAAAAAGCTGTTATTGCAAGGACGTTCACTTTTGTTTTGCATCGTGATATTCAGTTGGAATATCCTGCTCCTCAGTCGACGAGGCAAGGGCCGAGATCCCTTCACCGGGAGTGACCCCTTGGACAGATGTTTGCGTCAGGGCATTAACTTCACTATAGCCGATTACTTTTGCTTTGCATCGCGGTATTCAATTGGAATATCCTGCACCCCATTCTACGGGGAAAGAGCCGAGATCCCTTCACCGGGAGTGACCTCTTTAGCAACGGTTTTCGTCACTATATTTTTAAAAGCTATCAGTTCCTTCAACGATATCAAGTTCTTTACGTTAAAGGTTTTCGCCAGAAACCATTCGTAGCCCTCCGTCGTTTCATATGGGTAGTCAATAGTATTCAAGCTGTGTTTGTTGGCCTTAGTCAAGGCACAGTGTTTGGTAGCTATTGGGTGTTCATATGCTGCATAGATAGATGCGTTGGTTTGGGACAGTCGTATAGCCTTGTTGGCCCTAGTCAAGGGCTTGTACGGGTGGGTTCAAATCAACCTGGATAATGACGGGCAGAACTTGACATGTGACTTATGATTTGTTGGCCTTAGTCAAGGTCATAAGAACATGGGGCAGAAATCTCATCGGGAGTTTCAAAAGAACTGAAACTTGCCAGATATGCGCATACCTTCTGGAGTGTGATGACGTGAGCGGATTCCTTCACGTTATCATGCGATGAGAGTTGGATCCCGATTCCCACTGATGAGTTAGTTTACTCCTCGGGTAACCCCGAATAATTCTTCTTTCAGGTTTGGAGGAGAATTTGAGGTACAGTGGGAGGATTCCAGATTAGATAAATTGGTAACCATTCTGATCTAGGTTAGAGTGCACGCTGAGTGTTTCTTTTCTCTCTCTCTTTGGCAGCGACCTTTGACCCGACCCTAAGACTATGACTCAATGACCAAGTTGACCGAACCTTCTTAAAACACTGGCTTTTGGATTGTCAGAGTTGCGAACCTCAATGTCACTCCTACTTTTACCCTTTTCTCCAGGACACCCCGTATTATTACGAACGTCCACTTCCATTGGACAAAACCATCGTATGGTTAGATACGAACTCGAAAGAATTTATTCGAGGATGGTTTCAGGTTCTGGAGAAAACGGATAGGATTATTCAGTTGTCTTTTCCTTTTACCCTCTCTCAGGTTACGAGTACTCCTCGGTTTAGGGGTAGTACACCTATTACGCAAATTGGATTGTCTTCTTCCAAACCTTAGGCTGGTGCCGACCGGTAGGGAATGAAGAAAACCAATTAGCATAACGATGGTGTGCAGAAGGTATTAAGTTAAGACAAAGCAAGGGATTAGTAAGAGGGCAAAGTAAATTGCAAAAGATATTCATGACCAAACCAGGTATTTCTTCGCCAATCCTAGAATCACCTTTGAATTTCTCCAGGACACTCCGTATCACTACGAAGATCCACAGTTTATTGGATACTCCATCGTATGGTTATATACGAACTCGAAAGGAACTTGTTCCAGTTCGGGGATGGATTCTGGTTCAGGAGAAATAGGAATAAGATTTATTCAGGTGTCTTTTATCTTCACCTTCTCTCACATTGCAAGTGTTCCTAGGATTGGGACAGTACACCCATTATGCTTATTGGATAGTCTTCTTCCAAACCATAGGCTGGTGCCGAACGGTAGGGAAGGAAGAAAACCATTTGGCCTAAGGGGTGTGCAGAAGGTAATGACTAAAGACATATGAAGGGATTTTGAGAGGTGGCAAAGAATTACACGGTTACAGTTGTGAATCTGGATAACGGAAGAGGCATTACTAGGAATACCAGGATACCCCATTGAAACATTTCAATGTTTCAGTTTCACTGTGTAATGTTAAAAGAAAACTGATTTCCCGATTAGATACTTACTCCAGGGTATGTATTTACCAGGTTTGATTCTCACATCTGTATGGTTTTACAGATGATGAGTGGGAGTAGGTTATTGGGAATTGGGTGATCATCCTCATTATATCGGGATTCGTTGTAATCGGTGATATTTGAGGAAATCACCTGGGCTGTTTGCCGGTCTGCAAATATTTTGGTTTTGAATATCCGCTATTATGCACCAATTTCAAATCGATATATTTGTACGTCTATTTTCATAGAGTGAGATATACCTTTATGAAATTATGTCTACGACATTTACCTATATCAGTGGATGGTTAGGTAAGGAGCATTAAGCAGCGGTGTAATTCTTCTTAACCATAAGTACAGTTTTCAACCTACGACACACAGTGAATGAGTTATCAGACTCAAGGGACTCATACAGAGTATTGTATGTTGTCCAGGGTCCATCAGGACAGAGGGGTTGGTCCTCGTACTATATTCGGTTTACTTATGACTTCTCTAGTTTTTAGACAGGTGTTTCGAGGAAACACAGGGTCTGAATTTTGAGAAGTTATCGGTATTTGAATAGAGTAGAGAACCAGGTATAGCAAGTATCGGGATTCTTCAAAGAGATCGAAGATGTAGATACTTGTGTATGGTATTCAGTTGATAGTAATGATAAAGAGAACTTGCTTCTCTTTCAGGTTACTCATGATTGGAAGCATTCCTAAGTTGAGTAACGCTGATCGGCCTTCTTCCATTTAATAAACATGCACTGGAGACAGTTGCATGATTTGGATCTGGTTCAATTAAATCGGTGCCTCTGGTTCTATATTGGATATAGAACAGTTCATATCTTAACAGTGTTAAGGTACGGGGAGTTGTCCGGTTTATGCTTAAAACCAGACACTGGACAGCTCAAGGCACGATTCTGTAATGGCTGTTTGTGGGTTGACCCAGGCTATGACGAGGGTTGACTTTCCACCATCTGGATGAACAATAGCAATATTGTTCTAGACTCACCACAGTTTTATTAAAAATGGATTTTTTTCAGAAAAACAGCAGTGGGAGTATGGTAGAACTGGAAGTGATTCCAGAACCACAAACGATTACTGAAGATTTGATAAGGAACCTAAAGATTCAATCTGGATTGACATTCCATTGGCCACTCCGCAGATAAGGTGGGTAACTTCAGGCACCCGAGAGGTTCTCCGGTAGCCTCAAGGACGGTGACAGGGAAGTTCTTGTTTACCCACACTTGCCATTGCTGTTGTTCCAGACTGTGAGACCCGGCAGGAGGATGAGTATAGCGTCGTTCTAAACTTGCTTTAGAAGTGTACGTCTGTATGACTCTGCCAGAGGGTTATCGCAGTCAGTGGGAGCAGCGGAAGCATTGGTGGACAGGTAGCTTATGTCTATTTATAGACTAAAGCAGATGTAGCGGAGATAGATCATCTATTTCTGACGTGACAGTCATGGGTTTGACTTCATCAGAATAGGGGATGGTTCTGTTGAGAAGGTAGTAGGGTGTGATATCCTGGTATTTGGATGACATACACAGAATAGGAAAGGAAACTCCTATACTACAATCGGTTATACTTTGGTCGTCACACAGTGGTTTCTCCACAAAGGAAATGGATTTTATATCAGACATACTGGTTACTAGATCTATGGTTTTAGATCTAGATTTGGGTGGTTTCCCAATCAGGGTACTTAGACAGCATTCTAAGAGTATTTAGAATGGACGACTCCTGGCACGGTAGTGTACCTGCAGGTAATGGAGTCACCCTCTCTAAAGGTGTCCTACAGAATAATATGGAGAGGGATGCGCATGATTGGCATATTACTTGCTTAGGCAATTGAGTCAATCATGAGATGTCAAGTACCACACCAGGTGTTGTTCTTGCACTAGATGCAATAAGTTGACATGTGATCCAATCCTGGAGAAACAGACGGAAGCAGTTATAGAACATAAGTGGATGTTCTAGGGATATGATAACAACAGCCTCATTCGGGAGACAGTTATCATTCCAGGCTTCCAAGGTGACCTGGACAACAAGTAGATTGTCAGAGCTATAGTTTTCCTTCTGATGAGGGGCAGTATTTTGGACAGGTGGTCCAAGGCAATACTGAGGGTGGCATGGCGCAGGATACTGATTAAGTTCAGTTGACGATACAGTCTAAGAAGTTTGGATTTGGAGTTCATTTATGAGCTATGTCCCATCAGACATCCAAACACATTCTAAGACAGGTATTGCTCATTTCGGGAGATGGGTTTCTCCGCGAACTTGAGATGTAAAGAGACATAGAAAGAGACTACGAAGCGGATCCACTCACTGAGGCTATTCCTCGAACGCAATAGTTTCGCAAACGAGCTTTGTGAGACTGACTAGTAGAGGAGTTGGGTGTTCGGTATCACACAGGCTGTGAGTATGCGACATCACAATAATTAGCCTTGAGTGCAAGTGGGAGATTGTTGGAGATAGTGCCCTCAGAGTCAATTATTGGATCACAGGCACGTGATTGCAATGATTGAGGGAGGACCTATCCCTGTAGGACAGTCTCACTCGAGATGATAGTATGCTATCTGGTTTACCTTTATCATCGTGTACTGTTTTAGGTGACCTGACAAGTCGCTATTACACGTTGATAGAGCCCCTAGGATTCTTGCTTGACCACCAGCAGTATGAGGGCGATCATATAAGTGGGAGCTGGGGTCTATAAGCATATCCTTAAATGGTCCCTAGTCATGTAAGTTTCGAGACAGGGCATCGATACTCCATAGTAGACTAGTGTATACAGTCGAGACCCCGACGAGGGGCGGTGGCCGGTCTCACAAGCCACTGGTGTCAGTTGGTTCACCTAAGATGTATACAGGTGCTCATTGGGTTATGAGTACACCGGACAGGACTCGCCGGGAACATGCTAGTTGGTCATATACCAGACGTCAGATGGCAGTTCCCTGGTGACATGTGTGCAGGTTAGTTCATCGACCTGAGGATCGTCATTTGTCTCGTGTGAGTTCCCACTGTACTTTGATTACTACCCTACCACGGCTCAAAGGAGTCGTGCAAACAGGTTTTAGTTGGGTACAGTCCCGAGCCACATGGAGGTAGTGAGCGCATCTTCAGGGGTTCGTCTCTCCCGGTATTGGGGGTGAGGTCGTGCTGTGTCTAGGAGAGCCATTACACGAAGCCCTCGGCCGAGGCAAGGAGATTTACTGGTAGGTATTCCAGTAGTATCTCAGGGTGTTCTGGGCTACACTCCGACACGACTTGTACCGCTTTTGGGGGTCTGACTTTTACCAACCCCCTAGGCCCGCCATGCGATGCTCATAGACGAACGGACCGGACTGTACGGATATTGTCACTGACAGGCTCAGTAGGGTTGTCAGGCTGAGTTCACTCACAGACATCCCTTTTAGTCAATACCTGGTAGCCCGTTACGTATTGGCTTATACCTCTGACGTGCTAGTGGTTAAATCCACAACCAAGGTGTTGACGAGTCTTTAGAGTCCCCCACATTCAGTTACTCAGCTTTCGGGCGAAAGGTTGTAGAGGCCGTATGGAGATATGGCAAGGTCCGATCAGATACGTGCGGTATTGCACGGATCAGGATCAGACAGTTTGTACTATAGGCCGTATGGTTATATGGCAGGGTTCGATCAGATACGTGCGGTATTGCACGGATCAGGATCGAACGGATATTACTAGCCGGTTTTGGTATAAGCCGGATCCTAGTATAGTACAGTGTAGATTTTGTCTCATTGCATTTGTATTTCGGTCGAAATACAGATGCGGGTGTGTATGCACAGTATCGGGGTTTTCCTGTAATTTATTACGGGACCAGTTTTATGGAGTTGCCAGTTTGCTTTCCGTTTCGGCCGATTTCCATTGTTCCGTTCATTGGCCGAAGATTGGTGGAGGAGGGTTTATTTGCATTGTAGCAAATAAGCATTTGTGGAGGGGGTCTTTGCATATTATCATGTCATGATACTTGTCCCATCATTTGACTTCATAAACTCATGATTGCTTGACTTTGTAAATCATCATGATTGTTGATGATGAGGTTGGTGGTTGGTGGTTGAGTGTGGGTTTTGATTTGGTGATCATTTCCTTTTGCATGATAGCTTTCTCTCTCTCTCTCATTTGGGATAATTAGATGGCTCTCTCATTATCCATGAGACTACACTCTCATTCTCCCCTCTCACCATATCCATGGCCGGCCACTCCTTGGGGTGGGCTGTCCAAAAATTTTGGAAGTGGATTTTTGTTCATTTCATGCTCCAAAATTCCACAAGTTCCTCCACAAAATTCTTGTATCATCCCTCCATCAAAATGGCACCTCCATGAACCCCAAATGAGACTTCTTCTCTAGATATTCTACAACATATCTTGGGCACGTCGAGTAGCCGGCTTCGTGCCCGAGTTGCCTCGGCATTGAGGTGGGAGCCCGTAAAAGAAGTAGGCGATGTGGTGCACTTCCGGCGACGAGGAGGAGACGGGACATTCCGCAGGGGATCGGGACGACGACGAGAAGACCGGAGGACTCGGATCTGTCGGTATACTTCTCTTCCCTATCTTGTTTGTAGTTTAGACTTGTTAATAGTTACGATCCGGATGTTTAGTGCGCGGTGGTGCCGGTTTGCTAAGTCCGCAAAATTAAAGTTTATCACCGCTTCCGCATTCCGGCGTCGGATTGACGGCCGGGGCGCCGCCGTGCACTTACAGATACACCAGAGTAGACTAGTGTATACAGTCGAGACCCCGACGAGGGGCGGTGGCCGGTCTCACAAGCCACTGGTGTCAGTTGGTTCACCTAAGATGTATACAGGTGCTCATTGGGTTATGAGTACACCGGACAGGACTCGCCGGGAACATGCTAGTTGGTCTTATACCTGACGTCAGATAGCAGTTCCCTGGTGACATGTGTACAGGTTAGTTCATCGACCTGGGGATCGTCATTTGTCTCGTGTAAGTTACCACTGTACTTTGATTACTACCCTGCCATGCTCAAAGGAGATGTGCAAACAGGTTTTAGTTGGGTACAGTCCCGAGCCACATGGAGGCAGTGAGCGGATCTTCAGGGGTTCGTCTCTCCCGGTATTGGGGGTGAGGTCGCGCTGTGTCTAGGAGAGCCATTACACGAAGCCCTCGGCCGAGGCAGGAGATTTACTGGTAGGTATTCCAGTAGTATCTCAGGGTGTTCTGGGCTACACTCCGACACGACTTGTACCGCTTTTGGGGGTCTGACTTTTACCAACCCCCTAGGCCTGCCATGCGATGCTCATAGACGAACGGACCGGACTGTATGGATATTGTCACTGACAGGCTCAGTAGGGTGTCAGGATGAGTTCGCTCATCGACGTCCCTTTTGGTCAATAGCTGGTGGACCGTCACGTATGGTTAATACCTCTGACGTGCTAGTGGTTAAATCCACAGCCATAGTATTGACGTGTCTTTAGAGTCCACCACACATTCAGTTACTCAAGTTTCGGGCGAAAAGCTGTAGAGGCCGTATGGAGATATGGCACGGTTCGATCAGATACGTGTGGTATTGCACGGATCAGGATCGGAGAGTTTGTACTATAGGCCGTATGGATATATGGCAGGGTTCGATCAAATACGTGCGGTATTGCACGGATCAGGATCGGACGGATATTACTAGCCGGCTTTGGTTTAAGCCGGATCCTAGTATAGTACAGTGTAGATTTTGTCTCATTGCATTTGTATTTCGGTCGGAATACAGATGCGGGTGTGTATACACAGTATCGGGGTTTTCCTGTAATTTATTACGGGACCAGTTTTCTGGAGTTGCCATTTTGCTTTCCGTTTCGGCCATATTTCTTTGTATCGTTCATTGGCCGAAGATTGGTGGATGAGGGCTTATTTGCATTTGTGCAAATAAGTATTTAGGAAGGGGGTCTTTGCATATTGTTGTATCATGATAGCTCTTCTTTGACCTTGACTTCTATCTTCATCATGGCTTGACTTTTGTAGGACATGATTGTTGATGATGATGAAGGGTGAGGTTGGTGGAGTGTTGGTTTTTATTTGTGATCATTTCTTGATATGATAACCATTCCTCTCTCTCTCTCTTGGATGATTAGTGAGTGTGGCTCCATGATTCATTGACCTCACTCTCATTCTCACTCTCCCCTCACTATGCATTGCCGGCCAATGAAGGGGGAGGGCTGTCCAATATTTTGAGTGTGGGTTTTTGTTCATTTGGCTTTGCAAAATTCCCACAAGTTCCATCTCCAAACTACATCTCATTCCTCCACCAATAAGGCAATTCCATAAACCCCAAAATGAGACATGAGCACTACACATTCTACAGCAAACCTTGGGCACGTCGACTCGCCAGCTTCGTGCCCGAGTTGCCTCGGTATTGAGGTGGGAGCCCGTAAAAGAAGCAGGCGACGTGGTGCCCTTTCCGGCGAGGAGGTGGAGACCGGACATTCCGCGGGAGATCGGGACGACGACAAGAAGACCGGAGGACTCGGATCACTCGGTATATCTCTCTTCCCCATCTTGTAGTTAGCTAGGACTAGTTTAATGGCACGATCCGGGTTTTAGTACGCGGTGGTGCCGGTTCAAGAAAATTAAAGTTAGCCATTAACATAGTCTAGCTTTGTCTAATGTGTTTTACATTTTCGATCGAACAATTTTGCAAAAACCGTATTTTTCTTCACATCAGTTTCTGTCAAAATTTTTTGAAGTCCAAAAATTTTTCGGGTTGTTTCAGAATGATGTGGAGGACAATCTAAGAGTTCTGGGAAAATTTGGTCTCGTGAACAGTCTAAACGACCGCGGAACCGCGTCCAAACCCATGCTTGGGCCGCGGTTCCGCCGCGACTTGAACTGATCAGTGTACCAAAATTTTCCAGAAAGCTCCTGGGTTGAAAATATGGGTTTTGGAATATTAAATTTGGGCCCAGAATTTCTTGATGTGCTACAGTAGTACTTGGGGGCCCACTTGTTAAAATTTGATCGATCGGATATTTTAAACACATTAGTTCACAGTATTTACATTATATCTGCGACCGTGAATGTCACTTGATCGGTAAATCCTGTCTAACTGCTATAGTCCGGTTAGACGGATTTGCGAACGTGACTTTCACGTTGATGTTCTGTGTTATGCTGTGATGTTGCAGATTGGTCATGGAGGATAGCCTGGATGCAATGCTAGTACCGTTGTGGTTGTATTATGTACATTTGATATTGCGGGGCGAGCGTCCGACATATGGACTGCCGTCACTACCTGATTGTATTATTATTTTGGGGCACGACCAGGTTGCGGTCGATGTACCCGTTGAATGTATATTTTACTTTCTGTACTAGGATTACCCCAAGGTAGGGTGCACGGATAGCCGGGTTCTAGAGGGCAACGGGCCCGCATCTCATGGCATTGAGACGGAGGGGGCTTCACTCTTGGATTGGCGGGCTATTCGCCGCACTCGTAGGGGGTACAGGTTGACCCAGGAATTGTGCCCAAGTTACCGGATTCCGTGAAGTGCTGGGTGGTCCATTCACGGTGCTGAAGGGGGCTGCCTCGCTTCAGGTTTTGGCGGGTAACTTGCCGCGCCCGTAGGGGTCTAGGATTTCATTGCACAGGCTATCCACACGACCAGGGGAACGTCGGGTTTCAGTAGTGGCTCTGTGAAACCCGGGGATCCCAGATATCTGTATTGTTCTGTGATGCTGTACATTTCTGTGATGTTGCATTTTTATCACGCCTTGAGCGAAATATAATATATTGGTATATATATTAGTAGATGTTGTATATGTTTTGCATCCGCGCTAGTCCAGTCCCCGCTCTGTCGTTAGTTAGCTAACCTAACGGGTAATGACGGGACCCAGTGGCGAATGCGGATGGCATATACGTACGTCATATTATTTTCGTTCTTTGTGGTGTGATCAATTGATGGGACTGCGTTGATTCGAATCAATGCAAGTTAAAAACAAACCTAATCTGATGTTGTTGGAACACTTTTCAAAAAGCTGTTATTGCAAGGACGTTCTCTTTTGTTTTGCATCGTGGTATTCAGTTGGAATATCCTGCTCCTCCGTCGACGAGGCAAGGGCCGAGATCCCTTCACCGGGAGTGACCCCTTGGACAGAAGTTTGCGTCAGGGAAATAACTTCACTATAGCCGATTACTTTTGCTTTGCACCGTTGTATTCAGTTGGAATATCCTGCACCTCATTCTACGGGGAAAGAGCCGAGATCCCTTCACCGGGAGTGACCTCTTTAGCAACGGTTTTCGTCACTATATTTTTAAAACCTATACGTTCCTTCAACGATATCAAGTTCATTACGTTAAAGGTTTTCGCCAGAAAACATTTGTAGCCCTCCGTCGTTTCATATGGGTAGTCAATAGTATTCAAGCTGTGTTTGTTGGCCAAAGTCAAGGTACAGTGTTTGGTAGCTGTTGGTTATTCATATGCAGCATAGATAGATGCGTTGGTTTGGAACAGTCGTACTGCCTTGTTGGCCAAAGTCAAGGGTATGTACGGGTGGATTCAATTCAACCTGGAGAATGACGGGTAGAACTTGACATGTGACTTATGATTTGTTGGCCAAAGTCAAGGTCATAAGAGCATGTGGTAGAAATCTCATCGGGAGTTTCTAAAGAAACTGAAACTTGCCAGATATGCGCATACCTTCTGGAGTGTGACACCGTGAGCGGATTCCGTCACGTTATCATGCGATGATAGTTGGATCCCGATTCCCACTGATGAGTTGGTTTACTCCTCGGGTGTTCCCGACTAATTCTTCTTTTAGGTTTGGAGGAGAATTTGACGGTACAGTGGGAGGTTTCCAGATTAGATAAATTGGTAACCATTCTGATATAGTTTAGAGTGCACGCTGAGTGTTTCTTTTCTCTCTCTCTTTGGCAGCGACCATTGACCCGACCCTAAGACTATGACTCAGTGACCAAGTTGACCGAACCTTCTTAAACACTGGCTTTTGGATTGTCAGAGTTGCAAACCTCATTACCACTCCTACTTTTACCCTTTTCTCCAGGACACCCCGTATTACTACGAACGTCCACTTCCATTGGACAAAACCATCGTATGGTTAGATACGAACTCGAAGGAATTTTTTCGAGGATGGTTTCCGGTTCTGGAGAAAACGAATAGGACTATTCAGTTGTCTTTTCCTTTTACCTTCTCTCAGGTTGCGAGTACTCCTTGGTTTAGGAGATAGTACACCTATTACGAAAATTGGATAGTCTTCTTCCAAACCTTAGGCTGGTGCCGAACGGTGAGGAATGAAGAAAACCAATTAGCCTAACGATGGTGTACAGAAGGTATTAAGTTAAGACAAATTAAGGGATTAGAAAGAGGGCAAAGTAAATTGCGACTGCTATTCACGACCAAACCAAGTATTTCTTCGCCAATCCTAAATCACATTTGTATTTCTCCAGGACACTCCGTATCACTACGAAAATCCACAGTTTATTGGATACTCCATCGTATGGTTATATACGAACTCGAAAGGAACTTGTTCCAGTTCGGGGATGGATTCTGGTTCAGGAGAAATAGGAATAAGATTTATTCAGGTGTCTTTTATCTTCACCTTCTCTCGCATTGCGAGTGCTCCTAGGATTAGGACAATACACCCGTTATGCTTATTGGATAGTCTTCTTCCAAACCATAGGCTGGTGCCGAACGGTAGGGAAGGAAGAAAATCATTTGGCCTAAAGGGGTGTGCAGAAAGTAATGACTAAAGACATATAAAGGGATTTGGAGAGGTGGCAAAGAATTATACGGTTACAGTCGTGAATCTGGAAGAGGCATTACTAGGAATACCGGGATACCCCATCGAAACATTTCAATGTTTCAATTTCACTGTGTACTGTTAAAGGAAAACTGATTTCCCAATTAGTCCTTACTCCAGGGTATGTATTTACCAGGTATGATTCTCACATCTTTATGGTTTTAAAGATGATGAGTGGGAGTAGGTTAGTGGGAATTAGGTGATCATCCTCATTATATCGGGATTCGTTGTAATCGGTGATATTTGAGGAAGCCACCTGGGCTGTTTGCCGGTCGGCAAATATTTGGTTTTGAATATCCGCTGTTATGCACCAATTTCAAATTCATATATCTGTACGTCTATTTTCATAGAGTGAGATATACCTTTTTGAAATTATGTCCATGACATTTACCTATATCAGTGGATGGTTAGGTAAGGAGCATTAAACAGCGGTGTAATTCTTCTTAACCATAAGTACAGTTTTCAACCTACGACACACAGTGAATGAGTTATCAGACTCATGGGACTTATACAGAGTATTGTATGTTGTCCAGGGTCCATCAGGACAGAGGGGTTGGTCTTCGTACTATATTCGGTTTACTTATCACTTCTCTAGTTTTAGACAAGTGTTTCGTGGAAACACAGGGTCCGAATTTTGAGAAGTTATATGTATTTGAATAGAATAGAGAACCAGGTGTAGCAAGTATCGGGATTCTTCAAAGAGATCGAAGATGTAGATACTTGTGTATGGTATTCAGTTGATAGTAATGATTTAGGGAACTTGCTTCTCTGTCAGGTTACTCATAATTGGAAGCATTCCTAAGTTGAGTAACGCTGATCGGCCTCCTTCCAATTAGTTGACATGCACTGGAGACAGCTGCATGATTTGAATCTGGTTCAATTAAATCAGTGCCTCTGGTTCTATATTGGATATAGAACAGTTCATATCTTAACGATGTTAAGGTACGGGGAGTTGTCCGGTTTATGATTAAAACCAGACACTGGACAACTCAAGGCACGTTTCTGTAATGGCTGTTTGTGGGTTGACCCAGGCTATGACGAGGGTTGAATTTCTACCATCTGGAAGATCAATAGTGATATTGTTCTAGACTCGCCACAGTTTTATTAAATTGGATTTTTTCAGAAAACAGTAGTGGGAGTATGGTAGAACTGGAAGTGATTCCAGAACCACAAACGATTACTGAAGATTTGATAGGAACCTAAAGATTCAATCTGATTTGACATTCCATTGGCCACTCCGCAGATAAGGTGGGTAACTTCAGCCACCCGAGAGGTACTCCGGTAGCCTCAAGGACGGTGACAGGGAAGTTCTTGTTTACCCACAATTGCCATTGCTGATGTTCCAGACTGTGAGACCCGGTAGGAGGATGAGTATAGCGTCGTTCTAAACTAGTTTTAGAAGTGTACATGTATATGACTCTGCCAGAGGGTTGTCGTAATCAGTGGGAGCAGCGGAAGCATTGGTGGACATGTTGCTTATGTCTATTTATAGACTAAAGCAGAGTAGCGGAGATAGATCATCTATTTCTGATGTGACAGTCATAGGTTTGGCTTCATCAGAATAGGGGATGGTTCTGTTAAGAAGGTAGTAGGGTGTGATGTCACGGTAAATGGATGACATACACAGAGTAGGAAGTGATATTCCTATACTACGATCGGTTATACTTTGGTCGTTACACAGTGGTTTCTCCACATAGGACTTGGACATTATATCAGACATACTGGTTACTAGATCTATGGTTTTAGATCTAGATTTGGGTGGTTTCCCAATCTGGGTACTTAGACAACATTCTAAGAGTATTTAGAATGGACGACTCCTGGCACGGTAGTGTACCTGCAGGTAATGGAGTCACCCTCTCTAAAGGTGTCTTATAGACTAAAGGGGAGAGGGATGTGCATGATTGGCAGATCACTTGCTCAGGCAATTGAGTCAATCATGAGATGTCAAGTACCACACCAGATGTTGTTCTTGCACTAGATGCAATAAGTTGACATTGATCCAATCCTGGAGAAACAGTCGGAAGCAGCTTTAGAGCATAAGTGGATGTTCTAGGGATATGATAACGAAAGCCTCATTCGGGAGACAGTTATCATTCCAGGCTTCCAAGGTGACCTGGACGACAAGGAGGTTGTCAGAGTTATAGTTTTTCCTTCTGACGAGGGGCAGTATTTTGGACAGGTGGTCCAAGGCAATACTGAGGGAGGCATGGCGCAGGATACTGATTAAGTTCAGTTGACGATACAGTCTAAGAAGTTTGGATTTGGAGTTCATTTATGAGCTAGGTCCCATCAGACGTCCATACACATTCTAAGACAGGTATTGCTCATTTCTGGAGATGGGTTTCTCCGCGAACTTGAGATATAGAGAGACATAGAAAGAGACATCAAGGCGGATCCACTCACTAAGGCTATTCCTCGAACGCAATAGTTTCGCAAGCGAACTTTGTGAGACTGACCAGTAGAGGAGTTGGGTGTTCGGTATCACACGGGCTATGAGTTTGCGACATCGCAATAATTAGCCTTGAGTGCAAGTGGGAGATTGTTGGAGATAGTGCCCTCAGATTCAATTATTGGATCACAGGCACGTGATTGCAATCATTGAGGGAGGACCTATCCCAGTAGGACGGTCTTACTCGAGATGATAGTATGCTATCTGGTTTATCTTTATCATCGTGTACTGCTTTAGGTGACCTAAAAGGTCGCTATTACACGTTGGTAGAGCCCCTAGGATTCTTGCTTGACTGCCAGCAGTATGAGGGCGATCATATATGTGGGAGCGGTAGTCTATAAGCACATCCTTAAAAGGTCCCTAGTCGTGGGAGTTTCGAGACAGTGCATCGATACTCCAGAGTAGACTAGTGTATACAGTCGAGACCCCGACGAGGGGCGGTGGCCGGTCTCACAAGCCACTGGTGTCAGTTGGTTCACCTAAGATGTATACAGGTGCTCATTGGGTTATGAGTACACCGGACATGACTCGCCGGGAACATTCTAGTTGGTCTTATACCTGACGTCAGATAGCAGTTCCCTGGTGACATGTGTACAGGTTAGTTCATCGAACTAGGGATCGTCATTTGTCTCGTGTGAGTTCCCACTGTACTTTGATTACTACCCTACCACGCTCAAAGGAGACGTGCAAATAGGTTTTAGTTGGGTACAGTCCCGAGCCACATGGAGGCAGTGAGCGGATCTTCAGGGGTTCGTCTCTCCCGGTATTAGCGGTGAGGTCGCGCTGTGTCTAGGAGAGCCATTACACGAAGCCCTCGGCCGAGGCAGGAGATTTACTGGTAGGTATTCCAGTAGTATCTCAGGGTGTTCTGGGCTACACTCCGACACGACTTGTACCGCTTTTGGGGGTCTGACTTTTACCAACCCCCTAGGCCCGCCATGCGATGCTCATAGACGAACGGACCAGACTGTACGGATATTGTCACTGACAGGCTCAGTAGGGTGTCAGGATGAGTTCGCTCATCGACGTCCCTTTTGGTCAATAGCTGGTGGACCGTCACGTATGGTTAATACCTCTGACGTTCTAGTGGTTAAATCTACAGCCATAGTATTGACGAGTCTTTAGAGTCCTCCACACAATCAGTTACTCAAGTTTCGGGCGAAAAGCTATAGAGGCCGTATGGAGATATGGCACGGTTCGATCAGATACATGCGGTATTGCACGGATCAGGATCGGAGAGTTTGTACTACAGGTCGTATGGATATATGGCAGGGTTCGATCAGATACGTGCGGTATTGCACGGATCAGGATCGGACGGATATTACTAGCCGGCTTTGGTTTAAGCCGGATCCTTTTATAGTACAGTGTAGATTTTGTCTCATTGCATTTGTATTTCGGTCGGAATACAGATGCGGGTGTGTATACACAGTATCGGGGTTTTCCTGTAATTTATTACGGGACCAGTTTTCTGGAGTTGCCAGTTTGCTTTCCGTTTCGGCCATATTTCTTTGTATCATTCATTGGCCGAAGATTGGTGGAGGAGGGCTTATTTGCATTTGTGCAAATAAGTATTTTGGAAGGGGGTCTTTGCATATTGTTGTATCATGGTAGCTCTTCTTTGACCTTGACTTCTATCTTCATGATGGCTTGACTTTTGTAGGACATGATTGTTGATGATGATGAAGGGTGAGGTTGGTGGAGTGTTGGTTTTTCTTTGTGATCATTTCTTGATATGATAACCATTCCTCTCTCTCTCTCTCTTGGATGATTAGTGAGTGTGGCTCCATGATTCATTGACCTCACTCTCATTCTCACTCTCCCCTCACTATGCATGGCCGGCCAATGAAGGGGGAGGGCTGTCCAATATTTTGAGTGTGGGTTTTTGTTCATTTGGCTTTGCAAAATTCCCATAAGTTCCATCTCCAAATTACATCTCATTCCTCCACCAATAAGGCAATTCCATAAACCCCAAAATGAGACATGAGCACTACACATTCTACAGCAAACCTTGGGCACGTCGACTCGCCAGCTTCGTGCCCGAGTTGCCTCGGTATTGAGGTGGGAGCCCGGAAAAGAAGCAGGTGACGTAGTGCCCTTTCCGGCGAGGAGGTGGAGACCGGACATTCCGTGGGAGATCGGGACGACGGCAAGAAGACCGGAGGACTCGGATCACTCGGTATATCTCTCTTCCCCATCTTGTAGTTAGCTAGGACTAGTTTAATGGCACGATCCAGGTTTTAGTGCGCGGTTGTGCCGGTTCAAGAAAATTAAAGTTAGCCATCGCTTCCACATTTGGCCTCGGGATGGAGGCCGGGGCGCCGCCGTGCACTTACATGCTGATCAAAGTACTCCTGGACAGCCTGCGATAAGGACAAGGGATCTGGGCCATGCAAAACCCAGACGTCACTGCGTCATAATAACAATAACTCTAAGCAAGCGGGATGCGATGAAATATGCAGGCATGAAGTATAAACTGTAACCAGTTATCAGGAATAAACAGTAACATGAATATAGATCAGTGAATAGAATATATGTAGGTGAAGTGTAATGAGTAGTCTAAATTGTGACATAAGGTTATCTACTCTAAAATTATTGAAATCATTAGAGTAATCCTCTATGTAACTCAAAGGATATGTCTCGTTATCCCCCGGGACCACGGATCAGGCAGTAGGAGTCATGAATGACTCTGTCCCGTTATCCCCCTGGACCATGGATCAAGTAAGAATCACGAATGATTCTTTCCCGTTATCCCCCGGGACCACGGATCAAGTAATACCCTTGTAAGCTACACTTTTGTTTACACTTTTGATTTCCCCATACCCCCAAGGTTATGTGTTCAAGTCAGGTATTGGTGAATCTGGAGCTAATGACAACACAGGATCAAGCAGGTACAGGTTTGTCTGTATAGACAACAGGTCAAGATTTTCGGCATTAGTAATAAGATCAGGTAACATGTCAAGCTGTGGTACATCAGGTCATGTCAGGTGGTGTACAAGGATCAAATCATGTCAAGTAGTGCACATGTATCAAGCCGTGTCAAGTAGTGGTGTATCAAGTCATGTCTGGTGGTGCACAATTATCAAGTGGGTGCTCATAATCAAACTGTAATAAGTATGGGTACACAAAATCAAGTATGGAGTACTAATATAACAATAAAATGGAATAATGTGATATGGTATGCAAATAAATATAAATTCAAAGATATGGATGCACAATTATCGATTAGGGTTACATTTATAGTTCCAATACTAATTAGGATGATCTTTATTAAACATGGGATGTTCATATCACAGTGTTATGTATTAATATGATCTATGGATGCAGTTATATGTATTTTAAATGAGATGGATGCAAACGGGTATCCGAAAACAGTAAAACTGTAAAATGGTAATGTGGGATGTACAACTAAGCAATATGTGATATAAATATTGATATGGATGCAGTATATTGTAATCTAGTATGTAACAAGATAAGTTTTCATGATCTAGATCTGAAATGATATGAATGGATGCAAACGAAACATCGAAAAGCTGTAATATGAAACATGGGATGCTTGATTTTAAATACAGGTATGATATTTATTTAAATAGGTATAAAATGAGTTATATAGCATGTAGCATGATTAACTTGCCTCGACGGATCAAGAAACGGATGTGTACGGTACGTCCGACGACGGCAAAATGCCGTGACGCACGTACGGCACACGCAACGGGTCCAAGAAATGCACAAGGGTGATCACGCAAGCCAGGCACTTCCTCTGGGTCGTCTAGATCGTCGACGACGATCCCGGCTCCGGCGAACGTGGTTGCAGAGAGGAGTCGTGAGGGTGTCGACGGCCGTGAACGAGCTCCGGCGAAGCTAGGGTTTGGTGTTAGGGTTTCGGTTAAGGTTTCGGTTTTTGTTTGCTGTGGTTTGGGTGAGTGCAAGGGTGTTGCTGGTTTATAGGAGGAAGAACATAGGGGATAGGGAGAGAAAGGAGATGGTGATGATGGCAATGGGAGGTGGTCGGCGGTGAGGTGTAGATGGGTGATTGGTTTTGTGGGTGCAGGGGTTGCTAAGAAATGAAGGGAGAAGCCATAGGAGGAGGAGATGAGGGGGAGGTTGATGAGGCAGAGTGAGTTGAAGTGATGGGCTTAGGGTTAGAGTTGAGAAAAGATGACGGGCTTATGAGGAAGGAGCTCGAGTTTAAATAAGGAAGACGAGGAAATTCTTTGAAGGGAGGTGATTGTAGCATGAGGACGCGACGGGTTCCGCTACAGAGATTGCGAGAGGAGAGAGAAAGAGAGAGCGAGAGGAGAGAGGGAGAGGAATAGTGAGGAGAGATAAAATCGTTGTTTTGTGGAGGAGAGAAAGAAGGAGATAGCGTGTGAAGGAGAGAAAGAGAGAGAGAGATATCGAGGGGTGGGGGCCAGCGACAGAGAAGAGAGTTTGTTAGCTGTTAGGATTTTTTTAAATTTAAAAAAAAAGATTTTAGTTTGTTATGAAATATTATCAGTTAACGAGATTTAAATTTAAAAATTTAAAATAAATATTAAATAAGTTTGAATTTAGGCGGGATACAAAAATATTCTAAAACACGCCCGGGTCGGGTCTAAAATTCCGATTTAAAATATGAAAAATATATGCGACTTTCAAAATTCAAAATGAATGCTCAGGTAACGAAAATTCATACCCTAAGAACGGAAGCACGTACGTGCGCGTATCCATCCAAACATAAACGTTTTACTGAATGGGACGAGAACAAGATGCGCGGATGCTACCACGGGGTTAGGGGTATCATGCAGGCCATGTTATGAAATTTTAAATTATTTTACCTGACTTAAAATGTTATATGGTAAAACATGAAATGCCAGATAAAATGCCAGTATGCACTAAACATGAAAATGTACAGTCTACGTAACAAGTCAGGGTAATTCATAAATATGAATCAAACAGGTTCAAGCAAGCGGGTCGGGTCAAATGCAAAGTAAAATGTAAAATACCATTCGCACCCAAAACACGATAAATCAGGAAAATACCATAATTAAGGAAATACGAGAACTGGAATTGGTATAAATGAACTAGGTTGTTACATATATATATACATATACATATATCATATACACCAAAAACATATCACGTGTGTGCATGTGTGTGCATGTGTGTGTGTGTATACATTTACTCTAGGGTTTCGCAACTAAGAACTAACTAAAAGCACTATCTTCCAATTACACTAAACTAACCCATGATCTCTTAGAGCTTTTCTTGCTAAGTATTCATATCACGCGATAACCCATATATATATATATATATATATATATATATATATATATATATATATATATATATATCATAACACATCATATCCTAATAAATTGCGGGGGTGCTATACGCCATCCGCCCGACTTCCCCCGTAGATATACATCTACTCACCTGGACGCCTAAGCTAATCTGCTCCGATTCCAGCTCTGTCCTTTCTGCGTCACATCCGACGCCTCTGCACCCGATCCTAGAATCGTACACAAGTAAAAAGAGAATAAATGTATAATTAGTCACGGACACAACCAAAACAAGTCAACCACGCGCCCTAACTAGACGTGCACGCACTTGGTGCACAAAACGCTCTCGCGGCAACGCCACAGACCACAACTAGGGTCGCAATACGTGGCAACTACCAAACCAAAAACCCAGTCGCACCAATCGTACGTCTACGACACATCAAATATTATATGAAATAGGTTATAATTCACCATAACCTTAAACTTAAATAAAATCGATTTAACCCAAAACCCTAGTAAGCATCTTTTAACCGTTTTTGTACAAACTTGATGTTTTAATAATTTTAGTGGCCACAATGCTCACTAAATAACTTAATTAGGTCACACAAACCCTGACTAGATTTTAATTTCACCTAATTTCCCACTAATTAAAAACTTAGTTTGCTAAATTATGTAATCTGGACAATTTAAAAGTAGCAATTTGTAATATAGCAACAAGCTTAGATTTTTGCATGTCATAATATGAAAATCTACCCACCACAACCATAAACCAATGATCAAAACCTTAACTTGATCCAAACCCTTTTCTTGTAAAACTTAAACTTGAAATTTGAACCAAGTTAACACCTAATTAGTTTAGATTTAAGTAATTAAACGACAATTAACCTTAGGATTAAGATTATATCTCCACAAATTTAGAGATCTCACTTGAAATCTAGCCTCCCAAACTTGCTTCTTTTCACCAAGATCCATACTGGAGTAGCCAAGGAAAAATGGGTAAGGGTTGGATTTGGAGTTTGTGTGAGTTTGTATGTATTTTTGATGGATTTTTGATGAGAAAAGGAGGTGGAGAAATGGGGAGGGCTGCCATGAAGAGGTCTCGGCCAGAATTGGGGAGGGGGGGGAGAGTGAAGTGTGTGGGTGTGGGGAGAAAAGTCCAAGTCAAAGAAAATAAACCCATACCTCAATTAATTAACTCAATTCCTATTTATTTTATTTTTAAATGAGAAATGGGGTTGAAATTAGATGGGAAAGAGGATGTAAATGGAGGGTGGGCTACTGCATGAGGTGGGCTCGGCTAAGGTGAGGGGTGAGGGTGAGAGAAAAATTACCAAGTCAAGAAAAGAAACAAAGCCCACACTTCTTTCTTTATTATTTTCTTTAAATTTTCCTTTTCCAATTAACCTTTTTCTTTAATTTCTAGAACCATCTTGACAATTTCTTTTCATTTCAAAAACAATATGTTACATTTTGGTTTAATGTATCATGATGCACAAAACTTGTATTAACCCATTCTAATTTGTAATTATCACTAATTAAATGTATTAGTGAAGTCTTAAAATAATAATTAAAATAATTAATTACGGATTTGAGTAAACTAGAAATTTACAAGTGACCAATTAAATACCAAATACTCGCAATTACATAGCTAGAATATGTATATTTAATTCTATGTTGAAAAATAATTATATCCTGCCTTTTACGGAAAACACCTGTTATTTTACCGATTATAGGAAATTTCACCTAAACGATTTTCAAAACGTTACGGTCTTCCCCCCTTAAAGAAATTCAGTCCCCAAATTTAAATTAAATCTCCCCCAAATACTAAAACATTTAAGCAAAACACTTAAGTCGTCAGGGCTCCGAAATCATCAATACTTAAAACACATCTTAGCGCAATGCATGCGCATGAAAAACGAGTATATAACTCAAAAACAAAACTCCGTCAAGTATCACGCAATCATCGGAGTTATGGTGAAGATACCAATGTCAAAGTCCAATACGAAAACTAACATGATATACTCAAAATTAAAACATGTACAAAGTACGCATCATTGTAAACTCGTCAAAACATCTGAAAAGAAATGCATGCCAAACCTTTTTCAAGTCGCTGTGCGATGCGCATATCACAGCACAAGAAGCGGGCGTTTATCATAGAAAAATAACTATATATACACATATATATATCCTTTGTTTATCACACACGTCCCGCCGTTTTTAAAAAAATAATTTTGAAGGGTTTCCTTTGTAAAATGTTTCGTGTCATCTCGGACACATAGGAAAAATATAGAGACTGTAGCTCCTTTTTGGAAATCCCTACGGTAACTATCGATGAATGCAAAAACACCTAGGTACTGTTCTCAGAATAGCCATGTTCGGTTACTAAACCAAATAGTAAATCTCATAAAAACGTGCTGCTCAAGGAAATCATACTCAATAGTATATGCAATAATGCCACGTGCGTCTGGTGCACACAGAAATTGAAATCAATTAATGTGCCATACATGTGCACAGAAACAGAATCTAAGTGCAACGGGTGTGCACGAAAACACCTGTCAAGGGCAACGGGTGTGCCTGACAACAATATCAGGTGCATCTGATATGCACGAAGAATCCCGATTTTGTGCATCTGGTGTGCATCAAAATCGCATCAAGCGCGCCAAGTTTGCGCAAGAATCCAAATCAAGTGCACAAGGTGCATGAAAACAAATATCGAATATCACAATCGAAATCGACGGTATACAACATACATCAATCCAAATCAGGTATACCATGGTATATAATCTTACAACCACGTGCATCAGCGTGCACAAAATCGAATCAAAGTACAAAAAGTGAATGAAAACTACGCCGAAGGCACAAGTCAAATCACATACATACCATAGGCATGAAATCAAAATCAAACATCTCGAACGACATCAATTCGAAGTCGAGTGCAACTGTGGTGCACAAAAACTCAATCATGCAATTAAATCGCCCAAAATACCGAAATCCAAAATGACGGATACGTGATATTCAAATCACCAAATCGCAAATCACAAACACTGTCGTCGATATGTCCTTCCTTCAAAGTCGAGAAGGTGTCGGTGCATCCAAAGCGAGCAGAGCAAGATATCTACTTGCCTCCTGTTTATGGTCTGGCGCCTTACGCTCTTAGGCTCTCGTCTCTCACTGCGGATTATCAATTACATAACTCCTCGTCTCAACGGCCTAATATGGAAAGATGACGGAAACAGTTCCCCTCTGGCACATCCTCTAAAATCTCTGGCCAACTATCATGGTCACTCATAACATGTCTCGTCGATGATGCCGAACTCTGGCCCACTGGGTGTGCGTGATACGACCGATCCTGGGTCCAAGTCTTCTCGTGTAGTATTCCAGAAACATTCTGTCGGGGTCTCTCCAAATTCTCGTTTCTGCCGAACTGCCCGGAAGTTATCACCCTTTTACTAAATCCGTTTCTTGTTCCGGAACAGCTGCAATCTTTTCATGACTTCTATCAGGAAAAAATATATCCATATTCAACGCCTCTACATGTGTGTCACATCTCTGATGTCAACGGAGTGGAACATCATCTTGTCAAAATCTCGTGCGAACCTCTTACTCCACTTTTCTCTAATATGGACTGATTCGGACTCGTCTCTTCGTAGCTGTATGGACTGCGCAACAAACGGCTATACTCATGTCTGGAGTCTCCCTTCCGAAACTACGAACTCGACAGCTCAATATCTGGTGGTAGGTATCTGGCCAACTATGCCCTTGGAAACTCTTCCAAATCGTCGGAGGAATACTCTTCATTCGTCCGTTTCTCTATCGACTCTCAACGTGCCTGTATGATGTCTTCTCTATCTGAAATCAATCAATCTGATGACCTCGCATCGGGGTATGCAAACGAACCACATGTCCTAGTCATTCATCCATGGGTTACTAGCGATCTTCTATCATATCCCTAAGTACAACTCGTGCTGCAATAGCTTCAAACATCTGGGGCGATATCTTGTCAGTCGCAGCAACAGCTGGCTCATTTTTCCGCATGCTAAACAATGCCTCAATCCTCAAGAATAGACGATACATTAACGGTCATCACATTCTAGCCGGCCTCTAGTAGTGGCCCAATCCTCTGGTGCTAGTCTGAACGTTCGAGAAATCTTAGTAAAAACAATCCATCAAAACGCTCATGTCACGAAAAACACAAATAAATGACACATCTATAAAATCGTGTGTCACCGGAATTACGCCCTGGTCAGTCATCGTCCAAGATGAGCTCATGCTGACCGCAACTCTAGATGCAACTCTCTCTGCCCGTGCAACCGTGGTAACAGAAACCATCATCCGACATCGATGAAGATAGATCAAAGGAACGGATAGAATACGGTGTAAAGAATTGCACATCATAAGGCTTCTTAAGCGGAGTAGCGTATTGTAAGTATGCCGCGGAACATACACACGGTACGTTACTTTAATTAAGTCACCTACTCCATCAACCAAGGTCAACCTATGCGACGAAAGTTCGGGTCTAATTCCACTTCGACCAAGTCTAAGTTCCGTAAGGTCAAGCCTAGGTTCCGAATATAAATATACGCCCTAGACTCCGCATAGTCAAACCTAGACTTGAACCAAGGTTAAACCTAGCGCTCTAATACCAACTTTGTCACGACCCGAAGGTACGGAACGCGACTGGCACTTGAATTACGAAACGTCTAGAGGGAGTAACGTAATCTAAGCCAAAGCCCAGAAATCTAAACCATTTTTAAAGAAAAGAGTGAAGGAAAACTTGTTTTAAAGAAAATGGTTTTTAACAAAATAAGCCATTAAACATTTTAAAAGCAACATCATAATTTTTCCGAAAATTTCGGCAGAGTCTCCTTTGTAAATACTGGCCCCCAAACGGGTACAACACATGAAATATATATAAATGAAGAATAAGGCATCCCCAAGCGGGAGCTAGCTCTTTGCCAATTGGCGGAAACAACCACGCAAGCAATATAATATACAACGCCGAAGGGTGAGGATCAAAACTTAGAAAGGAAACCAACTTCCTCAAGAAAACCAGAGAAGAACCATAATAATACAAGCGCGCGACTCTAAGGTTGAAAGAATATTCAACTGATTTTCTAAGTCTATCAAATAATATAGTCTGGTAGATGGAATTTACTAGATACGACTGAAATATATAAAGTGCAACGGTGGTCACGATGCAAGTGAACCACCTACCAAAGCAATCACCCGGAAGGAAGCAGTGTGCCAGCAAGTCGCAATGAAACCTGTACGGCCAAATCTACAAGAAACTGTGGCACAACGGGGGTGACTTGCCAACTCGTGATTAGAAAACATCACCGAGAAGAAATCGCATGTATGGTTCTCTCCTAGGTCATACACTAAAATATACCATACTATAACAAGGCGACAGTATATCATAAGTGATATCAAAGTACTCGTGTCCGTGTCATGAGTAATAATACATCGATGCGTAACATGTAATAATGCACCATCCAACGTGTGTCCAGCAACGACACACAAATCATGATAAAACCCGAGTGCCCAGCATCGACACTCAAAACATCTTGAAATCCGTATCCGACAGCGACACATAATACTCAAATCTCGGGTCCGCATAATAGGATCGGCCCATAGGCTCCGTCAGTCCGGATCGGCCCATTGTTGGAGATAATGCCCTCAGAGTCAATTATTGGATCACAGGTACGTGATTGCAATGATTGATGGAGGACCTATCCCGGTAGGACAGTCTTACTCGAGATGATAGTATGCTATCTGGTTTACCTTTATCATCGTGTACTGTTTTAGGTGACCTGACACGTCGCTATTACACGTTGATAGAGCCCCTAGGATTCTTGCTTGACCACCAGCAGTATGAGGGCGATCATATAAGTGGGAGCTGGGGTCTATAAGCATATCCTGAAATGGTCCCTAGTCGTGTGAGTTTCGAGACAGGGCATCGATACTCCATAGTAGACTAGTGTATACAGTCGAGACCCCGACGAGGGGCGGTGGCCGGTCTCACAAGCCACTGGTGTCAGTTGGATCACCTAAGATGTATACCGGTGCTCATTGGGTTATGAGTACACCGGACAGGACTCGCCGGGAACATGCTAGTTGGTCATATACCAGACGTCAGATGGCAGTTCCCTGGTGACATGTGTACAGGTTAGTTCATCGACCTGGGGATCGTCATTTGTCTTGTGTGAGTTCCCACTGTACTTTGATTACTACCCTACCACGGCTCAAAGGAGTCATGCAAACAGGTTTTAGTTGGGTACAGTCCCGAGCCACATGGAGGCAGTGAGCGCATCTTCGGGGGTTCCTCTCTCCCGGTATTGGGGGTGAGGTCGTGCTGTGTCTAGGAGAGCCATTACACGAAGCCCTCGGCCGAGGCAAGGAGATTTACTGGTAGGTATTCCAGTAGTATCTCAGGGTGTTCTTGGCTACACTCCGACACGACTTGTACCGCTTTTGGGGGTCTGACTTTTACCAACCCCCTAGGCCCGCCATGCGATGCTCATAGACGAACGGACAGGACTGTACGGATATTGTCACTGACAGGCTCAGTAGGGTTGTCAGGCTGAGTTCGCTCACAGACGTCCCTTTTAGTCAATACCTGGTAGCCCGTTACGTATTGTCTTATACCTGTGACGTGCTAGTGGTTAAATCCATAACCAAGGTGTTGACGAGTCTTTAGAGTCCCCCACATTCAGTTACTCAGCTTTCGGGCGAAAGGTTGTATAGGCCGTATGGAGATATGGCAAGGTCCGATCAGATACGTGCGGTATTGCACGGATCAGGATCGGACAGTTTGTACTATAGGCCGTAAGGTTATATGGCAGGGTTCGATCAGATACATGTGGTATTGCACGGATCAGGATCGAACAGATATTACTAGCCGGCTTTGGTTTAAGCCGGATCCTAGTATAGTACAGTGTAGACTTTGTCTCATTGCATTTGTATTTCGGTCGAAATACGGATGCGGGTGTGTATGCACAGTATCGGGGTTTTCCTGTAATTTATTACGGGACCAGTTTTCTGGAGTTGCCAGTTTGCTTTCCGTTTCGGCCGATTTCCTTTGTTCCGTTCATTGGCCGAAGATTGGTGGAGAAGGGCTTATTTGCATTGTTGCAAATAAGCATTTGTGGAGGGGGTCTTTGCCAATTTTCATGTCATGATACTTGTCCCATCATTTGACTTCATAAACTCATGATTTCTTGACTTTGTAAATCATCATGGTTGTTGATGATGAGGTTGGTGGTAGGTGGTTGAGTGTGGGTTTTGATTTGGTGATCATTTCCTTTTGCATGATAGCCTTCTCTCTCTCTCCATTGTATTATGGGATGACTCTCTCATTCTATCACTCTTCCCTCTCATTCTTCCTCTCCCCATACTTGATTTGGCCGGCCATTTGGGAAGGGGCTGCCCAATGTTTGAAAGGTGGGGTTTAGTTCATTTCATGCTCCCAAAAATAACCCCAAGTTCCTCCACAAAGTTCTTGTATCATTCCTCCACCACAAAGGCAATTCCATGAACCCCAAATGAGACACAAGTTCTACTATACATTCTACAGCAAATCTTGGGCACGTCGAGTAGCCGGCTTCGTGCCCGAGTTGCCTCGGCATTGAGGTGGGAGCCCGTAAAAGAAGTAGGCGATGTGGTGCACTTCCGGCGACGAGGAGGAGACGGAACATTCCGCAAGAGATCGGGACGACGACGAGAAGACCGGAGGACTCGGATCTGTCGGCATACTTCTCTTCCCTATCTTGTTTGTAGCTTAGACTTGTTAATGGTTACGATCCGGATGTTTAGTGCGCGGTGGTGCCGGTTTGCTAAGTCCGCAAAATTAAAGTTTATCACCGCTTCCGCATTCCGGCGTCGGATTGACGGCCGGGGCGCCGCCGTGCACTTACAGTGGTATCAGAGCCTAGCCATTAACTTCGTCTAGCTTCGTTTGATGTGTTTTGCATTTCCGATCGACAAAAAATTCCAAAATCTACTTTTTAGTTCGCATCAGTTTCTGTTGAAAATTTTTGGTCTCGAAAAATTTTTCAGGTTGCAAAAATTTGATGTACTTGAAAACCTAAGATAACTGCAGAAATCCGAGTCATTGATCTTTCATCAAGAGCGCGGAACCGCGGCCAATACCCCCTTTGGGCCGCGGTTCCGCCGCAACATGAAAGGATCAATGGGCCAGGTTTTTCCAGTGGGCTTCTGGGTTAATTTTAGGGGTTTTAGAATATTAAATTTGGGCCCAGGTTTTCTGTGAGTGCTACAGTTTTGATTAGGGGACCACTTGTTAATTTTTGATCGATCGGATATTTTAAACACATTTTTTCACAGTATTTACATTATATCTGCGACCGTGAATGTCACTTGATCGGTAAATCCGGTCTAACTGCTATATCCCGGTTAGACGGATTTGCGAACGTGACTTTCACGTTGATGTTCTGTTTTTGCTGTGATGTTGCGGATCGGTCGTGGGGGATAGCCTGGATGCAATGCTAGTACAGATGAGGTTGTATTATGTACATTTGATATTGCGGGGCGAGCGTCCGACATGTGGACTGCCGTCACTGCCAGTTTGTATTATTATTTTGGGGCACGGCCAGGTTGCGGTCGTTGTACCCGGTGTATGTATATTTTACTTTCTGTACTAGGATTACCCCAGGAGGGGTGCACGGATAGCCGGGTTCTAGAAGGCAACAAGCCCGCATCTCATGGCATTGAGACAGAGGGGGCTTCACTCTAGGATTGGCAGGCTATTCGCCGCACTCGTAGGGGGTACCGGTTGACCCAGGAGGGGTGCCCAAGTTGCCGGATTCCGTGAATTGCTGGGTGGTCCATTCACGGTACTGAAGGGGGCTGCCTCGCTTCAGGTTTTGGCGGGTGACTTGCCGCGCCCGTAGGGGTCTAGGATTTCATTGCGCAGGCTATCCATACGACCAGGGGAACGTCGGGTTTCAGCAGTAGCTCTGTGAAACCCGGGGATCCCAAATATCTGTATTGTTCTGTGATGCTGTACATTTCTGTGATGTTGCATTTCTTTTCACGCCTTGAGCGAAATATAATATATTGGTATATATATTAGTAGATGTTGTATATGTTTTACATCCGCGCTAGTCCAGTCCCCGCTCTGTCGTTAGTTAGCTAACCTAACGGGTAATGACGGGACCCAGTGGCGAATGCGGATGGCATATACGTACATCAGTATATTTTCGTTCTTTTTGGTGTGATCAATTGATGGGACTGCATTGATTCGGATCAATGCAAGTTAAAAACAAACCTAATCTGATGTTGTTGGAACACTTTTTCAAAAAGCTGTTATTGCAAGGACGTTCACTTTTGTTTTGCATCGTGATATTCAGTTGGAATATCCTGCTCCTCAGTCGACGAGGCAAGGGCCGAGATCCCTTCACCGGGAGTGACCCCTTGGACAAAAGGTTTGCGTCAGGGCATTAACTTCACTATAGCCGATTACTTTTGCTTTGCACCGTGGTATTCAGTTGGAATATCCTGCACCCCATTCTACGGGGAAAGAGCCGAGATCCCTTCACCGGGAGTGACCTATTTAGAAACGGTTTTCGTCACTATATTTTCAAAAAGCTATTCGTTCCTTCAACGATATCAAGTTCATTACGTTAAAAGTTTTCGCCAGAAACCATTCGTAGCCCTCCGTCGTTTCATATGGGTAGTCAATAGTATTCAAGCTGTGTTTGTTGGCCTTAGTCAAGGCACAGTGTTTGGTAGCTGTTGGGTGTTCATATGCTGCATAGATAGATGCGTTGGTTTGGGACAGTCGTATAGCCTTGTTGGCCCTAGTCAAGGGCTTGTACGGGTGGGTTCAAATCAACCTTGATAATGACGGGTAGAACTTGACATGTGACTTATGATTTGTTGGCCTTAGTCAAGGTCATAAGAGCATGGGGCAGAAATCACATGGGGAGTTTCAAAAGAACTGAAACTTGCCAGATATGCGCATACCTTCTGGAGTGTGATACCGTGAGCGGATTCCGTCACGTTATCATGCGATGATAGTTGGATCCCGATTCCCACTGATGAGTTGGTATACTTCTCGGGTGACCCCGACTAATTCTTCTTTCAGGTTTGGAGGAGAATTTGAGGTACAGTGGGAGGTTTCCAGATTAGATAAATTGGTAACCATTCTGATCTAGGTTAGAGTGCACGCTGAGTGTTTCTTTTCTCTCTCTCTTTGGAAGCGACCATTGACCCGACCCTATGACTATGACTCAGTGACCAAGTTGACCGAACCTTCTTAACACTGGCTTTTGGATTGTCAGAGTTGCAAACCTCATTGCCACTCCTACTTTTACCCTTTTCTCCAGGACACCCCGTATTACTACGAACGTCCACTTCCATTGGACAAAACCATCGTATGGTTAGATACGAACTCGATGGAATTCATTCGAGGATGGTTTCAGGTTCTGGAGAAAACGGATAGGACTATTCAGTTGTCTTTTCTTTTCACCCTCTCTCAGGTTGCGAGTACTCCTTGGTTTAGGAGTAGTACACCTGTTACGCAAATTGGATAGTCTTCTTCCAAACCTTAGGCTGGTGCCGACCGGTAGGGAATGAAGAAAACCAATTAGCATAATGATGGTGTGCAGAAGGTATTAAGTTAAGACAAAGCAAGGGATTAGTAAGAGGGCAAAGTAAATTGCAACAGATATTCATGACCAAACCAAGTTTTTCTTCGCCAATCCTAAAATCACCTTTGTATTTCTCCAGGACACTCCGTATCACGACGAAGATCCACAGTTTATTGGATACTCCATCGTATGGTTATATACGAACTCGAAAGGAACTTGTTCCAGTTCGGAGATGGATTCTGGTTCAGGAGAAATAGGAATAAGATTTATTCAGGTGTCTTTTATCTTCACCTTCTCTCGCATTGCGAGTGTTCCTAGGATTAGGACAGTACACCCATTATGCTTATTGGATAATCTTCTTCCAAACCATAGGCTGGTGCCGAACGGTAGGGAAGGAAGAAAACCATTTGGCCTAAAGGGGTGTGCAGAAGGTAATGACTAAAGACATATGAAGGGATTTGGAGAGGTGGCAAAGAATTACACGGTTACAGTTGTGAATCTGGATAACGGAAGAGGCATTACTAGGAATACCAGGATACCCCATCGAAACATTTCAATGTTTCAGTTTCACTGTGTAATGTTGAAAGAAAACTGATATCCCGATTAGATACTTACTCCAGGGTATGTAATTACCAGGTATGATTCTCACATCTGTATGGTTTTACAGATGATGAGTGGGAGTAAGTAATTGGGAATTGGGTGATCATCCTCATTATATCGGGAATCGTTGTAATCGGTGATATTTGAGGAAATCACCTAGGCTGTTTGCCGGTCGGCAATTATTTGGTTTTGAATATCCGCTGTTATGCACCTATTTCAAATTGATATATCTGTACGTCTATTTTCATAGAGTGAGATATACCTTTCTGAAATTATGTCTACGACATTTACCTATATCAGTGGATGGTTAGGTAAGGAGCATTGAACATCGGTGTAATTCTTCTTGACCATAAGTACAGTTTTCAACCTACGACACACAGTGAATGAGTTATAAGACTCAAGGGACTTATACAGAGTATTGTATGTTGTCCAGGGTCCATCAGGACAGAGGGGATGGTCCTCGTACTATATTCGGTTTACTTATGACTTCTCTAGTTTTTAGACAAGTGTTTCGTGGAAACACAGGGTCCGAATTTTGAGAAGTTATAGGTATTTGAATAGAGTAGAGAACCAGGTGTAGCAAGTATCGGGATTCTTCAAAGAGATCGAAGATGTAGACACTTGTGCATAGTATTCAGTTGATAGTAATGATTAAGAGAACTTGCTTCTCTTTCAGGTTACTCATAATTGGAAGCATTCCTAAATTGAGTTACGCTGATCGGCCTTCTTCCATTTAGATGACATGCACTGGAGACAGCTGCATGATTTGAATCTGGTTCAATTAAATCAGTGCCTCTGGTTCTATATTGGATATAGAACAGTTCATATCTTAACGATGTTAAGGTACGGGGAGTTGTCCGGCTTATGATTAAAACCAGACACTGGACAACTCAAGGCACGTTTCTGTAATGGCTGTTTGTGGGTTGACCCAGGCTATGACGAGGGTTGACTTTCTACCATTTGGGTGAACAATAGAGATATTGTTCTAGACTCGCCACAGTTTTATTAAAAAAGGATTTTTTCAGAAAACAGTAGTGGGAGTATGGTAGAACTGGAAGTGATTCCAGAACCACAAACGATTACTGAAGATTTGATAAGGAACCTAAAGATTCAATCTGGATTGACATTCCATTGGCCACTCCGCAGATGAGGTGGGTAACTTCAGGCACCCGAGAGGTACTCCGGTAGCCTCAAGGACGGTGACAGGGAAGTTCTTGTTTACCCACAATTACCATTGCTGCTGTTCCAGGCTGCGAGACCCGATGGGAGGATGAGTATAGCGTCGTTTTAAACTAGTTTTAGAAGTGTATGTCTATATGACTCTGCCAGAGGGTTGTCGTAGTCAGTGGGAGCAGCGGAAGCACTGGTGGACAAGTAGCTTATGTCTATTTATAGACTAAAGCAGATGTAGCGGAGATAGATCAACTATTTCTGACGTAACAGTCATGGGTTTGACTTCATCAGAATAGGGGATGGTTCTGTTGAGAAGGTAGTAGGGTGTGATATCCTGGTATTTGGATGACATACACAGAGTAGGAAAGGAAACTCCTATACTACAATCGGTTATCCTTTGGTCGTCACACAGTGGTTTCTCCACACAGGACTTGGATATTATATCTGACATACTGGTTACTAGATCTATGGTTTTAGATCTAGATTTGGGTGGTTTCCCAATTAGGGTACTTTGACAGTATTCTAAGAGTATTTAGAATGGACGACTCCATGCACGGTAGTGTACCTGCAGAAGATAGAGTCACCCTCTCTAAAGGTGTCTTACAGACTAAAGGGGAGAGGGACGTGCATGATTGGCAGATCACTTGCTCAGGCAATTGAGTCAATCATGAGATGTCAAGTACCACACCAGATATTGTTTTTGCACTAGATGCAATAAGTTGACATTAATCCAATCCTGGAGAAACAGTCGGAAGCAGTTTTAGAACATAAGTGAATGTTCTAAGGATATGATAACGACAGCCTCATTCGTGAGACAGTTATCATTCCAGGCTTCCAAGGTGACATGGACGACAAGGAGGTTGTCAGAGTTATATTTTTCCTTCTGACGAGGGGCAGTATTTTGGACAGGTGATCCAAGGCAGTACTGAGGGAGGCATGGCGCAGGATACTGATTAAGTTCAGTTGACGATACAGTCTAAGAAGTTTGGATTTGTAGTTCATTTATGAGCTATGTCCCATCAGACATCCAGACACATTCTAAGACAGGTATTGCTCATTTCGGGAGATGGGTTTCTCCGCGAACTTGAGATATAGAGAGACATAGAAAGAGACATCAAGGCGGATCCACTCACTGAGGCTATTCCTCGAACGCAATAGTTTCGCAAACGAGCTTTGTGAGACTGACTAGTAGAGGAGTTGGGTGTTCGGTATCACACGGGCTGTGAGTATGGGACATCGCAATAATTAGCCTTGAGTGCAAATGGGAGATTGTTGGAGATAATGCCCTCAGAGTCAATTATTGGATCACAGGTACGTAATAGCAATGATTGATGGAGGACCTATCCCGGTAGGACAGTCTTACTCGAGATGATAGTATGCTATCTGGTTTACCTTTATCATCGTGTACTGTTTTAGGTGACCTGACACGTCGCTATTACACGTTGATAGAGCCCCTAGGATTCTTGCTTGACCACCAGCAGTATGAGGGCGATCATATAAGTGGGAGCTGGGGTCTATAAGCATATCCTGAAATGGTCCCTAGTCGTGTGAGTTTCGAGACAGGGCATCGATACTCCATAGTAGACTAGTGTATACAGTCGAGACCCCGACGAGGGGCGGTGGCCGGTCTCACAAGCCACTGGTGTCAGTTGGATCACCTAAGATGTATACAGGTGCTCATTGGGTTATGAGTACACCGGACAGGACTCGCCGGGAACATGCTAGTTGGTCATATACCAGACGTCAGATGGCAGTTCCCTGGTGACATGTGTACTGGTTAGTTCATCGACCTGGGGATCGTCATTTGTCTTGTGTGAGTTCCCACTGTACTTTGATTACTACCCTACCACGGCTCAAAGGAGTCGTGCAAACAGGTTTTACATGGGTACAGTCCCGAGCCACATAGAGGCAGTGAGCGCATCTTCAGGGGTTCGTCTCTCCCGGTATTGGGGGTGAGGTCGTGCTGTGTCTAGGAGAGCCATTACACGAAGCCCTCGGCCGAGGCAAGGAGATTTACTGGTAGGTATTCCAGTAGTATCTCAGGGTGTTCTGGGCTACACTCCGACACGACTTGTACCGCTTTTGGGGGTCTGACTTTTACCAACCCCCTAGGCCCGCCATGCGATGCTCATAGACGAACGGACCGGACTGTACGGATATTGTCACTGACAGGCTCAGTAGGGTTGTCAGGCTGAGTTCGCTCACAGATGTCCCTTTTAGTCAGTACCTGGTAGCCCGTTACGTATTGGCTTATACCTCTGACGTGCTAGTGGTTAAATCCACAACCAAGGTGTTGACGAGTCTTTAGAGTCCCCCACATTCAGTTACTCAGCTTTCGGGCGAAAGGTTGTAGAGGCCGTATGGAGATATGGCAAGGTCCGATCAGATACGTGCGGTATTGCACGGATCAGGATCGGACAGTTTGTACTATAGGCCGTATGGTTATATGGCAGGGTTTGATCAGATACGTGCGGTATTGCACGGATCAGGATCGAACAGATATTACTAGCCGGCTTTGGTTTAAGCCGGATCCTAGTATAGTACAGTGTAGACTTTGTCTCATTGCATTTGTATTTCGGTCGAAATACAGATGCGGGTGTGTATGCACAGTATCGGGGTTTTCCTGTAATTTATTACGGGACCAGTTTTCTGGAGTTGCCAGTTTGCTTTCCGTTTCGGCCGATTTCCTTTGTTCCGTTCATTGGCCGAAGATTGGTGGAGAAGGGCTTATTTGCATTGTTGCAAATAAGCATTTGTGGAGGGGGTCTTTGCCAATTTTCATGTCATGATACTTGTCCCATCATTTGACTTCATAAACTCATGATTGCTTGACTTTGTAAATCATCATGGTTGTTGATGATGAGGTTGGTGGTAGGTGGTTGAGTGTGGGTTTTGATTTGGTGATCATTTCCTTTTGCATGATAGCCTTCTCTCTCTCTCCATTGTATTATGGGATGGCTCTCTCATTCTATCACTCTTCCCTCTCATTCTCCCTCTCCCCATACTTGATTTGGCCGGCCATTTGGGAAGGGGCTGCCCAATGTTTGAAAGGTGGGGTTTAGTTCATTTCATGCTCCCAAAAATAACCCCAAGTTCCTCCACAAAGTTCTTGTATCATTCCTCCACCACAAAGGCAATTCCATGAACCCCAAATGAGACACAAGTTCTACTATACATTCTACAGCAAATCTTGGGCACGTCGAGTAGCCGGCTTCGTGCCCGAGTTACCTCGGCATTGAGGTGGGAGCCCGTAAAAGAAGTAGGCGATGTGGTGCACTTCCGGCGACGAGGAGGAGACGGAACATTCCGCAAGAGATCGGGACGACGACGAGAAGAACGGAGGACTCGGATCTGTCGGTATACTTCTCTTCCCTATCTTGTTTGTAGCTTAGACTTGTTAATGGTTACGATCCGGATGTTTAGTGCGCGGTGGTGCCGGTTTGCTAAGTCCGCAAAATTAAAGTTTATCACCGCTTCCACATTCCGGCGTCGGATTGACGGCCGGGGCGCCGCCGTGCACTTACACCCATCACATCAAATTGCTCGACTACGTCGGTATCCTCCGGATATCCGCCGTGCCCGACATACCGGTATGGTAGTTTGCCCCTGCCAGGCTCATCGTCATCCCCACAAAACCACTCTTGCCCCGGGGTACCGTACCGGGTCCACCATGCACCCGCAGACGGTTCATCCTCCTCCTCGAATCGGGTGTACAATATCGCTCAAGATCCGAGAAAACTCATGGTGGACGACACATACATCACATCACGAGAAAACCGCAACTTTCATTTAAAATGAAAATGAGTTTATAAAATCCTTGCAGTTTCTCCAAATCCAAAATCTCATGGAAAATCCGATATCCAATATCTCAGAGTATGTAAACAGTGAATTATCGGCATAAATTCCCATAATATTGCATGAGAACAATATACACATGCATGAATATCTAAGTGAAGGATGAAATATCTAATTAGCACATGAAAGCAAGCGTACTAATAGTATGTTGAAACCACCAGCTAGCAGGTTATACCGATAAAGTAATGTTTTCTAAAGTGTACTTAATATGGCAATTGCCGATGATGATGTATGTGAGCCGGCAAGCAAGTGTTCATGGATATACGCATCATCCGTAATGGTGCTGGTGTCCTAACAAAAGATGTAGTAACCGCAACATATAAGAATATACATTTATATATATACGAGTCATACAGTTTGGGCATTTGAAATAGCACGAATCTTAGTTTTTAGAAAATAGGGGCTACGGTGCTTTTAAGAAAAGGTACGTCCTTTGAAAATCCGTAATATCCCCCGGGTTGTCTTTTGAAAATACTCACGATGCGTTAGTTTCTGAAATTAAGTATGACTCAAGCCCAGTCTAACATCTACCAAATAAACTACAGGACTAAACTAAGAGACTAGTCGAAAAAGGGTAAGGAAATCCACCTAAAGTCCGAGTCGATATATCTAGTAGTCGGCGATCCCGCCTCAAAAGCGTTACGTACAGTAAAATATATAATACGACATCCTCGAGTCAAGAGTGTGGATCAATTATCATATCTATACTTCGTACGGTAAAATCCATCGTACGTCATCCCAAATCAGGGTACGGGTCAAATATCACATATATCTCATTATTCACATGGTATTGTTATCGTAATATCAGGAACTAGGGGTACTGATCTAAAGTCTAGTACATTCCAATACCATCAACATATATCCGCGTGTGTATGAAAACATATCGCCCATCGATCCACTATAATATCATGTTGTATATCATAACACTACCCAAAACACATAACCGATCTCACGGCATCATGCCCGATCATATCGACTCTCCTCCGAGTATAATATAATATCCTCATCACCCGTGTATACGTATATATGAGTGTGCGTGTGTGTGTGTGTGTATCAACACATCCATACATAGATACACACACACACACACACACACATACATATACATATACATATATCATATACACCAAAAACATATCACGTGTATGCATGTTTGTATGTGTACACCTTTACTCTAGGGTTTCATAACTAAGAACTAACTAAAAGCACTATCTTCCAATTACACTAAACTAACCCATGATCTCCTAGAGCTCTTCTTGCTAAGTATTCATATCTCGCAATAACCCATATGTATATATATATATATATATATATATATATATATATATATCATAACACATCATATCCTATGAAATTGCGGTGGTGCTATACACCATCCACCCGACTTCCCCCGTAGATATACATCTACTCACCTGGACGCCTCGGCTAACCTGCTCCGATTCCAGCTCTGTCATTTCCGCGCCACATCCGATGCCTCTGCACCCGATCCTAGAAATGTACACAAGTAAAAATAGAATATATGTATAATTAGTCGCGGACACAACCAAAACAAGTCAACCACGCTCCCTGATTAAACGTGCACGCACTTGGTGCACAAAACGCTCTCGCGACAACGCCACAGACCACAACTACGGTCGCAATACGAGGCAACTACCAAACCAAAAACCCAGTCGCACTAATCGCGCGTCCACGACACATCAAATATTATATGAAATAGGTTATAATTCACCATAACCTCAAACTTAAATAAAATCAATTTAACCCAAAAACCCAGTAAGCATCTTTTAACCGTTTTTGTACAAACTTGATGTTTTAACAATTTTAGTGGCCACAATGCTCACTAAATAACTTAATTAGGTCATACAAAACCTAACTAGATTTTAATTTCACCTAATTTCCCACTAATTAAAAACTTAGTTTGCTAAATTATGTAATTTGGACAATTTAAAAGTAGCAATTTGTAATATAGCAACAAGCTTAGAAATGGCATCTTCAAAAGTAATCTTGTAACGGATTACAAGAATACCCCTCATCCGTATATACATACCCGTATCCATATTCCGACTGAATACGAATACAACGAGACGAAAATAATCCAACAATATAATACTAGGATCCGGCTTAAACCAAAGCCCACTTGTATTATCCGTTCGATCATGATTCGTGCACAAGTGTACGAATATGATTGAACCCTGCCATAAAACCATACGGCCTCTACAACGTTTCACCCGAACCAGGGAAACCCTCTGTATGGGACTCTAAAGAATCGTTAATACGCTGGCAGTGGGTTTAACCACAAGCACGTCAGTGGCACTAGCTGTACGTAACGGCTACTCAGGTATTGAGCGAAAGGGAGGCCGACGAGCAAACTCATCATGAAACCTTACCGAGCCTGATAGTGACAATGTCCGTGCATTCCGATCCGTTCATCTATGAGTATCTCATATCGAGTCTAGGGGGTGGATAAAGTCAGACCCCTAAAAACTTGACATTTAGTGTCGGTATGAAGCCCATCACCACCTGAGAAACTACTGATCCAAATCAGTAATTCTTGTCTACCCCGGCCGAGGATTTCTGGTGATGGACACCCGTGCACACCGCGACATCAACATCCAATACCGGGAGAGAAGAATCCCCTGACAATTCGCTCACTGCCACCATGTGGCTCGGGATTGTACCCAACTAAAACCTTTTTGCACGACTCCTTTCAGCTGTGGTAGGATAGTAATCAAAGCACAGTGGGAACTCACACGAGACAAATGACGATCTCAGGTCGATAGACTAACCTGTACACATGTCACCAGGGAACTGCTATCTGACAATAGGTATAATACCAACTAGCATGTTCCCGGCGAGTCTGTCTGGTGTACTCAAAAACCAATGAGCACCTGTATACATCTTAGGTGAACCAAATGACACCAATGGCTTGTGAGACCGGCCACCGCCCCTCGTCAGGGTCTCGATCCGTATACACTAGTCTACTCTTGGAGTATCGATGCCAAGTCTCGAAACTCCTACAACTAGGGACACTCTAAGGATGTGCTTATAGACCACCCAACTCTCACGTATATGATCGCCATCATACTGCTGGTAGTCAAGCATGAATCTTATGGGCTCTATCAACAAGTAATAGTGATCTGTAATGTCACCTGAAGCATGTACATGATGATAAAGACAAACCAGATAACATATTATCATTTCGAGTAAGACTGTTCTACCGGTATAGGTCCTCCCTCAATCATTGCAATCACGTGCCTACGATCCAATAATTGACTTGAGGGCACTATAGCCTACAATATCCCACTTGCACTTAAGGCTAATTATTGCAGTGTCGCTTACTCACAGCCCTTGTGATACCGAACACCCAACTTCTCTACTAATCAGTTTCACAAAACTCGTTTGTAAAACTATTGCGTTCGAGAAATAGCCTCAGTGAGTGGATCCGCTCTAATGTTTCTTTCTATGTCTCTCTTTATCTCAAGTTCGCGGAGAAATCCATCTCCCGAAATGAGCAATACCTGTCTTAGAATATGTATGGATATCTGATGGGACCCAGTTCATAAATGAACTACAAATCCAGCAAAACTTCTTAGACTGTATCGTCAACTGAATTTAATCAGTATCCTGCACCATGCCTACCTCAGTATCCGCTTGGACCACCTGTCCAAACTACTGCCCCTCGTCAGAAGGAAAACAATAACTCTGACAGTCACTCTGCTATCCAGGTCACCTTGAAAGCCTGGAATGATAACCGTCTCCCGAAGGAGGCTGCCGTTACCAAATCCCTAGAACATCCTCTTATGTTCAAAAACTGCTTCCGAACGTTTCTCCAGGATTGGATTAATATATACAATTATTGCAATTAGTGCAAAAACAACATCTGGTGTGGTACTTGACATCTCATGATTGACTCAATTGCCTAAGCAAGTGGTATGCCAATCATGCACATCCCTCCCCCTTTAGTCTGTAAGACAGCTTTAGAGAGGGTGACTCCATCACCTGCAGGTACACCACCATGCCAGGAGTCGCCCATTCTAAAACACCTTTAGAATACTGTCTAAGTACCCAGATTGGGAAACTACCCAAATCTAGATCTAAAACTATAGATCTAGTAACCAGAATGCCAGATATAATATCCATATCCTATGTGGAGAAACCACTGTGTGACAATCACAGTATAACCGATCGTAGTGTAGGAATTTCTCTTCCTATAAAGTGCATGTCATCCAAACACCAGGACATCACACCCTACTTCCTTCTTAAAGGATCCATCTCTTATTCTGATGAAGTCAAAGCCTATGACTGTTACATCAAAAATAGATGATCTATCTCCGCTATATCCGCTTTAGTCTATAAATTGACATAAGCAACTTGTCCACTATGCTTCCGCGCTCCTACTGACCACAACAACCCTCTGGCAGAGTCATATACACGTGCACTTCTAAAGCTAGTTTAGAACGACGCTATGCTCATCCTCCTGACGGGTCTCATAGTCTAGAACAGCAGTAATGGCATGTCTGGGTAAACAAGAAGCTCCCTGTCACCATTTTTGAGGATACCGAAGTATCTCTCGGGCGCCTGAGATTACCCACCATATCTTCGGAGTGGATAATGGAATGTCAAACCCGATTGAATCTTTAAGTTCTTATTAAATTTTTAGTAATCGTTTGTGGGTCTGGAATCACTTCCAGTTCTACCATACTCCCACTACTGCTTTCAGAAAAAGTCCCTTTTACTAAAACAGTGGCGAGTCAAGAACAATATCACTATTGATCTTCCAGATGGTAGAAAGTTAACCCTCGTCATAGCCCGGGATAACCCACAAACTGCTATTACAGAAATGTGCATTGTGTTATCCAGAGTCTGGTTTTAAGCATAAGCCGGAAAACTCCATATACTTTAACATTGTTAAGATATGAACCATTTTATATACAATATAGAAACAAAGGCACTGATTTAATTGGAACCAGATTCAAATCATGCAGCTGTCTCCAGTGCATGTCAACTAAATGGAGAGAGGCCGATCAGCATTACTCAACTAGGAGCGCATCCAGATATGAGTAACCTGAAAGAGAAGCAAGTTCTCAAAACCATTACTATCAACTGAATACCAAATACAAGTATCTACATCTTCGATCACCTTGAAGAATCCTGATACTTGCAACACATAGTTCTCTACTTTATTCTTATACTTATAACTTCTCAAAACTTGGACCTTGCATTTCTATGAAATACTTGTCTAAAACTGGAGAAGTCACAAGTAAACAGAATATAGTACGAGTACCAACCCCTCTGTCCTAATGGACACTGGAAAACATACAATACTTTGTATGAGTCATCTGAGTTGAATAACTCAAACCCTGTGCGTCGTAGGTTGAAAACTATACTATGGTTAAGAAGAATTACACCGTTGTTTAATGCTCCTTACCCAATCATCAACTGATATAGGTAAATGTCATGGACACAATTTCAAAAGTTATATCTCACTGTATAAAATAAACGTACAGATATATCAGTTTGAAATTGGTGCATAATAACGGATATTCAAAACTAAATATTTGCCGTCAGGCAAGACCCCAGGTGATTTCCTCAAATATCACCAATTACAACGAATTCCGATATAATGAGGATATAATCACCTGATTCCCAATAACTTACTCCCACTCATCATCTGTAAAACCATACAGATGTGAGAATCTAACCTGGTAAATACATACCCTGGAGTAAGGATTTAATTGGGAAATCAGTTATCAATTAACAACGTATAGTGAAACTGAAACATGAAAATGTTTCGAAGGGGTAGCCGGGTATTCCTAGTAATGCCTCTTCCATTATCCATATTCATGACTGTAACCGCATATTTCTTTTCCATCTCTCCAAATCCCTTTATTTGTCTTTACTCATTACCTTCTGTACACCATACTTAGGCTAATCGGTTTTCTTCCTTCCCTACCTTTCGGCACCTGCCTATGGTTTTGAAGATGACTGTCCAATAAGTGCAATAGGTCTACTCTCCTAATCCTAGGAGCACTCACAACCTGAGAGAAGATAAAGATAAAAGACAACTGAATAAACCTTATTCTATTTCTCCTGAACCAGAATCCATCCTCGAACTTGAACAAGTTCCTTCGAGTTCGTATATAACTATACGATGGATTATCCAATAAATGTGGATCTTCGTAGTGATACGAGGTGTTCTGGAGAAATGCAAAGGTGAAGTAGGAGTGGCGATGATATACGCGGTTTGGTCGTGAATGATAGCAGTCGCACTTTACTTTGGCCTCTTCTAATCCCTTTATTTGTCTTTACTTATTACCTTCTGTACACCACACTTAGGCTAATTGGTTTTCTTCCTTCCCCACCTTTCGACACCTGCGTATGGTTTGGAAGAAGACTATCCAATAAGCGCAATAGGTGTATCCTTTCCTAATCCTAGGAACCCTCGCCACCTGAGAGAAGTTAAAAGGAAAAGACAACTGAATAGTCATATTCAATTTCTCCAGAACCGAAAACCATTCTCGAATCTGAAACAAGTTTCTTCGAGTTCGTATGTAGCTATACGATGGTCATATCCAATAATGTGGATCTTCGTAGTGATACGAAATATTCCGGAGAAAAGCAAAGGGTAAAAGGAGTGGCAATGAAGTTTGCAACTCTGACAATCCAAAAGTTAATGTGTTTTAAGAAGGTTCGGTTAACTAGATTTATGAGTTCTAGTCTAGGGTCGGGTCATGGTCGCTTCCAAAGAGAGAGAGAGAAAAGAAATACTCAGCGTGCACTCTAACCTAGATCAGAATGGTTAATCACTTTATCTAATCAAGATATCTCCTACTGTATCCTCAAATTCTCCTCCAAACCTGAAAGAAGAATTAGTCGGGATCATCTAAAATCACTCGAGGAGTAAACCAACTCATCAGTGGGTATCGGGATTCAACTATCATCGCATGATAACCTGATGGAATCCACTCAAGTTATCATACTCCAGAAGGTATGCGCATGCCTGGCAAGTTTCCTGTATGTTTGAAACTCCCGATGTGATTTCTACCACATGCACTTATGACCTTGACGAAGGCCAACATATCATAAGTCACATGTCAAGTTCTACCCATCATTGTCCAGGTTAATTTGAACCTACCCGTACATACCCTTGACAAAATCCAAAATAGTAGTATGACTGTCCCAAACCAACGCATCTATCTATGCAATAAAAAAGTAACAAACAGCTACTATACACTATACCTTGACGAAGGCCAACATACATAGCAGAATACTAAGTGCTACTCGTCTGAAATGACGGAGGGCTACGAATGGTTTTTGGCAAAAAACCTTTAACGTAATGAACTTGATATCGTTGAAGGAACCCGATAGATTTTTACAAATATTTAGTGGCGAAAACCTTAGCTAAAGAGGTCACTCCCGATGAAGGGATCTCGGATCTTTCCTCGTAGAATGAGGTGCAGGATATTCTCACTGAATACCGCGATGGAAAGCAAAAAGTAATCGACTACAGTGAAGTTATTACCCTGACGCAAACTTCTTCCCAAGAGCTCACTCCTGGTGAGGGGATCTCGGCTCTTGGCTCGTCGAATGAGGTGCTGGATATTCATAACCAAATACCACTTTGAAAAACAAAAGAAAATGTCCTTGTAATAACAGCTTTTTTAAAAAAATGTTCCAATAACATCGAATAGGTCTGTTTTCCTTGCATTGATATGAATCAACGCAATCCTATCAATTAATCACACAAGATAAGAATGAAAATATGATGTACGTATATACCATCCGCATATGCCACTGGGTCCCGTCATCACCCGTTAGGTTACTTAACTAACGACAGAGCGGGGTCTGGACTTGCGCGGGTGTAAAACATATACAATATCTACTAATGTTTATATATATATATATAATCGCTCCAGGCGTGATAAATGCAACATCACAGATAAGCAATAAGTATCATAGAACAATACAGATAATCTGGGATCCCCAGGTTTCCTTTGAGCCGCAAGTGAAACCCGACGTTCTCCTGGTCGTTTGGATAACCTGTGCAATGAAAACCTAGACCCCTATGAGCACGGAAAGTTACCCGCCAAAACCAGAAGCGAGGCATCCCCCTTCATCAAAGTGAATGGGCCACCCAGCACTTTACGGAATCCGGTAACTTGAGCACCCCTCCTTGGGTCAACCTGTACCCCCTACGAGTGCGGCGAAATAGCCCGGCGATTCTAGAGTGAGGCCCCTTCCTTCTCAACACCAAGAGATGTGGATCCGTTACCCTCCAGAACCCGGCTATCCGTGCACTCCACCGTGGGGTAATCCTAGTACAGAAATGAAAATATGCACAACGGTGACATCGACCTCAACCCAGTCGTGCCCTAAATCAATAATATACAAACAGGCAGTGACGATAGTCCACATGTCGGACGCTCGCCCCGCGATATCAAATGTACAAATGAAACTAAACTGTACTATCATTGCAACCAAGCTATCCACCACGATGAATCAGCAACAATACAGCACAACACAGAACATCAACGTGTATGTCACGTTCGCAAACCCGTCTAAAAGAACTATAGCAATTAAACAAGTTGTACCGCTCTAATGACATTCGCGGTCGCATATAGAAATGTGTGTACTGTAAACTTTAAACAATGTTAGAAATATCGAGTTCGAAATAACCCCGAATAGCCCCAAACTACTTGATAAAACCATATCAAAACTGGGCTAAACTAGCAATACCACTGAACCAAAATTCCAGAGACCAGACCACACACAAAATACGAAGTCTAAACTCAAGTGAATGGCCTGCCAGCTCGGAAATTCCAGTGATGTGTCCTGGTCAAATGGGGTGGAACTGGCTCGTATTTGGGGTGTAGTCTAGTGGTCACCATAGTAGTCTTCTACAGTTGCTAAAATAATTTTTGAAGACTCGGGAAAAAATGACAGAAACTGGAATATGAGTTGGTATTGTTTTGGAGTTGTTTCGGTTTCGATACTTTAACATTGTCTAAACAACTAGTATGCGGTTAATGTGTTGGCTCTGATACCATGTAAAGTTACGGTGGCGACCCGGCCATAATCCGTGGCCAAACATGGAACAAAAACTTTAAAAACCCGGCGCTAACGGAACCCTAATCGACGGATCGTACTATTAACCCTATACTAGTTCACTGTAAAGAGTTTAGAGAGGTTATACCGATCGATCCATGTCCTTCGGTCTTCTACCTCAGTCACAAGATCCTCGTTGCCGCCTCGATGAAGTTCGCTCTCCGGTCTCCCTCGTCGAAGACGATCCACGTCGAGGATTAATAATACGTGCTCCTGCTTCAAAACCGAAGCAACTCGAGCATCCAGTTTGCTAGCCTAGATGCCCAAAATGAAGTAGAGATAGTGTGTGATTACTTTGTCTCAAAACACCCAAGGATTCTCAATTCATGATATGGAATGGGTGGAGGTTGAAGAAGAAGCCATGTGTGAAGAGAAGTGTGAGCTCATGTTTTGGCTAAAGAAAAAACAACCAAAGAAAAAAGGTCTGTTCTTTTTCCTTGTGTGAGTTGTTAGATATTATCCAGCAACCAAAGAAAAATCTCACACCCAAAAAAACATATCTTCCTTTTGCCACAACAAATATCTCATAATCAAACTAATAAAATATCAAGCATGGCCCATGCCACAATCAATGCCACAAGCCAAGACTTGAACTCACACATTACATCTCAACAATATAAAACATTTATAAAACCCTAAATGTTTAATACAAGAAAAAGAATTGGCATCTTCAAAAGTTATCATGTAACGGATTACAAGAATACCCCTCATCCGTATATACATACCCGTATCCGTATTCCGACTGAATACGAATACAACGAGATGAAAATAATCCAACAATATAATACTAGGATCCGGCTTAAACCAAAGCCCACTAGTATTATCCGTCCGATCATGATTCGTGCACAAGTGTACGAATATGATCGAACCCTGCCATAAAACCATATGGCCTCTACAACGTTTCGTCCGAACCAAGGAAACCCTCTGTGTGGGACTCTAAAGACTCGTCAATACGCTGGCAGTGGGTTTAACTACAAGCACGTCAGTAGCACTAGCTGTACGTAACGGATACCCAGGTATTGAGAAAAAGGGAGGCCGACGAGCAAACTCATCCTGAAACTCTACTGAGCTTGCCTGACAGTGAAAATATCTATACAGTCTGGTCCGTTCGTCTATGAGTATTGTATATCGAGTCTAGGGGGAGGATAAAATCAGACCCCTAATAACTTGACATTTAGTGTTGGTATGAAGCCTATCACCACCTGAGAAACTACTGATCCGAATAAGTAATTCTCGTCTACTCCGGCCGAGAATTTCTGGTGATGGCCACCCGTGCACACTGCGACATCAACCCCCAATACCGGGAGAGACGAATCCCCTGACAATCCGCTCACTGCCTCCATGTGGCTCGGGACTGTACCCAACTAAAACCTGTTTGCACGACTCCTTTGAGCTGTGGTAGGATAGTAATCAAAGCATAGTGGGAACTCACACGAGACAAATGACAATCTCAGGTCGATTGACTAACTTGTACATATGTCACCAGGGAACTGCTATCTGACAATAGGTATAATACCAACTAGCATGTTCCCGGCGAGTCCGTCCGGTATACTCATAACCCAATGAGGACCTGTATACATTTTAGGTGAACCAAATGACACCAATGGCTTGTGAGACCGGCCACCACCCCTCGTCGGGGTCTCGATCCGTATACACTAGTCTGCTCTTAGAGTATCGATGCCCAGTCTCGAAACTCCTACGCCTAGGGACACTTTAAGGATGTGCTTATAGACCACCCAACTCTCACGTATATGACCGCCATCATACTGCTGGTAGTCAAGCATGAATCTTATAGGCTCTATCAACATGTAATAGTGATCTATAATGTCACCCGAAGCATGTACATGATGATAAAGGCAAACCAGATAGCATACTATCATCTCGAGTAAGACTGTTCTACCAGTATAGGTCCTCCCTCAATCATTGCAATCACGTGCCTACGATCCAATGATTGACTTGAGGGCACTATAGCCAACACAATCTATTTGAGACTAAAACTCTTGATTAATATGAAAAGGTTGGGTTTTTACCTAACTTGAAGAATTCCACAGAAACTCTAAGCTCAAGGAGTGCACACTTGAAGTTGTGAAGGCCTAACTTTGGTGTTTGGACCAATATCCATGAAGAACTCTAATCTTTCCTTGTGAGATAGTGTAGAACTTGGAAAATTGAGATGGTGTGTTGGGGGGAAGGCTTTGTTAAGTTTGATAATGCAAAACCCAAAGAGAGTTGTGTTGTAAAGGAAGGAGGATGTGTATGAAGGGAGGGTGAGGTATGTGTAGAGCAAGGAGGAGGTGTAGGCTCAAGGTAAGCTGTGTGTGAGGTAATATCTTAACCTTAACACCTACTTACTCTCACCATTGCACTTAAACCCTCCCACAACTTACAAACCCTCTTTGTAACTAAAACTTTTTACTAATAAAAACCCTTTACAATAAAATGTCATCTAAAACTATTTACTATTACACTTGACTACCATAATTTCTAAAATATTACAATATTACCCCTTAAGAAAATTCGGTCCCCAAATTTAAAACCTAACTACGCATACCTTCAAAATGATGGGGAAATTTCTTCTGCATCTCATCCTCAGCTTCCCAGGTGATATTTTCTCTACGTGGTCCACGCTATAGAACCTTTACAGAAGGAAGTACCCTAGATCGCAGCTTCTTCACCTGCTGATCGAGAATGGCTACCGGTTGCTCAGTGTAAGATAAATCATGATCTAGCCGTATAGTCTGATGGTGAATAGCATGAGAAGGATCATGAAGGTACTTGCGGAGCATGGACACATTGAACACCGGATGCACATCTCGAAAACTGGGCAGAAGTGCTAAACGATATTCTACAGTGCCCACTCTTTTAAGAATCTTATAGGGTCCAACATATCTGGGACTGAGCTTTCCCTTTTTTCCTAAATCGCATCACACGCTTCATCGGAGAATCATTGGAGAAACACATGGTCACCCATAGAGAATTCAAGTCTACAGTGATGACGATTAGCATAAGACTCTTGCCTGCTTGGGGCTGCTCTCATCCTATCCTAGATCATCTGGATCTTCTTATTAGTCTCCTGAACCAACTGAGGCCCTAGGAGGTTGCTCTCGCTAAGCCCGGTCCAACAAACTGGCGACCGACACTTCCTCCCATATAACGCCTCGAAAGGTGCCATCTAAATCGTCTCCTGAAAGCTATTATTGTAGGAGAACTCAATCAAGGGTAAGTGACGATCCCAACCGCCACTTAAATATAGCGTACAAGCTCGGAGCATATTTTCAAAAGTCTGTACCGTACGCTCTGACTGACCATCGGTTTGTGGGTGGAAGGCAGTACTAAAACTCAAGCGAGTGCCTAAAGCATAAGCTTCTGCCAGAGACGACTGGTAAACCGTGTGTCTCTATCAGAATCAATACAGGTTGGAATGTCGTGTAACCGCACAATCTCATCAATGTAAATCTGGGCATATCGAGCATATCCGAAAGTAGTCTTCACCGGAAGAAAGTGAACTGTCTTTGTCAACCGATCCACAATCACCCAAATGGAGTCATACCCTCTCCTAGACCTAGTAGACCCATAATGAAATCCATGGAGATCTGCTCCCATTTCTATTCCAGAATGGGTAAAGGCTGTAACTCTCTTGCCGGCCTCTGATGTTCGGCTTTGACTTGCTGACTAGTCAGGTATTTCGAAACGAAGTCAGACACATCACGTTTCATCCCTTCCCACCAGTATACGTCTCGCAAATCGTGATACATCTTGGTAGACCCTGGATGAACGTTGTAAGAAGTTCGATGTTCCTCCTCTAAGATCTCGCGCCTCAGCCCATCAAAGTCGGGCACAAACAAACGGGTCCTAAACCGTAGCACTCCTTCGCTGTCGATCATAAACTCAGAATCTCTCCCCTGCCGAACCTGCGCTAAAATCTTAGATAATCGGGCATCCCTTGATTGTGCCTTCTTGATACGATCGAGCAAAAGTAGACAAGCATGAACATGAGCAAACTGTCCACCTACGGATGTAAACTCGAACTGTATACCATTGTCGCACAAAATCTGCCAATCCGCATTCGACTGTCTCTAAGTTGCACTCAAATATAACAAGCTACCCCCCAGGTCTCCGACTCAATGCATCGGCTGCTACATTTACCTTTCCCGGATGATAAAGAGTCTCACAATCATAATCTTTCACTATCTCCATCCAGCGACGCTGCCTTAAGTTCAAATCTCGCTGCTGGAATATATACTTCAGACTCTTGTGGTCTGTAAAGATTTGGCATGACTGTCCATATAAATAGTGTCTCCAAATCTTCAGCGCAAAGACCACTGCGGCCATCTCTAGATCTTGGGCAGGGTAGTTCTGCTCATGTTTCTTCAACTGCCGAGAAGCATAAGCAATAACTCTACCATGCTGCATCAATACGCAACCAAAGCTCACACGAGACGCATCACAATATACCACAAATTTGCATGAGCCTGAAGGTAAAGATAGAACTGGTGTAGTCATCAGACGAGTCTTCAACTACTGGAAACTCTGCTCACACTCATCAGTCTAATGAAACGGAACTCCCTTTCGGGTCAAACCGGTCATATGTGCCGCAATACGAGAGAAATCCTGCATGAAGCAACGGTAATAACCCGCTAAGTCTAAAAAGCTACGAATCTCGGTCACTGAAATGGGTCTGGGCCAATGCTCTACCACCTCAATTTTCTTCGGATCAGCCTGCATCCCGTCTCTCGTAACAATGCGACCTAAGAATTCCACACTATCAAGCCAGAAAGCACATTTTAAGAATTTGGCAAATAGTTGATGCTCCTTCAAAATCCACAATACAATCCTTAAGTGCTGCTCATGATCCTCTCAACTCCTGAAGTATACCAAAATATCGTCTATGAAAATAATGATAAACTGGTCGAGGAATGTCTTGAAGATCCAGTTCATCAGATCCATGAATGCTGCTGGGGCATTGGTGTAAGTCGATGTGCAACACCCCACGACTTGCGGGGAGGCGGAAATATGAAAAACGATCTTGTTCTTTGCTTAAACATCGACTAACCGCATGAATCGAAGCTAAACGATAACTAACATCAAACATAGAAGTTCTAAACTACTATGTGAAGGGATTATACCTAAAGAACCGTGTCCTTCGTCTTTACGAAGTCCACCTCCTCCTCGGCCTTCTCCAAGTAGTAGACGATCCACCACGAGAGCTAAACTCCAAGCTTTGCCTCTAAACTTGATGCAACTAGGTATCTTTAAGTGCTAATCAAAGTACCTAGATGAAATAGAGTATGGTTATGGATTAAGTAGTCTAACTAATCCTTGTACTCAACACATGAGAGGGGAGGATTGGGGTTTGAAGAGAGAGAGCTTGAGGAGAGAGAAGATGAACATAATAATGAAATGAGAAAATGAGTTATCATAATATATATCAAGCATTATTGTTTTTCAAGAAAAGAAAAGAAAATGATTTACAACCATGCTTGATAAATATCTTATGGTGATTCATCTCCATGAGTCATTAAGCAATTATGAAGCATTAATGACATGGATGAATCATCCATATGACTCACTAATCTCATTTAATGTATATGCCACCTAAACCACCTTAGTCACCATCTTCTAGAAGCTTCTCGCGTAATTACGAGAACGCCCCACCTATCCGTGAAAACACGGAAAAACTTTAGACTGTATAAATCCAATAACCGGATACTAGTAACTGGCTTAAACCAAAGCCGACTAGTAAAAACTGTCCGAAAGTCGTACGTACGTAAACACACGTATGCGTCCGAACCCTTGTCGTAAAACCATACGACCTCTATATCGTTTCGCCTGGAGTAGGGAAACTCTCTGCGTGGGACTCTAGAGACTCGACTACTACGCTGGCAGTGGGTTTAACCACAGACCGTAAGCGGCACTAGCTGTACGTAACGGTCCCCAGGTAGATGTCGATAAGAAGGCCGATGAGGAAACCCATCCGAACTCCTACTGAGTCTGATGTGACAATCTCCATACAGTCCGGTCCGTTCGTCTAAGACTATCGCATATCGGGCCTAGGGGCGGCAAGCGTTAGTCCCCTAATAGCGGTATAAGTCGTGTCGGAGCGAAGCCCATTACACCCTGAGAAACTACTGGAACCTACCAGCAAATCTCGCTTGCCATGGCCAGGGACTTTGCGTAATGGCTCTCTGACACAGCGCGATATCAACCCCCAATACCGGGAGAGACGAATCCTGTCTAACCGCCACTGCCTCCAAGTGCTCGGGACTGCACCCAACTGCTACCTGTTTGCACGACTCCTTTAAACCGTGGTAGGGTAGCAATCTAAGAACAGTGGGACACACTCGAGGCGAAGTAGCAGTGTCAAGTCTGTGGACTATGCTGTACTCATGTCACCTGGGAACTGTTCACTGACGACTGGTATAAAACCAACCAACAGTTCCCTGTGAGTCCTGTCCGGTGTACCCGTAACCTAACGAGCACCTTCATACTATCTCCAGTACGACGTACTGATGGCTGTGGGACAGACCATCTCCCCAACCGGGATGAGAAGCGTACACACTAGTCTACTCCGGAGTATCGATGCCCTGTCTAGATAATCCAACGACTAGGGACCTGAATAAGGATGTGCTTGTAGACTACCCAGCCCCCACTAGTGTGACTGCCATCACAACGCAGGTAGTCAAGCAAGATCCTAAGAGCTCTATCAATACGTATACTCACATATTAAGATAGAAAAACCAAGTAGCATACTACCATGTTTAGCAAGACTGTTATATACATGTGAATATCCCAAGCTTCCATTAAGTAATATACAAACTAGTATGATACAATAATGGCCCCTAGGGCATATACACTAACAATTGGTGAGCCCAAACAATATCACCAAGAATTCATAATGACTATAGCGTGTTCGAAAGGTAGTCTTCGGAATATCATCATTCCGAACTCGCAACTGATGATACCCCGATCGCAAATCAATCTTCGAGAAATAACCTGCTCCCTGCAGCTGATCGAACGGATCGTCAATACAAGATAATGGATACCTATTTTGCACCGTAACTCGATTCAGCTGACGATAATCGATGCACAATCTCATGATGCCATCCTTCTTCTTAATAAATAGAACAGGAGCTCCCCATGGCGATACACTTGGACGAACAAGTCCTTTATCAAGCAGCTCCTGCAACCGATTCTTGAGCTCCTTGAGCTTCGTCGGGGCCATCCGATAGGACGGTATAGAAACAGGCCCCGCGCTGAGGATCGGGTCAGTGCAGAACTTAATACCACGCTCTTGTGGCAACACTGACAATTCAGCTGGAAACACATCGGAAAACTCTTGCACAATCGGAATCTGGTCCAACAGGACCTCTGGAGCTCCAATATCCTGAATAAACGCTAATAACCCACGGCATCCCTTCCTCAAAAGCCTAGTAGCACCAAGTACAGAAATCAGATTGGCAGGAGTTGTACTGCAATACCCCTGCACTACTAATTGGCTCACCAGGGAAACAGAATCTAACCGCCTTCCCGCGGCAATCAACGTATGCATGACAAGTGGCCAGCCAATCCATACCAAGAAGTACATCGAAATCTAACATATCGAGAAGAATCAAATCGACTAACGAATCTCTATCACCAATACGTATGAAACATAACCTGAATGCGCGTCGTGCTATAAAAGAAACTCCCACTGGAGTAATCACAACTAACAGTATATCTAACTACGATGAATCTCTCCCCAGTGAAGGTGCGATGTGTGCAGATACATATGAGTGTGTAGAATCGGGATCGAACAAAATATGTGCATCTAAGGAACATACGGGGAGAGTACCTATAACCATTGCATTGGATGCCTGGGCATCCTGGGGAGTCAAAGAGAAAACCCTAGCCTGACCCCTACCTGCATCCTATTGTCTTCTGCCTCAGTTCTTTCATCTCTTGTGAGCATGCCCAACATTACTACGACCTCTCGGCATAACTACCTGTTAGTTTATATGCCCTAGAGGCCATTACTGTAACATACTAGTTTGTATATTACTTAATGGAAGCTTGGGATATTCACCATTGTATAGAAAATATTGCTCAAAATAGTAGTATGCTACTTGGTTTGCTTCTACTTCAATGTGTGTACATGTGTATCTTTTAACATATCGCCTATACACATTAGTGGAGCCCTTAGGATCTTTGGTTGATTACCAGCGTTGTGATGGCAGTCACACTCGTGGGGGCTGGGTAATCCACAAGAACATCCTTATGCATGTTCCTAGTCGTAGGACTATCGAGACAGGGCATCGATACTCCGGAGTAGACTAGCGTACGCGCTTCTCATCCCAGCAGGGGAGACGGTCTGTCCCACAGCCGTCAGTATGTCGTACTTGAGATAGTATGCGGGTGCTCGTTAGGTTACGAGTATACTGGACAGGACTCGTCAGGAACTGTTGGTTGGTACTATACCTATCGTCAGTTATCAGTTCCCAGGTGACATGAGTACAGCTTAGTCCGCTGACTTGACACTGTCACTTCGCCTCGAATGTGTTCCCACTGTACTTTGATTACTACCCTACCATGGCTCAAAGGAGTCGTGCAAACAGGTAGCAGTTGGGTGCAGTCCCGAAGCACTTGGAGGCAATGACGGTTAGAAAGGATTCGTTTCTCCCGGTATTGGGAGTTGATATCGCGCTGTGTCTAGGAGAGCCATTACACATAGTCGTCCCTGGCCAGGGCAAGCGAGATGCACTGGTAGGTTTCCAGTGTTGTCTCAGGGTGTTCTGGGCTACACTCCGACACGACTTGTACCGCTATTAGGGGACTGACGTTTACCACCCCTAGGCCCGCCATGCGATATTCTCAGACAAACAGACCGGACTGTACGCAGATTGTCACATTCAGGCTCAGTAGGAGTTCAGATGGGTTTCACCTCGTACGTCTTCTTATCGGCATCTACCTGGGGGCCGTTACGCACAGCTAGTGCCCCTTGCGGTCTATGGTTAAACCCACTGCCAGTGTAGTGTCGAGTCTTTAGAGTCCCACACAGAAAGCTATTCGCCTTTAGGCAAAAAGAGTAGAGGTCGCATGGTTTTGCGACAGGGTTCGGTCACATCCGTACACTTGTGCACGTTTAGTGTCCGGGCAGTTATCACTAGCGGGCTTTGTTTTAAGCCAGATCCTAGTGTACGTGTTGGGATTGGTTTTATCTCGTTTGTATTCGTGTTCCTCGGAACGCGGATGCGGGTGTGTATGCACGGTTGACAGAGACAGAGGCAGAGGATTCTCATTAGGGTTGTTGACTGTTTACTTTTGCTAAACGCTAATGAGAATAAGAAATATAATTAATGATAATATTAATTAAGTATTACTGTGCCATGGTTGGGTTGAAAGGTTTACTTTGTTGACTTAGTTGACCGGTTGACTAGGTTGGACTTGTTGACCATCATCATGACAATGGCTATCTTTTCTTGGCATTGACCTTTGCTTGCCTGTTTGTTCACAAATTGCATTTAATGCATGAAATGATATTGCCATTTGATATGATAACAACCATCACATAATACTCAATTATTATTATTTTTTATGATTATTTTTGTATTATGAGAGTATGGGTAGAAAAAGGCTTACTCATTCTATCATTCTCATTCTCTCTCATCCTCAAGCTCTCCCTCTTCCTCTTGCTCTCTCTCTAGCTCAAGGAAACTCCCTCTTATGAGTTGAGAACCATTTCCTTAAAGATAAAACCCAAAATACTTCTCTACTCATCCTAGTATACAAGGTCTAGCAAACCAAGTGTTCTAGTTTCCTCTAGATTGAGGTTGGAGCCAAAGGTAGAAGCTTTCAGGTGGATCCATCTTCGGCACAAGGAGACGACGAGGAGAGAACCATCCGACCACCACAAGGAGTCGAAGAGAAAGAGTTCAAGTTAAGGTATAACCCCCTAACCGAGTAGGTAAAACTCCTAGTTAGGTTGTTAGATAGTTATTTAACAAAGATCCGTATTTTGAGTCCATGTTACCCCCAAAGAAAAATCGTTTTTCACCATTTCCGCAACCCCAAAGAACCGGGGACGGGTAACATGGACTTACAGTGGTATCAGAGCCTAGTTAAACACTATTTAACATGTTAGCAAAGTAACTAGAATTTCGATCGGAGAAAAAATCACAAAACATGACCGAAATGTAAGCTTTCTGCCGATTTTTTTTCCTGTTCAAAAATTAATTAATCTTACACTAAAAATCGGCTCAGGCTTTTTAAAGAACACTAGAGAAAATTGGTCCACTAACTCGGTCAACGCGCCGCGGAACCGCGGCAAGAGCTTGCTCCTGCCCGGATCCGCGGTCGAGTTAACTCGGTTGTGGGTCCATTTTCCTCCAGTGTTCTTATAGGGGTATTTTAGGATTTTTGGAATATGATTTTTCTGCCCAGATTTTCCAGAAAGCAAAATTTGTTTTTGGGGTTTAAAAATCCGTATTTTGATCGAACTTCTAAAGACTTTAGCTAACGGGTTTATATCTGTGATGTGATATATGTTTTGAACGTCTGCTAATCGCTATACGTCGATTAGTGGGGGTTATACATATCTGTGATCTGTAATGTTGATGGTATGTGTTTATGAATTCATTGGATTGTCGCGGATGAATAGCCGGGGGATTGTGAGATGAGAGTTTTCTTTATCTTTCAATTCATGTAATATGTAAATTGATGTAATATTAATTGTATGGCCGCATGATCGCACGCTTTTGGCGTGTCGGATGTTCAAAGTTCTAAAGTTTACCGCGATCAGGACGGTGTCGCTATGCAGCTAGCCGGTTGAGCACGGGTCGATCCACAGGAAGATGGTTGTATGTCCGTTCGAGTTTTAGACGAGTCAATAAAGAATTTGTATGTGTTTGTTCAATCTAACCTATGTGTTATTTGCAAGTATAAAGTTGTTAAGAAAAGATTCGAAATTGTAAGCTAAAGAAATCCGTACTCAAAACCTTTGAGCCGAGTCTTGACCAATTGAAGCTAGAGCAATCGGCAACAACGTGGATTAGGGGATTTAAGCACGGTATTCGTGGAATCCGGCTTATTTACCCTTGTCCTTTCGTTCTTGTCTCTTGCTTCCGCCTCCGGCCAAACCGAACGCAACCGGTCGCGGTTAGGAATCACCGTTACCTTGGTAGGGTAGGGTGCCTAACGGAGCGCTTGCGTAACGTTTGGGCGGAGTTCAACGGAAAATAACGGGAAAAGGAAATGAGCAAAGAAATATTAACTTATAATACCGTATTTATTTTTAACAACGATAATTACAACCATTCACAAAACGAACCAAAAAGAGAGAACAAAAAGATAAACAAAGAAAAGAAAAGATTACAAGCAAGTAATTAAAGTGCATGGTAATAAATTGCAAGTAATAAAAGACAAGAATGAAAAATGCAAGAAAGAACACTAAAAACCATATAACTCAAAACAAGCATGGGATCAATAGCCAACCCTTAAACTTGCAAGCTCAATCAAGAGGTTGCAAGATCAAGAGAAGGGTAAAGAACTCATGTGAAATGAAGCACTACAGAGCGAACAAAATGATACAACCCTTAAGATCAATAACCAACCCTTAAACTTTCAAGCTCAATGAAGAGGTTGAAAGATCAAGAGAAAGCAAGGATCTCAAGGAGAAACTAAACAAAAGAATGATACAAAAGCCCTCATCTTCATTGATCTTCCACTCAAAAAGCTCTCACTACAATTTTCATGGAGGAAAGAATGAAGAAGAAGAAGAAGAAGACAAAAACCTAACAAAAAGAGGCTAAAGAAATTAACACCTTTGGCTTGGCTCAGTTCCGGAGTATTTATAGGCGGGGAAATGGAAACCTAGGGCAACATTCTGAACCATAATGAAAAGACCAAACAACCCCTTAAAATTCGTCAACTAAGGAGGCTATACGGCCGCGGATCCTTGGCATAAGCCTGCTTATGCCGCGGTTCCGCGGCAGTAATAGGGAATTGGGCCATGGTATTTTGTGGTAATCCCTGGTTTGATGTTTCCTCGTGTTTTCCAACTTTAAACTGCACAAAATCTTCCAGAATATCTTCAGATTTCTTAGTCCAAGATTGCTTTATTTTCTTTACTTTTGACTTCTATCTCCCTCGAGCTCCACGCACCAATTGATTCTTGTGCTACCCCCCTCGTGCTCTGTGCTTGTACCAGACACGAATGACCACTGTCATATGTCTTGTCTCAGGAACTGGTACTCGGCACTGGACGGATATGGATGACCGGAACCCGGCTTTTATCTGCTGTCAACAGATGTTCTGCTTTTTGCGTAACTGTGGAGATTTTGTCTTGATTTGCAATATTTGTACTGGAAACCTGTAATCTGTAAATATGTAACAAACACGGATTAAAAGCACCTACCTATAAACACACGAGCGTAAGAATGGGCGGTATAAAATGCAATATTCTGTTATGAACAAATACCCCCAAACTTAACTTTTGCTCGTCCCGAGCAAAACCAATTATTTAGAAAAATAAAATCTTAACCGCACTTTCGCAGGGAACGTGATTGCACTGAGCACATGCAACAAGCCGTTAAACCTCCAGGTGTCTCTAGTAGGAGGAGTGTTGTCTCCTGAGGGTTTTCAGCGGATTACACCCACAAAATCCCGTCGAGCTAGTGTCATAAGTTAACATCGACTCTCCTCCTACAGTTTAGTATTTACGTTAGAAACTTTATCATCCGAAGTTAGAAATATCCAACCCTTATTTTTCACACCTCCTATCTATTTAACCTTGGATCTCCTAAGTTTTCCTTCTAAAGTGCGGCCTCAAATCAGGGATTTTTATCAATTTTACAGAAAACACAGGTCTTATTCTTTATTTCTATCTTTTATCCAAACATCGATTGTATACCCCTACGTGTGTGTATATTTGTACCCCTACACTCAAGAATTCAATTCAAGCTATAATACCCTTGCCCTAATACCTAATACTACTTCTTTTCAATAAGGATGGACGGATTTGCTCACACACCTTTCATGCGACTATTAATGCTTCTTGAGGCACAAACGACCGATTACTGAATGTGTGAACTTTAAAGCGTAAATAGCAGTTTCCAGGTCTTGACTTTATTCTATTTTTTCTTTTTCTTTTTCTTTTTCTTTTTCTTTTTCAAGACCAGATATATTTTTTTCAACATGCTCTTTTGGTGTTGTCACGACCCGAGAGTTTCGACTCGTGACCGGCACTTAACCACGCAACGTCTACAGGCGTAACGCGGCTAAGTAAGCCGAACCCAGAAATCAAACCAATAAATATAGAGTGATTTAAAACATTTCGTAAAAACAGTCATGCGTGTCCGAAAAACATCTTATTAATTTAGTAGAAATCCTTTTAAGTTCAGGAGTTATAACATTTATAATTTTGGTAACATTTCCTTTTTAAACATTTGCCCCGCAAATCGGGTAAAAGCAAGGTGTAACAGAAATGACAAGTAAAATGAATGAAGCATCACCATATGATATACGTCGCCGTAGCGAAGAATACACAGTAAAGCAAGGACAATATAATAAAAGGTAAGACTGCATAAAATAAAGTCGGCTCACATGCGAGCTCAACACCAGAATATAGTATCATACATATCGTCCTCACAACTGTCTCTAAGTCAATACAGAAAGGTAGATGGAGAATACTAGATACATCAATATACAACTGAAAGATAACAGATACCGTACAAAACCCACCTAACAGCAAAAGGCTAACTCGCCTCAGCAATGGTATCTGTGCCAAAAGATGCGGTAACAGCCAGCCGTGACTACTCCCAAGGGCAACCTGCAAATACTGTGGCACAACGGGGGTGAGTTGGCAACTCGTGAATAGAGATAGCATATAAAGGTAATCGCGAGCATGCACGTACAGCGCTACTCTAACAAATGCCAGCAGATGATATCAATGCGAGGTAAGCAGTATGTATAATAATCATGCAAGTCCTCTATCAAGTGATATAGCTACAGGATGAGATGTGATAATGAATGCTGAGCATGGGAATATAGTATCTACACAAAGTGTCGAGGTGGACTACATATGTATGTATGCATCGCGAATCCCAACATCCCAGACGCCGGTACTCCATCGGCCCTCATATCCTGTATATCCCTGAGAATCACGAGTGCCCAACATCGGCACCCAAATAACATAAATACTCGTGTCTAGCATCGACACGCAAATCATCCTCTATCGGGCATCCGTCAGTCCGGGTCAGCCCTCTCTCAACATATCGGGCATCCGTCAGTCCGGGTCATCCCTCTCTCAATATATCGGGAATCCGTCAGTCCGGGTCATCCCTCTCTCAATATATCCACTCTAGCACCGAGAAAAGAAGTATGGGGTGGCGCCCCAATATATCATATCAAGGGAACCGAGTTTTTAAATGATTACATATTTGAAAAGGGCCACGGTTCCTAAATCCAGAAATCACATGTAATCCCATCCCATATGCAAGTAAACGTGATGTGATATGTGCATCAAGTATGAATGTCATGTCAAGTCACATAAAAGATGAGCTACAGCATAATGATCCGATGTGATATATGCATCACGTATGAATGTCATGTCAAGATAGTGCTTGTGCAACGTGAACTGTCAATAAGGGTGCGGTGTTCTATCAATTCTAAGCATACATACAGCAGGGAATGCAATATGCAATGACAGTACATGAGGTAAGTGCAACATATAGTAATAATGTCCTATCAGCTCTGACGCATAACGCCATACGGGCGATATCCCCGTAGATGTTAAATCTACTCACCGAAGTCTCGCGCTAAGTATATCCAACCACTTGCTTGCCCTTCTTCGCAGCGTCCGTCTCACTCGCCTACGAACCTAAAATCACATAACATATACCACACATAAGCTCAATTTCACCAAAAACGTGGTATTGGGGTCCAACTAGAAACTCGTGCCGCAAACCAATCGCGCGTGTGCGCGATACGCTAAAACGTGTGATCACGCGCCTGAAACTACCCCGACGCGTCGCGATACGCAGAAACCCCAAACCTACTCACGTATCACGCGTGTCGCGAAGGTTTAGAAAAACGGCAAAACAGGTATTTGGTCCCAGATTTTTACACAGAACTAAACTTACAAAAATATATATATCACAGCACTCTACACACTAGCAGACACCTATAGGACCAAACAACACCCAAAACCCCACCCATCTGGCCCAATTTGCGGCCAGAAAAAGAAAATCGGCGGCCTACTGTAGCAATTAGGGGGTCGGGTTTCACCTGGGGTATCAGCACATCACCACTATACTGCAGTCTTCTCAATTTCATTCTGAACTCACCGGGTCAATAGCAGTTCCAGAAAACTCAAATTTGCACAAATACGATAAATTGCATCAATAAGGGAAACTGGTGGTATTTTAGTGTAATTGGGGTTAAACTAGGTTAATGTGGTCTCAATAACTCACTAACAACCTACTGAAACCCTAACACATCACCTTAGCACAAAGTTCCCACTAAACACCCCATATCGCACTAAAACGCACTAAAAACCACTAACCGATGCAAAACTACACTAATCAAGCTAACCAGGGAATAAGTTTAGGAAATATACCTCATACTTAACCCTAGGGAGCTGGAGGAAGGAGAAGAAGTGAAGGGAAGAAGCTGCAGTTGCTGTTGGTGCTCACTGCTGCTGCTGCTGAACTTTGCTGCTGCTGCTACAGCTTCTTGCTGCCACTGCTGCTGTGCTTGGTGCTGCTGCTGTGCTTGCTGCTGTTGTTGCTGCTGCTGGGGGTTCTGCTGAGGTAAGTGTTGTGTGTGTGAGTGTGTGGGTGTGTGAGAATTGAGAGAAAAGTAAAGAAATGAGAGGAAACAACCATGACCCAATTGTCAACCCTCCTCTCTCTCTCTTCATTAATTGCAAGCATGGCCTAAAGCCATGATGCACTCTCTCTCTCTCTCACACAAGTCAACACTTGACAAATTCAAATTAAAGTTACTTTTAATTAACTAATTAAACCCACTTAAAACCCAAAAGGCTTAATCCCATGATTAACCCACCATGGTTAATAATCATGGTAATAACTCATTTTAAAAAAACTAGTTTACATGCTCATGTGTGTGCAAGCCTAGGAAAATTTTGGAAAAATATTTATTAAATTAGGAAAAATATTAAAACACAATTTGGTAAACTTTTTTGTTAAAAACCATTATTTAAGTATAATTATTCACTAAACACATCCTTAGGTGTTACAATCTCTCCCCCTTATAGAAATTCGTCCCCGAATTTCAAAAATCTAACTACACGTACCTTGAAAAAGATGGGGATACGTCTTCATCATCTCGCTTTCGGTCTCCCAAGTGACCTCCTCACAGTTCTGGCCACGCCAAAGTACCTTAACTAATGGAATGTCCTTCGATCTCAACTTCTTCACTTGTCGATCCAAAATCATCACCGGCTGCTCTGCATAGGAAAGGTCGCGCTCCAGCGGCTGCTCTGCATAGGAAAGGTCGCGCTCCAGCTGGATCGTCGGGTGTTGAATCGCGTGCGAAGGATCATGAAGATATCTGCGGAGCATCGAGACATGAAATACGGGATGCACATCTGGTAAGCTGGGCGGAAGGGCTAAACGGTAGGCTACTGCACCAACACGCTCGAGGATCTCGAAGGGGCCCACATATCTGGGACTAAGCTTCCCCTTCTTCGCAGACCTCATCACACCTTTCATTGGGGAGACCCTCAAGAAAACATGATCACCAACAGAAAACTCAAGTCTGCGTCGTCGACGGTCTGCATAAGATCTCTGCCTACTCTGCGCTGCTCTCATCCTATCGCGAATCAACTGGATCTTCGCTGTCGTCTCCTCAACAATCTGTGGCCCTAAGATACTGCTCTCACTAAGCTCTGTCCAACAAGTGGGCGACCTGCATCTCCACCCATAAAGAGCCTCAAATGGTGCCATCTGAATGGTCTCCTGGTAGCTGTTATTGTAGGAGAACTCTACTAAGGGCAAATGATGATCCCAGCTACCTCCGAAATCTAATACACAAGCTCTGAGCATGTCCTCGAGAGTCTGGATGGTCCGCTCTGACTGTCCGTCGGTCTGCGGATGAAATGCTGTGCTGAAACTCAAGCGAGTGCCCAAAGCCTCCTAAAGCCTCTGCCATAGTCTACTGGTAAACTGGGTGCCTCTGTCGGACACAATACACGTCGGGACTCCGTGCAGTCGCACTATCTCGTCAATGTAGATCTTGTTAGTTATGTATATGCCCTAGAGGCCATTGTTGTACATATGATGTATATTATGATGGATGCTTAGATATATACAGAGAGGACTTTCTTGCTCGTCATGATAGTATGCTATTTGGTTTCACTTTATCTTAACATGTTGACTTGTATTGGTTTACTGTTTTACTCTCACATGTTGATAAAGCCCTTAGGATCTGTACTCGACTACTGGGACTATGATGAGATCATACTAGTGGGGCCACGGTAGTCGATGAGTACATCCTATAACTGTTCCTAGTCGAGGGTATATCGAGACAGGGCATCGATACACCAGAGTAGACTAGCGTATACGCATCTTGACCCATATGACGGGCGATGGATGATCCCATATCCATCGGTGTTTGACATCAGAGATGGTGTACGGGTGCTCAGTGGAGACTGGGTACACTGGACGGACTCGCCGAGAACTCCCAGATGGTGATATACCACACGTCAGATGGCAGTTCTCCGGTGACACTGGTACAGGGTAGTCTGTAGACCCGAGATCGTCATAGAGTCTTGTGTGATTCCCACTGTGCTTTGATTTCCACCTTACCACGTCCAAGAGGGCGTGCAAAACGGTGGCTTTTGGGTACAGTCCCGAATCACATGGAGGCAATGAGCGATAGGAGGGGATTCGTCTCTCCCAGTATAGGGAGTTGATGTTGTGCTGTGTTCGATTGGCTATAACTGGAAGTCCCTGGCCAGGGCTGATATAGAGATTTCTTGGTAAGTGTTACTAGTAGTTTCTCGACCCGTTATGAGCCACACATCGACACGACTTATCGGTTACTGGGGTCTGACGTATACCACCCCTAGACTTGATATGCGACATATCAGACGAACAGACCGGACTGTACGGGAGTGTTACTGATCGGATTCATAGGAGAACGCACAGGCTAGCTTTTTGATCTTTTGATCGCTCAATACCTGGGTGGCTGTTACGTTTAGCTGACCGCTTGCAGCTTGTGGGTGTTTGATATGATCATCACCTGCTACCGGCGTATTGACGATTCTTTAGAGTCCTACACAGAGGTTTCTTGGCTCAGGCGAAACGGAGTAGAGGCACAAATGTGATATGTGCAGGACCGAGAATAATGCGATATGGGATAGCGTATTATATTCTCGCGATATTTAGATATGAACCGGGATATCGGATCAAGTGTTGATTCGATGAATCGGTACATGATATATTAGTCGGTAATATTCGATATAGCCGGATCATCGATTCAAGTGTTGATTCGATGATTTAATGTATAATAATATATATGATATATTGTATTACATTATCTAATATTGGCTCGCTTTATTATTTCATTTTCTCATTGGATGATACATTGATATATATGCGATATATGTTAATTGTATTATTTTCTTTTGTTGCAAATATATAATATATATGTGATATATATTATTGTGACATGATATGATTAATTGTTAAACATATTTAAGGATGATTAATTGAGGTTAGGGTTTGATTAGGGTTAGTTGCTTCATGCACCTTCTAGAAGCTTTTCCTTTTGTCATTCTTAAAATATTTTGGATGACAGTTTCTTTAACTCAACCAATCCCTAACTCTAGTTATTTCTCTACAAAATCTTGACCACTCATCCTTGAACATGGTTTGCAATTCAATCATATGGTTTATATTCTATTCATCACAAAAGGATTAAAAGGATTATTATTCATTTTCCATTATCATCTTCTTCTCTCTGGAAAAGCTTGCTAGAAAATCCTTAAGTGATGAAAAAATATGAGAAAATGATATAAAAAGAAAGCAAAATTACTACTCTCTCATCCTCATCTCATCTAGCCCATGAGATTAGTGTGTTCATCTCTTTAGAGTGAGAAAACTTGAGTCGTAGCAACTTCAAGGTAGATCATCGGAGATTTGGAATACTTCGAGCTAGCATGGATCGTTCGAGTCGTGGAGCCTTTCATGAGTCCGGGAGATCGTGGATCGCGGCAAAGGGACTTCTACTCGGAGCTTGTGAAGTGAAGGAGCGGACTACAAAGGTTGTAATCCCTCACACTTAGATAAAAGTTATCTTCTTGCATGTTAAACCCTAATAATCTAGCAAAGATCCCGGCTTTGGGTTGTTCGGCACGTCTAAAATTTAATCCGGGCATGTTTGATGCCTTATGAACCTTCACAAGAGTGCCTAGGAACCCTACAGTGGTATCAAAGCCTAGCTAGAGCATTAGGCGATGTGTTTACGAAGTTAAAACTCCGATCGAACCCGAAACGACGGAAAAAGCCCCCTCTCTGGAAATTTTTTAAATTTTGGGATTTTTCTGAATTAAAAATATGTGAAAAAATCAGCAGGGAATTCTAAGAATTACCATAAAACCTGAGCCCCCAATTAGATCAAACGGCGGCGGAACCGCGGCGCAAGCATGCCTTGCGCGGCGGTTCCGCGGCGGATTGATAGGATTGTGACACGTGGATTTTCTGGTAATGACCGTAGGTACTTGTTGAGGCTTCTGGATATTTTTAACAGTGATTCCAGTATTGTTTAAATCTGGGGTTTATTTTGTAATAGTAGATTCGATCGGAATTTTTAAGTTCGTATTTCTTTCCGGATATTTAGAAACTGTTAAATTATTTGAACGGATATCATTAACTTACTATTTCCCGGTACGGCAAACTTTCAAGCGTTGAATTTTTACTGGGTTTAAATCTTTTGGAAAATTGTACAAGTTAAGCGGTGGACCCTCTAGAAGACAACAAACCTTAACTCGATTATGTGACCGTCTTGAACTGCCTTTTGAACCTTCGGGTTTGGGGCAGTACGGCGTGCCACATGTGAGGCGTTGGCTTGACCCTTCTACGGCTGGATCACCGGTACTGTGACATATTCTGGGATTATTTGAACTCCGCTCAAGAGTTGAGCACTTTGGGAAATTTTGGGTGTTTGATTATCTGTTCGGAAAGTTTAATACTGTCTATTTATCTGGAATGTGATACAATATGTGGAATTCATAGAGTTAGGCATGAAATGCGGAGTATGTGATATTTCGGATTTACGATGTCTAAAGTGATTGTGGATTCCAAATATTGTAGTTTTACACTTTCTTTTCTGTGACCGTAAGTGTAATATGTGATATCGCCGGTTTCGTTGCTATATGTCAACGACAATTGGGATGCGCATATTTACTTACGTTGATGATATGAGATATTATGTGTTGCTGTGATATGTTATATTGGATCATCGCGATCAGAATAGCCGGGGGTTTTATGTGAGATGAGGGTTTTTATTTTCATTCATGTAAAATTCTTTTGTAATGTAATATTCTTTTATTTGGGGCACTTCCAGGTTGCGGTTGATGTCACCAGTGTATATTATTTACTTTTCCGCATTAGGTAGACCCAAGGAGGAGAGCACAAGTAACCGGGTTCTAGGGTCCAGTGGGAGGCCATCTCGAGGAGTCGAGACCGGGTCTCCTAACCCTAGAATTGACAGAGTTACTTGCCGCTCTCGTAGGGGTCTTGGGATGTGGGTTTGGCTATTCGTCGCGACCGTGGAATCCGTGTTTTATACAGGCTCGTATTAAAAACACGGACGTCCTAGTATATCCAATATTTCATATATGTTCTTTTGGTGCAATGTTCTGTGATGAGATCATATTACTGCCTGAGACGAATGCTTATACTATATATATATGCTGATATATAAATATTACTGCTTTCATTTCTTCTGTGATGCTTAGGAAGCATAAGCTGATGGGATTTTTATTAATAAGATTAATAAAAAGAAAAAGAAACCTAAAGATGTTGTAGAATCAAAAACTTTATAAAAAGGGTAGCTACAGTTTTGCTTTGCACAGTGATATATATGATATATCCTGCACCTTATTCGATGAGGAAAGGACCGAGATCCCTTCACCGCGAGTGACTCCTTTAGCAAAACTGGCAGATGCTACAAAACACGGTTTGTCTTTTGAATGCTTTTAGTGTTTTGCTTTGCACAGCGGTATATATGATATATCCTGCACCTTATTCGATGAGGAAAGGGCCGACGATCCCTTCACCGGGAGTGACCCCTTTAGCGAAACTAAGAAAAGCCTCAAAAACACTCCTTTTTCAAAAACCACTCGATTCTACGACGATATCAAGTTCATTACGCTCATGGTTTTTATGGAAAAAACCTGCGTAGCCCTCCGTCATTTCTGATAGATATTATTTAGTATTCGTGCTATGTTTGTTGACTTAGTCAAGGCGTAGTGTACGGTAGCTAAGTAGTGTTTATCTGCTAAAAACATGAGATGTGATTGGATTAGGGTATTCGCACGACCTTGTTGACTCAGTCAAGGGTTGTACGGGTGGGTTTAATTCAATCAAGAAATGTACGGGTTGAACTTGACTTGCGATTTATGGTTTGTTGACTTAGTCAAGGTCATAGATCGCTAGGGGAAAAATATTATCGGGAATTTCAAGTGTTGAAATTTGCAATGAGATTGCATACCTTCTATGAGATAGTTGGATCCCGATACCCACTGCGAGTAAGAGTTACTCCTGGGAGAGTTTTACACAGGACAATTAGTCATTCAAGTAGGTGTCTAGAAAAGTGTTAACGAGGTTACGCCTCTGGGAAAACGAGGTTTACTTTAATTAGGTCCGTGCGAAAGCACGGGGAACCTCCCTCAACGTACCGACACTGATCTGGCTGAAAGATTGACGAAATTGTAGTGTGTAATTAATCCCGGCTAATCTTACCTTTTTTGGGTTTTAAGGTAGATTTGATAAAAATAGTGGGAGACATCCTGATTAGATAAGATAATAACCAATCTAATCTTGCAAGAGCATACGGTAAAGTGTTTTCTTCTCTCTCTCTCCAGGTAGCGACCATGTCAGGCCATAATCAAAATAATAATATTGATGTATTGACTAAACCCGATTATTGTACTGAGCAGGGGAATGTTGGACCCGTTCTTTCTTATAAGAGTTATAAGACTGAACAGGAAACATGAGAATATCTGGATTCTCACGCCGCCTAAAAGAACATGCATGTTGATGCATCTTCTTCGGGTGTGTTTGTTATTGAGAACTGTTTCTCAGTTCACCCTACGTCCTGGGTATTAGATACCAGATCAGGATCCCACATATGCAAACAGTTGCATGGGCTACGTAAAGGTAGAGAACTGGGAAAAGGTGATCATTCCGTTCAAGTAGGGAACGGTGCAAGTGTTGTAGCCAAAGCAGTTGGCGAATATCACCTAGTATTGCCAAGTCGTAATACAATGATTCTAAATGAGTGCTATTATATACCGAACATGATGTGCAACATTATATCAGTTTCTTTATTAAGTAAAGAAGGATATAATTTTGTAGTAAAGGATAATGTTATGAACATATTCCTAGATCAAAAGTTGATTGCATCAGGCTCGTTACATAATGGCATATTCATTCTAAATCAGAATACAGTCCTGAATATACAAAACACACATAAGAGAAAAAGTTCAGAAATGAACGAATCCTTCTTGTGGCATTGTAGACTTGGTCATATCAATGCGACACGACTAGCTAAGTTACATAGAGATGGTTATTTGAATCTGTTCGAATTATCATCTTATGATACTTGCCATTCATGTCTCAAAGGAAAAATGACCAAAGCTCCGTTTAGTGGACACGGAGAAAGAGTTACTGAACTCTTAGGACTAATACATAGTGATGTATGTGGTCCCTTGTCTACGCATGCTAGGAACGGTTCTTCCTACTTCATTACATTCACTGACGATCTCTCTAGATACGGACATGTGTTTCTGATGAAACACAATTCTGAAGCTTTTGAGAAATTCAGAGAATATAAGCACGAAGTAGAGAACCAAACGGGCAAAAGTATTAAGATTCTTCGATCTGATCGAGGAGGTGAATACTTAAGCGGTGAGTTTTTAGATTATCTAAAAGAGAATGGGATTCTCTCTCAGCTTACTCCTCCTTATACACCACAGCACAACGGTGTATCGGAACGAAGGAATCGGACCCTATTAGATATGGTGCGATCTATGATGAGCAATGCTGAGTTACCTATTTCCTTCTGGGGGTATGCGCTTGAGACAGCCATATACATATTGAATCTAGTTCAATCTAAATCTGTACCTACCACACCATATGAGATATGGAGCGGGAAGAGACCATATTTTAAATGAATTAAGATATGGGGTTGTCCGGCCTATGTCAAAAGACAAAATCCGGACAAACTCGAGGCACGATCAGTCCTTTGCAAATTTGTGGGATATCCAAAGAATTCTCAAGGATATTTTTTCTACCACGCTGAGGAAAAAAAAGTGTTTGTTGCTCAACATGCCACCTTTTTGGAAAGGGAATTTCTTCCAAAAGAAATTAGTGGCAGAGAGGTAGAACTGGAAGAGGTTCCAGCACCACAAACCGCAACTGATGATTTGATGGAACCAGAAGATTCAATAGTACCCGACGAACCCCAGCCTCTCCGCCGATCTAGTAGGGTTTCTCGTCCACCTGAGAGATACTACGGTTTTCTCATTGATGGTGGAAGCGAGGATTGCATCATGGATGATGATGAACCCACTAGTTTCGAGCAGGCCATCACGAGTGGTGACTCTGTGAAATGGCTGGATGCAATGCGATCTGAGATGGAATCAATGTACACCAACAAAGTATGGACTTCAGAAAATGCTCCTGAAGGGGTAAAACCCATAGGGAGCAAGTGGATCTTTAAAAAGAAATTTGGTGTAGATGGAAAAGTTGAGACTTTCAAAGCTAGACTTGTAGCAAAAGGTTTTCGTCAACGACCAGGTGTGGATTATGACGAAAACTTTTCTCCAGTGGCTATGCTTAAGTCCATCCGGATCTTACTTGCCATTGCTGCATACCATGACTACGAAATCTGGCAAATGGATGTTAAGACCGCCTTTCTAAACGGTGATTTAGAAGAGAGCGTGTACATGACTCAGCCAGAGGGCTTCGTAGATAGTGGAAGCAGCGGAAAGGTGTGCAAGCTGCTTAAATCCATTTATGGGTTAAAGCAAGCATCGCGGAGTTGGAACATCTGTTTTGATGTTGTAGTCAAAGAGTTTGACTTCATCAAAAATATAGATGAACCTTGTATCTATAAAAAGGTAGCAGAGGGTAAGGTTGTCTTCCTCTTATTGTACGTGGATGACATACTCTTGATAGGAAATGATATTCCTATGCTGCAATCAGTAAAGCTCTTCTTATCACAGAGATTCTCAATGAAAGATCTAGGTGATGCCTCCTGCATATTGGGAATCATGATCTATAGAGATAGATCTAAACGGATACTGGGATTGTCCCAATCCAGGTACATTGACACCATACTAAAGAGGTTTAGTATGGAAGAATCCAAGCGTGGGAACCAACCCACGATCTCTGGACTCACTCTCTCCAAAGAGATGTCTCCCAAGAAAGATTTGGAGAGAGCTCGCATGCAAGGGATACCCTATGCTTCGGCAGTAGGCTCTATCATGTATGCGATGCTTTGTACCAGACCCGATGTAGCATACTCACTAAGTGTAGTGAGTCGGTATCAAGCAGATCATGGAGAGTGTCATTGGACAGCTGTGAAGAACATTCTCAAGTACTTACGAAAGACTAAGGAGATGTTCTTGGTGTATGGTAACGGAGAACTCCAGGTGGAGTCCTTTACCGATTCCAGCTTCCAAAGTGATAAGGACGACTCTAAGTCGCACTCGGGATTTGTCTTTACCCTCAATGGAGGAGCGGTATGTTGGAAGAGTTCCAAACAGGATACCGTTGCAGACTCGACGATGGAGGCTGAATACATCGCTGCCAACGATGCTGCCAAAGAGGCTGTCTGGATCAAGAAGTTCATTAGTGAACTTGGTGTGGTTCGATCCATTGAACATCCAATACCTCTGTATTGCGATAACAATGGAGCTGTGGCATTAGCCAAGGAACCCAGGTCCCATCAGAAGTCCAGACATATTCTGAGGCGGTATCACCTGATCAGGGAGATAGTTGATCGCCGGGAGATCGAGGTCAGGAGAGTAGACACGAAGGACAATACTGCGGATCCATTCACGAAGGCTATTCCCCAGATACAGTTTGAGAGATTATTCGGGATGCTAGGTATGAGATACTACAGCAGCTGGCCCTAGTGCAAGTGGGAGATTGTTAGTTATGTATATGCCCTAGAGGCCATTGTTGTACATATGATGTATATTATGATGGATGCTTAGATATATACAGAGAGCACTTTCTTGCTCGTCATGATAGTATGCTATTTGGTTTCACTTTATCTTAACATGTTGACTTGTATTGGTTTACTGTTTTACTTTCACATGTTGATAAAGGCCTTAGGATCTGTACTCGACTACTGGGACTATGATGAGATCATACTAATGGGGCCACGGTAGTCGATGAGTACATCCTATAACTGTTCCTAGTCGAGGGTATATCGAGACAGGGCATCGATACACCAGAGTAGACTAGCGTATACGCATCTTGATCCATATGATGGGCGATGGATGATACCATATCCATCGGTGTTTGACATCAGAGATGGTGTACGGGTGCTCAGTGGAGACTGGGGACACTGGACGGACTCGCCAAGAACTCCCAGATGGTAATATACCACACGTCAGATGGCAGTTCTCCGGTGACACTGGTACAGGGTAGTCTGTAGACCCGAGATCGTCATAGAGTCTTGTGTGATTCCCACTGTGCTTTGATTTCCACCTTACCACGTCCAAGAGGGCGTGCAAAACGGTGGCTTTTGGGTACAGTCCCGAATCACATGGAGGCAATGAGCGATAGGAGGGGATTCGTCTCTCCCGGTATAGGGAGTTGATGTTGTGCTGTGTTCGATTGGCTATAACTGGAAGTCCCTGGCCAGGGCTGATATAGAGATTTACTGGTAAGTGTTAATAGTAGTTTCTCGACCCGTTATGAGCCACACATCGACACGACTTATCGGTTACTGGGGTCTGACGTATACCACCCCTAGACTTGATATGCGACATTTCAGACGAACAGACCGGACTGTACGGGAGTGTTACTGATTGGATTCACAAGAGAACGCACAGGCTAGATTGTTGATCTTCTGATCATTCAATACCTGGGTGGCTGTTACGTTTAGCTGACCGCTTGCAGCTTGTGGGTGTTTGATATGATCATCACCTGCTACCGGCGTATTGACGATTCTTTAGAGTCTTACACAGAGGTTTCTTGGCTCAGGCGAAACGGAGTAGAGGCACATATGTGATATGTGCAGGACCGAGAATAATGCGATATGGGATAGCGTATTATATTCTCGCGATATTTAGATATGAACCGGGACATCAGATCAAGTGTTGATTCGATGAATCGGTACATGATATATTAGTCGGTAATATTCGATATAGCCGGATCATCGATTCAAGTGTTGATTCGATGATTTAATGTATAATAATATATATGATATATTGTATTACATTATCTAATATTGGCTCGCTTTATTATTTCATTTTCTCATTGGATGATACATTGATATATATGCGATATATGTTAATTGTATTATTTTCTTTTGTTGCAAATATATAATATATATGTGATATATATTATTGTGACATGATATGATTAATTGTTAAACATGTTTAAGGATGATTAATTGAGGTTAGGGTTTGATTAGGGTTAGTTGCTTCATGCACCTTCTAGAAGCTTTTCCTTTTGTCATTCTTAAGATATTTTGGATGACACTTTCTTTACCTCAACCAAACCCTAACTCTAGTTATTTCTCTACAAAATCTTGACTACTCATCCTTGACCATGGTTTGCAATTCAATCATATGGTTTATATTCTATTCATCACAAAAGGATTAAAAGGATTATTATTCATTTTCCATTATCATCTTCTTCTCTCTTGAAAAGCTTGCTAGAAAATCCTTAAGTGATGAAAAAATATGAGAAAATGATATAAAAAGAAAGCAAAATTACTACTCTCTCATCCTCATCTCGTCTAGCCCATGAGATTAGTGTGTTCATCTCTTTAGAGTGAGAAAGCTTGAGTCGTAGCAACTTCAAGGTAGATCATCGGAGATTTGGAATACTTCGAGCTAGCATGGATCGTTCGAGTCGTGGAGCCTCTCATGAGTCCGGGAGATCGTGGATCGCGGCAAAGGGACTTCTACTCGGAGCTTGTGAAGTGAAGGAGCGGACTACAAAGGTTGTAATCCCTCACACTTAGATAAAAGTTATCTTCTTGCATGTTAAACCCTAATAATCTAGCAAAGATCCCGGCTTTGGGTTGTTCGGCATGTCTAAAATTTAATCCGGGCATGTTTGATGCCTTATAAACCTTCATAAGAGTGCCTAGGAACCCTACAGATCTGGGCGTACTGAGTAAATCCGAAAGTCGTCTTCACCGGTAGGAAGTGAGCCGCTTTCGTCAAACGATCCACGATCACCCAGATGGAGTCATACCCCCGACTAGTCCTGGGTAGACCCACCACGAAATCCATCGAAATCTGTTCCCATTTCCACTCCGGAATGGGTAACGGCTGTAGCTCTCCCGCGGGCCTCTGGTGCTCAGCCTTGACTTGCTGACAAGTCAGGCATCTCGACACGAAATCCGCGATGTCCCTCTTCATTCCGTCCCACCAATAAACATCTCTCATATCATGATACATCTTGGTGGAATCGGGATGGACGCTGTACACCGATCGATGTGCCTCCTTAAGAATCTCGCGCCTCAGTCCCTCATCATCTGGTACGCAGAGTCTGACTCCAAACCGTAGTACCCCCTGATCATCGATCACGAACTCGAAAAATCTGCCCTGTCCAATCTGTGCCATGATCTCTGAACAACGGTCATCACTGAGCTGTGCCTCACGTATACGATCGATCAACTGTGGCCATGCACGGACATGCGCTATCTGTCCTCCAATCGGCGTGAACTTGAACTGTACTCGGCTGTCGCATAATATCTGCCAATCTGCGGATGACTGCTCCTGTACTGCGCTCAAACAAGATAGGCTACTCCCGGGCCTCCTGCTCAAAGCATCCGCCACCACATTTGCCTTGCCCGGGTGATAGGAGATCTCGCAGTCGTAATCCTTCACTAACTCCATCCATCGACGCTGTCGATGGTTCAGGTCCCGCTGCTGGAATATGTATTTCAGACTCTTGTGATCCGTGAATATCTGGCACGACTCGCCGTATAGGTAATGTCGCCAGATCTTAAGTGCGAAGACTACTGCAGCCATCTCCAAGTCATGAGTGGGGTAGTTTTGTTCATGTCTCTTCAATTGTCGCGAAGCATATGCGATCACCCTGTCGTGCTGCATCAAAACGCATCCCAACCCCACTCGAGAAGCATCACAAAAGACCACAAATCCGCCCGGTCCGGAAGGTAAAGATAACACCGGTGGCGTCGTCAGCCGTGTCCGTAACTGCTGGAAACTGTGCTCACACTCCTCCGTCCAATCGAAAGGAACTCCCTTCTGGGTTAACCCGGTCAGCGGTGTAGCAATACGTGAGAAGTCCTGCACAAAACGCCTGTAGTAACCGGCCAACCCCAAAAAGCTGCGAATCTCCGTCACCGATGTGGGTCTGGGCCAACGCTGAACGGCCTCGATCTTCCTCGGGTCTACACATATACCGTCTCGTGAAATCACGTGCCCCAAGAAATCTACGCTGTCCAGCCAAAAAGCACACTTGGAAAATTTCGCATAAAGCTGGTGCTCCCTCAAGGTCTGCAATGTAATCCGCAGGTGCTGCTCGTGCTCCTCACTACTCCGGGAATGCACCAAGATATCGTCGATGAAGACTATAATGAACAGATCCAAGTAAGGCCGGAAAATGCGGTTCATCAAATCCATGAAGGCTGCTGGCGCATTGGTGAGTCCGAACGACATCACCAAAAACTCGTAATGGCCGTAGCGCGTACGGAAAGCTGTCCTGGGAATGTCCTCCTGTCGAACCCGCAGCTGATGATAGCCCGATCGTAAATCGATCCTCGAAAAGTACCCTGCCCCCTGAAGCTGGTCGAACAAATCGTCGATACGCGGCAAAGGATACCTGTTCCGCACTGTCACCCTGTTCAGCTGGCGGTAGTCGATACACAGACGCAAACTGCCGTCCTTCTTCTTGACGAACAGGACTGGAGCACCCCAAGGAGAAACACTGGGTCGAATAAGTCCCTTGTCCAGCAAATCTTGCAACTGACCCTTCAACTCTCGAAGTTCCGCCGGGGCCATCCGATAAGGCGGTATGGAAATAGGCCCCGAGCCAGGAACCAAATCAATACAGAAAGAAATGTCGCGCTCGGGCGGCAACCCAAGAAGCTCGTCAGGGAACACATCAGGAAACTCGCTAACAACCGGAACCTGGTCCAATGGAACCTGTGTAGCGCGAGCATCGCAAACATAGGCGAGAAATCCCTGACATCCTTTCCTCAAAAGCTGTCCAGCGTGAAAAGAAGAAATCACACTGTGAGGGGCGGCACCACGGTCCCCCAACACAACAAAAACCGACTCACCGGGAAAGCAGAATCTAACTGTCTTCTCACGGCAGTCCACAGAAGCATAGCACGTGGCTAACCAATCCATGCCCAAAAGAACGTCGAAGTCCAACATCTCCAGAAGTATCAAGTCGATAGGCAACTCTCTCTCGCCAATACAGACGGTACAGGATCGGAACACGTGCCTAGCAACAAACGACTCTCCCACAGGAGTAGTCACCACAAGCGGCTGATCAAGCAAGCCGGACTCTCTACCCAGACTCGGCACAAAGTGTGTGGATACGTACGAGTGCGTGGATCCGGGATCGAACAATACGTGTGCATCAACTCTACATACAGGAAGGATACCTGAAACCACTGCATTGGACGCCTGCGCGTCCTGATGCGTCAAAGCAAAAACCCGTGCCTGTCCACCACCTGCGACTGACTGCCCTCTGCCTCGGTCATCCCGTCCTCTCTGAGCAACTCCTCCACGCCCACGACCTCGCTGTGTATGAGTCTGGCGCGGAGTAACGGTAGGTACGATAGGCAACACCCTCTGGGGTGGTGAAGGCGGTAATGTGACATGCGGTGCTGTCGCCTCCCTCCGGGGTAACTCAGGACAATCCCGTACACGATGGTAAGAACTCCCACAGCGAAAACATCCCGACGATCACCGCTGACCATCCTGGGAATAGGAACTGAATAACCGGCCCCGCCCTGAATCTCTGCTGCCTGCAATACGTCTATTACGGGGCCGAAAAGGCTGTCTCTGTGCTGACGTATCCGCACGAACTCTTTTCGGCTCTGGAACTACCGAAGTCTCAGCAAGGTGCTCCTTGACTACTAGGGCTGCGTCTACAGCTGCTGCATAGGTCTCGTAGTGCTGCGCGCTGACCGCGAGGAACAGTGGTGTAAGCAAGCCTCGAACAAATCTCTTGAGTCGCAACTCCTCGGTAGCCACTAAATATGGGGCATAGACTGCTAGCTCTGTAAATAGCACGTCATACTCTGCCACTGTCATCCCTGGCGTCTGGCGCAAGGACTCAAATCTGCGTGCTCGGGCATCCCTAACACTCTGGGGAAGGAAACGGGCTAGAAATATGGTCACGAACTCCGTCCAGGTCATAGGAGGAAGACCTGCTGCTCTGCCCTTCTCAACTGAATCACACCACTTCTGCGCAAGACCTTCTAGGCGAAAGCTCGCGAACTCGACCCATCTCGCATCTGCGCATATGAGGGAACGGCATATCCTGGCCATCCTGTCGATGAAAGACTGTGGGTCCTCGGCTGTATCGGTGCCTGTGAAGACCGGAGGCTTCAGCCTCATAAACTCTGATAGCGATACTGTAATCACCTCCGTGGCTGCAGGGGCAACTGGCTGTGTGGCAGGTACCATCGCGGTCTCTGGAACAGGTGGAGCTACCTCGGGTCGCTGCGCTCGAAGCGTCTCAACTAGCGATCCTATCATCTGGCGCATCTCCTGCATGCTAGATCCCACCGTCTGGCGCATCTCCTGCATACCAGCCCCTAGCGTGGCGATCTGATCTGTCACGGCAGGAACAACCTGCTCGGGTACAACCGACGTACTGCGGGGATCAGTCCTCGTCTCGGACGAGTCAACTCGAATCTCGGCCCTCGCGGCCGCTCTCTGTGCCCTCGTAGTCTTAGGCGGCATAATGGCTGAAAGAAAATTAGGATTCGATAAGAATACAGGAGTCGAATCACAAGAATATAAGGAGGGATCAAATCAATAAGTCCTAAGGTCGCGTAGGCGGAGTATCGTGTCGTGAGTATGCCGCGAAACATACACACGCTACGCTACCCTGCTGCAGCTACCTACTCCATCATACCAGGGTCATCCTACACTCCGAAGGTAAAACCTACGCTCTGATACCAACTTTGTCACGACCCGAGAGTTTCGACTCGTGACCGGCACTTAACCACGGAACGTCTACAGGCGTAACGCGGCTTAGTAAGCCGAACCCAGAAATCAAACCAATAAATATAGAGTGATTTAAAACATTTCGTAAAAACAGTCATGCGTGTCCGAAAAACATCTTATTAATTTAGTAGAAATCCTTTTAAGTTCAGGAGTTATAACTTTTATAATTTTGGTAACATTTCCTTTTTAAACATTTGCCCCGCAAATCGGGTAAAAGCAAGGTGTAACAGAAATGACAAGTTAAATGAATGAAGCATCACCATATGATATACGTCGCCGTAGCGAAGAATACACAGTAAAGCAAGAACAATATCATAAAAGGTAAGACTGCATAAAATAAAGTCGGCTCACATGCGAGCTCAACACCAGAATATAGTATCATACATATCTTCCTCACAACTGTCTCTAAGTCAATACAGAAAGGTAGATGGAGAATACTAGATACATCAATATACAACTGAAAGATAACAGATACCGTACAAAACCCACCTAACAGCAAAAGGCTAACTCGCCTCAGCAATGGTATCTGTGCCAAAAGATGCGGTAACAGCCAGCCGTGACTACTCCCAAGGCAACCTGCAAATACTGTGGCACAACGGGGGTGAGTTGCCAACTCGTGAATAGAGATAACATATAAAGGTAATCGCGAGCATGCACGTACAGCGCTACTCTAACAAATGCCAGCAGATGATATCAATGCGAGATATCAATGCGAGGTAAGCAGTATGTATAATAATCATGCAAGTCCTCTATCAGGTGATATAGCTACAGGATGAGATGCGATAATGAATGCTGAGCAAGGGAATATAGTATCTACACGAAGTGTCGAGGTGGACTACATATATATGTATACATCGCGAATCCCAACATCCCAGACGCCGGTACTCCATCGGCCCTCATATCCAGTATATCCCTGAGAATCACGAGTGCCCAACATCGGCACCCAAATAACATAAATACTCGTGTCTAGCATCGACACGCAAATCATCCTCTATCGGGCATCCGTCAGTCCGGGTCAGCCCTCTCTCAACATATCGGGCATCCGTCAGTCCGGGTCAGCCCTCTCTCAATATATCGGGAATCCGTCAGTCCGGGTCATCCCTCTCTCAATATATCGGGAATCTGTCAGTCCGGGTCATCCCTCTCTCAATATATCCACTCTAGCACCGAGAAAAGAAGTACGGGGTGGCGCCCCAAAATATCATATCACGGGAACCGGGTTTTTAAATGATTACATATTTGAAAAGGGCCACGGTTCCCAAATCCTGAAATCACATGTAATCCCATCCCATATGCAAGTAAACGTGATGTGATATGTGCATCAAGTATGAATGTCATGTCAAGTCACATAAAAGATGAGCTACAGCATAATGATCTGATGTGATATATGCATCACGTATGAATGTCATGTCAAGATAGTGCTTGTGCAACGTGAACTGTCAATAAGGGTGCGGTGTTCTATCAATTCTAAGAATACATACAGCAGGGAATGCAATATGCAATGACAGTACATGAGGTAAGTGCAACATATAGTAATAAGGTCCTATCAGCTCTGACGCATAACGCCATGCGGGCGATATCCCCGTAGATGTTAAATCTACTCACCGAAGTCTCGCGCTAAGTATATCCAACCACTTGCTTGCCCTTCTTCGCAGCGTCCGTCTCACTCGCCTGCTAACCTAAAATCACATAACATATACCACAAATAAGCTTAATTTCACCAAAAACGTGGTATTGGGGTCCAACTAGATACCCGTGCCGCAAACCAATCGCGCGTGTGCGCGATACGCTAAAACGTGTGATCACGCGCCTGAAACTACCCCGACGCGTCGCGATACGCAGAAACCCCAAACCTACTCACGTATCACGCGTGTCGCGAAGGTTTAGAAAAACGGCAAAACAGGTATTTGGTCCCAGATTTTTACACAGAACTAAACTTACAAAAATATATATATCACAGCACTCTACACACTAGCAGACACCTATAGGACCAAACAACACCTAAAACCCCACCCATCTGGCCGCAATTTGCGATCAGAAAGAGAAAATCGGCGGCCTACTGTAGCAATTAGGGGGTCGGGTTTCACCTGGGGTATCAGCACATCACCACTATACTGCAGTCTTCTCAATTTCATTCTGAACTCACCGGGTCAATAGCAGTTCCAGAAAACACAAATTTGCACAAATACGATAAATTGCATCAATAAGGGAAACTGGTGGTATTTTAGTGTAATTGGGGTTAAACTAGGTTAATGTGGTCTCAATAACTCACTAACAACCTTCTGAAACCCTAACACATCACCTTAGCACAAAGTTCCCACTAAACACCCCATATCGCACTAAAACGCACTAAAAACCACTAACCGATGCAAAACTACACTAATCAAGCTAACCAGGGAATAAGTTTAGGAAATATACCTCATACTTAACCCTAGGGAGCTGGAGGAAGGAGAAGAAGTGAAGGGAAGAAGCTGCAGTTGCTGTTGGTGCTCACTGCTGCTGCTGCTGAAATTTGCTGCTGCTGCTACTGCTTCTTGCTGCCACTGCTGCTGTGCTTGGTGCTGCTGCTGTGCTTGCTGCTGTTGTTGCTGCTGCTGGGGGTTCTGCTGAGGTAAGTGTTGTGTGTGTGAGTGTGTGGGTGTGTGAGAATTGAGAGAAAAGTAAAGAAATGAGAGGAAACAACCATGACCCAATTGTCAACCCTCCTCTCTCTCTCTTCATTAATTGCAAGCATGGCCTAAAGCCATGATGCACTCTCTCTCCCTCACACAAGTCAACACTTGACAAATTCAAATTAAAGTTACTTTTAATTAACTAATTAAACCCACTTAAAACCCAAAAGGCTTAATCCCATGATTAACCCACCATGGTTAATAATCATGGTAATAACTCATTTTAAAAAAACTAGTTTACATGCACATGTGTGTGCAAGCCTAGGAAAATTTTGGAAAAATATTTATTAAATTAGGAAAAATATTTAAAACAAAATTTGGTAAACTTTTTTGTTAAAAACCATTATTTAAGTATAATTATTCACTAAACACATCCTAAGGTGTTACAGGTGTTTAGCTTTAAATACCGTTTTTTCTTTCATACTAGGCTTTCAGGCAAGAGTATTTCTAGGTATCCTCTACTATCCCAACTTTCAAGGTGCGTGTAAGTGCAGTTTGTAGGGTATATACTTTCTGAATTTGACCTCAAGAAAAGAAACTATTTTTCAGACTTATCCTCCCGTAAAGCATCAATACTTTCCCTTCATATTGACTTAACTCAAGAGCTAAACTCAAAAAATTGTATGGGCGTATACGTACCAAAGTTAGACAGAATGAGGGTTATTTTAAGGATTTTCAATTCCTAAGTCTAGAACTTAGTTATTTCTAACATATCAATAAAACTTTCAGAATAAAAATCTAAGTTACCCTATTAGCTAACTTGATGACAAAGTTTTTATATTTTTTTGGAAAATTTTTAATTTTTGTGGGTTTTTAATAAGGTATGCAAATGCAAAATATACAAATGAAGGCGAAGGAAGAAAGCTTACCGAGCACACCCCCAAACTTAAACTTCACAGTGCCCTCACTGTCAGGCTACACCTAGAGGGTCAAAATTGTCGGCGCTCCCTAGAAACAAATTATATACAAAACAAAAAGAAAAACAAAAAATATATACAAAAAAAAGAGCCCCCCCCCAAACTTAAGTAAAACAGTGTTTCCACTGTTAAGCGTTGAAGTTCAGGATTAGGGGGGAAAGAGAACAGTATCAAGCTATACAAGGCCTTACACAGGCCAAAAGAGAGCACCAACCATTCAAAGATTTTATCTCTATAATGTGCTGGTTGGTGAAAGAACGCGGAGAGGTAAGAAATGGAGAATACGCGAGACCGTATAGAGATAGAAGCGGGATACGGTCTCGGTATATGAGAAGAAGAATGGCGGAAGGGAGAAAGAAGTGGAATACGAACTTGAGGGTGGAAATGGACTGAATAAATTAGTACAATCTGTAATGATCGATGTGAAAAGATGGATTGTACTAATCTATCAATATGGCGAGAAATGGGGTCAAATCCCTCAAGATTCGTGAGAAACCATGGGTACGCCGAACTTGGTAAACCAGACACAGGAAGTGAAAATGATACGGTTTCTTACATGGTCGGAACGATCGAAAGGGTGGGAGGAGGTGATTGAGGAAGGGTATCGGTTAAGGTTTCGGGAGGGTGTACACAGTCAATGAAAGGAACAGGATGAATTGGAAAATCCGACTCATCAATTAAAACTGTTTCATCCTCAGTACTATCCTCAATATTCTCCCCAAAATTTATCTCATCCATGCATTTATCATCAAAATCAAGACGCATATGAAGTTCGGGAAAAACAGTTAAAGACTCGGGATGATGAGTTGGAGAGAAAAATTCAGCTAAATCTATGGGTTCATCATCCAAAATATTCCCAGCGTCAATATCCTCAATCAAGTGAAAGTCAATTTTCTCAGACACCTCATCAAAAGCATGGATTTCAATCGATTCTGGTTCTAAGATGGAGGTGCAGAGGTCAAAATGTTTAGGATTGGTTTCACTTGGAAGGGACCCTTCACAATCAGGTAAATCAAACACTACGAAGACACACAACTCATTATCTGTTCTATCTGTAATCAATGAATCGGTTGGAACACTAGATAGACATTCAAAACCGGAGTTGTGGGAGTCAAGATGAATTGGGTAGGCTTGATTCGGAAGGGGGTACATCTCACTCTCTCCACTCAAATTCTCAGCATTTCCTACCGCCTGTTCATACATTGAAAAATTTGGAGCTAGTTGAAAACTAGCTACCGGGTCACTAGGTTGTATGGGGGCGGCCATGGACGCATTCAAATCCATCATCTGTTGGCTTGACGCTACCCTAAAGTCTTCCAACGACTGTTCCAGACTAGACATGGGTTGTGAAGGGGTTTCAGTAAAAGATTCAAAGTTGTTTGGATACTGAAAATTCCCAAACGGCTGTGTAGAAGCAATGTCTAGGGAAGGTGCAAAAGTTGGGTAGGACTGGTAGGAATTGAATGGTTGGACAGGGGTAGGATCAACATTTGGATAAGAAGGTGAATGAAATTGTTGATCCCAAGAATTTGAAGTGGTGACAGGAGTGAAAGATCGGCTACGAGATTGTTCAATACGTTCTGCAATAGACATAGGTCTTGGAGTTGCAACATGACTCGAAGAAGGGGTATCAACGTAAGAAGAGGTGAATGTTTGAAATGGTTGATACGAAGTGGATTGCGGAATCAAATTGTTTGTCCTAGACGCGTCTATCCGATCTCTCAATGAAATTTTTGGCACAGATGGATCGTTCGAAGTTCGGCCAAAGCAAGAACCGTAAGAAGTAATGTCTGGTTGTGGGTACCAAAGTTCGGTAAGAGTTTTTCGAGGTGGGGTACCCATGATATGAAAAGAGAAAGAAAGAAAGGAAGAGAAAAGGAGGGGAAAAAGAATGTGATTTTTTTAAATTTTTTTAATTTTTTTTGTTAGTTAGACATTAACAAAACAATGAAATATACACACAAAAAGAATCTGGACAAAAACAATCACGACACAAAAATACCACACACCTAATCGTTTTAGGGTTCACCTAGGTCAACTAGACCTGCTCTAGAACTTGATTGTCGAAGTAAAACCGTGTCGAGAAACGGGCTCAAGGTACACTGATCCCGAAGCCAGGTAAGTGCAGAGATAAGGGGAGGTTTTCCAACGCTTTCGCGAAGTTCCTTAATTAAATAACCCTTTCTCTTTTGGCGGTTTCGCCGTTAACACTTTCCTAGACACCCCGTAAACAATATACCGTTAAGCGAGGTTCTAAACACGGTTAACTTCTCCTAATGAGCACGAAGTCCTTAAGGCTTAAAGTCTAATTTCTTTTAAAATTTGTGCGGGTAAATGTTATGCTCAAGTTCGTGATTTGTTGGCCACGGAAAAGGTGATGAAATCCTTTACCGTATATTGTGGGGTTCGCTTGCCCTTAAGTCCGTATTAATTGATGCAATGTGCAATTCAATAAAAATTATTCAAAGAATCAAACAATCGTTTTTTATATTAAGCACGACACTGCAACAAATACGGGTTAGTCAATTTTGGCGTTTGGTAGCGAACTTGCAAAGAATCCTGCAAAGAATAGTATATTGGATGCGTCGGATTTGAGAAGAAGGTGTTAGTAAAGTACGTACCGTTAAGTTTTTGGGTTAGGAAACCCCCGTTGAATCAAATCCGGTAAGCTTGAAAAGTTCGCTTACACGGGTCAAACTACCCGGATCTTTGGCACTGTACTTTGCAATCACCTTAGCCTTGAACGTACACTTTGCTTCCTACAATCGCCGTTTGCAAATCCGCAAAAAACTGCAGACTTGCTCACAAAAATTATAAAAAAAAACAAAAAGATATATATAAAAAAAATTTATTTCTAAATATATACAAAAAGAATATTAACCCGAATAACAAGAAAGAAAATACGCTACCGTCTCCCCGGCAACGGCGCCATTTAATCGCACGCTTTTGGCGTGTCGGATGTTCAAAGTTCTAAAGTTTACCGCGACCAAGACGGTGTCGCTATGCAGCTAGCCGGTTGAGCACGGGTCGATCCACAGGGAGATGGTTGTATGTCCGTTCGAGTTTTAGACGAGTCAATAAAGAATTTGTATGTGTTTGTTCAATCTAACCTATGTGTTATATGCAAGCATAAAGTTGTTAAGAAAAAGATACGAAATTGTAAGCTAAAGAAATCCGTACTCAAAACCTTTGAGCCGAGTCTTGACCAATTGAAGCTAGAGCAATCGGCAACAACGTGGATTAGGGGATTTAAGCACGGTATTCGTGGAATCCGGCTTATTTACCCTTGTCCTTCCGTTCTTGTCTCTTGCTTCCGCTTCCGGCCAAACCGAACGCAACCGGTCGCGGTTAGGAATCACCGTTACCTTGGTAGGGTAGGGTGCCTAACGGAGCGCTTGCGTAACGTTTGGGCGGAGTTCAATGGAAAATAACGGGAAAAGGAAATGAGCAAAGAAATATTAACTTATAATACCGTATTTATTCTTAACAACGATAATTACAACCATTCACAAAACGAACCAAAAAGAGAGAACAAAAATATAAACAAAGAAAAGAAAAGATTACAAGCAAGTAATTAAAGTGCATGGTAATAAATTGCAAGTAATAAAAGACAAGAATGAAAAATGCAAGAAAGAACACTAAGAACCATAGAACTCAAAACAAGCATGGGATCAATAGCCAACTCTTAAACTTGCAAGCTCAATCAAGAGATTGCAAGATCAAGAGAAGGGTAAAGAACTCATGTGAAATGAAGCACTACAGAGCGAACAAAATGATACAACCCTTAAGATCAATAACCAACCCTTAAACTTTCAAGCTCAATGAAGAGGTTGAAAGATCAAGAGAAAGCAAGGATCTCAAGGAGAAACTAAACAAAAGAATGATACAAAAGCCCTCATCTTCATTGATCTTCCACTCAAAAAGCTCTCACTACAATTTTCATGGAGGAAAGAATGAAGAAGAAGGAGACTAAAACCTAACAAAAAGAGGCTAAAGAAATTAACACCTTTGGCTTGGCTCAGTTCCGGGGTATTTATAGGCGGGGAAATGGAAACCTAGGGCAACATTCTGAACCATAATGAAAAGACCAAACAACCCCTTAAAATTCGTCAACTAAGGAGGCTATACGGCCGCGGATCCGCGGCATAAGCCTGCTTATGCCGCGGTTCCGCAGCAGTAATACGGAATTGGGCCATGGTATTTTGTGGTAATCCCTGGTTTGATGTTTCCTCGTGTTTGCCAACTTTAAACTGCACAAAATATTCCAGAATGTCTTCAGATTTCTTTGTCCAAGATTGCTTTATTTTCTTTACTTTTGACTTCTATCTCCCTCGAGCTCCGCGCACCAATTGATTCTTGTGCTGCCCCCCTCGTGCTCTGTGCTTGTCCCAGACACGAATGACCACTGTCATATGTCTTGTCTCTGGAACTGGTACTCGACACTGGACGGATATGGATGACCGGAACCCGGCGTTTATCTGCTATCAACAGATGTTCTGCTTTTGGCGTAACTGTGGAGATTTTGTCTTGATTTGCAATATTTGTTCTGGAAACCTGTAATATGTAAATATGTAACAATCACGGATTAAAAGCACCTACCTATAAACACACGAGCGTAAGAATGGGCGGTATAAAATGCAATATTCTGTTATGAACACCGCACATCCGGGATGGGGTTGTAGCCGTCATTGTATAATTTCTTTTTACTATTTTGCTCCTAGGATAGACCCATGGAGGGGGTGAACAAACTACCGGGTACCTCGAAGTGCCGAGTGGCCTACTCACGTTTTTGAGGGAGGTTGCTTCACTTCGGGTATTTGGCGGGTAGTTTGCCGCACCCGTAGGGGTCTAGGGTGGGGTATTGGCTATTCACCTTGACCGTGTAATCCGCTTTTCGTTACGGGCTCGTACGGAATGCGGATTTCTAGTATATCCAATGTGTTCATCTGTGATCTGGAAAGTCTATCATTGCATCTGACGAATGTATATATCTATATATGATATCTATTTAGGCGTTGCTTATGTTTTGTATCCACGCTAGTCCAGCCCCCGCTCGGTCGTAAGTTAAGTAACCTAACGGGTAATGACGGGGCCCCGTGGCGAATGCGGATGGCATAAGCGTACGTCATATTTTCGTTGTTTATTGCAATGGCAGGATTAAATGATGGGACACATTAAAATTAATGCAAGAAAATAAACCAAGTAAAAGTCGTTGGACCACTTTAAAAACCACTCGGTTTCTTTTCAAAAACAACTTTTAAACGCGGAGTTTAAGCCACTCCTTTTAAAAGCTACCAAAGTTTCTTCGATTATATCAAGTTCACTACGTTCACGGTTTCGCCAAAACCATTCATAGCCCTCCGTCATTTCATATGAATATTCAACAGTATTCAAGCTGTGTTTGTTGGCCTTAGTCAAGGCACAGTGTTTGGTAGCTGGTGGATATTTATATGTTGCATAGATAGATGCGTTGGTTTCGGACAGTCGTATTACTTTGTTGGCCATAGTTAAGGGTATATACGGGTGGGTTCAAATCAACCTGGACAACGACGGGTAGAACTTGACATGTGACTTATGATTTGTTGGCCTTAGTCAAGGTCATAAGAACATGGGGCAAAAATCCACATCGGGAGTTTTAAAAGAAACTGAAACTTGCTAGCGCTGCATACCATTTGGTGTGTGATGATTCTGGTAGGATTCCTTCAGTTTTGTCACGCGATGATATTTGGATCCCGATCCTACAGTGAGTATGCTACTCCTAGGGAAATTTCTCGCTTAACGATCAATGCTATAAACCAATTAGGTGTCTAGAAAGGTGTTAGCGGGGCTACGCCCTGTAAGTCCACGTTGCTCACCCCGGTTCTTACGGGGAGGCGGAAATGGCGAAAAACAATTATTTGGCGCAAGGGCAACATGGACTACAAGCCTGATCTTTGCTAAACTAGAAACTAGCAAACTACTAGAGGTTTTAACTACTATGCCGTAGAAATTATACCTCACGAAACCGGTCCTTCGGGTCTTCATTCCGCTGTCCTGCTCGTCCGTCAAAGCTCCAAGGAACGATCCGGATCTTGGTTACCTCCGCGGCCTCCTTGAGTCGAAGACGATCCACCCGAGAGATGTACACCGAGCTCCACCTCGAGCCGAGGCAACTAGGGCAACGAGATCGCTAGTCTAGATGCCCTAGGTTGTGTAGTAGAGATATATGGAAGTGTTTGTCTTTGTGGGATCTTTTTCTCTCAACACATGAGATGAAAAGAAGAAATCAAGAGGAGGAAGAAGAAGGAGAGTTTTGCAACCATGTAGCTCTTTCTCTTTTTCTTTTCTAAGAGAGAGAATGAGCATGAGAAAATCAATATCATCACAAAAGAAAAAAGGCACCATGGTTGCAATAAATAGTAAAACAATATCATTACAAATCCTATCATGATAAAGTTGATGCTACATTGAATTGACCATTTTCAAAATCAAAAAGAAAAAGAAAATCCAAAGAAGAGTGTAGACCTCTCATGAAGGTCAATGGTCAACACCGGTCAACGGGTCAACAAAGTCAAGAGAGGTCAAGGTGGTCAAATGGTCATTGCAATTAGCCATCACAAAATTATCAATAAAGGATTAGTAAATAATGTCTCCGGCTCATAATGGTTTTGACCGAACGAATTGCCAAAACCCTAATGAGCCTTCCACATAACGGTTTTGGCCGAACCAACTGCCAAAACCCTAATGAGGCACCTCCTCCTTCATCGCTCCTCAAAACTATGCATACACACCTGCATCCGCATTCCATAGAATGCGAATGCACAGAAGACAAAACAAATCCATCCGTGCAATACTAGGATCTGGCTTAAACCAAAGCACACTAGTATTGCCAGCCCGAACAGCATACGTACACAAGTGCACGTAAGTGATCGTAGCCCTGCCGTAAAACCATACGGCCTCTACACGTTTCACTCAGTGCAGGGAAACTCTCTGTGTGGGACTCTAAAGACTCGACACTATGCTGGCAGTGAGTTTAACCACAGAGCGCAAGCGGCACTAGCTGTACGTAACGGTCCCCAGGTAGATGTCGATAAGAAGGCCGATGAGGTAAACCCATCCGAACTCCTACTGAGCCTGTATGTGACAATCTCCATACAGTCCGGTCTGTTCGTCTGATACATCGCATGGCGGGCCTAGGGGGGTGGCGAACGTCAGTCCCCTAATAGCGGTACATGTCGTGTCGGAGTGTAGCCCAGAACACCCTGAGATAACACTGGAAACCTACCAGTATATCTCGCTTGCCCTGGCCAGGGACTACTCGTGTAATGGCTCTCCTAGACACAGCGCGATATCAACCCCTAATACCGGGAGAGACGAATCATGTCTAACTGTCACTGCCTCCAAGTGCTTCGGGACTGCACCCAACTACTACCTGTTTGTACGACTCCTTTGAGCCATGGTAGGGTAGTAATCTAAGTACATTGGGAATGCACTCGAGGCGAAGTGACAGTGTCAAGTCAGCGGACTAAGATGTACTCATGTCACCTGGGAACTGATAACTGACGATAGGTATAATACCAACCAACAGTTCCCGATGAGTCATGTCCAGTGTACTCATAACCTAACGAGCACCCGTATACTATCTCCAATACGACGTACTGATGGCTGTGGGACAGACCATCTCCCCTGCTGGGATGCGAAGCGCATACGCTAGTCTACTCCGGAGTATCGATGCCCTGTCTCGATAGTCCTACGACTAGGGACCTGTATAAGGATGTGCTTATAGATTACCCAGCCCCCACAAGTATGACTGCCATAACAACGCTGGTAATCAAGTAAAGATCCTAAGGGCTCTACTAATATGTATAAGCGATATGCTAAAAGAAACACATGCACATATTGAAGTAGAAACAAACCAAGTAGCATACTACCATTTTGAGCAAGATTGTCTATGCAACTGTGAATATCCCAATCTTCCATTAAGTAATATACAAGCTAGTATGATACAGTAATGGCCTCTAGGGCATATAAACTAACAATCTCCCACTTGCACTAAGGTCATGTACTGGCGTATCGAAGACCTATCATCTCGATTAGCCGCTCGAACTGAGTCTGGGGTAGGGCTTTCGTGAGTGGATCTGCAGTGTTATTCTCTGAATCTACTCTCTTCAACTCGATCTCCCGGCGATCTACGATCTCCCTGATCAGGTGATACCGCCTCAAAATGTGCCTGGACTTCTGATGGGACCTGGGTTCCTTCGCTAAAGCTATAGCGCCGTTGTTGTCGCAATACAGCGGTATTGGATCAACAATGGTAGGAACCACCTGAAGCTCCGTGAGGAACTTCTTCATCCAGACAGCTTCCTTTGCGGCATCGCAAGCAGCTATGTACTCCGCTTCCATAGTTGAGTCAGCAACGGTCTCCTGCTTGGAACTCTTCCAGCAAACCACCCCTCCATTGAGGGTAAAGACATAACCCGACATAGACTTGGAGTCATCCTTGTTAGTCTGGAAGCTGGAGTCAGCAAAGGCCTCGATCTGGAGGTCTTTTCCTCCATACACCAAGAACATCTCCTTAGTCCTTCTTAGGTACTTGAGAATGTTCTTTACCGCTATCCAGTGTTTCTCCCCTGGGTCCGACTGATACCGGCTTACAACGCTCAATTCGTATGCTACATCTGGTCTGGTACATAACATCGCATACATTATAGAGCCTACCGCATAAGCGTAGGGTATAATAGACATGCGATCCCTTTCCAAATCAGTCTTGGGAGACATCTCTTTGGAGAGGGTGATCCCGTGACAAGCCGGTAAATTGCCGCGCTTGGAATCTTCCATACTGAATCTTTTCAGTATGGTGTCGATGTAACTTGACTGTGAAAGTCCTAACATCCTCTTAGATCTATCACGATAGATCTGGATCCCCAGAATGTAGTTGGCATCGCCCAGGTCTTTCATGGAGAACCCCTGCGACAAGAATCCTTTGACTGACTGTAGCATAGGAATATCATTTCCTATTAGGAGAATGTCATCCACGTACAAGACGAGGAATACCACAGTTCTCCCTACAATCTTACTGTAAATGCATTGTTCATCTGGGTTTTTGATAAAGCCGAATTCTTTGACAGTATCATCGAAGCAGATGTTCCAACTCCGCGATGCCTGCTTAAGTCCATAGATGGACTTTAGCAACTTGCACACTTTACCGCTGCTCCCACTCTGAATGAATCCTTCTGGCTGATCCATATAGACGCACTCTTCCAAAGTTCCATTTAGGAAAGCCGTCTTTACGTCCATCTGCCAGATTTCATAATCGTGGAAGGCAGCAATGGAAAGAAGGATCCGAATGGATTTCAGCATAGCCACTGGAGAAAAGGTCTCGTCATAGTCCAAACCAGGTCTTTGACGAAAATCCTTTGCAACAAGTCTAGCTTTATAGGTCTCAACCTGCCCATCTACACCAATCTTCTTTCTGAAGATCCATTTGCAGCCTACGGGTTTTACCCCTTCTAGAGCAAAGTCCAAACTTCGTTGGTGTACATGGACTCTATCTCGGTCCGCATTATATCCAGCCATTTTACCGAGTCACCACTCTGAATGGCTTGCTGGAAGCTAGTAGGCTCACCATAATCCATAGTACAATCCTCTCTATCCCCGTCTATGAGAAAACCGTAGTATCTCTCGGGCGGATAAGATTGCCTACTACTCTTGCGGAGCGGCGTAGGAATGTCCTGTTCTTTCAAACCCTCTGGTTCTACTAAGCTTTCAGTAATAGCTCGTGGTTCTGGAATTTCTTCTAGTTCTATTGCGCTCCCACTTATCTGGTTTTCCAAAAACTCAGTTTCCAAGAAGCGGGCATGACGAGAAACAAAAACCTTTTGTTCCTCTGCGTAATAGAAAAGATACCCCTTGGAGTTCTTTGGGTATCCCACAAACTTACACTGTACTGAGCGTGCCTCGAGCTTGTCCGCATGCAGCTTTTTGACAAAAGTTGGACATCCCCATGTCTTAATGTGATTAAGATAGGGTTTCTTCCCACACCACATCTGATATGGTGTAGTAGGCACAGTCTTACTTGGAACTCGATTCAAAAGGTATGCAGCTGATTCTAGTGCATAACCCCAGAAAGATCGCGACAACTCAGCCTTACTCATCATGGAACGAACTATATCCAATAGGGTTCGATTCCTCCTTTCCGATACACCATTGTGTTGTGGTGTGTATGGAGGAGTAAGCTGAAGAGAATTCCATTCTCTTTTAAGTAGCCCAGAAACTCGGCACTTAAGTATTCACCACCTCGATCAGATCTCAGTGTCTTGATACTTTTGCCTGTTTGTTTTTCAACATCATTCTTGTATTCCTGAAATTTCTCAAAGGCCTCGGATTTGTGCTTCATCAAGAAGACATGCCCATACCTAGAGAAATCATCTGTGAAAGTAATGAAGTATGAATAAGCACTTCGCGCATGTGTAGACATCGGACCACACACACTTGCTCTTTCTCCGTGTCCAGTGAACGGAGTCTTTGTCATCTTTCCCATGAGACAAGATTCACAAGTGGCATAAGACTGGTACTCGAACGGATCCAAGTATCCTTCTTTATGTAACTTTGTAAACCATGTCTCATTGATGTGACCCAGTCTACAATGCCATAAGAAAGCCTGATTTAATTCCGGAGACTTTCTTTTAAGTGTGTTCTGGACACTGAAGACCTAAGCTTGATTCAAAACGTATCTACCGTTTTTCAATGTACCTAACCCAATCAGAACTTGATTTAGGTGGATGTTTACTACATCGCTTACAAAAGTAAAATCATATCCTTCCTTAGAAAGTAAGGATACATATATGATATTACCAGTCGCACCTGGTACATAAAAACAGTCACGCAGAATCAATATCTGCCTAGTTGTCAGTCTTAGATGATATTCCCTTACGGATTCAGCATACATGCTCATTCCGTTAGCAACCCTGAGAGTCATATCACCTTTCTTGATAACCCTACGGTTTCTCAGAGCCTGTAATGAATTACAGATATGAGATCCTGATCCAGTATCCAATACCCAGGAAGTAGGGTTAACTGACATACAGTTCTCTATTACAAACACACCCGAAGCCGAAGCCACAACATGCTTCGAATTCTGGCTACTGGCTTTGCAAGCCCTGCAATCCTTCTGCCCATGTTCATTCCCGTAACAATAGGAACATCCCTCTTTTAATACATCCATTCCTGAAATTTCTGCCCTTCCCTTTCTTTCTACTTCCCTGGTTTCCTTCAGGGTAGTAGGTAGAGACTGTTGAACTAAGTCAGCATCTGACCCGTTCTTCAACGTGGTCTTCAGGTCCGAGAGCTCAAAAGAGCTGGTCTCTGTAAGGACGTTGCCCCTTACAGATGACTCGATAGCCAACCTCGCTGGAAGCAATTCGTTCGAGGTCTCATATCTTGCGATACGAGATTGCTCTCCATATAAATCTTTGTTATGGAGGAAGATAGAAACTGAGTCCATCTTCTCGTGCTGCCTCTGGTAAGTGTAGAGTTACTAAGCACACTAGCGAGGCTCTACAAGGCATCGACCATGCCAAAATTAAATTTTTATGTGCCGAATAACACTAAGCAAGATCGTTAACTAGAGTTTAGGCGAAACTATTAGCAAGTAAACATCTTTACTCTAAAGGGAATACGAAATACAACCTTTGTAGATCGGTCCTTCTCTTCTAAAGCTCCTTGATGAACTCCCTTCGCTGCGATCAAGGTTCTCCCGGGCTCTTGCATGGCTTCACGACGCGTGGAATGCGACTTTGCTTGAAGTCTCCGAGGCCGAAGATGATCTACGTCGAGGGAATTCCGACTCAAACTCCTACTTCACTAATTTGAGAATTAGTGAAGGAAACACCCAATACAAGAGTGCTTGTCTTGATGAGGATGGAGAAATAGGAAGTGGGTTCTCTTTGGATTTTTAATTCTCACAATGTTTCACTCTTTTTCAAAACCCTAGCAAGCTATTTCTTTTGCTCAATGAAGAAGATGAACAAAAGAAAAGGAATGAGGATAATAATCAAGTGTGAAGTGTAACCATTGTGAGTGAGTATCATATACTAACCCTTGTAAAGCCATAACCATAGCTAATTGATTATGATTGGGTTAAAAGGAATCTAAGGTAAAGACAAACCTAGTAGACTTTGTCAAAGCAAGTTAAGCTTCTACAAGCTTCATGCTCATTCCAAAACTCCACTAATTTTGTAATTATCTTAAATAATCTTAACCCATCATAATTCATAGAATGGTGTATGTCTCATATACACAAGTCATGTGTATCATCAACCATGATACAATATGATAACACATTTTAACATATATCAAATACATGTTAAAATAGTGTGCATGTGAGAAAAACCCAAAAGTGAACAAGTGTTAGCAAATGTAAATTAGTATATCTAATATATAATTATACACTTAATTATTAAATCAACACTTGACTTAATAATCCGGTCATATCTCATATAACCGGCTAACATCCATCGTATCGACTTATCGAATCAACACTTGATTCGATAACCCGGTCATATCATATATAACCGACCGATACAAAAAGTCATGAGAATAGAATACGGTATCACATACACGCATTATTCTCGGTCCCGCACATATCACATATGCGCTCCTATTTCGTTTCGCCTGAGCCAGTAAAACCTCAATGTAGGACTCCAAAGACTCGTCAATACGCCGGCAGTAGGTGATGATCACATCACGCACCCACAAGCCGTCAGCGGTACTAGCTGGACGTAATGGCTACCCGGGTATTAAGCGATCAGAAGATCAGCAAGCAAGCCTGCTCCAACTCCTGTGAAAGCCTGCCGGCAACACTTCCCGTACAGTCCGGTCTCCTCGTCTGATATGTTGCATATCAAGTCTAGGGATGGTAAACATCAGACCCCAATAACCGATAAGTCGTGCCGATGTGAGGCTCATAACGGGTCAAGAAACTACTGGTAACACTTACCAGGAAATCTCTAATCAGCCCTGGCCAGGGACTTCCCTGTTACAGCCAATCGAGCACAGCGCAACATCAACCCCCAATACCGGGAGAGACGAAACCCCTCCTATCGCTCATTGCCTCCATGTGACTCGGGACTGTACCCAAAAACCACCGTTTTGCACGCCCTCATGGACGTGGTAAGGTGGAAATCAAAGCACAGTGGGAATCACACAAGACTCTATGACGATCTCGGGTCTACAGACTAACCTGCATAAGTGTCACCAAAGAACTGCCATCTGACGTAAGGTATAATACCATCTGGGAGTTCTCGGCGAGTCCGTCTAGTTTACCCAGTCTCCACTGAGCACCCGTATACCATCTCTGATGTCAAACACCAATGGATATGGGATCATCCATCGCATTCTCATAGGTCGAGATGCGTAGACGCTAGTCTACTCTGGTGTATTGATGCCCCATCTCGATACACCCACGACTAGAGACCTTGAAGGATGTACTTATGGACTACCATTTCCCCACTAGTATGATCCGCATCATAGTCCTGGTAGTCAAGTACACATCCGAAGGGCTTTACCAATATGTAATGATAAGACAGTACAAAGAGACAAGTATACATGTTAAAGTAAAGAGCAACCAGATAGCATACTATCATGACGAGTAAGAAAGTCCTCTCTATATATGTCCAAGCATCCAATATAATATACATCATCTATACAATACTGGCCTCTAGGGAATACATACAACTAACAATCTCTCACTTGCACTAGGGCCAGCTGCTGTAGTATCGCATACCGAGCATCCCGAAGAGTCTCTCAAACTGTATCTGGGGAATGGCCTTCGTGAGTGGATCCGCTGTGTTATTCTTCGTGTTAACCCTCCTGACCTCGATCTCTCGGCGATCAACTATCTCCCGGATCAGGTGATATCGCCTCAGAATATGCCTGGATCGCTGATGGGACCTGGGTTCCTTGGCCAAAGCCACCGCTCCATTGTTATCGCAATACAAAGGTATTGGATGCTCAATGGATGGAACCACTCCAAGTTCAGTAATGAACTTCTTGATCCAGACAGCCTCTTTGGCAGCATCGTTGGCAGCGATGTATTCAGCCTCCATCGTCGAGTCTGCCACGGTTTCCTTCTTGGAACTCTTCCAGCTTACCGCCCCTCCGTAAAGGGTAAAGTCAAATCCCGACTGCGACTTAGAGTCGTCCTTATCACTCTGGAAGCTCGAATCGGTAAAGTACTCCACTTGGAGTTCTCCGTTACCATACACCAAGAGCATCTCTTTAGTCCTTCGCAAGTACTTGAGAATGCTCTTCACAGCTGTCCAGTGACTCTCTCCAGGATCAGCTTGATACCTACTCACTACACTTAGTGAGTATGCTACATCGGGTCTGGTACATAGGATCGCGTACATGATAGAGCCTACTACCGAAGCATAGGGTATCCCTTGCATGCGAGCTCTCTCCAAATCAGTCTTGGGAGACATCTCTTTGGAGAGAGTGAGCCCTGAGATCGTGGGTAGAAACCCATGTTTGGACTCTTCCATACTAACCTCTTTAGTATGGTGTCAATGTACCTGGATTGGGACAATCCCAATATCCGTTTAGATCTATCTCTATAGATCATAATTCCCAATATGCAGGAGGCATCACCAAGATCTTTCATTGAGAATCTTTGTGATAAGAAGAGCTTCACCGATTGCAGCATAGGAATGTCATTTCCTATCAAGAGTATGCCATCCACGTACAATACGAGGAAGACAACCTTACTCTCTGCCACTTTCTTGTAGATACAAGGTTCATCTACGTTTTTGACGAAATCAATCTATTTGATAACGACGTCAAAGCAGATGTTCCAACTCCGCGATGCTTGCTTCAATCCATAAATGGATTTAAGCAGCTTGCACACCTTCCCGCTGCTCCCACTATCTACGAAGCCTTCTGGCTGAGTCATGTATACGCACTCTTCTAAATCACCATTTAGAAAGGCGGTCTTAACATCCATTTGCCAGATTTCGTAGTCATGATATGCAGTGATGGCAAGCATGATCCGGATGGATTTAAGCAAAGCCACTGGAGAAAAGGTTTCATCATAGTCCACACCTGGTCTTTGATGAAAACCTTTTGCAACAAGTCTAGCTTTGAAAGTCTCTACTTTCCCATCCACACCAAGTTTTTTCTTGAAGATCCACTTGCTCCCAATGGGTTTTACCCCTTCAGGAGCAACATCCAAAGTCCATACTTTGTTGGTGTACATGGATTCCATCTCGGACCGCATTGCATCCAGCCATTTCACTGAGTCTCCACTCGTGATGGCCTGCTCGAAGCTAGTTAGGTCATCATCAACCATGATGGAATCCTCAATCCCACCATCCATGAGGAAACCGTAGTATCTCTCAGGTGGGTGAGGAACCCTACTAGATCGGCGGAGTGGCTGGGGTACATCGGGAACTACCGAATCCTCTGGTTCTACCAAGTCTTCTGTTGTGGTTTGTGTTGCTGGAACCTCTTCCAATTCTACCTCAATGCCACTAATCTGTTTCATAAGAAAACCTTTTTCTAAGAAAGTGGCATGTCGAGAAACAAACAACTTTTGTTCCTCGGGATGGTAGAAGATATACCCTTGTGAATTCTTGGGATATCCTACAAACTTACATAAGACTGACCTTGCTTCGAGTTTGTCCGGATTTTGTTTTTTGACATAAGCCGGACAACCCCATATCTTAATATAATTATGATGTGGTCTCTTCCCTTTCCATATCTCATATGGAGTGGTAGGCACAGATTTGGTAGGAACTCTATTCAATAGGTCTATGGCTGTTTCAAGCGAATATCCCCAGAAGGAAATAGGTAACTCAGCTGTACTCATCATTGAGCGCACCATATCTAATAGGGTGCGGTTCCTCCGTTCCGATACACCGTTGTGCTGTGGTGTATATGGAGGAGTTAGCTGAGAGAGAATCCCATTCTCTTTTAGGAAGTCCAGGAATTCATTGCTCAAGTATTCACCTCCTTGATCAGATCGAAGGATTTTAATACTTTTGCCAGTTTGGTTCTCGACTTCTTGTTTATATTCTCTAAATTTCTCAAAAGCTTCTGATTTGTGTTTCATCAGGAACACATATTCGAATCTAGAGAGATCGTCAGTGAATGTAATGAAGTACGAAGAACCATCCCTGGCATGTGTAGACATGGGACCGCATACATCACTATGTATTAGTCCCAAGAGTTCAGTAACTCTCTCTCCGTGTCCCGTAAACGGAGTTTTGGTCATCTTGCATTTGAGACATGACTGGCAAGTGTCATAAGATGAAAATTCAAACGGATTTAAATATCCATCCTTATGCAACTTAGCTAGTCGTGTTGCATTGATGTGACCCAGTCTACAATGCCACAAGAAGGATTCGTTCATTTCTGAACTCTTCCTCTTGTGTGTGTTTGTTATGCTCAGAACTGTTAATTGATTTAGAACATAAATGCCATTGCACAACGTGCCTAATCCAACCAACTTTTGGTTAAGGAAAATGTTCATAACATTATCCTGTAATACAAAATTATATCCCTCTTTACTTAGTAAGAAACCGATATAATGTTGCATATCAGGTTCGGCATGTAATAACATTCGTTCAGAACCAATGTATTACCAGTTGGCAATACAAGGTGATATTCCCCGACGGTTTTAGCTGCAACAATTGCACCATTTCCAACCCTTATGTCTTTATCACCTTCTCCAAGTTCTCTACCTTTCCTAAGCCCATGTAACTGATTACATATATAGGATCCTGACCCGGTATCTAATACCCAGGACGTAGAGCAAATGGAGAAACAGTTCTCTGTAACGAACACACCCGAAGAAAATGTATCAACATGTACTTTCTTCATTCGGGTAGCATGTGAATCCTGGTATTTCCCTATATCCTGTTCAGTCCTATAACTCTTATAAGAAAGAACGGAGCCAACGTTCCCCAGCACTGTATAACATGCGGGTTCGGTCAATACATCCATATTATTATCTTTATTAAGGCATGATATGGTCGCTACCTGGAGAGAGAGAGAAGAAAAACACTTTAGCGTATGATCTTGCTGTAGGGTTCCTAGGCACACTAATGAGGTCTCACAAGTGATCAAATATGGCCAATTAAAATTTTACAAGTGCCGAGAAACCCTAATACGGATCGTTAACTAGATGTATAGGCGATGCAATGCAAATAAACGAATTTATAGCTAAAGGGAAGGGGCTACAACCTTTGTAGATCCGGTCCTACACCTCCATGGCTCCGTGATGAAGTCCCCTCGCTGTCCATATCGGATCCCGGACTCTAGCATCGACTTCATCGGAGAAATGGGCGGGCTAGGTCGTCGGCTTCGATGCCGAAGATGATCTACGTCGAGGCAACACAAGATCAAGCTCCAACTTTACCAAGCCATGAAACTTGTGAAGAAAACACCCTATACTACTTGGCAAGAGATAGAGGATAAAGAAATAGGAAGTGGGTTCACTTTAGAATTGGATTTCTCACTCTTTTTCTCAAGTTGCCATTGATGAAGGCAAGGTTTTCTTCTTGTTGAAGATGAAGAAGAAGAAGAAAGAATATGATAAATATATTTTAAAATAGAAAACAATATGATACTTATCATAATCTCAACCTTAGTTAGGTGTAGAGAATTGACTAAGGTTAGGTTGAATGGTTAGGGTTAAGCATGAGACAAGAATGGTGGACTTGTTCAAAGCTTCATGAAGCTTCAACAAACAAACAAAGAAAGCCACCATGATTTATTTATCTTTCCGAAATGAAAAATAAATAACTGAATAAGAAAAATGTAAACCCTAACCACTAACTTAACCATGGTTTAATTCTTTACACAAACCCAAGTGATCATGTATCATCAAACATGATACAAACAAGTGCACAAAAGTATATCACATATACAACTTGTGCATTTCAAGGGAGAAAATCCATTTAAAGTGAACCAATACTAGTTAATGCAAAGTAATATTTCAAATATATAATTATGCATTAAATCATTAAATCAACACTTGATTTATCGATCCGGTCATATCGCATATAACCGACTAATATCCAATGTATCGGCTTATCGAATCAATCCTTGATTCGATAACTAGGTTATATCGCATACAACCAATCGATACATTCATCGCAAGAATAGAATACGGTATCACATACACGCATTATTCTCGGTCCCGCACATATCTCATATGCGCTCCTATTTCGTTTCGCTTGAGCCAGGAAACCTCTGTGTAGGACTCTAAAGACTCGTCAATACGCCGGCAGCAGATGATGATCATATCAAGCACCCACAAGCCGCAAGCGGTCTGCTAAAAGTAATGGCCACCCGGGTATTGAGCGATCAGAAGATCGACGAGCAAGCCCGCTCACACTCCTGTGAATCCAACCAATAACACTTACCATACTGTCCGGTCTGTTCGTCTGATATGTCGCATATCTCACCTAGGGGTGGCAAACGTCAGACCCCAATAGCTCGATAAGTCATGCCGACGTGAGGTCCATAACATTTATGAAACTACTGATAACTCTTACCAGTATATCACTGCAACCCTGGCCAGGGATTTCCTGTTATGGCCGGTCGAGCATAGCGCAACATCCACCCCCAATACCGGGAGAGACGAATCCCCTCCTATCGCTCATTGCCTCCATGTGAATCGGAACTGTACCCAAAAACCACCTGTTTGCACGACTCGGTAGCGCCGTGGTAGAGTGCAAATTAAAGCATAGTGGGAGACACACAAGACTCTATGACGATCTCAGGTCGACAGACTAAGCTGTACCAGTGTCACCAGAGAACTGCCATCTGACGTGAGGTATAATACCATCTGGGAGTTCTCGGCGAGTCCGTTCAGTGTACCCAGTCTTCACTGAGCACCTGCATACCATCTCTGATGTCAAACACCAATGGATATGGGATCATCTATCGCCCATCACATGGGTCGAGAAGATACACGCTAATCTACTCTGGAATATCGATGCCCCGTCTCGATATTCACACGACTAGGAACAATGAAGGATGTACTAATTGACTACCCAGGCCCCACTAGTATGAACTGCATGTTAGTGTATATGCCCTAGAGGCCATTACTGTATCATACTAGTTTGTATATTACTTAATGGAAGCTTGGGATATTCACCTTGTATATACAATCTTGCTCAAAATAGTAGTATGCTACTTGGTTTGTTTCTACTTCAATGTGTACATGTGTTTATTTATGTATATCGTGTAGGGTTCCTAGGCACTCTAGTGAGGTCTCACATGGCATCTACCATGCCAATTTCAAAAAATAACGGTGCCGAGAGACCCGACTACGGATCGTTTGCTAGATTTCTAGGCGAAAAACAATCTAGTTAACAACTTAACTAATGGGATATCGGAAATACAACCTTTGTAGATCCGGTGCTCCACCTCCATAACTCCGCAACGAAGTCGTCTCCGCTGTCCAAAAGGAATCCGGGCTCTAGAGTCGGCTTCGTCGGAGAAAAAGCGAGCTAGGTCGTCGATATCCATGCCGAAGATGATCTATGTCGAGGCATCGCTAAATCAAGCTCCACCTTCACCAAGCCCTAAAAACTTGTGAAGGAAACACACTCTACTACTTGGCAAGAGGTAGAGGATGAAGAAATAGGAAGTGGGTAGACTTTAGAATTGGATTTCTCACTCATTTCCTAAATCCACCATTGATGAAGTAAGGTTTCTTCATGTGTCAAGATGAAGAAGAAGAAGGATATATGTTATGATAAGTATATATTAAATAGAAAATAAATCAAATACTTATCATAAACTAACCATGGTCTAGTGTAAAGAATGAATTATGGTTAAGTGCGATGTTTAGGGTTAAGCATGAGTCAAAATGGTTACTAAAGTCAATGCTTCATGAAGGTTCAAAGAATAAAACAAAACTAGCAACCATTCTTCTCATTATCATTTCCATAATAAATAAATGAATAAATGAATAAGGAAATAGTAAACCCTAACCATTCCATTAACCAAGGTTTAATTCTATACACTTAACCAAAAATGCATGTATCATCTAACATGATACAAGCAAGTGCACAAAATCATATCGCATATGCAGTGCGCACAACCGAGTGAGAAAATCCATCTTAAGTAAATCGTTACTAGTTGATGCAAAGTAATATATCAAATATATAAATATGCATTAAATCATTAAATCAACACTTGATTCAATGATCCGGTCATGCCGCACACAACCGACTAGTATACAATGTATCGGCTTATCGAATCAACGCTTGAATCGATAACTAGGTTATATCGCATACAACCATTCGACACAATTATTGCGAGAATGAAATAAGGTATCACATACACGCATTATTCTCGGTCCCGTACATATCTCATATGCGCTCCTATTTCGTTTTGCTTGAGCCAGGAAACCTCTGTGTAGGACTCTAAAGACTTATCAATACGCCGGCAGCAGGTGATGATCATATCAAACACCCACAAGCCGCAAGCGGTCTGCTAAACGTAACGGCCACCCAGGTATTGAGTGATCAGAAGATCGACGAGCAAGCCCGCTCACACTCCAGTGAATCCAACCAGTAACACTACCGTACAGTCCGATCTGATCGTCTGATATGTCGCATATCTTGCCTAGGGGTGGTAAACGTCAGACCCCAATAGCTCGATAAGTCGTGTCGATATGAGGTCTATAACAATTCGAGAAACTACTGGTAACACTTACCAGTAAATCTCAGCAACCCTGGCCAGGGATTTCCTGTTATAGCCAATCGAACACAGTGCAACATCAACCCCCTATACCGGGAGAGACGAATCCCCTCCTATCGCTCATTGCCTCCATGTGACTCGGGACTGTACCCAAAAACCACCGTTTTGCACGCCCTCTTGGACGTGGTAAGATGGAAATCAAAGCACAGTGGGAACCACACAAGACTCTATGACGATCTCGGGTCAACAGACTACTCTGTATCAGTGTCACCAGAGAACTGCCATCTGACGTGAGGTATAATACCATCTGGGAGTTCTCGGCGAGTCCGTCCAGTGTACCCAGTCTCTACTGAGCACCCATATATCATCTCTGATGTCAAACACCGATAGATATGGGATCATCCATCGCCCATCTGTATGGGTCGAGAAGGTACACGCCAGTCTACTCTGGTATATCGATTCCCCGTCTCGATACACCCACGACTAGGGACTTTGAAGGATGTACTTATGGACTACCATGTCCCTACTAGTATGATCCGCATCATAGTCCAGGTAGTCAAGTACACATCCTAAGGGCCTTACCAACATGTAACAGAGGGACAATCAGTATACACGTTAAGGTAAAGAGTAACCAGATAGTATACTATCATGTCGAGCAAGAAAGTCCTCCCCATATATGTCCCAGCATCCACTACAATATACATCCTATGTACAGTAATGGCCTCTAGGGCATACATATAACTAACAATCTCCCACTTGCACTAGGGCCATCTGTAGCAGTGGTCGAAGTATCTCATACTCAACCATCCCATAATAGTCTCTCTCTGGGAATAGGCCTTCGTAAGTGGATCCGCCATGTTATCCTCTAAGTCTGCTCTCCTTGCATCGATCACCTTGGAGATCAACCATCTCCATGATCAGGTGATACTGCCTTAGAATTAGTCTGGATCACTGATGGGACCGGCGTTCCTTGGCATAAGCCACAACTCCTTTGTCTCACAATGGTAGGAATGTAGTTCATCTCATGAACTAATATACATCCAAACATCCTCTTTGGTAGCATCATAAGTAGCGATGTATCTAGCCTTTATCGTCTAGTATGTCACGGTATCTATCTTGGAACTCTTCCAACATACCGTCCCTTTACTGAGGGTAAAGACAATGCCTGCGACTGACATTCAGTCGTCTTTATCACCGTGGAACACTTCCAGTGATTCTCCCCAGGATCGATTGATACCATCTCACTACAACTAGTGAGAATCCTAACATCCATTTAGATCTATCTCATAGATCCAAAATCCAGGATTTAGTTGGTATCACTTTGATCCTATGTGGCGAATCATTGTGATAAGCGGAGATTGATCGAGCGTAGCATAAGAAACTCCTTTCTTATCAAGAGTATGTCATCCACGTACTCTACGAGGCTCACCACCATACTCCCTACTACCTTTTTATATATACAAGGTTCATCTACCATTTTGATGATGTCAAACTCTTTGACTAATCAAAACAGATGTTCCAACTCCGCGATGCCTGCTTTATCATATAAAACATCTTGCACACGTTTCCGCTGCTCCCACTGTCTACGAGGCCCTCTGGCTGTGTACTTATAGACGCACTCTTCTAAAACATCATTTAGAAAAGCAGTCATGACACCCAACCACCAGATATCGTAGTCATGGTATGTAGCCGTGACAAGCAGGATCTGGATGGACTTAAGCATAGCTACTTGAAAAAGGTTTCATCATTATCCACGCCTGGTCAATGACGAAAACCTTTAACAAGTCTAGCTTTGAAAGTCTCAACTTTTCCATGTACACCAAGTAATCTTCTCAAGATATACTTGCTCCTGATGGGGATTTAACCCTTCAGATATAGCAACCAAAGTCCATACTTTGTTGGTGTATAAGGATTCCATCTCAGATCGCTAAACATCCAGCCATTCTTACAGAGTCTTACTCCTGATGGCCAGCTCGAAGCTAGTTGGGTCATCATCTCATGATGCATTCCTCACTCCCTCTGTCATAGAGAAACCGAAGTATCTCTCAGGTGGGTGAGGAACCCTACTAGATCGGCGGAGAGGCTGAGGTTCGTTGGCATCTACTGAATCCTTTGGTTGTACCAAATCATCTGCTGTATTTTGTATAGCTGGAACCTTTCCAGTTCTACATTGCAGACTTTGCCTCGAGCTTGTCCGGATCATGCTTTTAGACATAGGCCGGACAACCCTAAATCTTAACAAACTTAAGACATGGGCTCTTCCCATTCCATATCACATATGAAGCGGTAGGCAACTGATTCAATTGAAACCCTATTCAATAGGTATGCAACTTCTCAAGTGCATAACCCCCTTAAGGAAAAAGGTAACTCAGTAGTACTCATCATAGAGCACACCATATCAAATAGGGTGTATCTGCTCCACCCCGACACACCATCGTGCAATGGTGTATACGGAGGAGTAATGCTGAGTGAGAATCTCATTCTCCTTTAGAATAGTCCAGGATTTCCGTACTCAAGTATTCTCCTCCTTGATCACATCAAAGGACATAATACTTATACCCGTATTCTAGTTCTCTACTTCTCGCTTATATTCTGTGAATATCTCAAAAGGTTCGGACTCAAGTTCCAACAGGAACATATGACTGAATCTTAAGAGATTATCAGAGAATATAATGAAGTATAAAGAACCAGTCCTGGCATGTGTAGACAGGAGACCTTACATACATCATCATGTATCAGTCCCAAGAGTTCATTAGCTCTTTCTCTGTTTCCAATAAACAGAGCTATGGTCATTTTATCTTTGTGACATGACTGGAGAGTTTCACAAGATGTAAATTCAAACTAATTTAAATATGCATCTCTATGTAACTCTAGCTAGTCGGGTCACATTGATCTGACCTAGTCTACAATACCTCAAGAAGAATTCGTTCATTTTTGAACTCTTCCTCTTGTGTGTGTTCCGTATACTAAGAACTGTAGTTTGATTTAGAACATTAATGCTTTTAGATAACGTGCCTGAACCGATCAATTTTTGATATAGGAAATGTTCAAAACATTATCCAGCAATACAAAATTTTATCATTTCTTTACTAATAAAGAAACTGATATGATTTTGTATATCAGGTTCGGTATCTAATAACATTCGTTCAGAATCAATGTATTACAATACAGAGTGACAGTGACCAACAGACTTGGATGCAACACATGCCCCGTTTTCTGCCTCATGAAACTTATCACCCGTTCTCAGTTTTTCTATCCTTTTGTAGCCCTATGTAACAGATTACATATCTGGGATCCTGATCCGGTATCATATACCCAGGATTCAGAGGATACTGAGAAACAGTTCTTTGTAATGAACACACCCGAAGATGATGCATCATATGCACTTTCTTCGTTTGCGGCACGGGAAATCTGGTATTCCCCAATTTCCTGCTCTGTCTTATAACAATTATAAGTAGGAGCGGGACTAACGTTCCCCAGCTCAGTATAACAAGCGGGTTCGGTCAATAATCCGTTTTATTATCTTGATTAAGGCGTGACATGGTCGCTACCAGGAGAGAGAGAGAAGAAAACACTCAGCGTGCGCTCTTTCAAGAATAGATTGGTTATTATTTTATCTAATCAGGATGGCTCCCACTGCTTTTTATCAAATCTTCCTTCAAACCCTAAAAGGAAAGACTAGCCGGGATTAATTACACACTACAAGTTCGCCAATCTTTCAGCCAGGCCAGTGTCGGTACTTTGAGGGAGGTCCCCCGTGCTTTCGCACGAACCTAATTAATGTAAACCTCGTTTTCCCAGAGGCGTAACCTCGTTAACACCTTTCTAGACACCTACTTGATCGGCTAATTGTAATGTATAAAACTCTCCCAGGAGTAACAATTACTCGCAGCGGGTATCGGGATCCAACTATCTCATAGAAGGTATGCAATCTCATTGCAAATTTCAATACTTGAAATTCCCGATAATATTTTACCCCTAGTGTGCTATGACCTTGACGAATGCCAAACAACCCATAGTCCACTAGTCAAGTTCAACCCGTACATTTCTTGATCGAATTAAACCCACCCGCACGACCCTTGACGAATGCCAAACAACGCCGTACGAATACCCTAATCCAATCTGCATCATATGCATAAGCAGATAATTACTAGTTAGCTACCGCACACTACGCCTTGACGAATGCCAAACTACCGCAGCACGAATACTAACTAGTACTTATCTGAAATGACGGAGGGCTACGACAGGTTTTTCTGAAAACCTATTGCGTAATGAACTTGATATCGTTGTAGAATCAAATGATTTTTGAAATGGAGTGCCTTTGAGGCTTTTCTAGTTTTGCTAAAGGAGTCACTCCCGGTAAAGGGATCGTCGGTCCTTTCCTCGTCGAATGAGGTACGGCATATATCATATATATCACTGTGCAAAGCAAAAACACTTAAAAGCTATCAAAAGACAAACCGAGTGTGTAGCATCTGCCAGTTATTGCTAAAGGAGTCACTCCCGGTGAAGGGATCTCGGTCCTTTCCTTATCGAATAAGGTGCAGGATATAACACATATACCACTGTGCAAAGCAAGAACTGTAGCTACCTGTTTTATTTTGAAATTCGATTCTACAACATCTTAGGTTTCTCTTATTTCATTAATCTCATTAATGAAGTCCCATCATTTTAAGTACCTAAACATCACAGATAAATACGACGTACACTTATGCCATCCGCATTCGCCTCGATGTCCCCTCATGCACCGTTAGGTTAGGTAACTAACGGCAGAGCGGGGCAGGGCTAGCGCGGGTGTAAAACATAAGTAACGTCTATATAATATATCATATATACTATATACTGTATCTATCACAGAACATCACATGATCACATCACAGATATCACAGCAGAAGAATCATATGAAATATTGGATATACTAGGACGTCCGTGTTTTCAATACGAGCCAGTATAAAACACGGATTCCACGGTCGTGATGAATAGCCAAACCCACACCCCTAGACCCCTACGAGAGCGGCAAGCAACCCTACCAATTCTAGAGTTAGGAGACCCGGACTCGACTCCTCGAGTTGGTCTCCTACTGGACTCCAGAACCCGGTTACTTGTGCTCCCCTCCTTGGGTCTATCCTAGTGCAGAAAAGTAAATAATATACAAACGGTGACAACTTCCGCAACCTGGAAGCGCCCCAATAAAAGAATATTACATACAAGTTTTTACATGAATGAAAATGAAAAACACTCATCTCACATAAAAACCCTCGGCTATTCAAACACGACGATCCAATATAACATATCCAGCAACACATAACATCACATGTCATCAACGTAAGTAAATATGTCCATCCCAATTGTCGTTGACATATAGCAACGAAACCGGCGATATCACATATTACACTTACAGTCACAGAAAAGAAAATGTAAAACTACAACAGTTGGAATCCGCAACCTGCATAGACATCGCATGCCTAATCAAATGAATTCCTTAGACATCGCATGCCTAACAATTATAAACCCCGCATTTTAGTCTCATTATCGAAAACACTTTTCAATATCGAGTCGGGCAATTCAACAAGATTCCCGACAGTCTGATCGAATACTCGTCGCAAACTTCAGTAGACGGCCGCACCCCCGATACCATCGACGAAGTGCACCAAGGCGGAACACCGCTGCCGCGAGCACCCGAACGGATGCTTTCTGCGACGGGGTTCTCCTACAGTCACTTGGTCGGGGCTATGGGGTGTAGCTGTCTATTAAGTTTACCCGGCGAGTATCCGCGTACGCTACGTGATTGCGACGAACTTTTGATCACATCAAAATTCCGTGGCAACCGATCAAGTGAGACTAAACTGCTATGTTTATAACATTCATTTAGTTATCTCATAACAATTTGTGAATTCCAATTATTGTATCACATTCCGGATAAATAGAAAATGTCAAACTTTCCGATAGAACAATCGAACACCCAAGTTTTCCCGATACAGATCAACACATGAAATTTGAGTCTAACAACATTCAGTTCGTGCCTCAGTACCAACGGTCCAGCCGTAGAAGGGTCAAGCCAACGCCTCACATGTGGCACGCCGTATTTCCCCAAACCCGAAGGTTCAAAGGGCAGTTCAAGACGGTCACATAATCGAGTTAAGGTTTGTTGTCTTCTAGAGGGTCCATCGCGTTACTTGCACTACTTAGAACTTCGTTAAACTACCGAAAAGTCCAACACTTGGAAATTTCCCGACAGGGGAAAAATTGGGTATTTATATCCGGTCGAACTTTTTAACATATTCTGAAATTTATCCGGAAAGCCAAAAAGACAAAATTTGATACCCCGATCGAAACACCGAATCCCCAAAACAACTCCAGAAAATTCAACTCTTGAATAAATATTAAAAATTTCCAGAAGACTCAGCACTACAGGAAAAGAATTACTGTGCAAGCCTCGTGGTGTAACTCCATACAGTGGCCGCGGAACCGCCGCGAATCCCATGGTGGGGGCCGCGGTTCCGCGCCTCCTTTGAGGAGTTATCAACACGTGCTTCACAGTATCTCATCAAATTCCATGCTTAATTTTTTGGGAACTTTTAATATGGAAAAATCCCAGATTTTACAAAATGTCCAGAGAGCATGATTGTGATCGGGTTTCGGGTTCGTTCGGACTTCAAATTCCGTCTGGACTTCGCCTAAGGCTCTAGTTAGGCTCTGATACCACTGTAGGGTTCCTAGGCACTCTAGTGAGGTCTCACATGGCATCTACCATGCCAATTTCAAAAAATAACGGTGCCGAGAGACCCGACTACGGATCGTTTGCTAGATTTCTAGGCGAAAAACAATCTAGTTAACAACTTAACTAATGGGATATCGGAAATACAACCTTTGTAGATCCGGTGCTCCACCTCCATAACTCCGCAACGAAGTCGTCTCCGCTGTCCAAAAGGAATCCGGGCTCTAGAGTCGGCTTCGTCGGAGAAAAAGCGAGCTAGGTCGTCAATGTCCATGCCGAAGATGATCTACGTCGAGGCATCACTAAATCAAGCTCCACCTTCACCAAGCCCTAAAAACTTGTGAAGGAAACACACTCTACTACTTGGCAAGAGGTAGAGGATGAAGAAATAGGAAGTGGGTAGACTTTAGAATTGGATTTCTCACTCATTTCCTCAATCCACCATTGATGAAGTAAGGTTTCTTCATGTGTCAAGATGAAGAAGAAGAAAGATATATGTTATGATAAGTATATATTAAATAGAAAATAAATCAAATACTTATCATAAACTAACCATGGTCTAGTGTAGAGAATGAACTATGGTTAAGTGGGATGGTTAGGGTTAAGCATGAGTCAAAATGGTTACTAAAGTCAATGCTTCATGAAGGTTCAAAGAATAAAACAAAACTAGAAACCATTATTCTCATTATCATTTCCATAATAAATAAATGAATAAATGAATAAGGAAATAGTAAACCCTAACCATTCCATCAACCAAGGTTTAATTCTATACACTTAACCAAAAATGCACGTATCATCTAACATGATACAAGCAAGTGCACAAAATCATATCGCATATGCAATGCGCACAACCGAGTGAGAAAATCCATATTAAGTAAACCGATACTAGTTGATGCAAAGTAATATATCAAATATATAAATATGCATTAAATCATTAAATCAACACTTGATTCAATGATCCGGTCATGCCGCACACAACCGACTAGTATACAATGTATCGGCTTATCGAATCAACGCTTGAATCGATAACTAGGTTATATCGCATACAACCATTCGACACATTGATCGCGAGAATTAAATACGGTATCACATACACGCATTATTCTCGGTCCCGTACATATCTCATATGCGCTCCTATTTCGTTTTGCTTGAGCCAGGAAACCTCTGTGTAGGACTCTAAAGACTTATCAATACGCCGGCAGCAGGTGATGATCATATCAAACAACCACAAGCCGCAAGCGGTCTGCTAAACGTAACGGCCACCCAGGTATTGAGTGATCAGAAGATCGACGAGCAAGCCCGCTCACACTCCAGTAAATCCAACCAGTAACACTACCGTACAGTCCGATCTGATCGTCTGATATGTCGCATATCTTGCCTAGGGGTGGTAAACATCAGCCCCCAATAACTCGATAAGTCGTGTCGATATGAGGTCTATAACAATTAGAGAAACTACTGGTAACACTTACCAGTAAATCTCAGCAACCCTGGCCAGGGATTTCCTGTTATAGCCAATCGAACACAGTGCAACATCAACCCCCTATACCGGGAGAGACGAATCCCATCCTATCGCTCATTGCCTCCATGTGACTCGGGACTGTACCCAAAAACCACCGTTTTGCACGCCCTCTTGGACGTGGTAAGATGGAAATCAAAGCACAGTGGGAACCACACAAGACTCTATGACGATCTCGGGTCAACAGACTACTCTGTACCAGTGTCACCAGAGAACTGCCATCTGACGTGAGGTATAATACCATCTGGGAGTTCTCGGCGAGTCCGTCCAGTATACCCAGTCTCTACTGAGCACCCGTATATCATCTCTGATGTCAAACACCGATGGATATGGGATCATCCATCTCCCATCTGTATGGGTCGAGAAGGTACACGCTAGTCTACTCTGGTATATCGATGCCTCATCTCGATACACCCACGACTAGGGACTTTGAAGGATGTACTTATGGACTACCATGTCCCCACTAGTATGATCCGCATCATAGTCCAGGTAGTCAAGTACACACCCTAAGGGCCTTACCAACTTGTAACAGAGAGACAATCAGTATACACGTTAAGGTAAAGAGTAACCAGATAGCATACTATCATGTCGAGCAAGAAAGTCCTCCCTATATATGTCCCAGCATCCACTACAATATACATCCTATGTACAGTAATGGCCTCTAGGGCATACATATAACTAACATATCACCTATACACATTAGTGGAGCCCTTAGGATCTTTGCTTGATTACCAGCGATGTGATGGACGTCACACTAGTGGGGCTGGGTAATCTATAAGCACATCCTTATGCAGGTCCCTGGTCGCAGACTATCGAGACAGGGCATCGATACTCCGGAGTAGACCAGCGCATGCTCTTCTCATCCCAGTGTGGGAGACGGTCTGTCCCATAGCCGTCAGTACGTCGTACTTGAGATAGTATGCGGGTGCTCGTTAGGTTACGGGTATACTGGACAGGACTCGTCGGGAACTGACTAGTTGGTATTATGCCTATCGTCAGTTATCAGTTCCCAGGTGACATGAGTACAGCTTAGTCCGCTGACTTGACACTGTCACTTCGCCTCGAGTGTGTTCCCAATGTACTTTAATCACTACCCTACCACGGCTCAAAGGTGTCGTGCAAACTGGTAGTGGTTGGGTGCAGTCCCGAAGCACTTGGAGGCAGTGACGGTTAGACAGGATTCGTCTCTCCTGGTATTGGGGGTTGACATCGCCCTGTGTCTAGGAGAGCCATTACACGAGTAGTCCCTGGCCAGGGCAAACGAGATATACTGGTAGGCTTCCAGTGTTATCTAAAGGTGTTTTGGGCTTCGCTCAGGCACGACTTGTACCGCTATTGGGGGACTGACGTTTACCGCCCCCTAGGCCCGCCATGCGATGTATCAGACGAACAGACCGGACTGTATGGAGAATGTCACACTCAGGCTCAGTAGGAGTTCAGATGGGTTTCGCCTCGTCGGTCTTCTTATCGGCATTACCTGGGGACCGTTACGCACAGCTAGTGCCGCTTGCGGTCTGTGGTTAAACCCACTGCCAGCGTAGTGTCGAGTCTTTAGAGTCCCACACAGAAAGCTTTTCTCCTTTAGGAAAAAGATTAGAGGTCGCATGGTATTGCGACAGGTCGCATGGTTTTGCGACAGGGTTCGGTCACATCCGTGCACTTGTGCACGTACAGTGTCCGGACAGTTTACACTAGCGGGCTTTGGTTTAAACCAGATCCTAGTGTACTTTTTGGGATTGGATTTATCCAGTTTGCATTCGTGTTCCTCGGAACGCGGATGCGGGTGTGTATGCACAGTTGACAGGGAGGCAGAGGCAGCGGATTCTCATTAGGGTTGTTGACAGTTGACCGTTGACTATTTGACTTTTTGCTCAACCCTAATGAGAATATGATATGTGATTAACTATTATATTGATTATGTATTATGGTGACATGGTTGTTGACTTTTGTTGACTTGTTGACTTTTGTTGACTTGTTGACTTTGTTGACCGGTTGACTAGACTTGACTAGTTGACCATCATGATAACCATAGCCATCATTTCATGGCAAAGACTTTTACTTGCTTGCTCATTTGTGTAAAATGAGTGCATGAAATGATATGGTTATGGTTGCTTCAACCATCATATAAGAATTTTTTGGTATGATGAGTTATCATGACTTTGGATTATGAGAGGGTGAGAGACAAAAGACTTATTCATTCTTTCTTGCTCATTCTCTCTCTTGTTCTTGAGCTCTCCTTTTGCTCTCACCCTCTTGCTCTTGCTCCCTCTCCTTAATCTATGGTTCTCTTATCTCATGAGTTGAGAATCAAGAACCATAGATAAAATCCCACACAAACTATTCTCTACTCATTCTAGTTCACAAGGTTTAGCAAACCGAGTGAACTAGTTTCTTCAAAGAACGAAGAAGGAGCCAAAGGTTGGAGCTTTCAGGTGGATCTATCTTCGGCGTACGGAGATGACGGGAAGAAGCCAATCCGGACCACCATCGGAGCTTGAAGACGAAGGAGTTCAAGACAAGCAAGGTATAACCCCCTAACCGAGTAGCTAGAAACTCGTAGTTAGGATGTTAGATAGATGTTTAACCAAGATCCGGGTTTTAGGTCCATGTTACCACCTCCGTAAAAATCATTTTTTTACCAAATTCCGCATTCCCGAAAGTACCGGGAGAGGTAGCATGGACTTACAGTGGTATCAGAGCCTAGTTAAACTCTATCTAACATGTTAGCAAGTAACTAGAAGATCGATCAAAGAAAAAGTCCCGAAAACGAACCCCAAAAATTCGAGTTTCTGTCGATTTTTTTACTGTTCAAAAGTTGATTATTTTAACACTTAAAATCGTCTCAGGGTTTTTAAAAGCCACTGTAGAAAAATGAACAAGAGATCCCCCTAAACGACCGCGGAAATACGGCAATAGCTTGCTATTGCCGCGGATCCGCGGCCTCCTTTCCCCCTCTCTGTTGTTTATTTGCTACAGTGTGCTTCTGGGGGTATTTTGGGAATTTTGGTACATGTATTTTCAACCCAGATTTTCCAGAACGAAAATTTTATTTTGGGGTCCCGAAAATCCGTATTTTTTGATCGAACTTCTAAAAGACTTAAGCTAACGGGTTTTCTGTAATGTGGTATTTGTATTGAACGTCTACTAATCGCTATATGTCGATTAGTGGGGGTTATACAAATCTGTGATCTGTAATGTTGCTGGAATTTGTATATGAATATGTTGGATTGTCGCGGGTGAATAGCCGGGGGTTGTGAGACGAGAGTTTTCTTTTCTTTCAATTCATGTAAATTTGTAAATTGATGTATTAATTATTTGTATGGCCGCACAACCGGGTCGGGGTTGTAGCCGTCATTGTATAATTTCTTTTTACTGTTTTTGCTCCTAGGATAGACCCATGGAGGGGGTGCACAAACTACCGGGTATGCCGAAGTGTCGAGTGGCCTACTCATGGAGATGAGGGAGGTTGCTACGCTTCGGGTACTTGGCGGGTAGTTTGCCGCACCCGTAGGGGTCTTGGGTGGGGTATTGGCTATTCACCGCGACCGTGTAATCTGTCTTTCGTTACAGGCTCGTACGAATTACAGATTCCTAGTATATCCAATGTATTCATCTATGATCTGAAATGTTTATCATTGCAGTATATCTATATATGATATTATTTAGGCGTTGCTTATGTTTTACAGACGCCCTAGCCCAGCCCCCGCTCTGTCGTTAGTTAAGTAACCTAACGGGTAATGACGGGGCCCAGTGGCGAATGCGAATGGCATAAGCGTACGCCATATTTTGGTTGTTTTCTGCAATGATAGGATTAAATGATGAGACGCATTAAAAGAACTAATGCAAGAATATCACGCATTAAAAGAACTAATGCAAGATAATAAACTAAGTTAAAGTCGTTGGAACACTTTCGAAAAACCACTCGGTTCTTTTCAAAACCAACTTTTAAATGCGGAGCTTGAGCCACTCCTTTTTTTCAAAGCTATCTCGTTCCATCGACCAAATCAAGTTCACTACGTTCACGGTTTTGCCAAAACCATCCGTAGCCCTCCGTCGTTTCACATGAATAGTCGATAGTATTCAAGCTGTGTATGTTGGCCAAAGTCAAGGCATAGTGATTGGTAGCTATTGGGTGTTCATGTGTAGCATAGATAGATGCGTTGGTTTGGGACAGTCGTACTGCCATTTTGGCCAAAGTCAAGGGTAGGTACGGATGGATCCAAATTAACCTGGATAATGACGGGTAGAACTTGACATGTGACTTATGATATTTTGGCCAAAGTCAAGGTCATAAGAGCATGGGGCAAAAATCCACATCGGGAGTTTCATAAGTACTGAAACCTGCTAGATTTGCATACCATTTGGAGTGTGATGATTCTGGTAGGATTCCTTCAGTTTCGTCACGCGATGATATTTGGATCCCGATCCTACTGTGAGTATATGCTACTCCTCGGGAAATTTCTCATTAAACGATCAATGCTATAAACCTAGTAGGTGCCTAGAAAGGTGTTAGCGGGGCTACGCCCCCAGGGAAAAGAGGTTCTCTAATTAAGGATCTTCGCGAAAGCGTTGGAAAACCTCCCTCGAAGTACCGACACCGGCCTGGCTGAACGGTTAAGCAAGTATTGTGCGGTGGGATTGATCCCGACTAATTCTTCCTTTATGGTTTGAGGAGGGATTCGAGAAACAGTGGGAGCCATCCTGTTTAGACAAACTAAAAACCACTCTAAACTTGCAAGAGCATCATGCTGAGTGTTTCTTCTTCTCTCTCCTAATTGCAGCGACCAATCAACATGACTGGACTTAAGTTACTCCTAGATAAAAACAAACTGACAGGGCCAAACTACAAAGATTGACTCAGGAATGTCAAGATAGCAATCACTTACGACAAGCTGGGGTATCTTCTTACCACCAAATCTCCCCCTGTCCCTGGTCCCACTTCCAGCGTCGCGGATAAGGAAATCCGCAAGACTTGGGAGATTGATAGCGCGAAGGCCAAGTGCCTCGTACTTGCCTCGATGGACAACGAACATCAGAGGAGGCACGAGAATATGGACCTTGAATCCATATTTCTCCATACAAAGTATGGAGAGTAATCTCGTATCGCAAGATACGAAGCGTCGAAAAAGTTGTTTTCGGCAAAGATGGCCGTCGGATCATCGGTAGCCGAGCACGTGCTAAAGAAGATCGGCTACATTGAGGAGCTCGCGGACCTAGGGACCACATTGGAGAGTGAACTCTATACGGATATAGTTCTCCAGTCCCTTCCTTCCACTTATGCCCAGTTCATACTGAACTTGAACTTACAAGTAAAGGAGGTTGAACTTTCAGAGCTCCTCAACATGCTGAGGAGCGCAGAGGGCACCCTACAGAAAGGTAGGGATACATCCACTTTGTTTGTAGGAGGATCATCTTCTTCTAGGTCCAAGGCGAAAGCCAAGGGAAAGAAGAAGAAAGCCCCCGCCAAACCAAGGGGCGGTATTAGTAAAGTGGATACAAAGGGAAAAGCTAAAGCAACAAAGATAGCGGGGAAGCTTGTGGATAAGGAAGAATGCTTCTATTGTCATAAGAAAGGACACTGGAAGAATGATTGCAGGGCCTGGAAGGCCAGAACACAGGAATTGAAGCAGGTTGCAGCTTCAACTTCAGGTGTGTATGTTATTGAAAACTGTCTTTCAATAAACTCTACTTCCTGGGTATTGGATACCGGATCAGGATCTCATATCTGTAATTCTTTCAGGCGTTGAGAAACCATAGGGTTTTGAAGGCAGGTGACATGACCCTCAGAGTTGCGAACGGAGCTAGCATGGATGCTAAAGCCGTGGGGGACTATCACCTGGGAATGTCAGATGGACATGTTTTGGTTTTGCGTAATTGCTTTTTTGTACCCAACGCAACTTGTAATATCATTTCTGTATCTTTAGTTTCTAAAGAAGGTTATGAATTTGCGTTTGTAAGTAATGTTGTAAACATTCACCTTAATCAAGTTCTGATTGGGTCAGGTACATTGAGTAATGGTATATACGTATTAAACCAACCACAGATTTTCAATGTCCAGAATACACACAAAAGAAAGTCTCCGGAAATAAATCAGACTTTCTTGTGGCATTGTAGACTGGGTCACATCAATGAGAGAAGGTTGACTAAGTTACATACAGAAGGATATTTGAATCCGTTCGAATATCAATCGTATGCCACTTGTCAATCCCGTCTCAAAGGAAAGATGACAAAGACTCCGTTTACTGGACATGGAGTAAGAGCGAGCGAGCTCTTGGGACTCGTACACAGTGACGTGTGCGGTCCAATGTCTACACATGCACGAAGCGGCTATTCTTACTTCATTACTTTTATGGATGACTTCTCAAGGTATGGTTATGTCTTCTTAATGAAACATAAGTCCGAAGCCTTTGGAAAATTCCAGGAGTATAAGAATGAAGTAGAGAAACAGACCGGCAAAAGTATTAAGATTCTAAGATCGGATCGAGGTTGAGAATACTTAAGTGCCGAGTTCCTGGACTATTTAAAAGAGAACGGAATTCTCTCTCAGCTTACTCCTCCATACACCCCGCAACATAACGGTGTATCGAAGAGACGGAACCACACCCTATTGGATATGGTGCGGTCCATGATGAGTAACGCTGAGTTACCGCGATCATTCTGGGGATATGCGCTAGAATCAGCCGCATACCTTTTGAACCGAGTTCCCGCTAAGACTGTACCTACCACGCCATTTGAGATGTGGTGTGGGAAGAGACCCCATCTTAATCACATTAAGACATGGGGAAGTCCAGCTTTTGTCAAAAAGCAGCATGCGGACAAGCTCGAGGCATGCTCAGTACTGTGCAAGTTTGTGGGATATCCAAAGAATTCCAAGGGATATTTCTTCTACTGCGAAGAGGAACAAAAAGTTCTTGTTTCTCGTCATGCCCACTTTCTAGAACACCAGTTCTTAGAAAAGGAAATAAGTGGGAGCGCAGTAGAACTGGAAGAAATTCCAGAACCACGGACTATTACTGAAAGTTTAGCGGAACCAGAGGGTTCGAAAGAACAGGACATTCCTACGCCGCTCCGCAGAAGTAGTAGGCAGTCTCATCCGCCCGAGAGATACTACGGTTTTCTTATAGACGGGGATAGAGAGGATTGCATCATAGATTATGATGAGCCTACTAGCTTCCAGCAGGCCGTTCAGAGCGTTGACTCAGTGAAATGGCTGGATGCAATGAGGACCGAAATGGAGTCCATGTACACCAACAAGGTATGGACGTTGGACATTGCACCAGACAGGGTAAAACCCGTAGGATGCAAGTGGATCTTCAAAAGGAAGATTGGTGTAGATGGACAGGTTGTGACCTATAAAGCTAGGCTGGTAGCAAAGGGTTTTCGTCAAAGACCTGGCTTGGACTATGACAAAACCTTTTCTCCAGTAGCCATGCTGAAATCCATTCGGATCCTTCTTGCCATTGCTGCCTTCCACGATTATGAGATCTGGCAAATGGATGTAAAGACCGCTTTTCTAAATGGAAATTTAGAGGTGTGTGTCTATATGGACCAACCAGAGGGTTTCATTCAGAGTGGGAGCAGCGGAAAGGTGTGCAAGTTGCTTAAGTCCATCTATGGACTAAAGCAGGCATTGCGGAGTTGGAACATCTGCTTTGATGAGACGGTCAAAGAATTTGGCTTTATCAAAAATCCAGATGAACCATGCATCTATAGTAGATTTGTAGCGAGAACTGTAGTATTCCTCGTTTTATACGTGGATGACATTCTCTTAATAGGAAATGACATTCCTATGCTACAATCTTTCAAGGGGTTCTTGTCACACAGGTTCTCTATGAAAGACCTGGGTGATGCCTCATACATCCTGGGGATCCGGATCCATCGTGATAGATCCAAGAGGATATTGGGACTTTCACAGTCCAGGTACATCGACACCATACTGAAAAGATTCAGTATGGAAGATTCCAAGCGCGGTAACCTACCGTCTTGTCACGGGATCACCCTCTCTAAAGAGATGTCTCCCAAGACTGATTTGGAGAGGGATCGCATGTCTATTATACCCTATGCTTCTGCGGTAGGCTCTATAATGTATGCGATGTTGTGTACCAGACCGGATGTAGCTTATGCACTGAGTGTGGTAAGCCGGTATCAGTCAAACCCTGGGGAGAAACACTGGATAGCGGTAAAGAACATTCTCAAGTACCTGAGAAGGACTAAGGAGATGTTCTTGGTGTATGGCGGAAAAGACCTCCAGATCGAGGCCTTTGCTGACTCCAGCTTCCAGAGTGACAAGGATGATTCCAAGTCCATGTCGGGTTTTGTCTTCACCCTCAATGGAGGGGCGGTGTGTTGGAAGAGCCTCAAACAAGAAACCGTTGCAGACTCGACGATGGAAGCGGAATACATCGCTGCATCTGATGCCGCAAAAGAAGCTGTCTGGATGAGGAAGTTCTTGAAAGAACTTCAGGTGGTTCCGTCCATTGTTGATCCAATACCTCTGTATTGCGACAACAACGGGGCTATAGCTTTAGCGAAGGAACCCAGGTCCCATCAGAGATCCAGGCACATCTTGAGGCGGTATCACCTGATCAGGGAGATCGTGGATCGCCAGGAGATCGAGGTTCGGAGAGTCGCTTCAGAAGATAACACTGCAGATCCATTCACCAAGGCCCTGCCCCAGACTCAGTTCGAGCGGCTGATCGAGATGATAGGTCTTCGATATGCCAGTACATGGCCTTAGTGCAAGTGGGAGATTGTTAGTGTATTTGCCCTAGAGGCCATTACTGTATCATACTAGTTTGTATATTACTTAATGGAAGCTTGGGATATTCACCTTGTATATACAATCTTGCACAAAATAGTAGTATGCTACTTGGTTTGTTTCTACTTCAATGTGTACATGTGTTTATATATGTATATCGCCTATACACATTAGTGGAGCCCTTAGGATCTTTGCTTGATTACCAGCGATGTGATGGCCATCACACTAGTGGGGCTGGGTAATCTATAAGCACATCCTTATGCAGGTCCCTGGTCGCAGGACTATCGAGACAGGGCATCGATACTCCGGAGTAGACCAGCGCATGCGCTTCTCATCCCAGTGTGGGAGACGGTCTGTCCCACAGCCGTCAGTACGTCGTACTTGAGATAGTATGCGGGTGCTCGTTAGGTTACGGGTACACTGGACAGGACTCGTCGGGAACTGACTAGTTGGTATTATGCCTATCGTCAGTTATCAGTTCCCAGGTGACATGAGTACAGCTTAGTCCGCTGACTTGACACTGTCACTTCGCCTCGAGTGTGTTCCCACTGTACTTTGATCACTACCCTACCACGGCTCAAAGGAGTCGTGCAAATAGGTAGTGGTTGGGTGCAGTCCCGATGCACTTGGAGGCAGTGACGGTTAGACAGGATTCGTCTCTCCCGGTATTGGGGGTTGACATCGCACTGTATCTAGGAGAGCCATTACACGAGTAGTCCCTGGCCAGGGCAAACGAGATATACTTGTAGGCTTCCAGTGTTATCTCAGGGTGTTTTGGGCTTCGCTCCGGCACGACTTGTACCGCTATTGGGGGACTGACATTTACCGCCCCTAGGCCCGCCATGCGATGTATCAGACGAACAGACCGGACTGTACGGAGAATGTCACACTCAGGCTCAGTAGGAGTTTAGATGGGTTTCGCCTCGTCGGTCTTCTTATCAGCATTACCTGGGGACCGTTACGCACAGCTAGTGCCGCTTGCGGTCTGTGGATAAACCCACTGCCAGCGTAGTGTCGAGTCTTTAGAGTCCCACACAGAAAGCTTTTCGCCTTTAGGCAAAAGAGTAGAGGTCGCATGGTATTGCGACAGGTCGCATGGTTTTGCGACAGGGTTCGGTCACATCCGTGCACTTGTGCACGTACAGTGTCCGGACAGTTTAAACTAGCGGGCTTTTGTTTAAGCCAGATCCTAGTGTACCTTTTGGGATTGGATTTATTCAGTTTGCATTCGTGTTCCTCGGAACGCGGATGCGGGTGTGTATGCACAGTTGACAGGGAGGCAGAGGCAACGGATTCTCATTAGGGTTGTTGACAGTTGACCGTTGACTATTTGACTTTTTGCTCAACCCTAATGAGAATATGATATGTGATTAACTATTATATTGATTAAGTATTATGGTGACATGGTTGTTGACTTTTGTTGACTTTTGTTGACTTGTTGACTTTGTTGACCGGTTGACTAGGCTTGACTAGTTGACCATCATGATAACCATAGCCATCATTTCATGGCAAAGACTTTTACTTGCTTGCTCATTTGTGTAAAATGAGTGCATGTAATGATATGGTTATGGTTGCTTCAACCATCACATAAGACTTTTTTGGTATGATGAGTTATCATGACTTTGGATTATGAGAGGGTGAGAGACAAAAGACTTATTCATTCTTTCTTGCTCATTCTCTCTCTTGTTCTTGAGCTCTCCTTTTGCTCTCACCCTCTTGCTCTTGCTCCCTCTCCTTAATCTATGGTTCTCTTATCTCATGAGTTGAGAATCAAGGACCATAGATAAAATCCCACACAAACTATTCTCTACTCATTCTAGTTCACAAGGTTTAGCAAACCGAGTGAAATATTTTATTCAAAGAACGAAGAAGGAGCCAAAGGTTGGAGCTTTCAGGTGGATCTATCTTCGGCGTACGGAGACGACGGGAAGAAGCCAATCCGGACCACCATCGGAGCTTGAAGACGAAGGAGTTCAAGACAAGCAAGGTATAACCCCCTAACCGAGTAGTTAGAAACTCGTAGTTAGGATGTTAGATAGATGTTTAACCAAGATCCGGGTTTTAGATCCATGTTACCACCTCCGTAAAAATCATTTTTTTACCAAATTCCGCATTCCCGAAAGTACCGGGAGAGGTAGCATGGACTTACACTGCATCATAGTCCTGGAAGTCGAGTACAAATCTTAAGGGCTTTATCAACATGTAACAGAGAGACAGGAAGTATACATGTTAAGATAAAGAGCAACCAGATAGCGTACTATCATGTCGAGCAAGAAAGTCCTACCTATATATGTCCCAGCATCCATTACAATATACATCCAATGTACAGTAATGGCCTCTAGGGCATACATATATCTAACAAACTCCCACTTGCACTAAGGCCATCGATAGCAGTAGTTGTAGTATCTAATACTCAACCATCCCTTAAAAGTCTCTTTTTGGGAAAAGGCCTTCATGAGTGGATCCGCCGTGTTGTCCTCTGAGTCTACTCTCCTAACCTCGATCAACCTGGAGATCAACTATCTCCATGATCAGGTGATGCTGCTTCAGAATATGTCCGGGTCACTGATGGGACCATGGTTCATGGGCCAAAGCCACACATCCATTGTCATACAATGGTAGGAACCTAGTTCATCTTATGAACCAATATACACCCAAACTGCCTCTTTGGCAGTATCTTTAATAGCGATGTTACCAGCCTCTATCGTCTAGTTTGCCACGGTATCTAGCTTGGAACTCTTCCAACATACCGTCCCTCCACTGAAGGTAAAGATAATGCCTGTGACTGACATTCAGTCGTCTTTATCACCCTGGAACCCTTCCAGTGATTCTCCCCAGGATCGATTGATACTATCTCATTATAGTTAGTGAGAATCCTAACATCCATTTAGATCTATCTCATAGATCCAAAACCCAGGATTTAGGAGGTATCACCTTTATCCTATTGGGAGAATCCTTGTGATAAGCGGAGATTAACCGAGCGTAGCATAGGAAGCTATTTTCCTATCAAGAGTATGTTGTCCACGTACAATACGAGGACGGCCACCTTACTCTCTACTACCGTTTTGTATATACAAGGTTCATCTACCATTTTGATGAAGTCAAACTCTTTAACTATCGCATCAAAACAGACGTTCCAACTCCGCGATGCCTGCTTTATTCTGTAAAGCAACTTGCACACGTTTCCGCTGCTCCCACTGTTTACGAAGCCCTCTGGCTGTGTACATATTGACGTTCTCTTCTAAATCAGTATTTAGAAAAGTAGTCATGACACCCAACCACCAGATATCGTAGTCATGGTATGTAGCAATGGCAAGTAGGATCTGGATGGACTTAAGCATAGTCCCTGGAAGAGGTTTCATCATTATCCATGCCTCGTCGATGACGAAAACCTTTAACAAGTCTACCTTTGAAAGTCTCAACTTTTCCACCTACACCAAGTAATCTTCTCAAGATATACTTGCTCCTGATGGGGATTTAACCCTTCAGATATCGCAACCAAAGTCCATACTTTGTTGGTGTACATGGATTCCATCTCAGATCGCTAAGCATCCATCCATTCTTACAGAGTCCCTACTCTTGATGACCTGCTCGAATCTAGTTGGGTCATTATCTCATGATGCAATCCTCGCTCCCACAGTCATCGAGAAACCGAAGTATCTCTCAGGCAGGTGAGGAACCCTACTAGATCGGCGGAGAGGCTGAGGTTCGTCGGGGACTATTGAATCCCTTGGTTCTGTCAAATTATCAATTGCAGTTTTGTATAGCTGGAACCTTTCCAGTTCTACAGAACTGACCTTGTCTCGATCTTGTCCGGATTTTGCTTTAGACATAGGCCGGACAATCTCAAATCTTAACTTACTTAAGAGATATGCTCTTCCCATACCATATCTCATATGGAATGGTAGGCAGTGATCTGATTCGAACCTAATTCAATAGGTATGCAGCTTCTCAAGTGCATAACCCCAAAAGGAAATAGGTAACTCAGTAGTACTCATCATAGAGTACACCATATCTAATACGGTGCGATTGCTCCGCCCTGATACACCGTTGTGCTGTGGTGTATTCAGAGGAGTAATACTGAGAGAGAATCTCATTTTCTATTAGAATAGTCCAAGGATTCCATGCACAAGTATTCTCCTCCCTGATCTTATCATAGGACATAATACTTATACCCGGTTTTTGGTTCTTTACTTCTAACTTATATTCTATGAATATCTCAAAAGCTCCGGACTTATGTTTCAACAGGAACATATGACTGAATCTTGAGAGATTATCAGAGAATGTAATGAAGTACAAAGAACCGGTCTTGGCCTGTGTAGACAGGAGACCTTACATACATCATTATGTATCAGTCCCAAGAGTTTACCAACTCTTTCTCTGTTTTCAAATAAACAGAGTTATGGTCATCTTATCTTTGTGACATGACTGGCAAGTTTCACAAGATGTAAAATCAAACAGATTTAAATATGCATCTAAAATGTAACTTCAGCCAGTCGGGTCGCATTGATATGACCTAGTCTATAATGCCTCAAGAAGGATTCGTTCATTTCTGAACTCTTCCTCTTGTATGTGTTCTGTATATTAGGAACTGTACTTTGATTTAGAACGTCAATGCGTTTATATAACGTGCCTGAACCGATCAACTTTTGATATAGGAAATGTTCAAAACATTATCCAGCAATACAAAATTTTATCATTACTTTAATAAATAAAGAGATTGATATGATTTTGTATATCAGGTTCGGTATCTAATAGCATTTGTTCAGAATCAATGTATTGGTAATACAGGGTGACAGTGACCAACAGACTTGGCTGCAAAACTTGCCCCGTTTTCTGTCTCATGAAACTTATCACCCATTCTCAGTTTTCTACCTTTCTGTAGCCCTATGTAACAGATTACATATCTGGGATCCTGATCCGGTATCAAATACCCAGGATGCAGAGGATACTGAGAAACAGTTCTTTGTAATGAACACACCCGAAGGAAATGCATCATATGCACTTTCTTCGTTTGGGCGGCATAGGAATCCTGGTATTCCCTTATTTCCTGCTCTGTCTTATAACAATTATAAGTTGGAGCGGGACCAACGTTCCCCATCTCAGTATAACAAGCGGGTTCGGTCAATACATCCATATTATTATCTTGATTGAGGCGTGATATGGTCGCTACCTGGAGAGAGAGAGAAGAAAACACTCTGCTTGCGCTTTTGCAAGATCAGATTGTTTATTTATTTTATCTAATCAGGATGGATCCCACTGTTTTTATCAAATCTTCCTTCAAACCCTAAAAGGAAAGACTAGCCGGGATTAATTACACTCTACAAGTTCGCCAATCTATCAGCCAGGCCAGTGTCGGTGCTTTGAGGGAGGTACCCCGTGCTTTCGCACGGACCTAATTAATGTAAACCTCGTTTTCCCAGAGGCGTAACCTTGTTGACACCTTTCTAGACACCTACTTGATCGACTAATTGTAAAGTGCAAAACGCTCCCAGGAGTAACAATTACTCGCAGTGGGTATCGGGATCCAACTATCACATAGAAGGTATGCAATCTCATTGCAAATTTCAACACTTGAAACTCCCGATAATGGTTTTTACCCCTAGCACCTATGACCTTAACTATGGTCAACAAATCATAAGTACTAGTCAAGTTCTACCCGTCATTTCGTGATTAATTAGACCCACCCACATGACCTTTAACTAAGGTCAACAAAGTCATGCGACTGTCCTAACTAATCGCATCATATGCGGTGTAGGAAGACATCACTTAGCTACCGTACACTGTGCCTTGACTATGGTCAACAAACACAGCACGAATACTAAGTACTCTACTTCCTAAAATGACGGAGGGTTGCGGCTGGTTTTATGAAAACCTTTAACGCTTTGAACTTGATCTCGTTGCGGAATCAAATGGTTTTTAAATGGAATGTTTTTGAAGCTTTTCTAGTTTAGCTAAAGGGGTCACTCCCGGTGAAGGGATCGTCGACCCTTTCCTCGTCGAGTGAGGTGCGGGATATATCATATATATCACTGTGCAAAGCAGAAACTATAGAAGCAATCAAAATACAAACCGAGTGTTGTAGCACCTGCCAATTATTGCTAAAGGAGACTGAAAGGTTTGTCTAGCACCCTATGTAGAGTTTTGAAGCATCACATGTGTCAAAGTTTGGATTTTGATGGTGCTAAACAAGCATGCAAAGGAATCGATCCTAGAAAATTAGGGTTATGAAACTTAAAGCGAACAAAACTAGGGTTTCGATACTACAACCTTTGTATCTCCCTTTCGCTGGACTCCTTGGTGTCTTGGGTGTTTGTAGAAGGTCCTCTTGAAGTCCTCTTACGTCCACGACGATCCACCCGGAGTTCGCCGTCCAAGCTCGCAACTTCGGGAATCGAAGAGAACACTCTAAACAAGTTGGCTAAACTTGTGAAGAATGATGTTCTGGTTTAGAATCTCACTTCAAAATCCTATTTTTATGAGTATCTTGCTCTCTTGAAAGAACTAGAAAGCAAAGGATCAAGGTTGATGAAGATGATGGCCTTATGTGAAGAGGAGAAAAAGAACCCTTGAAAGAAAAATGAAAAATAAGAATATATATATTTTTCATCTCTCATATCCGACCATGGTTAATTCTAAAGATATTATTGAATTGAAGTTAAAAGCACAAAAAGAAAATAAACCATGGGTTAAATGGTAGGTGAGCATGGTAAGGTTAAGAAGAGTGTAGAAACCTTTTATGATTTAACTCATATTCATTTCCATTTTGTTTTAATTCAAAAACAATAATAATCCATAAAAATAACCATGGTGTGATTCTTATATTTCCACCATTTCCATGTGTAAGCAACCATGATAAAATGATGTATGTATGCATGTGTGCATGCACATCCATATGTGCATGAACAAGAATGAATGCATACATGCATGCATACATCCAAAATAAACAAGATAGGATTTGTAGTGAGAAGCTAATGATAAATCAACACTTGATTTACTAATCCGGTCATATCACATACGACCCGACCATAAGCAATCCGCCCAATTAATATACGTTATCCCATACGCGCATCTTAATCGGGTCCAAGCGCATATCGCATACGCGCACCACAACGTTTCGCCTGGACTAGGTAACTCCTTTGTGGGACTCTAAGACTCGTCTATACGCCGGCAGTGGGTAATGATCACATCAACTACCCCCAAGCCGCAAGCGGTCGGCTAAACGTAACGGCCACCCGGGTATTGAGCGATCAGAAGAAAACAAGCGAACCTGCTACAACTCCCGTCGAGCCAACCGGCAACACTACCGTACAGTCCGGTCTCTTCGTCAGATCTGCTGCATATCGAGCCTAAGGATGGTCACGTCGACCCCAATAACTCAATAAGTCGTGCCGGTGAATGGTCTATAACAGATCGAGAAACTACTGATAACACTTATCAGCAATTCTCAGCAGCCATGGCCAGGGACTTGCTGATATAACCAGTCGGGCACAGCACAACATCAACCCCCAATATCGGGAGACACGAAACCCCTCCTATCGCTCATCGCCTTCGTGTGTCTCGGGACTATACCCAACGACCACCTGTTTGCACGACTCGGTAGAGCCGTGGTAGGATGGCAATCAAAGTACAGTGGGAGAACACACAAGACTCTATGACGATCTCTGGTCTACAGACTAACCTGTACCAGTGTCACCTGAGAACTGCTATCCGACGATAGATATAATTCCATATAGGAGTTCTCGGCGAGTCCGTCCAGTGTACCCAGTCACCACTGAGCACCCGTATATGATCTTGATGTCAAACATCGATGAATGTGGGAACATTCATCGCCCATCGTATGGGTCTAGTATCATATACGCTAGTCAACTCTGGTATATCAATGCCCCGTCTCGATATACCTATGACTAGGGACTTTCCAGGATATGCTTACAGACTATAGATGTCCCACTAGTATGATCTCCATCATAATCAAAGTAGTCAAGCCGATATCCTCAGGGCTTTATCAGCATGTATGAATGAATAAAAGCATGATCAAATCAACATGTCAGATAAAGAAGAACCAGATAGCATACTATCATGTCGAGCAAGAATGCATACTGAATATATATATACATGTATAGATACATCCACCATCACATAATAGCCTCTAGGGCATACATATATCCAACAATCTTCCACTTGCACTAAGGCCAGTTATTGGCGTATCTCATACCCAACATCTCAAAAAGTCGCTCATGCTGTGGCTGAGGGAGGGCCTTGGTGAGTGGATCCGCGGCGTTATTCTTTGTGTCTACTCTCTTAATCTCGATCTTGCGGCGATCTACAATCTCCCGGATCAAATGAAAGCGCCTCAGGATGTGTCTGGACCGCTGATGGGACCTGGGCTCCTTGGCTAACGCCATAGCCCCATTATTATCACAATACAAGGGTATTGGATCAATAATGGTTGGAACTACTCCTAGCTCCGAGACGAACTTCTTCATCCAGACGGCTTCCTTGGCGGCATCATTTGCAGCAATGTACTCAGCCTCCATCGTAGAGTCTGCAACGGTATCCTGTTTGGAACTCTTCCAACTTACCGCCCCTCCATTGAGTGTAAATACAAACCCTGAGATAGATTTGCTATCATCCTTATCGCTCTGGAAGCTCGAATCGGTAAAGGCCTCCATTTGGAGATCTGTATTACCATACACCAAGAACAATTCTTTAGTCCTTCGTAAGTACTTAAGAATGTTCTTCACAGCTGTGCAGTGGTTCTCCCTGGGTTGGATTGATACCTGCTTACAATACTAAGTGCATAAGCTACATCTGGGCGTGTACATAACATCGCATACATTATAGATCCTACTGCCGAAGCATAAGGTATAATGCTCATGCGAGCTCTCTCTTCATCGGTCTTTGGACAAGAATCCTTGGAGAGAGTGACTCCATGACAAGCGGGTAAGGCACCCCGCTTGGAGTCTTCCATACTAAACCTTTTTAGGATGGTGTTGATGTACCTGGTTTAGGACAATCCCAATAACTTTTTGGATCTATCCCTATAGATCCTTATGCCCAGGATGTATGTGGCATCACCCAGGTCCTTCATGGAGAACCTTAGTGATAAGAATGATTTGACCGACTGTAGCATAGGAATATCATTTCCTATCAGAAGAATGTCATCCACGTACAATACGAGGAATGTGACAGCTCTTCCTACAGCCTTCTTATAAACACAAGGTTCATCTGGATTTTTGATGAAATCAAACTCTTTGATAACATCATCGAAATAGATGTTCCAACTCCGAGATGCCTGCTTTAACCCATATATGGATTTAAGCAGTCTACATGCTTTCTCGCTGCTCCCACTGTCAATGAAGCCCTTTGGCTGATCCATATAAACGCATTCTTCTAAATCTCCATTTAGAAATGCTGTGTTAACGTCCATCTCCCAGATTTCATAGTCATAGTGAGCAGCAATAGCAAGTAGGATCCGAATGGATTTAAGCATAGCTACGGGCGAAAAAGTTTCGTCATAGTCCAAACCTGGTCTTTGACGAAAACCTTTCGCCACAAGTCTTGCCTTATAGGTCTCTACCTGCCCATCTACACCAATCTTTGTTTTAAAGATCCATTTGCACCCTACAGGTTTTACCCCAGGGGGTACAACGTCCAAAGTACATACTTTGTTGGTGTACATAGACTCCATTTCGGATCTCATGGCATCCAGCCACTTCACAGAGTCACCACTCATGATAGCTTGATGAAAACTGGTAGGATCATCATCATCCATGATGCAATCTTCTCCGTCACCATCAATGAGGAAACCATAGTACCTCTCCGGTGGGCGAGAAGTCCTACCAGACCTTCGGAGTGGCCGAGGTTCCTCAGTTTCTATTGCAACAGGCGGTTCAACCAAATCGTCATTAGTAGTTTGTGTTTCTAGAACCTCTTCTAGATCCACTACCTTGCCATCATCTTTTTCTGTGAAAAACTCTTTTTCTAAGAATGTGGCATACTGAGAAACAAACACTTTTTGTTCCTCTTTGTGGTAGAATAGATATCCATAAGAATTCTTTGGATATCCTACAAAGTTACACATGACTGACCGTGTCTCGAGTTTGTACGGATTCTGCTTTTTAACATAGGCCGGGCAACCCCAAATCTTAATTCTCTTAAGAGATGGTCTCTTCCCATTCCATATCTCATATGGCGTGGTAGACACGGCTTTGGTTGGAACCCTGTTTAGCAGAAACGCTGCAGTCTCCAATGTATGCCCCCAAAACGAGACTGGTAACTCAGCGTCACTCATCATGGACCGGACCATATCTAATAGGGTCCTATTCCGTCGTTCTGACACACCGTTGTGCTGTGGTGTGTAAGGAGGAGTGAGCTGAGAGAGAATCCCATTCTCTTTTAGGAAGTTTGCAAATTCTGTACTGAGATACTCACCACCTCGATCTGATCGAAGCATTTTGATACTCAAGCCGGTTTGTTTTTCTACTTCTTATTTATATTCAATGAATTTCTCGAAAGCTTCGGACTTGTGCTTTAATAAAAATACATGACCGAATCTTGAGAAATCGTCAGTGAATGTAATGAATTATGAAAAATCGCCTCTAGCCTGTGTAGACATTGGCCCGCATACATCACTATGTATGAGGCCTAGGAGCTGAGTAGCTCTTTCTCTGTGTCCGGTAAACGGAGTTTTGGTCATTTTACCCTTGATAGAAGACTGGCAAGTCACATAAGATTTATATTCAAAAGAGTTTAAATATCCATCTTTATGTAACTTGTTTAGTCTTGTTTCGTTAAAATGACCAAGTCTACAATGCCAAAGAAAAGCTTCATTCGATTCTAAAAGTTTTCTTTTATTAGTGTGTTGTATACTGAAAACTGTGTGTTGATTTAGGACATATATTCCGTTATTAAGCGTACCATACCCAACCAACATTTGATTTAGGTGAATGTTCATAACATTGTTCTGCAATACAAAATTATATCCTTCATTGTCCAACAAAGAAACGGATATTATATTACATAGCATACTTGGTACAAAATAATATGGATTCAAAATCAAAATACATCCAGATGGCAACCCCAAGTGATACTCTCCCACTGCGACTGTATGTACATTGGAACCATTTCCAACGCGGAGAGTATGGTCACCTGTCTTCAAAACCTTGCTATTTCTCAGCCCCTGCATAAAATTGCAAATGTGAGAACCTGAACCTGTATCTAATACCCAGGAAGCAGAGTTTATTGAAAAACAGTTTTCTGTCACAAACGCACCTGAAGCAGAAACATCAACATGCTTCTTCTTGAGACTTAAGTACTCCGTACAGTTGCGCTTCCAATGTCCTGTCTTGTGGCAATGAAAACATTCTCCTTTCCCCGAGTCTCCAGCCTTGGACTTTTCCTTTCCCTTCACCTTTTTAACTCCACCCTTAGGATTAGTGGGCTTCTTCTTTTTCTCTCCCTTGGCCTTAGCTTTCGGGCCAGAAGAGGAAGACTGTCCAATAGTCATAACGGGAGTTTTTGCTGACTTCATAGTTCTCTCTGCACTCCTTAACATGTTAAGGAGTTCAGGGAGTTCTGTCACGTCCCGAAAGTACGGAATATGACCGGCACTTAAACTACGAAACGTCTCGAGGCGTACGTAATCCAAGTAAGCCGAAAACCCAGAAATGGAGAGTGAAGGAAAACCAATTTAAATTAAGTAGTTTTAATAGCATAAACCGAATTATGCGGGTTTCTGAAAACATCAAAAATTTCCTGAAAATTTCGGCAGAGTCTCCTTTGTAAATACTGGCCCCCAAACGGGATACAACATGAATAGTATACGAAATCAATAAAAAGGCATTCCCAAGCAGGAGCTAGCTCTTCGTCAATCGACGGTCACAACCACACAAGCAATATAATATACAACGCCAACGGCGAGGATCAAAATCCAAAAGGAAACTCAAAACCATAAGAAAACCACAGAAATATAACGCGCGACTCTAAGGTCGAAGGAATAACATCACTGGTCTCTATCTCAAAATAATTACATGTTTGGTTGATGCAACTTCTAGATACAACAGAATAATAATATACAAGATATAAAATGGGGGTACGATACAAGTAAACCCACCTACTCGCAAATCACCCGAAGGAAACTATGCCCGCAAGCCGTAATGAAACCTGTACGGTAAACCTGCAAGAAACAGGGGCACAACGGGGGTGAGTTGCCAACTCGTGAATAGAAAACATCTACGAAAAGAAATCGCATAAATAACCCAACCTAGGTCAATGATCATAATATATCCTCAATTATATATATAACATGCAGCCTATAACAAGGCTAGGGTAAATATCTAACCCGGGTGTAATCTCATGTTCCCGTGTCAGTGCCTCAGGTAGCAATATATCATATGAATGAGGTATGAATGCATGAAAACAGAATACATGTAAATGAAGAAACTGTTTTCATAATTTAGTGAGATTTCCTTTGTATTTTTAAAATGAGGTATCATAATGAAATCACCATAAAACAGTGCCTAGCATCGGCACATAACGAAATCCCAATATCTCGATATCTCTGTATCACAGTCTCTGTACCTCAATATCTCGAAATCTCAATGTCTCAATCACAATATCTAGGGCACCGTCAGTCCAGACCAGCCCCTACCATCCATCTCAAGACCACGACGGTATCCTCCGGATATCCGACGCGTCGGGTAAAATCACCGGTAGGTAGTGCTCCCCTGCCAGGCTCACATCGTTATCATCACGCGCTTCTTGCCCCGGGATACCTTACCGGGTCCACCATGTACCCGAAACGGTTCATCCGTCTCCTCGAATCGGGTCTCGAAATCCATCAGCAAACTCATGGTGGACGACTCATACATCATGGGAAAACCGCGCTTTTCATTTAAAAAGAGAAAGAAGAAGTTTGTATATGTTTTGCGGATTTCCCCAAATCCAGAAAATCTCATGGAGATCCGAATCCAAAACCTCAATAGCACGTAAAAAGTGAATATATGCATGAGAATCCATGAATGCGGCATAACAATGAATAACAGTATGCATGAAGTAGCAGGTAATAACTACAATATCTAAACTAACATATAAGGCAAGTACACTAATATCATGTCAAAATTACTAGCTAACAAGCTAAATGAAGCAATAATATTCTCTAAGTGTACGTGACATGGCAATTACCGATGAAGATATGTGTGAGCCGGCAAGTAAGTGTACGTGGTACATACGCATCATCGGTAATGGTGCTGGTGTCCTAACCACAAGATATCAACAGTAGAATATGAAGCATAATATAAGCATGTGATGCGGAGCGAACAACAATAAAGAGCGGGAGCTGAATACTAGACGCAACGATAACTAATCTGCATTAACCTAATATAAGTCCTACAATGGTGCCGTTTGAAATAACACGAATCGTGGGGTTTTGAAAATAGGTGCTACGGTGTTTTTAAGAAAAGATACGTTTTTTTGAAATATCCGTAGAATCCCTTGACTTGTCTTTTAAAATACGCACGATTCGTAAGCTTTGAAATAGGTAGGAACCGAATCTAATGTAACAACTAACTAAACTAAAGGGCTAAGCTACAAGCTAGACTACAGGTAAGAAACCGCCTAACATCCGAGTCGATACATATACATACCTGTATATATATTAGTCGGTGATCCCGCCTCAATAATATCATATCCGATACCATATCTATAATCAGACATCCCTAGTCAAGAGTGCGGATCAATCATCAAGATATAGCTCGTACGTAAATCCGTCGTACGGCATCCCCAACTCTGGGTTCGGGTCAATATCATATTCCTCACACTATTCCTCTGGTATCCTTTTTATCCAAGATCATAGTCTAGGTTACTGACCTATGTCTAGTACAGTACTAATATCCTCAATATACTCATGATCTGACTACTGATCGACAATCTCGTACAAACCGATATCGTCAGCACATATCATCATCAAGGGGTATACATCGCCCGATACGGCCTAATATCAATATCCTAGCATATCATGCCTCATATCACGATCACATGTCGACCATTTTATTTATAACACTATTCACCTGTATCGCCGCCCCAAGATCCGCTATAACACCAGGACGTACCTCAAGTACGAATCCTGCCATATCACCGATATCACAACCTCAACACAAATCTCATCGACTCATCTCAAACCCAAGTATCATCCTCAAATCCGTACGTGAACACATAGTCCCATACCCATGTGAACACATGACTATATATTTCCGAAAACACAAATGGAAGAAGAATGTATGCAAGTATGGGTGAGTGTGTGCGTGAATGGTGCGACTACTACTCTAGGGTTTCGCGATACTAAACCATCCATACTTATCATCAATAAACTCGAACAAAATATAATCAATAAATGTGTGTATACGTATTCGTATATATCACCACGAACTGCGGGGGTGCTATATGCCATCCACCCGACTTCTCCCCGTAGATATAAATCTACTCACCTGGTCCTCGCTCGCCGGTGCCGACGTCGCCACGCGCTTTCTTGTCGTCTCGAAGTCCACATGGGGTACCTACATATCATAACGCACCGTATCGCATTAAAATCCGACTCATGACCAAAATGACGCACGAATCCCACATAGGTCAAAACCTATGGTTGCCTTCACAAATCGACCCAAAAACCCTCGACGTCGGTGTACAAACGCCAAACCATCGAGAAAAACCCAAATACACTCATTTGCACATTCACGAACACTAATTTTAATATAAAATAGGTTAAAACTCACAAAAACCCCAATTTCACTTAAAAAGTCATTTTTCCGAAAATCTAGCAAGCAAAATTACCCGTTTTAGTACAAAACTCGACGTTTAAACAATTCTACCGGACATAATACTTATTAAATAACTTAAATAATCCATACAAACCATTCCCACGATTTAATTTCACCAAACCACATACGTTCAAAAAAACTAGTTTGCAAAAATACCGACTTTAACTCTTTTTAAAGTAAAATTCATAATTTTACAAATAAGCTTGGTTTTGCATGGTCCAAAGGCATTAAACCACTTATTATAATACTAATAATGACATGAAACCATAGTTATATTTTAATCTAAGACATTCAATAATTTTCCAAAAATCTAGTAAGTAAAATAGCTTTAAATATTACAATTTCAACTTAACAATTTTTAACTAACAATTTGATTATGTTTCCAATTCCACAAAAAGAAAAATCCCACTTGCAACCATAATCATACAACAAAATCCTAACTATAATCCAAAACCATCCACTTGAATTTCTAAACTTGAATTCAAAACCCCTTTATTTATATTTTTTTAAACACCTAAACAAGTTTGCTTTAAACATACAACTAACAATTAACAAATATGGAAGAATTTTTATACCTCATGATCAAGCGATCAACATGAAGATCATGGCCTCCAAAATGCCAAATTTCTTCCAAGATCCATGCTAGCTTGGGCAAAAAAATAATGGGTAGAGATTGGATTTTGTTTTTGTGGGATTTTTGACTTGGATTTCTGGTGGAATTTTGTGGGTTTTGCAATGAAATGGAGAAGAATCAAGAGGGGCTGTTTGAGGGCAGGTTTCGGCCAGAAATTTGTGAGGATTGGGTGAGGGAGGAGAGAGAGTGAGGTGGGGAAAGATAAATCTAGTCAAAGTCCACTCAATTTCTATCATTTTCTATTCTATTCTTTTCTTTTCTTTCTTTTCTTTTCTTTGAAATTTCAAGTGGGGAAAAGTGATGGGGCTGCTGACTTCAGCCAAGGGGAGAAGTAAATGGGGGTGTGTGAGTGTGGGAATGGGTGTGGGGTGATGGAAAATGACAAATACAATACCCCAAACATCCATTATTGAAGAAAAAAAAGGCTTTTTTTTTAGTGTAAATGGATGTTTGGGGTATTGTATTTGTCATTTTCCATCACCCCACACCCATACCCACACTCACACACCCCCATTTACTTCTCCCCTTGGCTGAAGTCAGCAGCCCCATCACTTTTCCCCGCTTGAAATTTCACCAGTGTCTCAATAAACACCAAATACTAGCAATTACATAGCTAGAATATGTATATTTAATTTTATAATAAAAATATTTGTATTTTGACTTTTTACAGAAAACACCCTTATTTTACCGTTTTTCCGAAATTTCACCGAAACGATTTTCAAAACGTTACAAGTTCCTTCTCCATGCCGTGCATGTTGAAGTTCACTATGAATTGAGCAAAGGTGGAGGGGAGGGACTGCAGAATAATATCTATATACTGTTCATTGTCCATTGTCCATCCTAGGACCTCAAGCTCTTCTATAAGAGCTATCATCTTCAGAACATGGTCTCCTACTGGTGTGCCAGGGGACATTCGCATCTCAAACAATTTCTTTGATGCTTCGTATCGTAATACGTGGGATTTCTCTCCATACAACTCTTTTGTATGGAGAAATATGGTTTGAATGTCCATATTCTCGTGCTGCTTTTGATGTGTATTGTCCATCGATGCAAACACGAGGCATTTGGCCGTGGCACAGTCAGCGTCCCATGTCTTGCGGAATTCAACGTCCGCAACTGATGATTTTAGACCTGGGACGGGCGGGGCTGAAGCCGTGAGGACATATGATACTTTATCATAAGTAAATGCGATTTTCAGATTCCTCAGCCAGTCATTATAATTGGTCCCATTCAGTTTGTTTTTATCTAGTAGAAGCTTGAGTCCAGTCATGGGTATTTGCCATTAAGAGAGAGAAAAGAATACACTCAGCGAAAGCTCTTGCACAGATCAGATTGGTTATTATCTTGTCTAATCGATGTCTCCCACTGTTTTAATCAAGTTTTCTTTCAAACCTTAAAAAGAAAACTAGCCAGGATTAATTACAGTCTACAACTTCGCTAACCGTTCAGCCAGGCTAGTGTCGGTACTTGAGGGAGGTTCCCCGTGCTTTCGCACGGACCTAATTAAAGTAAACCTCGTTTTCCCAGAGGCGTAGCCCTGTTAACACCTTTCTAGACACCTAATGAGTTAGCTAATTGTAAACTGCAAAACTCTCCTAGGAGCAACTATTGCCTACAGTGGGATCGGGATCCAACCATCACATGGAAGGTATGCAATCTCATTGCAAATTTCAACACTTGAAATTCCCGATGTAATTTTTACCCCTAGTACTTATGACCTTAACTATGGTCAACAAATCATAAGTACCAGTCAAGTTCTACCCGTCATTTCTTGATCAATTAGACCCACCCATATGACCCTTAACTATGGTCAACAAAGTCGCATGAATGTCCTAATTAATCTGCATCATATGCAGTGTAGGAAGACATCACTTAGCTACCGTATACTACGCCTTAACTAAAGTCAACAAACGTAGCACGAATACTAAGTACTCTACTTCCTAAAATGACGTAGGGTTGCGGATGATTTTTAAGAAAATCTTTAACGCTTTGAACTTGATATCGTTGTAGAATCAAACAGTTTTCAAAAGGAGTGGCTTAAGCTCCGCAGTTTTGAAATATAGCTTTTTCATAAAGAGCCGAGTGGTTTTTCCAATCTGATTCTACAACATCTTTTTAGGTTTATTTTCTTTACATTAATCATATTAATGCAATCCCATCATTTAAGTCCTTAAGCCAATCACAGAAAAGAAACGAAAATAACACGTACGCTTATGCCATCCGCATTCGCCGCAATGTTCCGTTATGCACCGTTAGGTTACTTAACTAACAGCATACCGGGACAGGACTAGCGCGGGTGTAAAACATAAGCAACGTCTACTATATATCATATATATAATATGTCATTCGTCTCAGATATCACAGAACACAGGCAGCAGAAACATATATATAATGTGGGATATACTAGGACGTCCGTATTTAGTATTTAGCCAATAATAGAAAATACGGATTCCACAGTCGCAAAGAATAGCCAAGCCCACACCCCTAGACCCCTACGAGAGCGGCAAGCGACCCTACCAATCCTGGAGTTTAGGAGACCCGGTCTCGACTCCTCGAGATGGCCTCCCACTGAACCCCAGAACCCGGTCACTTGTGCTCCCCACCTTGGGTCTATCCTAATGCGGAAAAGTAAATAATATACAACATTGGTGACACAACCTCAACTCGGAAGTGCCCCAAAAAAAATAATATTACATTACATTAGAATTTACATGAATGAAAATATAAAACTCTCATCTCACATAAAACCCCCCGGCTATTCAATCGCGACAATCCTGCACATCATATCTTAGCAACACATAATATCACATATCATCAACGTAAGTAAGTATGCATACCCCAATTGTCGTTGACGTATAGCAACGAAACCGGCGATATCGAACATACTACACTTACGGTCACAGAAAAGAAAGTGTAAAACTACAATATTTGGAATCCACATTCTCTTTAGACATCATAAATGCGAAATATCACATATTTCGTATTTCATGCCTAAACTATATGAATTCCACATATTGTATCAAATTCCAGATAAACAGACAGTATTAAAGTTTTCGAACGAACGACCACTCACCCAAGATTCACTAAAGCTCAACACTTGAGCATGGTTCAAAAATCCGGAGTGTGGCACAGTAGTAGCGGTCCAGCCGTAGAAGGGTCAAGCCAACGCCTCACATGTGGCACGCCGTACTGCCCCAAACCCTAATGTTCAAAGGGCGGTTCAAGACGGTCACATAATCGAGTTAAGGTTTGTTGTCTTCTAGAGGGTCCACCACAAAAAGACTTGCACGTATCTCCAAAGTATTTAAACCCCGTTAATAGTAAGCAAATGATACTCGTTCAAACACTTCAATACTTTCTAATTTACCCGGATAAACAATGAAATGAAAATTCCGATCGAATCTACGCGTTCAAAACCATCTCCAGAAATTACAGTACTATATACAGATTAAACATACCTAAACACTGTACAAGAAGATATAAGAATTACAGAGGAAATATTATCCAATGATGCCCCTGTACGGCCGCGGAACCGCGGCCTAAGCCAGGAAATGCGGCGGTTCCGCGACGGTTTATGCTCTTCGGGTCATCGAATTTCACTGTTATTCTTATAATTTCCTGCTGTGATTTTTAAGTATTTTTAATTCTGAAAAACGTCAGATTTTAAAATTTGTCCAGAGAGGGTCTTAAAATATCATATTTTTGTCCGATCGGAGTTTTTACATCGTAAAAGCATCGCCTAATGTTCTAGGTCGGCTTTGATACCAATGAAAGGTTTGTCTAGCACCCTATGTAGAGTTTTGAAGCATCACATGTGTCAAAGTTTGGATTTTGATGGTGCTAAACAAGCATGCAAAGGAATCGATCCTAGAAAATTAGGGTTATGAAACTTAAAGCGAACAAAACTAGGGTTTTGAGACTACAACCTTTGTTTCTCCCTTTCGCTGGACTCCTTGGTGTCTTGGGTGTTGGAAGAAGGTCCTTTTGAAGTCCTCTTACGTCCACGACGATCCACCCGGAGTTCGCCGTCCAAGCTCGGAACTTTGAGAATCGAAGAGAACACTCTAAACAAGTTGTCTAAACTTGTGTAGAATGATGTTGTGGTTTAGAATCTCACTTCAAAATCCTATTTTTATGAGTATCTTGCTCTCTTGAAAGAACTAGAAAGCAAAGGATCAAGGATGATGAAGATGATGGCCTTTTGTGAAGAGGAGAAAAAGAACCCTTGAAAGAAAAATGAAAAATAAGCATATATATATTTTTCATCTCTCATATCCAACCATGGTTAATTCTAAAGATATTATTGAATTGAAGTTAAAAGCACAAAAAGATAATAAACCATGGGTTAAATGGTAGGTGAGCATGGTAAGGTTAAGAATAGTGTAGAAACCTTTTATGATTTAACCCATTTTCATTTCCATTTTGTTTTAATTCAAAAACAATAATAATCCATAAAAATAACCATGGTGTGATTCTTATATTGCCACCATTTCCATGTGTAAGCAACCATGATAAAATGATGTATGTATGCATGTGTGCATGCACATCCATATGTGCATGAACAAGAATGAATGCATACATGCATGCATACATCCAAAATAAACAAGATAGGATTTGTAGTGAGAAGCTAATGAAAAATCAACACTTGATTTACTAATCCGGTCATATCACATACGACCCGACCATAAGAAATCAGCCCAATTAATATACGGTATCCCATACGCGCATCTTAATCGGGTCCAAGCGCATATCGCATACGCGCACCACAACGTTTCGCCTGGACTAGGTAACTCCTTTGTAGGACTCTAAGACTCGTCAATACGCCGGCAGTGGGTAATGATCACATCAAGTACCCCCAAGCCGCAAGCGGTCAGCTAAACGTAATGGCCACTCGGGTATTGAGCGATCAGAAGAAAACAAGCGAACCTGCTACAACTCCCGTCGAGCCAACCGGCAACACTACCGTACAGTCCGGTCTCTTCGTCAGATATGCTGCATATCGAGCCTAGGGATGGTCACGTCGACCCCAATAACTCAATAAGTCGTGCCGGTGAATGGTCTATAACAGATCGAGAAACTACTGATAACACTTATCAGCAATTTTCAGCAGCCCTGGCCAGGGACTTGCTGATATAACCAGTTGGGCACAGCACAACATCAACCCCCAATATCGGGAGAGACGAAACCCCTCCTATCGCTCATCGCCTTCGTGTGTCTCGGGACTGTACCCAACGGCCACCTGTTTGCACGACTCGGTAGAGCCGTGGTAGGGTGGCAATCAAAGTACAGTGGGAGAACACACAAAACTCTATGACGATCTCGGGTCTACAGACTAACCTGTACCAGTGTCACCTGAGAACTGCTATCCGACGATAAATATAATTCCATATAGGAGTTCTCGGCGAGTCCGTCCAGTGTACCCAGTCACCACTGAGCACCCGTATATGATCTTGATGTCAAACATCGATGAATGTGGGAACATTCATCGCCCATCGTATGGGTCTAGTATCATATACGCTAGTCTACTCTGGTATATCAATGCCCCGTATCGATATACCTATGACTAGGGACTTTCCAGGATATGCTTACAGACTACAGATGTCCTACTAGAATGATCTCCATCATAATCAAAGTAGTCAAGCCGATATCCTCAGGGCTTTATCAGCATGTATGAATGAATAAAAGCATGATCAAATCAACATGTCAGATAAAGAAGAACCAGATAACATACTATCATGTCGAGCAAGAATTCATACCGAATATAAATATATACATGTAAAGATACATCCACCATCACATAATGGCCTCTAGGGCATACATATATCCAACAGAGTCACTCCTGGTGAAGGGATCTCGGTCCTTTCCTTATCGAATAAGGTGCAGGAAGTTCTACAAGGAACACCGCGATGCAAAGCAAGAACTGTAGCTACCTGTTTTTATTTTGAAATTCGATTCCACAACATCAATTAGGTTTATTTTCTTTCATTAATCTCATTAATGAATATCCCATCATTTAAGTCCACCTAATCATCACAGATAAATATAACGTACGCTTATGCCATCCGCATTCGCCTCGATGTCCCGTCTGCACCGTTAGGTTACGTAACTAACGGCAGAGCGGGGCAGGGCTAGCGCGGGTGTAAAACATAAGCAACGTCTATATAATATATCATATATACTATATACTATATCTATCTGAACACATCACATGATCACATCACAGATAACGCAGCAGAAAATATCATATGAAATATTGGATATACTAGGGCGTCCGTGTTTTTAATACGAGCCAGTATAAAACACGGATTCCACGGTCGTGATGAATAACCAATCCCAGACCCTAGACCCCTACGAGAGCGGCAAGCAACCCTACCAATTCTACGGTTAGGAGACCCGGACTCGACTCCTCGAGATGGTCTCCCACTGAACTCTAGAATCCGGTTACTTGTGCTCCCCTCCTTGGGTCTATCCTAATGCGGAAAAGTAAATAATATACATCAACGGTGACATCTTCCGCAACCTGGAAGTGCCCTAATAAAAGAATATTACATATAAGTTTTTACATGAATGAAAATGAAAAACACTCGTCTCACATAAAAAAACCCGGCTATTCAAACACGACGATCCAATATAACATATCCAGCAACACATAACATTACATGTCATCAACGTAAGTAAATATGCGCATCCCAATTGTCGTTGACATATAGCAACGAAACCGGCGATATCACATATTACACTTACGGTCACAGAAAAGAAAGTGTAAAACTACAACAGTTGGAATCCGCAATCTCTTTAGACATCGCATGCCTAATCAAATGAATTCCTTAGATATCGCATGCCTAACAATTATAAACCCCGCATTTTAGTCTCATTATCGAAAACTCTTTTCAATATCAAGTCGGGCAATTCAACAGGATTCCTGACATTCTGATCGAATGCTCGTCGCAAACTTTAGTAGGCGGCCGCACCCCTGATACCGTCGACGAAGTGCACTAAGTCGGAACACCGCTACCGCGAGCACCCGAACGGATGCTTTCGGCAATGGGGTTCTCCTACAGTCACTTAGTCGGGGCTATGGGGTGAGGCTGTCTATTAAGTTTACCCGGCGAGTATCCGCGTACGCTACGTGATTGCGACGGACTTTTGATCACATCAAAATTCCGTGGCAACCGATCAAGTGAGACTAAAGTGCTATGCTTATAACATTCATTCAGTTATCTCATTACTATTTGTTGATTCCAATTATTGTATCACATTCCAGATAAATAGAAAATGTTAAACTTTCCGATCGAACAATCGAACACCCAAGTTTTCCCGATACAGCTCAACACATGAAATAAGTCTTAAAAACATTCAGTTCGTGCCTCAGTACCAACGGTCCAGCCGTAGAAGGGTCAAGCCAACGCCTCATATGTGGCACGCCGTACTGCCCCAAACCCTAAGGTTCAAAGGGCAGTTCAAGACGGTCACATAATCGAGTTACGGTTTGTTGTCTTCTAGAGGGACCATCGCGTTACATACACTACTTAGAACGTCGTTAAACTACGGAAAAATCCAACAATTGGAAATTTCCCGGCAGGGGAAAAAGTAGGTATTTATATCCGGTCGAACTTTTTAACATATTCTAAAATTACCCGGAAAAACACACAGACAAAATTAGACAATCCGATCGAAACACCGAGTCCCCAATACAACCCAGAAAACTCAACTCTTGAGTTCAGATTAAAACCTCCCAGGAAAACCAGAACTGTAAAGTAGGAATTACTGTGCAAATTTCAATGCAAGAGTAGACTAAACGGCCGCGGAACCGCCGCATTAGCCATTCTAATGCCGCGGTTCCGCCGCTCTTTGATGGACTCAGGAGTACGGGCTTCTCAGAAATTCTTATAATCATCTGCTGGTATTTCTGCATATTTTTAATCTGGAAAAAACCCAGTTTTTGAAAAAAGTCCAAAGAGCAACTTTGAATTAGGGTTTCGGTTCGATCGGAGTTCTAACTCCGTCTACGGATCGCCTAAGGCTCTAGCTAGGCTCTGATACCACTATAGGGTTCCTAGGCACACTAATGAGGTCTCACAAGTGATCAAACATGGCCAATTAAAATTTTACAAGTGCCGAGAAACCCTAATACGGATCGTTAACTAGATGTATAGGCGATGCAATGCAAATAAACGAATTTATAGCTAAAGGGAAGGGGATACAACCTTTGTAGATCCGGTCCTACACCTCCATGGCTCCGTGATGAAGTCCCCTCACTGTCCATATCGGATCCCGGACTCTAGCATCGGCTTCATCGGAGAAATGGGCGGGCTAGGTCGTCGGCTTCGATGCTGAAGATGATCTACGTCGAGGCAACACAAAATCAAGCTCCAATTCACCAAGCCATGAAAATTGTGAAGAAAACACCCTATACTACTTGGCAAGAGGTAGAGGATGAAGAAATAGGAAGTGGGTTCACTTTAGAATTGGATTTCTCACTCTTTTTCTCAAGTTGCCACTGATGAAGGCAAGGTTTTCTTCTTGTTGAAGATGAAGAAGAAGAAGAAAGAATATGATAAGTATATTTTAAAATAGAAAACAATATGATACTTATCATAATCTCAACCTTAGTTAGGTGTAGAGAATTGACTAAGGTTAGGTTGAATGGTTAGGGTTAAGCATGAGACAAGAATGGTGGACTTGTTTAAAGCTTCATGACGCTTCAACAAACAAACAAAGAAAGCCACCATGATTTATTTATCTTTCCAAAATGAAAAATAAATAAATGAATAAGAAAAATGTAAACCCTAACCACTAACTTAACCATGGTTTAAATCTTTACACAAACCCAAGTGAGCATGTATCATCAAACATGATACAAACAAGTGCACAAAAGTATATCACATATACAACTTGTTCATTTCAAGTGAGAAAATCCATTTAAAGTGAACCAATACTAGTTAATGCAAAGTAATATATCAAATATATAATTATGCATTAAATCATTAAATCAACACTTGATTTATCGATCCGGTCATATCGCATATAACCGACTAATATCCAATGTATCGGCTTATCGAATCAATCCTTGATTCGATAACTATGTTATATCGCATACAACCAATCAATACATTCATCGCGAGAATGGAATATGGTATCACATACACGCATTATTCTCGGTCCCGCACATATCTCATATGCGCTCCTATTTCGTTTCGCTTGAGCCAGGAAACCTCTGTGTAGGACTCTAAAGACTCGTCAATACGCCGCCAGCAGATGATGATTATATCAAACACCCACAAGCCGCAAGCGGTCTGCTAAACGTAACGGCCACCCTGGTATTGAGCGATCAGAAGATCGACGAGCATTCCCTCTCACACTCCTGTGAATCCAACCAGTAACACTTACCGTACAGTCCGGTCTGTTCGTCTGATATGTCGCATATCTCGCCTAGGGGTGGCAAACGTCAGACCCCAATAGCTCGATAAGTCATGCCATCGTGAGGTCCATAACATTCGTGAAACTACTGATAACTCTTACTAGTATATCACTGCAACCCTGGCCAGGGATTTCCTGTTATGGCCAGTCGAGCATAGCGCAACATCCACCCCCAATACCGGGAGAGACGAATCCCCTCCTATCGCTCATTGCCTCCATGTGAATCGGGACTGTACCCAAAAACCACCTGTTTGCACGACTCAGTAGCGCCGTGGTAGGGTGGAAATCAAAGCACAGTGGGAGACACACAAGACTCTATGACGATCTCGGGTCGACAGACTAAGCTGTACCAGTGTCACCAGAGAACTGCCATCTGACGTGAGGTATAATACCATCTGGGAGTTCTCGGCGAGTCCGTTCAGTGTACCCAGTCTTCACTGAGCACCCGCATACCATCTCTGATTTCAAACACCAATGGATATGGGATCATCCATCGCCCATCACATGGGTCGAGAAGATACATGCTAGTTTACTCTGGAATATCGATGCCCCGTCTCGATATTCCCACGACTAGGAACACTGAAGGATGTACTCATTGACTACCCAGGCCCCACTACTATGATCTGCATCATAGTCCTGGAAGTCGAGTACACATCTTAAGGGCTTTATCAACATGTAACAGGGAGACAGAAAGTATACATGTTAAGATAAAGAGCAACCAGATAGCGTACTATCATGTCGAGCAAGAAAGTCCTACCTATAGATGTCCCGGCATCCATTACAATATACATCCAATGTACAGTAATGGCCTCTAGGGCATACATATAACTAACACTTGCAAGATCAGATTGGTTATTATCTTATCTAATCAGGATGGCTCCCACTGTTTTTATCAAATCTTCCTTCAAACCCTAAAAGGAAAGACTAGCCGGGATTAATTACACCCTACAACTTCGCCAATCTTTCAGCCAGGCCAGTGTCGGTACTTTGAGGGAGGTTCCCCGTGCTTTCGCACGGACCTAATTAAAGTAAACCTCATTTTCCTAGAGGCGTAACCCCGTTGACACCTTTCTAGACACCTACTTGATCGGCTAATTGTCCTGTGTAAAACTCTCTCGGGAGTAACAATTACTCGCAGTGGGTATCGGGATCCAACTATCTCATAGAAGGCATGCAATCCCATTGCAAATCTCAACACTTGAAATTCCCGATAAAATTTTGCCCCTAGCGTGCTATGACCTTGATGCATACCAAACAACCCATAGTCCGCTAGTCAAGTTCAACCCGTAAAATTCGTGATTGAATTAAACCCACCCGTACGACCCTTGACGCATGCCAAACAACGCCGTATGAATACCCTAATCCAATCGCATCTCATGCTACAGATAAGTAATAATCAGCTACCGTACACTACGCCTTGACGCATGCCAAACTACCGCAGCACGAATACTAAATATTACTTATCCGAATTGACGGAGGGCTACGCAGGTTTTTCAGAAAACCATAAGCGTAAAGAACTTGATATCGTCGTAGAATCAAGTGAATTTTGAAATGGAGTGATTTTGAGGCTTTTATTAGTTTTGCTAAATAGGTCACTCCCGGTGAAGGGATCTCGGTTCTTTCCTCATGGAATAAGGTGCAGGATATATCATATACATCACTATGCAAAGCGAAACTCCAAAAGCAGTCAAAGGTCAAACCGAGTGTTGTAGCATCTGCCAGTTTTGCTAAAGAGGTCACTCCCGGTGAAGGGATCTCGGCTCTTTCCCCATCGAATAAGGTGCAGGGTATATCATATATATCGCTATGCAAAGCAAAACTGTAGCTACCCTTTTTATTTGAAAATTTGATTCTACAACATCTTTTAGGTTTCTTTTCTTTCATTAATCACATTAATGAAGTCCCATCATTTAAGTCACCTAAACATCACAGATAAATACGACGTACACTTATGCCATCCGCATTCGCCTCGATGTCCCCTCATGCACCGTTAGGTTAGGTAACTAACGGCAGAGCAGGGCAGGGCTAGCGCGGGTGTAAAACATAAGTAACGCCTATATAATATATCATATATACTATATACAGTATTTATCATAGAACATCACATGATCACATCACAGATATCGCAGTAGAAGAAACATATGAAACATTGGATATACTAAGACGTCGGTGTTTTATTTTGAGCCTCTACAAAACACGGATTCCACCGTCGCGATGAATAGCCAAACCCATACCCCTAGACCCCTATGAAAGCGGCAAGCAACCCTGCCAATTCTAGGGTTAGGAGACCCGGACCCGACTCCTCGAGTTGGTCTCCCACTGTACCCTAGAACCCGGTTACTTGTGCTCCACTCCTTAGGTCTATCCTAGTGCGGAAAAGTAAATAATATACAAAAGGTGACATCAACCTCGACCCGGAAGTGCCCCAATAAAAGAATATTACATACATTTAAATTTTACATGAATCAAAAGAAAAACTCTCATCTCACATAAAAAACCCCGGCTATTCAGAATGCGACGATCCAATATAACATATCCAGCAACACATAACATCACATGTCATCAACGTAAGTAAATATGTGCATCCCAATTGTCGTTGACATATAGCAACGAAACCGGCGATATCACATATTACACATACGGTCACAGAAAAGAAAGTGTAAAACTACAACATTTGGAATCCACAATCTCTTTAGACATCGTAAATCCGAAATATCACATATTTCGCATTTCATGCCTAACTGTATGAATTCCACATATTGTATCACATTCCAGATAAATAGACAGTATTAAACATTCCGATCGAATAATCAAATACTCAAGATTTCCATAATAGCTCGACACTTGAGCGGAGTTTAAGGATTCCAGAATATGTCACAGTAGCAACGGTCCAGCCGTAGAAGGGTCAAGCCAACGCCTCACATGTGGCACGCCGTACTGCCCCAAACCCTAAGGTTCAAAGGGCAGTTCAAGACGGTCACATAATCGAGTTAAGGTTTGTTGTCTTCTAGAGGGTCCGTCACATTTCTTGCACGTTTTTCCGAAAGATTCAAACCTGAGAAAAATTCAACACTTGAATGTTTTTCGTGCCGGGAAAAATTGAGTTAATGATATCCGTTCGAACATTTTAATACTTTCTAAATTATCCGGAATAACAGAACAAAATTAAATTCCCCGATTGAATCGATGATTACACAATGAATCCCTGAATACTCAACACTTGAGTCGGATTTAAAAATCCCATAAAAATCCAACAGAAGAATTAAACATTACTGTGCAAACAGAATATCCTTATGTCACTGTACTGCCGCGGTTCCGCGGCACAAGCAGGGAATTTCCGCGGAACCGCGGTCGTCTGTACGGTTCACGTGATCGTTTTGCATAGTATTGCTTAGAAAACCCTGCTGAATTTTTTTATGTATTTTTAATTCAGAAAAATCACAGATTTGAAAATATGTACAGAGAGGGTTTCATTTCGACGTTGTCGGGTTCGTTCGGAGTTTTAACTTCGTTAACACATCGCCTAATGCTCTAGCTAGGCTCTGATACCACTGTAGGGTTACTAGGCACACTAACGAGGCTCTACAAGGCATCGACCATGCCAAAATTAAATTTTTATGTGCCAAATAACACTAAGCAAGATCGTTAACTAGAGTTTAGGCAAAACTATTAGCAAGTAAACATCTTTACTCTAAAGGGAATACGAAATACAACCTTTGTAGATCGGTCCTTCGCTTCTAAAGCTCCTTGATGAAGTCCCTTCGCTGCGATCAAGGTTCTCCCGGGCTCTTGCATGGCTTCACGACACGTGGAATACGACTTTGCTTGAAGTCTCCGAGGCCGAAGATGATCTACGTCGAGGGAATTCCGACTCAAGCTCCTACTTCACTAATTTGAGAATTAGTGAAGGAAACACCCTATACAATAGTGCTAGTCTTGATTAGGATGGTGAAATAGGAAGTGGGTTCTCTTTGGATTTTTAATTCTCACAAAGTTTCACTCTTTTTCAAAACCCTAGCAAGCTATTTCTTTTGCTCAATGAAGAAGATGAACAAAAGAAATGGAATGAGGATAATGATCATGTGTGAAGTGTAACCATGGTGATTGAGTATCATATACTAACCCTTGTAGAGCCATAACCATAGCTAATTGATTATGGTTGGGTTAAAAGGAATCTAAGGTAAAGACAAACCTAGTAGACTTTGTCAAAGCAAGTTAAGCTTCTACAACATTCATGCTCATTCCAAAACTCCACTAATTTTGTAATTATCTTAAATAATCTTAACCCATCATAATTCATAGAATGGTGTATGTCTCATACACACAAGTCATGTGTATCATCAACCATGATAGAATATGATAACACATTTTAACATATATCATATACATGTTAAAATAGTGTGCATGTGAGAAAACCATAAAATGAACACGTGTTAGAAAATGTAAAATAGTATATCTAATATACAATTATACACTTAATTATTAAATCAACACTTGACTTAATAATCCGGTCATATCTTATATAACCGGCTAACATCCATCGTATCGACTTATCGAATCAACACTTGATTCGATAACCCGGTCATATTATATATAACCGACCGATACAAAAAGTCGCGAGAATAGAATACGGTATCACATATACGCATTATTCTCGGTCCCGCACATATCACATATGCGCTCCTATTTCATTTCGCCTGAGCCAGTAAAACCTCAATGTAGGACTCTAAAGACTCGTCAATACGCCAGCAGTAGGTGATGATCACATCACGCACCCACAAGCTGTCAGCGGTACTAGCTGGACGTAACGGCTATCCGGGTATTGAACGATCAGAAGATCAACAAGCAAGCCCTCTCCAACTCCTGTGAAAGCCTGCCGGCAACACTTCCCATACAGTCCGGTCTCCTCGTCTGATATGTTGCATATCAAGTCTAGGGGTGGTAAACGTCAGACCCCAATAACCGATAAGCCGTGCCGATGTGAGGCTCATAACGGGTCGAGAAACTACTGGTAACACTTACCAGTAAATCTCTAATCAGCCCTGGCCAGGGACTTCCCTGTTACGGCCAATCGAGCATAGCGCAACATCAACCCTAATACCGGGAGAGACGAAACCCCTCCTATCGCTCATTGCCTCCATGTGAATCGGGACTGTACCCAAAAACCACCGTTTTGCACGCCCTCATGGACGTGGTAAGGTGGAAATCAAAGCACAGTGGGAATTACACAAGACTCTATGACGATCTCGAGTCCACAGACTAACCTGCACAAGTGTCACCAAAGAACTGCCATCTGACGTAAGGTATAATACCATCTGGGAGTTCTCGGCGAGTCCGTACAGTGTACCTAGTCTCCACTGAGCACCCGTATACCATCTCTGATGTCAAACACCAATGGATATGGGATCATCCATCACCCATCTCATGGGTCGAGATGCGTATACGCTAGTCTACTCTGGTGTATCGATTCCCCATCTCGATACGCCCACGACTAGGGACCTTGAAGGATGTACTTATGGACTACCATGTCCCCACTATTATGATCCGCATCATAGTCCAGGTAGTCAAGTACACATCCTAAGGGCTTTACCAACATGTAAAGATAAGACAGTACAAAGAGACATGTATACATGTTAACATAAAGAGCAACCAGAAAGCATACTATCATGACGAGCAAGAAAGTCCTCTCTATATATGTCCAAGCATCCAATATAATATACATCATCTGTACAATACTGGCCTCTAGGGCATACATACAACTAACAGTATGTACCATTAACTGAGGCTAACACGAGGCACTTGGCTTTCGCACAGTCTTCTTCCGATGTCCTACGGATATCAATATCCGTGACAGGGGAAACTGGACCTGAGACGGCAGGGGTTGGATCAGTCAAGAGGTGTCCCAGCTTGTCATGGGCAATGGACATCTGGACAGACCTTTGCCAGTCATAACAGTCAGATTCAGTCATTTTATTATCTAGATGTAACCTAGGTGCGGTCACTCGGTCGCTGCAATTAAGAGAGAGAGAAGAAAACACTTAGCATGATGCTCTTGCAAGTTTAGATTGGTTTTTAATTTATCTAAACAGGATGGCTCCCACTGTCTCTCGAATCCCTCCTCAAACCATAAAGGAAGAATTAGTCAGGATCAATCTCACCATACAATACTTGCTTAACCTTTCATCCAGGCCAGTGTCGGTACTTCGAGGGAGGTTTTCCAACGCTTTCGCGAAGTTCCGTAATTAAGTAACCTCTTTTCCCTGTGGGCGTAGCCCCGCTAACACCTTTCTAGACACCTACTTGGTTTATAGCATTGATCGTTAAGTGAGAAAGTTCCCGAGGAGTAGCATATACTCACAGTAGGATCGGGATGCAAATATCATCGCGTGACAAAACTGAAGGAATCCTACCAGAAGCATCACACTCCAAATGGTATGCAGCGCTAGCAAGTTTCAGTCCTTTGAAACTCTCGCTGTGGATTTTTTCCCCATGCTCTTACGACCTTGACTTTGGCCAACAAATCATAAGTCACATGTCAAGTTCTACCCGTCATTATCTAGGTTAATTTGAACCCACCCGCACATACCCTTGACTTTGGCCAACAAGGCAGTACGACTGTCCCAAACCAACGCATCTATCTATGCTACATATGAATACCCAATAGCTACCAAACACTGTGCCTTGACTTTGGCCAACAAACGCATCTTGAATACTATTGACTATCCATATGAAACGACGGAGGGCTACGAATGGTTTTGGCGAAACCGTGAATGTAGTGAACTTGATATAACCGATGGAAAGTGATAGCTTTTAAAAGGAGTGGTTCAAGCTCCGCGTTTAAAAAGCTGGTTTTTGAAAAGAACCGAGTGGTTTTGAAAGTGTTCCAACGACTTTTACTTGGTTTATTTTCTTGCATTAATTCCAATGCGTCCTATCATTTAATCCTACCATTGCAGAAAACAACCAAAATATGGCGTACGCTTATGCCATCCGCATTCGCCACGGGGCCCCATCATCACCCGTTAGGTTACTTAACTAACGACAGAGCGGCGTCTGGACTAGCGCGGATGCAAAACATAAGCAACACTTAAATAGATATCATATATAGATATTTAGCAATGATAGCCATTCTAGATCACAGATGAACACTTTGGATATACTAGGAACCCGCGATCCGTTCGAGCCTGCAATGAAAAGCGGATTACATAGTCGCGATGAATAGCCAAACCCCACCCTAGACCCCTACGGGTACGGCAAACTACCCGCCAAGTACCCGAAACGAAGCAACCTCCCTCAACGCGTCAGTAGGCCACTCGGCACTTCGAGATACCCGGTAGTTTGTGCACCCCACCTTGGGTCTATCCTAGGAGCAAAAACAGTAAAAAGAAATTATACAATTGTTAGTCTACGGTAGCGCCCCGGCAGTCTACAGACGCCAAATGCGGAACAAAAACTTTTAACTGGCGCTATCGTATACTTTAACCCGGATCTGCCATTATTGCTAAACTAACAAACTGTAAAGAGTGTAGAAAGGTTATACCGAACGATCCGAGTCCTTCGTTCTTTAACCATCATCCCACGCTCCGTTGCGGCTGCTCCGATCTCGTCGATCTTCGATCTCCTCGTCGATATGGCACCACGTCGTCGATTCTTTAAACGGGCTCCCGCCTCTGACTCGAGGCAACTCGATCGTCAAGTTTGCTAAAAGAGACGACCAAGAATGATGTAGAGAATGAGTACATGACTTTGTCTCACTTTGTCCAAGTCCGTGGACGATCGGTTAATGAAGTTGCCGAGGGAATTGGGTGATGGAATGAAATGAACTGTAAAATTCCATGCACCCCAAATACTATCATAATCTTTTCTCTCTAAAATGAAATCAACAAGTGAAGTGAGGAGGAGAGAGAGGGCCGACCACTTTATAGAAGGAGGGAGGTGACCGTAGGAGCAAGTGGTGGCCCTAAGATGAAGCTTATCATCACAAAAGATCTTAAGCAATCCAAAAGGTATTAATGGTAAATGGTGACTCATTAAACACATCATCAAAAACCCATTAATGCACTAATGAGTCATGAAGCCTAGTCATCATCTAGAACCTTCTAGAAGCTTCTAGAAGCACTGACTCACCACATCCAAGAAAAGATAAATCCGTCTTTAACCGAATGTTAAAAGACGGCTGATAGAAAACTGGAAACTGGCAACTTCCAAAAGTGATCCTGAAACGACTTTCAGGACAACCCCGAAACTGTATAAATATACCCGCATTTGTATTACGACCGAATAAAAATGCAACTGAGACAAAGATATTATACCTACTCAATATAATACTCAGATCCGGCTTAAACCAAAGCCGACCAGTATCATCTGCCCGAAAAATAACACATACGTAAACGCACGTGCATTTTCCGAACCCTGCCATAAAACCATACGGCCTCTACAACGTTTCGCCCGAACTTGGGAAACTGTCTGTGGGGGACTTTAATGACTCGTCAGTACCCTGGCAGTGGGTTTAACCACAAACCGTCAGCGGCACTAGCAATGCGTAACGGCTGCCCATGGACTGACCTCAAGGGATGCCGATGAGCGCACTCATCCGGAAAACCCTACTGAGCCTAACAGTGACAATGTATATACAGTCCGGTCCGTTCGTCTATGAGTATCGCATATCTGCCTAGGGGGCTAGCAACGTCAGACCCCCAATAGCAGTATAAGTCGTGTCGGAGTGAAGCCTCAATACACCCTGAGATACTACTGGAGTACCTACCAGTAAATCTCCTACCATGGCCATGGATTTGTGTAATGGCTCTCCTAGACACAGCACGATCTCGCCCCCAATACCGGGAGAGACGAATCCCCTGCCGATCCGCTCACGTGCCTCCATATGGCTCGGGACTGTACCCAAAAGCTACCTGTTTGCACGACTCCTTTGAGCCGTGGTAGGATAGAAATCAAAGCACAGTGGGAACTCACACGAGACAAATGACGACCTCAGGTCGATGAACTAACCTGTACACATGTCACCAGGGAACTGCTATCTGACGGTAGATATAATACTAACTAGCAGATTCCCGGCGAGTCCTGTCCGGTGTACTCATAACCCAATGAGCACCTGTATACATCTTAGGTGATCCAACTGACACCAGTGGCTTGTGAGACCGGCCACCGCCCCTCGTCGGGGTCTCGACTGTACACACTAGTCTACTCCGGAGTATCGATGCCCTGTCTCGAAACTCCCACGACTAGGGACCACAATTAAGGATATGCGTATAAACCTCCCAACTCTCACGTATATGATCGCCATCATACTGTTGGTGGTAAAGCAAGATCCTAAGGGCTCTATCAAAGTGTAACATGTAATCAGTCACCTGATCATGTACACGACTGATAAAGGCAAACCAGATAGCATACTATCATCTTGAGTAAGACTGTCCTACTGGTATAGGTCCTCCGCAATCATTGCAATCACGTACCTGTGATCCAATAATTGACTATGAGGGCACTATCTCCAACAATCTCCCACTTGCACTCAAGGCTAATTATTGCGATGTCGACTACTCACAGCCCGTGTAAAACCAACACCCAACTCCTCTACTAATCAGTTTCACAAAGCCCGTTTGTAAAACTATTGTGTTCGAGAAATAGCCTTAGTGAGTGGATCCGCCTAGATGTTTCTTTCTATATCTCTCTTAATCTCAAGTTCGCGGAGAAAACCATCTCCCGAAACGAGTAATACCTGTCTTAGAATATGTCTGGATATCTTATGGGACCTGGTTCATAAATGAACTCCAAATCCAAACTTCTTAGACTGTATCGATCACTGAACCTAATCAGTATCCGGCACCATGTCACCCACAGTATCCTCTTGGACCACCTGTCCATAATACTGTCCCTCTTCGTCAGAGGGAAAAACTATAACTCTGAAAATCACTCTGTCAACCATGTCACCTTTGAAGCCTGGAATGATAACCGTCTCCCGAAAGAGGCTGCCGTCATCAAATCCGTAGAACATGCACTTATGTTCTAAAACTGCTTCCTTATGTTTCTCCAGGATTGGATTAATACAAACTTATTGCATCTTGTGCAAAAACAACATCTGGTGTGGTACTTGACATCTCATGATTGACTCAATTGCCTAAGCAAGTGATCTGTCAATCATGCACATCCCTCTCCCCTTTAGTCTATACGACACCTTTAGAGAGGGTGACTCCATCACCTGCAGGTACACCACCATGCTAGGAGTCAACTATTCTAAAAACCATTAGAATATTTGTCAAAGTACCCACATTGGGAAACTACCTAAATCCAGATCTAAAACCATAGATCCAGAAACCAGAATGTCAAATATTATATCCATATCCTGTCTGGAGAAACAACTGTGTGACGACCACAGTACAACCGATCGTAGTATAGGAATTTTACTTCCCACTCTGTGTATGTCATCCAGATACCATGACATCACACCCTACTACCTTCTTAACAGATCCATCCCCTATTCTGATTGAAGTCAAACCCATGACTGTCACATCAAAATTAGATGATCTATTTCCGCTATAACTTCTCAAGTCTATAAATAGATATAAGCATCTTGCCCACTATGCTTCCGCTGCTCCCACTGACTACGACAACCCTCCTACCGGGTCTCATATCCTGGAACAACAGTAGTGTCAAGTCTTGGTAGATAAGAACCTCCCTGTCACCGTTTCTGAGGCTACCGAAGTACCTCTCGGGCGTCTGAGGTTACCTACCATACCTGCGGAGTGGCCATTGGAGTGTCAAACCTGATTGAATATATAGGTCCTATTAAATTTTTCGTAATCGTTCGCGGTTCTGGAATCACTTCCAGTTCTACCATACTCCCACTACTGTTTTCTGAAAAAGATCCATTTTTACTAAAACTGTGGCGAGTCAAGAACAATATCACTATTGATCTTCCAAATGGTAGAATATCAACCCTCGTCATAGCCAGGGTCAACCCACAAACAGCCATTACAGAAACGTGCCTCGAGTTATCCAGAGTCTGGTTTTAATCATAAGCTGGACAACTCCCCATACCTTAACATCTTTCAAGGTACGATCCATTCTATATCCAATACAGAAACTTTGGCACTTATTTAATTGGAACCAGATTCAAATCATGCAACTGTCTCCAGTGCATATCATCTTAATGGAAAAAGGCTAATCAGCATTACTCAACTCAGGAATCTACCCAATTATGAGTAACCTGAAAGAGAAACACGTTTCTCAAAACCATCACTATCATCTGAATACCAATCACAAGAATCTACATCTTCGATCTCTTTGAAGAATCCCGATACTTGTGATACCTGGTTCTCTACTTTATTCTTATACCCACAACTTCTCAAAACTTGGACCTTGTATTTCTACGAAACACTCGTCTAAATACTAGAGAAGTTATAAGTAAACAGAACATAGTACGAGGACCTACCCCTTTGTCTTGATGGACACTGGACAACATACAATACTCTGTATAAGTCCGCTGAGTTAAACAACTCATAACCTGTGCGTCGTAGGTTGAAAACTGTACCCTGGCAATTTCCTCAAATATCACCAATTACAACGAATTCCGATATAATGAGGATGATCACCTAATTCCCAATATCTTACTCCCACTCATCATCTGTAAAACCATACAGATATGAGAATGAAACCTGGTAAATACATACCCTTGGAGTAAGTGTCTAATCGGGAAAACAGTTTTCCTTTAACGATGCACTGAAACATGAAAATGTTTCGTAGGGGTATCCTGGTATTCATAGTAATGCCTCTTACATAATCCAATTCATGACTTCAACCGTATATTTTATTGCCGTCTCTCCAAATCCCTTTATTTGTCTTTAGTCGTTACCTTCTGTACACCATCGTTAGGCTAAATGGTTTTCTTCCTTCCCTACCATTCGGCACCAGCCTATGGTTTGGAAGAAGACTATCCAGTAAGCATAATAGGTGTACCCTCCTAAACTAAGGAGTACTCGCATCTCGAGAGAAGGTGACGATAAAAGACGACTGAATAATACCTTATTCTTTTAAAGGTGAAATAGGAGCGGCGATGAAGTACGCGGTTTTGGTCGTGAATGATATCAGTCGCAATTTACTTTGCCCTCTTTCTAATCTCTTTATTTTGTCTTTACATATTACCTTCTGCACACCCTACTTAGGCTAATTGGTTTTCTTCATTCCCTACCTTTCAGCACCAGCCTATGGTTTGGAATAAGACTATCCAATAAGCGTAATAGGTGTACCCTCCTAAACCAAGGAGCTCTCGCATCCTGAGAGAAGGTGATAATAAAAGACAACTGAATAAACCAATTCTATTTCTCCTGAACCTGGATGCATCCTCGAAGAAGTCCTTTCGAGTTCGTATATAACCATACGATGGATCTATCCAATGGAAGTGGATATCCGTAGTAATACGGGTGTTCTGAGAAATGCAAAGGGTAAAAGAAGGAGTGGCAATGACTTATGCAACATAGACAATCCAAAAGCCAGTATTTTAAGAAGGTTCGGTCAACCTGGTCTCTGAGTCATAGTCTAGGGTCGGTCAAAGGTCGCTGCCAAAGAGAGAGAGAAAAGAAACACTCTGCGTGCACTCTAACCTAGATCAGAATGGTCATCATTTTATCTAATCCGGAAACCTCCCACTGTCCTGTCAAATTCTCCTCCAAACCTAAAGAAGAATCAATCGGGATCACCCGAAGAGTAAACCAACTCATCAGTGGGAATCGGGATCCAACTCTCATCGCATGATAACGTGATGGAATGCATCCACGTTACTCATACTCCAGAAGGTATGCGCATACTTGGCAAGTTTCAGTTTCTTTAGAAACTCCCGATATAGTTTTTGCCCCATGCTCTTATGATCGTGACTAAGGGCCAGCCCATCATAAGTCACATGTCAAGTTCTTCCCATCATTATCTTGTTAATTTGAACCCACCCATACTCGCCCTTGACTAAGGGCCAACAAGGCTGTACGACTGTCCCAAACCAACTCATCTATCTATGCAACATGTGAACACCCCAGCAGCTACCAATCACTATGTCCTAGCTAAGGGCTAGACCAACATAGCTTGAATACTACTGACCATTCATATGAAATGACGGAGGGCTACGGCTGGTTTTTGGCGAAAAACCTTTAACGTAGTGAACTTGATATCGCTGAAGGAACCTGATAGCTTTTTAAAATATAGTGGCGAAAACCTTTTGCTAAAGAGGTCACTCCCGGTAAAGGGATCTCGGCTCTTTCCTCGTGGAATGAGGTGCAGGATATTCCACTGAATACCGCTATGCAAAGCAACATTTAATCGACTATAGTGAAGTTATTACCCTGACGCAAAATTCTGCGCAAGGGGTCAGTCCCGGTGAAGGGATATCAGCCCTTGCCCCGTTGAATGAGGTGCAGGATATTCCACTGAATACCGCTATGCATAACAAAAGAAAACGTCTTTGCAATAACACTTTTTAAATTGTTCCAACAACTGTATACATGTTTGTTTTCCTTTGAGTTGATCAGAATCAACGCAGTCCCATCATTTAATCACACCAGAAAAGAACAAAAATAAAATGTACGTATATGCCATCCGCATTCGTCACTGGGTCCCGTCATCACCCGTTAGGTTACTTAACTAACGACAGAATGGGGACTGGACTAGCGCGGGTGTAAAACATATACAACATCTAATAGTATATAAACCAATATACAATAATCGCTCCAGGCGTGATAATATGCAACATTACAGAAAAGTAATAAGCATCACAGAACAATACAGATATCTGGGATCCCCGAGTTTCACAGAGCCGCTGCTGAAACTCGGTGTTCCCCTGTCGTGTGGATAGCCTGTGCAATGAAACCTAGACCCCTACGGGTGCGGCAAGTTACCCGCCAAAACCTGAAGCGAGGCAGCCCCCTACAGCATAGTGAATGGACCACCCAGCACTTCACGGAATCCGGTAATCTTGGGCACCCCTCCTTGGGTCAATCTGTACCCCCTACGAGTGCGGCGAATAGTCTGCCAATTCTAGAGTGGGACCCCTGTGCCTCTCAAAGCCATGAGATGCGGACCCGTTTCCCCCCAGAACCCGGCTATCCGTGCACTCCGTCGCGGGGCAAAACCTAGTATAGTAATGAAAAATAGTACAATAGGTACATCGACCGCAACCTGGTCGTGCCCCAAAAGAATATTATACAACAGGCAGTGACGGCAGTCCACAAGTTGGACGCTCGCCCCGGAATATCAAATGTACAAATAAACACAAACTGTACTACCATTGCACAATGCTATCCACCACGACAAATCCGCAACATCACAGCACAACACAGAACATTAACGCGAATGTCACGTTCGCAAACCCGTCTAAAAGAACTATAGCAATTAAACGCGGTTTACCGATCAAATGACATTCCCGGTCGGAGATATAATGTAAGCACTGTAAACTAACGTGTTTAAATTTCGATCGACCAAATATCAAAAAATGGGCCCCACGACTTACTGGTGAACAGTAACAAAACCTGGGCCAAAACGATATTTACCAAAAACCCCAAAATCCAACAGAGAACACACAGAAAAAATTTGGTGCACTGATCCCCTAGAACGGCCGCGGATGCGCGGCCAAACCATGGGTTTGGCCGCTAATCCGCGGCTCTCTGGTGAGACCACGTACTCAAATTTTGTCCGTACGCTTAAAAAACCCTGCACAGATTTTTAAGACATGTAGAATTAATTTTTGAGACCATTTAAAAACAACAGAAACTGTCGAGCTAGGATTTTGCCATTTTTGATTTTGGGTTCGATCGATGTTTTGAACACGTTAGCACAAGTTAGCATAGCAAAATGGTTAGGCTCTGATACCACTGTTAGTCTACGGTAGCGCCCAGGCAGTCTACAGACGCCAAATGCGGAACAAAAACTTTTAAACTGGCGCTATCGTATACTTTAACCCGGATCTGCCATTATTGCTAAAATAACAAACTGTAAAGAGTGTAGAAAGGTTATACCGAACGATCCGAGTCCTTCGTTCTTTAACCATCATCCCACGCTCCGTTGCGGCTGCTCCGATCTCGTCGATCTTCGATCTCCTCGTCGATATGGCACCACGTCGTCGATTCTTTAAACGGGCTCCCGCCTCTGACTCGAGGCAACTCGATCGTCAAGTTTGCTTAAAGAGACGACCAAGAATGATGTAGAGAATGAGTAGATGACTTTGTCTCACTTCGTCCAAGTCCGTGGACGATCGGTTAATGAAGTTGCCGAGGGAATTGGGTGATGGAATGAAATGAACTGTAAAATTCCATGCACCCCAAATACTATCATAATCTTTTCTCTCTAAAATGAAATCAACAAGTGAAGTGAGGAGGAGAGAGAGGGCCGGCCACTTTATAGAAGGAGGGAGGTGACCGTAGGAGCAAGTGGTGACCCTAAGATGAAGCTTATCATCACAAAAGATCTTAAGCAATCCAAAAGGTATTAATGGTAAATGGTGACTCATTAAACACATCATCAAAAACCCATTAATGCACTAATGAGTCATCAAGCCTAGTCATCATCTAGAACCTTCTAGAAGCTTCTAGAAGCACTGACTCACCACATCCAAGAAAAGATAAATCCGTCTTTAACCGAATGTTAAAAGACGGCTGATAGAAAACTGGAAACTGGCAACTTCCAAAAGTGATCCTGAAACGACTTTCAGGACAACCCCGAAACTGTATAAATATACCCGCATTTGTATTACGACCGAATAAAAATGCAACTGAGACAAAGATATTATACCTACTCAATATAATACTCGGATCCGGCTTAAACCAAAGCCGACCAGTATCATCTGCCCGAAAAATAACACGTGCGTAAACGCACGTGCATTTTCCGAACCCTGCCATAAAACCATACGGCCTCTACAACGTTTCGCCCGAACTTGGGAAACTGTCTGTGGGAGACTCTAATGACTCGTCAGTACCCTGGCAGTCGGTTTAACCACAAACCGTCAGCGGCACTAGCAATGCGTAACGGCTGCCCATGGACTGACCTCAAGGGATGCCGATGAGCGCACTCATCCGGAAAACCCTACTGAGCCTAACAGTGACAATGTATATACAGTCCGGTCCGTTCGTCTATAAGTATCGCATATCTGCCTAGGGGGCTAGCAACGTCAGACCCCCAATAGCAGTATAAGTCGTGTCGGAGTGAAGCCTCAATACACCCTGAGATACTACTGGAGTACCTACCAGTAAATCTCCTACCATGGCCATGGATTTGTGTAATGGCTCTCCTAGACACAGCACGATCTCGCCCCCAATACCGGGAGAGACGAATCCCCTGCCGATCCGCTCACGTGCCTCCATATGGCTCGGGACTGTACCCAAAAGCTACCTGTTTGCACGACTCCTTTGAGCCGTGGTAGGGTAGAAATCAAAGCACAGTGGGAACTCACACGAGACAAATGACGACCTCAGGTCGATGAACTAACCTGTACACATGTCACCAGGGAACTGCTATCTGACGGTAGATATAATACTAACTAGCAGATTCCCGGCGAGTCCTGTCCGGTGTACTCATAACCCAATGAGCACCTGTATACATCTTAGGTGATCCAACTGACACCAGTGGCTTGTGAGACCGGCCACCGCCCCTCGTCGGGGTCTCGACTGTACACACTAGTCTACTCCGGAGTATCGATGCCCTGTCTCGAAACTCCCACGACTAGGGACCACAATTAAGGATATGCGTATAAACCACCCAACTCTCATGTATATGATCGCCATCATACTGTTGGTGGTAAAGCAAGATCCTAAGGGCTCTATCAAAGTGTAACATGTAATCAGTCACCTGATCATGTACACGACTGATAAAGGCAAACCAGATAGCATACTATCATCTTGAGTAAGACTGTCCTACTGGTATAGGTCCTCCGCAATCATTGCAATCACGTACCTGTGATCCAATAATTGACTATGAGGGCACTATCTCCAACAACAATGACGGCTACAACCCCGACCTGGTTGTGAGGCCATACAAATAATATTACATCAATTTACAAATTTTACAATGAGTGAAAGAAAAAGAAACTCTCATCTCACATCCACCCCGGCTATTCATCCACGACAATCCAACGAGTTCATATACACAAACCATCAACATTACAGATCATAGATATGTATAACCCCCACTAATCGACGTATAGTGATTAGCAGACGTTGAATACATATATCACATCACAGAAAATATTCATTAGCCAAAGTGTACGGAATATCGATCAAAATCCGAATTTGTAACCACCCCAAAAACCAATTTCTTCTCTGGAAAATCTGGGTAGAAACAACATGTACTAAAAATCCCAAAACAGCCCAAATAGAACACTGCAGCAAAACGGAGCTGCGGCCGAGTCAACTCGGCCGCGGATCCGCGACCAAACCCATGGTTTGGCCGCGGTTCCGCGGTTAGTTGGCCGAGTCAGCAGCTCATTTTTTCTGTGTGTTTTATAAAAACCCTGAGACGATTTTTCATGTATGTTAAATTAATTTTTGAACAGTATAAAAAATCGACAGAAACTTGGGTTTTTCCGGACGTGTTTTGCGACTTTTTTCGATCGATATTCTAAACACTTTGCTAACTTACTAGTTTATGTTTAGCTAGGCTCTGATACCACTGTAAGTCCACGTTGCTCACCCCGGTTCTTACGGGGAGGCGGAAACGGCGAAAAACAATTATTTGGCGCAAGGGCAACATGGACTAAAAACCGGATCTTTGCTAAACTAGAAACTAGCAAACTACTAGAGGTTTTAACTACCATGCCGTAGAAATTATACCTCACGAAACCGGTCCTTCGGGTCTTCATTCCACTGTCCCGCTCGTCCGTCCAAGCTCCAAGGAAAGATCCGGATCTTGGTCACCTCCGCGGCCTCCTTGAGTCGAAGACGATCCACCCGAGAGATGTACACCGAGCTCCACCTCGAGCCGAGGCAACTAGGGCAACGAGATCGCTAGTCTAGATGCCCTAGGTTGTGTAGTAGAGATAAATGGAAGTGTTTGTCTTTGTGGGATCTTTTTCTCTCAACACATGAGATCAAAAGAAGAAATCAAGAGGAGGAAGAAGAAGGAGAGTTTTGCAACCATGGAGCTCTTTCTCTTTCTCTTTTCTAAGAGAGAGAATGAGCATGAGAAAATGAATATCTCACAAAAGAAAAAAGGCACCATGGTTGCAATAATAGTAAAATAACATCATTACAAATCCTATCATGATAAAGTTGATGCTACATTGAATTGACCATTTTCATAATCAAAAAGAAAAAGAAAATCCAAAGAAGAGTGTAGACCTCTCATGAAGGTCAATGGTCAACACCGGTCAACGGGTCAACAAAGTCAAGAGAGGTCAAGGTGGTCAAATGGTCAATGCAATTAGCCATCACAAAATTATCAATAAAGGATTAGTAAATAATGTCTACGGCTCATAATGGTTTTGACCGAACGAATTGCCAAAACCCTAATAAGCCTGCCACATAACGGTTTAGGCCGAACCAACTGCCAAAACCCTAATGAGGCACCTCCTCCTTCATCGCTCCTTAAAACTGTGCATACACACCCGCATCCGCATTCCGTAGAATACGAATGCGCAGAAGACAAACCAAATCCATCCGTGCAATACTAGGATCCGGCTTAAACCAAAGCCCACTAGTATTGCCTGCCCGAACAGCATACGCACACAAGTGCACATAAGTGATCATAGCCCTGCCGTAAAACCATACGGCCTCTACACGTTTCGCTCAGTGCAGGGAAACTCTCTGTGTGGGACTCTAAAGGCTCGACACTACGCTGGCAGTGGGTTTAACCACAGACCGCAAGCGGCACTAGCTGTACGTAACGGTCCCCAGGTAGATGTCGATAAGAAGGCCGATGAGGTAAACCCATCCGAACTCCTACTGAGCCTGTATGTGACAATCTCCGTACAGTCTGGTCCGTTCGTCTGATACATCGCATGGCGGGCCTAGGGGGTGGCGAACGTCAGTCCCCTAATAGCGGTACAAGTCGTGTCGGAGTGTAGCCCAGAACACCCTGAGATAACACTGGAAACCTACCAGTATATCTCGCTTGCCCTGGCCAGGGACTACTCGTGTAATGGCTCTCCTAGACACAGCGTGATGTCAACCCCCAATACCGGGAGAGACGAATCCTGTCTAACCATCACTGCCTCCAAGTGCTTCGGGACTGCACCCAACTACTACCTGTTTGCACGACTCCTTTGAGCCGTGGTAGTGTAGTAATCTATGTACAGTGGGAACACACTCGAGTCAAAGTGACAGTGTCAAGTCAGCGGACTAAGCTGTACTCATGTCACCTGGGAACTGATAACTGACGATAGGTATAATACCAACCAACAGTTCCCGACGAGTCTTGTCCAGTGTACTCGTAACCTAACGAGCACCCGCATACTATCTCCAGTACGACGTACTGATGGCTGTGGGACAGACCATCTCCCCTGCTGGGATGAGAAGCGCATACGCTAGTCTACTCCGGAGTATCGATGCCCTGTCTCGATAGTCCTATGACTAGGGACTTGTATAAGGATGTGCTTATAGATTACCCAGCCCCGACAAGTATGACTGCCATCACAACGCTGGTAATCAAGCAATGATCCTACGGGCTCAACTAATATGTATAAGCGATATGCTAAAAGAAACACATGCACATATTGAAGTAGAAACAAACCAAGTAGCATACTACCATTTTGAGCAAGATTGTCTATACAACTGTGAATATCCCAAGCTTCCATTAAGTAATATACAAGCTAGTATGATACAGTAATGGCCTCTAGGGCATATACACTAACACTCCCCCAGGGAAAAGAGGTTCTTAAATTAAGGAACTTCGCGAAAGCGTTGGAAAACCTCCCTCGAAGTACCGACACTAGTCTGGCTGAACAGTTAAGCAAGTATTGTACGGTAAGATTGATCCTGTCTAATTCTTCCTTTTTGGTTTGGGGAGGGATTCGAGAAACAGTGGGAGCCATCCGGTTTAGATAAATTAAAAACCAATCTAAACTTGCAAGAGTATCATGCTGAGTGTTTTCTTCTCTCTCTCTTAATTGCAGCGACCCAGTGATCACACATAGGTTACATCTAGATAATAAAATGACTGAATCTTACTATTTTGATTGGCAAAGGTCTATCCAGATGTCCATTGCCGATGACAAGTTGGGACACCTCTTAACTAATCAAACCCATGCGTCTCAGGACCAGTTTCCCCTGTCACGGACATTGACATCCATATGACATCAAAAAAAGTCTGTTCGAAAGCCAAGTGCCTCGTGTTAGCCTCAGTTGATGGTGCAAACCAGAGGCAGCACGGGAATATGGACTTAGTTTCTATCTTCCTCCATAACAAAGATTTATGTGGAGAGCAATCTCGTATCGCAAGATATGAGACCTCGAACGAATTGCTTCAAGCGAGGTTGGCTGTCGGGTCATCTGTAGGGGGCAACGTCCTTACAGAGACCAGCTATTTTGAGCTCACGGACCTGAAGACCACGTTGGAGAACGGGTCAAATACTGACTTGATTCTACAGTCCATGCCCTCTGCTTATACCCTGAAGGAAACCACGAAAGAAGAAGGAAAGGGAAGGGCAAAAGTTTCGGGACTGGATATAGTAAAAGAGGGATGTTCCTATTGTTACGGGAATGGACATTGGAAGAAGGATTGCAGGGCTAGCAAAGCCAGTAGCCAGAATTCGAAGCATGTTGTGGCTTCGGCTTCGGGTGTGTTTGTAATAGAGAACTGCATGTCAGTTAACCCTACTTCCTAGGTATTGGATACCAGATCAGGATCTCATATCTGTAATTCATTACAAGCTCTGAGAAACCGTAGGGTTATCAGGAAAGGTGATATGACTCTCAGGGTTGCTAACGGAATGAGCATGGATGCTGAATCCGTAGGGGAATATCATCTTGGACTGACAACTGGGAAGATATTGATTCTGCGTAACTGTTTGTATGTACCAAGTGCGACTTGTAATATCATATATGTATCCTTACTTTCTAAGGAAGGATATGATTTTACTTTTGTAAGCGATGTGGTCCACATCCACCTAAATCAAGTTATGATTGGGTCAGGTACATTAAATAACGGGATATACGTATTGAATCAAGCTCAGATTTTTCAGTTTCCAGAACACACTTAAAAGAAAGTCTCCGGAAACAAATCAGGCTTTCTTATGGCTTTGTAGACTTGGTCACATCAATGAGACAAGGTTGACGAAGTTACATACAGAAGGATATTTGGATCCGTTCGAATATCAGTCATATGCAACTTGTCAATCCTGTCTCATGGGAAAGATGACAAAGACTCCGTTCACTAGACACGGAGAAAGAGCAAGCGAGCTCTTGGGACTCATACACAGTGACGTGTGTGGTCCAATGTCTACACATGCGCGAAGTGGTTATTCATACTTCATTACTTTCATAGATGATTTCTCTAGGTTTGGACATGTCTTCCTGATGAAGCATAAATCCGAGGCCTTTGAGAAATTTTGGGAATACAAGAATGAAGTTGAAAAACAAACAGGCAAAAGTATCAAGACACTGAGATGTGATCGAGGTGGAGAATACTTGAGTGCCGAGTTTCTAGACTACTTGAAAGAGAATGGAATTCTCTCGCAGCTTACTCCTCCATACACACCACAACACAACGGTGTATTGGAAAAACGGAATCGAACTCTATTGGATATGGTTCGTTCCATGATGAGTAAGGCTGAGTTACCGCGATCTTTCTGGAGTTATGCACTAGAAACAGCTGCATATCTCTTGAACCAAGTTCCTACTAAGACAGTGCCTACCACACCATATCAGATGTGGAGTGGGAAGAATCCCTGTCTTAAACACTTTAAGACATGGGGATGTCCAGCTTTTGTCAAAAAGCAGCATGTCGACAAGCTCGAGGCACGCTCGGTACAGTGTAAGTTTGTGGGATAACTATAGAACTCCAAGGGCTATCTTTTCTATTACGAAGAGGAGCAAAAAGTCTTTGTTTCTCGTCATGCCCGCTTCTTAGAAACTGAGTTTTTAGAAAATCAGATAAGTGGGAGCGCAATAGAACTGGAAGAAATTCCAGAACCACAAACTATTACTGAAACCCTAGTAGAACCAGAAGGTTCAGGGGAACCGGACATTCCTGCGCCGCTCCGCAGGAGTAGTAGGCAGTCTCATCCGCCTGAGAGATACTACGGTTTTCTCATAAACGGGGATAGAGAGGATTGCGTCATTGATTATGATGAGCCTACCTTAAGTCCATGTTACCCTTCCCCGGTTCATTGGGGTTGCGGAAATAGTGAAAAACGATTTTTTCTAGGGTGGTAACATGGACTCATAATACGGATCTTTGTTAAACAACTACCTAACAACCTAACTAGGAGTTTTACCTACTCGGTTAGGGGGTTATACCTTTCTTGAACTCCTTCGTCTTCAACTCTTTTGGTGTACGGACCGGCCTCCCCTCGTCGTCTTCTCGCGCCGAAGATGGATCCACCCGAAAGCTTCTACCTTTTGGCTTCTTCTTCGAACTTGAAGAAACTAGAACGCTTGGCTTGCTAGGCCTTGTGAACTAGGATGAGTAGAGGATTGTTTTGGTGTTTTTATCTCTAAGGCAATGGTTCTCAACTCATGAGAGGGGTTTGCCTTAAGTTAGAGAGAGCAAGAGGAAGAGGGAGAGCTTGAGCAAGTGATGGCAAGAGAGAGAAATGAAATGAGAGAATGAATAATCCTTTTGCCATCCAAGCTCTCATAATCCAAAATCATCATAACAATGTAATAATAATTAAGTATATTGTAATGGTTGTTATCATGACAAATGACACTATCATTTCTTGCATTAAATGCAAATGGTGAACAAAAGAAGCAAGCATAAGTCAATGCAACCAAATGATGGCTATTGTAATGATAGTGGTCAACAAGTCCAACCTAGTCAACCGGTCAACAAAAGTCAACAAGTCACAAGGTCAACCTTTCAACCCTAACCATGTCACTATAATACTCAATTAATATTATTGTTAATCATATTTCTAATTCTCATTAGGGTTAAGCAAAAGACAACAGTCAACAACCCTAATGAGAATCCTCTGCCTCTGTCTCTGTCAACTGTGCATACACACTCGTATTCGCGTTCCGGGGAACACGAATAAAAACGAGATAAAACCAATCCCATAACGTATACTAGGATCTGGCTTAAACCAAACCCACTAGTAATAACCGCCCGGTCACTAAACGTGCACAAGTGCATGGATGTGACCGAACTCTGTCGCAAAACCATGCGACCAGTCGCAAGACCATGCGACCTCTACTCTTTTTCCTAAAGGCGAGTAGATTTCTGTGTGGGAATCTAAAGACTCGACACTATGCTGGCAGTGGGTTTTACCACAGACCGCAAGCGGCACTAGCTGTGCGTAACGGCTCCCAGGTAGTTGCCGATAAGAAGACGGATGAGGTGAAACCCATCTGAACTCCTACTAAGCCTGAATGTGACAATCTCCGTACAGTCCGGTCTGTTCGTCTGAGTACATCGCATGGCGGGCCTAGGGGGGCGGTAAACGTCAGTCCCCTAATAGCGGTACAAGTCATGTCGGAGTGTAGCCCAGAACACCCTGAGATAGCACTGGAAACCTACCAGTAATCTTGCTTGCCCTGGCCAGGGACTACTTGTGTAATGGCTCTCCTATACACAGCGCGATGTCAACCCCCAATACCGGGAGAGACGAATCCTATCTAACCGTCACTGCCTCCAAGTGCTTCGGGACTGCACCCAACTACTACCTGTTTGCATGACTCCTTTGAGCCGTGGTAGGGTAGTAATCAAAGTACAGTGGGAACACACTCGAGGCGAAGTGACAGTGTCAAGTCAGCGGACTAAGTTGTACTCATGTCACCTGGGAACTGATAACTGACGATAGGTATAGTACCAACCAATCAGTTCCCGACGAGTCCTGTCCAGTGTACTCGTAACTTAACGAGCACCAGCATACTCTCTCAAGTACGACGTACTGACGGCTGTGGGACAGACCGTCTCCCCTGCTGGGATGAGAAGCGCATACGCTAGTCTACTCCGGAGTATCGATGACATGTCTTGATAGTCCTATGACTAGGGACCTGTATAAGGATGTGCTTGTGGATTACCCAGCCCCCACGAGTGTGACTGCAATCACAACGCTGGCAATCAAGCAAAAATCCTAAGGGCTCTACTAATATGTATAAGCAATATGCTAAAAGAAACACATGCACATATTAAAGTAGAAACAAACCAAGTAGCATACTACCATTTTGAGCAAGATTGTCAATACAAGGTGAATATCCCAAGCTTCCATTAAGTAATATAAAAATTAGTATGATACAGTAATGGCCTCTAGGGCATATACACTAACAATCTCCCACTTGCATTAAGGCCATGCACTGGCGTATCAAAGACCTATCATCTCGATCAGCCGCTCGAACTGAGTCTGGGGCAAGGCCTTGGTGAATGGGTCTGTAGTGTTATCTTCTTAAGAAACCCTCCGAACCTCGATCTCTTGGTGATCCATGATCTCCCTGATCAGGTGATACCGCCTCAAGATGTGTCTGGATTTCTGATGGGACCTGGGTTCCTTCGCTAAAGCTATAGCCCCGTTGTTGTCGCAATACAGAGGTATTGGATCAACAATGGACGGAACCACCTAAAGTTCTTTCGAGAACTTCCTCATCCAGACGGCTTCTTTTGCGGCATCAGCAGCAGCGATGTATTCCGCTTCCATCGTCGAGTCAACAACGGTTTCCTGTTTGGAACTCTTCTAACACACCGCCCCTCTATTGAGGGTAAAGACAAAACCCGACATGGACTTGGAATCATCCTTGTCACTCTCGAAGCAGGAGTCAGCAAAAGCCTCGATCTGGAGGTTTTTTCCGCCATACACCAAGAACATCTCCTTAGTCTTTCTCAGGTACTCGAGAATGTTCTTTACCGCTATCCAGTGTTTCTCCCCAGGGTTTGACTGATACCAGCTTACTACACTCAGTGCATAAGCTACATCTGGTCTGGTACACAACATCGCATACAGTATAGAGCCTACCGCAGAAGCGTAGGGTATAATAGACATGCGATCCCTTTCCAAATCAATCTTGGGAGACATCTCTTTGGAGAGGGTGATCCCGTGACAAGCCGGTAGATTTCCGCGCTTGGAATCTTCCATATTGAATCTTTTCAGTATGGTGTCGATGTACCTGGACTGCGAAAGTCCTAATATCCTCTTGGATCTATCACGATGGATTCGAATCCCCAGAATGTAAGTGGCATCACCCAGGTCTTTCATGGAGAACTTGTGTGATAAGAACCCCTTGATAGATTGTAGCATAGGAATGTCATTTCCTATCAAAAGAATGTCATCCACGTATAATACGAGGAACACGACAGTTCTTGCTAAAAATCTACTATAGATGCATGGTTCATCTGGATTTTTGATAAAGCCAAATTCTTTGACCGTCTCATCAAAACAGATGTTCCAACTCCGCGATGCCTGCTTTAGTCCATAGATGGACTTAAGCAACTTGCACACCTTTCCGCTGCTCCCACTCTGAATGAAACCCTCTGGCTGGTCCATATAAACACACTCCTCTAAATTTCCATTTAGAAAAGCGGTTTTTACGTCCATCTGCTAAATCTCATAATCGTGGAAGGCAGCAATGGTAAGAAGGATCCGAATGGATTTCAGCATAGCCACTGGAGAAAAGGTTTCTTCATAGTCCAAACCAGGTCTTTGACGAAAACCCTTTGCAACAAGTCTAGCCTTATAGGCCTCAACCTGCCCATCTACACCAATCTTCCTTTTGAAGATCCACTTGCATCCTACGGGTTTTACCCCATCTGGAGCAATGTCCAACGTCCATACTTTGTTGGTGTACATGGACTCCATTTCGGTCCGCATTGCATCCAGCCATTTTACCGAGTCAACGCTCTGAACGGCCTACTGGAAGCTAATAGGCTCATCATAATCAATGATGCAATCCTCTCTATCCCCGTCTATGAGAAAACCGTAGTATCTCTCGGGCGGATGAGACTGCCTACTACTCCTGTGGAGCGGCTTAGGAATGTCCTGTTCTTTTAAACCCTCTGGTTCTACTAAGCTCTCAGTAATAGCTCGTGGTTCTGGAATTTCTTCCAGTTCTACTGCTCTCCCACTTATCTGGTTTTCCAAAAACTCAGTTTCCAAGAAGCAGGCATGACGAGAAACAAAAACCTTTTGTTCCTCTTCGCAATAGAAGAAATATCCCTTGGAGTTCTTTGGATATCCCACAAACTTGCACTGTACTGAGCGTGCCTCGAGTTTGTCCGCATGCTGCTTTTTGACAAAAGCCGGACATCCCCATGTCTTAATGTGATTAAGATAGGGTTTCTTCCCACACCACATCTGATATGGTGTGGTAGGCACAGTCTTAGATGGAACACGGTTCAAAAGATATGCAGCTGATTCTAGTGCATATCCCCAGAATGATCGCGGTAACTTAGCGTTACTCATCATGGACCGTACCATATCCAATAGGGTTCGGTTCCGTCTCTCCGATACACCGTTATGTTGCAGAGTGTATGGAGGAGTAAGCTGAGAGAGAATTCCATTCTCTTTTAGGTAATCCAGGAACTCGGCACTCAAGTATTCACCACCTCGATCAGATCTCAGTGTTTTGATACTTTTTCCGGTTTGTTTTTCTACTTCATTCTTATATTCTTGGAATTTTCCAAAGGCTTCGGATTTATGTTTCATTAAGAAGACATACCCGTACCTTGAAAAGTCATCCATAAAAGTTATGAAGTAAGAAAAACTGCTACGCTCATGTGTAGACATTGGACCGCACACGTCCCTGTGTACGAGTCCCAAGAGCTCGCTCTGTAAGTCCACGTTACCTCTCCCGGTACTTACGAGCTTGCGGAAATGATGAAAAACGATTTTTCAAGAGGTGGTAACATGGACTCAAAATACGGATCTTTGTTAAACAACTACCTAACAACCTAACTAGAATTTTACCTACTCGGTTAGGGGGCTATACCTTTCTTGAACTCCTTCGTCTTCAACTCTTTCCGATGTACGGATCGGCCTCACCTCGTCGTCTCCTTGCGCCGAAGATGGATCCACCTGAAAGCTTCTACCTTTGGCTTCTTCTTCGAACTTGAAGAAACTAGAACACTTGGTTAGCTAAACCTTGTGAACTAGGATGAGTAGAGAAGTGATTTAGGTTTTCTTTTATCTCAAAGGCAATGTTTCTCAACTCATGAGAAGGTGTTGCCTTGAACTAGAGAGAGAGCAAGAGGAAGAGCAAGAGGGAGAGCTAAAAAACAAGAGAGAGAAATGAAATGAGAGAATGAGTAACTCTTTTGCCAACCAAGCTCTCATAATCCAAAACCATCATAACAAAATAGTAATCAAGTATTATGTGATGGTTCAAGTCAAAATGGCTATATCATTTCATGCACTCATTTTGCAAAAACAAACAAGCTAGCAAAAGTCTTTGCCATGAAATGATAGCCATTGTCATGATGATGGTCAACTAGTCCAACCTAGTCAACCAGTCAACAAAGTCAACAAGTCAACAAGTCAACAAAGTCAACCCCTCAACAACCATGTCACTATAATACTTAATTAATATTATTGTTAATCATATTTCTTATTCTCATTAGGGTTTAGCAAAAAGTCAATAGTCAACAACCAACTGTCAACAGTCAATAGTCAACAACCCCAATGAGAATCCTCTGCCTCTGTCTCTCTGTCAACTGTGCATACACACCTGCATCCGCGTTCCGAGGAACACGAATACAAACGAGATAAAACCAATCCCGAAACGTACACTAGGATTTGGCTTAAACCAAAGCCTGCTAGTGTTAACTGTCCGGACACTGAACGTGCACAAGTGCACGGATGTGACCGAACCCTGTCGCAAAACCATGCGACCTGTCGTAAAACCATGCGACCTCTACTCTTTTGCCTAAAGGCGAATAGCTTTCTGTGTGGGACTCTACAGACTCGACACTACGCTGGCAGTGGGTTTAACCACAGACCGCAAGCGGCACTAGCTGTGCGTAACGGTCCCCAGGTAGATGCCGACAAGAAGACTGACGAGGTGAAACCCATCTGAACTCCTACTGAGTCTAAATGTGACAATCTTTGTACAGTCCGGTCTGTTTGTCTGATACATCGCATGGCGGGCTTAGGGGGCGGTAAACGTCAGTCCCCTAATAGCGGTACAAGTCGTGTCGAAGTGTAGCCCAGAACACCCTGAGATAGCATTGGAAACCTACCAGTATATCTCGCTTGCCCTGGCCAGGGACTACTCGTGTAATAGCTCTCCAAGACACAGCGCGATGTCAACCCCCAATACCGGGAGAGACGAATCCTGTCTAACCGTCACTGCCTCCAAGTGCTTCGAGACTGCACCCAACTACTACCTGTTTGCACGACTCCTTTGAGCCGTGGTAAGGTAGTAATCTAAGTACATTGGGAACACACTTGAGGCGAAGTTACAGTGTCAAGTCAGCGGACTAAGATGTACTCATGTCACCTGGGAACTGATAACTGACGATAGGTATAGTACCAACCAACAGTTCCCGACGAGTCCTGTCCAGTGTACTCGTACCCCAACGAGCACTCGCATACTATCTCAAGTATGATGTACTGACGGCTGTGGGACAGACCGTCTCCCACACTAGGATGAGAAGCGCATACGCTTGTCTACTCCGGAGTATCGATACCCTGTCCCGATAGTCCTGCGACTAGGGACCTGCATAAGGATATGCTTATAGATTACCCAGCCCTCACTAGTGTGACTGCCATCACAACGTTGGTAATCAAGCAAAAATCCTAAGGGCTCCACTAATGTGTATAGTTGATATACTAAAATAAACACATGTATACATTGAAGTAGAAACAAACCAAGTAGCATACTACTATATTGAGCAAGATTGTCTATACAAGGTGAATATCCCAAGCTTCCATTAAGTAATATACAAACTAGTATGATACAGTAATGGCCTCTAGGGCATATACACTAACAATCTCCCACTTGCACTAAGGCCATGTACTGGCGTATCGAAGACCTATCATCTCGATCAGCCGCTCGAACTGAGTCTGGGATAAGGCCTTTGTGAGTGGATCAGCAGTGTTATCTTCCATAAAAACTCTCCGAACCTCGATCTCCTGGCGACCCACGATCTCCCTGATCAGGTGATACCGCCTCAAGATGTGTCTGGATTTCTGATGGGACCTGGGTTCCTTCGCTAAAGCTATAGCCCCGTTGTTGTCGCAATACAGCGGTATTGGATCAACAATGGATGGAACCACCTGAAGTTCCGTTAAGAACATCCTTATCCAGACGGCTTCTTTTGCGGCATCTGCAGCAGCGATATATTCCGCTTCCATCGTCGAGTCAGCAACGGTTTCCTGTTTAGAACTCTTCCAACACCCCGCCCCTCCATTGAGGGTAAAGACATAACCCGACATGGACTTGGAATCATCCTTGTCACTCTGGAAGCTGGAGTCAGCAAAGGCCTCGATCTGGAGGACTTTTCCGCCAAACACCAAGAACATCTCCTTAGTCCATCTCAGGTACTTGAGAATGTTCTTTACTGCTATCCAGTGTTTCTTCCCAGGGTTTGACTGATACCGGCTTACCACACTCAGTGCATAAGCTACATCTGGTCTGGTACATAACATCGCATACATTATAGAGCCTACCGCAGAAGCGTAGGGTATAATAGACATGCGATCCCTTTCCAAATCAGACTTGGGAGACATCTCTTTGGAAAGGGTGATCCCGTGACAAGCCGGTAGATTACCGCGCTTGGAATCTTCCATACTAAATCTTTTCAGTATAGTGTCGATGAACCTGGACTGTGAAAGTTCCCGTATCCTCTTGGATCTTTCACGATAGATCCGGATCCCCAGAATGTATGAGGCATCACCCAGGTCTTTCATGGAAAACCTATGTGACAAGAACCCTTTGACAGATTGTAGCATAGGAATGTCATTTCTTTTTAAGAGAATGTCGTCCACGTATAAAACGAGGAATACTACAGTTCTCGCTACAAATTTACTATAGATGCATGGTTCATCTGGATTTTTGATAAAGCCAAATTCTTTGACCGTCTCATCAAAACAGATGTTCCAACTCCGCGATGCCTGCTTTAGTCCGTAGATGGACTTAAGCAACTTGCACACCTTTCTGCTGCTCCCACTCTGAATGAAACCCTCTGGCTGGTCCATATAAACACACTCCTCTAAATTTCCATTTAGAAAAGCGGTTTTTACGTCCATCTGCCAAATCTCATAATCGTGGAAGGCAGCAATGGCAAGAAGGATCCGAATGGATTTCAGCATAGCTACTGGAGAAAAGGTCTCGTCATAGTCCAAACCAAGTCTTTGACGAAAACCCTTTGCAACTAGTCTAGTTTTATAGGTCTCAACCTGTCCATCTACACCAATCTTCCTTTTGAAGATCCACTTGCATCCTACAGGTTTTACCCCATCTGGAGCAACATCCAACGTCCATACTTTGTTGGTGTACATGGACTCCATTTCGGTCCGCATTGCATCCAGCCATTTTACGGATTCAACGCTCTGAATGGCCTGCTGGAAGCTAGTCGGCTCATCATAATCAATGATGCAATCCTCTCTATCCCCGTCTATAAGAAAACCGTAGTATCTCTCGGGCGGATGAGACTTCCTACAACTCCTGCGGAGCGGCGTAGGAATGTCATGTTCTTTTGAACCCTCTGGTTCTACTAAGCTTTCAGTAATAGTCTGTGGTTCTGGAATTTCTTCCAGATCTATTTCGCTCCCACTTGTTTCCTTTTCTAAGAACTGGTGTTCCAGAAAATGGGCATTACGAGAAACAATGATCTTTTGTTCATCTGCGTAATAGAAGAGATACCCCCTGGAGTTATTTGGGTATCCCATAAACTTGCACAGTACTGAGCGTGCCTCGAGTTTGTCCGCATGCTGCTTTTTGACAAAAGCCGGACATCCCCAGATCTTCAGATATTGAAGATAGGGTTTCTTCCCACTCCATATCTCATATGGTGTGGTAGGCACAGTCTTAGTTAGAACTCGGTTCAAAAGGTATGCAGCGATTCTAGTGCATATCCCCAGAATGATCGTGGTAACTCAGTGTTACTCATCATGGAACGTACCATATCCAATAGGGTCCGGTTCCGTCTCTCCGATACACCGTTATGTTGCGGAGTGTATGGAGGAGTAAGCTGAGAGAGAATTCCATTCTCTTTTAAGTAATCCAGGAACTCGGCACTTAAGTATTCACCACCTCGATCCGATCTCAGTGTCTTGATACTTTTGCCCGTTTGTTTTTCTACTTCATTCTTATATTCCTGGAATTTTCCAAAGGCTTCGGATTTATGTTTCATTAAGAAGACATAACCGTACCTTGAAAAGTCATCCGTAAAAGTAATGAAGTAAGAATAACCGCTTCGCGCATGTGTAGACATTGGAACGCACACGTCGTTGTGTACGAGTCCCAAGAGCTCGCTCGCTCTTACTCCGTGTCCAGTGAACGGAGTCTTTGTCATCTTTCCTTTGAGACAGGATTGACAAGTGGCATACGATTGATATTCGAACGGATTCAAATATCCTTCTGTATGTAACTTCGTCAACCTTCTCTCATTGATGTGACCTAGTCTACAATGCCATAAGAAAGTCTGATTTATTTCCGGAGACTTTCTTTTGTATGTATTCTGGACATTGAAAATCTGTGGTTGGTTTAATACGTATATACCATTGCTTAATGTACCTAACCCAATCAGAACTTGATTAAGGTGAATGTTTACAACATTACTTACAAATGCAAATTCATAATCTTCTTTAGATAATAAAGATACAGAAATGATATTACAAGTTGCATTGGGTACAAAATAGCAATTACGCAAAACCAAAACGTGTCCATCTGACAACCCCAGGTGATAGTCCCCCATTGCCTTAGCATCCATGCTAGCTCCGTTTGCAACTTTGAGGGTCATGTCACCTGCCTTCAAAACCCTACGGTTTCTTAACGCCTGCAAAGAATTACAGATATGAGATCCTGATCCGGTATCCAATACCCAGGAGGTAGAGTTTATTGATAGACAGTTTTCAATAACATACACACCTGAAGCTGAAGCCGCAACTTGCTTCAGATCCTGTGTTCTGGCTTTCCAAGCCCTGCAATCTTTCTTCCAGTGCCCACTCTTATGACAGAAAAAGCACTCTTCCTTCCCTATAAGCTTCCCCGCTATCTTTGTTGCTTTTGCCTTTCCCTTCGTATCCACTTTACTAACACCGCCCCTTGGTTTGGCGGGGGCTTTCTTCTTCTTTCCCTTGGCTTTCGTCTTGGACCTAGAAGAGGAAGATCCTCCTACAAACAAAGTGGATGTTTCCCTACCTTTCTGTAGGGTGCCCTCTGCACTCCTCAGCATGTTGAGGAGTTCTAAAAGTTCAACTTCTTTTTCTTGCAAGTTGAAGTTCAAGATAAACTGGGCGTAAGTGGAAGGAAGGGACTGGAGAATCAAGTCCTTATAGATCTCGTTCTCTAACGTGGTCCCAAGGTCCGCGAGCTCCTTAATGAAGCCATTCATCTTAAGCACGTGTTCCTCTACCGATGATCCGACGGCCAACCTTGCCGAAAATAACTTCTTCGACACTTCGTATCTTGCGATACGAGATTGCTCTGCATACAGTTCTTTTGTATGGAGAAATATGGATTCGAGGTCCATATTCTTGTGCCTCCTCTGATGTTCGTTGTCCATAGAGGCAAGCACGAGGCACTTGGCCTTCGCGCAATCGATTTCCCAGGTCTTACGGATTTCCCTATCCGCGACGCTGGTTTTGGGACCTGGGACAGGGGGATCTTTGGTAGTAAGGAGATACCCCAACTTATAATAAGTGATTGCCATTTTGACACTCCTGAGCCAATCTTTGTAGTTTGGCCCTGTCAGTATATTTTTATCTAGAAGTAACTTAAGTCTGGTCATGATGTTTGGTCGCTGCAATTAGGAGAGAGAGAAGAAACACTTTAGCATGATGCTCTTGCAAGTTTAGAGTGGTTTTTAATTTGTCTAAACAGGATGGTTCCCACTGTCTCTCGAATCCCTCCTCAAACCAAAAAGGAAGAATTAGTCAGGTTCAATCTCACCGTACAATACTTGCTTAACCGTTCGGCCAGGCTGGTGTCGGTACTTCGAGGGAGGTTTTCCAATGCTTTCGCGAAGTTCCTTAATTAAATAACCTCTTTTCCCTGGGGCGTAGCCCCGCTAAAACCTTTCTAGACACCTACTTGGTTTATAGCATTGATCGTTAAGTGAGAAATTTCCCGAGGAGTAGCATATACTCACAGTAGGATCGGGATCCAAATATCATTGCGTGACAAAACTGAAGAAATCCTACCAGAATCATCACACTCCAAATGGTATGCAGCGCTAGCAAGTTTCGGTTCTTTTGAAACTCCCGATGTAGATTTTTGCCCCATGCTCTTAAGAACTTGGCGTGAGGTCAAAATGTCATAAGTCACATGTCAAGTTCTTCCCATCATTGTCCAAGTTAATTTGAACCCATCCGTACCTACCCTTGACGTAGGCCAAAATGGCAGTACGACTGTCTCAAACCAACGCATTCTATCTATGCAACAGATAAATATCCGGCAGCTACCAATCACTATGCCTTGGCGTGAGGTCAAAATACATAGCTTGAATACTACCGAATATTTAACTGAAATGATGGAGGGCTACGGATGGTTTTGGCAAAACCTTGAACGTAGTGAACTTGATATGATCAATGGAACGAGATAGATTTTAAAAGGAGTAGCTTAAGCTCCGCGTTTAAAAGTTCTTTTTGAAAAGAAACCGAGTGGTTTTTGAAAGTGTTCCAACGACTTTTACTTGGTTTATTTTTTCTTGCTTTAATTCTAATGTGTCCCATCATTTAATCCTACCATTGCAGAAAACAACCAAAATATAACGTACGCTTATGCCATCCGCATTCGCCACGGGGCCCCGTCATTACCCGTTAGGTTACTTAACTAACGACAGGGCGGAGGCTGGACTAGCACGGATGCAAAACATAAGCAACGCCTAAATAATATCATACATAGATATATTGCAATGATAGCCATTTCAGATCACAGATGAACACATTCGATATACTAGGAATCCGCAATTTGCACGAGCCTGTAACGAAAAGCGGATTACACGGTCGCGATGAATAGCCAATATCCCACCCTAGACCCTTACGGGTGCGGCAAACTACCCGCCAAATATCCGAAGCGGAGCAACCTCCCTCAACGACGTGAGTAGGCCACTCGGCACTTCGAGATACCCGGTAGTTTGTGCACCCCACCTTGGGTCTATCTTAGGAGCAAAAATAGTAAAAAGAAATTATACAATGACGGCTACAACCCCGACCCGGTTGTGCGGTCAAAAATAATATTACATCAATTTACATATTACATGAATTGAAAGATAAAAGAAAACTCTCATCTCACAACCCCCCGGCTATTCATCCGCGACAATCCAATGAATTCATATACACATACCATCAACATTAAAGATCACAAATATGTATAACCCCCACTGATCGGCGTATAGCGATTAGCGGACGTTCAATACATATAACACATCACAGATAAATACCCGTCAGCTTAATTCTTTAGAAGTTCGATCAAAATACGGATTTTCAAGCCCCAAAAACTAATTTTTCTTTCTGTAAAATCTGGGCAGAAAAAACATATCCCAAAAATCCCAAAACAGCCCCAGAAACACTCTGTAAGAAACCTTTTCCTCGACCGAGTCAACTCGGCCGCAGAACGGCGGCGGGAGCATGCTCCCGCCGCGTTTCCGCGGCGCTTTGACCGATTCTATGGACCAAATTTCTTGGGTGTTTTAACAAAAGCCTGAGCCGATTTTTAAGATAAGATTTATCATTTTTTGGACAGAAAAAAAATTCGGCAGAAACTTGATTTTACGGGTTCGTTTCGCGACTTTTTCTTCGATCGAACTTCTAGTTACTTTGCTAACATGTTAGATAGTGTTTAACTAGGCTCTGATACCACTGTAAGTCCACGTTACCTCTCCCGGTACTTACGGGCTTGCGGAAATGATGAAAAACGATTTTTCAAGAGGTGGTAACATGGACTCAAAATACGGATCTTTGTTAAACAACTCCCTAACAACCTAACTAGAATTTTACCTACTCGGTTAGGGGACTATACCTTTCTTGAACTCCTTCGTCTTCAACTCTTTCCTGTGTACGGATCGGCCTCACCTCGTCGTCTCCTTGCGCCGAAGATGGATCCACCTGAAAGCTTCTACCTTTGGCTTCTTCTTCGAACTTGAAGAAACTAGAACACTTGGTTTGCTAAACCTTGTGAACTAGGATGAGTAGAGAAGTGATTTGGGTTTTCTTTTATGTCAAAGGCAATGTTTCTCAACTCATGAGAGGGTGTTGCCTTGAACTAGAGAGAGAGCAAGAGAAAGAGCAAGTGGGAGAGCTCAAAAACAAGATAGAGAAATGAAATGAGAGAATGAGTAACTCTTTTGCCATCCAAGCTCTCATAATCCAAAACCATCATAACAAAATAGTAATCAAGTATTATGTGATGGTTCAAGTCAAAATGGCTATATCATTTCATGCACTCATTTTGCAAAAACAAACAAGCAAGAAAAAGTCTTTGCCATGAAATGATAGCCATTGTCATGATGATGGTCAACTAGTCCAACCTAGTCAACCGGTCAACAAAGTCAACAAGTCAACAAGTCAACAAGTCAACAACCATGTCACTATAATACTTAATTAATATTATTGTTAATCATATTTCTTAATCTCATTAGGGTTTTGCAAAAAGTCAATAGTCAACAGTCAACTGTCAACAGTCAACAACCCTAATGAGAATCCTCTACCTCTATCTCTCTGTCAACTGTGCATACACACCTGCATCCGCGTTCCGAAGAACACGAATACAAACGAGATAAAACCAATCCCGAAACGTACACTAGGATCTGGCTTAAACCAAAGCCTGCTAGTGTTAACAGTCCGGACACTGAACGTGCACAAGTGCACGGATGTGACCGAACCCTGTCGCAAAACCATGCGACCTTTCGCAAAACCATGCGACCTCTACTCTTTTGCCTAAAGGCGAAAAGCTTTCTGTGTAGGACTCTAAAGACTCGACACTACGCTGGCAGTGGGTTTAACCACAGACCGCAAGCGGCACTAGCTATGTGTAACGGTCCCCAGGTAGATGCCGACAAGAAGACTGACGAGGTGAAACCCATCTGAACTCCTACTGAGTCTGAATGTGACAATCTCTGTACAGTCCGGTCTGTTCGTCTGATACATCGCATGGCGGGCCTAGAGGGCGGTAAACGTCAGTCCCCTAATAGCGGTACAAGTCGTGTCGGAGTGTAGCCCAGAACACCCTGAGATAGCACTGGAAACCTACCAGTATATCGCGCTTGCACTGTCCACGGACTAGTCGTGTAATGGCTCTCCTAGACACAGCGTGATGTCAACCCCCAATACCGGGAGAGACGAATCCTGTCTAACCGTCACTACCTCCAAGTTCTTCGGGACTGCACCCAACTACTACATGTTTGCACGACTCCTTTGAGCCGTGGTAGGGTAGTAATCTAAGTATAGTGGGAACACACTCGAGGCGACGTGACAATGTCAAGTCAGCGGACTAAGCTGTACTCATATCACCTGGGAACTGATAACTGACGATAGGTATAGTACCAACCCACAGTTCCCAACGAGTCCTGTCCAGTGTACTCGTAACCCAACGAGCACCCGCATACTATCTCAAGTATGACGTACTGACGGCTGTGGGACAGACCGTCTCCCACACTGGGATGAGAAGCGCATACGCTAGTCTACTCCGGAGTATCGATGCCCTGTCTCGATAGTCCTGCGACTAGGGACCTGCATAAGGATGTGCGTATAGATTACCCAGCCCCCACTAGTGTGACTGCCATCACAACGCTGGTAATCAAGCAAAGATCCTAAGGGCTCCACTAATGTGTATAGGTGATATACTAAAATAAACACATGTACACATTGAAGTAGAAACAAACCAAGTAGCATACTACTATATTGAGCAAGATTGTCTATACAAGGTGAATATCCCAAGCTTCCATTAAGTAATATACAAACTCGTATGATACAGTAATGGCCTCTAGGGCATATACACTAACACGCTCGCTCTTACTCCGTGTCTAGTGAACGGAGTCTTTGTCATCTTTCCTTTGAGACAGGATTGACAAGTTGCATAGGATTGATATTGGAATGGATCCAAATATCCTTCTGTATGTAACTTAGTCAATCTTCTCTAATTGATGTGACCCAGTCTACAATGCCATAAGAAAGCCTGATTAGTTTCCGGAGACTTTCTTTTGTGTGTATTATGGACATTGAAAATCTGTGGTTCGTTTAATACGTATATATCAATTCTTAATGTACCTGAACCAATCAAAACTTGATTAAGGTGAATATTCACAACATTACTTACAAATGCAAATTCATAACCTTCTTTAGATAATAAAGATACAGAAATGATATTACAAGTTGCATTGGGTAAAAAATAGCAATTACGCAAAACCAAAACGTGTCCATCTGACAAGCCCAGGTGATAGTCCCCCACGGACTCAGCATCCATGCCAGCTTCGTTTGCAACTCTGAGGGTCATATCACCTGTTAGTTATATGTATGCCCTAGAGGCCATTACTGTACATACGATGTATATTGTAGTGGATGCTCGGACATATAGAGGGATGACTTTCTTGCTCGACATGATAGTATGCTATCTGGTTGTACTTTATCTTAACATGTACTCTGATTGTCTCTATGTTACATGTTGATAAAGCCCTTAGGATATGTACTCGACTACTGGGATTATGATGAGATCATACTATTGGGGCCACGGTAGTCGACGAGTACATCCTATAACTGTTCCTAGTCGAGGGTGTATCGAGACAGGGCATCGATGCACCAGAGTAGACTAGCGTATATGCATCTTGACCCATATGATGGGTGATGAATGATCCCATATCCATCGGTGTTTGACATCAAGGATGGTGTACGGGTGCTCAGTGGAGACTGGGTACACTGGACGGACTCGCCGAGAACTCCCAGATGGTATTATACCTTACGTCAGATGGCAGTTCTCTGGTGACACTGGTACAGCTTAGTCTGTTGACCCGAGATCGTCATAGAGTCTTGTGTGATTCCCACTGTGCTTTGATTTCCATCATACCATGACCAAGAGGGCGTGCAAAAAGGTGGCTTTTGGGTACATTCCCGAATCACATGGAGGCAATGAGCGATAGGAGGGGATTCGTCTCTCCCAGTATAGGGAGTTGATGTTGTGCTGTGTTCGATTGGCTATAACCGGAAATCCCTGGCCAGGGTTGATGAGATTTACTGGTAAGTGTTATCAGTAGTTTCTCGAACTGTTATAGACCTCATATCGACACGACTTATCAAGCTACTGGGGTCTGACGTTTACCACCCCTAGGCGAGATATGCGACATATCAGACGACGAGACCGGACTGTACTGGAGTGTTACTGTTTTGAATTCACAGGAGAATGTACAGGCTTGCTTGTTGATCTTCTGAGCGCTCAATACATGGGTAGCTGTTACGTTTAGCTGACCGCTTGCAGCTTGTGGGTGTTTGATATGATCATCACCTACTGCCGGCGTATTGACGATTCTTTAGAGTCCTACACAGAGGTTTCTTAGCTCAGGCAAAACGGAGTAGGAGCACATATGTGATGTGTGCGGGACCGAGGATAATGTGGTATGTGATACCGTACTGGATTCTCACGATATGAGATATCGGCCGGGTATATGTGATATAGCCGGGTCATCGTATTAGTCGGTTATTTATGAAATAGACGGATTATCGGATCAAGTGTTGATTCGATAATTTAATGTATAATAATATATATGATATATTAAATTACATTAACTAATATTAGCTTACTAAAAGATTCATTTTCTCACGACATAATACATTGATATATATACGATATATGTTAATTGTATTATTTTCTATTGTTACAAAATATATTGTATATGTGATATATAATATTGTAACATGTTAGGGTTACAAATTTAACAATGGATTAGGGTTTAAACTTAGTTAGGGTTTGGATTAGGGTTAGCTTTTGCATGAAGCTTCCATGAAGCTTCATGAAGCTTTGACTTCGTGGATGCTTGATATTTTTGTGAGATATTATGTTAACCCAATCCAAACCATTAACTATAGTTAACTCTCTACAAGGGTTAACTCTCTCATGCTTAACCCCTGGTTAGATTTGTAACCACTACAATAATTCATTATTCATCACAAAAGGATTAAGGTTATCATCTTCATTCTTCTTCTTCATGCTTGAGTTCCTTCATGAAAAAGCTTTCTTTTGTGATGAAATTGAGTGAGAAAAAGATTATAAATGAGAGCAAAAATCCTACTTCATCATCCTCATCTATCCTTGCCATTTAGATGAGGGTGTTCACTTCATATTGTGAGTGTTATCTTGTGTTAACGAAACTTCAAGGTAGATCATCTTTGTATCGAAGATCGGAAGCAAAGGTTGCATCATTCTCTTCGTGAAGCCTCTCGAGAGTCGGGAACACGATGATCGCAGCGAAGGGACCTCAACACGGAGCTTTAGAAGTGAAGGACCGGATCTACAAAGGTTGTAATCCCTCTCACTTAGTGTTAAAGAGTTTAACATGCATGTTTTCGCCTAAACCCTAGTTTAAAGATCCGGCTTCGGGTTATTCGGCACGGCTAAAATTTTAATCGGGCATGGTTGATGCCTCATAGACCCTTGTGCGCGTGCCTAGCAACCTTATAGTGGTATCAGAGCCAAGCTAGAGTTTTAGGCGAAGTCTAGACGAAGTTTAAATTCCGATCGAACGCCGAAACCCCGATACGGAACCCTCTCTGGACAATTTTCAAAAGGTTGATTTTTTCTGAATTAAAAATACTCAGAACAACAAGGAGGAAAAACTAAGAATTACTGTGAAGTACGGATCTCTGAGTCAACAATTTGACCGCGGAACCGCGGCCAAACCAAGGTTTTTGCGGCGGATCCGCGGCCAAAATGTGGACTCAGTCCTTTGAATTTCACTTAATTATTCTCAGGTCCTTTCTTGGCAATTTTTTCTTGGAATATTTTAATTCCTGTCACGACCCGAAAGAGCACGTGACTGGCCCTTGAACCATATGAAGTCTATAGGACTCCATCTGATCCAAGTAAGCCAAAAGCCCAGAAATCTAAAACCATTTTTAAGAATAAGTAAAGAAAGTGGTTTAAAGAAGTGAAGAACTACATGTTTGAAAATCAAGGTTTTTAAATAACTAAGCCGAATGTGCATTTTAAAACAGTACAGTCTTTTTTAAAAATTTCGGCAGAGTTTCTTTTGTAAAACTGGCCCCGAATGGGGTACAACAAAGATAACAATATATGCAATGATAAAGGCATCCCCAAGCGGGAGCTAGCTCTTCGTCAATTGACGGTCACAACCACACAACGATATAATATACAACGCCAAGTGGCGAGGATCAAATCCAAAAGAAAGCTCAAAAGCAACAAGAAAACCGCAATACTACTAAGCGCGACTCTAAGGTCGAATAATACATCACTAAAGTCTAGGTCTGAAACAATATACAAGTTTTTGGTTGATGGAAATTCTAGATACAAAGAATAAAATAAATACAATGGTGGTTCTTGATGCGAAAGAATCCACCTACCAAAGCAATTCACCCGCAAGGAGGTAGTGTGCCAGAAATGCCGCAATGAAACCTGTACGACAGAACCTGCAAGAACTGTGGCACAACGGGAGTGAGTTGCCAACTCGTGAATAGAAATATCTACAAGCAGAAACCGAATGCAAGACATAAACCTAGGTCAACAATCAGTAATATAACCACAAGAGTATATCTGAAGTATGATAAGGTGGCAAGGTAACATCTAAATATGTATGTAGTGCCAGGTACTCAGGTAATAACATGTCATCAGTATAAGGTATGTCTGCATGAAGTAATTATGATGAAGTATCAATGATATCAATACACATATATTAGCGTCCCATACCACTAATATTGGTGTAAGGGTATATATAACAGCGCCCTCGTACCCTGTTATATATACAATGAAGTATGATCAGTATAAATCCAGTCTGTATATATGTGGAACCCGTCCACCCGTCACCCACTGACAATAAGCATCATGTATGCAATGCATATACAATAAATATGGGGTAGGGGAGATATAATATACCATCGACCATAAAGGCCCCGAGCACACAGGCTCCTCTCCAATCGAGCTCATAGGCTCCGAGCACATAGGCTCCTCTCACATCGAGCTCATAGGCTCCGAGCACATAGGCTCCTCTCACATCGAGCTCATAGGCTCCGAGCACATAGGCTCCTCTCACATCGAGCTCATAGGCTCCGAGCACATAGGCTCCTCTGTATAGATCATCATGATAATATATTAAGTATGCGTATATATATATATATATATATATATATATATATATATATATATATATATATCAGCGTCCCATACCACTAATATATATATACTCAGGAGTAAAATAATCCAGAATCTTCATAAGCAACCATATCACAGTGCGAAATCCATGAATTATAATACATGCAATATGAAACACTAATATGAGCATGGAACTTTGTAAAGGCATATACACAAGGAATATGAATCAATAGCATATAAGCATGCAATGCAATGCGAGCCGTAGAGTGAATAGTAAATGAATAGTAACGTGGCTTGCCATTTGAAGTAAGTAAGACTCGGGTCTAGTTTAACATCTACTAAGCAAACTACAGATCTAAGTATCAGGTCAATCAGGAGGGGTAGGTGTGGAAACCACCTAAATCTGAGTCGATAAATATATAGATATATAGTCGGTGATCCCGCCTCAAGAACATATCATAGGACATCCTCGAGTTATGAGTGCGGATCTATCATCAATATCGGCTCGTACGGTAAATCATCGTACGGCATCCTAATAGCTGGGTACAGGTCAACATCTCACTATCTCATCACATAACAGGTATCACTATCATCAGGTCATATAATCTGGGGTACTACTCTATGTCTAGTACAAATCGATACAATCAATGAAGTATGCATGCGGGGGTAAACACACCTCCGAAGCCCGCAAGAATCACAAGTCATATCCCAAATATGAATCATATCAAATCACCGATCTCGCGACACAAAGCCCACATCATCGAATCATCTCCAAAGTCATCCCATATCATCAAACATAGTGCAAGTAAGTAATATGCAAGGGTGTGCGTGTAGGTGTAATTCTATTCTAGGGTTCGCGACTATGAACTACACTAGTCACTTCTAACCCTACACTATCCATAATACACCTAACTATCATATAAAATAACAACTACGGACTGCGGGGGTGCTATACGCCATCCACCCGACTTCCCCTGTAGATATAATCTACTCACCTTGCATCATCATTTGCGGACGTCACCACGTATTTGCTTGTCGTCCCGAAGTCTTCATGGGTACCTACATATCAAAATATCGTATATGCGCATTAAAACCAAATCCAAGCTAAAACGGCGCATGAAATCCAAAACGATACGATAAGGGGCCTATAGGTGAGAACCTATGGCACGCCTTCAAAACCATCAATAAATCCTCTATATCGTCGTATAAACGCGAAATAGTCGAGGCAAAACACAATCAACAATTTCAGAACCAAAAATACGGAATACGGAAATACGAATCCAAACTAGCAACTTAGGATATATGTCCCAGATTTTACCCTAGATAGAATCTGTCAAAACTAGAAGTACCCTGGGTCAATACTAAAGGAAATAGGGCCAGGCACGCAAAACGAGGAAATTCCTCACTGGTCTGGCCGCAATTTGCGGCCAGAAAGGGAAAACCGGCGGCCTCGAAGTGGAGTGGGGAGCTATGGTTTGGGGTGATGGTTCTCTGGTGCCTGCACATCTCACTGTCCACTCAACTTTATTTTCAGGTGTCTCGTATGATAGCAGATTCAAATTAACCTTCACAGATTTCACAATTTCCCCGATATCGGTTTCTAAAATCCGTGTTCTGGTTTTAGTTTCAGGTTTTGGGTTCCAATTCATACACTAAGGTGTTGGTATAACCCGAACTGAGCTTAATTTCCCAATACAACACAAGTTTCCGCAAACCCTAACTAGGTTTTCATCAAGTCCACAAAAATCCACAATATCGGTTCTAAACTAAACATGGGGTAAAGGGAATGCTATAACTAAGCTAATGGTTCAGAAAAATACCTCATTTGGCAACTCAAGAATTTTCTTGAGTTTCCCCTAGTGGCCAAAATCCTTGCTTCTTTAGCTCCATGTGTAGATCTAGGAATTGTGCACAATTTTAATGAAAGGAGATTGGGGTTTTGGAGTGATTTTTGAGATGAAGTGAGGAGTTGAAGAGGGGGAGAATGGGCTAGGGCAGCAGCAGCAGCTGAAGAGGAAGAAGGAGAGGGGAGTGAGTTGAAGATACAAGAGGAATGGCTAAGGGTTCAAGTCAAAGGTCCATACCCCTCTCTCTCACCTACCCTCATTCTTTATCACTTTCTTTTCATTATTTTCTTTTCTTTTCCCTTTCATTAATTCCAAAACCTTCTCACACCAATAGTAAACCCAAAGTAACATGGTAGAAAATGCACAAGTGTAGGAAAAGTGATATGTGCAAGTTTTGCACAAAAAGCCAAAAATCCGATTAGCGATTTTTAATCGCGATTAGCACTAAATTAGTGTCAAACTAATCACAAAAACTTTAAAAATGTAAAAATTCTCTAATTTACCCTATTTTAGAATTTTCCATAATTTTTCTAACATTTTTCCTATTTATTTGCATTTAATTATAAATTTAATATTAAAATATTCAATAAAATAATATTAAATTATAAAAATTCCCAAAATTAATATTTTATCTTTCTGAAAATGTTACAATCTACCCCCCTTAAAGAAATTCGGTCCCCGAATTTAAATTTAAACCCCCAATACTAAAACAATTTCAGTAATAATCCAATTTGTCGGGGCTCCGAAAACATCAATACATAGAGAATATCATAAAAATGTACTGCTCTACTAGAAATCAATCCCCAAAATGCATATATAAGAATATCCTATGCGTCTGGTGCGCAAGGAATCAAAATCTATATATGTGTCAAACAGGTGTACAAAACAACATCTAGGTGCAACTGGCGTGCACGAAACATCTGTCGTAGGCAACGTGTGTGCCTGACAGAAAAAAAATCCGGTGCATGTGACATGCACGAAGAATCCCGATTTAGTTCATCTGGCGTGCACCAAAATCGTATATCAAAACACTACAGGTACATGAAAACTATGCTGGAAGCGTATATCAAATCACTGCATACGGTAGGCATGAAATCTCAATCAATATCTCAAATGTAATAACTCTGCGCAAAATATATAAATATCCAGTGGGTGCATGAAACCAATATCATGAAACTCAGTCATCAAAACTAAATCATGCGAACAGAACGCCCAAAATACCGAAATCCAAAATGACGGATACGTGATAATCGAATCACAAAATCACAAATCATAACTACCGTCGTCGGTAGTTCCTCCTTCAAGGTCGAGAAGGAGTCGGTGCATCCACTGCTAGCAGCGCAGGATATCTACTTGCCTCTTGCTCACGGTCTGGCGTCCTCTGACTCTGGGTCCTTACCTTCTTTGCGGATTTCCTATCTCGCGGTCAATCGGCTCATCGGCCCTGTCAGGTGTGCTAACGGGAACGATTCCGTTCTGGCACTTCTCTGGTCATCTCTCGGTCAATCCTCACGACCACTCGTAAGGCAGCGTATCGCTGGCGTCGGCCTCTGGCTCTCTGAATGCACGTCACACATCTGATCCTGGGTGCAAGCATCATTGCAGCAATGTCCCGGATGGAATCCTGCTCAAGGTCTCTTCCAATCATGCCTATGCCGATCTGTACAGAGGCTGGCTCGCCTGCATAATCTCTTCTCACTCAATAGACATCCATGTCCTCAGCACAATATTTTCTCAGAAACTGGTCACATCCCAACGTCTCTGTAAGCATCTCAGGTCTTTAGACTCGACGGGAAATAATGACAGCTCGTCAGTGTCTCACACGAACCTCTGGTTCCACTTGTCGCTATCGTCGACCAATATGACGTCACGCCAAGCTATCTCCGCACTGCACTGTTCTCGGTCACGGTCAATCTGAAGTCTCTCGCACGGACTCGAAATCGCGTATTCTGTAGCTTTATCATTCTGTAGAAGATGTCAGGCCGAACAGGTCCTCGGGAACACGTCCCAACCATCGGAGGAATACTCATCACTCGTCCGTCCTTGATCAATTCGCAACGTATCTGGGTAAGTTCCTTATCCGAGCCTGGTCAACTACCTCGTCGACGGCGCCGAACTCTGTCCTGCTGGTGTGCGCAATACGACCACTCCCGGGTCTAGGTCTTCTCGTATCGTTCTCCAGAAGGGTCCTGTCGAGGTTCCTTTCTCAAATCTCATTCCTGCCGAATTGCCCCTAAGTCATCATCCATTGCTGAAGCTAGGTCTTATTCCGGAACGGCTGCATACTTATCGCGCTTCTTTCTGGAAAATATATCCATATACCACGCCTCTGGGTGTGTATCACATCTCTGATGTCAGCGGAGTGGGACGTCATCTCGTCGAAATCTCTTGCGAACTCTTTTCTTCACTCGGCTTCCATGTCGACTGATTCGGACTCGTCTCATCATGGCTGCATGGACTGTGCTCCAACGGCTATCCTCGTATATGGAGTATCCCAAGCAACGCATCCCATCACACGATATCCGAATGATGTCGAATCATCCGATCGACTCGTCAGAACTTCATAATCCCCTAAGAGATCAACATCATGGGTATAGTTTAATAGTATCGAGTACATGCCACAGCGTCGGTGGTCCAGCCGTAGAAGGGCAAACCCAAGCCTCACTAATGGCGCCGCGGAACTGCCGCAAACCCTAAGGTTCAAAGGCTTTCACACGGTCATTAAGTCGAGTTAGGGTTTCATTCTTCTAGAGGGTCCATAGAATCACCTGCATGTCTTTCCGTATACTTTAAACTTGGAAAATGGGCTCCTGACATTCGATCCTCTCTAGCTGGAACAATCTATCTGATGACCTCGCATCGGTAAACGAACGAACCACGTGTCCTAGTCATTCATCCTCAGGTGACTAGCGACTCGCTATCATCTCTCTAAGTATATGCTCACGCTGCCGTAGCTCCAACCATCTGGGCGACATCTCGTCATTTGCAGCAGCAACTGGCTCATTCGCCTCTACGCCGAACAGCGCCTCAATCCTCCAGGAAAGGCAATACATAGGCGGTCATCTCTGAGTCGGTCTGCTCTAGATCTGAGTAAGACTCTCCACGCTGGAAATCTTCAACTCAGCTGGGCCCGCTCCGGCGCATAAATCGGACGAATCACCTTCGTCTCTCAAATCGGGTAGACTAGCTATCATCTGTCTCATATCTTCCTGAAAGCTACGGCAATCTCGGCTCGTAAGCTTCAGAAGCGACATCCTGTCAATCTCAGCAACAGCTGGTCCATCTGTCTGCACGGTAGGCGACATCACAATCTCTGAGGTATGCTGTACATCAACAGTCCTCTCTCAACTGGCAGCTCTAACAATGGCCCGATCATCCGGTGCAAAACCAAGCACTCGCCTCACTAGAGGTCACAATCACCAATACTAACTCGAGACGTTCCCATGTCACCAGAAAACACAATGGTCGGCCCTCGTACCAGACGAGCTCACACCGGCGTAACTCTAGCAGCAGCCCAAACTGCGCTCAAACATGGTGACAGGAACCTCAATCGAGTATCAAGAGAGCACACCAGTGGCAAGAAAGGAAACAACAGATCCAGAGTGGATACATGATCATAGGAAGGAACAGCATCAATAAAGGTATGATCATGAAACTAATAGAATCGGGGATCTCAAATGGATGTATAATCCTGGATATAAAGAGAATCACTGATCTCGAAAATATGTACATCCTAAGGTTCCTTAAGCGGAGTGGCGTGTCGTAAGTATGCCGCTGAACATACCAACGGTACGTCACTCTACTTTAGTCACCTATTCCATCAACCAAGGGTCATCCTACGCGACGAAAGTTCGGGTCTAATACCCCCTCGACCAAGTCTAAGTTCCGTAAGGTCAAGCCTATGTTCCGTATATATATAAACGCCCTAGGCTCCACATAGTCAAACTTAGACTCGAACCAAGGTCAACCTAGCGCTCTGATACCAACTTTGTCACGACCCGAAAGAGCACGTGACTGGCCCTTGAACCATATGAAGTCTATAGGACTCCATCTGATCCAAGTAAGCCAAAAGCCCAGAAATCTAAAACCATTTTTAAGAATAAGTAAAGAAACTGGTTTAAAGAAGTGAAGAACTACATGTTTGAAAATCATGGTTTTTAAATAATTAAGCCGAATGTGCATTTTAAAACAGTACAGTCTTTTATAAAAATTTCGGCAGAGTTTCTTTTGTAAAACTGGCCCCGAATGGGGTACAACAAAGATAACAATATATGCAATGATAAAGGCATCCCCAAGCGGGAGCTAGCTCTTCGTCAATTGACGGTCACAACCACACAACGATATAATATACAACGCCAAGTGGCGAGGATCAAATCCAAAAGAAAGCTCAAAAGCAACAAGAAAACCGCAATACTACTAAGCGCGACTCTAAGGTCAAATAATACATTACTAAAGTCTAGGTCTGAAACAATATACAAGTTTTTGGTTGATGGAAATTCTAGATACAAAGAATAAAATAAATACAATGGTGGTTCTTGATGCGAAAGAATCCACCTACCAAAGCAATTCACCCGCAAGGAGGTAGTGTGCCAGAAATGCCGCAATGAAACCTGTACGGCAGAACCTGCAAGAACTGTGGCACAACGGGGGTGAGTTGCCAACTCGTGAATAGAAATATCTACAAGCAGAAACCGAATGCAAGACATAAACCTAGGTTAACAATCAGTAATATAACCACAAGAGTACATCTGAAGTATGATAAGGTGGCAAGGTAACATCTAAATATGTATGTAGTGCCAGGTACTCAGGTAATAACATGTCATCAGTATAAGGTATGTCTGCATGAAGTAATTATGATGAAGTATCAATGATATCAATACACATATATTAGCGTCCCATACCACTAATATTGGTGTAAGGGTATATATAACAGCGCCCTTGTACCCTGTTATATATACAATGAAGTATGATCCGTATAAATCCAGTCTGTATATATGTGGAACCCGTCCACCCGTCACCCACTGACAATAAGCATCATGTATGCAATGCATATACAATAAATATGGGGTAGGGGAGATATAATATACCATCGACCATAAAGGCCCCGAGCATATAGGCTCCTCTCCAATCGAGCTCCTAGGCTCCGAGCACATAGGCTCCTCTCCAATCGAGCTCATAGGCTCCTCTCACATCGAGCTCATAGGCTCCGAGCACATAGGCTCCTCTCACATCGAGCTCATAGGCTCCGAGCATATAGGCTCCTCTCACATCGAGCTCATAGGCTCCGAGCACATAGGCTCCTCTGTATAGATCATCATGATAATATATTAAGTATGCGTATATATATATCAGCGTCCCATACCACTAATATATATATACTCAGGAGTAAAATAATCCAGAATCATCATATGCAACCATATCACAGTGCGAAATCCATGAATTATAATACATGCAATATGAAACACTAATATGAGCATGGAACTTTGTAAAGGCATATACACGAATATGAATCAATAGCATATAAGCATGCAATGCAATGCGAGCCGTAGAGTGAATAGTAAATGAATAGTAACGCGGCTTGCCATTTGAAATAAGTATGACTCGGGTCTAGTTTAACATCTACTAAGCAAACTACAGATCTAAGTATCAGGTCAATCAGGAGGGGTAGGTGTGGAAACCACCTAAATCTGAGTCGATAAATATATAGATATATAGTCGGTGATCCCGCCTCAAGAACATATCATAGGACATCCTCGAGTTATGAGTGTGGATCTATCATCAATATCGGCTCGTACGGTAAATCATCGTACGGCATCCCAATAGCTGGGTACAGGTCAACATCTCACTATCTCATCACATAACAGGTATCACTATCATCAGGTCATATAATCTGGGGTACTACTCTATGTCTAGTACAAATCGATACCATCAATGAAGTATGCATGCGGGGGTAAACACACCTCCCAAGCCCGCAAGAATCACAAGTCATATCCCAAATATGAATCATATCAAATCACTGATCTCGCGGCACAAAGCCCACATCATCGACTCATCTCCAAAGTCATCCCATATCATCAAACACAGTGCAAATAAGTAATATGCAAGGGTGTGCTTGTAGGTGTAATTCTATTCTAGGGTTCGCGACTATGAACTACACTAGTCACTTCTAACCCTACACTATCCATAATACACCTAACTATCATATAAAATAACAACTACGGACTGCGGGGGTGCTATACGCCATCCACCCGACTTCCCCCTGTAGATATAATCTACTCACCTTGCATCATCATTTGCGGACTTCACCACATATTTGCTTGTCGTCCCGAAGTCTTCATGGGTACCTACATATCAAAATATCGTATATGCGCATTAAAACCAAATCCAAGCTAAAACGGCGCATGAAATCCAAAACGATACGATAAGGGGCCTATAGGTGAGAACCTATGGCACGCCTTCAAAACCATCAATAAATCCTCTATATCGTCGTATAAACGCCAAATAGTCAAGGCAAAACATAATCCACAATTTCAGAACCAAAAATACGGAATATGGAAACACGAATCCAAAGTAGCAACTTAGGATATATGTCCCAGATTTTACCCTAGATAGAATCTGTCAAAACTAGAAGTACCCTGGGTCAATACTAGAGGAAATAGGGCCAGGCACGCAAAACGAGGAAATTCCTCACTGGTCTGGCCGCAATTTGCGGCCAGAAAAAGAAAACCGGCGGCCTCGAAGTGGAGTGGGGAGCTAGGGTTTGGGGTGATGGTTCTCTGGTGTCTGCACATCTCACTGTCCACTCAACTTTATTTTCAGGTGTCTCGTATGATAGCAGATTCAAATTAACCTTCACAGATTTCACAATTTCCCCGATATCGGTTTCTAAAATCCGTGTTCTGGTTTTAGCTTAAGGTTTTGGGTTCCAATTCATACACTAAGGTGTTGGTATAACCCTAACTGAGCTTAATTTCCCAATACAACACAAGTTTCCTCAAACCCTAACTAGGTTTTCATCAAGTCCACAAAAATCCGCAATATCGGTTCTAAACTAAACTTGGGGTAAAGGGAATGCTATAACTAAGCTAATGGTTCAGAAAAATACCTCATTTGGCAACTCAAGAATTTTCTTGAGTTGCCTCTAGTGGCCAAAATCCTTGCTTCTTTAGCTCCATGTGTAGATCTAGGAATTGTGCACAATTTTAATGAAAGGAGATTGGGGTTTTGGAGTGATTTTTGAGATGAAGTGAGGAGTTGAAGAGGGGGAGAATGGGCTAGGGCAGCAGCAGCAGCTGAAGAGGAAGAGGGAGAGGGGAGTGAGTTGAAGATACAAGAGGAATGGCTAAGGGTTCAAGTCAAAGGTCCATATCCCTCTCTCTCACCTACCCTCATTCTTTATCACTTTCTTTTCTTTATTTTCTTTTCTTTTCCCTTTCATTAATTCCAAAACCTTCTCACACCAATAGTAAACCCAAAGTAACATGGTAGAAAATACACAAGTGTAGGAAAAGTGATATGTGCAAGTTTTGCACAAAAAGCCAAAAATCCGATTAGCGATTTTTAATCGCGATTAGCACTAAATTAGTGTCAAACTAATCACAAAAACTTTTAAAATGTCAAAATTCTCTAATTTACCCTATTTTAGAATTTTCCATAATTTTTCTAACATTTTTCCTATTTATTTGCATTTAATTATAAATTTAATATTAAAATATTCAATAAAATAATATTAAATTATAAAAATTCCCAAAATTAATATTTTATCTTTTTGAAAATGTTACAATTCCACTCAAGTGTTGAGTTTTCTAGGGTTGTATTGGGGACTCGCTGATTCTATCAGATAATTTAACTTTGTTTAGTTTTGTCCGGATAATTTTAGAAACTGTTAAAAAGTTCGAACGGATATCAATAACTCACTTTTTCCCCAGTCGGAAATTTTTTCAAAAGTTGGATTTTTTCTCGAGTTTAAGAACGTTCTAAGTCGTGCAAGTAACGCGGTGGACCCTCTAGAAGACAACAAACCTTAACTCGATTATGTGACCGTCTTGAACTGCCTTTTGAACCTTAGGGTTTGGGGCAGTATGGCGTGCCACATGTGAGGCGTTGGCTTGACCCTTCTACGGCTGGACCATTGGTACTGTGGCATGTGATGGATGTTTTTAAACTGATTTCAAGTGTTGAGATATATTGGGAAATCTTGGGTGTTTGATTATTCGATCGGAAAGTTTAACATTGTCTATTTATCTGGAATGTGATACAATATTTGGAATCCACAGGTAGTTATGAGATAACTAATTTGAATGTTATAAATCTAGCAGTTTAGTCTCAGATGATCGGTTGCCACGGAATTTTGATGTGATCAAAAGTCCGTCGCAATCACGTAGCGTACGCAAATACTCACCGGGTAAACTTAACAGACAACCACGCCCCATAGCCCCGACCAAGTGACTGTAGGAGAACCCCGTCGCCAAAATCATCTGTTCGGGTGCTCGCGGCAGCGGTGTTCCGCCTTAGTGCACTTCGTCGACGGCATCTTGGGGTGCGGCCGTCTACTAAAGTTTGCGACGAGCATTCGATCAGGATGTCAGGAATCTTGTTGAATTGCCCGACTTGATATTGAAAAGAGTTTTCGATAATGAGACTAAAATGCGGGGTTTATAATTGTTAGGCATGTGATGTCTAAGGAATTCATTTGGTCAGGCATGCGATGTCTGAGGAAATTGCGGATTCCAACTGTTGTAGTTTTACACTTTCTTTTCTGCGACCGTAAGTGTAATATGTGATATCGCCGGTTTCGTTTCTATATGTCAACGACAATTGGGATGCGCATATTTACTTACGTTGATGACATGTGATGTTATGTGTTGCTGGATATGTTATATTGGATCGTCGTGTTCTGAATAGCCGAGGGTTTTATGTGAGATGAGAGTTTTTTATTTTCATTCATGTAAAATTTATTGTATGTAATATTCTTTTATTGTGGCACTTCCAAGTAGCGGAAGATGTCACCCATTGTATATTATTTACTTTTCCGCACTAGGATAGACCTAAGGAGGAGGGCACAAGTAACCGGGTTCTGGAGTCCAGTGGGAGACCAACTCGAGGAGTCGAGTCCGGGTCTCCTAACTCTAGAATTGGTAGGGTTGCTTGCCGCTCTCGTAGGGATCTAGGAGTGTGGGTTAGGCTATTCATCGCGACCGTGGAATCCGTGTTTTATACAGACTCGTATTGAAAACACGGACGTCCTAGTATATCCAATATTTCATATATGTTCTTCTGCTGCAATGTTCTGTGATGAGATCATATTATTGCCTGAGACGAATGTTTATATTATATATATGAGATATATGTTATATTGCAGATTTCGTTTCAAAAGAGATGCTTGTGAAGCATAATATGATGGGACATCATTAATATGATTAATGAAAGAAAAGAAACTTAAAGATGTTGTAGAAACTTGTTTAAAAACTGGTAGCTCTAGTTCTTGCTTTGCATAGCGGTGTTCTTTGTAGAACATCCAGCACCTTATTCGATAAGGAAAGGGTCGAGATCCCTTCACCAGGAGTGACCCCTTTAGCAATAACTGGCAGATGCTACACCCCTCGGTTTGTTTTTGATTGCTTCTATAGTTTTTGCTTTGCATAATGGTATATATGATATATCCTGCACCTTATTCGATGAGGAAAGGGCCGACGATCCCTTCACCGGGAGTGACCCCTTTAGCAAAACTAGAAAAGCCTAAAAAACACTCCATTTAAAAATCACCCGATTCTACAACGATATAAAGTTCATTAAGCAAAAGGTTTTCTTAAAAACCTGTCGTATCCCTCCGTCATTTCAGATAAGTAGTATTTAGTATTCGTGCTGCGTTTGTTGACTCAGTCAAGGCGTAGTGTGCGGTAGCTGATTAGTGCTTATCTGCAAAGCATATGATGCGATTGGATTAGGGTAGTCGTGCGGCCTTGTTGACTCAGTCAAGGGTCGTGCGGATGGGTTTAATTCAATCGGGAAATGACGGGTTGAACTTTACTTGCGGTCTATGGTTTGTTGACTCGGTCAAGGTCATAGATCGCTTGGGGCAAAATATTATTGGGAATTTCAAGTGTTGAAATTTCCAATGAGATTGCATACCTTCTATGAGATAGTTGGATCCCGATACCCACTGCGAGTAAGAGTTACTCCTGGGAGAGTTTTACACATTACAATTAGCCGATCAAGTAGGTGTCTAGAAAGGTGTTAACGGGGTTACGCCTCTGGGAAAACGAGCTTTACTTTAATTAGGTCCGTGCGAAAGCACGGGGAACTGTTCATATCAGATTTTTGCATTTTCATACCGCCCAATTTTTATCACATTGCATATCGGTAGGTACTCTTGAGCCGTGTTTGCTAGTCAATTGCAGGATACAAGTTCTCGGCTCTAAACGGTGAAATTCATGGAAAAACATGACAAAACCCGGGTTCCTGCCAACCAAAGATAAAACACGGATCTCCGCTCTTTATCCGTCTGTTGCCACACACCAGTTTAAGAGACAAAATGGAAAATCAATGTCGTTTTCATGCACAAGGCTCAATGGCAACACAAGATCCAAGAAATCTACACGGAGCCCGAGGAAATCATGACAAAAAGATCCACATCAAATCACCTTTTACTCAACAGAAATTCTGGAAAAATCGTGAGGAAAATCTGAGAAAAGATATATACCAGACTCATAGGCACAGCAAACCAGGGAACTCTACATAAATTGGTCACCTAACTCCACTAAAGGGCCGCGGTTCCGCGGCATAAGCAGGCTTTGGCCGCGGAACCGCGGCCGTATAGTGGCGGCAGTTGACCAATTTTTGTGGGTGTTTTGGTCTTTTCATTTTAGTTCTGAATGTTGCCTTAGGTTTTCATTTTCCAGCCTATAAATACCCCAGAACCTTGTGAAGCCAAGTGTGCATAATCTTGTATTTTTCTAGGTTTAGAATACTTGTTTCTTCTTCCTCTTCTCATCTCTTCTCCATTGAAAAACTTGTAGTGAGCTTTTGTGAGTGAAGAATGATGAATAAAGAAGTTCCTTTTGTTATTATAACTTGTCTTGTTCTTTTATTATTGCTTGTAATTTTCATTTGTTAACTTAGTTGTTGTTATTTCTTGTTGTTTCTTTCTTTTCTCTTTTCCTTTATCCTTAAAACAACCATGATGCTTACGCTTGATCCTTGCCAAGGTGAGGTCGCAAATAGCTAGTTGTTATCTTCTAATCTCCTTCTTTCTATCCTCCTCTTTTGTTTTGTTTTCTTTTCATTATGATGTGTGAGTAGTTTCATACTTGTTAGGGTAGGATAAGGGAAGTTTGAGAGAAGGAAATCTCCCTCACTCTTTCCTTGCCCAACATCTTAAATCGACTCCCGTTAATTGATCCACAATCCTCTCCTTACGGCACCCTATCCTACATGATAGCGGTGATTCCGTAGCGAGGCCAGTTGTGGTTGAATTAACCGGAGGTTATGGCTAAGAGCCAAGAACGGACGGACAAGCAACAAAAGAAAGAACTTATGCGTTGGAAAGCCTAGCTTATACTCGCAAGTTCCTTCCTAGTCGTGCTAATCCCCGTTGTTGCCGATTACCGTAACACCGATATTAAGAGAGGCAACGAAAGAGGTGAGCGACTCCTAACTCAAACTAACCTAATCCTAACCCTAACAAGCTCTCTTTACATATCATTTTAACACTTAATTAATCACAAAAAAATCTGGAAAACTGGACTTAACTCGTTAAAGCACATAGAAAAAGATTCCCATCTCCCTGCGGACGACCCGTACTCAACCGGCTAACTACAAGCGAAACCGTCTTGATTGCGGTAATTAACTAAACTTGAACACGCAGAAACTCTAACAATCAAATGGCGCCGTTGCCGGGGAGACGGTAGTTTATTTCTTTGTGTAATTTCGGGTTAACTTGTGAATATAACCGAAAAACAAAATAAAAAAAAATACTTTATAAAAAAATCATCTTGTTATTTTTTATTAGTTTTTGTGCAAGTGTGCAGGATAATACGGAGTTCGAGTTCAGTGCCAAAGACGTGGGAAGATAGACCCACATTTCGCGGCTACACCGCGACGGATCAAAACGAAGCAAACGGTCTACTGTGAGATTCTGGAGCAGTTCCAGTAAGCAATTACAGATTCAAGGGCCTTGGAACAGAAGAGGAAACCCAACATAACCCAGCCAACAAAATTGAAGGCTTAATCCCACTATTGTACCGCTCAACCGCGGCATAAGCTAGCTTAGGCCGCGGAACCGCGGCCATATAGTGTCTTCAGGGGGCCAAAATCTCTGGGTAAGTCTCTCTTCTCTCCCCACTCCTCTGGACTCCTATAAATTGTGTTTTCTGCAGCATTCTGTGCGCAAACTCTCTTCCCCGTCCAATAAACTGTTGTTGTGCAGGATTCTTTGCGCCGCGCTAAAAATAAAAAATTGTTTGCATTTGATTTGTTATCGCTTTGCAATCATTAATACGGACTTAAGGGGCTTGAAACCAATTCAGATTGGGTTGGGATTTCATCACCTTTCCCAGGACCCCAAAAATCACAAAAAGCATATGCATTGACCATTGTTAAATTAAAAAATACTAGACTCAGCCCTAAGGACTTCGCGCTCAATAGGACAGAGGACTAGTTACAGGCATCGGCCGTTTATCCTATCTGACTTTTGCAGTGCCTAGGCAAGTGTGACGAAGGCAAGTGGTTATTTAATTAAGGAACTTCGCGAAAGCATTGGACAACCTCCCACTTACCTGGCACTTATCTGGCAGCATTAGACGGAGAAGAGGCGGTTTGAGGTCCTATTTCTAGCCCTCTGGAACAGTTAGGAGCTGTCTAGCAGACCTAGGTGACCCTAGATCTAGGTGAGATTGTGCATATCTTATTTGTGATTGCTTAAAGCCGTAAGTCCGTACATATTCCTGTAAAGCTCTTTCTAAAATAAAAAACAAAAAAAAGGAAAAAAAATCAAAAACTTTTATAAAAACATGCCCTTTGTCGCCAAATCCATTTTTCACCCACCACCCATCGTTTTTCTCCATTGACGTTTTCTTACCCTCACCTTCTCCGCTTTGACTATACTAAACTCGTTTAGTGTATGTCCGCTTGGACTCGAGACACTAGCGCCCGCCTAGTCCGCGTTACGTTAGTCGCTACCGACTACGCGATCGACTCAGACGTCGAAACTCCGTCCACTCCTCTTTCACCCCTTCCTTTGCCGGCCAACTCCGACGTTGACCAGAATTCTGTTCATACATCTTCACCTTCACCATCACCAACCTCTTCTTCCGCGATGTTAGGATTTAATCCGAACATCTCTTTGACTACCCCTGGATTGGCTCCACCTCCTATGGAGACCAATAACCCACCACCACCGCCTGTTATAGCGCCGCAGCGAATCGCGCTCCAGTATCGTTTCTATCCCACCTGTTCTGCACTTCCCACCTGCCTTTCTCTTCCACCGGCCAATGTGGACAACTTTGAAATTAAGCCCCACATCATCAACATGCTTCCACGATTTCATGGGCTTGAATCTGAAGATGCCTATATCTTCATCAATAAATTTCAAAACGTCTATGCCATGATGAAAACCACCCAGCTGTCGGACGATGCTATACGTCTACGGGTCATTCCTTCCACTTTATGCGATCTTGCTGAAAAATGGCTGTATAGCACCGCTTCCTACTCAATAACCAGCTGGGACGAGTTTGTTAAAGCGTTTCTAAAAAAATTCTATCTGAATCAGAAAACCGCAAGGATTCGAAATGAAATCAACCAATTCTCTCAGCTTCCTTCTGAACCCTTCTGGAAGTGTTTTGACCGGTACAAAGACCTTCTTGTTCAGTGTCCTCACCACGGTATAGAGAAATGGCAACTTTGCCAAACCTTATACGAGGGCCTGAACCCAGCAACGAAGCAGTTGTTGGAAACCATCTGTCAGGGCCACTTCCTATCGAAATCTGACGAGGAAGCGTGGCAATTCTTTGACAACCTTGCGGAGAAAACGCTACAATGGGAGAGCACCAGACCGACTTCTTCTTCTTCTACCTCCACTTCTACCGGTCAGTCTAGGGTAGGAATTCACCAACTTGATGTCTCTATTGCGATGAAAGCTGAAATGGCTGCAATAACGAGAAAGCTTGAAGCAATAGAGAGCAAATTTTCTTCTCCTGCTCCTGCCCCTGTTCTTCCCCTTCGTACCATCTGCGCTTGTTGTTCCGATCCTTCTCACTTAACCGAAGAGTGTCCTTACAATCCTCCCTCGCAAGGACAGGATCAGGTTAATGCTGCATTTTAGCAAAGACCGAGGAATGATCCATACTCTTCCACCTACAATCCCGGTTGGAGAAACTACCCCAATTTCGCCTGGAATCAGAATCAGAATCAATTCCAAGGCAACAATTTCCAAAGGGCCCCTCCGCCGCAACAACAAGCGCAACAACAAACTCAACAGCAGTTTCAGCAGTCCTTCCAACCCCAACCTTTCCAAAATCAGGCGAACATCTTTGCACCCAACAATTCTTTTCCACCAAACAACTTTGTTCCGTCAAACAACGATAAGGTTTCCTCGCTCGAACGAAGTCTGGAGGCATTCGTTAAACAATCGACACAATCCACCGCCAACATCCAGTCTTCCATTCAGTCCTTAGTGCAACACACTGCCGCGCACGGGAAAACCATCAAGACCATCAAGGCCCAGATTGCACAGCTGAATGCGGCCTTAAGCGAGCGAGAGAAGGGGAAGCTCCCGTCCCAGCCACTCCTAAATCCCGGTCACCCACATAATGTACATGTTGCTCTTGAACAACAGAACCATAATGTGAGTGCCGTGACCACATTGAGATCGGGAAGGATGCTGCAAAACAACATTGGCACACGGATCAACGATGACACCCCGGCCGCTTCTTCTTCTACTTCTTCTTCTCCTGCTTCTTCGTCTTCTGAGCCTATTCTCCGTTCTTCACAAGGCTCTCCTTCCTCTTCTTCTGCTCTGAACGGACCCACTTCTCACTCCACGAAAACACCTGTTCTGGGATCCGTTCCAACTCCACAATCTCCTCCTCCAATATTAAACTCAACCAATTTTAAAAATGTTCCATTTCCAAACCGGTTGAGGTCTAATAAACAAAATCCTCAGATGGAGAAGATTCTGGAGTTATTTAAGTAGGTTAACATTAACATTCCTCTTTTAGATGCTGTCCAACAAGTCCCTTCCTACGTGAAAATCTTAATGGACTTGTGCACGAAAAAGAGGAAATCTCAGGTACCAAAGAAAGTTTTCTTGGCTAGTGCTGTGAGTGATGCACTTACCCAATCTTTACCACAAAAACGGAAGGACCCTGGCTGTCCTACGATTTCTATTACCATTGGGGATAAGAACATCAACCGCGCACTATTAGATCTTGGTGCCAGTTTTAACCTGCTTCCGTACTCAGTATACGAGCAATTAGGCGTAGGAGAGCTGAAACCCACACACTGCACTCTCCAAATGGCCGACCGATCGATCACCCATCCTAGGGGTGAGCTAGAGGATGTGTTAATCAAAGTCGGGGACTTCATATTCCCCGTTGACTTCATTGTATCAGACACACAGCCTGTAGCTAACCCCCGGAATCAAATTCCGGTGATACTCGGTCGCCCATTCCTTGCAACCTCAAATGCTGTGATCAATTGTCGCAATGGTTCGATGAACCTCTCCTTTGGAAATATGACGAATGAACTCAACATTTTTAGGTTAGGGAATCAGCCTGCCGAACCTAATGCTCATATACTGGACGTCTGCTCGATCCAGGAGATCACCCCAGAAGAATGTGAATTCGAGGAGTTTCTATTTGATCACGATAATCTTGACGCCACTAGTGTGTTCCTCCTCGAACCTGCTGCTGTTTCTGCGCCCGACAACGACTACGAGTGCTTCACGTTCTCGAACGATATTAGCCACGCACAACCCGAGTTTAAATCTTTCGAATTTCCGGATGAGTTACCTGAACCATCCAACTCGGTCGCCTACACTCGTTTTGAACCTTTGCTAGAGTCCTTTGAGTTCGAGACCTCTGCACCAATCTTTCCTTCAATCGTTTCACCTCCAGCGCTCGAACTCAAGCCTTTGCCGTCTCACCTTAAGTACGCTTACTTAGGTGAGAACGAGACCCTCCCTGTCATCATCTCAGCTTCTCTAGCTCCAGAGCAAGAGAAAGCCCTTCTCGCGGTCTTGCACAGCAACAGGAAAGCTTTTGGCTGGTCCATAGAGGACATCAAGGGGATTAGTCCCCTGATCGTTGAGCATCACATTCATCTGATGGATGATGCCAAACCTGTAGGGTTCCTAGGCACTCTAGTGAGGTCTCACAAGGCATCGAACATGCCAATTTCAAAAATTAACGGTGCCGAGAGACCCGACTACGGATCGTTTGCTAGATTTCTAGGCGAAAAAGAACTAGTTAACAATTAACTAAGGGAATATGGAAATACAACCTTTGTAGATCCGTTTGTCCACCTCCATAGCTCCGCAACGAAGTCCCTTTGCTGTCCAAATGAGTTCCCGGGCTCTAGCGTCGGCTTCGTCGGAGAATGGGCAAGCTAGGTCGTCGATGTCCATGCCGAAGATGATCTACGTCGAGGCATCGCTAAATCAAGCTCCAACTTCACCAAGTCCAAAAACTTGTGAAGGAAACACACTCTACTACTTGGCAAGAGGTAGAGGATGAAGAAATAGGAAGTGGGTAGACTTTAGATTTGGATTTCTCACTTGTTTATCATCAATCACCATTGATGACCTTGCTTTCTTCACTTGAAGAAAAATGAGGAAGAAGAAGATAATAGTTATGATAAGTTATGATAAAAAGAATAATACATTTATTCTTATCATAATATTAACCCAAGTTAAGTGTAGAGATTTGACCAAGGTTAAAGAATGGTTAGGGTTAAGGAGATGAGACAAAAATGGTCACTTCATGAATGCTTCATGAAGCTTCATGTTGCAAACAAAATAAGCCACCATTTTTCTCTCATTTCATTTCCTTTTTTTTCAAAAATAAAAGGATAAATAAATGAATAAGTAAAACCCTAATTATCCACTTAACCATGGTTTAAATCTTTACACTTAACCAAAAAGATATGTATCATCAAACATGATACAATCAAGTGCACAAAATCATATCGCATATGTAATGCGCACATCCGTGCGAGAAAATCCATTTAAAGTGAACCGATACCAGTTAATGCAAAGTAATATATCAAATATATAATTATGCATCAAATCATTAAATCAACACTTGATTTAACGATCCGGTCATATCGTATATAACCGACTAGTATGCAATGCATCGGTTTATCGAATCAACCCTTGATTCGATAACTAGGGTATATCGCATATAACCTAATTGATACATTCATCGCGAGAATGAAATACGGTATCACATACACGCATTATTCTCGGTCCCGCACATATCTCATATGCGCTCCTATTTCGTTTCGCTTGAGCCAGGAAACCTCTGTGTAGGACTCTAAAGACTCGTCAATACGCCGGCAGCAGGCGATGATCATATCAAACAACCACAAGCCGCAAGCGGTCTGCTAAACGTAACGGCCACCCGGGTATTGAGCGATCTGAAGATCGACGAGCAAGCCCGCTCACACTCTAGTGAATCCGACCAGTAACACTACCGTACAGTCCGGTCTGATCGTCTGATATGTCGCATATCTCGCCTAAGGGTGGTAAACGTCAGACCCCAATAGCTCGATAAGTCGTGTCGATATGAGGTCTATAACAATTCGAGAAACTACTGGTAACACTTACCAGTAAATCTCAGCAACCCTGGCCAGGGATTTCTTGTTATAGCCAATCGAACACAGCGCAACATCAACCCCCTATACCGGGAGAGACGAATCCCCTCCTATCGCTCATTGCCTCCATGTGACTCGGGACTGTACCCAAAAACCACCGTTTTGCACGCCCTTTTGGACGTGGTAAGATGGAAATCAAAGCACAGTGGGAACCACACAAGACTCTATGACGATCTTGGGTCAACAGACTACTCTGTACCAGTGTCACCAGAGAACTGCCATCTGACGTGAGGTATAATACCATCTGGGAGTTCTCGGCGAGTCCGTCCAGTGTACCCAGTCTCTACTGAGCACCCGCATATCATCTCTGATGTCAAACACCGATGGATATGGGATCATCCATCGCCCATCTGTATGGCTCGAGAAGGTACATGCTAGTCTACTCTGGTATATCGATGCCCCATCTCGATACACCCACGACTACGGATTTTGAAGGATGTACTTATGGACTACCATGTCCCCACTAGTATGATCCGCATCACAGTCCAGGTAGTCAAGTACACATCCTAAGGGCTTTACCAACATGTAACAGAGAGACAATCAGTATACACGTTAAGGTAAAGAGTAACCAGATAGCATACTATCATGTCGAGCAAGAAAGTCCTCCCTATATATGTCCCAGCATCCACTACAATATACATCCTATGTACAGTAATGGCCTCTAGGGCATACATATAACTAACAATCTCCCACTTGCACTAGGGCCATCTGTAGCAGTGGTTGTAGTATCTCATACTCAACCATCCCATAAAAGTCTCTCTCTGGGAATAGGCCTTCGTGAGTGGATCCGCTGTGTTATCCTCTAAGTCTGCTCTCCTTGCCTCGATCAACCTGGAGATCAACCATCTCCATGATCAGGTGATACTGCCTTAGAATGAGTCTGGATCACTGATGGGACCGGCGTTCCTTGGCATAAACCACAACTCCATTGTCTCACAATGGTAGGAACGTAGTTCATCTCATGAACCATTATACATCCAAACAGCCTCTTTGGTAGCATCTTAAGTAGCGATGTATCCTGCCTTTTTCGTCTAGTATGTCACGGTATCTAGCTTGGAACTCTTCCAACATACCGTCCCTTTAATGAGGGTAAAGAAAATGCCTGCGACTGACATTCAGTCGTCCTTATCACTCTGGAACACTTCCAGTGATTCTCCCCAGGATCGACTGATACCATCTCACTACAACTAGTGAGAGTCCTAACATCCAATTAGATCTATCTCATAGATCCAAAACTCAGGATTTAGGAGGTATCATTTTGATCCTATATGGAGAATCATAGTAATAAGCGGAGATTGATCGAGCGTAGCATAGGAAACTCCTTCCCTATCAAGAGTATGTCATCCACGCACTCTACGAGGATCGTCACCATACTCCCTACTACCTTTTTGTTTATACAAGGTTCATCTACCATTTTGATGATGTCAACTTCTTTGACTAACGCATCAAAACAGACGTTCCAACTCCGCGATACCTGTTTTATCTTATAAAACATCTTGCACACGTTTCCGCTGCTCCCACTGTCTACGAAGCCCTCTAGCTGTGTACTTATAGACGCACTCTTCTAAAACATCATTTAGAAAAGCAGTCATGGCACCCAACCGCCAGATATCGTAGTTATGGTATGCAGCCATGGCAAGTAGGATCTGGATGGACTTAAGCATAGCTACTTGAAAAGGTTTCATCATTATCCACGCCAGGTCGACGACGAAAACCTTTAACAAGTCTAGCTTTGAAAGTCTCAACTTTTCCATCTACACCAAGTAATCTTCTCAAGATATACTTGCTCCTGATGGGGATTTAACCCTTCAGATATAGCAACCAAAGTCCATACTTTGTTGGTGTATAAGGATTCCATCTCAGATCGATAAGCATCCAGCCATTCTTACAGAGTCTCACTCCTGATGGCCAGCTCGAAACTAGTTGGGTCATCATCTCATGATGCAATCCTCGCTCCCACTGTCATAGAGAAACCGAAGTATCTCTCAGGTGGGTGAGGAACCCTACTAGATCGGCGGAGAGGCTGAGGTTCGTTGGAATCTACTGAATCCTGTGGCTCTATCAAATCATCTGTTGCAGTTTGTATAGCTGGAACATTTCCAGTTCTACATAACTGACCTTGCCTCGAGCTTGTCCGGATTTTGCTTTTAGACATAGGCCGGACAACCCCAAATCTTAATTAACTTAAGATATGGGCTCTTACCTTTCCATATCACATATGAATTGGTAGGCTACTGATTTGATTAGAACCCTATTCAATAGGTATGCAGCTTCTCAAGTGCATAACCCCCTAAAAGGAAATAGGTAACTCAGTATTACTCATCATAGAGCACACCTTATCAGATAGGGTGTATCTGCTCCGCCCCGATATACCATCGTGCAATGGTGTATACGGAGGAGTAATGCTGAGAGAGAATCTCATTCTCCTTTAAAATAGTCCAAGATTTCCGTGCTCAAGTATTCTCCTCCTTGATCTCATCATAGGACATAATACTTATACCCGTATCGGTTCTCTACTTCTAACTTATATTCTATGAATATCTCAAAAGTTTCGGACTTGTGTTTCAACAAGAACATCTGTCTGAATCTAAAGAGATCATCAGAGAACGTAATGAAGTATAAAGAATCAGTCTTGGTATGTGTTGACAGGGGACCTTACATACATCAACATCTATCAATCCCAAGAGTTCACTAACTCTTTCTCTGTTTCCAATAAACATAGCTATGGTCATCTTATCTTTGTGACATGACTGACGAGTTTCACAAGATGTAAATTCAAACTGATTTAAATATACATCTAAATGAAACTTCAGCCAGTCAGGTCGCATTGATCTGACCTAGTCTACAATAGCTCAAGAAGAATTCGTTCATTTCTGAACTCTTCCTCTTGTGTGTGTTCCGAATACTAAGAACTGTAGTTTGATTTAGAACATCAACGCTTTTAGATAACGTGCCTGAACTGATCAACTTTTGATATAGGAAATGTTCAAAACATTATCCAACAATACAAAATTTTATTGTTTCTTTACTAATAAAGAGACAGATATGATTTTGTATATCAGGTTCGGTATCTAATAACATTCATTCAAAATCAATGTATTACTATACAGGGTGACAGTGACCAACAGACTTGGCTGCAACACTTGCCCCGTTTTCTGCCTCATGAAACTTATCACCCGTTCTCAGTTTTTCTACCCTTTTGTAGCCCTATGTAACATCTTACATATCTGGGATCCTGATCCGGTATCATATACCATGGATGTGGAGGATACTGAGAAACAGTTCTGTATAATGAACACACCCGAAGATGATGCATCAGCATGCACTCTCTTCGTTTGGGCGGCACGGGAATTCTGGTAATCCCCAATTTCCTGCTCTATCTTATAACAATTATAAGTTGGAGCGGGACCAACGTTCCCCGGCTCAGTATAACAAGCGGGTTCGGTCAATAATCCGTTTTATTATCTTGATTAAGGCGTGATATGGTCGCTACCAGGAGAGAGAGAAGAAAACACTCAGCGTGCGCTCTTGCAAGAATAGATTGGTTTTTATTTTATCTAATCAGGATGGCTCCCACTGCTTTTTATCAAATCTTCCTTCAAACCCTAAAAGGAAAGACTAGCCGGGATTAATTATACACTACAAGTTCGCCAATCTTTCAGCCATGCCAGTGTCGGTACTTTGAGGGAGGTGCCCCCGTGCTTTCGCACGAACCTAATTAATGAAAACCTCGTTTTCCCAGAGGCGTAACCTCGTTGACACCTTTCTAGACACCTACTTGATCGGCTAATTGTAATGTATAAAACTCTCCCAGGAGTAACTCTTACTCGCAGCGGGTATCGGAATCCAACTATCTCATAGAAGGTATGCAATCTCATTGCAAATTTCAACACTTGAAATTCCCGATAATATTTTGCCCCGAACGATCTATGACCTTGACAAGGTCAACAAACCATAGACCGCAAGTCAAGTTCAACCCGTCATTTCTTGATTGAATCAAACCCACCCGCACGACCCATGACAAGGTCAACAAGGCCGCACGACTACCCTAACCCAATCTGCATCATATGCATAAGCAGATAAATACTGGTTAGCTACCGCACACTGCGCCTTGACAAGGTCAACAAACGCAGCACGAATACTAAACAGGACTTATCTGAAATGACGGAGGGCTACGACAGGTTTTTCTGAAAACCTATTGCGTAATGAACTTGATATCGTTGTATAATCGAATGATTTTTAAATGGAGTGCTTTTGAGGCTTTTCTAGTTTTGCTAAAGGAGTCACTCCCGGTGAGGGGATCGTCGGTCCTTTCCTCGTCGAATGAGGTGCGGGATATATCATATATATCACTGTGCAAAGCAAAAACACTTAAAAGCAATCAAAAGTCAAACCGAGGGTGTAGCATCTGCCAGTTATTGCTAAAGGAGTCACTCCCGGTGAAGGGATCTCGGTCCTTTCCTTATCGAATAAGGTGCGGGATATATCACATATACTGCTGTGCAAAGCAAGAACTGTAGCTACCTGTTTTATTTTGAAATTCGATTCTACAACATCTTAGGTATCTTTTATTTCATTAATCTCATTAATGAAGTCCCATCATTTAATGTACCTAATCATCACAGATAAATACGACGTACACTTATGCCATCCGCATTCGCCTCGATGTCCCCTCGTGCACCGTTAGGTTAGGTAACTAACGGCAGAGCGGGGCAGGGCTAGCGCGGGTGTAAAACATAAGTAACGGCTATATAATATATCATATATACTATATACTACATCTATCTGAACAGAGCACAGAACATCGCATGATCACATCATAGATATCGCAGCAGAAGAATCATATGAAATATTGGATATACTAGGACGTCCGTGTTTTCAATACGAGCCAGTATAAAACAGGGATTCCACGGTCGTGATGAATAGCCAAACCGACACCCCTAGACCCCTACGAGAGCGGCAAGCAACCCTACCAATTCTGGAGTTAGGAGACCCGGACTCGACTCCTCGAGTTGGTCTCCCACTGGACTCCAGAACCCGGTTACTTGTGCCCTCCTCCTTGGGTCTATCCTAGTGCGGAAAATTAAATAATATACAAAAGGTGACAACTTCCGCTACCTGGAAGTGCCCCAATAAAAGAATATTACATACAAGTTTTTACATGAATGAAAATGAAAAACACTCATCTCACATAAAAAACCCCGGCTATTCAAACACGACGATCCAATATAACATATCCAGCAACATATAACATCACATGTCATCAACGTAAGTAAATATGCGCATCCCAATTGTCGTTGACATATAGCAACGAAACCGGCGATATCACATATTACACTTACGGTCACAGAAAAGAAAGTGTAAAACTACAACAGTTGGAATCCGCAACCTGCATTGACATCGCATGCCTAATCAAATGAATTCCCTAGACATCGCATGCCTAACAATTATAAACCCCGCATTTTAGTCTCATTATCGAAAACACTTTTCAATATCGAGTCGGGTAATTCAACAAGATTCCCGACAGTCTGATCGAATACTCGTCGCAAACTTCAGTAGACGGCCGCACCCCCGATACCGTCGACGAAGTGCACCAAGGCGGAACACCGCTGCCGCGAGCACCCGAACGGATGCTTTCGGCGACGGGGTTCTCCTACAGTCACTTGGTCGGGGCTATGGGGTGTAGCTGTCTATTAAGTTTGTCCGGCGAATATCCGCGTACGCTACGTGATTGCGACGGACTTTTGATCACATCAAAATTCTGTGGCAACCGATCAAGTGAGACTAAAGTGCTACGTTTATAACATTCATTCAGTTATCTCATAACTTATTGTGAATTCCAATTATTGTATCCCATTCCGGATAAATAAAAAATGTTAAACTTTTCGATCGAACAATCGAACACCCAAGTTTTCCCAATACAGCTCAACACATGAAATAAGTCTAACAACATTCAGTTCGTGCCTCAGTACCAACGGTCCAGCCGTAGAAAGGTCAAGCCAACGCCTCACATGTGGCACGCCGTACTTCCCCAAACCCGAAGGTTCAAAGGGCAGTTCAAGACGGTCACATAATCGAGTTAAGGTTTGTTGTCTTCTAGAGGGTCCATCGCGTTACTTGCACTACTTAGAACGTCGTTAAACTTCGGAAAAATCCAACACTTGGAAATTTCCCGACAGGGGAAAAATAGGGTATTTATATCCGGTCGAACTTTTTAACATATTCTAAAATTTATCCGGAACGCCACACAGACAAAATTTGATAATCCGATCGAATCATCGAACCCCCAATATAACCCCAAAATACTCAACTGTAGAATAAATTATTAAAATTATCCAGAAAACACAAAAGTCAAATATAACAATTACTGTGGAAAGAGGAGTCAAAGAGTCAACATTTCTGTCGCGGAACCGCCGCGCCACTTGGGCTTAGGCCGCTGTTCCGCAGCGTTATGACGGCGTTAGCACTCCGTTTTTCACAGTAATTCATAATAAAGCCTGCTTGATTTTCTGGATATTTTTAATCTTGAAAAATCCACATTTTAAAAATCTGGACAGAGAGCATTTTTGAATATGGGTTTCGGGTTCGTTCGGATTTCAAACTCCGTCGGGACTTAGCCTAAGGCTCTAGCTAGGCTCTGATACCACTGTAGGGTTCCTAGGCACTCTAGTGAGGTCTCACAAGGCATCGAACATGCCAATTTCAAAAATTAACGGTGCCGAGAGACCCGACTACGGATCGTTTGCTAGATTTCTAGGCGAAAAAGAACTAGTTAACAATTAACTAAGGGAATACGGAAATACAACCTTTGTAGATCCGTTTGTCCACCTCCATAGCTCCGCAACGAAGTCCCTTTGCTGTCCAAATGAGTTCCCGGGCTCTAGCGTCGGCTTCGTCGGAGAATGGGCAAGCTAGGTCGTCGATGTCCATGCCGAAGATGATCTACGTCGAGGCATCGCTAAATCAAGCTCCAACTTCACCAAGTCCAAAAACTTGTGAAGGAAACACACTCTACTACTTGGCAAGAGGTAGAGGATGAAGAAATAGGAAGTGGGTAGACTTTAGATTTGGATTTCTCACTTGTTTATCATCAATGACCATTGATGACCTTGCTTTCTTCACTTGAAGAAAAATGAGGAAGAAGAAGATAATAGTTATGATAAGTTATGATAAAAAGAATAATACATTTATTCTTATCATAATATTAACCCAAGTTAAGTGTAGAGATTTGACCAAGGTTAAAGAATGGTTAGGGTTAAGGAGATGAGACAAAAATGGTCACTTCATGAATGCTTCATGAAGCTTCATGTTGCAAACAAAATAAGCCACCATTTTTCTCTCATTTCATTTCCTTTTTTTCAAAAATAAAAGGATAAATAAATGAATAAGTAAAACCCTAATTATCCACTTAACCATGGTTTAAATCTTTACACTTAACCAAAAAGATATGTATCATCAAACATGATACAATAAAGTGCAAAAAATCATATCGCATATGTAATGCGCACATCCGTGCGAGAAAATCCATTTAAAGTGAACCGATACCGGTTAATGCAAAGTAATATATCAAATATATAATTATGCATCAAATCATTAAATCAACACTTGATTTAACGATCCGGTCATATCGTATATAACCGACTAGTATGCAATGCATCGGTTTATCGAATCAACCCTTGATTCGATAACTAGGGTATATCGCATATAACCTAATTGATACATTCATCGCGAGAATGAAATACGGTATCACATACACGCATTATTCTCGGTCCCGCACATATCTCATATGCGCTCCTATTTCGTTTCGCTTGAGCCAGGAAACCTCTGTGTAGGACTCTAAAGACTCGTCAATACGCCGGCAGCAGGCGATGATCATATCAAACACCCACAAGCCGCAAGAGGTCAGCTAAACGTAACGGCCACCCGGGTATTGAGCGATCTGAAGATCGACGAGCAAGCCCGCTCACACTCCAGTGAATCCGACCAGTAACACTACCGTACAGTCCGGTCTGATCGTCTGATATGTCGCATATCTCGCCTAGGGGTGGTAAACGTCAGACCCCAATAGCTCGATAAGTCGTGTCGATATGAGGTCTATAACAATTCGAGAAACTACTGGTAACACTTACCAGTAAATCTCAGCAACCCTGGCCAGGGATTTCCTGTTATAGCCAATCGAACACTGCGCAACATCAACCCCCTATACCGGGAGAGACGAATCCCCTCATGTCGCATATCTCGCCTATGCAAAGTAATATATCAAATATATAATTATGAATCAAATCATTAAATCAACACTTGATTTAACGATCCGGTCATATCGTATATAACCGACTAGTATGCAATGCATCGGTTTATCGAATCAACCCTTGATTCGATAACTAGGGTATATCGCATATAACCTAATTGATACATTCATCGCGAGAATGAAATACGGTATCACATACACGCATTATTCTCGGTCCCGCACATATCTCATATGCGCTCCTATTTCGTTTCGCTTGAGCCAGGAAACCTCTGTGTAGGACTCTAAAGACTCGTCAATACGCCGGCAGCAGGCGATGATCATATCAAACAACCACAAGCCGCAAGCGGTCTGCTAAACGTAACGGCCACCCGGGTATTGAGCGATCTGAAGATCGACGAGCAAGCCCGCTCACACTCCAGTGAATCCGACCAGTAACACTACCGTACAGTCCGGTCTGATCGTCTGATATGTCGCATATCTCGCCTAAGGGTGGTAAACGTCAGACCCCAATAGCTCGATAAGTCGTGTCGATATGAGGTCTATAACAATTCGAGAAACTACTGGTAACACTTACCAGTAAATCTCAGCAACCCTGGCCAGGGATTTCCTGTTATAGCCAATCGAACACAGCGCAACATCAACCCCCTATACCGGGAGAGACGAATCCCCTCCTATCGCTCATTGCCTCCATGTGACTCGGGACTGTACCCAAAAACCACCGTTTTGCACGCCCTCTTGGACGTGGTAAGATGGAAATCAAAGCACAGTGGGAACCATATAAGACTCTATGACGATCTTGGGTCAACAGACTACTCTGTACCAGTGTCACCAGAGAACTGCCATCTGACTTGAGGTATAATACCATCTGGGAGTTCTCGGCGAGTCCGTCCAGTGTACCCAGTCTCTACTGAGCACCCGCATATCATCTCTGATGTTAAACACCGATGGATATGGGATCATCCATCGCCCATCTGTATGGGTCGAGAAGGTACACGCTAGTCTACTCTGGTATATCGATGCCCCATCTCGATACACCCACGACTAGGGACTTTGAAGGATGTACTTATGGACTACCATGTCCCCACTAGTATGATCCGCATCACAGTCCAGGTAGTCAAGTACACATCCTATGGGCTTTACCAACATGTAACAGAGAGACAATCAGTATACACGTTAAGGTAAAGAGTAACCAGATAGCATACTATCATGTCGAGCAAGAAAGTCCTCCCTATATATGTCCCAGCATCCACTACAATATACATCCTATGTACAGTAATGGCCTCTAGGGCATACATATAACTAACAAAACCAGCCCGGGATCCATAAAGACATCTCAATCCAGTCATGGAAGAGGCTGTGAAGAAGGAGATCGTAAAATGTCTAGATAGTGGTATCATTTACCCTATCTCTGATAGCCAGTGGGTTAGCCCCATTCATGTTGTCCCCAAGAAGTCGGGCATCACGGTCATAACCAACGAGGCGAACGAGTTAATCCCTACTCGCACCCAAACTGGGTGGCGAGTATGCATCGATTACAGAAAACTCAACACCGCAACGCGGAAAGACCACTTTTCGCTACCTTTCATTGACCAGATGCTTGAACGATTGGCCGGACACGAGTACTATTGTTTTCTTGATGGCTACTCCGGCTATAATCAGATTCCCATCGCCGAAAAAGACCAGGACAAGACCACATTCACTTGTCTTTTCGGTACGTTTGCATATCGTCGCATGCCCTTTGGGTTATGCAATGCGCCCGCTACCTTCCAGCGGTGTATGATGGGAATCTTCTCAGACATGGTGGAAAAATTTCTGGAGATTTTCATGGATGATTTCTGTTGCGCCACGGCAGCGCCCCGGCCGTCTATCCTAGGCCAAAATGCGGAATCAAAATTTTCTTATCTTTTAAACTGGCGCTACCGCGGACAATGAAAAACCCGGATCGTAACCATTAACCTAATGCTAGCTAACAAGAGATGGGAAGAGAAGTATACCGAGTGATCCGAGTCCTCCGATCTTCTCGTCATCGTCCCAATCTCCTGCGGAAAGTCTAGCCTCCATATCGTCGCCTCCTCGCCGGAAAGGGCACCACATCGCCTGCGTCTTTTACGGGCTCCCGCCTCAATACCGAGGCAACTCGTGCATGAAGCCGGCAAGTCGACATGCCCAAGAAATGCTGTAGAAAGTAGTGTAGAGGCTATGTCTCATTTGGGTTTGTTGCCTTTGAAGATGATGGAGGAATCAAGATAAGAAAAATGGTGCTTGCATTTTTCTTGACATGAAAAGAGATCAAAAAACTACACTCTCAAAAATGAAGCTCTCCTCTTCTTTTCTCTCAAATGTCTTCAACCATTTCCAAAAATGAGAATGGTGGAGGAAGAAATACAAACTCATGAAGGGAGGTGAGTGTAGGATAAAGCAAGAGGTGACCACATCCTAAACATCATCATACCAATCTCACATCAACTTTCATCTCATTTCTAATCTTCATAAAGCAAGAAATGATGAAGGAAAAGAATGGTATCTAAAGATGCTATCATAATAAATACATATGCAAGAAACCCCCTCCTCAAATGTAATTTGCAAAATTGCAAATTACCCCCTCCATCAGAAAAGTCCGGCCGGGAAAGAACAAAGGAAAACCGGCCGGAACGGAATGCAAACTGGAAACTCCAGAAAACTGGTCCCGTAATAAATTACAGGAAAACCCCGATACTGTGCATACACACCTGCATCTGTATTCCGACCGGATACAAATGCAATGAGACAAAATCTACACTGTACTAAACTAGGATCCGGCTTAAACCAAAGCCGGCTAGTAATATCCGTCCGATCTTGATCCGTGCAATACCGCACGTATCTGATCGAACCCTTCCATATCTCCATACGGCCTCTACAGCGTTTCGCCCGAAAGCTTGAGTAACTGTAAGTGTGGTGGACTCTAAAGACTCGTCAATACTATGGCTGTGGATTTAACCACTAGCACTTCAGAGGTATTAGCCAATACGTGACGGGCCACCAGCTATTGACCAAAAGGGACGTCGATGAGCGAACTCATCCTGACACCCTACTGAGCCTGACAGTGACAATATCCATACAGTCCGGTCCGTTCGTCTATGAGCATCGCATGTCGGGCCTACGGGGTTGGTAAAAGTCAGACCCCCAAAAGCGGTACAAGTCGTGTCGGAGTGTAGCCCAGAACACCCTGAGATACTACTGGAATACCTACCAGTAAATCTCCTGCCTCGGCCGAGGGCTTTGTGTAATGGCTCTCCTAGACACAGCGCGACCTCACCCCCAATACCGGGAGAGACGAACCCGTGAAGATCCGCTCACTGCCTCCATGTGGCTCGGGACTGTACCCAACTAAAACCTATTTGCACGACTCCTTTGAGCCGTGGTAGGGTAGTAATCAAAGTACAGTGGGAACTCACACGAGACAAATGACGATCCCCAGGTCGATGAACTAACCTGTACACATGTCACCAGGGAACTGCTATCTGACGTCAGGTATAAGACCAACTAGCATGTTCCCGGCGAGTCTTGTCCGGTGTACTCATAACCCAACGAGCACCTGTATACATCTTAGGTGAACCAACTGACACCAGTGGCTTGTGAGACCGGCCACCGCCCCTCGTCGGGGTCTCGACTGTATACACTAGTCTACTAATGGAGTATCGATGCCCTGTCTCGAAACTCCTACGACTAGGGACCTTTTAAGGATGCGCTTATAGACTACCACCTCCCACGTATATGATTGCTATCATACTGCTGGTAGTCAAGCAAGAATCCTAGGGGCTCTATCAACGTGTAATAGCGACATGTCAGGTCACCTAAAGCAGTACACGATGATAAAGATAAACCAGATAGCATACTATCATCTCGAGTAAGACTGTCCTACCGGGATAGGTCCTCCCTCAATCATTGCAATCACGTGCCTGTGATCCAATAATTGACTCTGAGGGCACTATCTCCAACAATCTCCCACTTGCACTCAAAGCTAATTATTGCGATGTCGCATACTCACAGCCCGTGTGATACCGAACACCCAACTCCTCTACTAGTCAGTCTCACAAAAACCCGTTTGCGAAACTATTGCGTTCGAGGAATAGCCTCAGTGAGTGGATCCGCAGAGAAGTTTCTTTCTATGTCTCTCTATATCTCAAGTTCGCGGAGAAATCCATCTCCCGAAATGAGCAATACCTGTCTTAGAATGTCTGGATGTCTGATGGGACCTAGCTCATAAATGAACTCCAAATCCAAACTTCTTAGACTGTATCGTCAACTGAACTTAATCAGTATCCTGCGCCATGCCACCCTCAGTATTGCCTTGGACCACCTGTCCAAAATACTGCCCCTCGTCAGAAGGAAAACTATAACTCTGACGATCACCTTGTCGTCCATGTCACCTTGGAAGCCTGGAATGATAACTGTCTCCTAAAAGAGGCTGTCGTTATCACATCCCTAGAACACGCACTTATGTCCTAAAACTGCTTCCGATTGTTTCTCCAGGATTGGATTAATATCAACTTATTGCATCTACTGCAAGAACATCTGGTGTGGTACTTGACATCTCATGATTGACTCAATTGCCTAAGCAAGTGATCTGTCAATCATGCGTATCCCTCTCACCTTTAGTCTGTAAGACACCTTTAGAGAGGGTGACTCCATCACTTGCAGGTACACTACCTTGCCAGGAGTCGTCCATTCTAAATACTCATAGAATGCTGTCAAGGTACCCAGATTAGGAAACCACCCAAATCTAGATCTAAAACCATAGATCAAGTAACCGGAATGTCTGATATAATATCCAAGTCCTGTGTGGAGAAACCACTGTGTGACAACCAAAGTATAACCGATCGTAGTATAGGAGTTTCCTTTCCTACTCTGTGTATGTCATCCAAAACCAGGACATCACACCCTACTACCTTCTTAACAGATCCATCCCCTATTCTGATGACGTCAAAACCTATGACTGTCACATCAGAAATAGATGATCTATCTCTGCTATATCTACTTTAGTCTATAAATAGACATAAGCCTGATGTCCACCAATGCTTCCGCTGCTCCCACTGACTACGACAACCCTCTGCCAGAGTCATATAGACGTGCACTTCTAAAGCTAGTTCAGAACGACGCTAAACTCATCCTCCTGCCGGGTCTCGCAGCCTGGAACAACAGCAATGGCAAGTGTGGGTAGACAAGAACTTCCCTGTCACCGTCCTTAAGGCTACCGGAGTACCTCTCGGGTGCCTGAAGTTACCCACCTTATATGCGGAGTGGCCAATGGAACGTCAAATCAGATTGAATCTTCAGGTTCCTTATCAAATCTTCAGTAATCGTTTGCGGTTCTGGAATCACTTCCAGTTCTACCATACTCCCACTACTGTTTTTGAAAAAATCCATTTTTATTAAAACTATGGCGAGTCAAGAACAATATCACTATTGATCTTCCAGATGGTAGAAAATCAACCCTCGTCATAGCCTGGGTCAACCCACAAACAGCCATTACAGAAACGTGCCTTGAGTTGTCCAGTGTCTGGTTTTAAGCATAAGCCGGACAACTCCCCGTACCTTAACAATGTCAAGATATGAACTGTTCTATATCCAATATAGAAACAGAGGCACTGATTTAATTGAACCAGATTCAAATCATGCAGCTGTCTCCAGTGCATGTCAACTAAATGGAAGGAGGCCGATCAGCGTTACTCAACTTAGGAATGTTTCCAATTATGAGTAATCTGAAAGAGAAGCTAGTTCTCTTAATCATTACTATCAACTGAACACCATACACAAGTATCTACATCTTCGATCACTTTGAAGAATCCCGATACTTTCTACACCTGGTTCTCTACTCTATTCAAATACCTATAACTCCTCAAAACTTAGACCCTGTGTTTCCACGAAACACATGTCTAAGAATTAGAGAAGTTAAAAGTAAACAGAATATAGTATGAGGACCAACCCCTCTGTCCTAATGGACACTGGACAACATACAATACTCTGTATAAGTCCGCTGAGTCTAACAACTCTTTCACTGTGCGTCGTAAGTTGAAAACTGTACTTATGGTTAAGAAGAATTACACCGCTGTTTAATGCTCCTGACCTAACCATCCACTGATATAGGTAAATGTCATCGACATAATATCAAAAGGTATATCTCACTTTATGAAAATAGACGTACAGATATATCAATTTGAAATTTGTGCACAACAGCGGATATTCAAAACCAAATATTTGCCGACCGGCAAACAGCCCAGATGATCTCCTCAAATATCACCGATTACAACGAATCCCGATATAATGAGGAGGATCACCCTATTCCCAATGACTTACTCCACTCATCATCTGTAAAACCTTACAGATGTGAGAATCATACCTGGTAAATACATATCCTGGAGTAAGTATCTAATCGGGAAATCAGTTTTCTTTTAACATTACACGGTGAAACTGAAACATTGAAATGTTTTCGGTGGGGTATTCCGGTATTCTTAGTAATGCCTCTTCCATTATCCAGATTCACAACTGTAACCGTATATCTCTTTGCCATCTGTCCAAATCCCTTTATATGTCTTTTAGTCATTACCGTCTGCACACCCCTTTAGGCCAAATGGTTTTCTTCCTTCCCTACCGTTCGGCACCAGCCTATGGTTTGGAAGAAGACTATCCAATAAGCATAAAAGGTGTACTGTCCTAATCCTAGGAGCACTCGCAAAGCGAGAGAAGGTGAAGATAAAAGACAACCGAATAAATCTTATTCCTATTTCTCCTGAACCATAATCCATCCCCGAAATGGAACAAGTTCCTTTCGAGTTCGTATATAACCATGCGATGGAGTATCCAAATAAACTGTGGATCTTCGTAGTGATACGGAGTGTCCTGGAGAAATACAAAGGTGATTTAGGATTGGCGAAGAAATACTTGGTTCGGTCGTGAATAGCAGTTGCAATTTACTTTGCCCTCTTACTAATCCCTTGCTTTGTCTTAATCTTAATACCTTCTGCACACCGTTTAGGCTAATTGGTTTTCTTCATTCCCTACCGGTCGGCACCAGCCTAAGGTTTGGAAGAAGACTATCCAATTTGCGTAATAGGTGTGCTATCTCCTAAACTAAGGAGTACTCACAACTTGAGAGAAGGTAAAAGGGAAAAGACAACTGAATAATCCTATCCGTTTTCTCCAGAAACAGAAACCATCCTCGAAGTCCTTCGAGTTCGTATATAACCATACGATGGTTTTGTCCAATGGAAGTGGACGTTCGTAGTAATACGGGGTGTCCTGGAGAAAAGGGTAAAAGTAGGAGTGGCAATGAGGTCTGCAACTCTAACAATCCAAAAGCCAGTGTTAAAGAAGGTTCGGTCAACTTGGTCACTGAGTTATAGTCCAAGGTCGGGTCAATGGTCGCTGCCAAAGAGAGAGAGAAAAGAAACACTCAGCGTGCACTCTATCCTAGATCAGAATGGTTATCACTTTGTCTAATCTGGAAACCTCCCACTGTACCGTCAAATTCTCCTCCAAACCTGAAAGAAGAATTAGTCGGGATCACCCGAAGAGTAAACCAACTCATCAGTGGGAATATAATGTGATGGAATCCGCTCACGTCATCACACTCCAGAAGGTATGCGCATATCTGGCAAGTTTCAGTTCTTTTGAAACTCCCGATGTGATTTTTACCCCTAGGACCCAAGTGACCTTGACTGAGCCAACATATCAAAGGATCCTAGTCAAGTTCAACCCGTCATTATCTTGATTGCATTAGACCCACCCGCACGAATCCTTGACTGAGCCAAAATGACCGCACGACTGTCCTAACCAATCTCATATCCATGCAACAGAAAAGCACTACATAGCTACCGAACACTACGCCTCGGCTAAGCACGACATACGCAACACGAATACTAAGTAATACTAATCTGAAATGACGGAGGGCTACGAATGGTTTTTGGCGAAAAACCTTTTACCGTAATGAACTTGATATCGTTGAAGGAACTGGATAACTTTTTATAAAAATATAGTGACGAAAACCTTTGCTAAAGAGGTCACTCCCGGTGAAGGGATCTCGGCTCTTTCCCCGTAGAATGAGGTGCAGGATATTCCAACTGAATACCACGATGCAAAGCAAAAGTAATCGGCTATAGTGAAGTTAATGCCCTGACGCAAACTTCTGTCCAAGGGGTCACTCCTGGTGAAGGGATCTCGGCCCTTGCCTCGTCGACTGAGGAGCAGGATATTCCAAATGAATACCACGATGCAAAACAAAAGTGAACGTCCTTGCAATAACAGCTTTTTGAAAAATGTTCCAACAACATCAGAATAGGTTTGTTTATCTTGCATTGATCCGAATCAACGCAGTCCCATCAATTGATCACACCACAAAGAACGAAAATATACTGATGTACGTATATGCCATCCGCATTCGCCACTGGGTCCCGTCATCACCCGTTAGGTTACTTAACTAACGACAGAGCGGGGACTGGACTAGCGCGGATGCAGAACATATACAACATCTACTAATATATATACCAATATATTATATTCGCTCAAGGCGTGATAAGAATGCAACATCACAGAAATGTACAGCATCACAGAACAATACAGATATCTGGAAGCCCCGGGTTTCACAGAGCCGCTGCTGAAACCCGAAGTTTCCCTGGTCGTGTGGATAGCCTGTGCAATGAAAACCTAGACCCCTACGGGCGCGGCGAGTCACCCGCCAAAACCTGAAGCGAGGCAGCCCCCTTCAGCACCGTGAATGGACCACCCAACACTTCATGGAATCCGGTAACTTGGGCATCCCTCCTGGGTCAACCTGTACCCCCTACGAGTGCGGCGAATAGCCCGCCAATCCTAGAGTGAAGCCCCCTCCGTCTCAATGCCATGAGATGCGGGCCCGTTGCCCTCTAGAACCCGGCTATCCGTGCACCCCTCCGTGGGGTAATCCTAGTACAGAAAGTAAAATATACATACAACGGGTACATCGACCGCAACCAGGTCGTGCCCCAAAAGAATAATACAAACAGGCAGTGACGGCAGTCCACATGTCGGACGCTCGCCCCGCAATATCAAATGTACATATAAAACAAAACTGTACTAGCATTGCATCCAGGCTATCCCCCACGACCGATCCGCAACATCACAGCATAAACACAGAACATCAACGTGAAAATCACGTTCGCAAATCCGTCAAACCGGGCTATAGCAGTTAGACAGGATTTACCGATCAAGTGATATTCACGGTCGCAGTTATAATGTAAATACTGTGAAATAATGTGTTTAAAATATCCAATCGACCAAAAATTAACAAGTGGGCCCCCAAGTAATACTGTAGCACTCACAGAAATTCTGGGCCCAATTTTAATATTCCAAGGCCCCTATCTTAAGCCCAAAAGCCCACTGCAAAAAATTGGTGGAATGATACACTATTCCTGCGGCGGAACCGCGGCCAAATAGGGGTTACGGCCGCGGTTCCGCGGTCCTATGGACGGATCATTCTACCAAATTTTCACAGTGTTCTTATAATTCCATGTACATCACTTTTCTACAACCTGAAAAATTTTTCGAGCCCGGAAAAAATCGACAGAAAACTGATGCATGCAAAACGCGGATTTTGGAATTTTGGTCGATCGGATAAGTAAAACGCATTAGAACAAGCTAGACAAGGTTAATGGCGTGGCTCTGATACCATGTTGCGCCACGGCAGCGCCCTGGCTGTCTATCCGATGCCAAAATGCGGAATCAAAATTTTCTTATCTTTTAAACTGGCGCTACCGCGGACAATAAAAAACCCGGATCGTAACCATTAACCTAATGCTAGCTAACAAGAGATGGGAAGAGAAGTATACCGAGTGATCCGAGTCCTCCGGTCTTCTCATCATCGTCCCAATCTCCCGCGGAAAGTCTAGTCTCCATATCGTCGCCTCCTCGCCGGAAAGGGCACCACATCGCCTGCGTCTTTTACGGGCTCCCGCCTCAATACCGAGGCAACTCGTGCATGAAGCCGGCAAGTCGACATGCCCAAGAAATGCTGTAGAAAGTAGTGTAGAGGCTATGTCTTATTTGGGTTTGTTGCCTTTGAAGATGATGGAGGATCAAGATAAGAAAAATGGTGATTGCATTTTTCTTGACATGAAAAGAGATCAAAAAACTACACTCTCAAAAATGAAGCTCTCCTCTTCTTTTCTCTCAAATGTCTTCAACCATTTCCAAAAATGAGAATGGTGGAGGAAGAAATACAAACTCATGAAGGGAGGTGAGTGTAGGATAAAGCAAGAGGTGACCACATCCTAAACATCATCATAACAATCTCACATCAACTTTCATCTCATTTCTAATCTTCATAAAGCAAGAAATGATGAAGGAAAAGAACGGTATCTAAAGATGCTATCATAATAAATACATATGCAAGAAACCCCCTCCTCAAATGTAATTTGCAAAACTGCAAATTACCCCCTCCATCAGAAAAGTCCGGCCGGGAAAGAACAAAGGAAAACCGGCCGGAACGGAATGCAAACTGGCAACTCCAGAAAACTGGTCCCGTAATAAATTACAGGAAAACCCCGATACTGTGCATACACACCTGCATCTGTATTCCGACCGGATACAAATGCAATGAGACAAAATCTACACTGTACTAAACTAGGATCCGGCTTAAACCAAAGCCGGCTTGTAATATCCGTCCGATCCTGATCCGTGCAATACCGCACGTATCTGATCGAACCCTGCCATATCTCCATACGGCCTCTACAGCGTTTCGCCCGAAAGCTTGAGTAACTGTAAGTGTGGTGGACTCTAAAGACTCGTCAATACTATGGCTGTGGATTTAACCACTAGCACGTCAGAGGTATTAGCCAATACGTGACGGGCCACCAGCTATTGACCAAAAGGGACGTCGATGAGCGAACTCATCCTGACACCCTACTGAGCCTGACAGTGACAATATCCGTACAGTCCGGTCCGTTCGTCTATGAGCATCGCATGTCGGGCCTAGGGGTTGGTAAAAGTCAGACCCCCAAAAGCGGTACAAGTCGTGTCGGAGTGTAGCCCAGAACATCCTGAGATACTACTGGAATACCTACCAGTAAATCTCCTGCCTCGGCCGAGGGCTTTGTGTAATGGCTCTCCTAGACACAGCGCGACCTCACCCCCAATACCGGGAGAGACGAACCCCTGAAGATCCGCTCACTGCCTCCATGTGGCTCGGGACTGTACCCAACTAAAACCTGTTTGCACGACTCCTTTGAGCCGTGGTAGGGTAGTAATCAAAGTACAGTGGGAACTCACACGAGACAAATGACGATCCCCAGGTCGATGAACTAACCTGTACACATGTCACCAGGGAACTGCTATCTGATGTCAGGTATAAGACCAACTAGCATGTTCCCGGCGAGTCCTGTCTGGTGTACTCATAACCCAATGAGCAGCTGTATACATCTTAGGTGAACCAACTGACACCAGTGGATTGTGAGACCGGCCACCGCCCCTCGTCGGGGTCTCGACTGTATACACTAGTCTACTAATGGAGTATCGATGCCCTGTCTCGAAACTCATACGACTAGGGACCTTTTAAGGATGCGCTTATAGACTACCAGCTCCCACGTATATGATCGCCATCATACTGCTGTTAGTCAAGCAAGAATCCTAGGGGCTCTATCAACGTGTAATAGCGACATGTCAGGTCACCTAAAGCAGTACACGATGATAAAGATAAACCACATAGCATACTATCATCTCGAGTAAGACTGTCCTACCGGGATAGGTCCTCCCTCAATCATTGCAATCACGTGCCTGTGATCCAATAATTGACTCTGAGGGCACTATCTCCAACTATTTTTCATCTTCGGCGATTCCTTCAACGAGTGTTTGCTGCATCTTGACGCTGTCCTTACCCGATGTAAGGACAAGAATCTCACTTTGAATTGGGAGAAGTGCCACTTCATGGTGCGTGAAGGTATTGTCTTAGGACATATCATCTCGCAAAATGGCATAGAGGTTGACAAAGCGAAGATTGAGGTCATTTCCAATCTCCCTCCTCCCAGATGCGTCAGAGATATCCGAGCCTTCCTTGGCCATGCCGGTTTCTATAGACGGTTCATCAAGGACTTTAGCAAGATTGCTAGGCCCTTAACTCTTTTGCTGGCTAAGGACACGCCATTCGACTTCAACTCGAGCTGTGTGACTGCATTCGAGTCACTAAAACGCTCACTCACTTCTGCTCCCGTTCTTTCTTCACCTGACTGGACGCACCCATTTGAGATTATGTGTGATGCATCCGACTTTGCCATTGGTGCTGTTCTTGGACAACACATCAACAAGATGCCGCACGTAATCTATTATGCGAGCCGAACACTAAACGACGCCCAACTCAATTATACAACAACTGAGAAGGAATTCTTGGCTGTTGTATTTGCTTTAGAGAAGTTCAGGCCCTACCTCATCGGCTCTCCAGTCATTGTCTACACTGACCATTCTGCTCTGCGCCATCTTTTTGCGAAGAAAGATGCAAAATCTCAGTTAATACGTTGGATCCTCTTGCTTTAAGAGTTTGACCTTGTCATTAAGGACAAACGAGGATGTGAAAACGTAGTTGCCGACCATCTCTCACGACTTCCTTCTTCGCCTTCGCTTCCAATTCCGATCAACGACGTTTTCCCGGATGAACAGCTCTTGACAGTATCTTGCGAACCCTGGTTCGCAGATATTGTGAACTATTTGGCCACGGGATTACTACCGACTGAATGGTCAAGTCAGGACAGACTTCGCTTCTTATCCTAAGTAAAACACTTTTACTGGGACGAACCCTATCTGTTCAAGTACTGTCCCGACCAGATTATTCGTCGGTGTGTCCCTGACGAGGAATTCAAGAGTGTGCTGTCGTTTTGCCACGATCAAGCGTGTGGCGGGCATTTTGGCCCTAGAAAGACAGCTGAGAAGATCTTGCAATGTGGTTTTTACTGGCCACAACTCTTCAAAGACGCTCATGACTATTGCAAGACTTGCTTCTGGTGCCAACACTTGGGCCGGATATCCCGGAGGAACGAGATGCCGCTCCAACCGATCTTGGTTGTGGAGATTTTCGATGTTTGGGGGATAGATTTCATGGGGCCGTTTCCCAGCTCTTTCGGGAACTTGTACATCCTTCTCGCTGTTGATTACTCTAAATGGGTCGAGGCTATGCCCAGTCGGACTAACGACAACAAGGTTGTCGTTAGGTTTCTTAAAGAAAACATTTTCTCCCGTTTTGGGCACCCCCGAGCGATCATTAGCGACAATGGAAGTCATTTCTGCAATAAGACTTTCGAGGCCTTGATGCGGGAATACTCCATTAATCATAAGCTATCCACGCCCTACCACCCCCAAACCTGCGGGCAGGCCGAAGTTTCAAATCGGCAAATCAAGCAGATACTGGAGAAGACGGTTTCCAAGAACCGTAAGGATTGGTCGCTGAAACTCACTGATGCCCTTTGGGCATTTCGAACCGCTTATAAGACCGACCTTGGCATGTCTCCCTATCGGCTTGTGTACGGAAAAGCCTACCACCTACCTGTCGAAATAGAGCATCACGCATTTTGGGCGATAAAAGAGCTGAATCTGTCTCTCGAAGATGTGGGCAGCCATCGGAAGCTGCAGTTGAACGAACTGAGCGAGCTTAGGGATGAGGCTTACGATAACGCGGTTGTCGTTAAGAATAGAACGAAGGTGTTTCACGATAAACACCTTTTGCGCAAAACCTTCATACCTGGTCAGCAGGTACTGCTTTACGACACCCGACTTCACTTCCATCCAGGAAAGCTCAGATCTCGCTGGAAAGGGCCGTATTTTGTGCGGAATGTATATCCGCAGGGCGCTGTGGATTTGGAAAATCCAAAGGACGGTTCATTTTTCAAAGTGAACGTACACCTACTAAAACCGTACGTTAGCGCCGAACCAACAGAGGAGCTCCTGTTCTTACAGGAGCCGGTTTACCCTGCATGATCTTCCTCTGCCTACCACCAAACTTCTGTTATCCAGCCCAGAACAGTGGACACTGTTCCAAATAAGTTTGGGGGTATGTACCATTTTGTATATATTTGTGGATATTCTTTTTCTTTTCTTTAAAAACAAAAAACAAAACAAAAAAATTTGTATCGCTAACCGACAATTTTGGCCCTTCAAATGATCTCTTCATGCGATGACAGTGAGAACACTGTCCAGTTTAAGTTTGGGGGTACGCTCGGTACGCATTTCTTACCTTCGCATTCATATGTATATTTTGCATCTGCATATTAAAATCCATAAAATCAATAAAAATCTAAAAATTTTCTAAAAACATAAAAACTTTTCTGTCAAGTTAGCTAGTGGGAGAACTCTGATTCAACATTTCGACGGTTTTGGTTGATAAAATAATAATAACTAAGTCTTATGTTTAGATTTTGAAAACCTGAAATATAACTCTCCTTTGAAGTTAACTATAGCTGATATACGTCTTTACATCACACTACACGTGTCGTGAGTTTTTGGAAATTAGATGACAAGTCTTTTATGTCGAAAAACTTTTAAATGGATCAATGATTTTCTGAGGATCAAATAAGTTTGTTCTGAAATAAGTAATATCAAGAATAGTTTATGAAGTGAGTGAATATGAAGGAATGTTATTGATGCCTTAATTGGAACTAAGTCTGAACAATAACCCATCTGAAACTTGATTGGAATGATTACACACCAAACCCACTAAACACGTCTTTTATCCAAAAAATAACTGAACTGCCGGTTATATCTCCGTTCGTATTAAATCATCTGATTTTCACGCCAAACTGTCTTTTGTTTTTGGACCTAGGTAACTTGAGTAATTAAGTCCGCTGGGGTGTTTCTACACCTAATGCCCTAAAACCAACTGGTTTGGGTGCATTGGCCCAAAGCTCGCTAAGAAGCCTAGAAAGTCCAGATTAAAACAAAATCAAGCAAGTGTTCTCTCCGAGTTAAAATTCCTAACGGTTCTTTGTGTAAGAATAATCTTGATAAAAGACAGGCTTTTATAAAAAAAAATTAGCGGAGATATGAAGGTTTTATTCTATGATAAAGACTATTGCACGTTTATAGAGGTGTGTATGAAATGAAAACAAGAAAAAAGTGGAGTGAAAAATAAGACCTAGTTTCCTGTTAAGGAAGATAGAAATTCTGAAGTTGAAACCTTACTGGAAAACGAAGCTTGAAAAATGCTTAACTCTTTATAAAACTTATGTGATCCTTTCAAAATTCTTATCTGGGCTTTATTGTGTGACATAATGACTTTATTCGACCTTTCAGGAACTTAACGACACTATTTGCACTGCACGTAAAGACATATAAAATCTGTAGTTAAATAAGAAGCGAGGTGTGAAAAATAAAGGTTCGATAGTCTAGACTTAGGATAATAGAATTGTTATTTTCTGAAACAAAACTTTAGAGTTTGAATCTTAGTTAGTTTACAAAACTAGCTTGACCGGATTTTGTGGGTAGTATCCGCTGAAAACCCTCAGGAGACAACACTCTTCCTACTAGGGACACCTAGAGGTTAAACGGCTTGTTGCACATGCACAGTGCAATCGCATTCCCTGCGAAAGTGAGGTTAGGAAATTTTTTGTGAATAAATTGGCTTTGCTCGGGACGAGCAAATGATAAGTTTGGGGGTATTTGTTCATATCAGATTTTTGCATTTTCATACCGCCCAATTTTTATCACATTGCATATCGGTAGGAACTCTTGAGCCGTGTTTGCTAGTCAATTGCAGGATACAGGTTCTCGGCTCTAAACGGTGACATTCATGGAAAAACACGACAAAACCGGGTTACTGCCAACCATAGATAAAACACGGATCTCCGCTCTTTATCCGTCTGTTGCCACACACCAGTTTAAGAGACAAAATGGCAAATCAATGTCGTTTTCATGCACAAGGCTCAATGGCAACATACGATCCAAGAAATCTACACGGAGCTCGAGGAAATCATGACAAAAAGATCCACATCAAATCACCTTTTGCTCAACAGAAATTCTGGAAAAATCATGAGGAAAATCTGAGAAAAGATATATACCAGACTCATGGGCACAGCAAAGCAGGGAACTCTACAAAAATTGGTCACCTAACTCCACTAAAGGGCCGCGGTTCCGCGACATAAGCAGGCTTTGGCCGCGGAACCGCGGCCGTATAGTGGCGGCAGTTGACCAATTTTTGTGGGTGTTTTGGTCTTTTCATTTTAGTTCTGAATGTTGCCCTAGGTTTTCATTTTCCAGCCTATAAATACCCCAGAACCTTGTGAAGCCAAGTGTGCATAATCTTCTATTTTTCTAGGTTTAGAATACTTGTTTCTTCTTCCTCTTCTCATCTCTTCTCCATTGAAAAACTTATAGTAAGCTTTTGTGAGTGAAGAATGATGAATAAAGAAGTTCCTTTTGTTATTATAACTTGTCTTGTTCTTTTATTATTGCTTGTAATTTTCATTTGTTAACTTAGTTGTTGTTATTTCTTGTTGTTTCTTTCTTTTCTCTTTTCCTTTATCCTTAAAACAACCATGATGCTTACGCTTGATCCTTGCCAAGGTGAGGTCGCAAATAGCTAGTTGTTATCTTCTAATCTCCTTCTTTCTATCTTCCTCTTTTGTTTTGTTTTCTTTTCATTATGATGTGTGAGTAGTTTCATACTTGTTAGGGTAGGATAAGGGAAGTTTGAGAGAAGGAAATCTCTCTCACTCTTTCCTTGCCCAACATCTTAAATCGACTCCCGTTAATTGAACTACAATCCGCTCCTTACGGCACCCTATTCTACATGATAGCGGTGATTCCGTAGTGAGGCCGATTGTGGTTGAATTAACTGGAGGTTATGGCTAAGAGCCAATAACGGACAGACAAGCACCAAAAGGAAGAACTTATGCATTGGAAAGCCTAGCTTATACTCGCAAGTTCCTTCCTAGTCGTGCTAATCCCCATTGTTGCCGATTACCGTAACACCGATATTAAGAGGGGAAACGAAAGAGGTGAGCGACTCCTAACTCAAACTAACCTAATCCTAACCCTAACAAGCTCTCTTTACATATCATTTTAACACTTAATTAATCACAACAAAATCTGGAAAACTGGACTTAACTCGTTAAAGCACATAGAAAAAGATTCCTATCTCCCTGCGGACGACCCGTACTCAACCGGCTAGCTACAAGCGAAACCGTCTTGATTGCGGTAATTAACTAAACTTGAACACGCAGAAACTCTAACAATCAGGAACCTCCCTCAAAGTACCGACACTGGCCTGGCTGAAAGATTGGCGAACTTGTAGCGTGTAATTAATCCCGGCCAGTCTTTCCTTTCAGGGTTTAAAGGAAGATTTGATTAAAACAGTGGGAGACATCCTGATTAGATATATTAGATAACCAATCTAATCTTGCAAGAGCATACGCTGAGTGTTTTCTTCTCTCTCTCTCTCCTGGTAGCGACCATATCATGCCTTAATCAAGATAATAAAACGGATGTATTGACCGAACCCGCTTGTTATACTGAGCTGGGGAACGTTGGTCCCGCTCCAACTTATAATGTTATAAGACAGAGCAGGAAATTGGGGAATACCAGATTTCCCGTGCCGCCCAAACGAAGAAAGTGCATGTTGATGCATCATCTTCGGGTGTGTTCATTACAGAGAACTGTTTCTCAGTATCCTTTACGTCCGGGTATGTGATACCGGATCAGGATCCCGCATATGTAATCTGTTACTTGGGCTACAGATAGGTAGAGAACTGAGAACAGGTGATAAGTTTCATGAGATAGAAACGGTGCAAGTGTTGTAGCCAAGTCTGTTGGTCACTATCACCCTGTATTACCAGAATACGTTGATTCTGAACAAATGTTATTAGATACCGAACCTGATATACGACATCATATCAGCCTCTTTATTACTAAAGAAAGGATATAATTTTGTATTGTTGGACAATGTTTTGAACATTTCCTATATCAAGAGTTGATCGGTTCAGGCACGTAATCTAAAAGCATTGACGTTCGAAATCAAACTACAGTTCTTAGTATACAGAACACACACAAGAGGAAGAGTTCAGAAATGAACGAATCCTTCTTGAGGTATTGTAGACTAGGTCATATCAATGCGACCCGACTAGCTGAAGTTACATAAAGATGCATATTTAAATTAGTTTGAATTTACATCTTGTGAAACTTGCCAGTCATGTCACAGAGATAAGATGACCATAGCTCCATTTACTGGAAACAGAGAAAGAGTTAGTGAACTCTTGGGATGATACAAGTTGATGTTTGTAGGTCCCCTGTCTACACATGCCAAGACCGGTTCTTTGTATTCCATTACATTCTCTGATGATCTCTTAAGATTCAGACATATGTTCCTGTTGAATCACAAGTCCGAAGCTTTTGAGATATTTACAGAATATAAGTTAGAAGTAGAGAACCGAAAACGGGTATAAGTATTATGTCCTTTGATGAGATCAAGGAGGAGAATACTTGAGCACGGAGTTCCTGGAATATTCTAAAGGAGAATGAGATTCTCTCTTAGCATTACTCCTCCGTATAAACCATAGCACGATGGTATATCGGGGAGGAGCAATAGCACCCTATTTGATATGGTGTGCTCTTTGATGAGTACTACTGAGTTTCCTATTTCTTTTTGGGAATTATTCACTTGTGAAGCTGCATACCTATTGAATAGGGTTCAAATCAAATCAGTTGCCTACCACTTCATATGTAATATGGAATGGGAAGAGCCCATATCTTAAGTATGTTAAGACTTGGGGTTGTCCGGCCTATGTCTGAAAAGCAAAATCCGGACAAGCTCGAGGTAAAGTCAGATCAGTGAAAGTTTTTTGGATATCCCAAGCATTCGCAAGGGAATATCTTCTACCAAACCGAGAAACAAAAGTGTTTTATTTCTCAACATGCCACCTTTGTGAAAGGGAATTTCTTGTGGAAAAATTAGTGGTCATGAGGTAGAACTGGAAAGAGTTCCAGTTATACAAACTACAGCAGATGATTTGGTAGAACCGAAGGATTCAATAGTATCAAACGAAGCTCAGCCTCTCCGCCAATCTAGAAGGGTTCTTCACCCACCTGAGAGATACTTCGGTTTCTCTATGACAGTAGGAGCGAGGATTGCATCATGAGATGATGACCCAACTAGTTTCGTGCTGGCCATCAGGAGTGGGACTCTGTAAGAATGGCTGGATGCTTATCGATCTGAGATGGAATCCTTATACACCAACAAAGTATGGACTATAGTTGCTTTATCTGAAGGGTTAAATCACCATCAGGAGCAAGTATATCTTGAGAAGATTACTTGGTGTACATGGAAAAGTTGAGACTTTCAAAGCTATGCTTAAGTCCATCCAGATCCTACTTGCCACGGCTACATACCATAACTACGATATCTGGCGGTTGGGTGTCATGACAGCTTTTCTAAATGATGTTTTAGAAGATAGCGTCTATAAGTACACAGCCAGAGGGCTTCGTAGACAGTAGGAGCAGCGGAAACGTGTGCAAGATGTTTTATGTGATAAAGCAGGTATCGCGGAGTTGGAACGTCTGTTTTGATGTGGTAGTCAAAAAGTTTGACTTCATCAAAATGATAGATGAACCTTGTATATACAAAAAGGTAGTAGGGAAAATGGTGGTGATCCTCGTAGAGTACGTGGATGACATACTCTTGATAGGGAAGGAGTTTCCTATGCTACGCTCGGTCAATCTCCGCTTATCACAAGGATTCTCCATATAGGATCAAAGTGATACCTCTTAAATCCTGGATTTTGGATCTATGAGATAGATCTAATTGGATGTTAGGATACTCAATAGTTATAGTGAGATGGTATCAATCGATCCTAGGAAGAATCACTGGAAAGGTTCCAGGGTGATAAGAACGACTGAATGTCAGTCGCAGGCTTGTCTATACCCTTAGTGGAGGGACGGTATGTTGGAAGAGTTCCAATCTAGATACCGTGACATACTAGACGATTAATGGCAAGATACATCGTTACCATAGATGCTACCAAAGAGGCAGTCTGGATATATATAAGTTCATGAGATGAACTTCGTTCCTACCATTGTATGTGTAACGTTTCAGAAATCGTTTTGCGAATTTTTCCGTTTTAGGGCAAAATTGTCGGTTTTTCCCGTTTTAACCCGATTTCGATCAAACGACCGTATAAGCTTACCGACACCTAATTTGGCCAAAATAAAGCTTGTGCGCGAACTTTGGGAGTATTTGGGAGGTTTTGGTTCAGATAGATATTTTTCCGAATAAAATATTATTTTAAGCGGTATTTTGTGCACGTAAATCGGGAAAAATTTTATTTTGTGAATAAATTAATTTTGTCACTAGAATTATTTTAGAAGGTTCTTTTGAAATATCTAGATTTTTTTGGTGACTAATGGTTTGGATTTAAAAAGAAAAGAAAAGAGTGAAAGGTGGCAAAAATAGCATTTTTTATATTATTTACACTCTTTCCTAGCTATTTCCTCACAAATTATTCACAAAAATATCCCCCTCCCTTCTTGGCCGAGCTCAACCCCCCCATTTCTGTCCTTAACAATTCCAAACTCATTTCTCACTCATTTTCTATCAAAAACACAAAAGGAATTCCAAAAATAAATCCAAAAATTCCTATATAAATATTAAACCATTTTTCCTTCACTAATCCTTCATGGATCTTCATCAAAGCTTGATTTTGGAGGATAAAATGATGGATTAAGCTTCATTTTGGTGTTCTTGGGGAGGTATAATTCTTACATTAATCCTTTTATACTTGCTTTAATCTTAAAACTAGCTAATTTAGTTAACTATTTAAGTGGTTAGTTTAGCTTTTAATTCATGATTAATTCATTATATTTGGTTTAAAAAATTCATGTTAGGGTTAAATTTTGATTAAGTGATTAGTGTTTAATTCATGTGTTAAATTGTGTTTTGGAAAAGATTAATCTAGTAGAAAGTGTTAAAATTTGTTAATAAGCATTTTGTTTAATTAAGCAAAATTGCTTACTAGATTTTTGCTAAAACTTATTTAAGCAAGTTTAAAAATATAGGAATGGTTTAGATAGCTTAGTTAAGTTATTTTAAGGTATTTGTAATTGTTAGATTTTTGTTATCTTGAATCTAGTGCGATATATTGCAATAGGTTGCTTACTAGATTTCGGGTTTTTTCCGACGTAGGGTTCTTTTGGTAGTTGTGAGGTTATATCCAGTGTATTCCTCGTAATTTTTGTGTTGTGTTACGCGATCGGGACGATCGGGGTCCAGAATTGGTGTTTTGTAGTTTAGCGACCCCAATTAGGGTTTTGGCCGGTATCGTGCGCGATAGATGCGCTAAGCGCGTAGTGTAATTTTCTGGGCGTTTTCGTCGCGTTTCGTTGTCTTTTCGTCATTGTAGAATATATGCTTATGTGATGTGTTTATGAAATTTTAGGTTCGCAAGCGGGGACTTCGGATGCTACGACAAGGGGAAAACAGGTGGTAGGCTTCACCTAGCTTGGAGCGTTGGTGAGTAGATTTAACATCTACAGGGGAATCGCCCGCATGGCGTTATGCGTCTGGGCTAGAAATATTTACATTGTCGCATATTCTATGTCATGTTTAAAATTGCGCATTACCCTATTAGTTAGATTGTAGTGTGCCTGGACTAGTAGTAGTAGGACACTGCACATATTATTGACGATTTATGTTGCACTAGCACTGTTTGTATACAACACACACCGTCAATAATTACCATGTCACACACATAACCACTTATAGATGTTATATTGCTTGGTTAGGGACATTGTGACATTGATTCATATTTCATATCACATTGACATACAGTTATCTATTTACCTATAGGGTATTGTACCATTAGTGATAGGTACATACACACCTAAGGACATAGCTACAGGTGTACTTGCATTTTATACTTTACTTATACCTGATAGGTATATCACATCATCATATAGGTAGATACCTATATTTCTGCTATACCATTCATGTGTTCATTTATATCTGGTGAATGCTATGCTTTTCTTTTATATACTTTCATTACAGTTTTTATGTTGCGTATACTTTATTCATGGATTATCGCATTGTTATATGGATTTTTCATGATGTTTTCTGGATTTGGGAACCGTGGTAGTTCATGAAATTCTGCATACATTGAAAAACCCGGTTTCCTTGATATGATATTTTAGCAGCCACCATGAGATTTATCGGTGCTGATATATATACCCTACGCGAGGAAAGGAGGGATCCGTGTATGGGTACACGGTGGGGCCCGGAGGTACCCTAAAGCAAGAACGTTGTCGCTGTGTGAGTCGACATCGCGGTGCTAGGCGATGAGGCTTAGGGAAACCATACTTTCCGGTGACAGGACCATTGACTCATCGGCTATCGAGTGGAAACCGACGGGAGTCATGTACGTATGGATACGTCGAGAGGCGAGGGTCAGAGCTAGTCACTCGATCTTTCGGGATAGCGTATGATACGTACCTATCAGGGGGCCAGTCATGGAGACAGCACCGATGGATCAGCATTTCTGTGTCGATGCTTGGCACATTGGTTTCATGATATTTCCAATTACTCTTTTGTATATATAACAGGTGATTGAGTCGCTGTTATATATACCCTTACACCAATATTAGTGGAATGGGACGCTAATATATGTGTATTGCTCTCATCATATTTATTTATGACATTATATTAGGATGTTAGAACTGTGCTGGAGATTTGATTTGGGACTTAAGAGATTCATTGAGATTGGATACTGATATTGTACATACGAGATATGTGAGATCCACTTGCTGTTGTACATTTGATATATGTGAGATATACTGATATTGTACATACGAGATATGTGAGATCCACTTGATGTTGTACATTCGATATATGTGATATATACTTGATGTCGTACATTCGAGATATGTGAGATATACTTGATATTGCACATACGAGATATGTGAGATCTACTTGATATTGTACATTTGAGATATATGAGATCTACTTGCTGTTTTACATTCAAGATATGTGAGATATACTTGATATTGTACATACGAGATATGTGAGATCCACTTGATGTTGTACATTTGATATATGTGAGATATACCTGACATTGTACATACTAGATAGGTGAGATCTACTTGATGTTGTACATTCGATACATATGCGAGATATACTTGATATTATGCAGTTGAGGCGATGTGACACTTAGATGATATAAGAGCCAATTTGGGGGCTGATTTGAGGAATTGGGATTTTGATTTGTCTTGCTGGATTGTGATCCTACCACGATGTCAGGATTCCGTGGAAAAGACATATTTCACTCCATACCTCATCTTTATATACTTGTGCATTGTTCCATGTATTAGGAGTACCTATGAGTGAACCTTTCATGAGTGTTGCACATTTACTTTCTCATATCCCCAGTGCATGATTATTGCATACTGTTGTCATATCATTATTGCTTTATATATTGGTGGTACTTGTTAGTGTACTTTCCATTATTTCGTACTCATGACCTGTTATTATTGCATTTGTCATATATTAGATTCATGCTGTACGTACATTCTTGCGATTACCTGCATATGTTATTTACTATTCACGAGTTGGCAACTCACCCCCGTTGTGCCACAGGTGTTACAGAGTGTTCCCTAGAGTAGTCGAGGCTGGCTATTCATCTATCATCTTTTGCTACGGATACCGCATCAGCTCACAGTGTGCAGCTTAGGTGGGTTTTGTGGTTATTCGTTGTATTGTATATTCGTTGTATCCCTGTACTCTCTATTTACTATTTTCATATTGACTTAGAGACTTGGTGAGGACGATGTTGTATATTATGTTGGATTTATTGTCTTTTATACAGTTTCCTTTCTATCGTCTTCTATTTCTTTGCTACGGCGTCGTATATTTGTTATGGTGGTTGTTTTCCGTCTTTGGGCGTGGATTTGCTCCCGTTTGGGATGCTTTACTTTATATTTATGTTGTACCCATTTTTGGGGCTAGCTTTTACAAAGGAGGTGCTGCCAAAATTTTAAAGAAAAAGTGGACTCTTTTAAAGAATTTGAGTTGTGATTTCAAATGTTTCAAAAACTTTTTATTATCTTTTCCGTATTTTTATGGTTTAGATTTCTGGGTTTTGGCTTTCTTTTACTGCGTTACGTCTGGAGGCGTTGCGTAGTATTAGGGCCGTCACGTGCCAATTTCTGGTCGTGACAAAGTTGGTATCTGAGCGCAGTTTTACCTTTCGGAGTATAGGATGACCTTGGTATGATGGAGTAGGTAACCTAAGCGGAGTAACGTAGTGTGTGTATGTCTGCAGTATACTCACGATGCAGTATTTCGCTTAAAGTGCCTAAGTACAAATTGCTTGAAATTCCTTCCTTGATGATTCATATCCTTGTGATTCGATTTCCTTGTTCTTATCGAATCCTATCTCTATTTATAGCCTTGCCGCCGATGACTATGGGGACTCAGAGTGGTGCAGCGAGGGCCGAGGTCAGAGTTGGCTCGGGTGAGACGAGCACTGACCAGGATGGCACTTTTGTTGCACAGGTGCAGACGGTTCATCCTTCGACAGATCAGCTCGCTAGGCTTGTGACAGAGATGCAGGACTTGCGCCAGACGATGAGATCATTGGTTGATGCCATTCGAGCGCAGCGACAGGAGGTTGACACCCCTGTTACTCAGTTGTTCCTTGGGATCAGCATGCAGCAGTCTGTCACCTACGTAGCACCAGTGGATGTAGCCCCAGTCGACGAGACACATATTCCAGAGACTTTGCGAGTTCCAGGACAGTGGAGGACCCGTAGAGGTGTGCCAGTCCAGGGAGAGAGGCCTAGTCGTCGAGACAGATTTCGTGACCATCGCGGGAGCAGCAGAGGCATAGGACGTGGACAGACGTTCAGCTCTTATCCCCAGGAGGGTCAGCAGCGTTATATTGGATGCTATCGATGTGGGAGCCTTCACCACTTCATCAGGGGTTGATCCTTAGCGCCGCATCAGAGTCGTGTTCTAAGAGGTCGTGGGCGTGGAAGGTTCGCTCAGAGGGGTCAGTCTGGCAGAGGAAGAGTTTTGACAATTCCGGGTAGAAGGCCGACACGAGAGTTTGTTTCTACTCATCCGGACACACAGGCGTCCAATGCAGAGTTTTCAGGTATCCTTGTTCATGTTCTTTGATGTACTTGTTGGTTTTTCGCACTTTGTGCCGTGGTTGGGATGAGGATCGTGTTAGTTAGATCAGCCGTTTTGTTGTGTTCACTTCTGTCAGCGATTCTTTTGTTGCGCGACACGTATTTCAGTGGTATGCCAATCGGTGGGGAGATTTTGCCGTCATTGGATCCTTCTAGAGATGTTGGATTTGACGTTCTCCTGGGCAAGGATTGGTTAGCTACGTGTTAGGCGTCTGTGGACTACCGTGTGGAAACAGTCAGGAATTGTTTTCCCGGCGAGTCAGTTTTTGTTGTGCAGGTGGATAGTTGTGCCGCCTCTCACTGCTTGAATTCAGCCTTTTTCGCTAGTCAGCTTTGGAGGAGATGTCGTGGATTCTTGGCGTTCATTCGAGATACCGGAGCCACAGTGGGATTGTTGGACCGGGTACTTATCGTGCGAGAGTTTTCCGACGATATTCCAGGAGAGCTAGCGAAATTCAGGGAGCTTAAGGATCTGCTGCAGAGTTGTTTGTTGGGAGGTTTGTGTGTCCGAGTGTTTCGCTTTTGGGAGCTCCTATTTCTGTTCGTCAAGGAGAAAGACGACAGATTGTGGTTGTGGATTGATAGATCGTCAATTGAACCGGCTTACGGTGCGGTTAGGTATCATTTACCTCGCTTTGACGATTTCTTCGATCAGCTCCATAGTGCGAGACTTTTTCTAAGTTTGTTTGGGATCAGGTCATCATTGTTGCGGGTTCGGAGTGGTGGCATTACGAATACTGTTTTTGTGCGTGCTATGGGCAGTTTGTGTTTTGGTGGTGTCGTTGAACTCGCCAATGCCCTAGCAGCATTTGTAGTTATGATGCACCAGATTTCTTCAGGCCGTTCTTCGACCAGTTGCTGTTCTATTTTGACGACATTCTTGTCTATACTTTATATCTTGAGGAACATGAGAAGCACTTGAGAATTTGTTTTGCAGACATTGGGAGAGCCCCAGCTGTTTGCTAGATTCTCGGAGTGTTCCTTCAGGCTTGTTTGTGTTGACTCCTAGGTCTTGTAGTTACGGGAGACGGTTTCGTATGGTTCCGAGGGAGATCGAGACCGTACAGCTTAGGCCCGGACTTGTGTGCAGGACGGAGGTCCTTTGATTTTGGGCTTAGCAGGTTTTTACTGCCGTTTAGTGCAGGATTACTAGCGTATTGTTGCACCGTTGACTGTACAGACCTGAAAGTAGGTTCTTTTCTTTGGACTGAGGCATGTGTACAGAGTTTTCGGCAGTTGAAGATTCAGTTGGCAACTGCATCAGTTCTTGCTTTTGATTCGGAGTCTGTGATTGTGACAAGGTTGTGCTAAGTTAGGAATGCGTTTGTGTACCTGATGTTATCGGGTAGAGACGTGAAATCCTAGAGCAAGCACATCAGTCAACTCTTTATGTTCATTCAAGTTCCGCCAATATTGACGTGACTGGTGAGATAGTTACGGGTGGATAGGAATGTAAAGAGAAATTTTAGGTTTCGTTTCAAGGTGTTTGTCTTGTTGTGCGTTTGTGTTAATTGTTTGCGGCAGTTGGGATCGTCACTCGACATTGTTAGGATACTTCTTGATAGCTGTTATCAGGAGACATTCCAATTGGCAACCTTTAAGTTTTGTTTGTTAGGTGGTGTCGATCTCCAGTCTGTTTTTCTGACTCTGCATAGTAGGATTTTTGGACCCCAGCTAGTCTAGAGACTTCGGAAATGATCCAGCTGTTTCAGGTAAGGATGATGACAATCCTGTGTGGACAGAGGTCTTATGCCGACCATAGTGATCGCATGCTCGAGTTCTTAGTGGGAGATCATGTATTCCTACGGATTTTTCCGATGAAGGACGTGTTGAGTTTTGGGAAGCTTACCCAGAATTGTAGGTCCTTTCCAGACCCTTAAAGTGAGTTAGTTCTGTTGCCTTTAATTTGGTACTTCCGCCCAGATTATTGAGTATTCACCCCGTATTCCTTGTGTCGATACTTTGCAATTTCCTTCATGACCTTTCTCACATGATTCAGCACAAGACCATTTAGCTTGGACGCGATCTTTCGTTCACCAGCAGCCAATTGTGTTAATGGCTAGGCGGGTGGAGAAACTTCGGTCAAGGGTCTTGCCATCTGTGAAGGGTTTTCTTGGACGTAGCCGTATAGTGAGGTAATCACTTGGGAGGCTGCGAACGAGATATGAGAGTTTAGTAATCCTCTCTTTGAAGGTACGCTTAGTGAAAATTTTAAATTCGGGGACGAATTTTTATAAGGGGGGGAGATTGTAACGTTTCAGAAATCGTTTTTCGAATTTTCCCGTTTTAGGGCAAAATTGTCGGTTTTTCCCGTTTTAACCCGATTTCGATCAAACGACCGTATAAGCTTACCGACACCTAATTTGGCCAAAATAAAGCTTGTGCGCGAACTTTGGGAGTATTTGGGAGGTTTTGGTTTAGATAGATTTTTTTCCGAATAAAATATTATTTTAAGCGGTATTTTGTGCACGTAAATCAGGAAATTTTTTTTTTTGTGAATAAATTAATTTTGTCACTAGAATTATTTTAGAAGGTTCTTTTTAAATATCTAGATTTTTTTGGTGACTAATGGTTTGGATTTAAAAAGAAAAGAAAAGAGTGAAAGGTGGCAAAAATAGCATTTTTTATATTATTTACACTCTTTCCTAGCTATTTCCTCACAAATTATTCACAAAAATACCCCCCTCCCTCCCTTCTTGGCCGAGCTCAACCCCCCCCATTTCTGTCCTTAACAATTCCAAACTCATTTCTCACTCATTTTCTATCAAAAACACAAAAGGAATTCCAAAAATAAATCCAAAAATTCCTATATAAATATTAAACCATTTTTCCTTCACTAATCCTTCATGGATCTTCATCAAAGCTTGATTTTGGAGGATAAAATGATGGATTAAGCTTCATTTTGGTGTTCTTGGTGAGGTATAATTCTTACATTAATCCTTCTATACTTGCTTTAATCTTAAAACTAGCTAATTTAGTTAACTATTTAAGTGGTTAGTTTAGCTTTTAATTCATGATTAATTCATTATATTTGGTTTAAAAAATTCATGTTAGGGTTAAATTTTGATTAAGTGATTAGTGTTTAATTCAAGTGTTAAATTGTGTTTTGGAAAAGATTAATCTAGTAGAAAGTGTTAAAATTTGTTAATAAGCATTTTGTTTAATTAAGCAAAATTGCTTACTAGATTTTTGCTAAAACTTATTTAAGCAAGTTTAAAAATATAGGATTGGTTTAGATTGCTTAGTTAAGCTATTTTAAGGTATTTGTAATTGTTAGATTTGTGTTATCTTGAATCTAGTGCGTAATATTGCGATAGGTTGCTTACTAGATTTCGGGGGTTTTCCGACGTAGGGTTCTTTTGGTAGTTGCGAGGTTATATCCAGTGTATTCCTCGTAATTTTTGTGTTGTGTTGCGCGATCGGGACGATCGGGGTCCAGAATTGGTGTTTTGTAGTTTAGCGACCCCAATTAGGGTTTTGGACCGTATCGTGCGCGATAGATGCGCTAAGCGCGTAGTGTAATTTTCCGGGCGTTTTCGTCGCGTTTCGTTGTCTTTTCGTCATTGTAGAATATATGCTTATGTGATGTGTTTATGAAATTTTAGGTTCGCAAGCGGGGACTTCGGACGCTACGACAAGGGGAAAACAGGTGGTAGGCTTCACCTAACTTGGAGCGTTGGTGAGTAGATTTAACATCTACAGGGGAATCGCCCGCATGGCGTTATGCGTCTGGGCTAGAAATATTTACATTGTCGCATATTCCATGTCATGTTTAGAATTGCGCATTTACTCTATTAGTTAGATTGTAGTGTGCATGGACTAGTAGTAGTAGGACACTGCACATATTATTGACGATTTATGTTGCACTAGCACTGTTTGTATACTACACACACCGTCAATAATTACCATGTCACACACATAACCACTTATAGATGTTATATTGCTTGGTTAGGGACATTGTGACATTGATTCATATTTCATATCACATTGACATACAGTTATCTATTTACCTATAGGGTATTGTACCATTAGTGATAGGTACATACACACCTAAGGACATAGCTACAGGTGTACTTGCATTTTATACTTTACTTATACCTGATAGGTATATCACATCATCATATAGGTAGATACCTATATTTTTGCTATACCATTCATGTGTTCATTTATATCTGGTGAATGCAATGCTTTTCTTTTATACGCTTTCATTACAGTTTTTATGTTGCGTATACTTTATTCATGGATTATCGCATTGTTATATGGATTTTTCATGATGTTTTCTGGATTTGGGAACCGTGGTAGTTCATGAAATTATGCATACATTGAAAAACCCGGTTTCCTTGATATGATATTTTAGCAGCCACCATGAGATTTATCGGTGCTGATATATATATACCCTACGCGAGGAAAGGAGGGATCCGTGTATGGGTACACGGTGGGGCCCGGAGGTACCCTGAAGCAAGAACGTTGTCGCTGTGTGAGTCGACATCGCGGTGCTAGGCGATGAGGCTTAGGGGAACCATACTTTCCGGTGACAGGACCATTGACTCATCGACTATCGAGTGGATACCGACGGGAGTAATGTACGTATGGATACGTCGAGAGGCGAGGGTCAGAGCTAGGCACTCGAGCTTTCGGGATAGCGTATGATACGTACCTATCAGGGGGCCAGTCATTGAGACAGCACCTGATGGATCAGCATTTCTGTGTCGATGCTTGGCACATTGGTTTCATGATATTTCCAATTACTGTTTTGTATATATAACAGGGGATTGAGTCGCTGTTATATATACCCTTACACCAATATTAGTGGAATGGGACGCTAATATATGTGTATTGCCCTCATCATATTTATTTATGACATTATATTAGGACGTTAGAACTGTGCTGGAGATTTGATTTGGGACTTAAGAGATTCATTGGGATTGGATACTGATATTGTACATACGAGATATGTGAGATCCACTTACTGTTGTACATTTGATATATGTGAGATATACTGATATTGTACATACGAGATATGTGATATCCACTTAATGTTGTACATTCGATATATGTGATATATACTTGATGTCGTACATTCGAGATATGTGAGATATACTTGATATTGCACATACGAGATATGTGAGATCTACTTGATATTGTACATTTGAGATATATGAGATCTACATGCTGTTGTACATTCAAGATATGTGAGATATACTTGATATTGTACATACGAGATATGTGAGATCCACTTGATGTTGTACATTTGATATATGTGAGATATACCTGACATTGTACATACTAGATAGGTGAGATCTACTTGATGTTGTACATTCGATACATATGCGAGATATACTTGATATTATGCAGTTGAGGCGATGTGACACTTAGATGATATGAGAGCCAATTTGGGGGCTGATTTGAGGAATTGGGATTTTGATTTGTCTTGCTGGATTGTGATACTACCACGATGTCAGGATTCCGTGGAAAAGACATATTTCACTCCATACCTCATCTTTATATACTTGTGCACTGTTCCATGTATTAAGAGTACCTATGAGTGTACCTTTCATGAGTGTTGCACATTTACTTTCTCATATCCCTAGTGCATGATTATTGCATACTGTTGTCATATCATTATTGCTTTATATATTGGTGGTACTTGTTAGTGTACTTTCCATTATTTCGTACTCATGACCTGTTATTACTGCAATTGTCATATATTAGATTCATGCTGTACGTACATTCTTGCGATTACCTGCATATGTTATTTACTATTCACGAGTTGGCAACTCACCCCCGTTGTGCCACAGGTGTTACAGAGTGTTCCCCAGAGTAGTCGAGGTTGGCTATTCATCTATCATCTTTTGCTACGGATACCGCATCAGCTCACAGTGTGCTGTTTGCTTGGGTGGGTTTTGTGGTTATTCGTTGTATTGTATATTCGTTGTATCCCTGTACTCTCCATCTACTATTTTCATATTGACTTAGTGACTTGGTGAGGACGATGTTGTATATTATGTTGGATTTGTTGTCTTTTATACAGTTTCCTTTCTATCGTCTTCTATTTCTTCGCTACGTCGTCGTATATTTGTAATGGTGGTTGTTTTCCGCCTTTGGGCGTGGATTTGCTCCCGTTTGGGATGCTTTACTTTATATTTATGCTGTACCCATTTTTGGGGCTAGCTTTTACAAAGGTGGTGCTGCCAAAATTTTAAAGAAAAAGTGGACTCTTTTAAAGAATTTGGGTTGTGATTTCAAATGTTTCAAAAACTTTTTATTATCTTTTCCGTATTTTTATGGTTTAGATTTCTGGGTTTTGGCTTTCTTTTACTGCGTTACGTCTGGAGGCGTTGTGTAGTATTAGGGCCGTCACGTGCCAATTTCGGGTCGTGAGAGTATGACAATGGAGTTGTGGCTTATGCCAAGGAACAACCGTCCCATCAGAAATCCAGATATAATTCTTAGGCAGTATCACCTGATCATGGAGATGGTTGATCTCCAGGGAGATCGAGGTTAGGAGAGTAGACACAGAGGACAACGGCACGGATCCACTCACAAAGGCCTTTTTCCCAGTAGAGACATTTATGGGATGGTTGAGTATGGGATACTTCAACCGCAGCTAATTTTTGGGTATGTGATACCACAACAGATGGCCTTAGTGCAAGTGGGAGATTGTTAGTTATATGTATGCCCTAGAGGCCATTACTGTACATACGATGTATATTGTAGTGGATGCTTGGACTATAGAGGGAGGACTTTCTTGCTCGACATGATAGTATGCTATCTGGTTGTACTTTATCTTAACATGTACTCTGATTGTCTCTATGTTACATGTTGATAAAGCCCTTAGGATATGTACTCGACTACTGGGACTATGATGAGATCATACTAGTGGGGCCACGGTAGTCGACGATTTCATCCTATAACTGTTCCTAGTCGAGGGTGTATCGAGACAGGGCATCGACGCACCAGAGTAGACTAGCGTATACGCATCTTGACCCATATGATGGGCGATGGATGATCCCATATCCATCGGTGTTTGACATCAAGGATGGTGTACGGGTGCTCAGTGGAGACTGGGTACACTGGACGGACTCGCCGAGAACTCCCAGATGGTATTATACCTTATGTCAGATGGCAGTGCTCTTGTGACACTAGTACAGCTTAGTCTGTTGACCCGAGATCGTCATAGAGTCTTGTGTGATTCCCACTGTGCTTTGATTTCCATCATACCACATCCAAGAGGGCATGCAAAAAGGTGGATTTTGGGTACAGTCCTGAATCACATGGAGGCAATGAGCGATAGGAGGGGATTCGTCTCTCCCGGTATAGGGAGTTGATGTTGTGCTGTGTTCGATTGGCTATAACCGGAAATCCCTGGCCAGGGTTGATGAGATTTACTGGTAAGTGTTATCAGTAGTTTCTCGAACTGTTATAGACCTCATATCGACACGACTTATCAAGCTACTGGGGTCTGACGTTTACCACCCCTAGGCGAGATATGCGACATATCAGACGACGAGACCGGACTGTACGGGAGTGTTACTGTTTGGATTCACAGGAGAATGTACAAGCTTGCTTGATGATCTTCTAAGCGCTCAATACCTGGGTAGCTGTTACGTTTAGCTGACCGCTTGCTGCTTGTGGGTGTTTGATATGATCATCACCTACTGCCGGCGTATTGACGATTCTTTAGAGTCCTACACAGAGGTTTCTTAGCTCAGGCAAAACGGAGTAGGAGCACATATGTGATGTGTGCGGGACCGAGGATAATGTGGTATGTGATACCATATTGGATTCTCGCGATATGAGATATCGGCCGGGTATATGTGATATAGCCGGGTCATCGTATTAGTCGGTTATTTGTGAAATAGCCGGATTATCGGATCAAGTGTTGATTCGATAATTTAATGTATAATAATATATATGATATATTAAATTACATTAACTAATATTAGCTCACTAAAAGATTCATTTTCTCACGGGATAATACATTGATATATATACGATATATGTTAATTGTATTATTTTCTATTGTTACAAAATATATTGTATATGTGATATATAATATTGTAACATGTTAGGGTTACAAATTTAACAATGGATTAGGGTTTAAACTTGGTTAGGGTTTGGATTAGGGTTAGCTTTTGCATGAAGCTTCCATGAAGCTTCATGAAGCTTTGACTTTGTGGATGCTTGATATTTTTGTGAGATATTATGTTAACCCAATCCAAACCATTAACTATAGTTAACTCTCTACAAGGGTTAACTCTCTCATGCTTAACTCTTGGTTAGATTTGTAACCACTATAATAATTCATTATTCATCACAAAAGGATTAAGGTTGTCATCTTCATTCTTCTTCTTCATGCTTGAGTTCCTTCATGAAAAAGCTTTCTTTTGTGATGAAATTGAGTGAGAAAAAGATTATAAATGAGAGCAAAAATCCTACTTCATCATCCTCTTCTATCCTTTCTATTTAGATGAGGGTGTTCACTTCATATTATGAGTGTTAGCTTGTGTTAACGAAACTTCAAGGTAGATCATCTTTGTATCGAAGATCGGAAGAAAAGGTTGCATCATTCTCTTCGTGAAGCCTCTCGAGAGTCGGGAACACGATGATCGCAGCGAAGGGACCTCAACACGGAGCTTTAGAAGTGAAGGACCGGATCTACAGAAGTTGTAATCCCTCTCACTTAGTGTTCAAGAGTTTAACATGCATGTTTTCGCCTAAACCCTAGTTTAAAGATCCGGCTTCGGGTTGTTCGGCACGACTAAAATTTAAATCGTGCATGGTTGATGCCTCGTAGACCCTTGTGCGCGTGCCTAGCAACCCTACATCACCTGCCTTCAAAACCCTACACTTTCTGAGTGCCTGCAAAGAATTACAGATATGAGATCCTGATCCGGTATCCAATACCCAGGAAGTAGAGTTTATTGAAAGACAGTTTTCAATAACATACACACCTGAATCTGAAGCCGCAACTTGCTTCAGATCCTGTGTTCTGGCCTTCCAATCCCTGCAATCTTTCTTCCAGTGTCCCTTCTTATGACAATAGAAGCATTCTTCCTTACCCACAAGCTGCCCCGCTATCTTTGTTGCCTTTGCTTTTCCCTTCTTATCCACTTTACTAACACCGCCCCTTGGTTTGGCGGGGGCTTTCTTCTTCTTTCCCTTGGCTTTTGCCTTGGACTTAGAAGAGGAAGATCCTCCTACAAACAAAGTGGATGTTTCCCTACCTTTCTGTAGGGTGCCCTCTGCACTCCTCAGCATGTTGGGGAGCTCCGGAAGTTCAACTTCTTTTCCTTGCAAGTTGAAGTTCAAGATGAACTGGGCGTAAGTGGAAGGAAGGGACTGGAGAATCAAGTCCGTATAGAGCTCGTTCTCTAACGTGGTCCCAAGGTCCGCGAGCTCCTCAATGAAGCTAATCATCTTAAGCACGTGTTCCGCTACCGATGATCCGATGGTCAACCTTGCCGAAAATAGCTTCTTCTACACTTCGTATCTTGCGATACGAGATTGCTCTCCATACAGTTCTTTTGTATAGAGAAATATGGATTCGAGGTCCATATTCTCGTGCCTCCTCTGATGTTCATTATCCATAGAGGCAAGCACGAGGCACTAGGCCTTCGCGCAATCGATCTCCCAGGTCTTATGGATTTCCCTATCCGTGACGCTGGAGGTGGGACCTGGGACAGGGGGAGCTTTGGTGGTAAGAAGATACCCCAGCTTGTCGTAAGTGATTGCCATTTTGACATTCCTGAGCCAATCTTTGTAGTTTGGCCCTGTCAGTATGTTTTTATCCAGGAGTAACTTAAGTCCGGTCATGTCGATTGGTCGCTGCAATTAGGAGAGAGAGAAGAAACACTCAGCATGATGCTCTTGCAAGTTTTGAGTGGTTTTTAATTTGTTTAAACAGGATGGTTCCCACTGTATCTCGAATTCCTCCTCAAACCAAAAAGGAAGAATTAGTCGGAATCAATCTCACCGTACAATACTTGCTTAACCGTTCAGCCAGGCCAGTGTTGGTACTTCGAGGGAAGTTTTCCAACGCTTTCGCGAAGTTCCTTAATTAACTAACCTCTTTTCCCTTGGGGCGTAGCCCCGCTAACACCTTTCTAGACACCTACTTGGTTTATAGCATTGATCGTTAAGTGAGAAATTTTCCGAGGAGTAGCATATACTCACAGTAGGATCGGGATCCAAATATCATTGCATGACAAAACTGAAGGAATCCTACCAAAATTATCACGCTCCAAATGGTATGCAGCGCTAGCATGTTTCAGGTTCTTTTGAAACTCCCGATGTGGATTTTTGCCCCATGCTCTTATGACCTTGACTTTGGCCAACAAATCATAAGTCACATGTCAAGTTCTACCCGTCATTCTCCAGGTTAATTTGAACCCACCCACACCTACCCTTGACTTTGGCCAACAAGACGGTACGACTGTCCCAAACCAACGCATCTATCTATGCTGCACATGAATACCCAATAGCTACCAATCACTATGCCTTAACTTTGGCCAACAAACATAGCTTGAAAACTATTGACTATTCATGTGAAATGATGGAGGGCTACGAATGGTTTTGGCAAAACCGTGAACGTACTGAACTTGATATAATCGATGGAACGAGATAGCTTTTAAAAGGAGTGGCTCAAACTCCGCATTTAAAAGTTGGTTTTTGAAAAGAACCGAGTGGTTTTGAAAGTGTTCCAACGACTTTACTTTGGTTTATTTTCTTGCATTAATTCTTTTTAATGCGTCCCATCATTTAATCCTACCTTTGCAGAAAACAACTAAAATATGACGTACGCTTATGCCATCCGCATTCTCCACGGGGCCCGTCATTACCCGTTAGGTTACTTAACTAACGACAGAGCGGGGGCTGGACTAGCGCGGATGCAAAACATAAGCAACGCCTAAATAGTTATCATATATAGATATATTGCAATGATAGACAATCCAGATCACAGATGAACACATTGGATATACTAGGAATCCGCAATTCGTACGAGCCTGTAACGAAAAGCGGATTACACGGTCGCGGTGAATAGCCAATACCCCACCCAAGACCCCTACGGGTGCGGCAAACTACCCGCTAAATACCCGAAACGAAGCAACCTCCCTCAACTCGTGAGTAGGCCACTCGGCACTTCGAGGTACCCGGTAGTTTGTGCACACCCTCCATGGGTCTATCCTAGGACCAAAAACAGTAAAAGAAATTATACAATGACGGCTACAACCTCACCCCGGTTGTGCGTCCAAATAAATAATATTACATCAATTACAAATTACATGAATTGAAAGAAAAGAAGACTCTCATCTCACATCCCCCGGCTATTGACCCGCGACAATCCAATGAATTCATATACACATACCATCAACATTACAGATTACAGATATGTATAACCCCCAATAATCGACGTATAGCGATTAGCAGACGTTCAATACATATAACACATCACAGATATAAACCCGTTAACTTTAGTCTTTAGAAACTCGATCAAAATACGGTTTTTAAGCCCCAAAAATAAATTTTTCTTTCTGGAAAATCTGGGCTGAAAAATCATTCTCCAAAAATCCCAAAATACCCCATAGAGTATATTGCGGTGAAACCGATCCACGGCCGAGTCAACTCGGCCGCGGATCCGCGGCAAGAAGCTATTCTTACCTCGGAACCGCGGTGAGTTGGACGGCTCTGTGGATCGTTTTTCTGCAGTATACTATAAAAACCCTGAGTCGATTTTTGGTATATGTCAAATAATTTTTACAGCACTTTAAAAATCGACAGAAAGTTTGAGTTCCGGGTGTATTTCGCGACTTTTTCTCCGATCGAATTTCTAGTTACTTTGATAACATGTTAGATGGTGTTTAACTAGGCTCTGATACCACTGTAAGTCCATGTTACCCTTCCCCGGTTTTTTGGGGTTGCGGAAACAGTGAAAAACGATTTTTTCTAGGGTGGTAACATGGACTCATAATACGGATCTTTGTTAAACAACTACCTAACAACCTAACTAGGAGTTTTACCTACTCGGTTAGAGGGTTATACCTTTCTTGAACTCCTTCGTCTTCAACTCTTGTGGTGTATGGACCGGCCTCCCCTCGTCGTCTTCTCGCGCCGAAGATGGATCCACCCGAAAGCTTCTACCTTTTGGCTTCTTCTTCGAACTTGAAGAAACTAGAACGCTTGGCTTGCTAGGCCTTATGAACTAGGATGATTGGAGGATTGTTTTGGTATTTTTATCTCTAAGGCAATGGTTCTCAACTCATGAGAGGGGTTTGCCTTGAGTTAGAGAGAGCAAGAGGAAGAGGGAGAGCTTGAGCAAGTGATGGCAAGAGAGAGAAATGAAATGAGAGAATGAATAATCCTTTTGCCATCCAAGCTCTCATAATCCAAAATCATCATAACAATGTAATAATAATTGAGTATATTATAATGGTTGTTATCATGACAAATGACACTATCATTTCTTGCATTAAATGCAAATGGTGAACAAAACAAGCAAGCATAAGTCAATGCAACCAAATGATGGCCATTGTCATGATGGTGGTCAACAAGTCCAACCTAGTCAACCGGTCAACAAAAGTCAACAAGTCAACAAGGTCAACCTTTCAACCCTAACCATGTCACTATAATAAATAATTAATATTATTGTTAATCATATTTCTAATTCTCATTAGGGTTAAGCAAAAGTCAACAGTCAACAACCCTAATGAGAATCCTCGGCCTCTGTCTCTGTCAACTGTGCATACACACCCGTATCCGCGATCCGGGGAACACGAATACAAACGAGATAAAACCAATCCCAAAACGTATACTAGGATCTGGCTTAAACCAAAGCCCACTAGTAATAACCGCCCGGTCACTAAACGTGCACAAGTGCACGGATGTTACCGAACCCTGTCGCAAAACCATGCGACCAATCGCAAGACCATGCGACCTCTACTCTTTTGCCTAAAGGCGAGTAGCTTTCTGTGTGGGACTCTAAAGACTCGACACTACGCTGGCAGTGGGTTTAACCACAAACCGCAAGCGGCACTAGCTGTGCGTAACGGCCCCCAGGTAGATGCCGATAAGAAGACGGACGAGGTGAAACCCATCTGAACTCCTACTGAGCCTGAATGTGACAATCTCCGTACAGTCCGGTCTGTTCGTCTGAGAACATCGGATGGCGGGCCTAAGGGGTGGTAAACGTCAGTCCCCTAATAGCAGTACAAGTCGTGTCGGAGTATAGCCCAGAACACCCTGAGATAGCACTGGAAACCTACCAGTAATCTCGCTTGCCCTGGCCAGGGACTACTTGTGTAATGGCTCTCCTAGACACAGCGCGATGTCAGCCCCCAATTCCGGGAGAGACGAATCCTGTCTAACCGTCACTGCCTCCAAGTGCTTCGGGACTGCACCCAAATACTACCTGTTTGCACGACTCCTTTGAGTCGTGGTAGGGTAGTAATCAAAGTACAGTGGGAACACACTCGAGGAGAAGTGACAGTGTCAAGTCAGCGGACTAAGCTGTACTCATGTCACCTGTGAACTGATAACTGACGATAGGTATAGTACCAACCAATCAGTTCCCGACGAGTCCTGTCCAGAGTACTCGTAACCTAACGAGCACCCGCATACTATCTCAAGTACGACGTACTGACGGCTGTGGGACAGACCGTCTCCCCTGCTAGGATGAGAAGCACATACGCTAGTCTACTCCGGAGTATCGATGCCCTGTCTCGATAGTCCTACGACTAGGGACCTGTATAAGGATGTGCTTGTGGATTACCCAGCCCCCACGAGTGTGACTGCCATCACAACGCTGGTAATAAAGCAAAGATCCTAAGGGCTCTACTAATATGTATAAGCAATATGCTAAAAGAAACACATGCACATATTAAAGTAGAAACAAACCAAGTAGCATACTACCATTTTGAGCAAGATTGTCAATACAAGGTGAATATCCCAAGCTTCCATTAAGTAATATACAAACTAGTATGATACAGTAATGGCCTCTAGGGCATATACACTAACACCTACTAGCTTCCAGCAAGCCATTCAGAGCGGTGACTCAGTAAAATGGCTGGATGCAATGCGGACCGAGATGCAGTCCAAGTACACCAACAATGTTTGGACTTTGGACTTTGCTCCAGAAGGGGTAAAACCCGTAGGCTGCAAATGTATCTTCAGAAACAAGATTGGTGTAGATGTACAGGTTGAAACCTATAAAGCTAGGCTTGTTGCAAAGGGTTTTCGTCAAAGACCTAGTTTGGACTATGACGAAACCTTTTCTCAAGTAGCTATGCTCAAATCCATTCGGATCCTTCTTGCCATTGCTGCCTTCCATGATTATGAGATCTGGCAGATGGACGTAAGGACGGCTTTCCTTAATGGAAATTTGGAAGAGTGCGTCTATGTGGATCAGCCAGAGGGATTCATTCAGAGTGGGAGAAGCGGTAAAGCGTGCAAGTTGCTCAAGTCCATCTATGGACTGAAATAGGCATCACGGAGTTGGAACATCTTCTTTGATGATACTGTTAAAGAATTCGACTTTGTCAAAAACCCAGATGAACCATGCATTTACAGTAAGATTGTAGGGAGAAATGTGGTATTCCTCGTCTTGTACGTCGATGACATTCTCCTTGTTGGAGATAGTGCCCTCAGAGTCAATTATTGGATCGCAGGTACGTGATTGCAATGATTGCGGAGGACTTATACCGGTAGGACAGTCTTACTCGAGATGATAGTATGCTATCTGGTTTTCCTTTATCTGTCATGTACAGGTTCAGGTGATTGATCACTGTTACACTTTGATAGAGCCCTTAGGATCTTGCTTTACTACCAATAGTATGATGGCGATCATATACGTGAGAGTTGGGTGGTTTATAAGCATATCCTTAATTGTGGTCCCTAGTCGTAGGAGTTTCGAGACAGGGCATCGATACTCCGGAGTAGACTAGTGTATACAGTCGAGACCCCGACGAGGGGCGGTGGCCGGTCTCACAAGCCACTGGTGTCAGTTGGATCACCTAAGATGTATACAGGTGCTCATTGGGTTATGAGTACACCGGACAGGACTCGCCGGGAACCTGCTAGTTGGCATTATACATATCGTCAGATAGTAGTTCCCTGGTGACATGTGTACAGGTTAGTTCATCGACCTGAGGTCATCATTTGTCTCGTATGAGTTCCCACTGTGCTTTGATTTCTACCCTACCACGGCTCAAAGGAGTCGTGCAAACAGGTAGTTTTTGGGTACAGTCCCAAGCCACATGGAGCACGTGAGCGGATCGGTAGGGGATTCGTCTCTCCCGGTATTGGGGGTAAGATCGTGCTGTGTCTAGGAGAGCCATTACACAAAGCCCACGGCCGTGGCAAAAGATTTACTGGTAGGTACTCCAGTAGTATCTCAGGGTGTTATTGGGCTACACTCCGACACGACTTATACTGCTATTGGGGGTCTAACGTTACTAGCCCCCTAGGCAGATATGCGATACTCATAGACGAACGGACCGGACTGTATATACATTGTCACTGTTAGGCTCAGTAGGGTTTCTGGATGAGTTCGCTCATCGGCCTCTCTTGAGGTCAGTCCATGGGCAGCCGTTACGCACAGCTAGTGCCGCTGACGGCTTGTGGTTAAACCCACTGCCAGGGTACTGACGAGTCATTAGAGTCCCCCACAGACAGTTTCCCAAGTTCGGGCGAAACGTTGTAGATGCCGTATGGTTTTATGCCAGGGTTCAGAAAATGCACGTGCGTTTTTGCAAGTTTCATATTACGGGCAGATAATACTGGTGGGCTTTAGTTAATCCAGATTCGAGTATTATACTGTGTAGATATAATATCTTTGTCTCAGTTGCATTTGTATTCGGTCGTAATACAAATGCGGGTATATTTATACAGTTACGCGGTTATCCTGAAATTCATTTCGGGATCGCTTTTGGAAGTTTCCAGTTTCCAGTTTCCGTATTTGACATTCGGTTAAATGCGGATTTATCTTTCCGTCATGAGGGTGATTCGTGCTTCTAGAAGCTTCTAGATTGGTGACTAGATTCATGCATCTTTCTTTGCATTTATTATATGATGACTAGGTTTTAATGACTCATGCTTTAACATTAATGATTCTTGTTTAACCTAAGGATATTTGTTCATGATATTTATTCTTGTGGTCACCCTCTTTGCTCCTACCATCACCTCCCTCTTCATATATATTGGCCGGCCCCCTTGTGAGTGAGAGAGAGATTGATTTCATTTTTTAGGAAAAAAGACTATGGTTTAAACTGTATGGAAATTTGATAACTCATTTCTCATTCCATTTCATTTCGAGTGGCAACTTCATTTACCGATCGTCCACGGCTTTGGACGAAGTGAGACAAAGTATTCTACTCATTCTCTACATCAATCTTGGTCGTTTCTTTTAGCAAACTTGACGACCGGGTTGCCTCGAGTCAGAGGCGGGAGCCCGTTTAAAGAATCGTTGACGTGGTGCCACCTGGACGAGGAGATCGGTGATCGACGAGATCGGAGCAGCTGCAACGGAGCGTGGGATGATGGTTAAAGAATGAAGGACTCAGATCATTCGGTATAACCTTTCTACTCTCTTTACAGTTTGTTAGTTTAGCAATAATGGCAGATCTGGGTTATAGTATACGATAGCGCCAGTTAAAAGTTTTTGTTACGCATTTGGCGTCTGTAGACGGCCGGGGCGCTACCGTAGACTTACAGTGGTATCAGAGCCTCACCATTTTGGTTTACTAACTTGTGCTAACGCGTTTAAAATATCGATCGGACCGAATATCAAAAACTACAATTTTCAAGTTCTGAGTTTCTGTCGATTTTAAAAGGGTTCTAAAAATAATTTTACATATCACAGAAAATTCAGCAGGGTTTTTTAAGAACACCGTACAAATTTGGTCACGTGACCTTACTAGACCGCCGCGGAACCGCGGTCAAACCAAGGGTTTGACCGCGCATCCGTGGCCTGTCTGTGAGATCTGTGCTCCAAATTTGAACAGTGACTTCTTGAGTGGAAATTGTGGTTCTTGGTTTATATCTTTTGGGCCCAGATTTTGTTACTGTACAGCAGATGTACGTGGGGCCCACTTCGTGATATTTAGTCGATCGAAATCTAAACATGTTAGTTTACAGTGCTTACATTATATATCCGACCGTGAATGTCATTTGAGCGGTAAACCGCGTCTGATTGCTATAGTTATTTTAGACGGGTTTGCGAACGTGACATTCGCGTTGATGTTCTGTGTTGTGCTGTGATGTTGCGGATTTGTCGTGGTGGATAGCAGTGTGCAATGGTAGTGCAGTTCGGAATTATTTGTACATTTGATATTGCGGGGCGAGCGTCCAACATGTGGACTGCCGTCACTGCCTGTTGTATAATATTCTTTTGGGGCACGATCGGGTAGAGATCGATATACCCGTTGTACATATTTTTCATTTCTGTACTAGGTTTACCCCGCGACGGAGTGCACGGATAGCCGGGTTCTGGAGGGCAACGGGTCCGCATCTCATGGCTTTGAGTGGCAGAGGGGCCTCACTCTGGAATTGGCAGACTATTCGCCGCACTCGTAGGGGGTACAGGTTGACCCAAGGAGGGGTGCTCAAGCTACCGGATTCCGTGAAGTGCAGGGTGGTCCATTCACTTTGCTGTAGGGGGCTGCCTCGCTTCAGGTTTTGGCGGGTAACTTGCCGCACCCGTAGGGGTCTAGGTTTCGTTGCACAGGCTATCCACAAGACCAGGGGAACGTCGGGTTTCAGCAGTGGCTCTGTGAAACTCGGGGATCCCAAATAATCTGTATTGTTCTGTAATGCTTATTACTTTTCTGTAATGTTGCATATTATCACGCCTGGAGCGATTATTGTATATTGGTATATATACTATTAGATGTTGTATATGTTTTGCACCCGTGCTAATTCAGTCCCCGCTCTGTCGTTAGTTAAGTAACCTAACGGGTGATGACGGGACCCAGTGACGAATGCGGATGGCATATACGTACATTTTATTTTCGTTCTTTTCTGGTGTGATTAATTGATGGGACTGCGTTGATTTTGATCAATGCAAAGGATAGCAAACCTATTTGGCACTTGTTGGAACAAATTTAAAAGGTGTTATTACAAAGGCGTTTCCTTTTGTTTTGCATAGCGGTATTCGGTTGGAATATCCTGCACCTCATTCGACGGGGCAAGGGCCGATATCCCTTCACCGGGACTGACCACTTAGGAAGAAGTTTGTGTCAGGGTAATAACTTCACTATAGTCGATTACATGTTGCTTTGCATCGCGGTATTCGGTTGGAATATCCTGCACCTCATTCCACGAGGAAAGAGCCGAGATCCCTTCACCGGGAATGACCTCTTTAGCAAAAGGTTTTCGCCACTATATTTTTATAAAAAGCTATCAGGTTCCTTCAGCGATATCAAGTTCACTACGTTAAAGGTTTTTCGCTGAAAACCAGCTGTAGCCCTCCGTCATTTCTTTTGTGTATTCAGTAGTATTCAAGCTATGTATTTTGACCTAACGCAGCCAAGGCATAGTGTTTGGTCGCTGCTGGGTATTCATTTGTTGCATAGATAGATGAGTTGGTTTGGGACAGTCGTTCTGCCATTTTGACCTAACGCCAAAGGCATGTACGGGTGGGTTCAAATTAACAAGATAGTGACGGGTAGAACTTGGCATGTGACTTATGACATTTTGACCTAACGCCAAGGTCATAAGAGCATGGGGCAAAAATCATATCGGGAGTTTCTAAAGAAACTGAAACTTGCCAAGTATGCGCATACCATCTGGAGTGTGAGTAACGTGAGTGGATTCCGTCACGTTATCATGCGATGAGAGTTGAATCCCGATTCCCACTGATGAGTTGGTTTACTCTTCGGGTGATCCTGATTGATTCTTCTTTCAGGTTTGGAGGAGAATTTGACAGTACAGTGGGAGGTTTCCGGATTAGATAAAGTGATAACCATTCTGATCTAGGTTAGAGTGCACGCAGAGTGTTTCTTTTCTCTCTCTCTTTGGCAGCGACCTTTGACCGACCCTAGACTATGAATCAGTGACCAAGTTGACCGAAACTTCTTAAAATACTGGCTTTTGGATTGTCTAAGTTGCATAAGTCATTGCCACTCCTTCTTTTACCCTTTGCATTTCTCAGAACACCCCGTATTACTACGGACATCCACTTCCATTGGATAGATCCATCGTATGGTTATATACGAACTCGGAGGGTTTTTTTCGAGGATGGATCAAGGTTCAAGAGAAATAAAATTGGTTTATTCAGTTGTCTTTTATTATCACCTTCTCTCAGGTTGCGAAGGCTCCTTGGTTTAGGAGAGTACACCTATTACGCTTATTGGATAGTCTTATTCCAAACCATAGGCAGGTGCCGAAAGGTAGGGAATGAAGAAAACCAATTAGCCTAAGTAGGGTGTGCAGAAGGTAATATGTAAAGACAAAATAAAAGGATTAGAAAGATGGCAAAGTAAAATTGCGACTGTTATCATTCACGACCAAACCGCGTACTTCATCGCCACTCCTATTTCACCTTTAAAAAGAATAAGGTATTATTCAGTGGTCTTTTATCATCACCTTCTCTCAAGTTGCGAGTACTCCTTGGTTTAGGAGGGTACACCTATTATGCTTACTGGATAGTCTTCTTCCAAACCATAGGCTGGTGCCGAATGGTAGGGAAGGAAGAAAACCATTTAGCCTAACGATGGTGTAAAGGAGGTAATGACTAAAGACAAATAAAGGGATTTGGAGAGATGGAAATAAAATATACGGTTGAAGTCATGAATTGGATTATGGAAGAGGCATTGCTATGAATACTAGGATACCCCTACGAAACACTTTCATGTTTCAGTGCATTGTTAAAAGAAAACTGTTTTCCCGATTAGATACTTACTCCAAAGGTATGTATTTACCATGTTTTATTCTCATATCTGTATGGTTTTACAGATGATGAGTGGGAGTAAGTTATTGGGAATTAGGTAATTATCCTCATTATATCGGAATTCGTTTTAATTGGTGATATTTGAGGAAATCGCCAGGGTACAGTTTTCAACCTACGACGCACAAGTTTTTGAGTTATTCAACTCAGCGGACTTATACAGAGTATTGTATGTTGTCCAGTGTCCATCAGGACAAAGGGGTAGGTCCTCGTACTATGTTCTGTTTACTTATGATTTCTCTAGTATTTAGACAAGTGTTTCGTAGAAATACAAAGTCTAAGTTTTGAGAAGTTATGGGTATAAGAATAAAGTAGAGAACCAGGTGTCACAAGTATCGGGATTTTTCAAAGAGATCGAAGATGTAGATTCTTGTGATTGGTATTCAGATAATAGTAATAGTTTTGAGAAACTTGTTTCTCTTTCAGGTTACTCATAATTGGATGGATTCCTAAGTTGAGTAATGTTGATTAGCCTCTTTTCCATTAAGATGATATGCACTGGAGACAGCTGTATGATTAGAATCTGGTTCCAATTAAATAAGTGTCAAAGTTTCTATATTAGATATAGAATGGTTCATACCTTAACGATGTTAAGGTACGGGGAGTTGTCCAGCTTATGTTTAAAACTAGACTCTGGATAACTCATGGCACGTTTCTGTAATGGCTGTTTGTGGGTTGACCCTGGCTATGACGAGGGTTGATTTTCTACCATTTGGAAGATCAATAGTGATATTGTTCATGACTCGCCACAGTTTTAGTAAAATGGATTTTTTCAGAAAACAGTAATGGGAGTATGGTAGAACTGGAAGTGATTCCAGAACCGCAAACGATTACGGAAAATTTAATAGGACCTAAAGATTCAATCAGGTTTGACATTCCATTAGCCACTCCGCAGATATGATGGGTAACCTCAGACAACCGAGAGGTACTCCGGTAGCCTCAAGGACGGTGACAGGGAGGTTCTTGTTTACCCAGACTTGACACTACTGTTGTTCCAGACTGTGAGACCCGGCAGGAGGTTAAGTATAGCGTCGTTCTAAACTAGCTTTAGAAGTGCACGTATATATTATTCTGCCAGAGGGTTGTCGTAGTCAGTGGGAGCAGCGGAAGCATAGTGGGCAAGATGCTTATGTCTATTTATAAACTTGGGCAGTTATAGCGGAGATAGATCATCTAATTTTGATGTGACAGTCATAGGTTTGACTTCATCAGAATAGGGGATGGATCTATTAAGAAGGTAGTAGAGTGTGATGTCATAGTATTTGGATGACATACACAAAGTAGGAAGTAAAATTCCTATACTACGATCGGTTGTACTATGGTCGTCACACAGTTGTTTCTCCAGAAAGGATATGGATATAATATCAGACATTATGGTTTCTAGATCTATGGTTTTAGATCTGGATTTGGGTAGTTTCCCAATGTGGGTACTTTGACAGTATTCTAATGGTTTTTAGAATAGATAACTCCGGGCATGGTGGTGTACCTGCAGGTGATGGAGTCACCCTCTCTAAAGGTGTCTTACAGACTAAAGGGGAGAGGGATGTGCATGATTGGCAGATCACTTGCTTAGGCAATTGAGTCAATCATGAGATGTCAAGTACTACACCAAATGTTGTTTTTGCATTAGATGCAATAAGTTTGTATTAATCCAATCCTGGAGAAACATAAGGAAGCAGTTTTAGAACATAAGTACATGTTCTACGGATTTGATGACGGCAGCCTCCATCGGGAGACGGTTATCATTCCAGGCTTCAAAGGTGACATGGTTGACAGAGTGATTGTCAGAGTTATAGTTTTTCCCTCTGACGAGGGACAATATTATGGACAGGTGGTCCAAGAGGATACTGTGGGAGGCTTGGTGCATGATACTGATTAGGTTCAGTGATCGATACAGTCTAAGAAGTTTGGATTTGGAGTTCATTTATGAACTAGGTCCCATCAGATATCCAGACATATTCTAAGACAGGTATTACTCAATTCGGGAGATGGCTTTCTCCGCAAACATGAGTTTAAGAGAGATATAAAAAGAAACATCTAGGCGGATCCACTAACTGAGGCTATTTCTCGAACACAATAGTTTTACAAACGGGCTTTGTGAAACTGATTAGTAGAGGAGTTGGATGTTCGGTTTCACACGGGCTGTGAGTAGTCGACATCGCAATAATTAGCCTTAAGTGCAAGTGGGAGACTATTAGAGATAGTGCTCTCAGAGTCAATTATCGGATCGCAGGTACGTTAGTGCAATGATTGCGGATGACCTATACCGGTAGGACAGTCTTACTCGAAATGGTAGTATGCTATATGGTTTGCCTTTATCATTCGTGTACAGGTTCAGGTGACTGATCACTGTTACACTTTGATAGAGCCCTTAGGATCTTGCTTTACTACCAACAGTATGATGGCGATCATATACGTGAGAGTTGGGTGGTTTATAAGCATATCCTTAATTGTGGTCCCTAGTCGTGGGAGTTTCGAGACAGGGCATCGATACTCCGGAGTAGACTAGTGTATACAGTCGAGACCCCGACGAGGGGCGGTGGCCGGTCTCACAAGCCACTGGTGTCAGTTGGATCACCTAAGATGTATACAGGTGCTCATTGGGTTATGAGTACACCGGACAGGACTCGCCGGGAACCTGCTAGTTGGTATTATACAAATCGTCAGATAGCAGTTCCCTGGTGACATGTGTACAGGTTAGTTCATTGACCTGAGGTCGTCATTTGTCTCGTGTGAGTTCCCACTGTGCTTTGATTTCTACCCTACCATGGCTCAAAGGAGTCGTGCAAACAGGTAGTTTTTGGGTACAGTCGCGAGCCACATAGAGGCACGTGAGCGGATCGGCAGGTGATTCGTCTCTCCCGGTATTGCGGGTGAGATCGTGCTGTGTCTAGGAGAGCCATTACACAAAGCCCACGGCTGTGGCAAGAGATTTTCTGGTAGGTACTCCAGTAGTATCTCAGGGTGTTATTGGGCTACACTCCGACACGACTTATACTACTATTGGGGGTCTGACGTTACTAGCCCCCTAGGCAGATATGCGATACTCATAGACGAACGGACCGGACTGTATATAGATTGTCACTGTTAGGCTCAATAGGGTTTCCGGATGAGTTCGCTCATCGGCCTCCCTTGAGGTCAGTCCATAGGCAGCCGTTACGCACAGCTAGTGCCGCTGACGGCTTGTGGTTAAACCCACTGCCAGGGTACTGACAAGTCATTAGAGTCCCCCACAGACAGTTTTCCAAGTTCGGGCGAAACATTGTAGAGGCCGTATGGTTTTATGGCAGGGTTCGGAAAATGCACGTGTGTTTACGCACGTGTCATATTTCGGGCAGATAATACTGGTGGGCTTTGGTTAAGCCGGATCCGAGTATTATACTGTGTAGATATAATATCTTTGTCTCAGTTGCATTTTTATTCGGTCGTAATACAAATGCGGATATATTTATACAGTTACAGGGTTATCCTGAAATTCGTTTCGGGATCGCTTTTAGAAGTTGCCAGTTTCCTTTTTCCAGTTTCCGTATTTGACATTCGGTTAAATGCGGATTTTTCTTTTCGTCACTCGGGTGAGTCATGAGGGTGAGTCGTGCTTATAGAAGCTTCTAGATTGGTGACTAGATTCATGCATCTTACTTTGTATTTATTATATGATGACTAGGTTTTAATGACCCATTCTTTAACATTAATGATTCTTGTTTAACCTAAGGATATTTGTTCATGATATTTATCCTTGTGGTCACCCTATTTGCTCCTACCATCACCTCCCTCTTCATATATATTGGCCGGCCCCCTTGTGAGTGAGTGAGAGATTGATTTCATTTTTTGGGAAAAAAGACTATGGTTTAAAGTGTATGGAAATTTGATAACTCATTTCTCATTCCATTTCATTTCGAGTGGCAACTTCATTAACCGATCGTTCACGGCTTTGGACGAAGTAAGACAAAGTATTCTACTCATTCTCGACGTCAATCTTGGTCGTCTCTTTTAGCAAACTTGACAACCGAGTTGCCTCGAGTCAGAGGCGGGAGCCCGTTTAAAGAATCGTTGACGTGGTGCCACCTGGACGAGGAGATCGGAGATCGACGAGATCGGAGCAGCCGCAACGGAGCGTGGGATGATGGTTAAGGAACGAAGGACTCGGATCGTTCGGTATAACCTTTCTACTCTCTTTACAGTTTGTTAGTTTAGCAATAATGGCAGATCCGGGTTAAAATATACGATAGCGCCAGTTAAAAGTTTTTGTTCCGCATTTGGCGTCTGTAGACGGCCGGGGCGCTACCGTAGACTTACACTCCTAATATTAAATGATATTCCTGTAGGGTTCCTAGGCACACTAATGAGGTCTCACAAGGCATCAACCATGCCAATTTCCAATTTTACAAGTGCCGAGAAACGCTAATACGGATTCATTAACAAGAGATTAGGCGAAACTAGAAGCTAGTTAACAACTTAACTAAAGGGTGAACGTAAATACAACCTTTGTAGATCCGGTCCTCCACCTCCATAGCTCCGTTATGAAATCCCCTCACTGCGATCATCGGATCCCGGGCTCTAGCGTCGGCTTCATCGGAGAAATGGGCGGGCTAGGTCGTCGACTTCGATGCCGAAGATGATCTACGTCGAGGCAACTCAAGATCAAGCTCCAACTTCACCAAGTCATGAAACTTGTGAAGAAAACACCCTATACTACATGAAAAGTGGTAGAGGATGAAGAAATAGGAAGTGGGTTCACTTTAGAATCGGTTTTCTCACTCTTTTTCTCAAGACACCATTGAAGCTAGCAAGCTTCTTTCTTCTTGAAGAAGAAGAAGAAGAAGATAATATGATACGTATTTTTTTTTTGAAAATAGAAAATAAGATGATACTTATCATATTTGCAACCATGGTTTAGTGTAGAGAATTAACTAGAGTTTAGATGAATGGTTAGGGTTAAAGAAAAGAAACAAAATGGTCATGCTTTCAAACCTTCATGAAGTTTCAAAGAAAAGACAAAGCAAGCCACCATTTCATTTTCCTTTGTAAAAATAAATAAACAAAATAAATAAATGAATAAGTAAATCAAATGAAACCCTAACCATTAACTAACCATGGTTTAAATCTCACACTAACACAAGTTTGCATGTATCATCAAACATGATACAATCTTGTGCACAAAAATATATCACATATACAATGTGCACAATCAAGTGAGAAAATCCATCTTAAGTGAACCAATACTAGTTAATGCAAAGTAATATATCAAATATATAATTATACATTAAATTATTAAATCAACACTTGATTTAACGATCCGGTCATATCGCATATGACCGACCAGTATCCAATGTATCGACTTATCGAATCAATCCTCGATTCGATAACTAGGTTATATCGCATACAACCAATCGATACATTCATCGCGAGAATAGAATACGGTATCACATACATGCATTATTCTCGGTCCCGCACATATCTCATATGCGCTCCTATTTCGTTTCGCTTGAGCCAGGAAACCTCTGTGTAGGACTCTAAAGACTCGTCAATACGCCGGCAGCGGGTGATGATCATATCAAACACCCACAAGCCGCAAGCGGTCCGCTAAACGTAACGGCCCCCCGGGTGTTAAGCGATCAGAAGATCGACGAGCAAGCCCGCTCACACTCCTGTGAATCCAACCAGTAACACTTACCGTACAGTCCGGTCTGTTCGTCTGATATGTCGCATATCTTGCCCAGGGGTGGTAAACGTCAGACCCCAGTAGCTCGATAAGTCGTGTCGATATGAGGTCTATAACAGTTCTAGTAACTACTGGTAACACTTACCAGTAAATCTCAGCAACCCTGTCCAGGGATTTCCGGTTATAGCCAATCGAACACAGCGCAACATCAACTCCCTATACCGGGAGAGACGAATCCCCTCCTATCGCTCATTGCCTCCATGTGATTCAGGACTGTACCCAAAAGCCACCATTTTGCACGCCCTCTTGGACGTGGTAAGGTGGAAATCAAAGCACAGTGGGAATCACACAAGACTCTATGACGATCTCGGGTCAACAGACTACTCTGTACCAGTGTCACCAGAGAACTGCCATCTGATGTAAGGTATAATACCATCTAGGAGTTCTCGGCGAGTCCGTCCAGTGTACCCAGTCTCCACTGAGCACCCGTATATCTTCTCTGATGTCAAACACCAATGGATATAGGATCATCCATCGCCCATCTGTATGGGTCGAGAAGGTATACGCTAGTCTACACTGGTATATCAATGCCCCGTCTCGATACACCCACGACTAGGGACCTTGGATGTACTTATAGACTACCATGTCCCCACTAGTATGATCCGCATCATAGTCCAGATAGTCAAGTACACATCCTAAGGGCTTTACCAACATGTAACAGAGAGACAATCAGTATACACGTTAAGGTAAAGAGTAACCAGATAGCATATTATCATGTCGAGCAAGAAAGTCCTCCCTATATATGTCCCAGCATCCACTACAATATACATCCTATGTACAGTAATGGCCTCTAGGGCATACATATAACTAGCAATCTCCCACTTGCACTAGGGCCATCTGTAGCAGTGGTTGTAGTATCTCATACTCAACCATCCCATGAAAGTCTCTCTCTGGGAATATGCCTTCGTGAGTCGATCCGCCGTGTTATCCACTGAGTCTGCTCTCCTAACCTCGATCACCTTGGAGATCAACTATCTCCATGATCAGGTGATGCTGCCTCAGAATATGTCTGGGTCACTGATGGGACCGGGGTTCCTGGGCTAAAGCCACACTTCCATTGTCACACAATGGTAGGAACCTAGTTCATCTCATGAACCAATATACACCCAAACTGCCTCTTTGGTAGCATCTTAAGTAGCGTTGTATCCAGGCTTTATCATCTAGTATGCCACGGTATCTAGCTTGGAACTCTTCCAACATACCGTCCCTTTACTGAGGGTAAAGACAATGCCTGTGACTGACTTTCAGTCGTCCTTATCATCCTGGAACTCTTCCAGTGATTCTCCCCAGGACCAATTGATACCATCTCACTACAACTAGTGAGTATCCTAATATCCAATTAGATCTATCTCATAGATCCAAAACCCAGGATTTAGTAGGTATCACTTTGATCCTATATGGTGAATCATTGTGATAAGAGGAGATTGACCGAGCGTAGCATAGAAAACTCCTTTCTTATCAAGAGTATGTCATCCACGTACTCTACGAGGATCACTCCCATACTCCCTACTACCTTTTTGTATATACAAGGTTCATCTACCATTTTGATGATGTCAAACTGTTTGACCAACTCATCAAAACAGATGTTCCAACTTCGCGATGCCTGCTTTATCACATAAAACATGTTGCACACGTTTCCGCTTCTCCCACTGTCTACGAGGCCCTCCGGCTGTGTACTTATAGACGCACTCTTCTAAAACATCATTTACAAAAGCAGTCATGGCACCCAACCGCCAGATATCGTAGTCATGGTATGTAGCCGTGGCAAGTAGGATCTGGACGGACTTAAGCATAGATCCTTAGAAAAGGTTTCAACATAATCCATACTCGGTCAATGATGCAAACCTTTAACAAGTCTAGCTTTGAAAGTCTCAACTTTTCCATCTACACCAAGTAATCTTCTCAAGATATACTTTCTCCTGATGGGAATTTAACCCTTCAGATATAGCAGCCAAAGTCCATACTTTGTTGGTGTATAAGGATTCCATCTCAGATCATTAAGCATCCAGCCATTCTTACAGAGTCCCACTCCTGATGGCCAGCTCGAAACCAGTTGGGTCATCATCTCATGATGCAATCCTCGCTCCCACTGTCATAGAGAAACCTAAGTAACTCTCAGGTGGGTGAGGAACCCTACTAGATCGGCGGAGAGGTTGAGGTTCGTTGGTTACTATTGAATCCTTCGGTTCTACCAAATCATCAGCTGCAGTTTGTATAGCTGGTACATTTCCAGTTCTACATAACAGACCTTGCCTTGAGTTTGTCCGGATTTTGCTTTTAGACATAGGCCGGACAACCCCAAATCTTAACTAACTTAAGATATGGGCTCTTCCCATTCCATCTCACATATGAAGTGGTAGGCAACTGATTTGATCGGAACCCTATTCAATAGGTATGCAACTTCATAAGTGCATAACTCCCAAAAGGAAATAGGAAACTCAGTTGTACTCATCATAGAGCGCACCATATCATACAGGGTGTAATTGCTCCGCCCCGATATACCATCGTGCTATGGTGTATACGGAGGAGTAATGCTGAGAGAGAATCTCATTTCCCTTTAGAATAGTCCAAGAATTCCGCGCTCAAGTATTCTCCTCCTTGATCACATCAAAGGACATAATACTTTTACCCGTTTTGGTTCTCTACTTCTAACTTATATTCTGTGAATATCTCAAAAGGTTCGGACTTGTGTTTCAACAGGAACATATGTCTGAATCTTGAGAGATTATCAGAGAATGTAATGAAGTACAAAGGACCGGTCTTGGTATGTGTAGACAGGGGACCTTCATACATCAACATGTATAATCCTAAGAGTTCACTAACTCTTTCTCTATTTCCAGTAAACAGAGCTATGGTCATCTAATCTTTGGGACATGACTGGCAAGTTTCACAAGATGTAAATTCAAACTAATTTAAATATACATCTGAATGTAACTTCAGCTAGTCGGGCCGCATTGATATGACCTAGTCTACAATGCCTCAAGAAAGATTCGTTCATTTCTGAACTCTTCTTCTTGTGTGTGTTCCGTATACTAAGAACTGTAGTTTGATTTAGAACATCAATGCTTTTAGATAACGTGCCTGAACCGATCAACTTTTGATATAGGAAATGTTCAAAACATTATCCAACAATACAAAATTTTATCGTTTCTTTACTAATAAAGAGACAGATATGATTTTTTATATCAGGTTCGGTATCTAATAGCATTTATTCAGAATCAATGTACTGATCATACAGGGTGACAGTGACCAACAGACTTGGCTGCAACACTTGCCCCGTTTTCTGTCTCATGAAACTTATCACCCGTTCTCAGTTCTCTACCTATCTGTACCCTATGTAACAGATTACATATCTGGGATCCTGATCAGGTATCAAATACACAGGATGTAGAGGATACAGAGAAACAGTTCTTTGTAATGAACACACCCGAAGATGATGCATCAACATGCACATTCTTCGTTTGGGCGGCACGGGAAATCTGGTATTCCCCAATTCCTGCTCTGTCTTATAACAATTATAAGTTGGAGCGGGACCAACGTTCCCCAGCTCAGTATAACAAGCGGGTTCGGTCAATGTATCCGTATTATTGTCTTGATTAAGGCGTGATATGGTCGCTACCTGGAGAGAGAGAGAGAAGAAAACACTCAGCGTATGCTCTTGCAAGATCAGATTGGTTATTATTTTATCTAATCAGGATGGCTCCCACTGTTTTTATCAAATCTTCCTTCAAATCCTAAAAGGAAAGACTAGCCAGGATTAATTACACGCTACAAGTTCGCCAATCTTTCAGCCAGTCCAGTGTCGGTACTTTGAGGGAGGTTCCCCGTGCTTTCGCACGGACCTAATTAATGTAAACCTCGTTTTCCCAGATGCGTAACCCCGTTGACACCTTTCTAGATACCTACTTGATCGGCTAATTGTAATGTGTAAAACTCTCCCAGGAGTAACTCTTACTCGCAGCGGGTATCGGGATCCAACTATCACATAGAAGGTATCCAATCTCATTGCAAATTTCAACACTTGAAATTCCCAATAATATTTTGCCCCTAACCTTATATGACCTTGACAAAGACCAACAAACCATAGGATGCTAGTCAAGTTCAACCAGTCATTTCCTGATTGAATTAAACCCACCCGCACGACCCTTGACAAAGGCCAACAAGGTCGCACGACTACCCTAACCCAATCTGCATCATATGCATAAGCAGATAAGCACCAGTTAGCTACCGCACACTACGCCTTGACAAAGGCCAACAACCGCAGCACGAATACTAACTACTACTTATCTGAAATGACGGAGGGCTACGACAGGTTTTTCTGAAAACCTATTGCGTAATGAACTTGATATCGTTGTAGAATCAAATAATTTTAAAATGGAGTGTTTTTGAGGCTTTTCTAGTTTTGCTAAAGGGGTCACTCCCGGTAAAGGGATCGTCGGCCCTTTCCTCGTCGAATGAGGTGCGGGATATATCATATATATCACTGTGCAAAGCAGAAACTATAGAAGCAATCAAAAAACAAACCGAGAGTTGTAGCATCTTCCAGTTATTGCTAAAGGAGTCACTCCCGGTGAAGGGATCTCGGTCCTTTCCTTATCGAATAAGGTGCAGGATGTTCTACAAGGAACACCGCGATGCAAAGCAAGAGCTGTAGCTACCTGTTTTATTTTGAAATTTGTTTCCACAACATCTTTAGGTTTCTTTTTCTTTCATTAATCACATTAATGAAGTCCCATCATTTAAATCACCTAAACATCACAGATAAATACGACGTACACTTATACCATCCGCATTCGCCTCGATGTCCCCTCGTGCACCGTTAGATTAGGTAACTAACGGCAGAGCGGGGCAGTGCTAGCGCGGGTGTAAAACATAAGTAACATCTATATAATATATCATATATACTATATACAGTATTTATCACGGAACATATCAAATGATCACATCACAAATATCGCAGCAGAAGAAACATATGAAATATTGGATATACTAGGACGTCCGTGTTTTCAATACGAGCCAGTATAAAACACGGATTCCACGGTCGCGATGAATAGTCAAACCCACACCCCTAGACCCCTACGAGAGCGGCAAGCAACCCTACCAATTCTAGAGTTAGGAGACCTAGACTCGACTCCTCGAGTTGGTCTCCTACTGGACTCCAGATGCCGGTTACTTGTGCCCTCCTCGTTGGGTCTATCCTAGTGCGGAAAAGTAAATAATATACAAAAGGTGACATCTTCCGCAACCTGGAAGTGCCCCAATAAAAGAATATTACATACAAGTTATTACATGAATAAAAATGAAAAACACTCATCTCACATAATAACCCCCCGGATATTCAAACACGACGATCCAATATAACATATCCAGCAACACATAACATCGCATGTCATCATCGTAAGTAAACATGTGTATCCCAATTGTCGTTGACATATAGCAACGAAACCGGCAATATCACATATTACACGGTCACAGAAAAGAAAGTGTAAAAATACAACAGTTGGAATCCGCAAATTCTTTAGACATCGCATGCCCAATCAAATGAATTCCCTAGACATCGCATGCCTAACAGTTATAAACCCCGCATTTTAGTCTCAATATCGAAAACTCTTTTCAACATCAAGTCGGGCAATTGAACAAGATTCCCGACATCCTGATCGAATGCTCGTCGCAAACTTTAGTAGGCGGCCGCACCCCCGATGCCGTCGATGAAGTGCACCAAGGCGGAACACCGCTGCCGCGATCACCCGAATGGATGCTTTCGGCGACGGGGTTCTCCTACAGTCACTTGGTCGGGGATATGGGGCGTGGTTTTCTATTAAGTTTACCGGCGAATATTCGCGTACGCTACGTGATTGCGACGGACTTTTGATCACATCAAAATTCCGTGGCAACCGATCAAGTGAGACTAAAGTGCTATGTTTATAACATTCATATCAGTTATCTCATAACTACTTGTGGATTCTAATTATTTTATCCCATTCCAGATAAATAGAAAATGTTAAACTTTCCGATCGAACATTCAAACACCCAAGTTTTCCCGAAACAAATCAACACATGAAATAGGTTTAAAAACATCCAGTTCATGCCTCAGTACCAACGGTCCAGCCGTAGAAGGGTCAAGCCAACGCCTCACATGTGGCACGCCGTACTGCGCCAAACTCTAAGGTTCAAAGGGCAGCTCAAGACGGTCACATAATCGAGTTAAGGTTTGTTGTCTTCTAGAGGGTCCATCGCGTTACTTGCACTACTTAGAACGTTATTAAACCACGGAAAGATCCAACACATGGAAATTTCCCGACAGGGGAAAAAGTGGGTATTTATATCCGGTCGAACTTTTTAACATATTCAAAAATTATCCGGAAAACACATAGACAAAGTTTGAAATTTCCGATCGAATCATCGAAGCTCAAAAACACCCCAGAAAACTCAACTCTTGAGTGCAAATTAAAAATTCCCAGAAAACTCAGCACCTCAAGAAACAAATTACTGTGCAAATATTGAAGGCTGACGTCATCAGATGGCCGCGGAACCGCCGCAGAAGCCAGGATTCTGCCGCGGTTCCGCCGCGCTTTGGACATATCAATTTGTCATTTTGCACTGTAATTCTTAGAACTTCCTGCTGAATTTTTAAAGAATTTTTAATCTGTTAAAAACCCAGTTTTGAAAAAATGTACAGAGAGGGGTTTTCGGTTAGGGTTTCGAGTTCGAACGGACTTTTTACTTCGTCTACTCATCGCCTAAGGCTCTAGCTAGGCTCTGATACCACTGTAGGGTTCCTAGGCACACTAATGAGGTCTCACAAGGCATCAACCAGGCCAATTTCAAATTTTACAAGTGCCGAGAAACCCTATTACGGATTCGTTAACTAGAGATTAGGCGAAACTAGAAGCTAGTTAACAACTTAACTAAAGGGTGAACGGAAATACAACCTTTGTAGATCCGGTCCTCCACCTCCATAGCTCCGTGATGAAATCCCCTCGCTGCGATCATCGGATCCCGGGCTCTAGCGTCGGCTTCATCGGAGAAATGGGCGGGCTAGGTCGTCGACTTCGATGCCGAAGATGATCTACGTCGAGGCAACTCAAGATCAAGCTCCAACTTCACCAAGTCATGAAACTTGTAAAGAAAACACCCTATACTACATGGAAAGTGGTAGAGGATGAAGAAATAGGAAGTGGGTTTACTTTAGAATTGGATTTCTCACTCTTTTTCTCAAGACACCATTGAAGCTAGCAAGCTTCTTTCTTCTTCTTGAAGAAGAAGAAGAAGAAGATAATATGATAAGTATTTTTTTTTTGAAAATAGAAAATAAGATGATACTTATCATATTTGCAACCATGGTTTAGTGTAGAGAATTAACTAGAGTTTAGATGAATGGTTAGGGTTAAAGAAAAAAACAAAATGGTCATGCTTTCAAACCTTCATGAAGTTTCAAAGAAAAGACAAAGCAAGCCACCATTTCATTTTCCTTTGCCAAAATAAATAAACAAAATAAATAAATGAATAAGTAAATCAAATGAAACCCTAACCATTAACTAACCATGGTTTAAATCACACACTAACCCAAGTTTGCATGTATCATCAAACATGATACAATCTTGTGCACAAAAATATATCACATATACAATGTGCAAAATCAAGTGAGAAAATCCATCTTAAGTGAACCAATACTAGTTAATGCAAAGTAATATATCAAATATATAATTATACATTAAATCAACACTTGATTTAACAATCCGGTCATATCGCATATGACCGACCAGTATCCAATGTATCGACTTATCGAATCAATCCTCGATTCGATAACTAGGTTATATCGCATACAACCAATCGATACATTCATCGCGAGAATAGAATACGGTATCGCATACACGCATTATTCTCGGTCCCGCACATATCTCATATGCACTCCTATTTCGTTTCGCTTGAGCCAGGAAACCTCTGTGTAGGACTCTAAAGACTCGTCAATACGCCTGCAGCAGGTGATGATCATATCAAACACCCACAAGCCGCAAGCGGTGTTTTAAACGTAACGGTCACCCGGGTATTGAGCGATCAGAAGATCGACGAGCAAGCCCGCTCACACTCCTGTGAATCCAACCAGTAACACTTACCGTACAGTCCGGTCTGTTCGTCTGATATGTCGCATATCTTGCCTAGGGGTGGTAAACGTCAGACCCCAGTAGCTCGATAAGTCGTGTCGATATGAGGTCTATAACAGTTTGAGAAAATACTGATAACACTTACCAGTAAATCTCAGCAACCCTGGCCAGGGATTTCCGGTTATAGCCAATCGAACACAGCGCAACATCAACTCCTTATACCGGGAGAGACGAATCCCCTCCTATCGCTCATTGCCTCCATGTGATTCGGGACTGTACCCAAAAGACACCGTTTTGCACGCCCTCTTGGACGTGGTAAGGTGGAAATCAAAGCACAGTGGGAATCACACAAGACTCTATGACGATCTCGGGTCAACAGACTACTTTGTACCAGTGTCACCAGAGAACTGCCATCTGACGTAAGGTATAATACCATCTGGGAGTTCTCGGCGAGTCCGTCCAGTGTACCCAGTCTCCACTGAGCACCCGTATATCATCTCTAATGTCAAACACCAATGGATACGGGATCATCCATCGCCCATCTGTATGGGTCGAGAAGGTATACGCTAGTCTACACTGGTATATCGATGCCCCGTCTCGATACACCGACGACTAGGGACCTTGAAGGATGTACTTATAGACTACCATGTCCCCACTAGTATGATCCGCATCATAGTCCAGGTAGTCAAGTACACATCCTAAGGGCTTTACCAATATGTAACAGAGAGACAATCAGTATACACGTTAAGGTAAAGAGTAACCAGATAGCATACTATCATATCGAGCAAGAAAGTCCTCCCTATATATGTCCCAACATCCACTACAATATACATCCTATGTACAGTAATGGCCTCTAGGGCATACATATAACTAACAATTCCTATGCTACAGTCAGTCAAAGGATTCTTGTAACAGAGGTTCTCCATGAAGAACCTGGGCGATGCCAACTACATTCTGGGGATCCAGATCTATCGTGATAGATCTAAAAGGATGTTGGGACTTTCATAGTCCAGGTACATCGACACCATACTGAAACGATTCAGTATGGAAGATTCCAAGCGCGGTAATCTACCGACTTGTCACGGAATCACCCTCTCCAAAGAGATGTCTCCCAAGACTGATTTGGAAAGGGCTCGCATGTCATCAATACCCTACGCATCTGCGGTAGGCTCTATTATGTATGCGATGTTGTGTACCAGACCAGATGTAGTATACGCATTGAGCGTTGTAAGCCGGTATCAGTCGGACCCAGGGGAGAAACACTGGATAGCAGTAAAGAACATTCTCATGTACCTGAAAAGGACTAAGGAGATGTTCTTGGTGTATAGCGGAAAAGACCTCCAGATCGAGGCCTTTGCTGACTCCAGCTTCCAGAGTGACAAGGATGACTCCAAGTCCATGTCGGGTTATGTCTTTATCCTCAATGGAGGGGCGGTTTGCTGGAAGAGCTCCAAGCAGGAAACCGTTGCTGACTCAACTATGGAAGCGGAGTACATAGCTGCTTGCGATGCCGCAAAGGAAGCTGTCTGGATGAAGAAGTTCCTCACGGAGCTTCAGGTAGTTCCTACCAATGTTGATCCAATACCGCTGTATTGTGACAACAACGACGCTATAGCTTTAGCGAAGGAACCCAGGTCCCATCAGAAGTCCAGGCACATTTTGAGGCGGTACCACCAAATCAGGGAGATCGTAGATCGCCGAGAGATCAAGGTGAAGAGAGTGAATTCAGAAGATAACACTGCAGATCCATTCACAAAGGCCTTACCCCAGACTCAGTTCGAGCGGCTGATCGACATGATAGGTCTTCGATACGCCAGTACATGGCCTTAGTGCAAGTGGGAGATTGTTAGTGTATATGCCCTAGAGGCCATTACTGTATCATACTAGTTTGTATATTACTTAATGGAAGCTTGGGATATTCACCATTGTATAGACAATCTTTCTTAAAATAGTAGTATTCTACTTGGTTTGTTTCTATTTCAATGTGTGTACATGTGTTTCTTTTAACATATCGCCTATACACATTAGTGGAGCCCTTAGGATCTTTGCTTGATTACCAGCGTTGTGATGGCAGTCACACTCGTGAGGGCTGGGTAATCCACAAGCACATCCTTATGCAGGTCCCTAGTCGTAGGACTATCAAGATAGGGCATCGATACTCCGGAGTAGACTAGCGTATGCGCTTCTCATCCCAGCAGGGGAGACGGTCTGTCCCACAGCCATTAGTACGTCGTACTTGAGATAGTATGCGAGTGCTCGTTAGGTTACGAGTACACTAGATAGGACTCGTCGAGAACTGTTGGTTGGTACTATACCTATCGTCAGTTATCAGTTCCCAGATGACATGAGTACAACTTAGTCCGCTGACTTGACACTGTCACATTGCCTCGAGTGTGTTCCCACTGTACTTTGGTTACTACCCTGCTACGACTTAAAGGAGTCGTGTAAACAGGTAGCAGTTGGGTGCAGTCCCGAAGCACTTGGAGGCAGTGACGGTTAGACAGGATTCGCCTTTCCCGGTATTGGGAGTTGATATCGCGCTATGTCGAGGAGAGCCATTACACATAGTCGTCCCTGGCCAGGGCAAGCGAGATGCACTGGTAGGTTTCCAGTGTTGTCTCAGGGTGTTCTTGGCTACACTCCGACACGACTTGTACCTTTATTAGGGGACTGACGTTTACCACCCCCTAGACCCGCCATGCGATATTCTCAGACGAACAGACCGGACTGTACGCAGATTGTCACATTCAGGCTCAGTAGGAGTTCAGATGGGTTTCACCTCGTCCGTCTTCTTATTGGCATCTACCTGGGGGCCTTTACGCATAGCTAGTGCCGCTTGTGGTCTGTGGTTAAACCCACTGCCAGCGTAGTGTCAAGTCTTTAGAGTCCCACACAGAAAGCTATTCGCCTTTAGGCAAAAAGAGTAGAGGTCGCATGGTTTTGCGACAGGGTTCAGTCACATCCGTACACTTGTGCACGTTTAGTGTCTGGGCAGTTATCACTAGCGGGCTTTAGTTTAAGCCAGATCCTAGTGTATGTTTTGGGATTGGTTTTATCTCGTTTGTATTCATGTTCCTCGGAATGCGGATGCGGGTGTGTTTGCACAGTTGACAAAGATAGAGGCAGAGGATTCTCATTAGGGTTGTTGACAGTTGACTTTTGCTAAACCCTAATGAGATTAAGAAATATGATTAATGATAATATTAATTAATTATTATTGTGCCATGGTTGGGTTGAAAGGTTGACTTTGTTGACTTGTTGACATAGTTGACTGGTTGACTAGGTTGGACTTGTTGACCATCATCATGACAATGGCTATCATTTCTTGGCATTGACCTTTGCTTGCTTGTTTGTTCACAAATTGCATTTAATGCATGAAATGATATTTCCATTTGATATGATAACAACCATCACATAATACTCAATTATTATTATTTGTTATGATTATTTTTGTATTATGCGAGCATGGGTGGAAAAAGGCTTACTCATTCTATCATTCTCATTCTCTCTCATCCTCAAGCTCTCCCTCTCCCTCTTGCTCTCTCTCTAGCTCAAGGAAAATCCCTCTCATGAGTTGAGAACCATTTCCTTAGAGATAAAATCCAAAACACTTCTCTACTCATCCTAGTATAGAAGGTCTAGCAAACCAAGTGTTCTAGTTTCCTCTAGATTGAGGTTGGAGCCAAAGGTAGAAGCTTTCAGGTGGATCCATCTTCGACACAAGGAGACGACGAGGAGAGAACCATCCGACCACCACAAGGAGTCGAAGAGAAGGAGTTCAAGTTAAGGTATAACCCCCTAACCGAGTAGGTAAAACTCCTAGTTAGGTTGTTAGATAGTTGTTTAACAAAGATCTGTATTTTGAGTCTATGTTACCCCCAAAGAAAAATCGTTTTTCACTATTTCCGCAACCCCAAAGAACCGGGGACGGGTAACGTGGACTTACACTACCTGGCGCAGAGTAGCAGCTGGTGGAGGAGGTAATGCCATTGAAGAAGAAGGTGGATGGAGTAAAGCGGCCTGCAGAACGGTAGTCCCGCCCTGACGTTTATATTCTCTAGCGAAATTTCCTGGATGCCCGGAAATGAAATATGTAGACGGCGGCATCTGTCCCTCAGGGTATGAGCCATACATCCGGCCCTGATTCCAACCTCGACCACTACCACGTCTTGGAACAAATCCACCACGGCCCCTTCTAAATTGCCTGAAAACTGATCTAATAGGTCTAGCTCGCTTTAATTCTGGAACAACCGTCGTCTCATTTAGACGCTCCTCCACTCGAATCGCCGCGTCCATAGCCTGTGCATATGTATCGAAGTGCTGGGAGCCCACGGCAAGGAACAACTGCGTATCAAGGCTCCTCACAAACTTCTTCACCGTAAGCTCCTCCGTAGGAACTAAATATAGAGCATAACGCGACAACTGGGTGAACTGTAAGTCGAAGTCAGCCACGGACATATCGGTAGGTTTCCGTAATGCTTCAAAACCACTAGCCCTGGTGTCTCTCATGCTCTATTGAAGGAATCAAGCAAGGAAAACCTTGGAAAACCCTACCCATGTCATTGGAGGAAGATTTGCTGCTCTACCTCTCTCCATCGACTCACACCATGTCTGAGCAAGTCCCTTAAACCGAAAACTGATCAGCTCCACCGATCTCGCATCTGAGCATCTCAAAGACCTACCGATTCTAGCTATCCTGTTGAGAAACGACTGAGGATCCTCTGCTGCATCTGTCCACCGGAGGTCTCAACCTCATGAACTCCGGAAGCGATACCTCCATAACTCCTGTGACTACGGGTGCGACTGTCCGAACGGGCTATATAACGGGCTCTATAATATGCGATGCATGATCCGGCCTCTGAATACGGGTGGTCTTGGCCAATTGTCCCATCATCTGCTGTAAGCCCAACATGCCCTCCTCCAGTCTAGTCATCCGGTACGGAAGAGGAGGATCGACATGTCCATGTGCCGTTGGGATGTCCTGCTGGTCAGTCCCCATCACTGGTGGATCTGCCCTGGCTATGGCTCGCTTAGCTCGTGTGGCCATGGTAACTAACAGAAGAAACGAGATTTGGTAAGGTGTATCAACGGGAACAAAAGGATACAGAGAGTTAAAGGAAGAATTAAACAAGACATAAATCCTAAGGTCACTTAGGCGGGGTATCGTATCGTAAATATGCCGCGGAATATATATATGCTATGTTACTCTACCTGAGTTACATACTCCATCATACCAAGGTCAATCTATGTAACAAAAGTTTGGGTTTAATACAGTCAAAATCAAGTCTAGGTTCCGTAAGGTTAAGCCTAGGTTCCGAAAATATATACCCTAGACTCCGCATAGTCAAACCTAAGACTCGACAAAAATTAAACCTAATGCTTTGATACCAACTTTGTCATGACCAGAAATTGGCATGTGACCGGCACTTAGATTGTGTGACATCTAAAGATGTCGACGTAATCCAAGTAAGCCAGAAACCAAGATCTAAATCCTTTTTGAAGAATAAAGGAGGTAAAGTTTTAAAAGAAGTAATTGATATGAAACCCCATTTTTTATTACAAAGATTGTTTAATTTAAAGCATATGTCATGTGGTTTGAAATAGGGGTAAGAAAATGTTTTCGTCATTTGAAATTTCGGCAGCACCCTTTTATAATTTTTGTAGAAAACAAGTACATAATAATATTTATAACGACATCCCCACTTGGGAGCAACATTAATGCCAATCGGCGGGTCAACCCAAAAAAGCGCATATACGATGCTCAAAAGCGAAGAATCACAAGCATACTGTAAATAAAAGTGCACAAATCAAGATAACTAGCCGATGCTACCCAAATCGACCCAAAAATACATAAGTCCTAACTCGCTCTAAGTCAACAACAGAAGTGGTCTAATGGGGTGACACTAGATACAAAGTATAATATATACAAAAGAAGCGGTTACTATGCATGTAACCCACCTAGAAAAATCCGTGATGAAAACCCAAGATATAAGTCCGCAACACCGCTATGCGTCCACAAGACCTATCCTGCAAGGAACTAAGGCACAATGGGGGTGAGTTGCCAACTCAGTGAATAAAACTAACATTATAAATTGGAAATCGTATGCAAAACCGAAATTGCGACTAAACCTATGCACAAGTAGTCGTAATGTATAATAGCATGCGTAAACATGAACATGTCACAACAGTGTCCATATAAAAGAAAACGGAAATCTCCTCAAAATATCCCAATATTTTGAATATATCCATAAACTATCATTAAGTCCCATGTCAAATATCAACACAAATCTTCAATTCTCTGTCACGACCCGGAATTGGCCCATGACCGGCACGAGAATTACGTGAAGTCTACAGGACCGCACCGTAATTCAAGTAAGGCGAAGCTCAGAAATCTAAATCTTTTTGCGGTAAATAGTTGAGGTGCAGTTTTGAAATATCGGCATAATGAAATTCAAGCCAGCCTTTTTAAAATATAAGTCATATCATATGAAAATGCAATAGTTTGCATTTATCTTTGAAAACATTTTCGTCCTTGAAATTTGTGCAGCACATCCCTTGTATATTTTGATCCAAAACCACATACATAACAATATACATAGGCATCCCCAAGCGGGAGCTAGCTCTTCACCAATTGGCGGAATCACAACCATGCAACAAGCCTAAATATACGACGCCCTATGGAGAAGATCAATCACAAAAACAAAGTAAAGCAGACTAAGACATCATCAGCTCAAATAAATGACAAACACCCAGTTTGCTTTAAGTCTCGAGAATATACAAGTCTCTGTCTAGGTCAACCAAATATACATAGTCTGGCTTTTGATTGATGGAGCTTTAACTAGATACAATAGAAATAATAGGTACAAGGGTGGTCACGATCCAAATGTGTATCCCACCTACCAAAGCAAAACACCCTGAAGAAGGCCGTGTACCAGCGATGCCGCTACTGTTCCAAGCGGTCGAACCTTGAAGAAAACTGTGGTACAATGTGGGTGAGTTGCCAACTCGTGAGTAGAAAATATCAGCAGGTAGAAATCGAATGAACAACGATCCCTAGGTCATACTGTATCATAAAGGTAAAAGTATGTGGTATCTAGGGTGATCATGTATGCACATGGGTACAATAGAGTCATGCCGATATCAATATGTAATGATAGTCATTTGAATATATATGCATGTATGCATATGTATCAAGCAACGTGTGTCCATCAACGACACATCTGTTAGTTATATGTATGCCCTAGAGGCCATTATTGTACATGTGATGTATATTATAGTGGATGCTTGGATATATATAGAGAGGAATTTCTTGCTCGACATGATAGTAACATGTAGACTTGTATTGTGATATTGTCTTGCTCTCACATGTTGATAAAGCCCTTAGGATGTGTACTTGACTACCAGGACTATGATGGGGATCATACTAGTGGGACCAAGGGTAGTCCACAAGTACATCCTATAATTGTTCCTAGTCGAGGGTGTATCGAGACAGGGCATCGATATTCCAGAGTAGACTAGTGTATACGCTTCTTGACCCATATGATGGGCGATGGATGATCCCACATTCATTAGTGTTTAACATCAAAGATGGTATACGGGTGCTCAGTAGAGACTGGGTACACTGAACGGACTCGCTGAGAACTCCTAGTTGGTATTATACCTATCGTCAGATAGCAGTTCTCTGGTGACACTGGTACAGGTTAGTCTGTAGACCCGAGATCGTCATAGGGTTTTGTATGATTCCCACTTTGCTTTGATTTCCACCTTACCACGTTCAAGAGAACATGCAAAACGGTGGCTTTTGGGTACATCCCCGAATCACATGGAGGCAATGAGCGATAGGAGGGGTTTCGTCTCTCCCAGTATTGGGGGTTGATGTTGCGCTGCGCTCGATTGGCTATAACAGGAAGTCCGTGGCCAGGGTTGATACGGAGATCTACTGGTAAGTGTTATCAATAGTTTCTCGACCCGTTATGAGCCTCACATCGGCATGACTTATCGGTTACTGGGGTCTGACGTTTACCCCGATAGACTAGATATGCGACATATCAGATAAAGAGACCGGACTGTACGGTAGTGTTACCGACAGGCTTTACATGAGTTAGAGCGGGCTTGCTTGTTGATCTTCTGATCGCTCAATACCGGGGTAGCCGTTACGTCCAGCTAGCACCGCTGACGGCTTGTGGGTGCTTGATATGATCATCACCTACTTACGGCGTATTGACGAGTCTTTAGAGTCTGACACAGAAGTTTACTAGCTCAGGCAAAACGAAGTAGGAGCACATATGTGATATGTGCGGGACCGAGATTAATACATGTATGTGATACCGTATTTTATTCTCGCGATTTATGATATCGGTCGGTTATATGAGATATAGCCGGGTTATCGAATCAAACGTTGATTCGATAGGTTGATACAATATCGGTCAGTTATATGAGATATAGCCGGGTTATCGAATCAAGTGTTGATTCGATAAGTTGATACGAATAATATTAGTCGGTCATATGAGATATAGCCGGATTATTAAATCAAGTGATGATTTAATGTATAATGATATATTTGATATATTAATTTACATTAACTAATATTAGCTCACTTAAGCATTTCTTTTCTCACTTATGCATTTAATATATATGTGATATATATTGATTGTATTTCTTTTTGTGTCATGCTTGATGATACATGCTATATGGGTGTATGAGACTTACACCATGCTCATGATAATGTATGGTTTATTTATTTAGAGTAAATCAAATATTAGTTGGAAATTAGTCACATGGGTTAGCTTAGTGGAAGCTTGTAAAACCATTGACTTAGTCCACTAGTTTTGTCTTACACTAGATATTTATTAACCCAACCATTAACTTAAGCCATGGTTAAGTCTCTACACGAGTTATATGAGATATTTCTCACCCATGGTTGCCATTCACTCTCTCATCCATTATTTGCTTCTTCTTCTTCATCAAGAGTTTGGCCCTCTCGATTTTTGAGAGGTGAAGAAAAATAGAGAGAAAATGATTTCTAAAATGAACAAAATTCCTACTTCATCATCTCTTCTAGATTAGTCATTTAGTTTAGGGTGTTAGCTTCACTAATCCCTAATTAGTGAAGAGGTAGCTTGGGTTGGTGTCTCCTTGACGTAGATCATCTTCGGCCTCAAAGACTTCATGCAAGCTCGTTCCTTTTATCTTGTGGAGCCATTCTCGAGTCCGGAAGATCACTACTTGGAGCGAAGGGACTACCACATGGAGCTATTGAAGTGAAGGACCAGTCTACAAAGGTTGTATTCCATATTCACATAGATGTAAAGTAGTTTACATGTTGTATTGTCTAAATCTCTAGTTAAGATTCTAGGGTTAGGGCTGTTTAGCATGGAAATTTTTTGAAAATGGCTTGGACGATGCCTCCCGAAACCTTGCTGTCATGCTAGGCATTCCTACAACATCAACATCATGAAATCGGAGTGTCCAACATCAAAACACGAAATATCATAAAACCCGTGTCCAGTATCGATACGTAAATCCTCATATCTCAGGCGCCGCATCCTCAGATCGGCCATCATATCCCTTTGATATCACGACTCCGGTCGGTATCCTCTGGATAACCGCCGAGCCCAAACTATCACCGGAAGGTAGTGCTCCCCTGCAAGGTGATTTGCCACATTTTCACCGTGTCATCTTAAAAAGAATTTGAAATAACCGCATTAAAAAACTGTGTCGCGTGTAGCGAGGCGTGATGAGTACGGGTCGTCCGCAAGGAGATGGTAGGTTTTTAGCTTGTTTTAACGAGTTAATACCGTAACTTGAGTTGTTATATTAAGTGTCGTAACTATGATATGTTCAATAAAAAGCACTTGTTAGGGGTAGTTTTAGGTTAGCTTGGGTTAAGACGATGTTTGCCGTTTCCTTATAGACCTAATTCTGATATTGAAGCTAAGGCAATAAGCAACAACATGGATTAGGGATCTTGAAGTACGGTATTCGCGTATGTGCGCTTAAACCGTATTTCTTGTCCCTTGTCCTTCCGTTGTTGTCTCTTGACCTTATCCTTCGACAAACCACTCGCAACCGGTCACGATTAGGACTCACCGCTATCGTGGTAGGGTAGCGTGCCTAACGGAGCGGAATTGCGAGTAGTTTGGTCAGAGTTTCAATTACAAAGTTAAGGGTTTTTACGGATTAAGCAAACATATCTCCTAATACAAACTAACCATATTCTACCCTTAACAAGTAAATCAATTACTCACACATATTTACAATACCAAATAGAAGAAAGAAAAGAGTAAGACACATAATAGAAATTGCAAGAACAGTAAAGCCAATGATAGAAAGTTAAGAACCGATATACCCAATGTGCAACTTCCTTCAAGTGTTCTTTAAGCCCGTACCAATGTGAAATCAAAATACCGAACTTTAAACTTGCAAGCTCACTTAAGAGGTTGCTAGATCAAAGTAAGGTAAGGATTTCACAAGTTCAATATTTGTAGAAAGCAAGACACATGCAATGAACAAATGAGAACTTTATTGATATTCAAAAAGAGATACAACTAATATTGAATTCAAAAACCTAAATCTTAAGCTTGTAAGTTCAACGAAGAAGTTACAAGGTCAAGATAAAGGGCAAGAGATCAAGAGTTCAAAGGAAAAGACAAGCTAACATCTACAAATTACAACTTGTTCTAAACTAAAAATAAAGCCAAAAAAGTATCCTCTCCCCATGCCCATTGATCTCATATTTATAGGCCTCATTACAAATAAACAAACATTAAAAATAAGATGATGTGACCCAAATAAACAACTAGAAGAAAAATAGGGACATTTGGGCATGTTGGGACCGGTGGTGCCGGTTTTTTGAAGTGTCTCGCCGGTCCAATCTTGGGCAATTAGGCTCGTGTTGGTGTGGTGGTCTTGAGTGCTCTCAACAAGTCCACTGTTTTTGTTTGATTTCTTCATATCAGTTTAGGTTATACTCAGTAGTCTTGGAAGGAAACTTGATGCTTAAAATCACATCACATCTTTTAGCATTTATTACACATCACACTCACTTGTGCCCTACTTGCACAAGTTGTTGTGCCAAGGCAGCCTCATCATTGTCCTTGTGCAAAAGAGCATGTGCACACTTGCATTGTGTTGGACCAAAATTATGTGCATACATTTATTTGCAAAAGAACTCCTTGGACATTGATCGGTTTTCTGTTTTGTTTGTAGTATCGGCTCTCAAACGTTATATCCGTGATTTTGAGTGTGTTTCTAGTATTATATCATGGGTACCTGTAATCTGTATTACTGAGCAGACACTAGTTAATATTACCGATATATAACAAAAATAGATAATGAATGAGCGGTCTTAAATTGCAGTTTTCTGAGATGAACACCAGGCTAATCGTCTACTCCACGATCTTCTTGCCCCAGGTACCTTGCCGGGTCCTCCATATACCCGCAGGCGGTTCATCCCCACTCCTCGAATCGGGTATCATATAGCTCAGAACCGAGAAAATTCATGGTGGACATGAAATATCACATCACGAGAAACCACATTTTTAAAATAATTCATAATTTCCTATGAAATATAACCGCGGTTCTCAAATCCAGAGATCTCATGAAAACAGCATCTCAATGCATGTAACCATAAACATAGAACAATACTGTAAGCATCTCAAGTATTATCATGTAAGCTTGTCATGTGATAATTACTGAACAATTATTATACTTTACAGTTAAGAGTAATATCATGATATAGCAGTTTGTTCTTCACGAAAAACTGCATTTCAATACCGCTCATTCATTATCAATTTTGTGATATATCGGTACTATTAACCTATGTCTGCTTAATAAATACATATTACAGGTATTCGTGTCAAAACATTGGAAACACACTCAAATACACGGAAACAACATTTGTGAGCCGACACTGCAACCAGAACAGAAAACCGATCAACATTTAAAGAGATTCTTTTTGCAAGCAAGTGTACACATTTTTATCAAGACAAATGCAACAACTCAAGTGTGTGAACACATAACCCTTTTAATGCATGAACCTTGGTGTGGCTGCCTTGCGCATAAGTGGGCATACAAATCATGACTTGTGCAAGTGGTAAGGCAAGTGGGCATGAGTCATGAGTGAAAGAAAAGTTGTGATGTGATTTAAAGTCACATTTTCCCTCCAAATCTACAGAGTGCAACTCAAGCTTACATAGAAAAATCAAAAAATACCTGTGAGATGATGGAGAGCACACAAGATCACAACATAAATACGAGGCCCAAATCTTTAAAGCAAACCGGCAGAATTCCGAAAACCACCGGCGCCGCCTGCCCCACCAACTCCTTTTGGCTCCAATTTTCTTCTGGTCGCTCCATCTTGTCACATCATCCTTATTTTATTGTTTGTTTTTTCTGATTTTGTGCCTATAAATACCAGAACAAAGAGCAAGCTAGGGGGATACTTTGGCAATACTTGACCACTTCATTCCAATTCCATTTTGTAATTTTTGTTTAACTCTTTGTACATAGTAGTTGGTTAATCTTGAGTTCCTTACTTTTATCTGATCTTGCAACCTCTTAACTGAGCTTGCAAGTTTAGATCTTTGAATTCATAGTTTGTATCTTAAGGTTGAACTTAACGAAGGTTTCATTTTGCAGTTGGGTTCTTAGTATTTCTTTTCTTAACTTTACCTATTGCAATTTACTTTCTCGCTTTACTTATGTGTAATGTTGTTTTTCCTTAATGTCATCTCTTTTTGTACTTGTTTTTGATCTTTGTGATGGTTTGTGAATAGTGATATTGTTAAGGAAAGAGAATGGTTATGTAAGTTAAGAATCTCTTTTGCTCATTTCCTTTTCCTGACACTTGCTAATTGAACTCTGCCCAAACCTCACGCAAGCGCTCCGTTAGGCACCCTACCCTACCACGGTATCGGTGATCCCTAATCGTGACCAGTTGTGTTTAGTTTGGCCGGAGGAGAAAGTCAAGAGATAAGAACGGACAGACAAGTTTTAATAAACCGGATTTCACAAATACCGTGCTTAATCACCCTAATCCACATTGTTGCCGATTACTCTAGCTTCAATAGTCAAGTTAGGCACAAAGGAATTAGTACGGATTTTCCTAACTTACACTAACCTATCTCTATCCCTAACAAACGTTTCGTTGCATATATACGTTATACTTAGGTTAGAATTGAACTTATTCGACCTTCGGCTTAAATCCTGAGAACAAGAACGAAAAATGCACCATCTCCCTGTGGATGACCCGTTCTCATCACGGCTAGCTACACGCGATGCCGTCTTGATTGCAGTTAACTTTAAACTTAAAATACAACACGTAAAATCCCTATCAATCAAATGACACAGTTGCCAGGGAGACGGTAATGTTTTTATTCTTGTTATTTCAGGTTAATCTCTGTATATCTTGTTTATAGCACTGACACTATTCTGAAAACGAAATTAAAAATCGAAAAAAAAAATTCGAAAACCAAAACAAAAATTGACATTCCTAAATTTTTGTTCTCTAAACATTTGACCTGCTAACACTCTGTGGTTAAACAAAAAAATCAAAGTATAACAGTAGTATACTGGTATAACATAGAGGACCAACACAAAACTTGAGCACCTAATTTTTACATTCGACCGGCGGTTTCTTGAAAATTCCCGTCTCCGCCGGCCCCTTTGTGGGTGTTTGAAAATTTTCTTTTTAGGTTACCTCTAGTGTTCTGTTAGTACTCTCTTGTTATTGTTTGATTTTTATAATTTTTTGTGTGCAGTAGTTTGGGCACCCATATTGCTTTTTCACACTAAATATCCATTTTTCCGACATTTGCAGATTTTAAGGAAATGCGAACTGTGATCGTGCGGAGCAAAGTGTACATTCAAAGCTAAGGTGGTAGTGAAGTACAGTGCCAAAGATCTGGGTAGTTTAACCCGCGCAAGAGAACTTTTTAAGCTAATCGGATTCAATTCAACGGGGTTTTTTTAACCCAAAACCTATCGTTACGTATTTCCGAACACCTTCTTTCTCAAATCCGACGAGTCCACTATTCTATCTTTTGCAGGATTCTTTGCAAGTTTGCCACCAAAAGCTAAATTGACTGACCCGTTTTTGTTGCAGCGCCACGCTTAAACTTAGAAAACGATTGTTTGATGTTTTGAATAACTTTTTCATTGATTTGTGCACTGCATCCATTAATATGGACTTAAGGGCAAATGAATCCCACAACATACGGTAAAGGATTTCGTCACCTTTTCCGTGGCCCAGAAATCACGAGATTGAGCATAACGTTTACTCGCACAAATTTTAAAAAGAAACTAGATTTTAAGCCTTTAAGGACTTCGCGCTCATTAGGAGAAGTTAACTGTGTTTAGAACACCGCTTAACGGTATATCGTTCACGGGATGACTAGACAAAGTGTTCACGGCGGTTGTGCGAATAGTTTCGATAAGTTTTTAAGAATTTAATTAGGGTCGTCATGTCATAAATACGGACCAGGATAGACTTGTAAAGGATCACACGAGTTTGAAAAGAGTTCATATTTTCTCAAGTTTCGTTCTCTAGTTAGGTTTCAAGTCAGAATTTATATCATTTTTAACAGAGAACCGCGTCTTATTATTCACTCCTACATTTCACCTGTTATTGTTCATACACACCTTTCGTGATCGTGCAAAACGTCTTTATAAATAAAAACCTTCATATCTCCGCGAAAAGAAAAAAAATTGTTTACAATAAAAAAACTCGTTTTCGCCAAGATTATTGTCCCACAAAGAACCGTGAGGACTTTTAACTCGGAGAGAATACTTGCTTAGCTTGTTTTATTTGGCGATTGAAAACTTAACGAGCTTTGGCCCAATGACTCCTAAACTAGATGGTTTTAGGGCAGTAGGTGTGGAGACACCCCATGGACTTAATTACCCAAGTTATCAAGGCCACAAAACAAAAAGACTCATTTTGTTTTGTTTTTTTGAAATATTCTGAAAATAGTGCAAACGGAGATATAGTCAGCTTTTCTTTTTAATCCCGAAGACGTGTTCATGTGGATAAGGTGTGTAATCACTCCAACAAGGTTCCAGATGGGTTATTTTTTAGACTTTTAGCTTCTATTAAAACCTCAATAATATCCATTATATTCACTTCACCTTGTGAACTATTCTTGACATTACTTAATTCAGAACAAACCTGTTTGATCCTAAAGATATTTATCAATTTTCAAAAAGTTTGAGACATGTCAGACATTTCATCTAATTCTCGAAAACTCATGACACATGTATATTAGCTACGGTTAAACTTAAAGGAAGGTTATCTTTCGGATTTTTAATCTCTCGAAAAGGATTTAGTTATTTCTATCTTATCAACCAAACCGTCAGACTTCGAGTCTAAGTTCCCCCGCTAGCTAACAAGACGAAAAAAGTTTTTATGTTTTTTTAAAGAAATATTTCAATTTTTATTGGTTTTTTTATTTTTTTATTTTTTATGTATGCACTGTAGAATATATGAATGAATGCGAAGGATAGAAATACGTACCGAGCACACCCCCAAACTTAAACTAGACAGTGCCCTCACTGTCATTGTACATCAAGAGGGCAAAATTGTTGAAGGGTCAAAATTGTCAGTTCCCTTTTTTTTGTAATGAACAAATGACTGAGCATCACCAGACAAGATTGCTCGTCAAAAAGAAAAATGGATATGCACAGGACAAGAATATCCACATATATATACCAAAAACAGTATATACATACCCCTAAACTTATTTAAAACAGTGTTTCCACTGTTTATGTCTGGATAACCGAAGTTTGGTGGCAAACAGAGGAAGATTATGCAGGGTAAACCGGCTCCTGCAATATCAGGAGCTCCTTTGATGGCTCTACGCTGAGGAACGGTTTCAATCTGTGCCCGTTCACTTTGAAGAACGAACAGTCCTTTGGATTCTCCAAATCCACCGCGCCGTGCGGGTACACATACTGCACAAGAAAAGGTCCCTTCCAGCGAGATCGAAGTTTACCGGGATGGAAATGGAGTCGGGTGTCATTAAGAAGTACCTGTTGTCCAGGCATGAAGGTTTTGCGTGTAAGGTGTTTATCGTGAAACACCGTCGTTCGGTTCTTAATAACAACCGCGTTGTCGTAAGCCTCATCCCGAAGCTCGTTCAGTTTGTTAAGTTGTAGCTTCTGATAGCTGCCCACGTCTTCAAGATTTAGATTCAGCTCTTTGATCGCCCAAATAGCATGATATTCGATTTCCATAGGAAGGTGGCAAGCCTTTCCGTACACAAGCCGATAGGGAGATATGCCAAGATCAGTCTTATATGCAGTTCGAAATGCCCAAAGGGCATCGGTTAATTTCACAGACCAATCTTTACGGTTCCTCGAAACCATTTTCTCCAATATCTGCTTGATCTGCCTATTTGAAACTTCGGCTTGCCCACATGTTTGGGGGTGGTAGGGTGTGGATAGCTTATGATTAATCGCGTATTTCGGCATCAAGGCCTCGAAAGACCTATTGAAGAAATATGTCCCATTGTCGCTAATGATAGCGCGAGGGTGACCAAACCGAGAAAATATGTGTTCTTTCAAGAATTTAACGACAACCTTGTTGTCGTTCGTCTGGCTGGGCACTGCCTCAACCCATTTGGAGACATAATCAACAGCTAAGAGAATGTACAGGTTCCTAAAAGAGTTTGGAAACGGGCCCATGAAATCTATCCCCCATACATCGAACATTCAACAACCAAGATTGGTTGGAGCGACATCTCATTTCACCAGGAAATCCGTCCCAAATGCTGGCACCGGGAGCAAGTCTTGCAATACTCATGTTCATCTTTGAAAAGTTTTGGCCAGTAAAAGCCATATTGCAAGACTTTCTCAGCTGTCTTTCTTGGGCCAAAGTGCCCGCCACACGCTTGATCGTGGCAAAAAGACAACACACTCTTGAATTCGTTTTCCGGAACACACCGACGGACGATCTGGTCTGGACAATACTTGAACAGGTAGGGTTCGTCCCAGTAAAAGTGTTTTACTTGGGATAAAAATATAAGTCTGTCCTGACTCGACCAATCATTAGGTATGAGTCCAGTCGCCAAGTAGTTCACAATATCTGCGAACCAGGGTTCGCAAGATACCGTCAAGAGTTGTTCATCAGGGAAAGTATCGTTGATTGGGAGAGGGAGCGTCGGCGAAGAAGGAAGTCATGAAAGATGATCGGCTACTACGTTTTCACATCCTCTTTTGTCCATAATGATGAGGTCAAACTCTTGAAGTAAGAGGATCCAACGTAGTAGCCGAGATTTTGCGTCCTTTTTCGCAAAAAGATGTCTTAGAGTGGAATGATTTGTGTAGACAATGATTGGGGAGCCGATCAGATAGGGCCTGAATTTCTCTAAAGCAAATACAACAGCCAAGAACTCTTTCCGGTTGTTGTGTAATTCATCTGGACATCATTCAGGGTCCGACTCGCGTAGTAGATTACGTGCGGCATCATATCGATGTGCTGTCCTAAGACCGCACCGATAGCAAAGTCGGATGCATCACACATAATCTCGAAAGGATGCGTCCAGTCGGGTGAAGAAAGAACGGGAGCAGTGGTTGGTAAGCTTCTCAAGGATTCGATAGCAGTCAAACAGCTTGAGTCAAAGTTGAACGTGGTATCCTTGGCCAGAAGAAGAGTTAAGGGTCTAGAAATCTTTCTAATCCTTGATAAACCGTCTGTAGAAACCGGCATGGCCAAGGAAGGATCGGATATCTCTAACGCATTTGGGAGGAGGGAGGTTGGAAATGACATCAATCTTTGCTTTGTCAACCTCGATGCCATTTCACGAAATGATATGTCCTAAGACAATACCTTCGCGCACCATGAAGTGGCATTTTTCCCAGTTTAAAGTAAGATTTTTATCCTTACATCGAATAAGAATAGTGTCAAGATGTTGCAGACACTCGTCGAAAGAATCGCCAAAGATAGAGAAATCATCCATGTATATATCCAAAAATTTCTCAACCATGTCAGAGAAAATTCCCATAATACACCGCTGGAAGGTAGCGGGAGTATTGCATAGCCCAAAGGGCATGCGACGATATGCGAACGTGCCGAATGGACAAGTGAAAGTGGTTTTGTCCTGGTCTTTCTCGGCGATGGGGATCTGGTTGTAGCCTGAGTAACCGTCCAGAAAACAGTAATACTCATATCCAGCTAATCGTTCGAGCATTTGGTCAATAAAAGGCAGCGGAAAATGATCTTTCTGTGTTGCGGCGTTGAGTTTCCGATAATCAATGCATATTCGCCACCCGGTTTGGGTGCGAGTAGGGATCAAATCATTCGCCTCGTTTGTGATAACAGTAATGCCCGACTTCTTAGGGACAACGTGTATAGGATTGACCCATTAGCTGTCTGAAAAAGGGTAAATGATACTACTATCCAGACATTTGATGATCTCCTTTTTCACAGCCTCCTTATTGACTGGATTTATTCGCCTCTGTGGATCCCTAGCTGGTTTAGCATCATTCATCATATGAATGTGATGTTCAACGATTAGGGGACCAATCCCCTTGATGTCCGCTATCGTCCAGCCGAATGCTTGCCGATTGGATTGCAAGACCGTGAGAAGGGCTTTCTCTTACTCTAGAGCTAGAGAAGCCGAGATGATGACTGGGAGGGTCTCGTTTTCACCTAAGTAAGCATACTTGAGGTGAGACGGAAGATGCTTGAGTTCGAGCGTAGGAGGTGAAATGACTGAAGGCAAGATTGGAGAAAATGTCTCGAACTCAAAAGATTCCAACAGGGGTTCAAAGTGAGTGTATGCGACCGAGTCGGATGGTTCAACTAACGCATCAGACAATTCAAAAGATTCAAACTCGGGCGGTGACAAGCCAAGATCCTTTGAAAACGTGAAGCACCCATAATCGTTGTTGGAAGCGGAAGCAGTAGGTTCAAAGAGGAACGTACTAGTGGCGTCAAGATTACTGTGATCAAACAAGAATTCCTTAAATTCACAGTCCTCGGGGGCGATCTCCTGAATCGTACAGAAATCCAGTATATGAGCGTTCGGTTCGGATAGCTCATTCCCTAACCTAAAAATGTTGAGTTCAATTGTCATTTTGCCAAAAGATAGGTTCATGGAACCATTTCGACAATTGATCACATCATTTGAGGTTGCAAGGAATGGGCGACCGAGAATCACTGGAATTTTATTCCGGGGGTTAGCGTCAGGTTGTGTATCTAAAACAATGAAGTCAAAGGGGAATATGAAGTCCCCAACCTTAATTAACACATCTTCTAGCTCACCCCTAAGATGGGTGATAGATCGGTCATCCATTTGAAGAGTACATTGTGTAGGTTTCGGTTCTCCTACACCGAGTTGCTTATATACTGAATAAGGAAGAAGGTTAACACTGGCACTAAGATCCAAAAGAGCGCAATTGATGTTCATATCCCCAATGGTTATTGAAATCGTAGGATAGCCAGGGTCCTTCCGTTTTTGTGGTAAATCTTGGGTAAGAGCATCACTCACGTGACTAGCCAAGAATACTTTCTTTGGTACCTGAGATTTCCTCTTATTAGTGCACAAGTCTTTCAAGATTTTTACGTAATACGGGACTTGCTGAATTGCATCTAAGAGGGGAATGTTGATGTTAACCTGTTTGAACAACTCCAGAATCTTCTCCATTTATGGATTTTGTTTATTGGACCTCGACCGGTTTGGAAATGGAACATTTTTGAAATTGGTTGAGTCCAATGGTTGTGGAGGAGATTGTGGAGTTGGAATGGAGCCCAAACTGGAGTTTGAGTGGAGTGAGATATGTATCCGTTCAGAGCAGCGGTTGAAGAAGAAGTGCCTTTTGAAGAATGGAGAATAGGCTCAGAAGAAGAAGGCGTAGAAGAAATGGCCGGGGTGTCATCATCATCAATTTGTGTGCCGATGTTGTTGTTTAGCATTTTTCCAGATCTCAACGTAGTCATGGCACTCACATTATGGTTCTGTTGTTCAAGAGCAACATGTACATTATGTGGGTGACCAGGATTTGGAAGTGGTTGAGATGGAAGCCTTCCTTTCTCTCGCTCGCTTAGAGCCGCGTTCAGCTGTGCAATCTGGGATTCGATGGTATTGATGTTTTGCCCGTGTGCAGCGGTGTGTTGCACCAGAGACTGAATAGAAGACTGGTTGTTGGCGGTGGATTGAGTCGATTTCTTTACAAAAGCCTCTAGACTCCATTCTAGCGAGGAAACCTTATCTTTATTTGACGGAACAAAGTTGTTTAAAGCAACATGTACATTATGTGGGTGACCAGGATTTGGGAGTGGTTGAGATGGAAGCTTTCCTTTCTCTCGCTCTCTTAGAGCCGCGTTCAGCAGTGCAATCAGGGCTTCGATGGTCTTGATGCTTTGCCCGTGTGCAGCGGTGTGTTACACCAGAGACTGAATAGAAGACTGGATGTTGGTGGTGGATAGAGTCGATTGCTTTAAAAAAGCCTCTAGACTCCGTTCTAGCGAGGAAACCTTATCGTTATTTGACAGAACAAAGTTGTTTTGAGGAAATGAATTGTTGCAGGGTGCAAAGTTATTCGTCGGATTCTGAAAAGGTTGGGGTTGGAAAGGCTGCTGAAATTGTTGTTGAGCTTGTTGTTGAGGAGGAGGAGGCCTCTGGAAGTTGTATGTGGCCTTGGAATTGATGTTGGTTCTGATTCTAGGAGAAATTGGGACGGTTCCTCCAACCGGGATTGTATGTGGAAGAGTATAGATCGTTTCTTGGTCTTTGCTGAAATGCAGCATTAACCTGATCCTGTCCTTAAGATGATTGCTTCCAGTTTCCGCGTGATTGCAGCCATCTTGGCTTTCATTGCAATTGAGATGTCGAATTGATGAACTCCTGTCCTAGAGAGACCTGAAGATGAAGAAGTTGAGGTGTTCGTGTTAGTGTATATTCGCCAGAGGCCATTATTGTATCATACTAGTTTGTATATTACTTAATGGAAGCTTGGGATATTCACAGTTGTATAGACAGTCTTGCTCAAAATAGTAGTATGCTACTTGGTTTGTTTCTACTTCAATATGTGCATGTGTTTCTTTTAGCATATCGCTTATACATATTAGTAGAGCCCTTAGGATCTTTGCTTGATTACCAGCGTTGTGATGGCAATCACACTAGTGAGAGCTGGGTAATCTACAAGCACATCCTTACGTAGGTCCCTAGTCGTAGGATTATCGAGACAGGGCATCGATACTCCAGAGTAGACTAGTGTGTACGCTTCTCATCCCAGCAGGGGAGATGGTCTGTCCCACAGCCATTAGTACGTCGTATTGGAGATAGTATGTAGGTGCTCATTAGGTTATGAGTACACCGGACATGACTCGTTGGGAAATGCTGGTTAGTAATATACCTATCGTCAGATAGCAGTTCCCAGGTGACATGAGTACAGCTTAGTCCGTCGACTTGACACTGCCACTTCGCCTCGAGTGTGTTCCTACTGTACTTTGATTACTACCCTACCACGGCTCAAAGGAGTCGTGCAAACAGGTAGTAGTTGGGTGCAGTCCTAAAGCACTTGGAGGCAGTGGTGGTTAGATAGGATTCGTTTCTCCCGGTATTGGGGGTTGATGTCGTGCTGTGTTGGAGAGCCATTACACAAAGTCCCTGGCCAGGGCAAGCGAGATTTACTGGTAGTATTTCCAGTAGTTTCTCAGGGTGTTCTGGGCTACACTCCGGCACGACTTGTACCGCTATTAGGGTTCTGACGTTTACCGCCCCCCTAGGCCCGACATGCGATACTCATAGACGAACAGACCGGACTGTACGGAGATTTTCACAGATAGGCTCACTTGGAGTTCGGATGAGTTATTCTCATCGGCCTTCTCATCGACATATACCTGGGGGTCGTTACGTACAGCTAGTGCCGCTTGCGACCTGTGGTTAAACCCACTGCCAGCGTAGTGTCGAGTCTTTAGAGTCCCACACAGAGGGTTTCCCTGCATTGGACAAAAGGTGTAGAAGTCGTAAGGTTTTACGACAGGGTTCGATCACGTGCGTGTACTCGTGCACGCATGATGATTCAGGCGGACAATAATAGCGGTCTTTGGTTTAAGCCGGATCCTAGTATTGTATTGATGGATTGTTTTCGTCTTTTTGTATCCGTATTTTTCGGAATACGGATACGGGTACGTATGTACGGACGAGGGGCATTTTTGTAAATTGGTCAAAGATGCTTCTAGAAGGTGACCTGTCATATTGTTATTGTTAGTTATATGTATGCCCTAGAGGCCATTACTGTACATAGGATGTATATTGTAGTGGATGCTTGGACATATATAGGGAGGACTTTCTTGCTCGACATGATAGTATGCTATCTGGTTGCTCTTTATCTTAACGTGTATACTGATTGTCTCTCTGTTACATGTTGGTAAAGCCCTTAGGATGTGTACTTGACTACCTGGACTATGATGCGGATCATACTAGTGGGGACATGGTAGTCCATAAGTACATCCTTCAAGGTCCCTAGTCGTGGGTGTATCTGTTGGAGATAGTGCCCTCAGAGTCAATTATTGGATCACAGACACGTGATTGCACTGATTGAGGGAGGACCTATCCCGGTAGGACAGTCTTACTCGAGATGATAGTATGCTATCTGGTTTACCTTTATCATCGTGTACTGCTTTAGGTGACCTTACAGGTCGCTATTACACGTTGGTAGAGCCCCTAGGATTCTTGCTTGACTGCCAGCAGTATGAGGGCGATCATATACGTGGGAGCTGGTAGTCTATAAGCATATCCTTAAGCATATCCTTAAAAGGTCCCTAGTCGTGGGAGTTTCGAGACAGGGCATCGATACTGTAGAGTAGACTAGTGTATATAGTCGAGACCCCGACGAGGGGTGGTGGCCGGTCTCACAAGACACTGGTGTCAGTTGGTTCACCTAAGATGTATACAGGTGCTCATTGGGTTATGAGTACACCGGACAGGACTCGCCGGGAACATGCTAGTTGGTCTTATACCAGGCGTCAGATAGCAGTTCCCTGGTGACATGTGCACAGGTTAGTTCATCGACCTGGGGATCGTCATTTGTCTCGTGTGAGTTCCCACTGTACTTTGATTACTATCCTACCACGCTCAAAGGAGACGTGCAAACAGGTTTTAGTTGGGTACAGTCCCGAGCCACATGGAGGCAGTGAGCGGATCTTCAGGGGTTCGTCTTTCCCGGTATTGGGGCTGAGGTCGCGCTGTGTCTAGGAGAGCCATTACACGAAGTCCTTGGCCAAGGCAGGAGATTTACTGGTAGGTATTCCAGTAGTATCTCAGGGTGTTCTGGGCTACACTCCGACACGACTTGTACCGCTTTTGGGGGTCTGACTTTTACCAACCCCCTAGGCCCGCCATGCGATGCTCATAGACGAACGGACCGGACTGTACGGATATTGTCACTGACAGGCTCAGTAGGGTGTCAGGATGAGTTCGCTCATTGACGTCCCTTTTAGTCAATAGCTGGTAGTGTTAGTGTATATGCCCTAGAGGCCATTACTGTATCATACTAGTATGTATATTACTTAATGGAAGCTTGGGATATTCACCTTGTATATACAATCTTGCTCAAAATAGTACTATGCTACTTGGTTTATTTCTACTTCAATGTGTACATGTGTTTATTTTTGTATATCGCCTATACACATTAGTGGAGCCCTTAGGATCTTTGCTTGATTACCAGCGATGTGATGGCCGTCACACTAGTGGGGCTGGGTAATCTATAAGCACATCCTTATGCAGGTCCCTGGTCGCAGGACTATCGAGACTGGGCATCGATACTCCGGAGTAGACCAGCGCATGCGCTTCTCATCCCAGTGTGGTAGACGGTCTGTCCCACAGCCGTCAGTACGTCGTACTTGAGATAGTATGCGGGTGCTCGTTAGGTTACGGGTACACTGGACAGGACTCGTCGGGAACTGACTAGTAGGTATTATACCTATCGTCAGTTATCAGTTCCCAGGTGACATGAGTACAGCTTAGTCCGCTGACTCGACACTGTCACTTCGCCTCGGGTGTGTTCCCACTGTACTTTGATCACTACCCTACCACGGCTCAAAGGAGTCGTGCAAACAGGTGGTGGTTGGGTGCAGTCCCGAAGCACTTGGAGGCAGTGACGGTTAGACAGGATTCGTCTCTCCCGGTATTGGGCGTTGACATCGCGCTGTGTCTAGGAGAGCCATTACACGAGTAGTCCCTGGCCAGGGCAAACGAGATATACTGGTAGGTTTCCAGTGTTATCTCAGGGTGTTTTGGGCTTCTCTCCGGCACGACTTGTACCGCTATTGGGGGACTGACGGTTACCGCCCCCTAGGCCTGCCATGCGATGTATCAGACGAACAGACCGGACTGTACGGAGAATGTCACACTCAGGCTTAGTAGGAGTTCAGATGGGTTTCGCCTCGTCGGTCTTCTTGTCGGCATTACCTGGGGACCGTTACGCACAGCTAGTGCCGCTTGCGGTCTGTGGTTAAACCCACTGCCAGCGTAGTGTCGAGTCTTTAGAGTCCCACACAGAAAGCTTTTCGCCTTTAGGAAAAAGAGTAGAGGTCGCATGGTATTGCGACAGGTCGCATGGTTTTGCGACAGGGTTCGGTCACATCCGTGCACTTGTGCACGTACAGTGTCCGGACAGTTTACACTAGCGGGCTTTGGTTTAAGCCAGATCCTAGTGTACCTTATGGGATTGGATTTATCCAGTTTGCATTCGTGTTCCTCGGAACGCGGATGCGGGTGTGTATGCACAGTTGACAGGGAGGCACAGACAGCGGATTCTCATTAGGGTTGTTGACAGTTGACCGTTGACTTTTTAACTTTTTGCTCAACCCTAATGAGAATATGATATGTGATTAACTATTATATTAATTAAGTATTATGGTGACTTGGTTGTTGAGTTTTGTTGACTTTGTTGACTTGTTGACTTTTGTTGGCTTGTTGACTTTGTTGACCGGTTGACTAGGCTTGACTAGTTGACCATCATGATAACCATGGCTATCATTTCATGCCAAAGACTTTTACTTGCTTGCTCATTTGAGTAAAATGAGTGCATGACATGATAAGGTTATGGTTGCTTCAACCATCACATAAGACTTTTATTGATATGATGAGTTATGATTACTTTGGATTATGAGAGGGTGAGAGACAAAAGAGAGCCTCATTCTTTCTTTCTCATTCTCTCTCTTGTTCTTGAGCTCTCCATTTTGCTCTCACCCTCTTGCTCTTGCTCCCTCTCTTTAATCTATGGTTCATATCTCTCATGAGTTGAGAATCAAGAACCATAGATAAAATCCCATTCTAAATCTTCTCTACTCATTCTAGTTCATTAGGTTTAGCAAACCAAGTGAACTAGTTTCTTCAAAGAACGAAGAAGGAGCTAAAGGTTGGAGCTTTCAAGTGGATCTATCTTCGGCGTACGGAGACGACGATAAGGAGCCATCGGACCACCATCGGAGCTTGAAGAAGAAGGAGTTCAAGACAAGCTAGGTATAACCCCCTAACCGAGTAGCTAGAAACTCATAGTTAGGATGTTAGATAGAAGTTTAACCAAGATCCGGGTTATAGGTCCATGTTACCACCTCCGTAAAAATTGTTATTTACCAAATTCCGCATTCCCGAAAGTACCGGGAGAGGTAGCATGGACTTACAGTGGTATCAGAGCCAGGTTAAACTCTATCTAGCATGTTAGCAAGTAACTAGAAGATCGATCAACGAAAAAGTCCCGCAACAAACCCCAAGAATTTCAAGTTTCTGTCGAATTTTTTACTGTTCAAAAGTTGATTATTTTAACACCTAAAATCGGCTCAGGCTTTTCTGTGAATAACCACCAAAGATGGACCCACGACCAAGTCAAAGCGCCGCGGAAGCGCGGCGGGAGCACGCTCCCGCCGCGGATCCGCGGCCGAGTTGATTCGGCCGTGGTCAATCTTTGGTGCAGTGTTATTCTGGGGGTATTTGGGGATTTTTGGAATATATATTTTCTGCCCAGATTTTCCAGAACGAAAATTTCGTTTTTGGGGTCCCGAAAATCCGTATTTTTGATCGAACTTCTAAAAGACTTAAGCTAACGGGTTTTCTGTAATGTGATATTTGTATTGAACGTCTACTAATCGCTATATGTCGATTAGTGGGGGTTATACAAATCTGTGGTCTGTAATGTGCTGGAATGTGTATATAAATATGTTGGATTGTCGCGGGTGAATAGCCGAGGGTTGTGAGACGAGAGTTTTCTTTTCTTGCAATTCATGTAAATTTGTAAATTGATGTAATAATTATTTGTATGGCCGCACAACCGGGTCGGGGTTGTAGCCGTCATTGTATTATTTCTTTTTACTGTTTTTGCTCCTAGGATAGACCCATGGAGGGGTGCACAAACTACCGGGTATGCCGAAGTGTCGAGTGGCCTACTCATGGAGATGAGGGAGGTTGCTACGCTTCGGGTACTTGGCGGGTAGTTTGCCGCACTCGTAGGGGTCTTGGGTGGGTTATTGGCTATTCACCGCGACCGTGTAATCTGTTTTTGTTACAGGCTCGTACAAATTACAGATTCCTAGTATATCCAATGTATTTATCTGTGATCTGAAATGTTTATCATTGCAGTATATCTATATATGATATTATTTAGGCGTTGCTTATGTTTTACAGACGCGCTAGCCCAGCCCCCGCTCTGTCGTTAGTTAAGTAACCTAACGGGTAATGACGGGGCCCAGTGGCGAATGCGAATGGCATAAGCGTACGTCATATTTTGGTTGTTTTCTGCAATGGTAGGATTAAATGATGGGACGCATTAAAAGAACTAATGCAAGAATATCACGCATTAAAAGAACTAATGCAAGATAATAAACCAAGTTAAAGTCGTTGGAACACTTTCGAAAAACCACTCGGTTCTTTTCAAAACAAACTTTTAAAATACGGAGTTTGAGCCACTCCTTTTAAAAGCTATCTCGTTCCATCGACCAAATCAAGTTCACTACGTTCACGGTTTTGCCAAAACCATTCGTAGCCCTCCGTCGTTTTCGTATAAATATTCAATAGTATTCAAGCTGTGTTTGTTGACCTTCGTCAAGGCATAGTGATTGGTAGCTGTTGGGTATTCATATGTAGCATAGATAGATGCGTTGGTTTGGGACACTCGCATTACCTTGTTGACCTTCGTCAAGGGTATATACGGGTGGATTCAAATTAACCTGGATAATGACGGGCAGAACTTGACATGTGACTTATGATTTGTTGACCTTCGTCAAGGTCATAAGAGCATGGGGCAAAAATCGACATCGGGAGTTTCATAAGTACTGAAACTTGCTAGATTTGCATACCATTTGGAGTGTGATGATTCTGGTAGGATTCCTTCAGTTTCGTCACGCGATGATATTTGGATCCCGATCATACTGTGAGTATATGCTACTCCTCGGGAAATTTCTCGCTAAACGATCAATGCTATAAACCTAGTAGGTGCCTAGAAAGGTGTTAGCGGGGCTACGCCGCCAGGGAAAAGAGGTTCTTTAATTAAGGAACTTCGCGAAAGCGTTGGAAAACCTCCCTCGAAGTACCGACACCAGCCTGGCCGAACGGTTAAGCAAATATTGTACGGTGGGATTGATCCTGACTAATTCTTCCTTTATGGTTTGAGGAGGGATTCGAGAAACAGTGGGAGCCATCCTGTTTAGACAAATTAAAAACCACTCTAAACTTGCAAGAGCATCATGCTGAGTGTTTCTTCTTCTCTCCAAATTGCAGCGACCAATCAACATGACTGGACTTAAGTTACTCCTAGATAAAAACAAACTGACAGGGCCAAACTACAAAGATTGGCTCAGGAATGTTAAGATAGCAATCACTTATGACAAGCTGGGGTATCTTCTTACCACCAAAGCTCCCCCTGTCCCTGGTCCAACTTCCAGTGTCGCGGATAAGGAAATCCGCAAGACTTGGGAGATTGATAGCGCGAAGGCCAAGTGCCTCCTGCATGCCTCGATGGACAACGAACATCAGAGGAGGCATGAGAATATGGACATGGAATCCATATTGCTCCATACAAAAGAACTGTATGGAGAGCAATCTCGTATCGCAAGATACGAAGCGTCGAAAAAGTTATTTTCGACAAGAATGGCCGTCGGATCATCAGTAGCCGAGCACGTGCTAAAGATGATCGGCTACATTGAGGAGCTCGCTGACCTAGGGATCACATTGGAGAGTGAGATATATACGGATATAGTTCTCCAGTCCCTTCCTTCCACTTACGCCCAGTTTATACTGAACTTCAACCTACAAGAAAAAGAGGTTGAACTTTCAGAGCTCCTCAACATGCTGAGGAGCGCAGAGGGCACCCTACAGAAAGGTAGGGATACATCCACTTTGTTTGTAGGAGTATCATCTTCTTCTAGGTCCAAGGCAAAAGCCAAGGGAAAGAAGAAGAAGGCCCCCGCCAAACCAAGGGGCGGTGTTAGTAAAGTGGATACGAAGGGAAAAGGTAAAGCAACAAAGATAGCGGGGAAGCTTGTGGATAAGGAAGAATGCTTCTATTGTCATAAGAAAGGACACTGGAAGAATGATTGCAGGGCCTGGAAGGCCAGAACACAGGAATTGAAGCAGGTTGCAGCTTCAGCTTCAGGTGTGTATGTTATTGAAAACTGTCTTTCAATAAACTCTACTTCTTGGGTATTGGATACCGGATCAGGATCTCATATCTGTAATTCTTTGCAGGCGTTGAGAAACCGTAGTGTTTTGAAAGCAGGTGACATGACCCTCAGAGTTGCGAACGGAGCTAGCATGGATGCTAAAGCCGTGGAGGACTATCACCTGGGAATGTCAGATGGACATGTTTTGGTTTTGCGTAATTGCTTTTTTGTACCCAACGCAACTTTTAATATCATTTCTGTATCTTTAGTTTCTAAAGAAGGTTATGAATTTGCGTTTGTAAGTAATGTTGTAAACATTCACCTTAATCAAGTTCTGATTGGGTCAGGTACTTTAAGAAATGGTATATACGTATTAAACCAACCACAGATTTTTAATGTCCAGAATACACACAAAAGAAAGTCTCCAGAAATAAATCAGACTTTCTTATGGCATTGTAGATTGGGTCACATCAATGAGAGAAGGTTGACGAAGTTACATACAGAAGGGTATTTGAATGCGTTCGAATATCAGTCGTATGCCACTTGTCAATCATGTCTCAAAGGAAAGATGACAAAGACTCCGTTTACTGGACATGGAGTAAGAGCGAGCGAGCTCTTGGGACTCGTACACAGTGACGTGTGCGGTCCAATGTCTACACATGCCCAAAGCGGACATTCTTACTTCATTACTTTTACGGATGACTTCTCAAGGTACGGTTATGTCTTCTTAATGAAACATAAGTCCGAGGCCTTTGGAAAATTCCAGGAGTATAAGAATGAAGTAGAGAAACAGACCGGCAAAAGTATTAAGATTCTAAGATCGGATCGAGGTGGAGAATACTTAAGTGCCGAATTCCTGAATTACTTAAAAGAGAATGGTATTCTCTCTCAGCTTACTCCTCCATACACTCCGCAACATAACGGTGTATCGGAGAGACGGAACCGAACCCTATTGGATATGGTTCGGTCCATGATGAGTAACGCTGAGTTACCGCGATCATTCTGGGGATATGCGCTAGAAGCAGCTGCGTATCCCTTGAACAAGGCTCCCACCAAGACTGTGCCTACCACCCCATATGAGATGTGGACTGGGAAGAAACCCTGTCTTAAGTATCTTAAGGTATGGGGATGTCCAGCTTTTGTAAAAAAGAAGCATGCGGACAAACTTGAGGCACGTTCAGTACAGTGTAAGTTTGTGGGATACCCAAGGAAATCCAGGGGGTATCTTTTCTATTCCGCTGAGGAACAAAAGGTTTTTGTTTCTCAGCATGCCCGCTTCTTGGAAACTGAGTTTTTGGAAACCCAGATAAGTGGGAGCACAATAGAACTGGAAGAAGTCCCAGAACCACAGACTGTTACTGAAAGCTTAGTGGAACCAGAGGGTTCAACAGGACAGGACATTCCTACGCCGCTCCGCAGGAGTAGTAGGCAGACTCATCCGCCCGAGAGATACTGCGGTTTTCTCGTAGACGGGGATAGAGAGGATTGCATCATAGACTATGATGAGCCTACTAGCTTCCAGCAGGCCGTTCAGAGCGTTGACTCAGTGAAATGGCTGGATGCAATGCGGACCGAAATGGAGTCCATGTACACCAACAAGGTTTGGACGTTGGACATTGCTCCAGACGGGGTAAAACCCGTAGGATGCAAGTGGATCTTCAAAAGGAAGATTGGTGTAGATGGACAGGTTGAGACCTATAAAGCTAGGCTGGTAGCAAAGGGTTTTCGTCAAAGACCTGGCTTGGACTATGACGAAACCTTCTCTCCAGTAGCCATGCTGAAATCCATTCGGATCCTTCTTGCCATTGCTGCTTTCCACGATTATGAGATTTGGCAAATGGACGTAAAGACATCTTTTCTAAATGGAAATTTAGAGGAGTGTGTCTATATGGACCAGCCAGAGGGTTTCATTCAGAGTGGGAGCAGCGGAAAGGTGTGCAAGTTGCTTAAGTCCATCTATGGACTAAAGCAGGCATCGCGGAGTTGGAACATCTGCTTTGATGAGACGGTCAAAGAATTTGGCTTTATCAAAAATCCAGATGAACCATGCATCTATAGTAGATTTGTAGCGAGAACTGTAGTATTCCTCGTTTTATACGTGGATGACATTCTCTTAATAGGGAATGACATTCCTATGCTACAATCTGTCAAGGGGTTCTTGTCACACAGGTTCTCCATGAAAGACCTGGGTGATGCCTCGTACATTCTGGGTATCCAGATCTACCGTGACAGATCCAAGAGGATATTAGGACTTTCACAGTCCAGGTACATCGACACCATACTGAAGAGATTCAGTATGGAAGATTCCAAGCGCGGTAACCTACCGGCTTGTCACGGGATCACCCTCTCTAAAGAGATGTCTCCCAAGACTGATTTGGAGAGGGATCGCATGTCTATTATACCCTACGCTTCTGCGGTAGGCTCTATAATGTATGCGATGTTGTGTACCAGACCGGATGTAGCTTATGCACTGAGTGTGGTAAGCTGGTATCAGTCAAACCCTGGGGAGAAACATTGGATAGCAGTAAAGAACATTCTCAAGTACCTGAGAAGGACTAAGGAGATGTTCCTGGTGTATGGCGGAAAGGACCTCCAGATCGAGGCCTTTGCTGACTCCAGCTTCCAGAGTGACAAGGATGATTCCAAGTCCATGTCGGGTTTTGTCTTCACCCTCAATGGAAGGGCGGTGTGTTGGAAGAGTTCCAAACAAGAAACCGTTGCAGACTCGACGATGGAAGCGGAATACATCGCTGCATCAGATGCCGCAAAAGAAGCTGTCTGGATGAGGAAGTTCTTGAAAGAACTTCAGGTGGTTCCATCCATTGTTGATCCAATACCTCTGTATTGCGACAACAACGGGGCTATAGCTTTACCGAAGGAACCCAGGTCCCATCAGAGATCTAGGCAAATCTTGAGGCGGTATCACCTGATCAGGGAGATCGTGGATCGCCAGGAGATCGAGGTTCGGAGAGTCGCTTCAGAAGACAACACTGCAGATCCATTCACCAAGGCCCTACCCCAGACTCAGTTCGAGCGGCTGATCGAGATGATAGGTCTTCGATACGCCAGTACATGGCCTTAGTGCAAGTGGGAGATTGTTGGTGTATATGCCCTAGAGGCCATTACTGTATCATACTAGTATGTATATTACTTAATGGAAGCTTGGGATATTCACCTTGTATATACAATCTTGCTCAAAATAGTAGTATGCTACTTGGTTTATTTCTACTTCAATGTGTATATGTGTTTATTTTTGTATATCGCCTATACACATTAGTGGAGCCCTTAGGATCTTTGCTTGATTACCAGCGATGTGATGGCCGTCACACTAGTAGGGCTGGGTAATCTATAAGCACATCCTTATGTAGGTCCCTGGTCGCAGGACTATCGAGACTGGGCATCGATACTCCGGAGTAGACCAGCGCATGCGCTTCTCATCCCAGTGTGGGAGACGGTCTGTCCCACAGCCGTCAGTACGTTGTACTTGAGATAGTATGCGGGTGCTCGTTAGGTTACGGGTACACAGGACAGGACTCGTCGGGAACTGACTAGTTGGTATTATACCTATCGTCAGTTATCAGTTCCCAGGTGACATGAGTACAGCTTAGTCCGCTGACTTGACACTGTCACTTCGCCTCGGGTGTGTTCCCACTGTACTTTGATCACTACCCTACCACGGCTCAAAGGAGTCGTGCAAACAGGTGGTGGTTGGGTGTAGTCCCGAAGCACTTGGAGGCAGTGACGGTTAGACAGGATTCGTCTCTCCCGGTATTGGGGGTTAACATCGCGCTGTGTCTAGGAGAGCCATTACACGAGTAGTCCCTGGCCAGGGCAAACGAGATATACTGGTAGGTTTCCAGTGTTATCTCAGGGTGTTTTGGGCTTCGCTCCGGCACGACTTGTACCGCTATTGGGGGACTGACGGTTACCGCCCCCTAGGCCCGCCATGTGATGTATCAGACGAACAGACCGGACTGTACGGAGAATGTCACACTCAGGCTCAGTAGGAGTTTGGATAGGTTTCGCCTCGTCGGTCTTCTTGTCGGCATTACCTGGGGACCGTTACGCACAGCTAGTGCCGCTTGCGGTCTGTGGTTAAACCCACTGCCAGCGTAGTATCGAGTCTTTAGAGTCCCACACAGAAAGCTTTTCGCCTTTAGGCAAAAGAGTAGAGGTCTCATGGTATTGCGACAGGTCGCATGGTTTTGCGACAGGGTTCGGTCACATCCGTGCACTTATGCACGTACAGTGTCCGGACAGTTTACACTAGCGGGCTTTGGTTTAAGTCAGATCCTAGTGTACCTTATGGGATTGGATTTATCCAGTTTGCATTCGTGTTCCTCGGAACGCGGATGCGGGTGTGTATGCACAGTTGACAGGGAGGCACAGACAGCGGATTCTCATTAGGGTTGTTGACAGTTGACTGTTGACTTTTTGCTCAACCCTAATGAGAATATGATATGTGATTAACTATTATATTAATTAAGTATTATGGTGACTTGGTTGTTGACTTTTGTTGACTGTGTTGACTTGTTGACTTTTGTTGACTTGTTGACTTTGTTGACCAGTTGACTAGGCTTGACTAGTTGACCATCATGGTAACCATGGCTATCATTTCATGCCAAAGACTTTTACTTGCTTGCTCATTTGAGTAAAATGAGTGCATGACATGATAAGGTTATGGTTGCTTCAACCATCACATAAGACTTTTATTGATATGATGAGTTATGATTACTTTGGATTATTAGAGGGTGAGAGACAAAAGAGAGCCTCATTCTTTCTTGCTCATTCTCTCTCTTGTTCTTGAGCTCTCCATTTTGCTCTCACCCTCTTGCTCTTGCTCCCTCTCTTTAATCTATGGTTCATATCTCTCATGAGTTGAGAATCAAGAACCATAGATAAAATCCCATTCTAAATCTTCTCTACTCATTCTAGTTCACTAGGTTTAGCAAACCAAGTGAACTAGTTTCTTCAAAGAACGAAGAAGGAGCTAAAGGTTGGAGCTTTCAAGTGGATCTATCTTCGGCGTACGGAGACGACGAGAAGGAGCCATCGGACCACCATCGGAGCTTGAAGAAGAAGGAGTTCAAGACAAGCTAGGTATAACCCCCTAACCGAGTAGCTAGAAACTCATAGTTAGGATGTTAGATAGAAGTTTAACCAAGATCCGGGTTATAGGTCCATGTTACCACCTCCGTAAAAATTGTTATTTACCAAATTCCGCATTCCCGAAAGTACCGGGAGAGGTAGCATGGACTTACAGGTAGCCCGTCACGTATGGCTAATACCTCTGACGTGCTAGTGGTTAAATCCACAGCCATAGTATTGACGAGTCTTTAGAGTCCCCCACATTCAGTTACTCAAGTTTCGGGCGAAACGCTGTCGAGGTCGTATGGAGATATGGCACGGTTCGATCAGATACGTGCGGTATTGCACGGATCAGGATCGGACGGTTAGTACTAGAGGCCGTATGGATATATGGCAGGGTTCGATCAGATACGTGCGGTATTGCAAGGATCAGGATCGGACGGATAATACTAGTCGGCTTTGGTATAAGCCGGATCCTAGTATAGTACAGTGTAAATTTGTCTCATTGCATTTGTATTTCGGTCGGAATACAGATGCGGGTTTGTATGCACTGTATCGGGGTTTTCTTGTAATTTATTACGGGACCAGTTTTCTGGAGTTGCCAGTTTGCTTTCCGTTTCGACCATTTTCATTTGTATCTTTCAATGGCCGAAGATTGGTGGAGGAAGGCTTATTTGCATTTGTGCAAATAAGCATTTGTGGAGGGTGTTCTTTGCATTTTGTTGCATCATGATGGTTTTCATGATGGGTGCACCATCCATTGACTTGATTAATCCATCATTGCTTGACTTCTATCTTCATGATGGCATGACTTTTGGAAGTGATGATTGTTGTTTGAGTGTTGGACTTTCCTAGTGATCATTTCTTTGCATGATAGCCTTTTCTCTCTCCCCCTTGGATTATTGGTTGGCTCACTCATTCTTTTTGATACACACACTCACCACTCTCTCATTCTCTCCTCTCCCACCTCACTCATGGCCGGCCAAGTTAGAGGGAGGGGCTGCCCATTTTTGTGGTGTGGGATTTTGGTTCTCTTGTGTTTAAAAAATCCTAAGTTTCATCTCCAAAAAAGTCACATATCATTCCTCCACCAAATGGCAACCTCCATAACCCCAAAGTGAGACATGAGTTCTACATTACATTCTACAGCAAACCTTGGGCACGTCGGCTCGCCAACTTCGTGCCCGAGTTTCCTCGGTATAGAGGTGGGAGCCCGTAAAAGAAGCAGGCGACGTGGTGCCCTTCTGGCGAGGAGGTGGAGACCAGACATTCCGCGGGAGATCGGGACGACGGCGAGAAGACCGAAGGACACGGATCGCTCGGTATATCTCTCTTCCCCATCTTGTAGTTAGCTAGGACTAGTTCAACGGCACAATCCGGGTTTATAGTGCGCGGTGGTGCCGGTTTGAAAAGTTAAAGTAAATCACCGCTTCCGCATTCCGGCGTCGGATTGACGGCCGGGGCGCGGCTGTGCACTTACAGTGGTATCAGAGCCTCGCCATTAACATAGTCTAGCTTTGTCTAATGTGTTTACACTTTTGATCGAACAAAATTCCAAAAACCCGCGTTTTCTTTGCATCAGTTTTCTGTCGATTTTTTTCTGGCTCGAAAATTTTTTCAGGGTGTTGCAGAATACTGTGTAGGGACATATTAGCATTCTGTGAAATTATAATGGATGCTTGGATATATAAAAAGAGGACTTTCTTGCTCGTCATGATAGTATGCTATTTGGTTTCACTTTATCTTAACATGTTGACTTGTATTGGTTTACTGTCTTTCTCTCACATTTTGATAAAGCCCTTAGGATCTGTACTCGACTACTGGGATTATGATGAGATCATACTAGTGGGGCCACGGTAGTCGATGAGTACATCCTATAAATGTTCCTAGTCGAGGGTATATCGAGACAGGGCATCGATACACCAGAGTAGACTAGCGTATACGCATCTTGACCCAAATGATGGGCGATGGATGATCCCATATCCATCGGTGTTTGACATCAAGGATGGTGTACGGGTGCTCAGTGGAGACTGGGTACACTGGACGGACTCGCCGAGAACTCCCAGTTGGTGATATACCACACGTCAGATGGCAGTTCTCCGGTGACACTGGTACAGGGTAGTCTGTAGACCCGAGATCGTCATAAAGTCTTGTGTGATTCCCACTGTGCTTTGATTTCCACCTTACCACGTCCAAGAGGGCGTGCAAAACGGTGGATTTTGGGTACATTCCCGAATCACATGGAGGCAATGAGCGATAGGAGGGGATTCGTCTCTCCCGGTATAGGGAGTTGATGTTGTGTTGTGTTCGATTGGCTATAACTGGAAGTCCCTGGCCAGGGATGATATAGAGATTTACTGGTAAGTGTTACAAGTAGTTTCTCGACCTGTTATGAGCCTCACATCGACACGACTTATCGGTTACTGGGGTCTGACGTTTACCACCCCTAGACTTGATATGCGACATATCAGAGGAACAGACCGGACTGTACGGGAGTGTTACTGATTGGATTCACAGGAGAACGCACAGGCTAGCTTGTTGATCTTCTGATCGCTCAATACCTGGGTGGCTGTTACGTTTAGCTGACCGCTTGCATCTTGTGGGTGTTTGATATGATCATCACCTGCTACCGGCGTATTGACGATTCTTTAGAGTCCTACACAGAGGTTTCTTGGCTCAGGAAAAACAGAGTTGAGGCACATATGTGATATGTGCAGGACCGAGGATAATGCGATATGAGATACCGTATTATATTCTCGTGATATTTAGATATGAATCAGGACATCAGATCAAGTGTCGATTCGATGAATCGGTACATGAAATATTAGTCGGTTATATTCGATATAGCCGGATCGTTGGATCAAGTGTTGATTCGATGATTTAATGTTTAATGATATATATGATATATTGTATTACATTATCTAGTATTGGCTCACTTTATTATTTCATTTTCTCAGCGGATTAATACATTAATATATATGCGATATATGTTAATTGTATTATTTTCTTTTGTTGCAAATATATATAATATATATGTGATATATATTATTGTGACATGATATGATTTATTATTAAACATGTTTAAGGATGATTAAATGGGATTAGGGTTTGATTGGGGTTAGCTTATTCTTGTTCATTCTAGAAGCTTTGCTTTTGTCTTGGTTAAGATATTATGGTTGATATTTTTCCATGACTCATAACTTAACCTAACCAAACCCTAACTCTAGTTTATTCTCTACAAACTCTTAGCCTATCATCCTTGACCATGGTTCTATAATCAATCATATGTATTTCTTTTCTATTCATCACAAAAGGAATTATCTTTTCATTATCATCTTCTTCTCTCTTGAGTTAAAAAGAAAAAGCTTACTAGAAATTCCATTTGTGATGAAAAATTGTGAGAAAGTGAATTAAAAAGAAAGCATAAATACTACTCCCTCATCCTCATCTCATCTAGCCCATGAGATTAGGGTATTCATCTCTATAGAGTGAGAAAGCTTGGGTTTTTGCAACTTCGATGTAGATCATCGGAGATTCGGAACACTTCAAGCTAGCATGGATCGTTCGAGTCGTGGAGCCTCTCTTGAGTCCGGGAGATCGTGGATCGTGGCAAAGGGACTTCTACTCGGAGCTTGTGAAGCGAAGGAGCGGACTACAAAGGTTGTAATCCCTCACACTTAGATAAAAAGTTGTTATCTTGCATGCTAAACCCTAATAATCTAGCAAAGATCCCGTCTTTGGGTTGTTCGGCACATGTAGAATTTTATTCGGGCATGTTTGATGCTTTATGAACCTTCACTAGTGTGCCTAGGAACCCTACAAGATGATATACGGGTGCTCAGTGGAGACTGGGTACACTGGACGGACTCGCCGAGAACTCCCAGATGGTATTATACCTCACGTCAGATGGCAGTTCTCTGGTGACACTTGTACAGAGTAGTCTGTTGACCCGAGATCGTCATAGAGTCTTGTGTGATTCCCACTGTGCTTTGATTTCCACCTTACCACGTCTAAGAGGGCGTGAAAAACGGTGGTTTTTGGGTACAGTCCCGAATCACATGGAGGCAATGAGCGATAGGAGGGGATTCGTCTCTCCCGGTATAGGGAGTTGATGTTGCGCTGTGTTCGATTGGCTATAACCGGAAATCCCTGGCCAGGGTTGCTGAGATTCACTGGTAAGTGTTACCAGTAGTTTTTCAAACTGTTATAGACCTCATATCGACACGACTTATCGAGCTATTGGTGTTTGACGTTTACCACCCCTAGGCAAGATATGCGACATATCAGACGACGAGACCGGACTGTACGGTAAGTGTTGCTGGTTGGATTCACAGGAGTGTGAGCGGGCTTGCTCGTTGATCTTCTGATCGCTCAATACCCCGGTGGCCGTTACGTTTAGCAGACCGCTTAGGACTTGTGGGTGTTTGATATGATCATCACCTTCTGCCGGCGTATTGACGAGTCTTTAGAGTCCTACACAGAGGTTTCCTGGCTCAAGCGAAACGAAATACGAGCGCATATGAGATATGTGCGGGACCTAGAATAATACCAGTATGTGATACTGTATTCCATTCTCGCGATTTGTATCATCGGTCGGTTATATGTAATATAGCCGGGTTACCGAATCAAGAGTTGATTCGATACATTGATACACTTGATATTAGTCGGTTATATGCTATATGACCGGATCATTAAATCAAGTGTTGATTTAATGATTTAATGTATAATTATATATTTGATATATTACTTTACATTAACTAGTATTTGTTCACTTAAGATGGATTTTCTCACTTGATGTGCACATTGTATATATGATATAGTTTTGTGCACTAGTTTGTATCATGTTTGATGATACATGCAAACTTGGGTGTGCATATGCTTTGAACCATGTTTAGGTAAATGGTTAGGGTTTTAATTTATTTATTCATTTATTTATTTATTCATTTTGGCAAGAAATAAAATGGTGGCTTTCTTTGGATTTTATTCAAAGCTTCATGAAGCTTTGAATAGCTTTGACCATTTTGTTTCTTTCCTTAACCTAACCATTCACCTAAACCTTAGTTTAGTCTCTACACAAGTTAACTCACCCATGGTTGTATTATGATAAGTATTCACATGAATTATTATTTTGAAAATTAATTCATTATTCTTTTCTTTCTTCTTCATCTTCTTCATGAAGAAAAAGAAAACCTTTGCTAGAAATTTACAAGTGATGATTCCAAGTGAGAAATCCAAATCCAAAGTGAACCCACTTCCTATTTCTTCATCCTCTACCACTTGCCATGTAGTAGAGTGTGTTATCTTCACAAGTTTCATGACTTAGTGAAGGTGGAGCTTGAGTTTGAGTCGCCTCGACGTAGATTATCTTCGGCATCGAAGTCAACGACCTAGCCCGCCCATTTCTCCGATGAAATCGACGCTAGAGTCCGGGATTTCGATGATCGCAGCGGAGGGACATCAACATGGAGCTAGGGAAGTGGTGGACCGGATCTACAAAGGTTGTATTTCCATTCACTTAGTAGTTAAGTTGTTAACTTGCTTTTAGTTTCACCTTTACCTCTAGTTAACGATCTAGTTTAGGGTTTCTCGGCACATGAAATATTTGAAATTGGCATGGTTGATGCCTTGTGGAACCTCTTGAGTGTGCCTAGTAACCCTACTGTGGTATCAGAGCCTAGCTAGAGATTTAGGCGATGTGTAGTCGATGTTAGAAACCCGATCGAACCCCGAAACCCTAAAATTCACCCCTTTCTGTATATTTTCTGAAACTGTGCATTTTTCATAATTAAAAATATCCAAAAAATTCAGCAGGGTTTTTGAGGGGTTACTGTGCTGCACGTGCGTCTAAGTCGACTATATCACCGCGGAACCGCGGCAGGAGCCTGGCTCGTGCGGCGGTTCCGCGGCCGTTATGTCACCTCAGCTTTTTCTGTTTACACAGTAATCTCTCTCTGAAAGTGCTGTATTTTCTGGGAATTTTTAAAGTTTGCTCAAGAGTTGAGTTTTCTGGGTTGTATTTGGAGTTCGTAGATTCGATCGGATTGTCAAACTTTATCTATGTGTTTTTCCGGGTAATTTTAGAATATGTTAAAAAGTTCGACCGGATATAAATAACCAATTTTTCCCCTGCCGGAAAATTTCCAAGTGTTGGATTTTTCCGTAGTTTAATAACGTTCTAAGTAGTGCAAGTAACGCGATGGACCCTAGAAGACAACAAACCTTAACTCGATTATGTGACCGTCTTGAACTGCCCTTTGAACCTTAAGGTTTGGGGCAGTACGGCGTGCCACATGTGAGCCGTTGGCTTGACCCTTCTACGGCTGGACTGTTGGTACTGTGGCATGAAGTGAATGTTTTTAAACTTATTTCATGTGTTGAGCTGTTTCGGGAAAACTTGGGTGTTTTGATTGTTTGATCGGAAAGTTTAACATTTTCTATTTATCTGGAATGTGATACAATATTTGGAATTCACAAGAAGTTATGAGATAACTAAATGAATGTTATATACATAGCACTTTAGTCTCACTTGATCGGTTGCCACGGGATTTTGATGTGATCAAAAGTCCGTCGCAATCACGTAGCGTACGCGGATACTCGCCGGGTAAACTTAATAGACAGCTACACCCCTTAGCCCCGACCAAGTGACTGCAGGAGAACCCCGTCGCCGAAAGCATCCGTTCGGGTGCTCGCGGTAGCGGTGTTCCGCCTTGGTGCACTTCGTCGATGGTATCGGGGGTGCGGCCGCCTACTAAAGTTTGCGACGAGCATTCGATCAGAATGTCGGGAATCCTGTTGAATTGCCCGACTTGATATTTAAAAGAGTTTTCGATAATGAGACTAAAATGCGGGGTTTATAATTGTTAGGCATGCGATGTCTAAGGAATTCATTTGGTTAGGCATGCGATGTCTAAGTAGGTTGTGGATTCCAACTATTGTAGGTTTACACTTTCTTTTCTGCGACCGTAAGTGTAATATGTGATATCGCCGGTTTCGTTGCTATATGTCAACGACAATTGGGATGCGCATGTTTACTTACGTTGATGACATGTGATGTTATGTGTTGCTGGATATGTTATATTGGATCGTCGTGTTTGAATAGCCGGGTTTTTTTTATGTGAGATGAGTGTTTTTCATTTTCATTCATGTAGAAAAACTTGTATGTAATATTCTTTTATTGAGGCACTTCCAGGTTGTGGAAGATGTCACCTTTTGTATATTATTTACTTTTCCGCACTAGGATAGACCCAAGGAGGAGGGCACAAGTAACCGGGTTCTGGAGTCCAGTGGGAGACCAACTCGAGGAGTCGAGTCCGGGTCTCCTAACTCTAGAATTGGAAGGGTTGTTTGCCGCTCTCGTAGGGGTCTAGGGGTGTGGGTTTGGCTATTCATCGCGACCGTGGAATCCGTGTTTTATACTGGCTCGTATTGAAAACACGGACGTCCTAGTATATCCAATGTTTTATATGTTTCTTCTGCTGCGATATCTGTGATGTGATCATTTGATGTTCTGTGATAAATACTGTATATAGTATATATGATATAATATATAGACGTTACTTATGTTTTACACCTGCGCAAGCCCTGCCCCGCTCTGCCGTTAGTTACCTAACCTAACGGTGCACGAGGGGACATCGAGGAGAATGCGGATGGCATAAGTGTACGTCGTATTTATCTGTGATGTTTAGGTACTTAAATGATGGGACTTCATTAATGTGATTAATGAAAGAAAAGAAACCTAAAAGATGTTGTGGAATCGAATTTTCAAAAACAGGTAGCTACAGTTCTTGCTTTGCATCGCGGTGTTCCTTGTAGAACATCCTGCACCTTATTCGATAAGGAAAGGGCCGAGATCCGTTCACCGGGAGTGACCCCTTTAGCAATGACTGGCAGATGCTACACCCCTCGGTTTGTCTTTTGATTGCTCCTATAGTTCTTGCTTTGCACAGCGGTATATATGATATATCATGCACCTTATTCGATGAGGAAAGGGCCGACGATCCCTTCACCGGGAGTGACCCCCTTAGCAAAACTAGAAAAGCCTAAAAATCACTCCATTTTAAAAATTATTTGATTCTACAACGATATCAAGTTCATTACGCAATAGGTTTTCAGAAAAACCTGTCGTAGCCCTCCGTCATTTCAGATAAGTAGTAGTTAGTATTCGTGCTGCGTTTGTTGGCCTTTGTCTAGGCGTAGTGTGCAGTAGCTAACTGGTGCTTATCTGCTTATGCATATGATGCAGATTGGGTTAGGGTAGTCGTGCGACCTTGTTGGCCTTTGTCAAGGGTCGTGCGGGTGGGTTTAATTCAATCAGGAAATGACGGGTTCAACTTGACTAGCATCCTATGGTTTGTTGGCCTTTGTCAAGGTCATAGGAGGCTAGGGGCAAAATTATCAGGAATTTCAAGTGTTGAAATTTGCAATGAGATTGCATACCTTCTATGAGTGTCACGACCCGAAAGAGCACGTGACTGGCCCTTGAACCATATGAAGTCTATAGGACTCCATCTGATCCAAGTAAGCCAAAAGCCCAGAAATCTAAAACCATTTTTAAGAATAAGTAAAGAAACTGGTTTAAAGAAGTGAAGAAAAACATGTTTGAAATCAAGGTTTTTAAATAACTAAGCCGAATATGCATTTTTAAAAACAGTACAGTCTTTTCTAAAAATTTCGGCAGAGTTTCTTTTGTAAAACTGGCCCCGAATGGGGTATAACAAGGATAACAATATATGCAATGATAAAGGCATCCCCAAGCGGGAGCTAGCTCTTCGTCAATCGACGGTCACCACCACACATGCAACAATAATATACAACGCCAAGTGGCGAGGATCAAATCCAAAAGAAAGCTCAAAAGCAACAAGAAAACCGCAACACTACTAAGCGCGACTCTATGGTCGAATAATACATCACTAGTCTAGGTCTGAAACAATATACGAGTTTTGGTTGATGGATATTCTAGATACAATGAATAATATAAATACAACGGCGGTTCTGATACAAAAGAACCCACCTATCCAAGCAAATCACCCAAAAAGAAGCAGTGTGCCAGAAATGCCGCTATAGAACTGTACGGCAAACCTGCAAGAACTGGGGCACAACGGGGGTGAGTTGCCAACTCGTGAATAGAAAGATATCTACAAGCAGAGATCGAATGCATGACCCAACCTAGGTCAATACGATCAGATATAAAGAAACCTCAATATGAATAAAGCTGAAGCATGCTAAACTGGCAATGTAATCTCTATACGTGAATGTAGTGCCAAGTGCTCGTGCTAGTGCCTCAGGTAATAGTATGTCATGAATATGAGGTATGAATGCATGAAAGCAGAATACATGTAAATGAAGAAACTATTTTCATAATTTAGTGAGATTTCCCTTGTATTTTTAGTTGAGGTATCATAATGAAATCAGCATAAAACAGTGCCTAGCATCGGCACAAAACGTAATCCCAATATCTCGATATCTCTGTATCACAGTCTCTGTACCTCGAAATCTCGAAATCCCAATGTCTCAATCATAATATCTAGGGCGCCGTCAGTCCAGACCGGCCCCTACCATCCATCTCAAGACCACGACGGTATCCTCCGGATATCCGACGCGTCGGGTAAAATCACCGGTAGGTAGTGCTCCCCCGCCAGGCTCACATCGTCATCACCACGCGCTTCTTGCCCCGGGGTACCTTACCGGGTCCACCATGTACCCGAAACGGTTCATCCGTCTCCTCGAATCGGGTTTCCAAATCCATCAGCAAACTCATGGTGGACGACTCATACATTATGGGAAAACCGCACTTTTTATTTTAAAGAGAGAAAAGAAGTTTATATAAGTTTTGCGGTTTTCCCCCAAATCCAGAAAATCTCATGAAAATCCGAATCCAATCCTCAATAGCATGTAAACAGTGCATACAGGCATAAAAATCCATGAATAATAACATGCATGATGTAACAACTAATAATTACAATGTCTAATCTAGCATATAAGGCAAGTACACTAATATCATGTCTAAATTATTAGCTAACCTATGTCGATGCAATAATATTTTCTAAGGTGTACGTGACATGGCAATTACCGATGAAGATGTGTGTGAGCCGGCAAGTAAGTGTACGTGGTACATACGCATCATCGGTAATGGTGCTGGTGTCCTAACAGCATAACATCAATAATGGAGTATGAAACATAATATAAGCATGCGATGCGATGCGAACCACAATAATGAGCGGAAGCTGAATACTAGACGCAACTATAACTAATCTGCATTAATCTAAAATAACCTCTACAATTGGTGCCTTTTGAAATAACACGAATCATGGGGTTTTGAAAATAGGGGTTACGGTGTTTTTATGAAAAGATACGTCTTTTGAAATATCCGTAGGATCCCTTGGGCTGTCTTTTAAAATACCCACGATTCGTTAGTTTTTGAAATAGGTAGGAGTCTAATCTAATCTAACAACCATCTTAAACTATACGGCTGAACTAACAAGTAGAGCTACGGGTGAGGAAACCGCCTAACATCTGAGTCGATACATATACATACATGTATATATATTAGTCGGTGATCCCGCCTCAATAATATCATATCCGATACCCTATCTATAATCAGACATCCCAAGTCAAGAGTGCGGATCAATCATCAAAATATAGCTTGTACGTAAATCCGTCGTACGGCATCCCAAATCTGGGTACGGGTCAATATCACATTCATCATACTATTTATCTGGTATCCTCTTTATCAAATGTCATGATCGGGGTACTGATCTACGTCTAGTACAATATTGATACCCTCAATGTATGCATGCAGGTGTAAGAATCACTACGTCAAAAGACCCGTTAAAACATCGTGTCGTATCTCGATACGAACCAAATCACATCACCGATCTCCTGGCCTCAAGCCCAATCTCATCGACTCATCTCAAATCCCAAATACAATCCTCAAATCCAGTATATAAACACATAGTCCCATACCCATGTGTAGATATACGCACCATCATATGCACTCTAATAAATGAAAGAATGAATGCAAGTATGTGTGTAAATGTATGTGTGAGTGCAACCACTACTCTAGGGTTCGCACTAAACTAAACCAATATATTCTTATCATCAAAATATCATTATTACCATCAATAACCCTAAACAACACATAATAAATATTCGTGTGTATACGTATTCGTATACTTCACCACGGACTGCGGGGGTGCTATACGCCATCCACCCGACTTCTCCCCACAGATATAAATCTACTCACATTGCTTCTCGTGTGCCAAAGCCGATGTCGCTATCTTCACCTCCTTTGCCTCAACATCACGCGGGGTACCTACAAGTATATCACAATGCTAAAGCACATGAAAATCATATCGGAAACCAAAATAGCACACGCTACCCGCATAGGTAAAAACCTATCGACTCGCATGTAAACACAATCAAAATCCACTTGTCGTTGACGTCCAAACGCCACCCGACAGGAATGAATCACCAAATACCAAAATCCATGCTAAAACAAGTCCCAAATTATACACCAACATAGGAAAATCAACCCAGATTTCACCCTAGATGGAATCAGTCAAAACTAGAGGAAATGGGGGCATGCACAGAAAACGAAGCAATTCCTTAAAATACCTTATTTTAGAATTTTCCATAATTTTTCCCCATTTATCTGTATTTAGTTATACCAGAATATTAAAATATTCATTAAAATAATATTAAATTATAAAATTTCCCAAAAATCATATTTTATTATTTTGAAGACGTTACAATCTACCCCCCTTAAAGAAATTCGGTCCCCGAATTTAAATTTAAACCCCCAAATACTAAAATATTTCAATACAAATTCCAAGTCATCGGGGCTCCGAAATCATCTATACATAAAACATCATAGCGCAATGCATGCGCATGAGTACTGAGCAGATAACTCAAAAGCAACACTCCATCAAGCATCCGCAATCATCGGAGTCATGGTAACGACACAATGTCAAATCCAATACAAAATCAATATGATATGGACCAAGACTATACATGTAAATAGCTGATGCAAATGTATGCCAAATCTTTTTAAGTCGCTGTGCGATGCGCGTAACACTGCACAGTGGCGGACGTTTCTCATAAGAAAATAACTATATATGTGTATATATATCCTTTGTTTAATAGGTACGTTCCGCCGTTTTGAAAACAGTTTAGAAGGGTTTCCTTGTTTTTAAAACGTTTCGTGTCATATCGGACACGTAGGTATATACTGAGACTATAGCTCGCTTTTCGGAAATCCCTTCGATAACTATCGATGCATGCAAAATATATCCAGGTACTGCCCACTGACTAGTCCTGCTCAGTATGAAAGCAAATATCCAACATCATAAAAATGTACTGCTCCAAAAGGAATAAATCCCAAAAATCACATAACACCACCCTGTGCGTCTGGTGCGCACGGAAATCAAAATCCATATATGTGCTAAACATGTGCACAAAACAACATCTAGGTGCAACGGGTGTGCACGAAGCATCTGTCATAGGCAACGTGTGCCTGGCAGCCAAAACAGGTGCATCTGACATGCACGAAGAATCTCGATTTAGTGCATCTGGTGTGCCCCAAAATCGTATCTCAAAACATGCGCCCAACATGCGCGAAAATCCAAATCGGTGCATCCATCATGCACGAATGAAAATCTAGACCCTGCGCACTCAATATGCACGGAATCACAAAATCCAATAGCAACGTCGAATATGCGTAAGTCCAGTCAAAAGCACGGAGTGCAAGAATCCACATCAATATCACAATCAAAATCGACATACCGAAAGGCATCAAATCGAAGTCAGGTGCAATCGTAATGCACAAAATATAAATCCGGTGCAACAAAGGCACGAAATATAAATCTGAGGCGATAAACGCAAGAAACATAAAACTGGTGCGACAAATGCACGAAGTATAGAACTGGTGCATCCCATGCACAAATACCAAGCAATAACTCAAATACGTAAGCAGCAACACCAAGTGTATCCAGATATGAAGAAAATCATAAACGTGTGCAGCTGCGAGCACAAAACACATATCGATACACTACAAGCACATATAAGCTATACCGGGTGCAAAATCAAAACACTAAAATTACATGAAACTCTGCTGGAAGCGTAAATCAAATCACCAGCATAAAATAGGCATGAAATCACAATCAACAGCTCAAGAGTAATAACTATGTACAAGGTATAAATACCCAGTAGGTGCAACCATGGTGCACAAAATCAAATATCATGAAACTCAGTCATCAAGACTAAATCATGTGAATAGATCGCCCAAAATACCGAAATCCAAAGCAACGGATACGTGATAATCAAATCACAAAATCACAAATCATAATTACCGTCGTCGGTATACCATCCTTCAGGGTCGAGAAGGTACCGGAACATCCGATGCTAGCTGCGCAAGATATCTACTTGCCTCTTGCTCGCGGCTGGCGTCCTCTGCCTCTGGTTCCTGATCTTTCCTGTAGATTACCAATCTCGCAATCCATCGGTTCATCGGCCCGGTCAGGAGTACTGACAGGAACGATTCCGTTCTGGCACTTTCCTGGTCACCTTTCGGTCAATCCTTACGACCGCTCGTAAGGCAGCGTATCACTGGCGTCGGCCTCTGGCTCTCTGAAAGCACGTCACACATCTGATCCTGGGTGCAAACATCATTGCAGCAATGTCCTGGAAGGAATCCTGCTCAAGGTCTCTTCCGATCATGCCTATGCCGATCTGTACAGAGGCTGGCTTCCTGCACAACCTCTTCTCGCTCAATAACACCTGTGTCCTCAGCACAATATTTTCTCGGAAACTGGTCACATTCCAACGTCTCTGTAAGCATATCAGGTCTCTAGTCTCGACGGGAAGCAATGACAGCTCATCAGTGTCTCACACGAACCTCTTGTTCCAACTGTCTCTATCGTCGTCCACTATGACGTCACGCCAAGCTACTACGCACTGCACTGTTCTCGGCCACGGTCAATCTGAAGTCTCTCGCACGGACTCGAAATCGCATATTCTGTAGCTTCATCATTCTGTAGAGGATGTCAGGCCGAACAGGTCCTCGGGAACACGTCCCAACCATCGGAGGAATACTCATCACTCGTCTGTCCCTGATCGATCTGCAACGCATCTGGGTAAGTTCCTTTATCCGAACATGGTCAACTACCTCGTCGACAATGCCGAACTCTGTCCTGCTGGGTGTGCGCAATACGACCACTCCTGGTCTAGGTCTTCTCGTAACGTACTCCAGAAAGGTCCTGTCGAGGTTCCTTTCTCAAATCTCAATCCTGCCGAAATGCCCGGAAGTCATCATCCAATGCTGAAGCTAAAGCTTATTCCGGAACGGCTGCATACCTATCGCGCTTCTCTCTGGAAGATACATCCATATACCACGCCTCGGGGTGCATATCACATCTCTAATGTCAGCGAAGTGGGACGTCATCTCGTCGAAATCTCGTACGAACTCTTTACTCCACCTTGCTCAATGTCGACTGATTCGGACTTAACTCATCGTGGCTACACGAACTGCGCTCCGACGGCTACGCTCGCATCTGGAGTCTCCCAAGCAGTGTCCCATCACGATATCCGAAAGATGTCGAACCATCCGATCGACTCGTCAGATCCTCATAATCCCCCAAGAGATCACATCATGGGTACAGTTTAATAGTATCGAGTACATGTCACAGCGTCGGTGGTCCAGCCGTAGAAGGGAAAACCCAAGCCTCACTAATGGCGCCGAGGAACCGCCGCAAACCCGAAGGTTCAAAGGCTTTCACACGGTCATTAAGTCGAGTTAGGGTTTCATTCTTCTAGAGAGTCCATAGAATCACCTGCATGTCTTTCCGTATACTTTAAACTTGGAAAATGGGCTCCTGACATTCGATCGTCTCTATCGACTCTCAACGAACCTGCGTGAAGTCGTCTCTAGCTGGAAACAATCTATCTGATGACCTCGCATCGGTAAACAAACGAACCACCTGTCCTAGTCATTCATCCTCAGGTGACTAGCGACTCGCTATCATCTCTCTAAGTATATGCTCACGCTGCAGTAGCTCCAACCATCTGGGCGACATCTCGTCATTTGCAGCAGCAACTGGCTTATTCGCCTGTACGCCGAACAGCGCCTCAATCCTCCAGGAAAGGCAATACATAGGCGGTCATCTCTGAGTCGGTCTGCTCTAGATCTGAGTAAGACTCTCCACACTGGAAATCTTCAACTCACCAGGGCCCGCTCCGGCGCAAAATCGGACGAATCACCTTCGTCTCTCAAATCGGGTAGACTAGCTATCATCTGTCTCATATCTGCCTGAAAGCTACGGCAATCTCAGCTCGTAAGCTTCGGAAGAGACATCCTGTCAATCTCAGCAACAGCTGGTCCATCTGTCTGCACGGTAGGCGACATCACAATCTCTGAGGTATGCTGTACATCAACAGTCCTCTCTCAACTAGCAGCTCTAACAATGGCCCGATCATCCGGTGCAAGACCAAGCACTCGCCTCCACTAGAGGTCACAATCACCAACACTAACTCGAGACGTTCCCATGTCACCAGAAAACACAATGGTCGGCCCTTGTACCAAACGAGCTCACACCGGCCGTAACCCTAGCAGCAGCCCAAACTGCCCTCAAACATGGTGACAGGAACCTCAATCGAGTATCAAGGAGAGCACATCAATGGCAAGAAAGGAAACAACAGATCCAAAGTGGATACATGATCATGGGAAGGAACAGCATCAATAAAGGTATGATCATGAAACTAATAGAATCGGGGATCTCAAATGGATGTATAATCCTGGATATAAAGAGGATCACTGATCTCGAAAATATGTACATCCTAAGGTTCCTTAAGCGGAATGGCGTGTCGTAAGTATGCCGCGGAACATACCAACGGTACGTCACTCTACTTTAGTTACCTATTCCATCAACCAAGGGTCATCCTACACGACGAAAGTTCGGGTCTAATACCCCCTCGACCAAGTCTAAGTTCCGTAAGGTCAAGCCTAAGTTCCGTATATATATAAACGCCCTAGGCTCCACATAGTCAAACTTAGACTCGAACCAAGGTCAACCTAGCGCTCTGATACCAACTTTGTCACGACCCGAAAGAGCACGTGACTGGCCCTTGAACCATATGAAGTCTATAGGACTCCATCTGATCCAAGTAAGCCAAAAGCCCAGAAATCTAAAACCATTTTTAAGAATAAGTAAAGAAACTGGTTTAAAGAAGTGAAGAAAAACATGTTTGAAATCAAGGTTTTTAAATAACTAAGCCGAATATGCATTTTTAAAAACAGTACAGTCTTTTCTAAAAATTTCGGCAGAGTTTCTTTTGTAAAACTGGCCCCGAATGGGGTATAACAAGGATAACAATATATGCAATGATAAAGGCATCCCCAAGCGGGAGCTAGCTCTTCGTCAATCGACGGTCACCACCACACATGCAACAATAATATACAACGCCAAGTGGCGAGGATCAAATCCAAAAGAAAGCTCAAAAGCAACAAGAAAACCGCAACACTACTAAGCGCGACTCTATGGTCGAATAATACATCACTAGTCTAGGTCTGAAACAATATACGAGTTTTGGTTGATGGATATTCTAGATACAATGAATAATATAAATACAACGGCGGTTCTGATACAAAAGAACCCACCTATCCAAGCAAATCACCCAAAAGGAAGCAGTGTGCCAGAAATGCCGCTATAGAACTGTACGGAAAACCTGCAAGAACTGGGGCACAACGGGGGTGAGTTGCCAACTCGTGAATAGAAAGATATCTACAAGCAGAGATCGAATGCATGACCCAACCTAGGTCAATACGATCAGATATAAAGAAACCTCAATATGAATAAAGCTGAAGCATGCTAAACTGGCAATGTAATCTCTATACGTGAATGTAGTGCCAAGTGCTCGTGCTAGTGCCTCAGGTAATAGTATGTCATGAATATGAGGTATGAATGCATGAAAGCAGAATACATGTAAATGAAGAAACTATTTTCATAATTTAGTGAGATTTCCCTTGTATTTTTAGTTGAGGTATCATAATGAAATCAGCATAAAACAGTGCCTAGCATCGGCACAAAACGTAATCCCAATATCTCGATATCTCTGTATCACAGTCTCTGTACCTCGAAATCTCGAAATCCCAATGTCTCAATCATAATATCTAGGGCGCCGTCAGTCCAGACTGGCCCCTACCATCCATCTCAAGACCACGACGGTATCCTCCGGATATCCGACGCGTCGGGTAAAATCACCGGTAGGTAGTGCTCCCCCGCCAGGCTCACATCGTCATCACCACGCGCTTCTTGCCCCGGGGTACCTTACCGGGTCCACCATGTACCCGAAACGGTTCATCCGTCTCCTCGAATCGGGTTTCCAAATCCATCAGCAAACTCATGGTGGACGACTCATACATCATGGGAAAACCGCACTTTTTATTTTAAAGAGAGAAAAGAAGTTTATATAAGTTTTGCGGTTTTCCCCCAAATCCAGAAAATCTCATGAAAATCCGAATCCAATCCTCAATAGCATGTAAACAGTGCATACAGGCATAAAAATCCATGAATAATAACATGCATGATGTAACAACTAATAATTACAATGTCTAATCTAGCATATAAGGCAAGTACACTAATATCATGTCTAAATTATTAGCTAACCTATGTCGATGCAATAATATTTTCTAAGGTGTACGTGACATGGCAATTACCGATGAAGATGTGTGTGAGCCGGCAAGTAAGTGTACGTGGTACATACGCATCATCGGTAATGGTGCTGGTGTCCTAACAGCATAACATCAATAATGGAGTATGAAACATAATATAAGCATGCGATGCGATGCGAACCACAATAATGAGCGGAAGCTGAATACTAGACGCAACTATAACTAATCTGCATTAATCTAAAATAACCTCTACAATTGGTGCCTTTTGAAATAACACGAATCATGGGGTTTTGAAAATAGGGGCTACGGTGTTTTTATGAAAAGATACGTCTTTTGAAATATCCGTAGGATCCCTTGGGCTGTCTTTTAAAATACCCACGATTCGTTAGTTTTTGAAATAGGTAGGAGTCTAATCTAATCTAACAACCATCTTAAACTATACGGCTGAACTAACAAGTAGAGCTACGGGTGAGGAAACCGCCTAACATCTGAGTCGATACATATACATACATGTATATATATTAGTCGGTGATCCCGCCTCAATAATATCATATCCGATACCCTATCTATAATCAGACATCCCAAGTCAAGAGTGCGGATCAATCATCAAAATATAGCTTGTACGTAAATCCGTCGTACGGCATCCCAAATCTGGGTACGGGTCAATATCACATTCATCATACTATTTATCTGGTATCCTCTTTATCAAATGTCATGATCGGGGTACTGATCTACGTCTAGTACAATATTGATACCCTCAATGTATGCATGCAGGTGTAAGAATCACTACGTCAAAAGACCCGTTAAAACATCGTGTCGTATCTCGATACGAACCAAATCACATCACCGATCTCCTGGCCTCAAGCCCAATCTCATCGACTCATCTCAAATCCCAAATACTATCCTCAAATCCAGTATATAAACACATAGTCCCATACCCATGTGTAGATATACGCACCATCATATGCACTCTAATAAATGAAAGAATGAATGCAAGTATGTGTGTAAATGTATGTGTGAGTGCAACCACTACTCTAGGGTTCGCACTAAACTAAACCAATATATTCTTATCATCAAAATATCATTATTACCATCAATAACCCTAAACAACACATAATAAATATTCGTGTGTATACGTATTCGTATACTTCACCACGGACTGCGGGGGTGCTATACGCCATCCACCCGACTTCTCCCCACAGATATAAATCTACTCACATTGCTTCTCGTGTGCCAAAGCCGATGTCGCTATCTTCACCTCCTTTGCCTCAACATCACGCGGGGTACCTACAAGTATATCACAATGCTAAAGCACATGAAAATCATATCGGAAACCAAAATAGCACACGCTACCCGCATAGGTAAAAACCTATCGACTCGCATGTAAACACAATCAAAATCCACTTGTCGTTGACGTCCAAACGCCACCCGACAGGAATGAATCACCAAATACCAAAATCCATGCTAAAACAAGTCCCAAATTATACACCAACATAGGAAAATCAACCCAGATTTCACCCTAGATGGAATCAGTCAAAACTAGAGGAAATGGGGGCATGCACAGAAAACGAAGCAATTCCTTAAAATACCTTATTTTAGAATTTTCCATAATTTTTCCCCATTTATCTGTATTTAGTTATACCAGAATATTAAAATATTCATTAAAATAATATTAAATTATAAAATTTCCCAAAAATCATATTTTATTATTTTGAAGACGTTACAATGAGATAGTTGGATCCCGATACCCACTGCGAGTAATTGTTACTCCTGGGAGAGTTTTACAAATTACAATTAGCCGATCTAGTAGGTGTCTAGAAAGGTGTCAACGGGGTTACGCCTCTGGGAAAACGAGGTTTACTGTAATTAGGTCCATGCGAATGCATGGGGAACCTCCCTCAAAGTACCGACACTGGCCTGGCTGAAAGATTGGCGAACTTGTAGCGTGTAATTAATCCCGGCTAATCTTTCCTTTTAGGGTTTGAAGGAAGATTTGATAAAAACAGTGGGAGCCATCCTTATTAGATAAAATAAATAACCAATCTAATCTTGCAAGAGCGCACGCAGAGTGTTTTCTTCTCTCTCTCTCCAGGTAGCGACCATGTCACGCCTTAATCAAGATAATAATACGGATGTATTGACCGAACCCGCTTTTTATACTGAGCTAGGGAACGTTGGTCCCGCTCCAACTTATAATTGTTATAAGACAGAGCAGGAAATAGACGAATACCAGAATTCCTATGCCGCCCAAACGAGGAAAGTGCATATGATGCATCTCCTTCGGGTGTGTTCATTACAAAGAATTGTTTCTCTGTATCCTCTCCGTCCTGGGTATTTGATACCGGATCAGGATCCCAGATATGTAATCTGTTACACAGGGCTACAGATAGGTAGAGAACTGAGAACGGGTGATAAGTTTCATGAGACAGAAAACGGTACAAGTGTTGAAGCCAAGTCTGTTGGTCACTGTCACCCTGTATTCCAAATACATTGATTCTGAACGAATGTTATTAGATACCGAACCTGATATAGAAAATCATATCAGTCTCTTTATTAGTAAAGAAAGGATATAATTTAATTTTGTTGGATAATGTTTTGAACATTTCCTATATCAAAAGTTGATCGGTTCAGGCACGTTATCTAAAAGCATTGATGTTCTAAATCAAACTACAGTTCTTAGTGTATGGAACACACACAAGAGGAAGAGTTCAGAATTGAACGTTCCTTCTTAAGGTATTGTAGACTAGGTCATATCAATGTGACCCGACTAGCTAAGTTCGTTGTAGATGCATATTTAAATCAGTTTGAATTTACATCTTGTGAAACTTGCCAGTAATGTCACAGAGATAAGATGACCATAGCTCTGTTTACTGGAAACAGAGAAAGAGTTAGTGAACTCTTGGGATGATACATGTTGATGTATGTAGGTCCCCTGTCTACATATACCAAGACTGGTTCTTTATATTTCATTACATTCTCTGATAATCTCTCAAGATTCAGACATATGTTCCTGTTGAAACATAAGTCCGAACCTTTTGAGATATTCACAGAATATAAGTTAGAAGTAGAGAACCAAAATACGGGTATAAGTATTATGTCCTATGATGAGATCAGGGAGGAGAATACTTGTGCATGGAATTCCTGGACTATTCTAAAGGAGAATGAGATTCTCTCTCAGCATTACTACTCCGTATACACCATAGCACGATGGTATATCGGGGTGGAGCAATTGCACCCTATGTGATATGGTGTGCTCTATGATGAGTACTACTGAGTTTCCAATTTCCTTTTGGGAGTTATGCGCTTGAGAAGCTGCATACCTATTGAATAGGGTTCCAATCAAATCAGTTGCCTACCACTTCATATGTGATATGGAAAGGGAAGAGTCCATATCTTAAGTTTGTTAAGATTTAGGGTTGTCCGGCCTATGTATAAAAGCATAATCCGGACAAGCTCGAGGAAAAGTCGGTTCTGTAGAAGTTTGTTGGATATCCCAAGCATTCGCAAGGGAATATCTTCTACCTAACCGAGGAACAAAAATGTTTTGTTTCTCAGCTTTCCACCTTTGTGAAAGGGAATTTCTTGTGAAGAAATTAGTGTACATGAGGTAGAACTGGAAGAAGTTCCTGCTATACAAACTGTAGCTGATGATTTGGTAGAACCACAGGATTTAATAGTCCCCGACGAACCTCAGCCTCTCTGCCGATCTAGTAGGGTTCCTCATCCGCCTGAGAGATACTTCGGTTTCTCGATGACAGTGGGAGCGAGGAATGAATCATGAGATGATGACCCAACTAGTTTCGAGCAGGCCATCGAGAGTAGGGACTCTGTAAGAATGGCTGGATGCTTAGCGATCTGAGATAGAATCCATGTACACCAACAAAGTATGGACTTTGGTTGTTATATCTGAAGGGTTAAATTCCCATCAGGAGCAAGTTTATCTTGAGAAGATTACTTGGTGCACATGGAAAAGTTGAGACTTTCAATGCTAGACTTGTTAAAGGTTTTCGTCATCGACCATGCGTGGATAATGATGAAACCTTTTTCCAGTGGCTATGCTTAAGTCCATCCAGATCCTACTTGCCATGGCTACATACCATGACTACGATATCTGGTGGTTGGGTATCATGACTACTTTTCTAAATATTGATTTAGAAGAGAATGTCTATAAGTACACAGCCAGAGGGATTCGTAAATAGTGGGAGCAGCGGAAACGTGTGCAAGATGTTTTATGTGATAAAGCAGGCATCGCAGAGTTGGAACGTCTGTTTTGATGTGTTAGTCAAAAAGTTTGACATCATCAAAATGGTAGATGAACCTTGTATATACAAAAAGGTAGTAGGGAGTATGGTGGTGATCCTCGTAGAGTACATGGATGACATACTCTTAATGGGGAAGGAGTTTCCTATGCTACGCTCGGTCAATCTCCGCTTATCACAAGGATTCTCCATATAGGATCAAAGTGATACCTCCTAAATCCTGAGTTTTGATCTATGAGATAGAAGTAATTGGAGGTTAGGATTCTCACTGGTTGTAGTGAGATGGTATCAATCGATCCTGGGGAGAATCACTGGAAAGGTTCCAGGGTGATAAGGACGACTGAATGTCAGTCACAGGCATTGCCTTTACCCTCAGTGGAGGGACGGTATGTTGGAAGAGTTCCAAGCTAGATACGATGGCAAACTAGACGATAAAGGCTGGTGACATCGCTATGAATGATACTACCAAATAGACAGTTTGGGTGTATACTGGTTCATGAGATGAACTAGGTTCCTACCATTGTGTGACAATGGAAGTGTGGCTTTGGCCAAGGAACCCCGGTCCCATCAGTGACCCAGACGTATTCTGAGGCAGCGTCACTTGATCATGGAGATAGTTGATCTCCAGGGTGATCGAGGTTAGGAGAGTAGACTCAGAGGACAAGACGGCGGATCCACTCAGAAAGGCTTTTTCCCAGAGAGAGACTTTTATGGGGTGGTTTAGTATGAGATACTACAACCACTGCTATAGATGGCCCTAGTGCAAGTGGGAGATTGTTAGTTATATGTATGCCCTAGAGGCCATTACTGTACATAGGATGTATATTGTAGTGGATGCTTGGACATATATAGGGAGGACTTTCTTGCTCGACATGATAGTATGCTATCTGGTTGCTCTTTATCTTCACGTGTATACTGATTGTCTCTCTGTTACATGTTGGTAAAGCCCTTAGGATGCGTACTTGACTACCTGGACTATGATACGGATCATACTAGTGGGGACATGGTAGTCCATAAGTACATCCTGTCCCTAGTCGTGGGTGTATCGAGACAGGGCATCGATATACCAGAGTAGACTAGCGTATACCTTCTCGACCCATACAGATAGGCGATGGATGATCCCATATCCATTGGTGTTTGAAATCAGAGATGATATACGGGTGCTCAGTGGAGACTGGGTACACTGGACGGACTCGCCGAGAACTCCCAGATGGTATTATACCTCACGTCAGATGGCAGTTCTCTGGTGACACTTGTACAGAGTAGTCTGTTGACCCGAGATCGTCATAGAGTCTTGTGTGATTCCCACTGTGCTTTGATTTCCACCTTACCACGTCCAAGAGGGCGTGAAAAACGGTGGTTTTTGGGTACTGTCCCGAATCACATGGAGGCAATGAGCGATAGGAGGTGATTCGTCTCTCCCGGTATAGGGAGTTGATGTTGCGCTGTGTTCGATTGGCTATAACCGGAAATCCCTGGCCAGGGTTGCTGAAATTCACTGGTAAGTGTTTCCAATAGTTTCTCGAACTGTTATAGACCTCATATCGACACGACTTATCGAGCTATTGGGGTCTGACGTTTACCACCCTAGGCAAGATATGCGACATATCAGACGACGAGACCGGACTGTACGGTAAGTGTTGCTGGTTGGATTCACAGGAGTGTGAGTGGGCTTGCTCGTTGATCTTCTGATCGCTCAATACCCGGGTGGCCGTTACGTTTAGCAGACCGCTTGCGGCTTGTGGGTGTTTGATATGATCATCACCTGCTGCCAGTGTATTGACGAGTCTTTAGAGTCCTACACATAGGTTTCCTGGCTCAAGCGAAACGAAATAGGAGCGCATATGAGATATGTGCGGGACCGAGAATAATACCAGTATGTTATATCGTATTCCATTCTCGCGATTTGTATCATCGGTCGGTTATATGTGATATAGCCGGGTTACCGAATCAAGTGTTGATTCGATACATTGATACACTTGATATTAGTCGGTTATATGCTATATGACCGGATCATTAAATCAAGTGTTGATTTAATGATTTAATGTATAATTATATATTTGATATATTACTTTACATTAACTAGTATTTGTTCACTTAAGATGGATTTTCTCACTTGATGTGCACATTGTATATATGATATAGTTTTGTGCACTAGTTTGTATCATGTTTGATGATACATGCAAACTTGGGTGTGTATATGCTTTGAACCATGTTTAGGTAAATGGTTAGGGTTTTAATTTATTTATTCATTTATTTATTTATTCATTTTGGCAAGAAATAAAATGGTGGCTTTCTTTGGATTTTATTCAAAGCTTCATGAAGCTTTGAATAGCATTGACCATTTTGTTTCTTTCCTTAGCCTAACCATTCACCTAAACCTTAGTTTAGTCTCTACACAAGTTAACTCACCCATGGTTGCATTATGATAAGTATTCACTTGAATTATTATTTTGAAAATTAATTCATTATTCTTTTCTTTCTTCTTCATCTTCTTCATGAAGAAAAAGAAAACCTTTGCTAGAAATTTACAAGTGATGATTCCAAGTGAGAAATCCAAATCCAAAGTGAACCCACTTCCTATTTCTTCATCCTCTACCACTTGCCATGTAGTAGAGTGTGTTATCTTCACAAGTTTCATGACTTAGTGAAGGTGGAGCTTGAGTTTGAGTCGCCTCGACGTAGATCATCTTCGGCATCGAAGTCAACGACCTTGCCCGCCCATTTCTCCGATGAAATCGATGCTAGAGGCCGGGATTCCGATGATCGCAGCGGAGGGACGTCAACACGGAGCTAGAGAAGTGGTGGACCGGATCTACAAAGGTTGTATTTCCATTCACTTAGTAGTTAAGTTGTTAACTTGCTTTTAGTTTCGCCTTTACCTCTAGTTAACGATCTAGTTTAGGGTTTCTCGGCACATGAAATATTTGAAATTGGCATGGTTGATGCCTTGTGGAACCTCTTGAGTGTGCCTAGTAACCCTACAGTTATTTTTCATTTTGGTTTAAATGAAAATACATTATGACATAAGAGGATGAGGTGAAAATTGCATGAAAATGGAGTTAGCTTCTTATGACACATGGTGAGTTTTTGGCCCATGAGTCATTTTTTGTTAGTTGAACCATATAATTGATAATTGATATTGATTTATTAAGTAAATTATCAATATGGTTCAGTTGAGCAAAATATGAGAGCTAACTCCATTCTTCATTCTCTTTCCTCACTAACTTTTTCTCCAAGGTCACCTTCTTCCTCAAAGCTCTAGTGAACTCATGTGTTGAGTGATCTTGGGCAAGCATAGATATTACAATCCATCTACACATCTCTACATCCTCTACGATATCATGGGTGTTAGTTGTATGTATGCCCTAGAGGCCAGTATTGTACAGATGATGTATATTATATTGGATGCTTGGACATATATAGAGAGGACTTTCTTGCTCGATATGATAGTATGCTATCTGGTTGCTCTTTATCTTAACATGTATACTTGTCTCTTGATACTGTCTTATGGTTACATGTTGGTAAAGCCCTTAGGATGTGTACTTGACTACCTGGACTATGATGCAGATCATACTAGTGGGGCCATGGTAGTCCATAAGTACATCCTTTAATGTTCCTAGTCGTCGGTGTATCGAGACATGGCATCGATATACCAGAGTAGACTTGCGTATACGCTTCTCGACCCATGAGATGGGCGATGGATGATCCCATATCCATTGGTGTTTGACATCAGAGATGGTATACGGGTGCTCAGTGGAGACTGGGTACACTGGAAGGACTCGCCGAGAACTCCCAGATGGTATTATACCTCACGTCAGATGGCAGTTCTCTGGTGACACTTGTGCAGGTTAGTCTGTAGACCTGAGATCGTCATAAAGTCTTGTGAGATTCCTACTGTGTTTTGATTTCCACCTTACCACATCCATGAGGGCGTGCAAAACGGTGGTTTTTGGGTACAGTCCCGAGTCATATAGAGGCAATGAGCGATAGGAGGGGTTTCGTCTCTCCCGGTATTGGGGGTTGATGTTGCGCTGTGCTCGATTGGCCGTAACAGGGAAGTCCCTGGCCAGGGATGATTTAGAGATTTACTGGTAAGTGTTACCAGTAGTTTCTCGACCCGTTATGAGCCTCACATTGGCACGACTTATCGGTTATTGGAGTCTGATGATTACCAACCCTAGACTTGATATGCGACATATCAGACGAGGAGACCGGACTGTACGGGAAGTGTTACCGGCAGGCTTCAACAGGAGTTAGAGCGGGCTTGCTTGCTGATCTTCTGATCGCTCAATACCCGTAGCCGTTACGTCCAGCTAGTACCTCTGACGGCTTGTGGGTGTTTGATGTGATCATCACCTATTGCCGGCGTATTGACGAGTCTTTAGAGTCCTACATAGAGGTTTCACTGGCTCAGGCAAAATGAAATAGGAGCACGTATATGATATGTGCGCGACCGAGAATAATGCGTCTATGTGATACCGTATTCAATTCTCGCGACTTTTTGTATCAGTCGGTTTTATATATGATATAGCCGGGTTATCGAATCAAGTGTTGATTCGATAAGTCGATACATTGGATGTTAATCGGTTATATGTGATATGACCGGATTATTAAGTCAAGTGTTGATTTAATAATTTATTGTATAATTGTATATTTGATATACTAGTTTACATTAACTAACACTTGTTCACTTTTGGTTTTTTCTCACATGTACACAACTTTAATATATATGTGATATATATTAAAATGTGTTTTCTTTTTGTATCATGGTTGATGATACAACATTCATGGGTGTATGAGACTTACACCATGCTATTTGTTATGTTGGGATTAATATATTTAAAATAATTACAAAATTAGTGGAAAATTAGAAAATGCTTGATGCTTGTGGAAGCTTGTGGATGCATTGACTAAAGTCCACTAAATTTGTTTTTACGTTGGATTTTTAACCTAACCATCACACTTAGCTATGGTAATGTCTCTACATGAGTTAGTATATTATACTCACTCACCAGTGTTAGCTCTCTCACTTGATCATTATCCTCATCTCTTTCTTTTGTTCATCTTCTTCTTCTTTGTTCAAAAGAAAAGCTTGCTAGGGTTTGATCCAAAGTGAGAAAGATTGTGAGAAATAAAATTCTAAAGAGAACCCACTTCCTATTTCTCCATCCTCTACTAGAGTAGCACTTTAGTTTAGGGTGTTTGCTTCACTAATTCTCTAGATAGTGAAGTAGTAGCTTGAGTCGTTATTCCCTCGACGTAGATCATCTTCGACCTCGAAGACTTCAAGTAAGGACGCATCTTTCGCCTCGTGAAGCCTTGCAAGGGCTCGGTAAAACCATGATCGCAGCGAAGGGACTACGACAAGGAGCTTTAGAAGTGAAGGACCGATCTACATGTTAGTTATATGTATGCCCAAGAGGCCATTACTATACATTGGATGTATATTGTAGTGGATGCTGGGACATATATAGGTAGGACTTTCTTGCTCGACATGATAGTACGCTTTCTGGTTGCTCTTTATCTTAACGTGTATACTTTCTGTCATTCTGTTACATGTTGATAAAGCCCTTAGGATGTGTACTCGACTTCCAGAACTATGATGTAGATCATACTAGTGGGGCCTGGGTAGTCAATGAGTACATCCTTCATTGTTCCCAGTCATGGGAATATCGAGACGGGGCATCAATATTCCAGAGTAGACTAGCGTATATCCTCTCGACCCCATGTAATGGGCGATGGATGATCCCATATCCATTGGTGTTTGACATCAGAGATGGCATGCGGGTGCTCAGTTGTGACTGGGTATACTGAACGGACTCGCCGAGAACTCTCAGATGGTATTATACCTCACGGCAGATGGCAGTTCTCTGGTGACACTGGTACGGCTTAGTCTGTTGACCCGAGATCGTCATAGAGTCTTGTGTGTCTCCCACTGTGCTTTGATTTCCACCCTACCACGGCTCTACTGAGTCGTACAAACTGGTGGTTTTTGGGTACAGTCCTGATTCATATGGAGGCAATGAGCGATAGGAGGGGATTCGTCTCTCCCGGTATTGGGGGTTGATGTTGCGCTATGCTCGACTGGCCATAACAGGAAATCCCTGGCCAGGGTTGCAGTGATATACTGGTAAGAGTTATCAGTAGTTTCACGATTGTTATGGACCTCACGTCGGCATGACTTATCAAGCTATTGGGGTCTGACGTTTACCACCCCTAGGCGAGATATGCGACATATCAGACGAACAGACCAGACTGTACGGTAAGTGTTACTGGTTGGATTCACAGGAGCGTGAGCGGGCTTGCCCGTCGATCTTCTGATCGCTCAATACCCGGGTGGCCGTTACGTTTAGCAGACCGCTTGTGGCTTGTGGGTGTTTGATATGATCATCACCTGCTGCCGGCGTATTGACGAGTCTTTAGAGTCCAACACAGACGTTTCCTGGCTCAAGCGAAACGAAATAGGAGCGCATATGAGATGTGTGCGGGACCGAGAATAATGCGTGTATGTGATACCGTATTCTATTCTCGCGATGAATGTATCGATTGGTTGTATGCGATATAACCTAGTTATAGAATCAAGGATTGATTCGATAAGCCGATACATTGGATATTAGTCGGTCATATGCGATATGACCGGATCGTTAAATCAAGTGTTGATTTAATGATTTAATGATTTAATTTATAATTATATATATTTGATATATTACTTTGCATTAACTAGTATTGGTTCACTTAAAATAGATTTTCTCACTTGATGTGCACATTGTATATGTCATATATTTTTGTGCACTTGATTGTATCATGTTTGATGATACATGCAAGATTGGGTGTAGGTTTACTGTAAACCATGTTTAAGTGAATGGTTAGGGTTTTGTTATCTTTTCTTAACTATTTATTTTACTTATTTAGTTTAGGGCAAGAAAAGAAATGGTTGCTTCTTTTGTTTGTTTCTTTGAAGCTTCAAGAAGCTTTGACCATTCTTGTTTCATTCCTAAACCTAACCATTCACCTAACCTTAGTTTATTCTCTACACTTAACCATGGTTGCTAAAATGATAAGAATGACTTTATTTCCATTTATTCATTATTCTTATCATATTCTTTTTCTTCTTCTTCTTCTTCAAGAAGAAAGAAGCTTGCTAGCTTCAATGGTGACTTGAGAAAAAGAGTGAGAAATCCAATTCTAAAGTGAACCCACTATCTATTTCTTCATCCTCTACCACTTGCCAAGTAGTATAGGGTGTTTTCTTCACAAGTTTCATGACTTGGTGAAGTTGGAGCTTGATCTTGAGTTGCCTCGACGTAGATCATCTTCGGCATCGAAGTCGACGATCTAGCCCGATCATTTCCTCGACGAAACCATTACTAGAGTCCGGGATCCGATGATCGCAGCGAAAGGATGTCAACACGGAGCTATGGAGGTGGAGGACCGGATCTACAAAGGTGGTAGTCACTTTCCCTTTTAGTTAAAAGTTGTTAACTTGCTTGCATCGCCTTACCTCTAGTAACGATCTAGATTAGGGTTTCTCGGCATATAGAAATTTTTTGAATTGGCCATGTTTGATCTGTTGTAGAACCTCATGGGTGTGCCTAGGAACCCTACAGTGGTATCAGAGCCTAGCTAGAGCCTTAGGCGATGCGTAGACGGAGTTAGAAACCCGATCGAACCCGAAACCCTAATCCATGACCCCTCTCTGTACATTTTTGAAAATTGTGGATTTTTCTGAATTAAAAATACCTGAAAAATACAGCAGGAAAATATAAGAATTGTGGTGAAAAACGACCCCCTAAATCGTACATTCCACCGCGGAACCGCGGCAATAGCCTGCTTGGGCCGCGGTTCCGCGGCCATACAAAGGAGTTAGGTTATCATTTTGGCACCATAATTCCTATATCTGTGATTTATATTTTATGGGTATTTTTATTTTGACTCAAGAATTGAGTGTTCTGGGGTTGTATTGGGGACTCGATGATTCGATCGGATTATTTAACTTTGTTTATTGTGTTTTTCCGGGTATTTTTAGAATATGTTAAAAAGTTCGACCGGATATAAATACCCATTTTTTCCCCTGCCGGGAAATTTCCAATTGTTGGATTTTCCGTAGTTTAATGACGTTCTAAGTAGTGCAAGTAACGCGATGGTCCCTCTAGAAGACAACAAACCTTAACTCGATTATGTGACCGTCTTGAACTGCCCTTTGAACCTTAGGGTTTGGGGCAGTACGGCGTGCCACATGTGAGGCGTTGGCTTGACCCTTCTACGGCTGGACCGTTGGTACTGAGGCATGAAGTGAATGTTTTTAAACTTATGTCATGTGTTGAGCTGCTTCAGGAAAACTTGGGTGTTCGATTGTTCGATCGGAAAGTTTAACATTTTTCTATTTATTCGGAATGTGATACAATATTTGGAATCCACAAGTAGTTATGAGATAACTGATTTGAATGTTATAAACATAGCACTTTAGTCTCACTTGATCGGTTGCCACGGAATTTTGATGTGATCAAAATTCCGTCGCAATCACGTAGCGTACGCGGATACTCGCCGGGTAAACTTAATAGACAGCCTCACCCCATAGCCCCGACCAAGTGACAGTAGGAGAACCCCGTCGCCGAAAGAATCCGTTTGGGTGCTCGCGGCAGCGGTGTTCCGCCTTGGTGCACTTCGTCGACGGTATTGGGGGTGCGGCCGTCTACTAAAGTTTGCGACGAGCATTCGATCAAAATTCCGGGAATCTTGTTGAATTGCCCGACTTGATATTGAAAAGTGTTTTCGATAATGAGACTAAAATGCGGGGTTTATAATTGTTAGGCATGTGATGTCTAAGGAATTCAGATGGTTAGGCATGCGATTTCTAAAGAGTTTGCGGATTCCAACTGTTGTAGTTTTACACTTTCATTTCTGTGACCGTAAGTGTAATATGTGGTATCGCCGGTTTCGTTGCTATATGTCAACGACAATTGGGATACGCATGTTTACTTACGTTGATGACATGTGATGTTATGTGTTGCTGGATATGTTATATTGGATCGTCGTGTTTGAATAGCCGGGTTTTTTTATGTGAGACGAGTGTTTTTCATTTTCATTCATGTAAAAAACTTATATGTAATATTCTTTTATTGGGGCACTTCCAGGTTGCGGAAGTTGTCACCGTTGATGTATATTATTTACTTTTCCGCATTAGGATAGACCCAAGGAGGGGAGCACAAGTAACCGGGTTCTAGGGTCCAGTGGGAGACCATCTCGAGGAGTCGAGTCCGGGTCTCCTAACACTAGAATTGGTAGGGTTGCTTGTCGCTCTCATAGGGGTCTAGGGGTGTGGGATTAGCTAATCATCACGACCGTGGAATTCGTGTTTTATACTGGCTCGTATTAAATACACGGACGTCCTAGTATATCAAATATTTCATATGATATTTTCTGCTGCGTTATCTGTGATGTGATCATGTGATTTGTTCAGATAGATATTATATATAGTATATATGATATATTATATAAACGTTGCTTATGTTTTACACCCGCGCTAGCCCTGCCTCACTCTGGCGTTAGTTACCTAACCTAACGGTGCAGACGGGACATCGAGGCGAATGCGGATGGCATAAGCGTACGTTGTATTTATCTGTGATGTTTAGGTGGACTTAAATGATGGGATATTCATTAATGAGATTAATGAAAGAAAAGAAACCTAAAATATGTTGTGGAATCGAATTTTAAAATAAAACAGGTAGCTACAGTTCTTGCTTTGCATCGCGGTGTTCCTTGTAGAACATCCTGCACCTTTTTCGATAAGGAAAGGACCGAGATCCCTTCACCGGGAGTGACTCCTTTAGCAATAACTAGCAGATGCTACAACCCTCGGTTTGTCTTTTGATTGCTCCTATAGTTCTTGCTTTGCACAGTGATATATATGATATATCCCGCACCTCATTCAACGAGGAAAGGGCCGACGATCCCTTCACCAGGAGTGACCCCTTTAGCAAAACTGGAAAAGCCTAAAAAACACTCCATTTAAAAACCATTTGATTCCGCAACGAGATCAAGTTCAGAGCGTTAAAAGTTTTCATAAAAACCATTCGCAACCCTCCGTCATTTTAGGAAGTAGAGTACTTAGTATTCGTGCTGTGTTTGTTGACCATAGTCAAGGCACAGTGTACGGTAGCTAAGTGATGTCTTCCTACACCGCATATGATGCGATTAGTTAGGACAGTCGCGTGAATTTGTTGACCTTAGTTAAGGATCATGTGGGTGAGTCTAATTAATCACGAAATGACGGGTAGAACTTGACTAGTGCTTATGATTTGTTGACCACAGTTAAGGTCATAGGTGTTAGGGGTAAAAACCTTTATCGGGAGTTTCAATTGTTGAAATTTGCAATGAGATTCCATACCTTCTATATGATAGTTGGATCCTGATACCCACTGCGAGTAATTGTTACTCCTGGGAGAGTTTTACATAGGACAATTAGCCGATCAAGTAGGTGTCTAGAAAGGTGTCAACGGGGTTACGCCTCTGGGAAAATGAGGTTTACTGTAATTAGGTCCGTGCGAAAGCATGGGGAACCTCCCTCAAAGTACCGACACTGGCCTGGCTGAAAGATTGGCGAACTTGTAGAGTGTAATTAATCCCGGCTAGTCTTTCCTTTTAGGATTTGAAGGAAGATTTGAAAAAAACAGTGGGAGCCATCCTGATTAGATAAAATAATAACCAATCTGATCTTGCAAGAGCATACGCTGAGTGTTTTCTTCTCTCTCTCTCCAGGTAGCGACCATATCACGCCTTAATCAAGATAATAAAACGGATATATTGACTGAACCCGCTTGTTATACTGAGCTGGGGAACGTTGATCCCGCTCCAACTTATAATTGTTATAAGACAAAGCATGAATTAGGGAATACCAGATTTCCAGTGCCGCCCAAACGAAGAAAGTGCATGTTGATGCATCATCTTCGGGTGTGCTCGTTACAAAGAACTGTTTCTCAGTATCCTCTGCGTCCTGGGTATTTGATACTGGATCAGGATCCCAGATATGTAATCTGTTACATAGGGCTACAGATAGGTAGAGAACTGAGAACGGGTGATAAGTTTCATGAGACAGAAAACGGGGCAAGTGTTGCAGCCAAGTCTGTTGGTCACTGTCACCCTGTATTATCAGTACATTGATTCTGAACAAATGCTATTAGATACCGAACCTGATATACAAAATCATATCAGTCTTTATATTAGTAAAGAAACGATAAAATTTTGTATTGTTGGATAATGTTTTGAATATTTCCTATATCAAAAGTTGATCGGTTCAGGCACGTAATCTAAAAGCATTGATGTTCTAAATTAAACTACAGTTCTTTAGTATACGGAACACACACAAGAGGAAGAGTCAAGAAATGAACGGACCCTTCTTGAGGTATTGTAGACTAGGTCATATCAATGCGACCCGACTAGCTAAGTTGCACAAAGATGCATATTTAAATTGTAGGGTTGCTATGCACGCGCACAAGGGTCTACGAGGCATCAACCATGCCCGATTAAAAAATTAGCCGTGCCGAACAACCCGAATACGGATCTTTAAACTAGAGATTAGGCGAAAACTAACATGTTAACAACTTTAACACTAAGTGAGAGGGATTACAACCTTTGTAGATCCGGTCCTTCACTTCATATGCTCCGTGTTGTGGTCCCTTCGCTGCGATCATCGGGTTCCGAACTCTCGAGAGGTTCCACGAAGAGAAAGATGCAACCTTTGCTTCCGATCTTCGATACAAAGATGATCTCCCTTGAAGTTTCGTTAACACAAGCTAACACTCATGAAATGATGTGAACACCCTCATCTAAATGGCAAGAGAAGATGAGGATGATGAAGTAGGATTTTTGCTCTCTTTATTTATCTTTTTCTCATATTTATTCATCAAAAATATCACAACAAGAAAGCTTTGCAAGAAGAACTCAAGGAAGAAGAAGAATAGTGATCCATTTCTTTTGTGATGAATAGAAAGAATTTAAATGATAAATCATGCAACCATGGTCAACTAAACTCATGTAGAGAATTAACTAGGGTTAGGGTTTGGGTTGGGTTAAAGCATGAGTCACTTGAAAATGTCTTTCACAAAACAAAACCAAAACCTTCTAGAATCATCTAGAAAGCTTAACCCTAATCCAAACCCTAATCATGTTTAAACTCACCTAAATGTTGCATTAGTTATCATATCATGTTACAATATTATATATCACATATATAATATTTATCGTAACAAAATAAAATAATACAATTAACATATATCGCATATATATCAATGTATTACCCGAGTGAGAAAAAGAATCTTTTAGTGAGCTAATATTAGTTAATGCAATTTAATATATCAAATATATTATTATACATTAAATTATCGAATCAACAGATCCGACAATCCGGCTATATCGCATATAACCGACTAATATATACCCGTACCGATTCATCGAATCAACACTTGATCCGATGACCTGGCTGTTAGTTATATGTATGCCCTAGAGGCCATTACTGTACATTGGATGTATATTGTAGTGGATGCTGGGACATATATAGGGAGGACTTTCTTGCTCGACATGATAATATGCTATCTGGTTGCACTTTACCTCAACGTGTATACTGATTGTCTCTCTGTTACATGTTGGTAAAGCCCTTAGGATGTGTACTTGACTACCTGGAATATGATGCGGATCATACTAGTGGGGACATGGTAGTCCATAAGTACATCCATCAAAGTCCCTAGTCGTGGGTGTATGGAGACGGGGCATCGATATACCAGAGTAGACTAGCGTATACCTTCTCGTCCCATACAGATGGGTGATGGATGATCCCATATCCATTGGTGTTTGACATCGGAGATGATATACGGGTGCTAAGTGGAGACTGGGTACACTAGACGGACTCGCCGAGAACTCCTAGATGGTATTATACCTTACGTCAGATGGCAGTTCTCTGGTGACACTGGTACAGAGTAGTCTGTTGACCCGAGATCGTCATAGAGTCTTGTGTGGTTCCCACTGTGCTTTGATTTCCATCTTACCACGTCCAAGAGGGCGTGCAAAATGGTGGTTTTTGGGTACAGTCCCGAATCACATGGAGGCAATGAGCGATAGGAGGGGATTCGTCTCTCCCGGTATAGGAAGTTGATGTTGCGCTGTGTTCGATTGGCTATAACAGGAAATCCCTGGCCAGGGTTGCTGAGATTTACTGGTAAGTGTTACCAGTAGTTTCTCGAATTGTTATAGAACTCACATCGACCCGATTTATCGAGCTATTGGGGTCTGATGTTTACCACCCCTAAGCGAGATATGCGACATATCAGACGACGAGACCGGACTGTACGGTAAGTGTTACTGGTTGGACTCACTGGAGTGTGAGCGGGCTTGCTCGTCGATCTTCTGATCGCTCAATACCCGGGTGGCCGTTACGTTTAGCAGACCGCTTGCGGCTTGTGGGTGTTTGATATGATCATCACCTGCTGCCGGCGTATTGACGAGTCTTTAGAGTCCTACACAGAGGTTTCCTGGCTCAAGCGAAACGAAATAGGAGCGCATATGAGATATGTGCGGGAACGAGAATAATACGTGTATGTGATACCGTATTCTATTCTCGCGATGAATGTGTCGAATGGTTATATGCGATATAACCTAGTCATCGAATCAAGGTTTGATTCGATAAGCCGATACATTGGATACTAGTCGGTTATATGCGATATGACCGGATCGTTAAATCAAGTGTTGATTTAATGGTTTAATGTATAATTATATATATTTGATATATTACTTTGCATTAACTAGTATCGGTTCACTTTAAATGGATTTTCTCGCTCGATATGTGCGCATTGCATATGCGATATGATTTTGTGCACTTGCTTGTATCATGTTTGATGATACATGTCTTTTGGTTAAGTGTAAAGAATTAAACCTTGGTTAATGAAATGGTTAGGGTTTACTATTTGCTTATTCATTTTATTCATTTATTTATTCTTTTGGAAAAAGAAAAGCAAATGAGAAAATGGTGGCATGTTTTGTTTTGTTCATGAAGTTTCATGAACACTTTGACTTTGTAACCATTTTGTCTCATGCTTAACCCTAACCATTCCACTTAACCCTAATCAATTCTCTACACTAAACCATGGTTCAATTATGATAAGTATTCTTTTTACTTTTCATTTTTAATAACTTATCATAACAATATTCATCTTCTTCTTCTTCTTCTCCAAGAAGAGAAACAAGACTTCATCAATGGTGATTGATGAAGATGAGTGAGAAATCCAATTCTAAAGTCTACCCACTTCCTATTTCTTCATCCTCTACCTCTTGCCAAGTAGTAGAGTGTGTTTCCTTCATAACTTTTCATGACTTGGTGAAGGTGGAGCTTGATCTAGCGATGCCTCGACGTAGATCATCTTCGGCATGGACATCGACGACCTAGCTCGCCTATTCTCCGATGAAGCCGACGCTAGAGCCCGGGAATTCACTAGGACAGCGAGGGGACTTCGTTGCGGAGCTATGGAGGTGGAGCACCGGATCTACAAAGGTTGTATTTCCGTTATCTTATAGTTTAGTTGTAAACTAGCTCACTTTTTCGCCTAAACATCTAGCCAACGATCTAGTCTAGGGTTTCTCGGCAACGTATTTTTAGAAATTGGCATGGTTGATGCCTTGTGAGACCTCTTGAGAGTGCCTAGGAACCCTACAGTGGTATCAGAGCCTAGCTAGAGCCTTAGGAGAAGTCTGGACGACGTTTGAAATCCGAACGAACATCGAAACCCATTCCCATAATGCTCTGTGGAAATTTTCTAAAATTTTGGATTTTTGTCAATTAAAAATATGCAGAAAAATAAGCAGGGTGTTATTTGAATTGCTGTGAAATACGAGGGCCTAAATCGACTTTTCCACCGCGGAACCGCGGCACGTGCTATGCATGGTGCGGCGCTTCTGCGGCCGTACTGTTCCTTTGTTTGTTCATTTCTGCAAAGTAACTCATATAATTTAATGCTGTATTTTCTGGGGTATTTTTATTGTGACTCTACAGAAGAGTATTCTGGGGTTGTATTGGGAATCAAAGATTCGATCGGATTATCAAATTTTGTCAGTGTGGCTCTCTGGATAAATTTTAGAATATGTTAAAAAGTTCGACCGAATATAAATACCCAATTTTTCCCCTGTCGGGAAATTTCCAAGTGTTGGATTTTTCTGTAGTTTAAATACGTTCTAAGTAGTGCAAGTAACTCGATGGACCCTCTAGAAGACAACAAACCTTAACTCGATTATGTGACCGTCTTGAACTGCCCTTTGAACCTTCGGGTTTGGGGTAGTACGGCGTGCCACATGTGAGGCGTTGGCTTGACCCTTCTACGGCTGGACCGTTGGTACTGAGGCACGAACTGAATGTTTTTAGACTTGTTTCATGTGTTGATCTGTATCGGGAAAACTTGGGTGTTCGATTGTTCGATCGGAAAGTTTGACATTTTCTATTTGTCCGGAATGGGATACAATAATTGGAATTCACAATAAGTTATGAGATAACTGAATGAATGTTATAAACATAGCAGTTTAGTCTCACTTGATCGGTTGCCACGGAATTTTGATGTGATCAAAAGTCCGTCGCAATCACGTAGCGTACGCGGATACTCGCCGGGTAAACTTAATAGACAGCTACACCCCATAGCCCCGACCAAGTGACTGTAGGAGAACACCGTCGCCGAAAGCATCCGTTCGGGTGCTCGCGGTGGCGGTGTTCCGCTTTGGTGCACTTCGTCGACGGCGTCGGGGGTGCGGCCGTCTACTGAAGTTTGCGACGAGTATTCGATCAGGATGTCGGGAATCTTGTTGAATTACCCGACTTGGTATTGAAAAGTGTTTTCGATAAAGAGACTAAAATGCGGGGTTTATAATTGTTAGGCATGCGATGTCTAAGGAATTCATTTGGTCAAGCATGCGATGTCTGAGGAGATTGCGGATTCCAACTGTTGTAGTTTTACACTTTCTTTTCTGTGACCGTAAGTGTAATATGTGATATCGCCGGTTTCGTTGCTATATGTCAACGACAATTGGGATACGCATGTTTACTTACGTTGATGGCATGTGATGTTATGTGTTGCTGGATATGTTATATTGGATCGTCGTGTATGAATAGCCGGGGTTTTTTATATGAGATGAGTGTTTTTCATTTTCATTCATGTAAAAACTTGTATGTAATATTCTTTTATTGGGGCACTTCCAGGTTGCGGAAGTTGTCACCCTTTGTATATTATTTACTTTTTCGCACTAGGATAGACCCAAGGATGAGGGCACAAGTAACCGGGTTCTGGAGTCCAGTGGGAGACCAACTCGAGGAGTCGAGTCCGGGTCTCCTAACTCTAGAATTGGTAGGGTTGCTTGCCGCTCTCGTAGGGGTCTAGGGGTGTGGGTTTGTCTATTCATCACGACCATGGAATCCGTGTTTTATACTGGCTCGTATTGAAAACACGGACGTCCTAGTATATCCAATATTTCATATGTTTCTTCTGCTGCGATATCTGTGATGTGATCATGTGATGTTCCGTGATAGATACAGTATATAGTATATATGATATATTATATAGACGTTACTTATGTTTTACACCCGCGCTAGCCCTGCCCCGCTTTGCCGTTAGTTACCTAACCTAACGGTGCATGAGGGGACATCGAGGCGAATGCAGATGGCATAAGTGTACGTCGTATTTATCTGTGATGTTTAGGTACTTAAATGATGGGACTTCATTAATATGATTAATGAAATAAAAGAAACCTAAGATGTTGTAGAATCGAATTTCAAAATAAAACAGGTAGCTATAGTTCTTACTTTGCACAGCGGTATATATGATATATCATGCACCTTATTCGATAAGGAAAGGACCGAGATCCCTTCACCGGGAGTGACTCCTTTAGCAATAACTGGCAGATGCTACAACCTCGGTTTGTCTTTTGATTGCTTTTAAGAGTTCTGCTTTGCACAGTGATATATATGATATATCCCGCACCTCATTCGACGAGGAAAGGACCGACGATCCCTTCACCGGGAGTGACTCCTTTAGCAAAACAAGAAAAGCCTCAAAAGCACTCCATTTCAAAATCATTTGATTCTACAACGATATCAAGTTCATTACGCAATAGGTTTTCAAAAAAACCTGTCGTAGCCCTCCGTCATTTCAGATAAGTACTAGTTAGTATTCGTGCTACGTTTGTTGACTATGTTAAGGCATAGTGTGCGGTAGCTAATTAGTGCTTATCTGCATAAGCATATGATGTGATTGGATTAGGGTAGTCGTGCGACTTTGTTGACTATGTTAAGGGTCGTGCGGGTGGGTTTAATTCAATCGGGAAATGACGGGTTGAACTTGACTAGCACTTATGATTTGTTGACTATGTTAAGGTCATATAGCTGCTAGGGGCAAAATATTATCGGGAATTTCAAGTGTTGAAATTTGCAATGAAATTGCATACCTTCTATGAGATAGTTGGATCCCGATACCCGCTGCGAGTAATTGTTACTCCGGAGAGTTTTATACATTACAGTTAGCCGATCAAGTAGGTGTCTAGAAAGGTGTCAACGGGGTTACGCCTCTGGGAAAACGAGGTTTACATTAATTAGGTTCGTGCGAAAGCACGGGGGACCTCCCTCAAAGTACCGACACTGGCCTGGCTGAAAGATTGGCGAACTTGTAGTGTGTAATTAATCCCGGCTTGTCTTTCCTTTTAGGGTTTGAAGGAAGATTTGATAAAAAGCAGTGGGAGCCATCCTGATTAGATAAAATAATGACCAATCTGATCTTGCAAGAGCGCACGCTGAGTGTTTTCTTCTCTCTCTCTCCAGGTAGCGACCATGTCACGCCGTAATCAAGATAATAATACGGAATATTGACCGAACCCGCTTGTTATACTGAGCTGGGGAACGTTGGTCCCACTCCAACTAATAATTGTTATAAGACAGAGCAGGAAATTGGGGAAAACCAGATTTCCCGTGCCGCCCTAACGAAGAGAGTGCATACTGATGCATCATCTTCGGGTGTGTTCATTACAAAGAACTGTTTCTTAGTATCCTCCGAATCCTGGGTATATGATACCGGATCAGGATCCCAGATATTTAATCTGTTACATAGGGCTACAAAAGGGTAGAAAAACTGAGAACGGGTGATAAGTTTCATGAGGCAGAAAACGGGGCAAGAGTTGCAGCCAAATCTGTCGGTCACTGTCACCCTGTATTATCAGTACATTGATTCTGAACAAATGCTATTAGATACCGAACCTGATATACAAAATCATATCAGTTTCTTTATTAGTAAATGAAATGATAAAATTTTGTATTGTTGGATAATGTTTTGAACATTTCCTATATCAAAAGTTGATCGGTTCAGGCACGTTATCTAAAAGCATTGATGTTCTAAATCAAACTACAGTTCTTAGTATACAGAACACACACAAGAGGATGAGTTCAGAAATGAACGAATCCTTCTTGAGGTATTGTAGACTAGGTCATATCAATGCGACCCGACTAGCTGAGTTACATTTAGATGCATATTTAAATCAGTTTGAATTTACATCTTGTGAAACTCGCCAGTCATGTCACAAAGATATAATGACACCAGCTCTGTTTACTGGAAGCAGAGAAAGAGTTAGTAAACTCTTGGGACTGATACATGATGATGTATGTAAGGTCCCCTGTCTACATATACTAAGACCGGTTCTTTGTACTTCATTATATTCTCTGATAATCTCTCAAGATTCAGACATATGTTCCTGTTGAAACACAAGTCCGAACCTTTTGAGATATTCACAGAATATAAGTTAGAAGTAGAGAACCAAAATACGGGTATAAGTATTATGTCCTATGATGAGATCAAGGAGGAGAATACTTGAGCACGGAATTCCTGGACTATTCTAAAGGAGAATGAGATTCTCTCTCGGCATTACTCCTCCGAATACACCATAGCACGATGGTATATCGGGGCGGAGCAATCACACCCTATATGATAAGGTGTGCTCTATGATGAGTACTACTGAGTTACCTATTTCCTTTAGGGTGTTATGCACTTGAGAAGATGCATACCTATTGAATAGGGTTCCAATCAAATCAGTTGCCTACCACTCCATATGAGATATGGAAAGGGAAGAGCCCATATCTTAAGTTAGTTAAGATGTGGGGTTGTCCGGCCTATGTCTAAAAGCAAAATCCGGACAAGCTCGAGGCAAGGTCTGTAATCTAGAACTGGAAAGGTTCCAGCTATACAAAATACAGCAGATAATTTGGTAGAACCAAAGGATTCAGTAGTAACCAACGAACCTCAGCCTCTCCGCCGATCTAGCAGGGTTCCTCACCCACCTGAGAGATGCTTCGGTTTCTCTATGACAGTGGGAGCGAGGATTGCATCATGAGATGATGACCCAACTAGTTTCGAGCTGGCCATCAAGAGTAGGGACTCTGTAAGAATGGCTGGATGTTTAGCGATCTGAGATGGAATCCTTATACACCAACAAAGTATGGACTTTAGTTGCTATATCTGAAGGGTTAAATCCCCATCAGGAGCAAGTATATCTTGAGAAGATTACTTGGTGTACATGGAAAAGTTGAGACATTCAAAGCTAAACTTGTTAAAAGTTTGCATCATTTACCAGGCGTGGATTATGATGAAACCTTTTTCAAGTAGCTATGCTTAAGTCCATCCAGATCCTACTTGCCACGGCTACATACAATGAATACGATATCTGGTGGTTGGGTGTCATGACAGCTTTTCTAAAATGATGTTTTGGAAGAGGGCGTCTATAAGTACACAGCCAGAGGGCCTCGTAGACAGTGGGAGCAGCGGAAACGTGTGCAAGATGCTTTATAGGATTAAAGCAGGCATCGCGGAGATGGAACGTCTATTTTGATGTAGTAGTCAAAGAGTTTGACATCATCAAAATGGTAGATGAACCTTGTATAAACAAAAAGGTAGTAGCGAGTATAATGGTGATCCTCATAGTATATGTGGATAACATGCTCTTGATAGGGAAGGAGTTTCCTATGCTACGCTCGATCAATCTCCGCTTATCACAATGATTCTCCACATAGGATCAATGTGATACCTACTAAATCCTGGGTTTTGGATCTATGAGATAGATCTAAATGGATATTAGGACACTCACTAGCTGTAGTGAGATGGTATCAATCGATCCTGGGGAGAATCACTGGAAGGGTTCCAGGGTGATAAAAACGACTGAATGTCAGTCGCAGGCATTGTCTTTACCCTCAGTAAAGGGACGGTATGTTGGAAGAGTTACAAGATAGATACCGTGGCATACTAGACGATAAAGGCAGGATACATCGCTACTTAAGATGCTACCAAAGAGGCTGTTTGGGTGTATATTGGTTCATGAGATGAACTACGTTCCTACCATTGTGAGACAATGGAGTTGTGGCTTATGCCAAGGAACGCAGGTCCCATCAGTGATCCAGACATATTCTAAGGCAGTATCACCTGATCATGGAGATAGTTGATCTCCAGGGTGATCGAGGTTTGAAGAGTAGACTCAGAGGACAACACGGCGAATCCACTCACGACGGCCTATTCCCAGAGAGAGACTTTTATGGGATGGTTGAGTATGAGATACTACAACCACTGCTAAAGATGGCCCTAGTGCAAGTGGGAGATTGTTAGTTATATGTATGCCCTAGAGGCCATTGCTGTACATTGGATGTATATTGTAGTGGATGCTGGGACATATATAGGGAGGACTTTCTTGCTCGACATGATAGTATGCTATCTGGTTGCACTTTACCTCAACGTGTATACTGATTGTCTTTCTGTTACATGTTGGTAAAGCCCTTAGGATGTGTACTTGACTACCTGGACTATGATGCGGATCATACTAGTGGGGACATGGTAGTCCATAAGTACATCCTTCAAAGTCCCTAGTCGTGGGTGTATCGAGACGGGGCATCGATATACCAGAGTAGACTAGCGTATACCTTCTCGTCCCATACAGATGGGCGATGGATGATCCCATATCCATTGGTGTTTAACATCGGAGATGATATACGGGTACTCAGTGGAAACTGGGTACACTGGACGGACTCGCCGAGAACTCCCAGATGGTATTATACCTTACGTCAGATGGCAGTTCTCTGGTGACACTGGTACAGAGTAGTCTGTTGACCCGAGATCGTCATAGAGTCTTGTGTGGTTCCCACTGTGCTTTGATTTCCATCTTACCACGTCCAAGAGGGCGTGCAAAACGGTGCTTTTCGGGTACAGTCCCGAATCACATGGAGGCAATGAGCGATAGGAGGGGATTCGTCTCTCCCGGTTTAGGGAGTTGATGTTGCGCTGTGTTCGATTGGCTATAACAGGAAATCCCTGGCCAGGGTTGCTGAGATTTACTGGTAAGTGTTACCAGCAGTTTCTCGAATTGTTATAGACCTCACATCGACACGACTTATCGAGCTATTGGGGTCTGACGTTTACCACCCCTAGGCGAGATATGCGACATATCAGACGACGAGACCGGACTGTACGGTAAGTGTTACTGGTTGAATTCACTGGAGTGTGAGCGGGCTTGCTCGTCGATCTTCTGATCGCTCAATACCTGGGTGGCCGTTACATTTAGCAGACCTCTTGCGGCTTGTGGGTGTTTGATATGATCATCACCTGCTGCCGGCGTATTGACGAGTCTTTAGAGTCCTACACAGAGGTTTCCTGGCTCAAGCGAAACGAAATAGGAGCGCATATGAGATATGTGCGGGACCGAGAATAATACGTGTATGTGATACCGTATTCTATTCTCGCGATGAATGTGTCGAATGGTTATATGCGATATAACCTAGTCATCGAATCAAGGTTTGATTCGATAAGCCGATACATTGGATACTAGTCGGTTATATGCGATATGACCGGATCGTTAAATCAAGTGTTGATTTAATGGTTTAATGTATAATTATATATATTTGATATATTACTTTGCATTAACTAGTATCGGTTCACTTTAAATGGATTTTCTCGCTCGATATGTGCGCATTGCATATGCGATATGATTTTGTGCACTTGCTTGTATCATGTTTGATGATACATGCCTTTTGGTTAAGTGTAAAGAATTAAACCTTGGTTAATGAAATGGTTAGGGTTTACTATTTGCTTATTCATTTTATTCATTTATTTATTCTTTTGGAAAAAGAAAAGCAAATGAGAAAATGGTGGCATGTTTTGTTTTGTTCATGAAGTTTCATGAACACTTTGACTTTGTAACCATTTTGTCTCATGCTTAACCCTAACCATTCCACTTAACCCTAATCAATTCTCTACACTAAACCATGGTTCAATTATGATAAGTATTCTTTTTTACTTTTCATTTTTAATAACTTATCATAACAATATTCATCTTCTTCTTCTTCTTCTCCAAGAAGAGAAACAAGACTTCATCAATGGTGATTGATGAAGATGAGTGAGAAATCCAATTCTAAAGTCTACCCACTTCCTATTTCTTCATCCTCTACCTCTTTCCAAGTAGTAGAGTGTGTTTCCTTCACAAGTTTTCATGGCTTGGTGAAGGTGGAGCTTGATCTAGCGATGCCTCGACGTAGATCATCTTCGGCATGGACATCGACGACCTAGCTCGCCTATTCTCCGATGAAGCCGACGCTAGAGCCCGGGAATTCACTAGGACAGCGAGGGGACTTCGTTGCGGAGCTATGGAGGTGGAGCACCGGATCTACAAAGGTTGTATTTCCGTTATATTATAGTTTAGTTGTAAACTAGCTCACTTTTTCGCCTAAACATCTAGCCAACGATCTAGTCTAGGGTTTCTCGGCACCATATTTTTAGAAATTGGCATGGTTGATGCCTTGTGAGACCTCTTGAGAGTGCCTAGGAACCCTACACTGGCTGATATCAAATATCGCGAGAATATAATACGGTATCACATATCGTTTTATCCTCGGTCCCGCACATATCACATATGTGCTCCTACTCCGTTTTGCCTGAGCCAAGAAACCTCTGTGTAGGACTCTAAAGAATCGTCAATACGCCGGCAGTAGGTGATGATCATATCAAACACCCACAAGCTGCAAGCGGTCAGCTAAACATAACAGCTACCCAGGTATTGAGCGCTCAGAAGATCAACAAGCAAGCCTGTAACTTCTCCTGTGAATCCAAACAGTAACACTCCCGTACAGTCCGATCTCGTCGTCTGATATGTTGCATATCTCGCCTAGGGTGGTAAACGTCAGACCCCAGTAGCTCGATAAGTCCTGTCGATATGAGGTCTATAATAGTTCGAGAAACTACTGATAACACTTACCAATACATATCAGCAACCCTGGCCAGGGATTTCCGGTTATAGCCAATCGAACACAGCACAACATCAACTCCCTATACCGGGAGAGACGAATCCCCTCCTATCGCTCATTGCCTCCATGTGATTCGGGACTGTACCCAAAAGCCACCTTTTTGCACGCCCTCTTGGACGTGGTATGATGGAAATCAAAGCACAGTGGGAATCACACAAGACTCTATGACGATCTCGGGTCAACTGACTACTCTGTACTAGTGTCAACGGAGAACTGCCATCTGACGTGAGGTATAATACCATCTGGGAGTTCTCGGCGAGTCCTTCCAGTGTACCCAGTCTCCACTGAGCACCCGTACACCATCCTTGATGTCAAACACCGATGGATATGGGATCATCCATCGCCCATCATATGGGTCAAGATGCGTATACGCTAGTCTACTCTGGTGCATCGATGCCCTGTCTCGATACACCCTCGACTAGGAACAGTTATAGGATGTACTCGTCGACTACCGTGGCCCCACTAGTATGATCTCATCATAGTTCCAGTAGTCGAGTACATATCCTAAGGGCTTTATCAACATGTAATATAGAGACAATCAGAGTAAACGTTAAGATAAAGTACAACCAGATAGCATACTATCATGTCGAGCAAGAAAGTCCTCCCTATATATGTCCAAGCATCCATTACAATATACATCGTATGTACAGTAATGGCCTCTAGGGCATACATATAACTAAAAATCTCCCACTTGCACTAGGGCCATCTGTTGTGGTATCACATACCCAACAATTAGCTGCGGTTGAAGTATCTCATACTCAACCATCCCATAAAAGTCTCTGCTGGGAAAACGGCCTTCGTGAGTGGATCCGCGCTGTTGTCCTCTGTGTCTGCTCTCCTAACCTCGATCTCCCTGGAGAAAAACCATCTCCATGATCAGGTGATACTGCCTAAGAATTATATCTGGATTTCTGATGGGACGGTAGTTCCTTGGCAAAAGCCACAACTCCATTGTCACACAATGGTAGGAACGAAGTTCATCTTATGAACTTATATATATCCAGACTGCCTCTTTGGTAGTATCTTTGGTAACGATGTATCTTGCCTTTAATCGTCTAGTATGTCACGGTATCTAGCTTGGAACTCTTCCAACATACCGTCCCTCCACTGAGGGTAAAGACAATGCGTGCGACTGACATTCAGTCGTCCTTATCACCCTGGAACCTTTCCAGTGATTCTCCCCAGGATCGATTGATACCATCTCACTACAACTGGTGAGTATCCTAACATCCAATTAGATCTATCTCATGGATCCAAAACACAGGATTTAGGAGGTATCGCTTTGATCCTATATGGAGAATCGTTGTGATAAGCGGAGATTGACCGAGCGTAGCATAGGAAACTCCTTCCCTATCAAGAGTATGTCATCCACGTACTCTACGAGGATCACCACCATACTCCTTACTACCTTTTTGTATATACAAGGTTCATCTACCATTTTGATGAAGTCAAACTCTTTGACTACCATATCAAAACAGATGTTCCAACTCCACGATGCCTGTTTTATCATATAAAACATCTTGCACACGTTTCCGTTGCACCCACTGTCTACGATGCCCTCTGGCTGTGTACTTATAGACGCACTTTTCTAAAACATCATTTAGAAAAGCAGTCAAGACACCCAACCGCCAGATATCGTAGTCATGGAATGTAGCCGTGGCAAGTAGGATCTGGATGGACTTAAGCATAGCTTTGAAAGTCTCAACTTTTCCATGTACACTAAGTAATCTTATCAAGATAAACTCGCTCCTGATGGGGATTTAACCCTTCAGATAGAGCAACCAAAGTCCATACTTTGTTGGTGTATAAGGATTCCATCTCAGATCAATAAGCATCCAGCCATTCTTACAGAGTCCCACTCCTGATGGCCAGCTCGAAAATAGTTGGGTCATCATCTCATGATGCAATCCTCGCTCCCACTTTCATGGAGAAACCGAAGTATCTCTCAGGTGGGTGAGGAACCCTACTAGATCGGCGGAGAGGCTGAGGTTCGTTGGAAACTATTGAATTCTTTGGTTCTACCAAATCATCAGCTGCAGTTTGTATAGCTGGAACCTTTCCAGTTCTACATAACAGACCTTGCCTCGAGCTTGTCCGGATTTTTCTTTTAGACATAGTCCGGACAACCCCAAATCTTAACAAACTTAAGATATGGGCTCTTCCCATTCCATATCACATATGAAGTGGTAGGTAACTGATTTGATTTGAACCCTATTCAATAGGTATGCAGCTTCTCAAGTGCATAACTCCCAAAAGGAAATAGGAAACTCAGTAGTACTCATCATAGAGCACACCATATCTAATAAGGTGAGTTTGCTCCGCCCCGATATACTATCGTGCTATGGTGTATACAGAGGAGTAATGCTGAGAGAGAATCTCATTCTCCTTTAGAATTGTCCAGGAATTCCGTGCTAAAGTATTCTCCTCCTTGATCACATCAAAGGACATAATACTTTTACCCGTATTTTGGTTCTCTACTTCTGACTTATATTCTATGAATATCTCAAAAGGTTCGGACTTGTGTTTCAACAGGAACATATGTCTGAATCTTGAGAGATTGTCAGAGAATGTAATGAAGTACAAAGAACCGGTCTTGGCATGTGTAGACAGGAGACTTTCATACATCAACATGTATCATCCTAAGAGTTCACTAACTCTTTCTCTGTTTCCAATAAACAGAGCTGTGGTTATCTTATCTTTGTGACATGACTGGCAAGTTTCACAAGATGTAAATTCAAACAAATTTAAATATGCATCCTAATGTAACTTCAGCTAGTCGGGTCGCATTGATATGACCTAGTCTAAAATGCCTCAAGAAGGATTCGTTCATTTCTGAACTCTTCCTCTTGTGTATGTTCCGTATACTAAGAACTGTAGTTTGATTTAGAACGTCAATGCTTTTAGATAACGTGCCTGAACCGATCAACTCTTGATATAGGAAATGTTCAAAACATTATCCAACAATACAAAATTATATCCTTCTTTACTAATAAAGAGACTGATATGATTTTGTATATCAGGTTCGGTATCTAATGACATTTGTTCAGAATCAATGTATTCTGGTAATACAGGGTGATAGTGACCAACAGACTTGGCTGCAACACTTGCACTGTTTTCCGTCTCATGAAACTTATCACCCGTTCTTAGTTCTCTACCTATCTGTAGCCCATGTAACAGATTACATATGTGGGATCCTGATCCGGTATCACATACCCAGGACGTAAAGGATACTGAGAAACAGTTCTCTGTAATGAACACACCCGAAGATGATGCATCAACATGCACTTTCTTCGTTTGGGCGGTACGGGAAATCTGGTATTCCCCAATTTCCTGCTCTATCTTATAACAATTATAAGTTGGAGCGGGACCAACGTTCCCCGGCTCAGTATAACAAGCGGGTTAGGTCAATATATCCGTATTATTATCTTGATTAAGGCGTGATATGGTCGCTACCTGGAGAGAGAGAGAAGAAAACACTCAGTGTATGCTCTTGCAAGATTAGATTGGTTATCTAATATATCTAATCAGGATGTCTCCCACTGTTTTAATCAAATCTTCCTTCAAACCCTAAAAGGAAAGACTAGCCGGGATTAATTACACGCTACAAGTTCGTCAATCTTTCAGCCAGGCCAGTGTCGGTACTTTGAGGGAGGTCCCCTGTGCTTTCGCACGAACCTAATTAAAGTAAACCTCGTTTTCCCAGAGGCGTAACCCCGTTAACACCTTTCTAGACACCTACTTGATCGGCTAATTGTAATGTGTAAAACTCTCCCAGGAGTAACTCTTTCTCGCAGCGGGTATCGGGATCCAACTATCTCATAGAAGGTATGCAATCTCATTGCAAATTTCAACACTTGAAATCCCCAATAATATTTTGCCCCTAGTGACTTATGACCTTAACTATGGTCAACAAATCATAAGCACTAGTCAAGTTCTACACGTCATTTCTTGATTAATTAGACCCACCCACATGACCCTTAACTAAGGTCAACAAAGTCATATGACTGTCCTAACTAATCGCATCATATGCTATATAGGAAGACATCACTTAGCTACCGTACACTGTGCCTTAACTATGGTCAACAAACACAGCACGAATACTAAGTACTCTACTTCCTAAAATGACGGAGGGTTACGACAGGTTTTTAAGAAAACCTATTGCGTAATGAACTTGATATCGTCGTAGAATCGGGTGATTTTAAATGGAGTGTTTTTGAGGCTTTTCTAGTTTTGCTAAAGGGGTCACTCCCGGTGAAGGGATCATCGGCCCTTTCCTCATCTAATAAGGTGCAGGATATATCATATATACCGCTGTGCAAAGCAAGAACTATAGAAGCAATCAAAAGACAAACCGAGTTTGTAGCATCTGCCAGTTATTTGTAAAGGAGTCACTCCCGGTGAAGGGATCTCGGTCCTTTCCTCATCGAATAAGGTGCTGGATGTTCTACAAGGAACACCGCTATGCAAAGCAAGAACTAGAGCTACAAGTTTTTATAAACAAGTTTCTACAACATCTTAGGTTTCTTTTAGTTTCATTAATCTCATTAATGAAGTCCCATTTTATTATGCTTCGCAAGCATCACATTTGAAAACGAAATCTGCAATATAACATATATCTCATATATATAATATAAACATTCATCTCAGGCAGTAATATGATCTCATCACAGAACATTGCAGCAGAAGAACATATATGAAATATTGGATATACTAGGACGTCCGTGTTTTTAATACGAGCCTGTATAAAACACGGATTCCACGGTCGCGATGAATAGCCAAACCCACATCCCTAGACCCCTATGAGAGCGGCAAGTAACACTGCCAACTCTAGGGTTAGGAGACCCGGTCCTGACTCCTCGAGATGGTCTCCCACTGGACCCTAGAACCCAGTTACTTGTGCTCCCCTCCTTGGGTCTACCTAATGCGGAAAAGTAAATAATATACAACGGTGACATCTTCCGCAACCTGGAAGTGCCCCAATAAAAGAATATTACATACAAATGAATTTTACATGAATGAAAAAGTAAAAACTCTCATCTCACATAAAACCCCCGGCTATTCAAAACGCGACGATCCAATATAACATATCACAGCAACACATAATATCTCATATCATCAACGTAAGCAAGTATGCGTATCCCGATTGTCGTTGATGTATAGCAACGAAGCCGGCGATACACAACATACTACGCTTACGGTCACAGAAAAGAAAGTGTAAAACTACAACAGTTGGAATCCGCAACCTCTTTAGACATCGCATGCCTAACCAAATGAATTCCTTAGACATCACATGCCTAACAATTATAAACCCCGCATTTTAGTCTCTTTATCGAAAACTCTTTTCAATGTCAAGTCGGGCAATTCAACAAGATTCTCGACAACCTGATTGAATGCTCGTCGCAAACTTTAGTAGACGGCCGCACCCCCGATGCCGTCGACGAAGTGCACTAAGGCGGAACACCGCTGCCGCGAGCACCCGAATGGATGCTTTCGGCGACGGGGTTCTCCTACAGTCACTTGGTCGGGGCAATGGGGCATAGCTGTCTATTAAGTTTACCCGGCGAGTATCCGCGTACGCTACGTGAATGCGACGGACTTTTGATCACATCAAAATTCCGTAGCAACCGATCTTCTGAGACTAAACTGCTATGTTTATAATATTCAAATTAGTTATCTCATAACTACCTGTGGATTCCAAATATTGTATCACATTCCAGATAAATAGACAAAGTTAAACTTTCCGATCGAATCATCAAACACCCAAGATTTCCCCAATATATCTCAACACTTGAAATCAGTTTAAAAACATCCATCACATGCCACAGTACCAATGGTCCAGCCGTAGAAGGGTCAAGCCAACGCCTCACATGTGGCACGCCGTACTGCCCCAAACCCTAGGGTTCAAAAGGCAGTTCAAGACGATCACATAATCGAGTTAAGCTTTGTTGTCTTCTAGAGGGTCCACCGCGTTACTTGCACGACTTAGAACGTTCTTAAACACGAGGAAAAATCCAGCTTTTGAAAAAATTTCCGACAGGGGAAAAAGTGAGTTATTGATATCCGTTCGAACTTTTTAACAGTTTCTAAAAGTTATCCGGACAAAACACAAAGACGCAGTTAAAGTTCCCGATCGAATCATCGAATCCCCAATACAACCCAGAAAATTCAACAGTTGAATAAATATTAAAAATTCCTAGAAAATACAGCACTAAAAGATAAGAATTACTGTGCAAATCACGTGCCAAGAATCGACTTTATGGCCGCGGAACCGCCGCACATGCTAGGGTGGGGCCGCGGTTCCGCGGCTCTTTAGTCGAATTGCGCTCACGTGCTTCACAGTAACTCATATAATTCCCAGCTGTAATTTTTGGATATTTTTAATTTGGAAAAAACCACAGTTTTGAAAAATTTCCAGAAACTTGGGTATATCGGGTTTTACGGGTTTGATCGGACTTTAAACTTCGCCTAGACTTCGCCTAAAGCTCTAGCTTGGCTCTGATACCACTGTAGGATTGCTATGCACGCGCACAAGGGTCTACGAGGCATCAACCATGCCCGATTAAAAAATTAGCCGTGCCGAAAAACCCGAATACGGATCTTTAAACTAGAGATTAGGCGAAAACTAACATGTTAACAACTTTAACACTAAGTGAGAGGGATTACAACCTTTGTAGATCCGGTCCTTCACTTCATATGCTCCGTTTTGTGGTCCCTTCGCTGCGATCATCGGGTTCCGAACTCTCGAGAGGTTCCACGAAGAGAAAGATGCAACCTTTGCTTCCGATCTTCGATACAAAGATGATCTACCTTGAAGTTTCGTTAACACAAGCTAACACTCATGAAATGATGTGAACACCCTCATCTAAATGGCAAGAGAAGATGAGGATGATGAAGTAGGATTTTTGCTCTCTTTATTTATCTTTTTCTCATATTTATTCATCAAAAATATCACAACAAGAAAGCTTTGCAAGAAGAACTCAAGGAAGAAGAAGAATAGTGATCCATTTCTTTTGTGATGAATAGAAAGAATTAATATGATAAATCATGCAACCATGGTCAACTAAACTCATATAGAGAATTAACTAGGGTTTGGGTTTGGGTTGGGTTAAAGCATGAGTCACTTGAAAATGTCTTTCACAAAACAAAACCAAAACCTTCTAGAATCATCTAGAAAGCTTAACCCTAATCCAAACCCTAATCATGTTTAAACTCCACTAAATGTTGCATTAGTTATCATATCATGTTACAATATTATATATCACATATATAATATTTATCGTAACAAAATAAAATAATACAATTAACATATATCGCATATATATCAATGTATTACCCGAGTGAGAAAAAGAATCTTTTAGTGAGCTAATATTAGTTAATGCAATTTAATATATCAAATATATTATTATACATTAAATTATCGAATCAACACTTGATCCGACAATCCGGCTATATCGCATATAACCGACTAATATATATCCGTACCGATTCATCGAATCAACACTTGATCCGATGACCCGGCTGATATCAAATATCGCGAGAATATAATACGGTATCACATATCGCATTATCCTCGGTCCCGCACATATCACATATGTGCTCCTACTCCGTTTTGCCTGAGCCAAGAAACCTCTGTGTAGGACTCTAAAGAATCGTCAATACACCGGCAGTAGGTGATGATCATATCAAACACCCACAAGCTGCAAGCGGTCAGCTAAACGTAACAGCTACCCAGGTATTGAGCACTCAGAAGATCAACAACAAGCCTGTAACTTCTCCTGTGAATCCAAACAGTAACACTCCCGTACAGTCCGGTCTCGTCGTCTGATATGTTGCATATCTCGCCTAGGGGTGGTAAACGTCAGACCCCAGTAGCTCGATAAGTCGTGTCGATATGAGGTCTATAACAGTTCGAGAAACTACTGATAACACTTACCAGTAAATCTCAGCAACCCTGGCCAGGGATTTCCGGTTTTAGCCAATCGAATACAGCATAACATCAACTCCCTATACCGGGAAAGACGAATCCCCTCCTATCGCTCATTGCCTCCATGTGATTCGGGACTGTACCCAAAAGCCACCTTTTTGCACGCCCTCTTGGACGTGGTATGATGAAAATCAAAGCACAGTGGGAATCACACAAGACTCTATGACGATCTCGGGTCAACAGACTACTCTGTACCAGTGTCACCGGAGAACTGCCATCTGACGTGAGGTATAATACCATCTGGGAGTTCTCGGCGAGTCCGTCCAGTGTACCCAGTCTCTAGTGAGCACCCGTACACCATCCTTGATGTCAAACACCGATGGATATGGGATCATCCATCGCCCATCATATGGGTCAAGATGCGTATACGCTAGTCTACTCTGGTGCATCGATGCCCTGTCTCGATACACCCTCAACTAGGAACAGTTATAGGATGTACTCGTCGACTACCGTGGCCCCACTAGTATGATCTCATCATAGTCCCAGTAGTCGAGTACATATCCTAAGGTCTTTATCAACATGTAATATAGAGACAATCAGAGTACACATTAAGATAAAGTACAACCAGATAGCATACTATCATGTCGAGCAAGAAAGTTCTCCCTATATGTCCAAGCATCCATTACAATATACATCGTATGTACAGTAATGGCCTCTAGGGCATACATATAACTAACATAAATCTGTTTGAATTTACATCTTGTGAAAACTTGCCGGTCATGTCACAAAGATAAGATGACCACAGCTCTGTTTATTTGAAGCAGAGAAAGAGTTAGTGAACTCTTGGGATGATACATGCTGATGTATGTAGGTCCCCTGTCTACACATGCCAAGACCGGTTCTTTGTATTTCATTACATTCTCTGAGAATCTTTCAAGATTCAGACATATGTTCCTGTTGAAACATAAGTCCGAACGTTTTGAGGTATTCACAGAATATAAGTTAGAAGTAGAGAACCAAAATACGGGTATAAGTATTATGTCCTTTGATGTAATCAGGGAGGAGAATACTTGAGCACGGAAATCCTGGACTATTCTAAAGGAGAATGAGATTCTCTCTCAGCATTACTCCTCCGTATACACCATAGCACGATGGTATATCGGGACGGAGCAACAGCACCCTATGTGATATGGTGTGCTCTATGATGAGTACTACTAAGTTTCCTATTTCCTTTTGGGAGTTATGCGCTTGAGAAGCTGCATACCTATTGAATAGGGTTCCAATCAAATCAGTTGTCTACCACTTCATATGTGATATGGAAAGGGAAGAGCACATATCTTAAGTTTGTTAAGATTTGGGGTTATCCAGCCTATGTCTAAAAGCAAAATCCGGACGAGCTCGGGGCAAGATCTGTTATGTAAAACTGGAAATGTTCCAGCTATACAAACTGCAGCTGGTGATTTGGTAGAACCAAAGGATTCAATAGTCCCCGACGAACCTCAGCCTCTCCGGCGATCTGGTAGGGTTCCTCATCCGCCGGAGAGATACATCAGTTTCTCGATGACAGTGGGAGCGAGGATTGCATCATGAGATGATGACCCAACTAGTTTCGAGCAGTCCATCGAGAGTAGGGACTCTGTAAGAATGGCTGGATGCTTAGCGATCTGAGATGGAATCCATGTACACCAACAAAGTATGGACTTTGGTTGCTATATCTGAAGGGTTAAATCCCCATCAGGAGCAAGTATATCTTGAGAAGATTACTTGGTGTAGATGGAAAAGTTAAGACTTTCAAAGCTAGACTTGGTAAAGGTTTTCGTCATCGACCAGGCGTGGTTAATGATGAAACCTTTTCCAAGTAGCTATGCTTAAGTCCATCCGGATCCTACTTAACATTGCTACATACCATGACTACGATATCTGGTGGTTGGGTGTCATGACTATTTTTCTAAATACTGATTTAGAAGAGAACGTCTATAAGTACACAGCCAGAGAGCTTCGTAAACAGTGGGAGCAGCAGAAACATGTGCAAGTTGCTTTACAAGATAAAGCAGGCATCGCGGAGTTGGAACGTCTGTTTTGATGTGGTAGTAAAAGAGTTTGACTTCATCAAAATGGTAGACGAACCTTGTATTTACAAAAAGGTAGTAGAGAGTAAGGTGGTCATCCTCGTAGAGTACGTGGACAACATACTCTTGATAAGAAAAGAGTTTCCTATGCTACGCTCGGTCAATCTCCGCTTATCACAAGGATTCTCCATACAGGATCAAAGTGATACCTCCTAAATCCTGGGATTTGGGTCTATGTGATAGATCTAAATGGATGTTAGGATTCTCACTAGCTGTAGTAAGATGGTATAAATCGATCCTGGGGAGAATCACTGGAAAAGTTCCAGGATGATAAGGACGACTGAATGTCAGTCGCAGGCATTGTCTTTACCCTCAGTAGAGGGACGGTATGTTGGAAGAGTTCCAAGCTAGATACCGTGGCAAACTAGACGATAAAGGCTGGTAACATCGCTATTAAAGATACTACCAAAGAGGAAGTTTGGGTGTATATTGGTTCATGAGATGAACTAGGTTCCTACCATTGTGTGACAATGGAAGTGTGACTTTGGCCCAGGAACCCCGATCCCATCAGTGACCCAGACATATTCTGAGGCAGCATCACCTGATCATGGAGATAGTTGATCTCCAGTGTGATCTAGGTTAGGAAAGAAGACTTAGAGGACAACACGGCGGATCCACTCACAAAGGCCTTTTCCTAGAGAGAGACTTTTATGGGATGGTTGAGTATGAGATACTGCAACCACTGCTACAGATGGCCCTAGTGCAAGTGGGAGATTGTTAGTTATGTGTATGCCCTAGAGGCCATTACTGTATATTGGATGTATATTGTAGTGCATGCTGGGACATATATAGGTAGGACTTTCTTGCTCGACATGATAGTACGCTATCTGGTTGCTCTTTATCTTAACGTGTAGACTTTCCGTCTCTCTGTTACAAGTTGATAAAGCCCTTAGGATGTGTACTCGACTTCCAGAACTATGATGTAGATCATACTAGTGGGGCCTGGGCAGTCAATGAGTACATCCTTCATTGTTCCTAGTCATGGGAATATCGAGACGGGGAATCGATATTCCAAAGTAGACTAGCGTATATTCTCTCGACCCATGTGATGGGCGATGGATGATCCCATATCCATTGGTGTTTGACATCAGAGATGGTATGCAGGTGCTCAGTGGTGACTGGGTACACTGAACGGACCCGCCGAGAACCCCCAGATGGTATTATACCTCACGTCAGATGGCAGTTCTCTGGTGACACTGGTACAACTTTGTCTGTTGACCCGAGATCGTCATAGAGTCTTGTGTGTCTCCCACTGTGCTTTGATTTCCACCCTACCACGGCTCTACTGAGTCGTGGAAATAGGTGGTTTTTGGGTATAGTCCCGATTCACATGGAGGCAATGAGCGATAGGAGGGGATTCGTCTCTCCCGGTATTGGGGGTTGATGTTGCGCTAGGCTCGACTGGCCATAACAGGAAATCCCTGGCCAGGGTTGCAGTGATATACTGGTAAGAGTTATCAGTAGTTTCACGATTGTTATGGACCTCACGTCGGCATGACTTATCAAGCTATTGGGGTCTGACGTTTAACACCCCTAGGTGAGATATCCGACATATCAGACGAACAGACCGGACTGTACGGTAAGTGTTACTAGTTGGATTTACAGGAGTGTGAGCGGGCTTGCTCGTCGATCTTCTGATCGCTCAATGTTCACACCATAATATTGTATTATTATATTCCCCATTCTTATTCTTTTTACAAATAAACAGGTACTTTTGACGCATGTCTGCTACATATTACAGATTACAGGTTCTTGGACAGAAAACAGTGAAAATGATGAAAAGACAATGCAAAAAGGGACTTTGACCAACAAATAGAAGGATCTTAATCAAGCCTACACAAAAGATCGGTACAAGGCAACGCAAGGTCCAAGATTACAAAGCAAACGGTTAAAAGTCCACTGCAATTATTCACTGGAGATCTGGAAGAAACATAGAAGCTATTTTAATAAAGAACCAAATAATAAGGAAGCTCAAAGATCCAAGGCCCAATACTTTCTTTTAAAGAGAAAGAGACATAAAATTTTACCAAAGCTTGAAGTCTACTTTGACTAGGTCTTCCTAAGGATATTTTGGTAAATGTAGACATGCAAATCAATTGTAACCTAGGGTTTCCTATTCTTTATAAATAGGAACTCTACTCATTGTAATTTCTTATGCCTCCCTTCATTAGTAAATTTCAGCATTTTTTTGGAGAGCATCATTTTTTGTAGGTAAATTATTTTCTTGCCTTAGTTTAATTTAGTTTAAGAATTTTATTAACTTGCAATAGATGTTTCTTCTCTTTAATAAAATCATGTCTTTCTTCATCCCTTCAATGAGCAAGTAGTTTCCTCGCTTCTTAGGGTTAGGAATAGGGAAGGATTTGAGAGATGAAGATCTCTCATCTCTTTTCTTTGCCAATCTTTTATGAAAATTAGAACTCCATGCATACCTTCTTATTCCGCTCCCTACGGCACTCTACCCTCGAGGTAACGGTGATTCCGTAGTCTAAAGGCCCGGATTTTAAGGTTTTCCATGGAGGTTAGGGTAAAGATTAAGAAAGGAAGGACAAGGATCTAGAGGAAGAATCAATCTTCCCAATCATCCTAATCCCTTTTGTTAAGATTTACCATAACACTAATATGATATCTTTAATTAAAGGCAATGGAAAGAGATGTAAATCTTTGTTTACCAAATTTTCCATAAACCTAATCCTAGCAAGTTTTTAATCCTAGTATCATACAACTTCAATTTTTAGATTTAATAATCAATCCGAACACCCTTCGGAATTGACTCGTTAGCGTGATTAGAAAATTCACAACATCCCTGTGGACCGATCCGTACTCACCGGCTAGCTGCAAAGCGACGCCGTTCTTGATTGCGGTTACAAATATTTTTGACTTATCTTTTAGAAAGCGCAAGCACGCTAAATCAACCAATCAAATGGCGCCGTTGCCGGGGATGGCGTAGAATTTTTTTTTCGCGATTTCGGGTTAATCAAAATTAAAAAAAAATCATAAAAATCTGAAAAATCAAAAAAAATATAAAAATATATCATCTGTTATTTTTGGAAAGGGCATCTTTGTGTGAATTTTGCAGGATCTACGCACAAATTCGGATCTGGAAATCTACAGAAAGCGAAACAGTAAATAGACGATCCTATCAACAGAAGATTGCAACAACAGAGGAACAGAAAAAAAAATTCAGAGGACCGAGTCAACAAGTCAACCGTGCGATCTGGTGCTGCACAAAAAAAAAAAAAAACCGACGCTGCCTTTCCGGCCGCGGAACCGCCACACGACCCAGCTTCTGGCCGCGGAACCGCCGCGACCTGGTCAGGTTAAAAAAAAAAAAACCCAGAGGCAGAAGCGCGGTAAAAAAAAAACAGTAAGTCTTCTGATCTCCTCCTCTGCAAATCTCCGATATATCTTCTGAAAAATCTCCTGTAGGATTCTTTGCGCTTTAAAAATCTTTCTCTTTCCAAATAATAAATCTTGTGCAGGATTCTTTGCGCGCGTTTAAAATAAAAATTGATTGCAAGTGATCTTTTCTGATTTGCATAGCCTTAATCCTTTTGCTAAATATATCTTTCCAAATTAAGAGCAAGAGAAAAAAAAAGGAAAATTTTAATTAGAAAACTTGCAAATTTTGAAATTCACAAAAAAAGATTTAATTGCAAGTGATTTACTGTTTTGCATAACTTTAATCGGACTTTAAGGGGCTTTTGACCAAATCAGATTGGGTGGGGATTTCATCACCCTTCCCAGGACCCCAGAAAACATCTAAAGCATTTTGCATCGACCACAATTAATAAAAAATACTAGACTCAGCCCTAAGGAAATCGAGCTCGATAGGAAAAGGACTAGTATAGGCATCGACCGTTTATCCTAACTGATTTTGCGGTGTCTAGGCTAGTGGTTTTTAATTAGGCCCACTGTCGTGGTGGTTCCTTCCCACTTACCTGGCCGTAATTGGCGGTGAAGAGGCGGTTTGAGGTCCTATTTCTAGCCCTTTGGAACAGTTAGGAGCTGTCTAGCTGACCTAGGTGACCCTAGATCTCGGACTGATTGTGCATTTCTGGTTATTTGCATTTGTGTCTTAGCCCTTTATCGAAAATTTTTGCAAAACAAATAAAAAAGAATAATAAGAGGATTTTTTTTTTAAAAAAAGACTTGCAACTTTTGTCGCTGAGAAATCCTTGCACCACCTACCTTCTTCATCTTCCCTTTCTTCTAACATGGGTACCCCACATAACAAATCACTTGCCGAACTTTGGTATCCCGAACCTAATTTTGCGTCGTTTGGCAATTTGTTCGATCAATTTAAAGACGATCCTTCCTTGCCTAAAATATCTTTGAAAGATCAAATAGAGGCGTCTAGGAGAAACAATTCGACTTTTCAACCCACTTTGTGTCAACCAAGTCAACCTTCACCACTTCCATATGTTGATACCACTCTTTCGAGTCCTTCTGTCACTCCTAAGCCGATGTTCATTGCTGAGCATATTGCTCAATCTCGCAGTCGATCCTTCACCCCTCTCCACTCATCCAGTTCTAGAGATCAACACGACTATTCACCTTTTTATCCATATGTTGACCCTACCCCTGCCCAACCACCCACTTCCTACCAGTCTTACCCGACCTTCCCACCTTCACTAGACACTGCTTCTACACAGCCTTTTGGGAGTTTCACATATCCAAACAATTTCGAATCTTTTCCCGAAACCCCCTTACCACCAAAGTCTAGTTTAGAAGAGGCGTTGGAGGCGTATATCGCAGCAACAAACAAAATGGTTAGGAATGTGGAAGCGTCCGTGGCCGCCCTTATGCAACCTGCTGAACCGGTAGCTAGTGTCCCGCTAGCTCCAAATTTTTCAATGTATGAGGCGGCAGTTGGACAGAATGAGAACGTGAGAGGATTTCCAAATCAAACCTACCCTTACCCAATTGAAGCCCACAACTCCTGTTTTCCATCGATTGCCCTAAATAGTTCACCTGTTGAAAATAAAAATGAGTTGTGTGATTTTGTAGTGTTTGTTTTGCCAGATTGTGAGGAACCCCTTTCGAGTGAAACCGCACCTAATCCTTTGGACCTTTACACCTCCACTTTAGAACCTAAATTGATAAATATCCATGCTTTTGATGAGGTGTCTAAAGAAATTGATTTTCACTTGATTAAGGATATAGACGCCGGGAATATTTCGGATGATGAACCTGTCGATTTAATTGAAATTTTATGTTCAAATCATCATCCCGAGTTATTAAATGTTTCTCCCGAATCTCATATGCGTCTTGATTTTGATGATAATGGCATGGATGAGTTGAATATTGAGGAGAATTATGAGGATAATATTGAGGAGAGTGGTGATGATCATATTGAGGTTGAACCATTTTTCTTTGATGTGTCGGATTTTCCAATTCATCCTCTTAAACCTTTACCTAAATCACCCTCCCTCTTTTCCATCGTTCCGACCACACTTCATTTCACGCTTGACGACTGTGAGCTTGAAAACCTTTCCTTTGAATCTGACACAGTTCCCACAGCCGATGACACTTACGAGTGTTTCACTTTTTCGGACGATGTTGAAGTCTCACCGTCCGAGTTTGAGTCCTTTGCATTTTCAGATGAGTTAGTTAATCCATCAGACTCGGTTGCTTACAGTCGTTTCGAACCATTGATGGAATCTTTCCAGTTCGACACGGTTTACTACGGTGAGAATGAGACTATCCCTAATTCACTCCTTTTCGTCCTTCCTATTGTTCCGACCGTGCAAGTGGCCGTTACGCTTTCATCTCCTATACCAAGTTCGGCGTACCCATGTTTTCTTGCGAATCTTGAGGGATTTGACCCCATTTCCCGACGGGTTGATAGGTTAGCGCAATCGCTTATAACATATCGATCATCACATATTGCGCTAATTTATTCACTCAATTTACACCCTCAAGATCGCACTCCACTTCTTTCTTCTTTCCGTCATTCTTCTCCCCCACCGAGACCATATTCTACCATTCTTCTTTCCACACGGTCTCGCGTGCTTTTCATCTCTTTTCTTTCCATCCCATTCTTGCACCAACTCTATCATTACCACGATAAGATTTTTGAATGGTTGGTGCTAACATTTGGCTTGTGTAAGGCCAAGCTTAAGTTTGGAGGAATCTTTGTATATATGTATATATTTTTTGTTTTCTTTTTCTATAAAAAAATAAAAAAATTTCAAAACATTAAAAATAAAAAAAATTATAAATAAATAAACAGGGGAGTATCGGTATTTTGACCCTATTGGTTTAGCATGACAGTGAGGACACTGTCAAGTTCAAGTTTGGGGGTATGCTCGGTACGTTTTCTTCCTTCGCATTCATTTGTACATATTTTTTTTGCATTTGCATACTTATTTGAAAACCCATAAAAATTTGAAAAATTTCAAAAATTATAAAAATTAATGTATTCAATTTTGGCTAATTGACTTGAGTTGACAAATAGGTTAACTGGCTAGGAACAACTAGATCTTAGACTTAGTGAATTAAAAACCCTAAAGATAACCGTCCTTAAAGTTTAATGGTAGAAAGTATATGCTTTTGTAGTTTATTTAGAAATAGGCAAATTTTGGGTTCACTTCTTGGGCTAAGTCGAAACTAGGGAAGTGTATTGTTGTTCTTATTAGAGTATAAGTTTGAAAAATAATTCTTAGCTTAAGTCTAGATTCTGAAAACGTATACCCTACAATTTGCACAATCACGCACCTTGAAACTTGGAATAGTAGAAGAGACCTTGAAATACTCTTGTCTAAAGTCATTAGTACGAAAAAAATGAAAATAAAAGGAAAAAAGTGAATAAAGAATAAAAAAATGGACACTGGTTTTTGTGATTACTTAAGGCTGTAAAAATAGAAAAATATTTAGCGAGGGTGCTTCATCACCTAGTGCCTTAGACCAACTGGTTTGGGAGTCACTGCTAAAGCCTTGGGTGTTGCAAAACTAGGAAGTACGCTTTAAAGTGCAAACGCATCTTGTAATCGGTTGTTGGTACCTCAAGAAGTATTAACAGTCGCATGAAGGATGTGTGAGCAAAATTCAATTAAATTCACCAACTAATTAGTACTTTGAACAACGGATGAGAGCACGATTGCTTGATTTGAATTTCCAAGTGTAGGGGTGATCTATACACACACGTAGGGGATATGTGATTGGAGTTTAGATGAGAGAAAGGAGTGAAGAATAGAACTTGTATCTTTAATAGAGTTAATAAAAATTCCTAAGTGGAGATGGAACCCTAGAAGGAAAACTTAAGAAATGCCGAAAGCTAAGTAGCTCTGCAGAACATATATGATCTTAAGTTAAATGATGAGGAAGCGTGAAGAATATGGGTGGATAATTTACGGGTCGAAGATAATAGAATTCCTTGTTAGAAGACCTAATTGGAGAATTAAAGTTAATGGGCTGAATTGATAGGATTTTGTGGGTAGTATCCACTGAAAACCCTCAGGAGACAACACTCCTCCTACTAGGGACACCTAGAGGTTTAACGGCTTGTTGCACGTGCTCAGTACAATCGCCTTTCCCTGCGAAAGTGCGGTTAGGTTTTTTAGAGAATAAAAATAAGCTTGCTCGAGGACGAGCAAAAGATAAGTTTAGGGGTATTTGTTCACACCATAATATTGTATTATTATATTCCCCATTCTTATTCTTTTTACAAATAAACAGGTGCTTTTGACGCATGTCTGCTACATATTACAGGTTACAGGTTCTTGGACAGAAAACAGTGAAAATAATGAAAAGACGATGCAAAAAGGGACTTTGACCAACAAATAGAAGGATCTTAATCAAGCCTACACAAAAGATCGGTACAAGGCAACGCAAGGTCCAAGATTACAAAGCAAACGGTTAAAAGTCCACTGCAATTATTCACTGGAGATCTGGAAGAAACATAGAAGCTATTTTAATAAAGAACCAAATAATAAGGAAGCTTAAAGATCCAAGGCCCAATACTTTCTTTTAAAGAGAAAGAGACATAAAATTTTACCAAAGCTTGAAGTCTACTTTGACTAGGTCTTCCTAAGGATATTTTGGTAAATGTAGACATGCAAATCAATTGTAACCTAGGGTTTCCTATTCTCTATAAATAGGAACTCTACTCATTGTAATTTCTTATGCCTCCCTTCATTAATAAATTTCAGCATTTTTTTGGAGAGCATCATTTTTTGTAGGTAAATTATTTTCTTGCCTTAGTTTAATTTAGTTTAAGAATTTTATTAACTTGCAATAGATGTTTCTTCTCTTTAATAAAATCATGTCTTTCTTCATCCCTTCAATGAGCAAGTAGTTTCCTCGCTTGTTAGGGTTAGGAATAGGGAAGGATTTGAGAGATGAAGATCTCTCATCTCTTTTCTTTGCCAATCTTTTATGAAAATTAGAACTCCATGCATACCTTCTTATTTCGCTCCCTACGGCACTCTACCCTCGAGGTAACGGTGATTCCGTAGTCTAAAGGCCCAGATTTTAAGGTTTTCCATGGAGATTAGGGTAAAGATTAAGAAAGGAAGGACAAGGATCTAGAGGAAGAATCAATCTTCCCAATCATCCTAATCCCTTTTGTTAAGATTTACCATAACACTAATATGATATCTTTAATTAAAGGCAATGGAAAGAGATGTAAAGCGACGGCGTTCTTGATTGCGGTTACAAATATTTTTGACTTATCTTTTAGAAAGCGCAAGCACGCTAAATCAACCAATCACTCAATACCCGGGTGGCCGTTACGTTTAGCAGACCGCTTGCGGCTTGTGGGTGTTTGATATGATCATCACCTGCTGCCGGCGTATTGACGAGTCTTTAGAGTCCTACACAGAGGTTTCCTGGCTCAAGCGAAACGAAATAGGAGCGCATATGAGATATGTGCGGGACCGAGAATAATGCGTGTATGTGATACCGTATTCTATTCTCGCGATGAATGTATCGATTGGTTGTATGCGATATAACCTAGTTATCGAATCAAGGATTGATTCGATAAGCCGATACATTGGATATTAGTCGGTCATATGCGATATGACCGGATCGTTAAATCAAGTGTTGATTTAATGATTTAATGATTTAATGTATAATTATATATATTTGATATATTACTTTGCATTAACTAATATTGGTTCACTTAAAATAGATTTTCTCACTTGATGTGCACATTGTATATGTGATATATTTTTGTGCACTTGATTGTATCATGTTTGATGATACATGCAAGCTTGGTTGTAGGTTTACTTTAAACCATGTTTAAGTGAATGGTTAGGGTTTTGTTATCTTTTCTTAACTATTTATTTTACTTATTTAGTTTAGGGCAAAAAAAGAAATGGTTGCTTCTTTTGTTTGTTTCTTTGAAGCTTCAAGAAGCTTTGACCATTCTTGTTTCTTTCCTAAACCTAACCATTCACCTAACCTTAGTTTATTCTCTACACATAACCATGGTTGCTAAAATGATAAGAATGACTTTATTTCCATTTATTCATTATTCTTATCATATTCTTTTTCTTCTTCTTCTTCTTCATGAAGAAAGAAGCTTGCTAGCTTCAATGGTGACTTGAGAAAAAGAGTGAGAAATCCAATTCTAAAGTGAACCCACTACCTATTTCTTCATCCTTTACCACTTGCCAAGTAATATATGGTGTTTTCTTCACAAATTTCATGACTTGGTGAAGTTGGAGCTTGATCTTGAGTTGCCTCGACGTAGATTATCTTCGGCATCGAAGTCGACGATCTAGCCCGATCATTTCCTCGACGAAACCATTACTAGAGTCCGGGATCCGATGATCGCAGCGAAAGGACGTCAACGCGGAGCTATGGAGGTGGAGGACCGGATCTACAAAGGTTGTAGTCACTTTCCCTTTTAGTTAAAAGTTGTTAACTTGCTTGCATCGCCTTACCTCTAGTAATGATCTAGATTAGGGTTTCTCGGCATATAGAAAAATTTTGAATTGGTCATGTTTGATCTGTTGTAGAAACTCATGGGTGTGCCTAGGAACCCTACACAACAAAGGTTGTATTTCGTATTCTCTTAGTAGTAAATGTCCTTTACTAGCATGTGAAACCCTAATTTTCTAGCAACGATCTTGTTTAGGGTTATTCGGCACGGCTAAAATATTAAATGGGAATGGTTGATGCACTGTAGAACCTTATTAGAGTGCCTTGTAACCCTACGGTGGTATCAGAGCCTAGCTAGAGCATTAGGCGATGTGTTAACGAAGTTAAAACCCCGATCGAACCCGGAAACGTCAAGATAACCCCCTCTCTGTACATTTTTTAAAAACTGGGTTTTTTCTGAGCTAAAAATACCTTAAAAAATCAGCAGGGAATTCTTAGGGTTACCATGAAAAACGAGCCCTCAAATCCTCTACGTGGCCGCGGAACCGCGGCACTAAGCCACCTTTCGCGTCAGTTCCGCGGCAGAAAAGGAGTATTGGGGACGGTTCTGTATGCAGTAATATCCACTACCATTCCTGCATCATTCTGGGTATTTTTATTATGACTCAAGTGTTGAGTATTTTAGGGTTTATTTTGTAATCGTCGATTCGATCGGAGAATTTAATTTTGTTTTGTTATTCCGGATAATTTAGAAATATTGAAATGTTCGAACGGATATCATTAACTCAATATTTCCCGGCACGAAAAACATTCAAGTGTTGAATTTTTCTTAGGTTTAGATCTTTCGGAAAAACGTGCAAGTAATGCGATGGACCCTCTAGAAGACAACAAACCTTAACTCGATTATGTGACCGTCTTGAACTGCCTTTTGAACCTTAGGGTTTGGGGCAGTACGGCGTGCCACATGTGAGGCGTTGGCTTGACCCTTCTACGGCTGGACCGTTGCTACTGTGACGTATTCTGGAATTTTTGAACCCCGCTCAAGTGTTGAGCTATTAAGGAAATCTTGGGTATTTGATTATTCGATCGGAAAGTTTAATACTGTCTATTTATCTGGAATGTGATACAATATGTGGAATTCATACAGTTAGGCATGAAATGCGAAGTATGTGATATTTCGGATTTACGATGTCCAAAGAGATTGTGGATTCCAAATGTTGTAGTTTTACACTTTCTTTTCTGCGACCGTAAGTGTAATATGTGATATCGCCAGTTTTGTTGCTATATGTCAACGACAATTGGGATACGTATATTTACTTACGTTGATGACATGTGATGTTATGTGTTGCTGGATATGTTATATTGGATCGTCACGTTCTGAATAGCCGGGGTTTTTTATGTGAGATGAGATTTTTTATTTTCATTCATGTAAAATTAAATGTATGTAATATTCTTTTATTGGGGCACTTCCGGGATGAGGTCGATGTTACCATTTGTATATTATTTACTTTTTCGCACTAGGATAGACCCAAGGAGGAGAGCACAAGTAACCGGGTTCTGGAGTCCAGTGGGAGACCAACTCGAGGAGTCGAGTCCGGATCTCCTAACTCTAGAATTGGAAGGGTTGCTTGCCGCTCTCGTAGGGGTCTAGGGGTGTGGGTTTGGCTATTCATCATGATCGTGGAATCCGTGTTTTATAGAGGCTCAAAATAAAACACGGACGTCCTAGTATATCCAATGTTTCATATGTTTCTTCTGCTGCGATATCTGTGATGTGATCATGTGATGTGATGTGATAAATACTGTATATAGTATATATGATATATTATATAGACGTTACTTATGTTTTACACCCGCGCTAGCCCTGCTCCGCTCTGCCGTTAGTTACCTAACCTAACGGTGCACGAGGGGACATCGAGGCGAATGCGGATGGCATAAGTGTACGTCGTATTTATCTGTGTTGTTTAGGTGACTTAAATGATGGGAATTCATTAATATGATTAATGAAAGAAAAGAAACCTAAAAAGATGTTTTAGAATAAAATTTTTCCAAAAGGGTAGCTACAGTTTTGCTTTGCATAGCGATATATATGATATATCCTGCACCTTATTCGATGAGGAAAGAGCCGAGATCCCTTCACCGGGAGTGACCTCTTTAACAAAACTGGCAGTTGCTACAAAACTCGGTTTTTCTTTTGACTGCTTTTAGAGTTTTGCTTTGCATAGTGATGTATATGATATGTCCTGCACCTTATTCGATGAGGAAAGAGCCGAGATCCCTTCACCGGGAGTGACCTCTTTAGCAAAACTAATGAAAGCCTCAAAAACACTCCATTTCAAAATTTCACTTGATTCTACAACGATATCAAGTTTATTACGCAATAGGTTTTCAGAAAAACCTGTCGTAGCCCTCCGTCATTTCAGATAAGAACTGTTTAGTATTCGTGCTGCGTTTGTTGGTCTTTGTCAAGGCGTAGTGTGCGGTAGCTGAATAGTGCTTATCTTCTTATGCATATGATGCAGATTGTTTTGGGGTAGTCGTACGACCTTGTTGGCCTTTGTCAAGGGTCGTGCGGGTGGGTTTGATTCAATCAAGAAATGACGGGTTGAACTTGACTAGCATCCTATGATTTGTTGCCCTTTGTCAAGGTCATAGGGGTTAGGGGAAAAATATTATCGGGAATTTCAAGTGTTGAAATTTGCAATGAGATTGCATACACTCTATGAGATAGTTGGATCCCGATACCCACTGCGAGTAATTGTTACTCCTAGGAGAGTTTTACACAGGACAATTAGCCGATCAAGTAGGTGTCTAGAAAGGTGTCAACGAGGTTACACCTCTGGGAAAACGAGGTTTACTTTAATTAGGTCCGTGCGAAAGCACGGGGAACCTCCCTCAAAGTACCGACACTGGCCTGGCTGAAAGATTGGCGAAATTGTAAAGTGTAATTAATCTCGGCTAGTCTTTCCTTTTAGGGTTTGAAGGAAGATTTGATAAAAACAGTGGGAGCCATCCTGATTAGATAAAATAATAACCAATCTGATCTTGCAAGAGCATACGCTAATGTGTTTTCTTCTCTCTCTCTCCAGGTAGAGACCATGGCATGCCTTAATAAAGATAATAATATGGATGTATTGACCGAACCCGCATGTTATACTGTGCTGGGGAACGTTGGTTCCGTTCTTTCTTATAAGAGATATAGGACTGAACGGGATATAGGGGAAAACCAGGATTCCCATGCCACCCGAATGAAGAAAGTACATGTTGATGCTTTTTCTTCGGGTGTGTTCGTTACAGAGAACGGTTTCTCCATTTGCTCTACGTCCTGGGTTTTAGATACCGGGTCAGGATCCCATATATGTAATAAGTTACATGGGCTTAGGAAAGGTAGAGAACTTGGAGAAGGTGATAAAGACATAAGGGTTGGAAATAGTGCAATCATTGCAGCTAAAACCGTCGGGGAATATCACCTTGTATTGCCAACTGGTAATACATTGATTCTGAACGAATGCTATTTCATGCCGAACTGATATGCAACATTATATCGGTTTCTTTGTTGAGTAAAGATGGATATAATTTTGTATTACAGGATAATGTTATGAACATTTTCCTTAACCAAAAGTTGGTTGGATCAGGCACATTGTGCAATGGCATTTATGTTCTAAATCAATCAACAATTCTGAGCATAACAAACAGACACAAGAGGAAGAGTTCAGAACTGAACGAATCCTTCTTGTGGCATTGTAGACTGGATCACATCAATGCTACACGACTAGCTAAGTTGTATAAGGATGGATATTTAAATCCGTTTGAATTTTCATCTTATGATACTTGCCAGTCATGTCTCAAAGGAAAGATGACCAAAGCTCCGTTTACGGGACACGGAGAGAGAGTTACGGAACTCTTGGGAATGGTACATAGTGATGTATGCGGTCCCATGTCTACACATGCCAGGGATGGTTCTTCGTACTTCATTACATTCACTGACGATCTCTCTAGATTCGGGTATGTGTTCCTAATGAAACACAAATCAGAAGTTTTTGAGAAATTTAGAGAATATAAACAAGAAGTCGAGAACCAAACCGGGAAAAATATTAAAATCCTTCGATCTGATCGAGGAGGTGAATACTTGAGCAATCAATTCCTGGACTTCTTAAAAGAGAATGGGATTATCTCTCAGCTAACTCCTCCATATACACCACAGCACAACGGTGTATCGGAATGGAGGAACCGCACCCTATTAGATATGGTGCGCTCTATGATGAGCACAGCTGAGTTACCTATTTCCTTCTGGGGGTATGCGCTGGAGACAGCAGCATAACTATTGAATCAAGTTCCATCTAAATTTGTACCTACCACACCATATGAGATATGGAGTGGGAAGAGACCATGTCTTAAACGAGTTAAGATATGGGGTTGTCCGGCCTATGTCAAAAGGCAAAATCCGGACAAACTCGAGGCACAGTCAGTTCTATGTAAGTTTGTGGGATTTCCTAAACATTCACATGGATATCTTTTCTACCATAGCGAGGAACAAAAGGTGTTAGTTTCTCGACATGCCACCTTTTTAGAAAAGGAATTTCTTGCAAAAGAAATTAGTGGCAGTGAGATAGAACTGGAAGAAATTCCGGCTACACAAACTCAAACTGAAGATTTAGTGGAACCAGAGGATTCGGTAGTTCCCAACGAACCTCAGCCTCTCCGCCGATCTAGTAGGGTTCCTAACTCACCTGAGAGATACTACGGTTTTCTCATGGATGGTGGAAGTGAGGATTGCATCATGGCTGATGATGACCCAACTAGCTTCGAGCAGGCCATCACGAGTGGAGACTCAGTGAAATAGCTGGATGCAATGCGGTCCGAGATGGAATCCATGTACACCAACAAAGTATGGACTTTGGAAGTTGCTCCTGAAGGGGTAAAACCCATTGTGAGCAAGTGGATCTTCAAGAAAAAACTTGGTGTAGATGGGAAAGTGGATACTTTCAAAGCTAGACTTGTTGCAAAGGTTTTCGTCAAAGACCAGGTGTAGACTATGACGAAACCTTTTCTCCAGTGGCTATGCTTAAATCCATCCGGATCATGCTTGCCATCGCTGCATATCATGACTATGAAATCTGGCAAATGGATGTTAAGACCGCCTTTCTAAACGGTGATTTAGAAGAGTGCGTGTACATGACTCAGCCAGAGGGCTTCGTAGATAGTGGGAGCAGCAGGAAGGTGTGCAAGCTGCTTAAATCCATTTATGGATTAAAGCAAACATCGTGGAGTTGGAACATCTGCTTTGACGTCGTTATCAAAGAGTTTGATTTCGTCAAAAACGTAGATGAACCTTGTATCTACAAGAAGGTGGCAGAAAGTAAGGTTGCCTTCCTCATATTGTACGTGGACGACATACTCTTGATAGGAAATGACATTCCTATGCTGCAATCGGTCAAGCTCTTCTTATCACAAAGATTCTCAATGAAAGATCTTGGTGATGCCTCCTGCATATTGGGAATTATGATCTATAGAGATAGATCTAAAAGGATATTGGGAATGTCCCAATCCAGGTACATTGACACCCCTTTCTAACAGTTGATTCAGTAGCTGTCCTTCGCCTATTCTTCCACCGCTTCTACAGTTGTGATTGTGCCCATACTAAAGAGGTTTAGTAAGGAAGAATCCAAGCGTGGGAACTTACCCATGATCTCTGGAGTCACTCTCTCCAAAGAGATGTCTTCCAAGACTGATTTGGAGAGAGCTCGCATGCAAGGGATACCCTATGATTCGGCTGTAGGCTCTATCATGTATGCGATGCTATGTACCAGACCCGATGTAGCATACTCACTAAGTGTAGTGAGTAGGTATCAAGCTGATCCTGGAGAGAGTCACTGGACAGCTGTGAAGAGCATTCTCAAGTACTTACGAAGGACTATGGAGATGCTCTTGGTGTATGGTAATGGAGAACTCCAAGTGGAGTCCTTTACCGATTCGAGCTTCCAAAGTGATAAGGACGACTCTATGTCGCACTCGGGATTTGTCTTTACCCTCTACGGAGGGGCGGTTAGCTGGAAGAGTTCCAAGCAGGAAACCGTAGCAGACTCGACGATGGAGGCTGAATACATCGCTGCCAACGATGCTGCCAAAGAGACTGTCTGGATCAAGAAGTTCAATCCTGAACTTGGAGTGGTTCCATCCATTGAGCATCCAGTACCTTTGTATTGCGATAACAATGGAGCGGTGGCTTTGGCCAAGGAACCCAGGTCCCATCAGCGATCCAGGCATATTCTGAGGCGGTATCACCTGATCCGGGACATAGTTGATCGCCGGGAGATCGAGGTCAGGAGGGTTGGCACGAAGAACAACACTGCGGATCCACTCACGAAGGCCATTCCTCAGATACAGTTTGAGAGACTCTTCGGGATGCTAGGTATGCGATACTATAGCAGCTGGCCCTAAGGCAAGTGGGAGATTGTTAGTTGTATGTATGCCCTAGAGGCCAGTATTATACAGATGATGTATATTATATTGGATGCTTGGACATATATAGAGAGGAATTTCTTGCTCGATATGATAGTATGCTATCTGGTTGCTCTTTATCTTAACATGTATACTTATCTCTTGATACTGTCTTATGGTTACATGTTGGTAAAGCTCTTAGGATGTGTACTTGACTACCTGGACTATGATGCGGATCATACTAGTGGGGACATGGTAGTCCATAAGTACATCCTTCATGGTCCCTAGTCGTGGGTGTATCGAGACGGGGCATCGATATACTAGTGTAGACTAGCGTATACGCTTCTCGACCCATGAGATGGGCGATGGATGATCCCATATCCATTGGTGTTTGACATCAGAGATGGTATACGGGTGCTCAGTGGAGACTGGGTACACTGGACGGACTCGCCGAGAACTCCCAGATGGTATTATACCTCACGTCAGATGGCAGTTCTCTGGTGACACTTGTGCAGGTTAGTCTGTAGACCCGAGATCATCATAGAGTATTGTGTGATTCCCACTGTGTTTTGATTTCCACCTTACCACGTCCATGAGGGCGTGCAAAACGGTGGTTTTTGGGTACAGTCTCGAGTCACATGGAGGCAATGAGCGATAGGAGGGGTTTCGTCTCTCCCGGTATTGGGGGTTGATGTTGCGCTGTGCTCGATTGGCCGGAACAGGGAAGTCCCTGGCCAGGGATGATTTAGAGATTTACTGGTAAGTGTTACCAGTAGTTTCACGACCCGTTATGAGCCTCACATCGGCATGACTTATCGGTTATTGGGGTCTGACGATTACCACCCCTAGACTTGATATGCGACATATCAGACGAGGACACCGGACTGTACGGGAAATGTTACCGGCAGGCTTCTACAGGAGTTAGAGTGGGCTTGCTTGCTGATCTTCTGATCGCTCAATACCCGGGTAGCCGTTACGTCCAGCTAGTACCGCTGACGGCTCGTGGGTGTTTGATGTGATCATCACCTACTGCCGGCGTATTGACGAGTCTTTAGAGTCCTACATAGAGGTTTTACTGGCTCAGGAAAAATGAAATAGGAGCACGTATGTGATATGTGCGGGACCGAGAATAATGCGTCTATGTGATACCGTATTCTATTCTCGCGACTTTTTGTATCGGTCGGTTTTATATATGATATAGCCGGGTTATCGAATCAAGTGTTGATTCGATAAGTCGATACATTGGATGTTAATCGGTTATATGTGATATGACCGGATTATTAAGTCAAGTGTTGATTTAATAATTTATTGTATAATTATATATTTGATATACTAGTTTACATTAACTAACACTTGTTCACTTTTAGTTTTTTCTCACATGTACACAACTTTAATATATATGTGATATATATTAAAATTTGTTTTCTTTTTGTATCATGGTTGATGATACAACATTCATGGGTGTATGAGACTTACACCATGCTATTTGTTATGTTGGGATTAATATATTTAAAGTAATTACAAAATTAGTGGAAAATTAGAAAATGCATGAAGCTTGTGGAAGCTTGTGGATGCATTCACTACTACAAATAGGGGTTGCCCCTACGGATAAATCCGTTGGGGCAACCCACTGCCCCTACGGATATATACGTAGGGGCGAAAAAATACCCCGTAGGTGCAAAGGCCGCAGGTGCAAGATGAGGCCCTTAACTTGCCCCTACGGGCAAATTCTTGCCCCGACGGATATCTGTGTAGGTCCTGTTGCCCCTACGGCTTAATCCGTAGGGTATAAGATTTTATATTATTTACGGTTTATTTTAATAAATTACTTTTCCCTACGGATATACCCGTCGGGGCATGTACTACCCCCTACGGATATATGCGTAGGTACGTTTCCGTAGGTGCATAAATTCAGGATTCCTGATATGTAGCCCCTACGAAGAAAGCCGTATGGGATAGTCAGTAGCCCCTACGGAGATATCCGTAGGGGCTTTCCCAACCCCCTGGTACTGAGATCTGGGGGAAATATCAGTTACTGCTGATATTTTGCCCCTACGGCGATATCCGTAGGGGTAACATGTTTGCCTACGGATTAATCCGTAGGTACATATTATCTGAATTTTTTTTTTAAAAATGGGCTGTTTGATTTTTCCCGCCCTGTGCACAATAATATATACATCAATCAAATCATATATTGCAGTATTCATAATCATATCTCACGCATATATATAATATACAAAAGAAACACAAAAACAGAATATGATATAAATACAAACCAATATCAATATCGTTTCAAAATGTAGTACAATGTGTATGATATAAATAAATACATGTTTCAAAAAAAAGAACCAAAAATCTACCCTAGCTCGGTCCAGCTCCACCTCTGAATAACGATAGAATAACGCGCGCCTGCTCCTCGGTCAATAAACTATGCAATTTGTCGCGAGCGGGAGTCTGAGCGGCATGTGGTCTGCGCAGCCGCCGTCGAGGTAGTCGCTTGCGGAGCCGCGGCTGCGGGAGTCTGAGTGGGCGGTGGAGCTATATGAGCTGTCTGCGGAACCGCAGCCGATGTAGTGGCTTGCGAAGCCGCAGCCGAAGGAGTTGCGTGTGGAGGCTCGGCCGATCTACCCTGTCGCGTCTGGATATAACGTGTGTAAGAAGCGTGTAAGAACTGTTTATTATTCGAATTCGTATCATTATTAAGTTATTTCGAAACCCTGTTTGGATATCTAGTTTGGAAAAGCGTTGTTTATTTCAATTACATATGTATGTATGATTAATCAAACTTAAGTCTAAAACCAAATAAGCTCAAGCTACGTACTAATTATGGATATGTTGATATGTATATAATATGAAATGATATTTTACTATAAAGTAGTATACATACCAGCATCTCCTTCAACTCCTGAACGCTGGCCCTCAAGCTATCCAGTTCATGATGGATACGTCGCTCACTGGAGACGGAGGAAGTAACCACCGGGGTGGAGTCCAACCTCATATGGGCCCTGCTAGAGCCTAGTCCTCGGCCTCTCTCCCAACCTCCGTGGTGCCGTCCGTGTGCGGCTTCCAGGACTGGGGTCAGCAGCCTCGAATGTTGCCTTCCCCTAGCAACTGTCAGAACATTATATTTAGCACATACGGGTCTATAAAATTGACAAGAAACACCAAAATCAACAAATTCAAAGCCTTATCTACAGAGATAGAAGATGTGCTCCTCTGGTATCTGCATGTATCAAAATTTGAATAATATTAATTAATTTCAGTACATACATACTAACAAGGTAAACTCGCATATAGCGCTGCTTACACATATGACAGGGAGTGAAGGAGCTCTTGTAGATCATCAGGCGCAAATCTAATCTCATCAAGCAGCCCATGATAATGAGTTGGACGACTAAGAGCAAAAGAAATGTGTGTATATTTATGATATAGCATTCTAAATCAATATACATGCCCTATATAATATATATACATACCTGGAGGAACGGGAGTGGCCTCTGTCCCTGATATGGACGCATCACCAACAACTAGACAATCAAACATTGACAATATAAGTAATTTTGACATAAACATGCATGGATATCTATAATATTACATTCAAAATGGATATTAGAGGGCGCACCTGCAGTGAGAAGTGGCAAAAGTATCACCCAACAAGGGTGTAATTTACAGAATCAGTTGAGACTCTTAAAAGTCATAGAAGAACCCGACCTGCACAAATCTGATGTATGCTTTCCATTGGACACTAAGAAGTCTCTAAAGGGAAAAGCCTATGTGAAAGCCATCATTAGTTCATATCAGAGGATTGATGCTGAAACAGAGAACGAGAAATGTCATTTTTTTCTTCTTCCGCCACATTACTGTCTTCTCCTTCTGCCACATTACTGTCTTCTCCTTCTTATTATGTTCGCGTGCAAATTCAATGACTATATTGAGAATATGGATTAATAGTGGGTAGGAAAAGTATTTCTCAAATGGCTTTTGCGTCTTAAAACCATAAACTACTAAGTAATGACATACATAATTTTTTTAGTATAAAGGTTGTTATTTTAAGTTTTCCCTTATAGAGATATGATCTAACTGCATCTATCAACTATAAGTGTGCAGAAAATTATGATAAGAAATCATAAGAAAGGGTCGTAGCCATGCATAACCTTGAATCTACATACCAAATCATGCAAAAGCATGCACTTATTGTCACCTTGCCTTGGAATATAAAATATCTTGGAAGACTATAAGCGAGCATTTAAATCTTGATAGCTTTTGACTTCAACATATATTTTTCTCAAGTACCATGAAATATACTTGCTCCGTATAAACCGTTTTCAGGAAGATGGATTAATAATGACAAATTATCCATTGTGGCTCACTAGGTTAGCATTTTCTCTTCTATTGACCATCTTTCTAATCTGCTTGGTAAATTTATTCGGAACCGGCTGTGAATCATTAAAAGAGTAGCATAAGAACGAAAGCTAAAATACAGATATATAGCATACCGATACATCGAAACTTCATAGTTGCGATGGCAATCCAGAGATATTTATTTCTACACACGTGGTGCGCGTGCGAATGCGTCAGGCAACATGGACAAATATTTCATAACATGGAAAGTATTATTCGTATAAATTAATTAAAACTTTTAAAAAGCTTGGGTAGAGATATTTTCTTAGGTGATGCAATCATATCATGAGGACTAAATTTAAGCTATTATATATATGCATATGTATTTTTCTAACCTAAAATATCACACACACACACAGAAAGAGAGAGAGAGAACACCTGGTAGGTAAAAAAATCAGGTAGCAGGATCCTGAAGAAATGGAGTCCATAGCATTGCTCATCATCATCATCCATGATCCCTTTGATAATATTTTTTCAAAGGGATCACGGATGATGATGATGAGCAATGCTGTGGACTCCATTTCTTCAGGATCCTGCTAACTGATTTCTCTATCTACCTGGTATTCTCCCCCCTCTCTCTCTCTCTCTGTGTGTGTGATATATTAGATTAGAAAAATACATAAGCATATGTATAATAGCTTAAATTTAGTCATCATGATATGATTGCATCAACTAAGAAAATATCTACCCAAGGTGTTTAAAAATTTTAATTACTTTATACGAATAATACTTTTCATGTTCTGAAATATTTGTCCATGATGCCTGACGCATTCGCACGCGCACCACGTGTGTAGAAATAAATATCTCTGGATTGCCATCGCAACTATGAAGTTTCGATGTATCGGTATGCTATATATCTGTATTTTAGTTTTCTTTCTTATGCATGTCTTTTAATGATTCGCAGCCGGTTCCGAATAAATTTACCAAGCTGATTAGAAAGATGGTTAATAGAAGAGAAAATTCTAACCTAGTGAGTCACAATGGATAATTTGTCATTATTAATCCATCTTCCTGAAAACGGTTTATACGGAGCAAGTATATTTCATGGTACTTGAGAAAAATATATGTTGAAGTCAAAAGCTAACAAGATTTAAATGCTCGCTTATATTCTTCCAAGATATTTTATATTCCAAGGCAAGATGACAATAAGTGCATGCTTTTGCATGATTTGGTATGTAGATTCAAGGTTATGCATGGCTACGACTCTTTCTTATGATTTCTTATCATAATTTTCTGCACACTTATAGTTGATAGATGCAGTTAGATCATATCTCTATAAGGGAAAACTTAAAATAACAACCTTTATACTAAAAAAATTATGTATGTCATTACTTAGTAGTTTATGGTTTTAAGACGCAAAAGCTATTTGAGAAATACTTTTCCTACCCACTATTAATCCATATTCTCAATATAGTCATTGAATTTGCACGCGAACATAATAAGAAGGAGAAGACAGTAATGTGGCAGAAGGAGAAGACAGTAATGTGGCGGAAGAAGAAAAAAATGACATTCCTCGTTCTCTGTTTCAGCATCAATCCTCTGATATGAACTAATGATGGCTTTCACATAGGCTTTTCCCTTTAGAGACTTCTTAGTGTCCAATGGAAAGCATACATCAGATTTGTGCAGGTCGGGTTCTTCTATGACTTTTAAGAGTCTCAATTGATTCTGTAAATTACACCCTAGTTGGGTGATACTTTTGCCACTTCTCACTTCTCACTGCAGGTGCGCTCTCTAATATCCATTTTGAATGTAATATAGAGATATTAGAGAGCGCACCTGCAGTGAGAAGTGGTAAAAGTACCACCCAACTAGAGTGTAATTAACAGAATCAGTTGAGACTCTTGAAAGTCATAGAAGAACCCGACCTGCACAAATCTGATGTATGCTTTCCATTGGACACTAAGAAGTCTCTAATGGGAAAAGCCTATGTGAAAACCATCATTAGTTCATATCAGAAGATTGATGCTGAAACAGAGAACAAGGAATGTCATTTTTTTCTTCTTCTGCCACATTACTGTCTTCTCCTTCTTCTTCTGCCACATTATTCTCTTCTCCTTCTTATTATGTGCGCGTGCAAATTCAAGATATAATATAGCAAACTAGGATTGGTATTCAAATCCCAGTCCAGATTGGTATTCAAAATTTATTTAATTAGTTTGTGATCCACATCATTTGATTCGTTGCTTGAGGCATCAATGTAGGCACAAATATCGGCGACGAGGAACTCGACGAGGAAGAACGAGGGCGGTGGCGGGCTGAGAACGGAGGGCGCGCGGTGGCGACGAAGAGAAAATTGGAGACACGGGAACGAGATAAAATTTTTGGAACGAGAGGGAAAGATATCGAGGCGTAGGGCATTTCTGTGCCTTTTTTAATTCAATTCCCATTTAGGTGCCCGTAGGGCCAAACAACAAATTAAGATATAATATTTTTAAATTAAAATGTCGGGCACCGTAGGGACAAAGTGGCGCTTTTAGTTTCATATATGAGTATCGATGGGAATATGAAGGTTTCATATTATCATCGAGTATCATATATTGGATGTTATGCAAGCTCTGAACAAATCTTGAACGGAACTTTCACAAGAATTTACAATACCCGACCAGAATCCAATCCTGAGTTTGATGAAGCTTCAGGCCTTCAGCTTCCCCACAGAAAATAGTTAGGGCAAACCCTTTGCAAAACCATAGCTTTCATGCAGAGATGACGCTCAGAACATGCCAGCTTCCAAACACATTGAATAATACATAATCTCCCATACTCTCTCTCTCTCTCAATCAGACAGTTTATATTTGGATTTGAATTTAGGAAAAGAAATAAGATGGCTACAAACCAGCTTGCCTCGCCAATCTCATAACTATAAAGCTCATAAAAGTGGAAGCTTGAGGGCAAGCCATCATCGCCTCCATTCAATTGAAGCCAAATCATCCACAAAAAATAGAAATAAATATAATAATTGATCGATAGGCAAAATTGCAAGAAACCTATTCAGATTTTTGCATGAAAAAATAAGAGATGTAAAATAAGTAAAAGATTACCAAATGAAATTATCCCATCACTTGAACCCCCTCTCAAGACATTTTAGGAAAAATTCCCCCAGTAATTTTCCCAAACTCTGAAGGCTTCACAAAAATTTTAAATACAGATAATAATATGAATGAAGATATCAATCACCAATTTTTTAATGAGGATCAACTGAAACCCCAAACAGAGCAAGCAAATTACAAAGATCCCAAAACCCCGCGTGGCCCAGCCCCAGCCCCCAGCCCCAGCCCAACCCCAGCGTGGCCAGCTAAACCCCAACACCAACCCTAAGGCAAACCCTAACCCCAGCCCCACCCCAGCAGCAGCCGAACCCCAACCCTAACCCTAAGGCAAACACCAAATTAAGAATTAATATTTTAAATCTTGAACGTTTGTGCCCGTAGGGGTAACCCTTTAGGGTTACCCCTACGGATTAATCCGTAGGGCCAAGTTAAATCTGCCCCTACGGATTAAAAATTTTGTAGTCAAAATAGAGCCGTCTATTGGGAACGACATCAAACTACATAAAGAAAAATTAAGGATCGCTAGAAATTTTGTCAAAATTTTATCACTAACAGTGAACCTGTATCCAGCCTACCCACATCCTGGTGAAGGAAGGGATGAAATTTAAGCTAGTGCAAAGGGATGAACCCCCAGCAAACCAGTCAACAAAGAGGAAAGGATAATGCAGTTTAAGCTAGTGCAAAGAAAGGTACAGTCCCCCAAATACTCTCATAGCTCAGGAAAGCATCTTGATGAGGGGGGAGATAAAAAGAGTTTTGCAATAGGGAATTGTGTCCCATTCCTGAGGTACGGCATAAGCCTAGGAGCCAAGTTGAAATGCACTGGCAAATAACCCCTCCACACACACGCATGCACATGCACACAGACACATACAGAGTTGTAAATCATATATGAGGATAATTACACAATGTAAATTCTTGATAATAGAAGCATACTGCAAAACCACAAACCTTTTCAGTTATATGCAGTCATGAGGATCAAACTATAGCTAGGTATTGCAAAGATCACAAAATTGAGTAGATTTGTTACATTTGTTCATTCTAGTTTGGGTGTTCAAATTCCATATTCTCGATTCCAATATCACCCCTAACCCTAACCCTAACCCAGCCCCAGCCGAACCCCAACCCAACACCAAACCCTAACCCGGCCTAACCCTAACCCCAACCCAGCCCCAGCCGAACCCCAACCCAACACCAAACCCTAACCCGGCCTAACCCTAACCCCAACCCAGCCCCAGCCGAACCCCAACCCAACACCAAACCCTAACCCGGCCTAACCCTAACCCCAACCCAGCCCCAGCCGAACCCCAACCCAACACCAAACCCTAACCCGGCCTAACCCTAACCCCAACCCAGCCCCAGCCGAACCCCAACCCAACACCAAACCCTAACCCGGCCTAACCCTAACCCCAACCCAGCCCCAGCCGAACCCCAACCCAACACCAAACCCTAACCCGGCCTAACCCTAACCCCAACCCAGCCCCAGCCGAACCCTAACCCCAACACCAAACCCCAACCCAACCCTAACCCTAACCTTAACCCCAACACCAGTCGAACCCCAACCGCCGATCAAACCCATACCCTAACCCTAACCACAACCGATACCTAATCCTAACCCTCATCGATCGCTACCCTAACATCATTATAATAATGTTTAACTAATTACCTGTAGGCGACGACGGAGAGGTAATCGGCGACGACGAGGGCGGTGGCGACAACGAGAACGGAGCACGGTGGCGACCACGAGATCACTGCAGGCGTGGCGACGACGATTCGGCTTGGATTCGGCGACGACGAGATCACTGCAGCGCGGCGGCGACGACGATCTCGATTTGGGAATTTGGTTTCGCGCGAGCGAAAGAAAGAGAATAAGAAATAATCGGCGTAGGGATCGATCTCTTAAATCCCTATTTATATGCCCCTACGGATTTACCCGTAGGTGCTTGGTTTGCGCCACCGTAGGGGCAAAAAACACTTTAAAATTTAATATATTTTAAATAAATATTGAACGACCGTAGGGGCAACCACTTTGACCTACGGATTAATCCGTAGGTCGAAACTTTAACTGCCCCTACGGATGTTGTTATCCGTAGGGGCAACCCCTATTTGTAGTAGTGATTGACTAAAGTCCACTAAATTTGTTTTTACGTTGGATTTTTAACCTAACCATCACACTTAGCTATGGTAATGTCTCTACATGAGTTAGTATATGATACTCACTCACCATTGTTAGCTCTCTCACTTGATCATTATCCTCATCTCTTTCTTTTGTTCATCTTCTTCTTCTTTGTTCAAAAGAAAAGCTTGCTAGGGTTTGATCCAAAGTGAGAAAGATTGTGAGAAATAAAATTCTAAAGAGAACCCACTTCCTATTTCTCCATCCTCTACTAGACTAGCACTTTAGTTTAAGGTGTTTGCTTCACTAATTCTCTAGATAGTGAAGTAGTAGCTTGAGTCGTTATTCCCTCGACGTAGATCATCTTCGACCTCAAAGACTTCAAGCAAGGACGCATCTTTCGCCTCGTGAAGCCATGCAAGGGCCCGGGAAAACCATGATCGTAGCGAAGGGACTACGACAAAGAGCTTTAGAAGTGAAGGACCGATCTACAAAGGTTGTATTTCGTATTCCCTTAGTAGTAAATGTCCTTTACTGGCATGTGAAACCCTAATTTTCTAGCAACAATCTTGTTTAGGGTTATTCGGCACGGCTAAAATTTTAAACGGGCATGGTTGATGCACTGTAGAACCTTATTTGAGTGCCTAGTAACCCTACAATGGGTAGCGACCATGATGCCCTAGTTGCCTCCGTTGAGGTAGGAGTTCAATGCACATCTCCTCGGGTGGATCATCATGGATTTGAGGAGTCCGATGAGGGAGCGGCGATCCAAACGATCCACGGAGTCAACAACCAAAAGAAGGATAGCGAGGAATGAAGACCCGAAGGACCGGAATCGTGAGGTATAAACTTCTATAGTTTAAGTTAACCTCACTTTTAGTTTGCTAGTTAGGGTTTAGCACCGATCCTGGAGTCTAAGTCCATGTCGTGATCTTTTGAAAATTGTTTTTCACCTATTCCGCCTCCCCGCGATCCCGCGGGGTGCGCGACATGGACCTACAGTGGTATCAGAGCCTACTAAACCCAAATTAGTTCGTTAGGAAGATTTAGAACTTCGATCGTCGGAAAAACTAGAAAACAAAACACCGAAAACCCTACATTCTATCGAATTTTAAAAGTGCTGTAAAAATTATTTCAGGTGTACTAAAAATACGTGCAGGGTTTTCTAAGATGACTGAAGAAAAATGGTTCCCTGAATCGCTAAGACGACCGCGGAACCGCGGCCGATCGGACCGGTCCACCGTGGAGTCGCGGCCGAGTCATGGCCGATTCTGGCCATTCTTCTTCTGTTATTTCTTTCTTTGGGTGTTTAGTTCTCTGGAATATTTGGTTTCTACCCAGTATGTTTCTGAATGCTGGTTTGCATTTGGGGTGGTTACGGAAAATGTTTTTCGATCGAAATTCTAATTGTACTTGGCTAACCGGTTCTTCTGTAATGTTTATTTGTGTTTAAACTTCATCTAATTTCTATATGTCTGTTAGTTTGAAGTTTCACATATTTGTAGGTTTGTGTATATAAACATTTTCTGATTGTCCATGATGAATAGCCGGGAATGTGAGATGAGCGTTTTTTTTATCTTTCATTCATGTAAATTATAAAATTGATGTAATATTATTTCGCGGGGCACATCTGAGTTGAGGTTGTAGCCACCATTGTATTATTTTCTTTTTACTGTTTTCTGCTCCTAGGATAGACCCAAGATGGGGTACACAAACTACCGGGTTCTTTGAAGTGCCGAGTGGCCTACTCACTTTGTTGAGGGAGGCTGCTTCACTTCTGGAATTTGGCTGGTAGTTTGCCATACCCGTAGGGGTCTGGGGTGGGGTTTGGCTATTCATCGAGACCGTGGGATCCGTCTTTCGTTGCTGGCTTAAACGAAACGCGGCATTCCTAGCATATTTGAAATGTTTATCTATGACTGGAATGATTATCATTGCATCTGACGAATGTTTATATCTATATATGATATCTAGTAAGCGTTGCTTATGTTTTGCATCCACGCTAGTCCAGCCCCCGCTCTGTCGTTAGTTAAGTAACCTAACGGGTGATGACGGGCCCAGTGGCGAATGCGGATGGCATAAGCGTACGTCATATTTCGTTGTTTTCTGCAATGGTTGGATTAAATTGATGGGACACATTATATTAATGCAAAGAAAATAAACCAAAGCTGAATCGTTGGAACAATTTCAAAACCACTCGGTTATTTTAAAACAACAAACTTTTAAATGCGGAGCTTAAACCACTCCTTTTAAAAGCTATCAAGTTCCTTCGATTATATCAAGTTCACTACGTTCACGGTTTTACGAAAACCATTCGTAGCCCTCCGTCATTTCATATGAATAGTTAATAGTATTCAAGCTATGTTTGTTGACCTTCGTCAAGGCATAGTGATTGGTAGCCGTTGGGTGTTCATATGCAGCATAGATAGATGCGTTGGTTTGGGACAGTCGTATTACCTTGTTGACATTCGTCAAGGGTATATACGGGTGGGTTCAAATTGACCTGAACAATGATGGGTAGAACTTGACATGTGACTTATAATTTGTTGACCTTCGTCAAGGTCATAAGAGCATGGGGCAAAAATCCACATCGGGAGTTTCTAAAGAAACTGAAACTTGCTAGTGCTGCATACCATTTGGAGTTTGATAATGTTGGTAGGATTCCTTCAGCATTATCTCACAATGATATTTGGATCCCGATCCTACTGTGAGTATCCGCTACTCTTCGGGAAACTCTTCACTTACCAATCAATGCTATAAACCAAGTAGGTGTCTAGAACAGTGTTAGCGGGGCTACGCCTCCAAAGAAAAAAGGTTATTTAATTAAGGAACTTCGCGAAAGCGTCGTAAAACCTCCTCGAAGTACCGACACTAACCTGGCTGAACGGTTAAGCAAGTATTGTACGGTGAGATTAATCCTGACTAATTCTTCTTTTATGGTTTGAGGAAGGATTCGAGAAACAGTGGGAGCCATCCTGTTTAGATAAATTAAAAATCAATCTAAACTTGCAAAAGCGTCATGCTAAGTGTTTTCTTCTCTCTCTCTTAATTGTAGCAACCCAGTGACCAGATATAGGTTACATCTAGATAATAAAATGACTGAATCTGACTGTATTGACTGGCAAAGGTCTGTCCAGATGTCCATTACCCATGACAAACTGGGACACCTCTTCACTAATCCAACCCCTGCCGTCTCAGGACCAATTTCCATCGTCACGGATACTGATATCCTTAAGACATCGGAAAAGACTGTGTGAATGCCAAGTGCCTCGTGTTTTCCTCAGTTGATGGTACATATCAGAGGCAGCACGAGAAGATGGACTTAGTTTCTGTCTTCCACCATAACAAAGATTAATATGGAGAGCAATCTCGTATCGCAAGATATGAGACCTCGAACGAATTGCTTCAAGCGAGGTTGGCTGTCGAGTTATCTATAGGGGACAACGTCCTTACAGAGACTAGCTATTTTGATAAACTCACGGACCTGAAGACCACGTTGAAAGAACGGGTCAAATACTGACTTGATTCTACAGTCTCTGCCCTCTACTTACACCCTGAAAGAAACCAGGGAAGTAGAAGGAAAGGGAAGGGCAAAAGTTTCGGGACTAGATGTGGTGAAGGTGGGACGTTCCTATTATTACGGGAAAGGACATTGGCAGAGGGATTGCAGAGCTTGCAAAGAAAGTAGCCAGGATTCGAAGCATGTTGTGGCTTCGGCTTCGGGTGTGTTTGTAATAGAAAACTGTATGTCAATTAATTCTACTTCCTGGGTACTAAATACCGGATCAGGATCTCACATCTGTAATTCATTACAGGCTTTGAGAAAGCGTAGAGTTATCAGGTTAGGTGATATGACTCTCAGGGTTGCTAACGGAATGAGCGTGGACGCTGAATCCGTAGGGGAATATCACCTTGAATTGACAAGTGGGCAGATATTGATTCAACGTAACTGTCTTTATGTACCTAGTCTAGCCTATAATATCGTATCTGTATCCATACTTTCTAAGGAAGGATATGATTTTACTTTTGTTAGCGATGTGGTACACATCCACCTAAATCAGGTTCTGATTGGGTCAGGTACATTAGAAAACGGAATATACGTATTAAATCAAGCTCAGGTTTTCAGTGTCCAGAACACACTTAAAAGAAAGTATCCGGAAACAAATCAAGCTTTCTTATGGCATTATAGACTGGGCCACATCAATGAGACACGGTTAACGAAGTTACATAAAGAGAGATATTTGAATCCGTTCGAGTATCAGTCTTATGCTACTTGTGAATCTTGTCTCATGGGAAAGATGACAAAGACTCCGTTCACTGGACATGGAGTAAGAGCAAGCGAGCTCTTGGGACTCATACACAGTGATGTGTGTGGTCCAAAGTCTACAAATGCGCGAAGTGGTTCTTCATACTTCATTACATTTACGGATGATTTCTCTAGGTATGGACATGTCTTTCTGATGAAGCATAAATCCAAAGCCTTTGAGAAATTCCGCGAATACAAGAATGAAGTAGAAAAACAAACAGGAAATAGTATCAAGACACTGAGATCTGATCGAGGTGATGAATACTTAAGTGCCGAGTTTCTGGGATACTTAAAAGAGAATGGAATTCTCTCTCAGCTTACTCCTCCATACACGCCACAAGACAATGGTGTATCGGAAAGGCGGAATTGAACCCTGCTAGATATGGTTCGTTCCATGATGAGTAAGGTTGAGTTACCGCGATCTTTCTGAGGTTATGCACTAGAAACAGCTGCATATCTTTTGAAAAAGGATCCAACCAAGACTGTGCCTACCACACCATATCAGATGTGGAGTGGGAAAAAACCTTGTCTTAAGTATCTAAAGATTTAGGGATGCCCAGCTTTTATAAAAAGCAGTATATGGACAAGTTCGAGGAACACTCGGTACTGTTTAAGTTTGTGGGATACCCAAAGGACTCCAAAGGGTATTTTTTCTATTTTCGCGGAGGAACAAATGATTGTTGTTTCTCAAAATGCCAACTTTTTGGAAAATTAATCTTTTTAAAGGAAATAGTGGGAGCGCAATAGAACCAGAAGAAGTTCCAGAACCACAAATCATTACTGAAAGTGAGGTGGAACCAGAAGATTCAAAAGAACCGGACATACTTATGCCACTCCGAGGAAGTAGGAGACAGTCTCATCCGCCCGAGAGAAACTGAGGTTTTCTCATAGACGGGGATAGAGAGAACTGCATCATTAAAAACGATGAGCCTACTAACTTCCAGCAAGCCATTCAGAGCGGTGACTCGGTAAAATGGCTAGATGCAAAACGGACCAAAATGGAGTCCATATACACCTTTGGACTTTGGACATTGCTCTAGAAGGGGTAAAACCCATAGGCAGCAATTGGATCTTCAGAAAGAAGATTGGTGTAAATGGAAAGGTTAAAACCTATAAGGATAGACTTGTTGTAAAGGGTTCTTTCCATCAAAGACCTGGTTTGGACTATGATGTAACGTTTTTCTTCAGTGGCTATGCTCAAATCCATTCGGATCCTTCTTGACATTGTTGTCTTCCATGATTGTAAGTTCTGGCAGATGAACGTATAGATGGCTTTTTCAGTATTTGGAAGAGTGCGTCTATAGGGTTCAGCCAGAGGGTTTTCAATCAAAGTGGGAGCAGCAGGTGTGTGTGCAAGATGCTTAAGTCTATGGACTAAAGCAGGCATCGCGGAGATGGAACATCTGTTTTTAATGAGAAAGTCAAAGAATTCGACTTTATCAAAAATCCGGATGAACCATACATCTATAGTAAGATTGTTAGGAGAACTGAGGGATTCCTCATCAAGAACGAGGATGACATTCTCTTAATAGGATATGACATTCCAATACTACTATCAGTCAAAGGATTCTTGTCACAGAAGTTCTCCATGAGAAACCTGGGTGATACCAACCTCATTCTGGGGATCCAGATCTATCGTAATAGATCAGAGTGGATAGTAGGACTTTTCAATGTCAAGGTACACCAACGCCATACTGAAAATATTTTAGTATGGAAGATTCTAAGCATGGTAGTCTAACAGCTTGTCACAGAATCACCTTCTCCAAAGAGATGTCTACCAAGACTGATTTGGAAAGGGCTCGCATATCGATTATACCCTACGCTACTGTGGTAGACTCTATAACATATGTGATGTTGTATACAAGACCAGATGTTACTTACACAGTGAAAGCAAGGTAAGCTAGTATCAGTCAAATCCAGGGGAGAAGTACTGGGAAGCAGTATTGAACATTCTCATGTGCCTGAAAAGGACTAAGGAGATGTTCATGGTGTACGGCAGTTTGGACCTCCAGATCGAGGCCTTTGCTGACTCCAGCTTCCAGAGTGATAAGAATGACTCCGAATCCATATCGAGTTATAGCTTTATCCTCAGTAGATGGACGGCCAGTTGGAAGAGCTCCAAGCAGAACACCGTTGCTGACTTGACAATGGAAACGGAGTAGGATCGCTGCTTGTGACACCGCAAAAGAGACAGTCTGGATAAGGAAGGTCTTAATTGAACTTCAGGTTGTTCTTTCCATTGTTGCTCCTATACTTTTGTATTGAGACAACAATCGGCGCTATAGCTTTAGGGAAAGAACCTAAGTCCTATCAGTGATCCAGACACATCTTAAGGTGGTAACACCTGATCAAGGAGATATCTTTTCTCCAGGAGAGGTAAGGAGAGTAGATACGAAGAACAACACTGCAGATCCACTCACCAAGACCATCTCTCAGACAGTGTTCGAGAGGCTATTCGAGACCTTCGGTCTGCAATATGCCAGTATATGGCCCTAGTGCAAGTGGGAGATTGTTAATGTATATGCCCTAGAGTCCATTACTGTATCATACTAGTTTGTATATTACTTAATGGAAGCTTGGGATATTCACTGTTGTATAGACAGTCTTGCTCAAAGTAGTAGTATGCTACTTGGTTTGTTTCTATTTCAATATGTGCATGTGTTTCTTTTAGCATATCGCTTATACATATTAGTAGAGCCCTTAGGATCTTTGCTTGATTACCAGTGTTGTGATGGCAGTCACACTAGTGGGAGCTGGGTAATCTACAAGCACATCCTTACGTAGGTCCCTAGTCGTAGGATTATCGAGACAGGGCATCGATACTCCAGAGTAGACTAGTGTGTACGCTTCTCATCCCAGCAGGGGAGATGGTCTGTCCCACAGCCATTAGTATGTCGTACTGGAGATAGTATGCAGTTGCTCATTAGGTTATGAGTACACCGGACAGGACTCGTTGGGAACTGCTGGTTGGTAATATACCTATCGTCAGATAGCAGTTCCCAGGTGACATGAATACAGCTTAGTCCGTCGACTTGACACTACCACTTCGCCTCGAGTGTGTTCCCACTGTACATTGATTACTACCCTACCACGGCTCAAAGGAGTCATGTAAAAAGGTAGTAGTTGGGTGCAGTACCGAAGCACTTGAAGGCAGTGGCGGTTAGATAGGATTTGTCTCTCCGGGTATTGGGGGTTGATGTCGCTCTGTGTTGGAGAGCCATTACACAAAGTCCCTGGCCAGGGCAAGCGAGATTTACTGGTAGTATTTCCAGTTGTTTCTTAGGGTGTTCTGGGCTACACTCTGGCACGACTTGTACCGCTATTAGGGGTCTGACGTTTACAGCCCCCCTTGGCCCGACATGCGATACTCATAGACGAACAGACCGTACTGTACGGAGATTGTCACAGATAGGCTCATTTGGAGTTCGGATGAGTTATTCTCATCGGCCTTCTCATCGAAATATACCTAGGGGTCGTTATGTACAGCTAGTGCCGCTTGCGACCTGTGGTTAAACCCACTGTCAGTGTAGTGTCGAGTCTTTAGATTCCCACACAGAGGGTTTCCCTGCATTGGACAAAAGGTGTAGAAGTCGTATGGTTTTACGACAGGGTTCGATCACGTGCGCGTACTTGTGCGCGCATGATGATTCGGGCGGACAATACTTTAAGTCTACGGACAATACTGTAAGTCTACGTGCACGTACTCGTGCGTGCATGACTCACCCTCATCCAAGAAAAGATAAATCCGTCTTTAACCGAATGTTAAAAGACGGCTGATAGAAAACTGGAAACTGGCAACTTCCAAAAGTGACCCCGAAACGAATTTCAGGATAACCCCGTAACTGTATAAATATACCCGCATATGTATTACGACCGAATACAAATGCAACTGAGACAAAGATATTATATCTACTCAATATAATACTCGGATCCGGCTTAAACCAAAGCCGACCAGTATCATCTGCCCGAAATATGACACGTGCGTAAACGCACGTGCATTTTCCGAACCCTGCCATAAACCATACGGCCTCTACAACATTTCGCCCGAACTTGGGAAACTTTCTGTAGGGGACTCTAATGACTCGTCAGTACCCTGGCAGTGGGTTTAACCACAAACCGTCAGCGGCACTAGCTATGCGTAACGGCTGCCCATGGACTGACCTCAAGGGAGGCCGATAAGCGAACTCATCCGGAAACCCTACTGAGCCTAACAGTGACAATGTATATACAGTCCGGTCCATTCGTCAATGAGTATCGCATATCTGCCTAGGGGGCTAGTAACGTCAGACCCCCAATAGCAGTATAAGTCGTGTCGGAGTGTAGCCCAATAACGCCCTGAGATACTACTGGAGTACCTACCAGTAAATCTCCTGCTACGGCCGTGGGCTTTGTGTAATGGCTCTCCTAGACACAGCACAATCTTTCCCCCAATACCGGGAGAGACGAAACCCCTGCCGATCCGCTCACGTGCCTCCATGTGGCTCAGGACTGTACCCAAAAACTACCTGTTTGCACGACTCCTTTGAGCCGTGGTAGGGTAGAAATCAAAGCACAGTGGGAACTCACACGAGACAAATGATGACCTCAGGTCGATGAACTAACCTGTACATATGTCACGAGGGAACTGCTATCTGACGATAGGTATAGTACTAACTAGCAGATTCCCGGCGAGTCCTGTCCGGTGTACTCATAACCCAATGAGCACCTGTATACATCTTAGGTGATCCAACTGACACCAGTGGCTTATGAGACCGGCCACCGCCCCTCGTCGGGGTCTCGACTGTATACACTAGTCTACTCCGGAGTATCGATGCCCTGTCTCGAAACTCCAACGACTAGGGACCACAATTAAGGATATGCGTATAAACTACCCAACTCTCACGTATATGATCGCCATCATACTGTTGGTAGTAAAGCAAGATCCTAAGGGCTCTATCAAAGTGTAACATGTAATCAGTCACCTGAACATGTACACGACTGATAAAGGCAAACCAGATAGCATACTATCATCTTGAGTAAGACTGTCCTACCGGTATAGGTCCTCCGCAATCATTGCAATCACGTACCTGCGATCCAATAATTGACTCTGAGGGCACTATCTCCAACAATCTCCCACTTGCACTCAAGGCTAATTATTGCAATGTCGACTACTCACAGCCCGTGTGAAACCGAACATCCAACTCCTCTACTAATCAGTTTCACAAAGCCCGTTTGTAAAACTATTGTGTTCGAGAAATAGCCTCAGTGAGTGGATCCGCCTAGATGTTTCTTTCTATATCTCTCTTAATCTCAAGTTCGCGGAGAAAACCATCTCTCGAATCGAGTAATACCTGTCTTAGAATATGTCTGGATATCTGATGGAACCTAGTTCATAAATGAACTCCAAATCCAAACATCTTAGACTGTATCGACCACTGAACCTAATCAGTATCCAGCACCATGCCACCCACAGTATCCTCTTGGACCACCTGTCCATAATACTATCCCTCGTCAGAGGGAAAACTGTAACTCTGACAATCACTCTGTCAACTATGTCACCTTTGAAGCCTGGAATGATAATCGTCTCCCGAAGGAGGCTGCCGTCATCAAATCCGTAGAACATGTACTTATGTTCTAAAACTGCTTCCTTATGTTTCTCCAGGATTGGATTAATACAAATTTATTGCATCTAGTGCAACAACATCTGGTGTGGTACTTGACATCTCATGATTGACTCAGTTGCCTAAGCAAGTGATCTGCCAATCATGCCCATCCCTCTCCCCTTTAGTCTGTAAGACACCTTTAGAGAGGGTGACTCCATCACCTGCAGGTACACCACCATGCCAGGAGTCATCTATTCTAAAAACCATTAGAATACTTTCAAAGTACCCACATTGGGAAACTACCCAAATCCAGATCTAAAACCATAGATCTAGAAACCAGAATGTCAAATATTATATCCATATCCTGTCTGGAGAAACAACTGTGTGACGACCACAGTACAACCGATCGTAGTATAGCAATTTTACTTCCTACTCTGTGTATGTCATCCAGATACCATGACATCACACCCTACTACCTTCTTAACAGATCCATCCCCTATTCTGATGAAGTCAAACCTATGACTGTCACATCAAAATTAGATGATCTATCTCCGCTATAACTGCTCAAGTCTATAAATAGACATAAGCTACTTGCCCACTATGCTTCTGCTACTCCCACTGACTACGACAACCCTCCTATCGGGTCTTATAGCCTGGAACAACAGTAGTGTTAAGTCTGGGTAGATAAGAACCTCCCTGTCACTGTCCTTGAGGCTACCGGAGTACCTCTTGGGTGTCTGAGGTTACCCACCATATCTGCGGAGTGGCTATTGGAATGTCAAACTTGATTGAATATATAGGTCCTATTAAATTTTCCGCAATCGTTCGCGGTTCTGGAATCACTTCCAGTTCTACCATACTCCCAGTACTGTTTTCTGAAAAAATCCATTTTACTAAAACTATGGCGAGTCAAGAACAATATCACTATTGATCTTCCAAATGGTAGAAAATTGACCCTCGTCATAGCCAGGGTCAACCCTCAAACAGCCATTACAGAAACGTGCCCTGAGTTATCCAGAGTCTGGTTTTAAGCATAAGCTGGACAACTCCCCGTACCTTAATATCTTTTAAGGTATGAACCATTCTATATCCACTATAGAAACTTTGGCACTTATTTAATTGGAACCATATTCAAATCATGCAGCTATCTCCAGTGCATATCATCTTAATGGAAAAAGGCTAATCGGCATTACTCAACCTAGGAATCCATCCAATTATGAGCAACCTGAAAGAGAAACAAGTTTCTCAAAATCATTACTATCATCTGAATACCAATCACAAGAATCCACATCTTCGATCTCTTTGAAGAATCCCGATACTTGTGACACCTGATTCTCTACTTTATTCTTATACCCACAACTTCTCAAAACTTAGACCTTGTATTTCTAAGAAACACTTGTCTAAAAACTAGAGAAGTCATAAGTAAACAGAACATAGTACGAGGACCTACCCCTTTTGTCCTGATGGACACTGGACAACATACAATACTCTGTATAAGTCCGCTGAGTCGAGCAACTCATAACCTGTGCGTCGTAGGTTGAAAACTGTATCCTGGCGATTTCCTCAAATATCACCAATTACAACGAATTCCGATATGATGAGGATGATCACCTAATTCTCAATAACTTATTCCTACTCATCATCTGTAAAACCATACAGATATGAGAATGAAACCTGGTAAATACATACCCTTGGAGTAAGTATCTAATCGGGAAAACAATTTTCTTTTAACAATGCACTGAAACATGAAAATATTTCGTAGGGGTATCCTGGTATTCATAGCAATGCCTCTTCCATAATTCAATTCATGACTTTAACCGTATATTTCTTTGCCTTCTTTCCAAATCCCTTTATTTGTCTTTAGTCGTTACCTTCTGTACACCATCGTTAGGCTAAATGGTTTTCTTCCTTCCCTACCATTCGGCACCAGCCTATGGTTTGGAAGAAGACTATCCAGTAAGCATAATAGGTGTACCCTCCTAAACCAAGGAGTACTCGCAACTTAAGAGAAGGTGATGATAAAAGACAACTGAATAATACCTTATTCTTTTAAAGGTGAAATAAGAGTGGCGACGAAGTACGCGGTTTGGTCGTGAATGATAGCAGTCGCAATTTACTTTGCCCTCTTTCTAATCCCTTTATTTTGTCTTTACATATTACCTTCTGCACATCATACTTAGGCTAATTGGTTTTCTTCATTCCCTACCTTTCGGCACCTGCCTATGGTTTGGAATAAGACTATCCAATAAGCGTAATAGATGTACTCTCCTAAACCAAGGAGCCCTCGTAACCTGAGAGAAGGTGATAATAAAAGACAACTGAATAAACCAATTCTATTTCTCCTGAACCTGGATCCATCCTCGAAGAAGTTCCTTCGAGTTCGTATATAAACATACGATGGATCTATCCAATGGAAGTGGATGTCCGTAATAATACGGGTGTTCTGAGAAATACAAAGGGTAAAAGAAGGAGTGGCAATGACTTATGCAACTTAGACAATCCAAAAGCCAGTATTTTAAGAAGGTTCGGTCAACTTGGTCACTGAGTCATAGTCTAGGGTCGGTCAAAGGTCGCTGCCAAAGAGAGAGAGAAAAGAAACACTCCGCGTGCACTCTAACCTAGATCAAAATGGTTATCACTTTATCAAATCCGGAAACCTCCCACTGTCCTGTCAAATTCTCCTCCAAACCTGAAAGAAGAATCAATCGGGATCACCCGAAGAGTAAACCAACTCATCAGTGGGAATCGGGATCCAACTCTCATCGCATGATAACGTGATGGAATGCATCCACGTTACTCATACTCCAGAAGGTATGCACATACTTGGCAAGTTTCAGTTTCTTTAGAAACTCCCGATATGATTTTTGCCCCATGCTCTTATAACCTTGGCTTTGGTCAAAATGTCATAAGTCACATGCCAAGTTCTACCCGTCACTAACTTGTCAATTTGAATCCACCCGCACATGCCCCTGGCTTTGGCCAAATGGCAGAACGACTGTCCCAAACCAACTCATCTATCTATGCAACAAATAAATACCCAGCAGCTACAAAACACTATGCCTTAACTTTGGCTAAAATGCATAGCTTGAATACTACTGAATATCCAAAAGAAGTGACGGAGGGCTACGGCTGGTTTTTGGCGAAAAACCTTTAACGTAACGAACTTGATATCGCTGAAGGAACCTGATAGCTTTTTTAAAATATAGTGGCAAAAACCTTTTGCTAAAGAGGTCACTCCCGGTAAAGGGATCTCGGCTCTTTCCTCGTGGAATGAGGTGCAGGATATTCCACTGAATACCACGGTGCAAAGCAACTTGTAACCGACTATAGTGAAGTTATTACCCTGACGCAAACTTCTGCCCAAGGGGTCAGTCCCGGTGAAGGGATATCGGCCCTTGCCCCTTCGAATGAGGTGCAGGATATTCCACTGAATACCGCTATGCAAAACAAAAGGAAACGTCTTTGCAATAACACTTTTTTTAAATTTGTTCCAATAACTGCAAACAGGTTTGTTTTACTTTGCATTGATCAGAATCAACGCAGTCCCATCAATTAATCACACCAGAAAAGAACGAAAATAAAATGTACGTATATGCCATCCGCATTCGTCACTGGGTCCCGTCATCACCCGTTAGGTTACTTAACTAACGACAGAGCGGGGACTGGACTAGCGCGGGTGTAAAACATATACAACATCTAATAGTATATATACCAATATACAATAATCGCTCCAGGCGTGATAATATGCAACATTACAGAAAAGTAATAAGCATCACAGAACAATGCAGATAATCTGGGATCCCCGGGTTTCACAGAGCTGCTGCTGAAACCCGACGTTCCCCTGTCGTGTGGATAGCCTGTGCAATGAAACCTAGAGCCCTACGGGTGCGGCAAGTTACCCGCCAAAACCTGAAGCGAGGCAGCCCCCTACAGCAAAGTGAATGGACCACCCAGCACTTCACGGAATCCGGTAATCTTGGGCACCCCTCTTTGTGTCAACCTGTACCCCTTACGAGTGCGGCGAATAGTCTGCCAATTCTAGAGTGAGGCCCCTCTGCCTCTCAAATCCATGAGATGCGGACCCGTTGCCCTCCAGAACCCGGCTATCCGTGCACTCCGTCGTGGGGTAAAACCTAGTACAGAAATGGAAAATAGTACAACAGGTACATCGACCGCAACCTGGTCGTGCCCCAAAAGAATATTATACAACAGGCAGTGACGGCAGTCCACATGTTGGACGCTCGCCCCGCAATATCAAATATACAAATAAACTCAAACTGCACTACCATTGCACACTGCTATCCACCACGACAAATCCGCAACATCACAGCACAACACAGAACATCAACGCGAATGTCACGTTCGCAAACCCGTCTAAAAGAACTATAGCAATCAGACGCGGTTTACGGATCAAATGACATTCCCGGTCGGAGATATAATGTAAGCACTGTAAGCTAACATGTTTAAATTTCGATCGACTAAATATCACGAAGTGGGCCCCACGAACATCTGTTGAACAGTAACAAAATCTGGGCCCAAAAGATATATACCAAAAACCCCAAATTCCAGACAAGAACCCACTATGCAAATTTGGGGCCACGATCTCACTGAATGGCCGCGGAAGCGCGGTCAAACCATAGGTTTGACCGTGATTCCGCCGCGGTCTTGTCGAATCACGTGTCCAAATTTGTACGGTATTCTTAGAAAACCCTGCTGAATTTTCTGTGATATGTAAAATTATTTTTAGAACCCTTTAAAATTCAACAGAAACTCAGAACTTGAATTATGCGGTTTTCGATATCCGGTTCGATCGATATTTTAAACGCGTTAGCACAATTTAGTAAAGCAAAATGATGAGGCTCTGATACCACTGTAAGTCTACGGTAGCGCCCCGGCCGTCTACAGACGCCAAATGCGGAACAAAAAACTTTTAACTGGCGCTATCGTATACTTTAACCCGGATCTGCCATTATTGCTAAACTAACAAACTGTAAAGAGTGTCGAAAGGTTATACCGAACGATCCGAGTCCTTCGTTCTTTAACCATCATCCCACGCTCAGTTGCGGCTGCTCTGATCTCGTCGATCTCCGATCTGCTCGTCCAAGTTGCGCTACGTCAACGATTCTTTAAACGGGCTCCCGCCACTGACTCGAGGCAACTCGGTCGTCAAGTTTGCTAAAAGAGACGACCAAGGTTGATGTAGAGAATGAGTAGAAGATTTTGTCTCGTTCCGTCCAAAGCTATGGACGAACGGTTAATGAAGTTGCCAATTGATTCGGGTGATGGAATGAAATGAGCAATGATATTTCCATACACCCCAAAACTATCATAATCTTTTCATCAAAATGAATCTCAAGTGAGAGAGTGGGAGGGGGCCGGCCATGATATAGGAATGGGGGGGTGAGTGTAGGAGGAGGGAGGTGACCACAAGAACAAATATCATGTGTGAACACAAAGTGTGAACACAAAGAATGCAACCAATGAAACATCAACACCATTCTAACCTAGTCACCTTTTCTAGAACCTTCTAGAAGCATGACTCACCCTCATCCAAGAAAAGATAAATCCGTCTTTAACCGAATGTTAAAAGATGGCTGATTGAAAACTGGGAACTGGCAACTTCCAAAAGTGATCCTGAAACGAATTTCAGGATAACCCCGTAACTGTATAAATATACCCGCATATGTATTACGACCGAATACAAATGCAACTGAGACAAAGATATTATATCTACTCAATATAATACTCGGATCCGGCTTAAACCAAAGCCGACCAGTATCATCTTCCCGAAATATGACACGTGCGTAAACGCACGTGCATTTTCCGAACCCTGCCATAAAACCATACGGCCTCTACAACGTTTCGCCCGAACTTGGGAAACTGTCTGTGGGGGACTCTAATGACTCGTCAGTACCCTGGTAGTGGGTTTAACCACAAACCGTCAGCGGCACTAGCTATGCGTAATGGCTGCCCATGGACTGACATCAAGGGAGGCCGATGAGCGAACTCATCCAGAAACCCTACTGAGCCTAACAGTGATAATGAATATACAGTCCGGTCCGTTCGTCAATGAGTATCACAAATCCGCCTAGGGGGCTAGTAACGTCAGACCCCCAATAGCAGTATAAGTTGTGTAGGAGTGTAGCCCAATAACACCCTGAGATACTACTTGAGTACCTACCAGTAAATCTCCTGCCACGGCCGTGGGCTTTGTGTAATGGCTCTCCTAGACACAGCACGATCTCGCCCCCAATACCGGGAGAGACGAATCCCCTGCCGATCCGCTCATGTGCCTCCATGTGGCTCGGGACTGTACCCAAAAACTACCTGTTTGCACGACTCCTTTGAGCCGTGGTAGCATAGAAATCAAAGCACGGTGGGAACTCACACGAGACAAATGACGACCTCAGGTCGATGAACTAACCTGTACACATGTCACCAGGGAACTGCTATCTGACGATACGTATAGTACTAACTAGCATATTCCCGGCGAGTCCTGTCCGGTGTACTCATAACCCAATGAGCACCTGTATACATCTTAGGTGATCCAACTGACACCAGTGGCTTGTGAGACCGGCCACCGCCCCTCGTCGGGGTCTCGACTGTATACACTAGTCTACTCCGGAGTATCGATGCCCTGTCTCGAAACTCCCACGCCTAGGGACCACAATTAAGGATATGCGTATAAACTACCCAACTCTCACGTATATGATCGCCATCATACTATTGGTAGTAAAGCATGATCCTAAGGGCTCTATCAAAGTGTAACATGTAATCAGTCACCTGAACATGTACACGACTGATAAAGGCAAACCAGATAGCATACTATCATCTTGAGTAAGACTGTCCTACCGGTATAGGTCCTCCGCAATCATTGCAATCACGTACCTGCGATCCAATAATTGACTCTGAGGGCACTATCTCCAATAAATACTAGCGGGCTTTGGTTTAAGCCGGATCCTAGTATTGTACTGATGGATTGTTTTTGTCATTTTGTATCCGCATTTTTCGGAATACGAATACGGGTACGTATGTACGGACGAGGGGCATTTTTATAAATTGGTCAAAGATGCTTCTAGAAGGTGACATGTCATATTGTTATTATTCATTTTGGTTTAAATGAAAATACATTATGTCATAAGAGGATGAGGTGGAAATTGCATGAAAATGGACATAGCTTCTTATGACACATGGTGAGTTTTTGGTCCATGAGTCATTTTTTGTTACTTGAACCATATAATTGATAATTGATATTGATTTATTAAGTGAATTATCAATATGGTTCAGTTGAGAAAAATATGAGAGCTAACTCCATTCTTCATTCTCTTTCCTCACTAGCTTTTTCTCTAAGGTCACCTTCTTCCTCAAAGCTCTAGTGAACTCTTGTGTTGAGTGATCTAGGGCAAGCATAGGTATTACAATCCATCTACATATCTCTACATCCTCTACGACATCATGGGTAGCGACCTTGATGCCCTAGTTGCCTCCGTTGAGGTAGGAGTTCGATGCACATCTCCTCGGGTGGATCATCATGGATTTGAGGAGTCCGATGAGGGAGCGGCGATCCAAACGATCCACGGAGTCAACAACCAGAAGAAGGAAAGCGAGGAATGAAGACCCGAAGGACCGGAATCGTGAGGTATAAACTTCTGTAGTTTAAGTTAACCTCACTTTTAGTTTGCTAGTTAGGGTTTAGCACCGATCCTGGAGTCCAAGTCCGTGCCGCGATCTTTTGAAAATTGTTTTTCACCTATTCCGCCTCCCCGCGATCCCGCGGGGTGCGCGACATGGACTTACAGTTCGGTCGGGTGCTCTCCCACTGCAGCGTTTGCTCCGCAAGATCGTCAAAGAATTGCCAAGCCTCCTCGTCAGATTTGGATAGGAAGTGGCCCTGACAGATGGCCTCCATCAACTATCTGGTTGCTGGATTCAGGCCCTCGTACAGAGTTTGGCAAAGTTGCCATTTCTCTATACCGTGATGAGGACACTGAACAAGGAGGTCCTTGTACTGGTCAAAGCACTTCCAAAAAGGTTTGATTGGAAGCTAGGTAAATTGATTTATCTCATTTCGGATCTGTGCGGTCTTATGATTCGGGTAGAATTTTTTAAGAAACGCCTTTACAAACTCGTCCCAACTGGTTATCGAATGAGATGCGGTGCTATACAACCACTTTTCAGCGAGGTCACACAGAGTGAAAGGAATAACTCCTAGCCATATAATATCATCAGACAGTTGGGTTGTCTTCATCATCGCATATACGTTCTGGAATTTATTGATGAAGATGTAGGCATCTTCGGATTCAAGCCCGTGAAATTTAGGCAACATGTTGATGAAGTGGGGCTTAATTTCGAAATTATCCCTTTTGGCCGATGGAAGTGAAAGACAAGTCGGAAGTGCGGTGCGGGTAGGATAGAAATGATCCTGGAGCGCGATTCGCTGTGGCGCTTCAACAAGAGGTGGTCGTGGGATATTCGCACCTAATGGAGGTAGAATTATTCCTGGGGGAGGTTAAGTGATGTTAGGAGGAAATCCCGATATCTCGGAAGAAGAATGTTGTGACGGTGAAAGTGAAGGTGAAGATGTATGAACAGAATCGCGGTCAACGTCGGAGTTGGCCGGCAAAAGTATAGGTGAAAGATACGTGGAAGGAGTTTCGACGTCAGAGTCGATCGCGTAGTCCGTAGCGACTAACGAAACACAGACTAAACGGGTACTAGGGTCCCTAGTCCAAGTGGATATAAACTAAACAAGTTCAATGTAGTCAAATCGTAGAATGTGAGGGTAAGAAAGCGAAAATGGAGAAAAATTAGGTGAAGGTGGTGAAAGTGGTGAACTTTTGTTTGTTTCGTAAGAATATGAAAATGAAATGACAGTTCAACAAACACAATCACAAATGCACAATCAATACCTAGACTAGGGTCCTCTAAGTCCAGTAGACCTGCTCCTAACTGTTCCAAAACGACAAATTGTGACATAACCCTCAAATCGTCTCTTCACAGCCAGTTGTGGCCAGGTAAGCACAAGTGAGGTAAGGAGGGTTCTGTTCATGAATCACCATGAGACGGGCCTTTTAAAGTTACCTTCTCACTTGTCTAGCCTAGGCACCAAAAAAGTCATGTTTAGATAAACGACTGGATGCCCACAATCTTTCTTTGTCCTATTGACCGCGACATGTCCTTAATTGGCCGAGTCTAGATATCTTTTATTAAGCTTGAGGTGACACTTATGCAATTAGTGATTTCCGGGGTCTTAGGAAGGGTGATGAAATCCCCACCCAGTCTAAATTGGTGTTATAGCCCCTTAAGTCCGTATTAATGATGCAATGCGCAAATCAACAAGGTTTTGTTATCAAACAATCAAAGATTTTTTTTTACTCTAAATGTGGCACTGCAATAAATACGGTTAGTTTTTCTTTGGCTCTTTTTTCGGCGATATTGCAAAGAATCCTGCAAAGATATGAATAATGGAGTGTTGGATTTGAGAAGAGGAAGTTTAGAAAAATACGTACCAAAAGAGTTGAGTTTAAGAAAGTCGTGTTGATATTGCCTCCGAGGGTTTGAATGGTTCGCTTGCGCGGGTCAAACTACCCGGGTCTTTGGCACTACAGTATTCAATCCTCTTATACTTGAAAACGCCCCCTGCTCTGCAAGATTGCTTCAAATCTGTAAATGTCAGAAAAATACGAATATTAGAGCTAGAAAGCGATATAGATAGCCAAAATTTTGAACACAAATAATTAAGAAAATCAAACAATAAAAATGGGATACTAACAAAACACTGGAGGCAACACAAAAAAAATATTTTCAAAACCTCACAAAGGGGACGGCGAGATCGGGAATTTTCAAGTTCTTGCTGGGCGTTTTTAAAAATTTGGTACTCAAATTTTATGTGTTTCCTCAATGTGATAATAGTATTCTACTCTTATACTTTGATTTTTATTTTAAAACACATTGTGTTAGTAGAACACAAATCCAAAGAATATCATTGGATTTAGTTCTCATATCGGTTTAAAAAGAATGTGTTTTTTTTTGTTTTTTGAATCTGTTAGAAAGTTAGTTTTGTACAAAATATTCACAAATTAACCCGAGACTACAAGTGTAAAAGTGTTACCGTCTCCCAGGCAACGACGCCATTTGATTTGGCACGTTTTCACTGTCGTTTTAAAAAGAATTTGAAATAACCGCAATAAAAAATGGTGTCGCATGTAGCGAGCCGCGATGAGTACGGGTCGTCCGCAGGGAGATGGTAGGTTTTTAGCTTGTTTTAACGAGTTAATACCGTAACTTGAGTTGTTATATTAAGTGTCGTAACTATGATATGTTCAATAAAAAGTACTTATTAGGGGTAGTTTTAGGTTAGCTTGCGTTAGGATTATGTTTGTCATTTCCTTATAGACCTAATTCTGATATTGAAGCTAAGGCAATAGGCAACAACGCGGATTAGGGATCTTAAAGTACGGTATTCGCGTATGTGTGCTAAATCCGTATTTCTTGTCCCTTGTCCTTCCGTTGTTGTCTCTTGACCTTAGCCTTCGGCAAACCAATCGCAACCGGTCACGATTAGGATTCACCGCTATCGTGGTAGGGTAGGGTGCCTAACGGAGCGGAATTGCGAGTAGTTTGGTCGGAGTTTCAATTACAAAGTTAAGGGTTTTTTTTAAGGTTTTAGCAAACACATCTCCTAATACAAACTAACCATATTCTACCCTTAACAAGTAAATCAATCACTCACACATATTTACAATACCAAATAAAAGAAAGAAATGAGTAAGACACATAATAGAAATTGCAAGAAAAGTAAAGCCAAGGATAGAAAGTTAAGAACCGATATACCCAATGTGCAACTTCCTTCAAGTGTTCTTTAAGCCCGTACCAATGTGAAATCAAAATACCGAACTTTAAACTTGCAAGCTCACTTAAGAGGTTGCTAAATCAAAGTAAGGCAAGGATTTCACAAGTTCAATATTTGTAGAAAGCAAGACACATGCAATGAACAAATAAGAACTTTATTGATATTCAAAAAGAGATACAACTAATCTTGAATTCAAGAACCTAAATCTTAAGCTTGTAAGTTCAACGAAGAAGTTACAAGGTCAAGATAAAGTGCAAGAGATCAAGAGTTCAAAGGAAAAGACAAGCTAACATCTATAAATTACAACTTATTCTAAACTAAAAATAAAGCCAAAAAAGTATCCTTTTGTTAGTTATATGTATGCCCTAGAGGTCATTACTATACATAGGATGTATATTATAGTGGATGCTTGGACATATATAGGGAGGACTTTCTTGCTCGACATGATAGTATGCTATCTGGTTACTCTTTACCTTAACGTGTACACTGATTGTCTCTCTGATACATGTTGGTAAAGCCCTTAGGATGTGTACTTGACTACCTAGACTATGATGCGGATCATACTAGTGGGGACATGATAGTCCATAAGTACATCCTTCAAGGTCCCTAGTCATAGGTGTATCGAGACGGGGCATCGATATACCAGAGTAGACTGGCGTATGCCTTCTCGACCCATACAGATGGGCGATGGATGATCCCATAGACATTGGTGTTTGACATCAGAGATGTTATACGGATGCTCAGTAGAGACTGGGTACACTGGACGGACTCGCCGAGAACTCCCAGATGGTATTATACCTTACGTCAGATGACAGTTCTCTGGTGACACTGGTACAGGTTAGTCTGTAGACCCGAGATCGTCATAGAGTCTTGTGTGATTCCCACTGTGCTTTGATTTCCACCTTACCACGTCCAAGAGGGCGTGCAAAACGGTGGCTTTTGGGTACAGTCCCGAAACACATGGAGGCAATGAGCGATAGGAGGGGATTCGTCTCTCCCGGTTAGGGAGTTGATGTTGTGTTGTGTTCGATTGGCTATAATCGGAAATCCCTGGCCAGGGTTGCTGAGATTTACTGGTAAGTGTTATCAGTAGTAAATCGAACTGTTATAGGTCTCATATCGACACGACTTATCGAGCTACTGGGGTCTGACTACCACACCTAGGCGAGATATGCGACATATCAGACGAACAGACCGGACTGTACGGTAAGTGTTACTGGTTGGATTCACAGGAGTGTGAGCGGGCTTGCTCGTTGATCTTCTGATCGCTCAATACCCGGGTGGCCGTTACGTTTGGCAGACCGCTTGCGGCTTGTGGGTGTTTGATATGATCATCACCTGCTGCCGGCATATTGACGAGTCTTTAGAGTCCTACACAGAGGTTTCCTGGCTCAAGCGAAACGAAATAGGAGCGCATATAAGATATGTGCGGGACCGAGAATAATGCGTGTATGTGATACCGTATTATATTCTCGCGATGTACGTATCGATTGGTTGTATGCGATATAACCTAGTTATCGGATCGAGGATTGATTCGATAAGTCGAAACATTTGATACTAGTCGGTTATATGCGACATGACCGGATCATTAAATCAAGTGTTGATTTAATGATTTAATGTATAATTATATATTTGATATATTACTTTACATTAACTAGTATTGGTTCACTTAAGATAGATTTTCTCACTTGTTTGTGAACATTGTATATTTGATATATTTTTGTGGGTGGACCGGATCTACAAAGGTTGTAGTCTCTTTCACTTTGCAGTAAAGTTGTTTACTAGCTTGTTGTTTCGCCTATTCTTTAGTTAACGATCTAGTTTAGGGTTTCTCGGCACCGGAAAATTTTGAATTAGGCATGGTTGATGTCTTGTGAGACCTCATTAGTGTGCCTAGGAACCCTACAGTGGTATCAGAGCTACTAGGCATTGGATGTCGACCTATGGGGGGTTCTCACTGTGTGACAGTGTGGCAAAGCATAGGCTCTTACCCCCAGGGTGTCCCGAGACCGGAAGGTGTTCCGGTGGGTTGTAGTCCTCGCGAGGGGGCATGCCTAAAAAGTAGCGGCTGAGGGACCCGTTGGTGCCACGGTGACACCATTGGATGGGGTGGCTGCCTGACCTACAGTGGTATCAGAGCCTAGCTAGAGCCTTAGGCGATGTGTAGATGATGTTAGAAGTCCGATCGAACCCGAAACCCTAATCCGAAACCCTTCTCTGTACAATTTTTAAAAACTGGGATTTTTGCGAATTAAAGATATGCAGAAAATTCAGCAGGGTTTTCTAGTAATTACTGTGCAGCACGTGCTCATGATTCGATTAAAGCGCGGCGGAACCGAGGCACGAGCATGCCTCGTGCGGCGGTTCCGCGGCCATATAGTCACATCAGCTTTTGGAAATTGCACAGTGATTCCTATCTTTTAGTGCTGTATTTTTTGGAAATTTTTAACTTCTACTCAAGAGTTGAGTTTTCTGGGTTGTATTGGGGACTCGGTGTTTCGATCGGGAAGTTTAACTTCGTCTGTGTTTTTCCGGATAATTTTAGATAATGTTGAAAAGTTCGACCGGATATAAATACCCACTTTTTCCTCTGTCGGGAAATTTCCAAGTGTTGGATCTTTCCGTAGTTTAAGAACGTTCGAAGTAGTGCAAGTAACGCGATGGACCATCTAGAAGACAACAAACCTTAACTCGATTATGTGACCGTCTTGAACTACCCTTTGAACCTTAGGGTTTGGGGCAGTACGGCGTGCCACATGTGAGGCGTGTAAGTCTACGCTAGCGCCTCGGCCGTCTACAGACGCCAAATGCGGAACAAAAACTTTTAAACTTGGCGCTATCGTATACTTTAACCCGGATCTGCCATTATTGCTAAACTAACATACTGTAAAGAGTGTAGGAATGTTATACCGAACGATCCGAATCCTTCGTTCTTCAACCATCATCCCACGCTCCGTTGCGGCTGCTCCGATCTCGTCGATCTCCGATGTCCTCGTCGAAGTGGCACCACATGATCGGTTCTTTAAACGGGCTCCCGCCTCTGACTCGAGGCAACTCGATCGTCAAGTTTGCTAAAAGAGACGACCAAGAATGATGTAGAGAATGAGTAGATGACTTTGTCTCACTTCGTCCAAATCCGTGGACGATCGGTTAATGAAGTTGCCGAGGGAATTGGGTGATGGAATGAAATGAGCTGTAAAATTCCATGCACCCCAAATACTATCATATCTTTTTCTAGCAAATGAAACATCAAGTGAGAGAGAGTGAATGAGAGAGGAGGCCATCCATTCATATATGAAGGAGGAGGGTGAGTGTAGGAGCAAGTGGTGACTTTAAGAAAGCTTCTCACTTTAAAAGATCAAGAAGAAAATATCTTAACCAAAACAAGAATCATTAAACCTAAAGCATGACTCACAAATACACCTCATCATGCTTTTAATGAAACCATTAATGCACTAATGAGTCATATGCCTCATCATCACTTCTAGAAGCTTCTAGAATGATGACTCACTCATATCAGAAGAAAAGATAAATCCGTCTTTAACCGAATGTTAAAAGACGGCTGATAGAAAACTGGAAACTGGCAACTTCCAAAAGTGATCCTGAAACGACTTTCAGGATAACCCCGAAACTGTATAAATATACCCGCATTTGTATTACGACCGAATACAAATGCAACTGAGACAAAGATATTATACCTACTCAATATAATACTCGGATCCGGCTTAAACCAAAGCCGACCAGTATCATCTGTCCGAAAATCGACACGTGCGTAAACGCACATGCATTTTCCGAACCCTGCCATAAAACCATACGGCCTCTACAACGTTTCGCCCGTACTTGGGAAACTGCCTGTGGGGAACTCTAATGACTCGTCAGCACCCTGGCAGTGGGTTTAACCACAAACCGTCAGCGGCACTAGCAATGCATAACGGCTGCCCACGGACTGACCTCAAGGGTGGCCGAGGAGCGAACTCAAGGGAGACCGATGAGCGAACTCCTCCGAAAACCCTACTGAGCCTAACAGTGACAATCTATATACAGTCCGGTCCGTTCGTCAATGAGTATCGCATATCTTCCTAGGGGGCTAGCAACGTCAGACCCCCAATAGCAGTATAAGTCGTGTCGGAGTATAGCCCAATAACACCTTGAGATACTACTGGAGTACCTACCAGTAAATCTCCTGCCATGGCCATGGACTTTGTGTAATGGCTCTCCTAGACACAGCACGACCTCGCCCCCAATACCGGGAGAGACGAATCCCCTGCCGATCCGCTCACGTGCCTCCATATGGCTCGGGACTGTACCCAAAAGCTACCTGTTTGCACGACTCCTTTGAGCCGTGGTAGGGTAGAAATCAAAGCACAGTGGGAACTCATACGAGACAAATGACGACCTCAGGTCGATGAACTAACCTGTACACATGTCACCAGGGAACTGCTATCTGACGGTAGATATAATACTAACTAGCAGATTCCCGGCGAGTCCTGTCCGGTGTACTCATAACCCAATGAGCACCTGTATACATCTTAGGTGATCCTACATACACCAGTGGCTTGTGAGACCGGCCACCGCCCCTCGACGGGGTCTCGACTGTACACACTAGTCTACTCCGGAGTATCGATGCCATGTCTCGAAACTCCCACGACTAGGGACCACAATTAAGGATATGCATATAAACTACCCAACTCTCACGTATATGATCGCCCTCATACAGTTGGTAGTAAAGCAAGATCCTAAGGGCTCTATCAAAGTGTAACATGCAATCAGTCACCTGAACATGTACACAACTGATAAAGGCAAACCAGATAGCATACTATCATTTCGAGTAAGACTGTCCTACCGGGATAGGTCCTCCGCAATCATTGCAATCACGTACCTGCGATCCAATAATTGACTATGAGGGCACTATCTCCAACAATCTCCCACTTGCACTCAAGGCTAATATTGCGATGTCGACTACTCACAGCCCGTGTGAAACCGAACATCCAACTCCTCTACTAATCAGTTTCACAAAGCCCGTTTGTAAAACTATTGTGTTCGAGAAATAGCCTCGGTGAGTGGATCCGCCTAGAAGTTTCTTTCTGTATCTCTCATTAATCTCAAGTTCGCGGAGAAAGCCATCTCCCGAATTGAGTAGTACCTGTCTTAGAATATGTCTGGATATCTGATGGGACCTTAGTTCATAAATGAACTCCATATCCAAACTTCTTAGACTGTATGGATCACTGAACCTAATCAGTATCCGGCACCATGCCACCCACAGTATCCTCTTGAACCACCTGTCCATAATACTGTCCCTCGTCAGAGGGAAAACTAAAACTCTGACAATCACTCTGTCATCCATGTCACCTTTGAAGCCTGGAATGATAACCGTCTCCCGAAAGAGGCTGCCGTTATCAAATCCGTAGAACATGTACCAATGTTCTAAAACTGCTTCCTTATGTTTTTCCAGGATTGGATTAATACAAACTTATTGCATCTAGTGCAAAAACAACATCTGGTGTGGTACTTGACATCTCATGATTGACACAATTGCCTAAGCAAGTGATCTGCCAATCATGCACATCCCTCTCCCCTTTAGTCTATACGACACCTTTAGAGAGGGTGACTCCATCACCTGCAGGTACACTACCATGCTAGGAGTCAACTATTCTAAAAACCATTAGAATATCTGTCAAAGTACCCACATTGCGAAACCACCCAAATCTAGATCTAAAACCATAGATCCAGAAACCAGAATGTCAAATATTATATCCATGTCCTGTCTGGAGAAACAACTGTGTGACGACCACGGTTCAACCGATCGTAGTATAGGAATTTTACTTCCTACTCTGTGTATGTCATCCTGATACCATGACATCACACCCTACTACCTTCTTAACTGATCCATCCCCTATTCTGATTGAAGTCAAACCCATGACTGTCACATCAAAATTAGATGATCTATCTCCGCTATAACTGCTCAAGTCTATAAATAGATATAAGCATCTTGCCCACTATTCTTCCGCTGCTCCCACTGACTACGACAACCCTCCTACCGGGTCTCATATCCTGGAACAACAGTAGTGTCAAGTCTGGGTAGATAAGAACCTCCCTGTCACCGTCCTTGAGCCTACCGAAGTACCTCTCGGGTGTCTGAGGTTACCTACCATACCGGCGGAGTGGCTATTGGAATGTCAAACCTGATTTAATATATATGTCCTATTAAATTTTCCGTAATCGTTCGCGGTTCTGGAATCACTTCCAGTTCTACCATACTCCCACTACTGTTTTCTGAAAAAGATCCATTTTTACTAAAACTGTGGCGAGTCAAGAACAATATCACTATTGATCTTCCAAATGGTAGAATATCAACCCTCGTCATAGCCAGGGTCAACCCACAAACAGCCATTACAGAACCGTGCCCTGAGTTATCCAGTGTCTGGTTTTAAGCATAAGCTGGACAACTCCCCATACCTTAGTTTCTTTTAAGGTACGATCCATTCTATATCCAATACAGAAACTTTGGCACTTATTTAATTGGAACCATATTCGAATCATGCAGCTGTCTCCAGTGCATATCAACTTTAATGGAAAGAGGCTAATCAGCATTACTCAACTTAGGAATCCATCCAATTATGAGTAACCTGAAAGAGAAACACGTTTCTCAAAACCATCACTATCATCTGAATACCAATCACAAGAATCTACATCTTCGATCTCTTTGAAGAATCCCGATACTTGTGACACCTGGTCCTCTACTTTATTCTTATACCCACAACTTCTCAAAACTTAGACCTTGTATTTCTACGAAACACTCGTCTAAATACTAGAGAAGTTATAAGTAAACAGAACATATTACGAGGACCTACCCCTTTGTCCTGATGGACACTTGGAAAACATACAATACTCCGTATAAGTCCGCTGAGTTAAACAACTCAAAACCTGTGCGTTGTAGGTGGAAAACTATACCCTGGCGATTTCCTCAAATATCACCAATTTCAACGAATTCCGATATAATGAGGATGATCACCTAATTCCCAATATCTTTACTCCCACTCATCATCTGTAAAACCATACAGATATGAGAATGAAACCTGGTAAATACATACCCTTGGAGTAAGTGTTTAATCGGGAAAACAGTTTTTCCTTTAACAATGCACTGAAACATGAAAATGTTTCGTAGGGGTATCCTGGTATTCATAGCAATGCCTCTTCCATAATCCAATTCGTGACCTCAACCGTATATTTTATTGCCATCTCTCCAAATCTCTTTATTTGTCTTTAGTCGTTACCTTCTGTACACCATCGTTAGGCTAAATGGTTTTCTTCCTTCCCTACCGTTCGGCACCAGCCTATGGTTTGGAAGAAGACTATCCAGTAAGCATAATAGGTGTACCCTCCTAAACTAAGGAGTACTCGAATCTCGAGAGAAGGTGACGATAAAAGACAACTGAATAAAACCTTATTCTTTTAAAGGTGAAATAGGAGCGGCGATGAAGTACGCGGTTTTGGTCGTGAATGATATCAGTCGCAATTTACTTTGCCCTCTTTCTAATCCCTTTATTTTGTCTTTACATATTACCTTCTGCACACCCTACTTAGGCTAATTGGTTTTCTTCATTCCCTACCTTTCGGCACCAGCCTATGGTTTGGAATAAGACTATCCAATAGGCGTAATAGGTGTACTCTCCTAAACCAAGGAGCTCTCGCAACCTGGGAGAAGGTGATAATAAAAGACAATTGAATAAACCAATTCTATTTCTCCTGAACCTTGATCCATCCTCGAAGAAGTCCCTTCGAGTTCGTATATAACCATACGATGGCTCTATCCAATGGAAGTGGATATCCGTAGTAATACGGGTGTTCTGAGAAATTCAAAGGGTAGAAGAAGGAGTGGCAATGACTTATGCAACTCAGACAATCCAAAAGCCAGTATTTTAAGAAGGTTCGGTCAACCTGGTCACTGAGTCATAGTCTAAGGTCGGTCAAAGGTCGCTGCCAAAGAGAGAGAGAGAAAAGAAACACTCTGCATGCACTCTAACCTAGATCAGAATGGTCATCACTTTATCTAATCCGGAAACCTCCCACTGTCCTGTCAAATTCTCCTCCAAACCTAAAGAAGAATCAATCGGGATCACCCGAAGAGTAAACCAACTCATCAGTGGGAATCGGGATCCAACTCTCATCGCATGATAACGTGATGGAATGCATCCACGTTACTCATACTCCAGAAGGTATGCGCATACTTGGCAAGTTTCAGTTTCTTTAGAAACTCCCGATATAGTTTTTGCCCCATGCTCTTATAACCTTGGCGTTAGGTCAAAATGTCATAAGTCACATGCCAAGTTCTACCCATCACTATCTTGTTAATTTGAACCCACCCGCACATGCCCTTGGCGTTAGGTCAAAATGGCAGAACGGCTGTCCCAAACTAACTCATCTATCTATGCAACAATTGAATACCCAGCAGCTACCAAACACTATGCCTTGGCGTTAGGTCAAAATACATAGCTTGAATACTACTGAATATCCAAAAGAAGTGACGGAGGGCTACGGCTGGTTTTTGGCGAAAAACCTTTAGCGTAGTGAACTTGATATCGCTGAAGGAACCTGATAGCTTTTTAAAATATAGTGGCGAAAACCTTTTGCTAAAGAGGTCACTCCCGGTAAAGGGATCTCGGCTCTTTCCTCGTGGAATGAGGTGCAGGATATTCCACTGAATACCGCTATGCAAAGCAACTTGTAATCGACTATAGTGAAGTTATTACTCTGACGCAAACTTCTGTCCAAGGGGTCAGTCCCGGTGAAGGGATATCGGCCCTTGCCCCGTCGAATGAGGTGCTGGATATTCCACTGAATACCGCTATGCATAACAAAAGAAAACGTCTTTGCAATAACACTTTTTAAATTGTTCCAACAACTGTATACAGGTTTGTTTTTACTTTGCGTTGATCAGAATCAACGCAGTCCCATCATTCAATCACACCAGAAAAGAACGAAAATAAAATGTACGTATATGCCATCCGCATTCGTCACTGGGTCCCGTCATCACCCGTTAGGTTACTTAACTAACGACAGAGCGGGGACTGGACTAGCGCGGGTGTGAAACATATACAACATCTAATAGTATATAAACCAATATACAATAATCGCTCCAGGCGTGATAATATGCAACATTACAGAAAAGTAATAAGCATCATAGAACAATACAGATATCTGGGATCCCCGAGTTTCACAGAGCCGCTGCTGAAACTCGACGTTCCCCTGTCGTGTGGATAGCCTGTGCAATGAAACCTAGACCCCTACGGGTGCGGCAAGTTACCCGCCAAAACCTGAAGCGAGGCAGTCCCCACAGCATAGTGAATGGAACACCCGGCACTTCACGGAATCCGGTAAATTGAGCACCCCTCCTTGGGTCAACCTGTACCCCCTACGAGTGCGGCGAATAGTCTGCCAATTCTGAAGTGGGGTCCCTCTGCCTCTCAAAGCCATGAGATGCGGACCCGTTGCTTTCCCGAACCCGGCTATCCGTGCACTCCGTCTTGGGGTAAAACCTAGTACAGTAATGAAAAATAGTACAATAGGTACATCGACCGCAACCTGGTCGTGCCCCAAAAGAATATTATACAACAGGCAGTGACGGCAGTCCACAAGTTGGACGCTCGCCCCGCAATATCAAATGTACAAATAAACTCAAACTGTACTATCATTGCACACTGCTATCCACCACGACAAATCCGCAACATTACAACACAACACAGAACATCAACGCGAATGTCACGTTCGCAAACCCGTCTAAAAGAACTATAGCAATGAAACGCGGTTTACCGATCAAATGACATTCCCGGTCGGAGATATAATGTAAGCACTGTAAACTAACGTGTTTAAATTACGATCGACCAAAGACCAAATTTCAAAAAGTGGGCTCCATAGCTTACTGGTGAACAGTAACAAAACCTGGGCCAAAACTGTATTGACCAAAAACCCCAAAATCCTTCACAGAACCCACTGAAAAATTTTGGAGGCACGTGCTCCCCACGTGGCCGCGGAAGGGCGGCCAAACCATGGGTTTGGCCGCGCTTCCGCGCCTCCATGGAGTGATCATGACCCCAAATTTCTTCGTGGTTCTTAGAATCGCCTGCTGTGATTTTTAAGATGTACAGAAATCAATTTTGACACCATTTAAAATTAACAGAACTGTCAAGTGAAGAAAAATGCGATTTTTGCAGTTTTCGATTTTCGGTCGGATCGATGTTTTAAACGCGTTATCACAAGTTAGTATAGCAAAATGGTGAGGCTTTGATACCACTGTAAGTCTACGCTAGCGCCTCGGCCGTCTACAGACGCCAAATGCGGAACAAAAACTTTTAAACTTGGCGCTATCGTATACTTTAACCCGGATCTGCCATTATTGCTAAACTAACATACTGTAAAGAGTGTAGGAATGTTATACCGAACGATTCGAGTCCTTCGTTCTTCAACCATCATCCCACGCTCCGTTGCGGCTGCTCCGATCTCGTCGATCTCCGATGTCCTCCTCGAAGTGGCACCACATGATCGGTTCTTTAAACGGGCTCCCGCCTCTGACTCGAGGCAACTCGATCGTCAAGTTTGCTAAAAGAGACGACCAAGAATGATGTAGAGAATGAGTAGATGACTTTGTCTCACTTCGTCCAAATCCGTGGACGATCGGTTAATGAAGTTGCCGAGGGAATTGGGTGATGGAATGAAATGAGCTGTAAAATTCCATGCACCCCAAATACTATCATATCTTTTTCTAGCAAATGAAACATCAAGTGAGAGAGAGTGAATGAGAGAGGAGGCCATCCATTCATATATGAAGGAGGAGGGTGAGTGTAGGAGCAAGTGGTGACTTTAAGAAAGCTTCTCACTTTAAAAGATCAAGAAGAAAATATCTTAACCAAAACAAGAATCATTAAACCTAAAGCATGACTCACAAATACACCTCATCATGCTTTTAATGAAACCATTAATGCACTAATGAGTCATATGCCTCATCATCACTTCTAGAAGCTTCTAGAATGATGACTCACTCATATCAGAAGAAAAGATAAATCCGTCTTTAACCGAATGTTAAAAGACGGCTGATAGAAAACTGGAAACTGGCAACTTCCAAAAGTGATCCTGAAACGACTTTCAGGATAACCCCGAAACTGTATAAATATACCCGCATTTGTATTACGACCGAATACAAATGCAACTGAGACAAAGATATTATACCTACTCAATATAATACTCGGATCCGGCTTAAACCAAAGCCGACCAGTATCATCTGTCCGAAAATCGACACGTGCGTAAACGCACGTGCATTTTCCGAACCCTGCCATAAAACCATACGGCCTCTACAACGTTTCGCCCGTACTTGGGAAACTGCCTGTGGGGAACTCTAATGACTCGTCAGCACCCTGGCAGTGGGTTTAACCACAAACCGTCAGCGGCACTAGCAATGCATAACGGCTGCCCACGGACTGATCTCAAGGGTGGCCGAGGAGCGAACTCAAGGGAGACCGATGAGCGAACTCCTCCGAAAACCCTACTGAGCCTAACAGTGACAATCTATATACAGTACGGTCCGTTCGTCAATGAGTATCGCATATCTGCCTAGGGGGCTAGCAACGTCAGACCCCCAATAGCAGTATAAGTCGTGTCGGAGTATAGCCCAATAACACCTTGAGATACTACTGGAGTACCTACCAGTAAATCTCCTGCCATGGCCATGGACTTTGTGTAATGGCTCTCCTAGACACAGCACGACCTCGCCCCCAATACCGGGAGAGACGAATCCCCTGCCGATCCGCTCACGTGCCTCCATATGGCTCGGGACTGTACCCAAAAGCTACCTGTTTGCACGACTCCTTTGAGCCGTGGTAGGGTAGAAATCAAAGCACAGTGGGAACTCATACGAGACAAATGACGACCTCAGGTCGATGAACTAACCTGTACACATGTCACCAGGGAACTGCTATCTGACGGTAGATATAATACTAACTAGCAGATTCCCGGCGAGTCCTGTCCGGTGTACTCATAACCCAATGAGAACCTGTATACATCTTAGGTGATCCTACATACACCAGTGGCTTGTGAGACCGGCCACCGCCCCTCGACGGGGTCTCGACTGTACACACTAGTCTACTCCGGAGTATCGATGCCCTGTCTCGAAACTCCCACGACTAGGGACCACAATTAAGGATATGCATATAAACTACCCAACTCTCATGTATATGATCGCCCTCATACAGTTGGTAGTAAAGCAAGATCCTAAGGGCTCTATCAAAGTGTAACATGCAATCAGTCACCTGAACATGTACACAACTGATAAAGGCAAACCAGATAGCATACTATCATTTCGAGTAAGACTGTCCTACCGGGATAGGTCCTCCGCAATCATTGCAATCACGTACCTGCGATCCAATAATTGACTATGAGGGCACTATCTCCAACAATGCGTTGGCTTGATCCTTCTACGGCTGGACCGTTGGTACTGAGGTATGAACTGGATGTTTTTAAACTTGTTTCATGTGTTGAGCTGTTTTGGGAAAACTTGGGTGTTTGAATGTTCGATCGGAAAGTTTAACATTTTCTATTTATCTGGAATGGGATACAATATTTGGAATCCACAAGTAGTTATGAGATAACTGATTTTGATGTTATAAACATAGCAGTTTAGTCTCACTTGATCAGTTGCCACGGAATTTTGATGTGATCAAAAGTCCGTCGCAATCTCGTAGCGTACGCGGATACTCGCCGGTAAAACTTAATAGATAGCCACGCCCCATAGCCCCGACCAAGTGACTGTTGGAGAACCCCGTCGCCGAAAGCATCCGTTCGGGTGCTCGCGGCAGCGGTGTTCCTCCTTAGTGCACTTCGTCGACGGTATCGGGGGTGCGGCCGCCTATTAAAGTTTGCGACGAGCATTCGATCAGTTTTTTGGGAATCTTTTTGAATTGCCCGACTAGATATTGAAAAGCGTTTTCGATATAGAGACTAAAATGCGGGGTTTATAATTGTTAGGCATGTGATGTCTAAGGAATTCATTTTGTCATTCATGTGATGTCTGAGGAGGTTGCGGATTCCAACTGTTGTAGTTTTACACTTTCTTTTCTGTGACCGTAAGTGTAATATATGATATCGCCGGTTTCGTTGCTATATGTTAACGACAATTGGGATACGCATGTTTACTTACGTTGATGACATGTGATGTTATGTGTTGCTGGATATGTTATATTGGATCGTCGTGTTTGAATAGCCCGGGGTTTTTATGTGAGATGAGTGTTTTTCATTTTCATTCATGTAAAAACTTGTATGTAATATTCTTTTATTGGGGCACTTCCAGGTTGCGGAAGATGTCACCCTTTGTATATTATTTACTTTTCCGCACTAGGATAGACCCAAGGAGGAGGGCACAAGTAACCGGGTTCTGGAGTCCAGTGGGAGACCAACTCGAGGAGTCGAGTCCGGGTCTCCTAACTCTAGAATTGGTAGGGTTACTTGCCGCTCTCGTAGGGGTCTAGGGGTGTAGGATTGGCTATTCATCACGACCGTGGAATCCGTGTTTTATACTGGCTCGTATTAAAAACACGGACGTCCTAGTATATCCAATATTTCATATGATATTTTCTGCTGCGTTATCTGTGATGTGATCATGTGAGATGTTCAGATGGATACTGTATATAGTATATATAATATATTATATAGACGCTGCTTATGTCTTACACCCGCGCTAGCCCTGCCCTGCTCTGCCGTTAGTTACCTAACCTAACGGTGCACGAGGGGACATCGAGGAGAATGCGGATGGCATAAGTGTACGTCGTATTTATCTGTGATGTTTAGGTGATTTAAATGATGGGACTTCATTAATGTGATTAATGAAAGAAAAAGAAACCTAAAGATGTTGTGGAATCGAATTTTCAAAAACAGGTAGCTACAGTTCTTGCTTTGCATCGCGGTGTTCCTTGTAGAACATCCTGCGCCTTATTCGATAAGGAAAGGGCCGAGATCCCTTAACCGGGAGTGACCGCTTTAGCAATAACTGGCAGATGCTAAACCCCTCGGTTTGTCTTTTGATTGCTTCTATAGTTTTTGCTTTTCACAGCGGTATATATGATATATCCTGCACCTTATTCGATGAGGAAAGGGCCGACGATCCCTTCACCGGGAGTGACCCCTTTAGCAAAACTAGAAAAGCCTCAAAAGCACTCCATTTTAAAATCATTTGATTCTACAACGATATCAAGTTCATTATGCAATAGGTTTTCAGAAAAACCTGTCGTAGCCCTCCGCCATTTCAGATAAGTCCTACTTAGTATTCGTGCTACGTTTGTTAACCTCCGTCAAGGCGTAGTGTGCGGTAGCTAACTAGTATTTATCTGCTTATGCATATGATGCAGATTGGGTTAGGGTAGTCATACGGCCTTGTTGACCTCCGTCAAGGGTCGTGCGGGTGGGTTTGATTCAATCAAGAAATGACGGGTTGAACTTGACTAGTAGCCTATGGTTTGTTGACCTCCGTCAAGGACATAGGGTGCTAGGGGCAAAATTATCGGGAATTTCAAGTGTTGAAATTTGCAATGAGATTGCATACCTTCTATGAGATAGTTGGATCCCGATACCCACTGTGAGTAATTGTTACTCCTGGGAGAGTTTTACACATTACAATTAGCCGATCAAGTAGGTGTCTAGAAAGGTGTAACACTAGTAAAATAAGGGGTTGCCCCTACGGATAATATCATCCGTAGGGGCAACAAAAGTTTGGCCCTACGGATTAATACGTAGGGCAAAGTGGTTGCCCCTACGGTCGTGCAATATTTATTTAAAATTTATTAAATCTTAAAGTGTTTTTTGCCCCTACGGTGGCGCAAACCAAGCACCTACGGGTATATCCGTAGGGGCATCTAAATAGCGATTTAAGTGATCGATCCCTACGCTGATTATTTCTTATTCCCTTTATCGTTGCGCGCGAACCCAAAATCCCCAAACCTTGACGTTCCCGCCGATCGCCGTTCTCGTCATCGCCAGCGCCGGCTGAATCGTCGTCGCCACCGCCTGCAGTGATCTCGTCGTCGCCACCGCCGGCCGAATCGTCGTCGCCACCGCCTGCAGTGATCTCGTCGTCGCCACCGCCCTCGTCGTCGCCGATTGCGTCTCCGTCGTCTCCTCCACCGCCTAGCCTACAGGTTAGTTAAACATTATTTTAATGATGTTAGGGTAGCGATGAGGGTTAGGGTTAGGTATCGGTTGGGGTTAGGGTTAGGATTAGGGTTAGGGTACGGGTTCGATCGGTTGGGGTTCGACTGGTGTTGGGGTTAGGGTTAGGGTTAGGGTTCGGTTGGGGTTTGGTGTTGGGGTTGGGGTTCGGCTGGGGCTGGGTTGGGGTTAGGGTTTGGTGTTGGGTTGGGGTTCGGCTGGGACTGGGTTGGGGTTAGGGTTAGGCCGGGTTAGGGTTTGGTGTTGGGTTGGGGTTCGGCTGGGGCTGGGTTAGGCTTAAAAAGGTGAAATTTTAGGGGATTGATCTGGAAAATAGTGAAAGTCGATACTGTTTATTTGTGAATAACACAGTCCATGATTTTTATATGAGAAAATGGTCCATGAAAGTCTATGGGATTTATCTAAAAAACGCTGAAAGTTCATGTATTTATTTGTAAACAACAAAATTCATGGTATTTATCTGGAAAACGTTGGAGGTCAATGGTATGTATTTATAAACAACAAAATCTATGAAAATTATGTGAAATGTTAAAACTTCATGGTATTTATTTGTAACAAACAAAGTCTATGGTATTTGTTTGATAAATATTGAAAGACCATGACATTTATATGTAATGGGTCAAAGTCATTTGGGTTATGTCAATCTTATTGGCGATACTTTCTTTTTGTGCATATCCAAAAACTTTGAAAGTTCTTGGTACCTATTAGAAAATATAAAGGGTTCTGTAGTGAAAGGAAAGAATTGGATTTAGAAAAACCGTGTGTAACTTTTAGAAATTCTATACACTCAAGTATATAGAAAAGGGTTAATTGCGGATACAGCCTATGTACTATGGGGATCAAGCACTTATAACCTCTGAAGTATAATAATAAGCACTTTTGTTTGTTTTTCATTAGTGATTAATTTTTAGTTTGCTATATTCTTTTTCAGTATGGATACTTGATAGAATTATAATTGCTTTACTATTGATAGTATGTATATGGACACTATTAATTTCACATCGATTCAAGGGAAAAATTGAGGAAGATTGTGTTTGTTATATCAAAAACCTTTTTGTTGAACACAACATGTGAAACTTTAGAGTTGTTATAGATAGCTCTACATGTTTAATGCATGTACCATTGTTAAGAGAGTGCAAGGTGGAGAACAATAATTTGTTTCAACGGCACGTTTTTCAAGTTATAACCAATATATGATACTCGATGATAATATGAAACCTTCATATTCCCATCGATACCCATATATGAAACTAAAAGCTCCACTTAGTCCCCGTCTATCGGTTAACATACGTGCGATGCTCATTGTGACCTAGAACTATACGAAGGTTGTTAAATATCGGACAGTATAGCTCGATACTAACAACCGTCGTATAGTCTACGCGACGAGAAAATTCAATCGTATGGTAACCCATAGATTTGTCCCGTGTGGACAAGTTAAGAATGTATAAAGCAAACGCCTTCATTCACTTGTGTTTTCATCCGTTTCGAGATATTTCGTCGGTATCTTTCCGCTGGTTCTCCGTGTACAAAGATAGATTAGATGTTCATTTCAACGTTGTTTCACAGCTTTGAAATGATTATCTATTCTATTACAGTGTACTCGGAGAACAGCGGGGAGGTGCTGCCGAAATTTACTCGAAACGGTTGAAAGCATAAGTGATGGGCGTTCGCTCTATACATTCTTAATGGGATATAAGCCTACCCCCGACAGCCGGAACACATACATACAAACGCATAATTAGAGAGCGATTCGAGATGTTCGGGTTAAAACCAATATATGATACTCGATGATAATATGAGACCTTCATATTCCCATCGATACCCATATATGAAACTAAAAGCGCCACTTAGTCCCCGTCTATCGGTTAACATACGTGCGATGCTCGTCGTGACCTAGAACTATACGAAGGTTGTTAAATATCGGACAGTATAGCTCGATACTAACAACCGTCGTATAGTCTACGCGACGAGAAAATTCAATCGTATGGTAACCCATAGATTTGTCCCGTGTGGACAAGTTAAGAATGTATAAAGCAAACGCCTTCATTCACTTGTGTTTTCATCCGTTTCGAGATATTTCGTCGGTATCTTTCCGCTGGTTCTCCGTGTACAAAGATAGATTAGATGTTCATTTCAACGTTGTTTCACAGCTTTGAAATGATTATCTATTCTATGACAATGTACTCGGAGAACAGCGGGGAGGTGCTGCCGAAATTTACTCGAAACGGTTGAAAGCACAAGTGATGGGCGTTCGCTCTATACATTCTTAATGGGATAGAAGCCTACCCCCGACAGCCGGAACACATACATACAAACGCATAATTAGAGAGCGATTCGAGATGTTCGGGTTAAAACCAATATATGATAATATGAAATCTTCATATTCCCATCGATACCCATATATGAAACTAATTAAAAGCGACACTTAGTCCCCGTCTATCGGTCAACATAACGTGCGATAATTTATTCTTTTCAACGACAAACGCACACACAAAGCATATACATGGATTTTCTCCTTTGTCAGTAACTATCCCGTTCTTATATTTCTCAATATAGTCAGCATAACCTACAATTTATATGTTATTCAGTCTAACATGGCCCATGAGTACGTCAGAGTTAAGGACTGGATATATGTGGATTGGAAACAACGTATGCACCCTAAGTTTGTCGCAGGGGTTGCTGCTTTCCTTGAATTTGCACGAGCACATAATAAGATCATAATAGAGAAGATTCTCTGTCCGTGCGATAGATGTGGCAATAAGTACTGGCAGAAGGTAGAATTGGCAGAGCTTCATATTGTAAAACATGGGTTTACTAGACTTTATTCAATTTGGAAATATCACGGGGAAGGAGAAGAATGCAGTACTGCGGTAGAAGAAGGAGAACACGATAATGCGGCAGGAGAAGAAGAAGAATTCGGTAATACGGCAGGATACGGAAATTTATTTCCATCAGAAGAAATGGAGGATATGGTAGATGCTGCCCTAGGTGAATCTATTCGTACCGAAGATGACATTCCTTCCGGTCAAGGACCGCGTGCGGATAAATATGAAAATTTCATGAATGATGCTAGGAAACCAATTTATGAGAATGCGAAGTATTCCACCCTCTCATGGTTCGTCCAACTTTTCCAAATTAAGTGCCTAAATGGATGGAGCAACAAGTCATTCACAATGCTTCTTTCGTTCTTGAAAGATTCTATGCCTCCGGGAAATAATGTGCCCGAAAGCTGGTACGAAGCCCAGAAAATGATGTCTGATTTGGGTCTAAAGTGCGAGAAGATTCAAGCATGTCCTAAAAATTGCGTGTTGTACCGGAAATAGAATTCAGATTTGAAAGAGTGTCCAACATGCGGAGAGGCCAGGTATAAGCCGAAAGATTCTGATAAGAAGCCTGATATACCTGTGAAGATAGCACGATATTTTCCCATAACACAGAGGCTACAGAGGCTATTCAGGTGCAAGAAAACAGCCGAGGCAATGATTTGGAATCATCGTGCTCCTCCAAGCGAAAATGGAAAAATGAGCCATCCAAGAGATTCACCGGCATGGAAGGATTTCGATAGGAGGCACACAATATTCAGTAGCGATCCCCGCAATGTCCGGCTCGGACTGGCTGCCGATGGCTTCTGCCCATTCAACTATATGGCTGGAAGTCACAGTACATGGCCCGTTGTAATGATAATTTATAATCTGTCGCCTTGGTTGGCTATGGACCGATCATACTTTATGATGCCTCTTCATATCGACGGACCAAACTCACCGGGGAACAATATCGACGTCTATCTCCGACCTCTGATTGAGGAGCTGAAAACTTTGTTTATTGATGGTGTAGAGACATATGATTCAAACACAAATACAACCTTCATACTGCGTGCGGCTTTAATGTGGACAATTAATGACTTTCCTGCGTATGTAATGCTTTCAGGTTGGTCCGTACATGGTCACAAAGCATGTCCTCATTGCCATGAACACACAACATCAAAATTTTTGAATTTTAGCAGGAAGGTTTGTTATTGCGGCCATCGACGTTTTCTGCCTCCAGACCACCCCTACAGGTTAGACACGGTTCACTTTGATGGTCATCAGGAGCTTCTTGGGCCTCCATCCCCATTGTCCGGAGAGGACGTGACTGCTAAATGGGATGGTTACAATAACGTGACCTTCGGGATGGATCCGACGAGACAGGTCAAACCACAATATTGGAACAAGTTAAGCATTTTCTTCGAGCTTCCGTACTGGTCTACAAATTCAGTGCGTCATTGTCTGGACGTCATGCATATAGAGAAGGGAGTATCAGAGCACATACTTAACTTGCTTCTGTGTAAAGACGGTAAATCGAAAGACAACATGAATGCCCGGATGGATCTACAAGAGTGGGGAATAAGAAGTGAACTGCACCCTAAACCGGTAGCGGGTAAACCGGGCAAGTTTGTACTTCCCAATGCCGCTTATCATATGTCACAACCGGAGAAGAAAAGATTCCTTCAGGTGTTGCATGATTTGAAAGTCCCCACAGGTTTCTCAGGATCATTCAGCAAGAAAATAAAAATTGTGAAGGGCAAGATCGATGGGCTGAAAAGTCATGACCACCATGTTATCGTGGAGCACCTTCTTCCATTAGCCCTCAGGACTTCTCTCCCCGACTCGGTTGGTCTAGTAATCAACGACCTATGTTGTTTTTTCAGGGAGTTGTGTGCTAAAACGCTGGAGGTTGCGACGCTGGATAAACTAGAAAATTCTATTGCGTTGATACTTTGCAAGTTTGAGCGTATTTTCCCACCGTCATTCTTCGATATCATAATACACTTGACGGTTCATCTTGCAACTGAGGCGAAGTTAGCCGGACCGGTACAATATCGATGGATGTATCCCGTCGAGAGGTACGTGTAATTTTTCATTTCGCGCAATTTATAAATTTAGTTTTGTCATGTATGCCCGTGTTTATTTATTCAACATATTCTTATTAGGTACCTTTACACTCTTAAGAAGTATATACGCAATAAAAATCGACCAGAGGGTTCTATCATGCAAGGTTATCTTCTTGATGAAGCAACCACATTTTGTTCCCGCTATCTGGACGAGAACATTGAGACAAGGCTTAACCGACCTCGAAGAATTCAAGACGGGCCATATGGTAAAGCCGAGTATAAGAGGGTAGACACTATGTTTATCAACAAGATATACCGGTTTATCTTGCTTAATTGCGAATGTCTTGAACAAATTAGAGAGTAAGTTCTTTTGGATTAATTGTTATATCTGTGTTTGTGCGTGTATGAAATGACATAATATTAATGTCACAATTATTTGTCGAAAACAGAACTCATTTTAACGAGGTACGTGAGGGGCATCCTGATTGGAACGAAGAGCGTTTGGAAAAATACCATCAGGATAATTTTTGTGATTGGGTCACAGAGCATGTAAGTTATTCGAATTACATTTTATTGCTATCAGTTTTAATCTAAACTTGTATCGTTATGTATTTATCGTAAAATTTGTTTTGTTAGATCCACGATCCGAACTTGTCTGCATCATTTGAGAGTGATTCAAGATGTTTAGCTCAATTTCCTAGTATGGAGGTTGCACATTACAAAGGATTTGGTGTCCTTGGATACAAATTCGAAATTAAGGACATAGAAACATCTAGAATCACTCAGAATAGTGGTATTGCGACGGTAGGATCGGACGGTGTGATTTACTATGGGTACTTAAATTGTATACTCGGCATCCACTATCCCGGACGATCAGAACCCTTTTATATATTCCACTGTACTTGGTACGATCCGCGAACCGATACAGACAGGTGGAGAAGCAGTCTTGGGACTTGGAAAGATGAATATGGATTGACCAGTGTGAACACACTTCGATTTTACGGTCAGGACGATCCGTTTATCTTTCCGAACCAAGCGTTCCAAGTATACTACTCACAGTGTTTGAAGCATCCGGGGTGGAGTGTTGTATGCGGATGGAAACCTAGAGATGTCTACGATGTCCCAGAATATGAGGACAGCGATGAGGACGAAGAAGAGAGAAGGCTTAAAGTGCTCCGACCGTCTGTTTCGAAGGACGGGTTGTCTTCGACCGATCATGAAGTTACGTGGGTTAGAAATGACATCGACGATGAAATCCAAGTAGATATGTATGATGCGCCCACGAAACGAAAAAGGTTATCAGTAATGTTATATTATTACTTCACATTTTACGCTCTAGATCATATATAGTCAATACTTTTAATGATTGTCTAATGCGTCCACGAACCGTTTATCTAGATTGGATGACGATGTCGGGAGCAGCGAGGGGCGGCAGGAGCTCCAGCCGCGGCAGAGGCAGAGGCAGAGGCAGAGCGGTTCTGCCGCCCGGAGAGCTCCGTATGGAGCTTCAGAGGGCCGGTCTTGCACCCAGATCGGAGACCCCTTCGGATGCCTCCTTCCGTGTGGATTTTGCCACATCTCCAGGTATACTGCACGCATATCCATTTTCAATTTAATATTACAGATATTCATGCATATTGATTTAGAACGTTATATTATTGATCTACACATTCTTTTTGCAATTACTTATCAAATCTATTTTTAATTGTCTAGTTGTTGGTCCTGCGTCCACATCTGGGACAGAGGCCACCCCCGCTCCTCCAGGTATGTTCATATATCATATAGTGTATGTATATTGATTTAGAATGCTATATCATAAATATACACATTCCTTTTGCTCTTACTTAGCAATTTTTATTATTGTCTAGCTGTAGGTGGTGACACCACCGCACCTGCGGGTATGTTTATATGTCCTATAGTTCATGCATATTGATTTAGAACGTTATATTATTGATCTACACATTCTTTTTGCAATTACTTATAAAATCTATTTTTAATTGTCTAATTATAGGTGGTGCGTCCACACCTTCCACAGGGGCCACTCCTGCCGCTTCCGTACCCTCCGCATCGTCTGCAGGTTAGCATGAATAAATTTAAAATATTTATTTATTTTACATATGCTCTATAGAATAAATATGAACTTCATGGAGATTTAGCGTCGATGTTTATTTTATAGTTGGAGGGGATGCGTCCGGGTCCGGGACCCCGGTTGTTCCTCACCGGAGGAACTATCGTCCCGCTCGTGCTGCTGCTCGGGCCCAGGCTCGTGCGTTATTCACCGGAGGTATATATCACACTTGAATTTTTGTTTAACCTTGATTTCTTAATACAACTTTGTATTATTATTGATTGTCTTGATATTTCGTGCAGACGCAGGGCCTCTCCATCCCCAGAGGGGGACTCGAGGCCCGAATCAGTCTCATAGGCTGAGGCCTAATAGAGCTAGGGGGGAGGCAGCATTCCCCCTATTTTTTACCCTTGACTATCGCTATACCGGTCCTCATGCCGAGAGGTTCGGCCGGTATTTGGGGGACGAGAGCCGGATCGTGAAGAACTATCCACTTCACGTTGAGTGGGGCGAGCAGCACCAGCGCTCATTCGCCCTCTTCTTTGAACAGGCTCGGGTATGTATTAATATATATTTTCATTTGATCTATCCAATATATTTATTATTAACACTTGCAATCTAATAACAATGTTTTTTTTTGTATTTTCAGTTGGATTACGATTTTCAGCCTGTAGCCGACCCTGATCACTCGGGGAGGGTGCTCGACCTTCATGCTCTGTACAATGGCCTGATGAAGAACATGCAGGCCAAGGTCCGATACAACAGGAATGAGCTGAAGGCCGACTGCTACTCCCTGTGGATAGCGACCCCCGAGGCAGAGAGAGCGGCCCTCCTATCTACTCCGGCGTTTGCGAGAGTCGACGTAGAGACATGGCCTCTATTGTGCGCTTATTTCGACTCCGAACGCAAACAAGTATGTATTTTAAATTTAATTCATTATTTATGATATAATTTATTTCTTTGTGTTTCTTAATTAGAAAACTAAATGTTAATGCGTTGTGCAGAAACAGGCCGCTCAGAATACGGAGAACAGGAAGTCGGCGAAGAGGGGTCGCCCCACTTACACAGGTGGCTCGAGGAACATTACTCGAGCCATGGAGTTATCGGTAAATTAAGTGTTATTCTCTAATATTCTGCAATATTAAGAGTTATTCTCTAATATTTCTAATATTAAGAGTTACTTTCTAATATTGCAGACATCTCGGACCGTGGCGTCAGGTGGTACACCGAGCGTGCTGTCCGCATATCTTGCCGTCCACGGCACCTCGACAGATCCCGCCACGGGCGAGCTTCGATGTCCCGACGTCGCTACCCAGGAGTACTGCGTAAGTGTTAATATTTTTTCTACCCAAATTTTAAATTTTAGTTTTGGAAGGTTCAAGTTTAAATTCTATACTTATACTTTACTGCTTAATGTGGGTGTAGGAGCGGGTGGTTGAGCAGGCCCAGGCCTCGGGGATCGATTTTACCGGACAGAACGATCCGAGGCTGCTGACCCCAGTTCTGGACGCCGCACACGGAGGGCACCACGGAGGTTGGGAGAGAGGCCGGGGATTGGGCCCTAGCAGGGCCCATATGAGGTTGGACTCCACCCCGGCGGTTACTTCCTCCGTCTCCAGTGGCCGGCATGTCCATCAGGAACTGGATAGCTTGAGGGCCACCGTTCAGGAGTTGAAGGAGATGCTGGTATGTATACTACTTTATAGTAAAATATCATTTCATATTATATACATATCAACACAACCCTTATTAGTACGTAGGTTGAGCTTATTTGGTTTTAGACTTAAGTCTGATTAATCATACATACATATGTAATTAAAATAAACAACGCTTTTCCAAACTAGATATCCAAACAGGGTTTCGAAATAACTTAATAATGAAACGAATTCGAATAATACACAGTTCTTAGACGCTTCTTACACACGTTATGTCCAGACGCGACAGGGTAGATCGGCCGAGCCTCCACATGCATCTCCTTCGGCTGCGGCTCCGCAAGCCACTACATCGGCTGCGGTTCCGCAGACAGCTCCTGTAGCTCCACCGCCCACTCAGACTCCCGCAGCCGCGGCTCCGCAAGCGACTACCTCGACGGCGGCTGCGCAGACCACGACGCCAGCTCCACATGCCGCTCAGACTCCTTTATTTGCAGTATTGGATAGTGTATTTACCGAGGAGCAGGCGCGCGTTATTCGAACGTTACTCGGAGGTGGAGCTGGACCGAACTAGGGTAGCTTTTTGGTTCTTATTTTTTGAAACATGTATTTATTTATATCACATTGTACTACATTTTGAAATGTTATTGATATTGGTTTGAATTTATATCATATTCAGTTTTTGGGTTTCTTTTGTATATTATATATATGCGTGGGATGTGATTATGAATACTGTAATATATGATTTGATTGATGTATATAGTATTGTGCACAGGGCGGGAAAAAATCTAGCAGCCCTTTTTTAAAAAAAAATACAGAAAACATGTACCTACGGATTACTCCGTAGGTATATATATTGCCCCTACGGACTTATCCGTAGGGGCAAACTATCAGGAAACCTGATATTTTCCCACCTGATATCAGTGCAGGGTGTTGGGAGTGCCCCTACGGATATGTACGTAGGGGCCATTGTCTATCCCCTACGTATATATCCGTAGGGGCAAAATATCAGGTTCCCTGATATTTTCCCCCCGATCTCAGTACATTGTGTTGGAAGTGGCCCCTACGGAAACAGCCGTAGGGGCTACTTTATATCCCCTACGGATACATCCGTAGGGGATATAAATAGGACCTAGGGGTATATCCGTAGGTATATACAATATATTCAAAAAAAAAATTTAAATATATGATTTTATTACCCCTACGGGGTACTCCGTAGGGGCTATAGCACCTACCGAGTTATCCGTAGGGGCAGAAATTTACCCGTAGGGCAAAGTCCAGGACCTCAACTTGCACCTGCGGCCTTTGCACCTACGGGGTCTTTTTTCGCCCCTACGTATATATCCGTAGGGGCAGTTGGTTGCCCCTATCGATAAATCCGTAGGGGCAACCCTTATTTGTAGTAGTGTAAACGGGGTTACGCCTCTGGGAAAACTAGGTTTACATTAATTAGGTTCGTGCGGGGGACCTCCCTCAAAGTACCGACACTGGCCTGGCTGAAAGATTGGCGAACTTGTAGCGTGTAATTAATCCCGGCTAGTCTTTCCTTTTAGGGTTTGAAGGAAGATTTGATAAAAACAGTGGGAGCCATCCTGATTAGATAAAATAATAACCAATCTGATCTTGCAAGAGCATATGCTGAGTGTTTTCTTCTCTCTCTCTCCAGGTAGCGACCAAATCACGCCTTAATCAAGATAATAAAATGGATGAATTGACAGAACCCGCTTGTTATACTGAGCTGGGGAACGTTGGTCCCGCTCCAACTTATAATTGTTATAAGACAGAGCAGGAAATAGAGGAATACCAGAATTCCCATGCCGCCCAAACGAAGAAAGTGCATGTGATGCATCTTCTTCAGATGTGTTCATTATAAAGAACTGTTTCTCAGTGTCTTCTACGTCCTGGGTATTTGATACCGGATCAGGATCCTAGATATGTAATCTGTTACATAGGGCTACAGAAAGGTAGAGAACTGAGAACGGGTGATAAGTTTCATGAGACAGAAAACGGTGCAAGTGTTGCAGCCAAGTCTGTTGGTCACTGTCACCCTGTATTCCAAATACATTGATTCTGAACAAATGTTATTAGATACTGAACCTGATATACAAAATCATATCAGTCTCTTTATTAGTAAAGAAATGATAAAATTTTGTATTGTTGGATAATGTTTTGAACATTTCCTATATCAAAAGTTGATCGGTTCAGACACGTTATCTAAAAGCATTGGAGTTCTAAATCAAACTACAGTTCTTATTATACGGAACACACAAGAAGAAGAGTTCAGAAATGAACGAATCCTTCTTGAAGCATTGTAGACTAGGTCATATCAATGTGACCCGACTAGCTGAAGTTACATTAAGATGCATATTTAAATTAGTTTGAATTTACATCTTGTGAAACTTGCCAGTCATGTTACAGAGATAAGATGACCATAGCTCTGTTTATTGAAAACAGAGAAAGAGTTAGTGAACTCTTGGGATGATACATGTTGATGTATGTAGGTCCCCTGTCTACACATGCCAAGACCGGTTCTTTGTATTTCATTACATTCTCTGATAATCTTTCAAGATTCAGACATATGTTCCTGTTGAAACACAAGTCCGAACCTTTTGAGATATTCACAGAATATAAGTTAGAAGTAGAGAACCAAAATACGGGTATAAGTATTATGTTCTATGATAAGATCAGGGAGGAGAATACTTGTGCATAGAATTCCTGGACTATTTTAAAGGAGAATGAGATTCTCTCTCAGCATTACTCCTCCGTATACACCATAGAACGATGGTATATCGGGGCGGGGCAGTCACACCATATGTGATATGGTGTGCTCTATGATGAGTACTACTGAGTTACCTATTTCCTTTTGGGAATTATGCGCTTGAGAAGCTGCATACCTATTGAATAGGGTTCAAATCAAAACAGTTGCATGCCGCTTCATATGTGATATGGAAAGGGAAGAGCCCATATCTTAAGTTGGTTAAGATTTGGGGTTGTCCGGCCTATGTTTAAAAGAAAAATCCGAACAAGCTCGAGGCAAGGTCTGTTATGTAGAACTGGAAATGTGTCAGCTATACAAACTGCAGTTGATGATTTGGTAGAACCGAAGGATTCAAAAGCAACCAACGAACCTCAGCCTCTCCGCCGATCTAGTAGGGTTCTTCACCCACCTGAGAGTTGCTTCGGTTTCTCTATGACAGTGGGAGCGAGGATTGCATCATGAGATGATGACCCAACTAGTTTCGAGCTGGCCATCAGGAGTGGGACTCTATAAGAATGGCTGGATGCTTAGTGATCTGAGATGGAATCCTTATACACCAACAAAGTATGGACTTTGGTTGCTTTATCTGAAGGGTTAAATCCACATCAGGAGCAAGTATATCTTGAGAAGATTACTTGGTGTAGATGGAAAAGTTGAGACTTTCAAAGCTAGACTTGTTAAAGGTTTTCGTCATCGACCAGGCGTGGATAATGATGAAACCTTTTTCCAGTGGCTATGCTTAAGTCCATCCAGATCCTACTTGCTACGGCTACATACCATAACTACGATATCTGGTGGTTGGGTGTCTTGACTGCTTTTCTAAATGATGTTTTAGAAGAGTGCGTCTATAAGTACACAGTCAGAGGGCTTCGTAGACAGTGGGAGCAGCGGAAACGTGTGCAAGATGTTTTATGTGATAAAGCAGGCATCGCGGAGTTGGAACGTCAATTTTGATGTGTTAGTCAAAGAGTTTGACATCATCAAAATGGTAGATGAACCTTGTATAAACAAAATGGTAGTAGGGAGTATGGTGGTGATCCTCGTAGAGTACGTGGATGACATACTCTTGATAAGAAAGGAGTTTCTATTAGTGTATATGCCCTAGAGGCCATTACTGTATCATACTAGTTTGTATATTACTTAATGGATGCTTGGGATATTCACCTTGTATATACAATCTTGCTCAAAATAGTAGTACGCTACTTGGTTTGTTTCTACTTCAATGTGTACTTGTGTTTATTTTAGTATATCACATATACACATTAGTGGAGCCGTTAGGATCTTTGCTTGATTACCAGCGTTGTGATGGCAGTCACACTAGTGGGGGCTGGGTAATCTATAAGCACATCCTTATGCAGGTCCCTAGTCGCAGGACTATCGAGACAGGGCATCGATACTCCGGAGTAGACTAGCGCATGCGCTTCTCATCCCAGAGTGGGAGACGGTCTGTCCCACAGCCGTCAGTACGTCGTACTGGAGATACTATGCTGGTGCTCGTTGGGTTACGAGTACACTGGACAGGACTCGTCGGGAACTGACCGGTTGGTATTATACCTATCGTCAGTTATCAGTTCCCAGGTGACATGAGTACAGCTTAGTCCGCTGACTTGACACTGTCACTTCGCCTCGAGTGTGTTCCCACTGTACTTTGATTACTACCCTACCACAGCTCAAAGGAGTCGTGCAAACAGGTGGTAGTTGGGTGCAGTCCCGAAGAACTTGGAGGCAGTGACGGTTAGACAGGATTCGTCTCACCCGGTATTGGGGGTTGACATCGCGCTGTGTCTAGGAGAGCCATTACACGTGTAGTCCCTGGCCAGGGCAAACGAGATATACTGGTAGGCTTCCAGTGTTATCTCAGGGTGTTTTGGGCTTCACTCCGACACGACTTGTACCGCTATTAGGGGACTGACGTTTACCGCCCCCTAGGCCCGCCATGCGATGTATCAGACGAACAGACCGGACTGTACGGAGATTGTCACATTCAGGCTCAGTAGGAGTTCAGATGGGTTTCACTTCGTCAGTCTTCTTGTCGACTTCTACCTGGGGACCGTTACGCACAGCTAGTGCCGCTTGCGGTCTGTGGTTAAACCCACTGCCAGCGTAGTGTCGAGTCTTTAGAGTCCCACACAGAAAGCTATTCGCCTTTAGGCAAAAGAGTAGAGGTCGCATGGTTTTGCGGCAGGTCGCATGGTTTTGCGACAGGGTTCGGTCACATCCGTTTACTTATACACGTACAGTGTCCGGACAGTAAACACTAGCGGGCTTTGGTTTAAGCCAGATCCTAGTGTATGTATTGGGATTGGATTTATCCAGTTTTTATTCGTGTTCCTCGGAACGCGGATGCGGGTGTGTATGCACAGTTGACGGAACGACAGAGGCGGAGGATTCTCATTAGGGTTGTTGACCGTTGACAGTTGACTATTGACTTTTTGCTCAACCCTAATGAGAATATGATATGTGATTAACAATTATATTAATTAGGTATTATGGTGACATGGTTGTTGAGTTGTTGACTTTGTTGACTTGTTGACTTTTGTTGACTTGTTGACTTTGTGGACCGGTTGACTAGGCTTGACTAGTTGACCATCATGATAACTATAGCTATCATTTCATGGCAAAGACTTTTGCTTGCTTCCTCTTTTGTGCAAAATGAGTGCATGCAATGATATGGCTATGGTTGCTTAAACCATCACATAATACTTGATTGATATGATGTGTTATGATTGTTTTGGATTATGAGAGCCAAATGAGAAAAGTCTTCTCTCATTATTTCATGCTCATTCTCTCTCTTGTTCTTGAGCTCTCATCTCCTTCCTCTTGCTCTTCCTCTCTTAGTCTATGGTTCACTTGTCTCATGAGTTGAGAATCAAGAACCATAGATAAAATCCCATACAAACTCTTCTCTACTCACTCTAGTTCACAAGGTTTAGCAAACCAAGTGAACTAGTTTCTTCAAAGACCGAAGAAGGAGCCAAAGGTTGAAGCTTTCGAGGTGGATCTATCTTCGGCGCAAGGAGACACTAGTAAAATAGGGGGTTGCCCCTACAGATAGTTTAATCCGTAGGGGCAGAAATAACTTGGACCTACGGATATATCCGTAGGGCTAAAAGGTTGCCCCTACGGGCAAAGACGTCCAAGAATAAAAATATTAATTCTTAATTAGGTGTTTGCCCCTACGGATCCGCAAACAAAGGACCTACAGATATATCCGTAGGGGCAAGTAAATATCGATTTAATAAAATCCCAGATCTCGATCGCCTACGCTCATTTCCCTCTCTCTCTCGATCGGGCGTGAAAATAAGCCCCCAATGCGCCACGCCGTCGCCGCCAAGGTTGTTCTCCTCGTGGCCACCGTCGGTTTCGTCGCCACTGGAGTTCTCGTCGCCACCGCGGTTAAGGTCGTCGCCACCGCCGTACAGATCGTCGCCCCTGCCCCAGCAGCCGTTCAGGTGAGTAAATCTCGAGGTAAGTTAAAGAATTTATTGGATTATTTTGGGCTTAAGGTTCATGGCGCGCGAGTTGGGGTTGGGCTGGGGTCGCGGTCGCAGTCGGGGTCGGGTTAGGGTTGGGGCAGGGGCTGGGCTGCGGGGTCGGGTTCGGGGTCGGGGTAGGGTTAGGGTCGGGGTCGGGGAAGGGGAAGGGGAAGGGTCAATTTATCAAATTTTTTATTGGGGGTGCGGCTGGGGCTGCGGGCTGGGGAAGGGGAAGGTCAATTTATCAAATTTTTAACAAGATTTGTATTAGTTTGCAAGAACACTTAAGTTTATCACAAAATATTGTTTGGGTTTTCGATTTATATCTTTTAGCGGTATGTATCCATTGTCCCAAATTTTGAATTATCTTATACTAGTATTTATGCATGTGCAGATCTTCTTTATCCTGACAAAAGATCCATATCCATTATCTTAACTTAAAATCCTTTAGAGGGTGCTAATCCTAAATAACAACAAAATGATGTTAAATATTTCATCCGATTTTCACAAGATCATACTTGAAAAAAATGCAACTACTTTCACAATTTCACAATCCTAACCAACTCCCAATTTATTATGGTATTCGATCATAACTTGAGAACAAATTCTCTTTTCTATTGCCATCCCATATCAAACCCTAGAATCGTGGGCCATTTCAAATTACACCAAATTGAGGCAAGAATAGGATGAAACCAACATAACCAACAATAAAGAGCTTTATTTGGTAATATATATTGATGAACAATGGTTGCTGTGTTAAATCCAACCCTCACATCACATGCATATCAATAAAGGAGAGGACTAACCAAAATGCTGAATTTTAACAATTGTGAAAGTTCTTCGGTCAGGATGTAACAGAAATAAGGAAAAAAAACCTAAAATATTTCTCACAAAAAAGAAAAAGCAAGCTTCTCTCCCATATCATTAACAAAGCTTATCACTTTTGATTCTCGAAATTATTTTACACTATATTTTCATTCAAAACGTTTTGCTAGTTTGCTCACCAACCGTTTGATAAAATTCCAAAACTATTTTTACTTTCCTTGCTCACAATTGCTCTTGACTACGTACAAATCTTGAAAACCCATTAACGCTCTTGCAATAATATGCAAAATCACATGAGGATTCACATTCATCACCACCACCAAAGGCTAGGGTTTGGGCTGGGGCTGCGGCTAGGGCTGTGCGTCCTCAAGAGGGCGATCATAGGATCGGTGAAGTGAGGTGGCTGGATATGAGATACGATGGATTTCCATGTGTTCAATGGAATGCTGAGGGTCAGAGTCGGTTATTCATATATCTCCCAAAAAAGAATGAGTTTGTTATCAAAGGTGTATTGATTTCTACATCAAGGAATATCAGTTATATGTCATTCAGTGACTAAGTCTGTTTCTGGCCCAACTATATTTATGAATCGTTTCTTCTTTTTCCTTCTTACGTATATTTACTAGTTCAGACTGTATGCACCTCTGCAATCAACGCCGAGAACTTATACATTATAGGTTAATAGACATATGCTATGAAATCACGGTGCATATCGAATTCATGATATGTTATAGTCCCTCATTATTTTTACTGTGGTGAGAAAGCAGTCGCTGGTGGCCACAAGCCATAGAATTGGCAGTTGTCCTACCTGCGATAACATCTTACAAATCATCAGTAGACATCTCTGTTATATTAATCTTTTAATGTAAGCTTGCATGCATGTTTATTTGCATATTTCCTCTGCTAATTATATTCTTCTAGATCATGTTTGCCTAATCTATCCAAGGCTTAGCATAATCTAGTGGCGATAAACAATTCCATCTTCTGCTACTATGGTGGCACTGAGAAACTTCCATTTAGAAATGACAACACGTATTTTGTGGAAGTACTGTACATAATAAGAAGGAGAAGACAGTAATGTGGCAGAAGAAGAAGGAGAAGACAGTAATGTCGCAGAAGAAGAAGGAGAAGACAGTATGCATGTATATACATTTGAAATTTAAGTAAAAACAACCCTACACTTAAGCGAAATCATAAATCGAAACACACATATATAGAATACAACTCATACATGGGTATCCTCAAATCTAACTTTCATTGAATTTGCACGCGCACTTAAAATAACAACCTTTATACTAAAAAATTATGTATGCCATTACTTAGTAGTTTATGGTTTTTAGACGCAAAAGCCATTTGAGAAATACTTTTCCAACCCACTATTAATCCATATTCTCAATATAGTCATTGAATTTGCACGCGCACATAATAAGAAGGAGAAGACAATAATGTGGCAGAAGAAGAAGGAGAAGACAGTAATGTGGCAGAAGAAGAAAAAAATGACATTCCTCGTTCTCTGTTTCAGCATCAATCTTCTGATATGAACTAATGATGGCTTTCACATAGGCTTTTCCCTTTAGAGACTTCTTAGTGTCCATTGGAAAGCATACATCAGATTTGTGCAGGTCGGGTTCTTCTATGACTTTCAAGAGTCTCAACTGATTCTGTAAATTACACTCTAGTTGGGAGGTACTTTTACCACTTCTCACTGCAGGTGCGCTCTCTAATATCCATTTTGAATGTAATATTATCGATATTCAAAATGGAAATTAGAGAGCGCACCTGCAGTGAGAAGTGGTAAAAGTATCACCCAACTAGGGTGTAATTTACAGAATCAGTTGAGACTCTTAAAAGTCATAGAAGGACCCGACCTGCACAAATCTGATGTATGCTTTCCATTGGACACTAAGAAGTCTCTAAAGGGAAAAGCCTATGTGAAAGCCATCATTAGTTCATATCAGAAGATTGATGCTGAAACAGAGAACGAGGAATGCCATTTTTTTCTTCTTCCGCCACATTACTGTCTTCTCCTTCTGCCACATTACTGTCTTCTCCTTCTTATTATGTGCGCGTGCAAATTCAATGACTATATTGAGAATATGGATTAATAGTGGGTAGGAAAAGTATTTCTCAAATGGCTTTTGCGTCTTAAAACCATAAACTACTAAGTAATGGCATACATAATTTTTTTAGTATAAAGGTTGTTATTTTAAGTTTTCCCTTATAGAGATATGATCTAACTGCATCTATCAACTATAAGTGTGCAGAAAATTATGATAAGAAATCATAAGAAAGGGTCGTAGCCATGCATAACCTTGAATCTACATACCAAATCATGCAAAAGCATGCACTTATTGTCACCTTGCCTTGGAATATAAAATATCTTGGAAGACTATAAGCGAGCATTTAAATCTTGATAGCTTTTGACTTCAACATATATTTTTCTCAAGTACCATGAAATATACTTGCTCCGTATAAACCGTTTTCAGGAAGATGGATTAATAATGACAAATTATCCATTGTGGCTCACTAGGTTAGTATTTTCTCTTCTATTGACCATCTTTCTAATCTGCTTGGTAAATTTATTCGGAACCGGCTGCGAATCATTAAAAGACATGCATAAGAAAGAAAGCTAAAATACAGATATATAGCATACCGATACATCGAAACTTCATAGTTGCGATGGCAATCCAGAGATATTTATTTCTACACACGTGGTGCTCGTGCGAATGCGTCAGGTATCATGGACAAATATTTCAGAACATGGAAAGTATTATTCGTATAAAGTAATTAAAACTTTTAAACACCTTGGGTATATATTTTCTTAGTTGATGCAATCATATCATGAGGACTAAATTTAAGCTATTATACATATGCTTATGTATTTTTCTAACCCAATATATCACACACACAGAGAGAGAGAGAGAGAGAGAGAGAGAACACCAGGTAGATAGAGAAATCAGGTAGCAGGATCCTGAAGAAATGGAGTCCATAGTATTGCTCATCATCATCATCCGTGATCCCTTTGAAAAAATATTATCAAAGGGATCATGGATGATGATGATGAGCAATGCTATGGACTCCATTTCTTCAGGATCCTGCTACCTGATTTCTTTACCTACCAGGTGTTCTCTCTCTCTCTCTGTGTGTGTGTGTGTGTGTGATATATTAGGTTAGAAAAATACATATGCATATGTATAATAGCTTAAATTTAGTCCTTATGATATGATTGCATCAACTAAGAAAATATCTACCCAAGGTGTTTAAAAGTTTTAATTACTTTATACGAATAATACTTTCCATGTTCTGAAATATTTGTCCATAATGCCTGACGCATTCGCACGCGCACCACGTGTGTAGAAATAAATATCTCTGGATTGCCATCGCAACTATGAAGTTTCGATGTATCGGTGTTATATATCTGTATTTTAGCTTTCTTTCTTATGCATGTCTTTTAATGATTCGCAGCCGGTTCCGAATAAATTTACCAAGCAGATTAGAAAGATGGTCAATAGAAGAGAAAATACTAACCTAGTGAGCCACAATGGATAATTTGTCATTATTAATCCATCTTCCTGAAAACGGTTTATACGGAGCAAGTATATTTCATGGTACTTGAGAAAAATATATGTTGAAGTCAAAAGCTATCAAGATTTAAATGCTCGCTTATAGTCTTCCAAAATATTTTATATTCCAAGGCAAGGTGACAATAAGTGCATGCTTTTGCATGATTTGGTATGTAGATTCAAGGTTATGCATGGCTACGACCCTTTCTTATGATTTCTTATCATAATTTTCTGTACACTTATAGTTGATAGATGCAGTTAGATCATATCTCTATAAGGGAAAACTTAAAATAACATCCTTTATACTAAAAAAATTATGTATGCCATTACTTATTAGTTTATGGTTTTAAGACGCAAAAGCCATTTGAGAAATACTTTTCCTACCCACTATTAATCCATATTCTCAATATAGTCATTGAATTTGCACGCGAACATAATAAGAAGGAGAAGACAGTAATGTGGCAGAAGGAGAAGACAGTAATGTGACGGAAGAAGAAAAAAATGACATTTCTCGTTCTCTGTTTCAGCATCAATCTTCTGATATGAACTAATGATGGCTTTCACATAGGCTTTTCCCTTTAGAGACTTCTTAGTGTCCAATGGAAAGCATACATCAGATTTGTGCAGGTCGGGTTCTTCTATGACTTTTAAGAGTCTCAATTGATTCTGTAAATTACACTCTTGTTGGGTGATACTTTTATCACTTCTCATTGCAGGTGCGCTCTCTAATATTCATTTTGAATGTAATATTATAGATATCCATGCCTCTTTATGTCAAAATTACTTATATTGTCAATGTTTGATTGTCTAGTTGTTGGTGATGCGTCCATATCAGGGACAGAGGCCACTCCCATTCCTCCAGGTATGTTTATATATTATATAGGGCATGTATATTGATTTAGAATGCTATATCATAAATATACACACATTCCTTTTGCTCTTAGTCGTCCAACTCATTATCATGGGCTGCTTGATGAGATTAGATTTGCGCCTGATGATCTACAAGAGCTTGTTCACTCCCTATCATATGTGTAAGCAGCGCTATATGCGAGTTTACCTTGTTAGTATGTATGTACTGAAATTAATTAATATTATTCAAATTTTGATACATGCAGATACCAGTGGAGCACATCTTCTATCTCTGTAGGTAAGGCTTTGAATTTGTTGATTTTGGTATTTCTTGTCAATTTTATAGACCAGTATGTGCTAAATATAATGTTCTGACAGTTGCTAGGGGGAAGGCAACATTCGAGGCTGCTGACCCCAGTCCTGGACGCCGCACACGGACGGCACCACGGTGGTTGGGAGAGAGGCCGAGGACTGGGCTCTAGCAGGGCCCATATGAGGTTGGACTCCACCCCGGTGGTTACTTCCTCCGTCTCCAGTGAGCGACGTATCCAGCAGGAACAGGAGAGCTTGAAGGCCACCGTTCAGGAGTTGAATAAGATGCTGGTATGTATACTACTTAATAGTAAAATATAATGTCATATTATAGATATCAACATATCCAATATCAGTACATAGCCTGAGCTTATTTGGTTGTAGACTTATGTTTTATTAATCATACATGTACATATCTAATTAAAATAAACTACAGTTTTCCAAACTAGATATCCAAATGGGGTTTCGAAATAACTCGATAATGATAAGAATTCGAATATGGGTGTAGGAGCGGGTGGTTGAGCAGGCCCAGGCCTGGGGAACGATTTTACCGGACAGAACGATCCGAGGCTGCTGACCCCAGTTCTGGACGCCGCACACGGAGGGCACCACGGAGGTTGGGAGAGGCCGGGGATTGGGCCCTAGCAGGGCCCATATGAGGTTGGACTCCACCCCGGCGATTACTTCCTCCGTCTCTAGTGACCGGCATATCCATCATGAACTGGATAGCTTGAGGGCCAGCGTTCAGGAGTTGAAGGAGATGCTGGTATGTATACTACTTTATAGTAAAATATCATTTCATATTATATACATATCAACATATCCATAATTAGTACGTAGCTTGAGCTTATTTGGTTTTAGACTTAAGTTTGATTAATCATACATACATATGTAATTGAAATAAACAACGCTTTTCCAAACTAGATATCCAAACAGGGTTTCGAAATAACTTAATAATGATACGAATTCGAATAATAAACAGTTCTTACACGCTTCTTACACACGTTATATCCAGACGCGACAGGGTAGATCGGCCGAGCCTCCACACGCATCTCCTTCGGCTGCGGCTCCGCAAGCCACTACATCGGCTGCGGTTCCGCAGACAGCTCCTGTAGCTCCACCGCCCACTCAGACTTCCGCTCGCGACGAATTGCAGAGTTTATTGACCGAGGAGCAGGCGCGCATTATTCTATCGTTATTCAGAGGTGGAGCTGGACCGAGCTAGGGTAGATTTTTGGTTCTTTTTTTTTGAAACATGTATTTATTTATATCATACACATTGTACTACATTTTGAAACGATATTGATATTGGTTTGTATTTATATCATATTCAGTTTTTGTGTTTCTTTTGTATATTATATATATGCATGAGATGTGATTATGAATACTGCAATATATGATTTGATTGATGTGTATATTATTGTGCACATGGCGGGAAAAAATCAAGCAGCCCATTTTTAAAAAAAAATTACAGACAATATGTACCTACAGATTAATCCGTAGGCACACACTTTACCCCTACGGATATATCCGTAGGGGCTAAATATCAGCAGTAACTGATATTCCCCCCAGATGTCAGTGCCAGGTGGTTGGGAATGCCCCTACGGATATATCCGTAGGGGCCACTGACTCTCCCCTACGGCGTTATCCGTAGGGGCAAAATATCAGGAATCCTGAATTTGTGCCCCTACGGAAAATACCTACGAATATATCCGTAGGGGGTAGTACATGCCCCTACGGCTATATCCGTAGGGCCAAGTAATTTATTAAAATAAACCGTAAATAATATAAAATCTTATACCCTACGGATTAATCCGTAGGGGGAAATGGACCTACACATATATCCGTAGGGGCAAAAATTTAATCGTAGGGGCAAGTTCAGGGCCTCAACTTGCACCTGCGGCCTTTGCACCTACGGGGTATTTTTTCGCCCCTACGTATATAACCGTAGGGGCAGTGGGTTGCCCCTACGGATAAATCCGTAGGGGCAACCCTTCTTTGTAGTAGTGAGACGACGGAGTGAAGGCGATCCGGATGACCATCAAAGCTTGAAGACGAAGGAGTTCGAGAAATAGAAAGGTATAACCCCCTAACCGAGTAGTTAGCAACTCGTAGTTAGGTTGTTAGTTAGATGTTTAACAAAGATCCAGGTTTTAAGTCCGTGTTACCACCTCTAAGAAAATCGTTTTTTATCAAATTCCGCATGCCCGAAAGTACCGGGAGAGGTAGCATGGACTTACAGTGGTATCAGAGCCAAGTTAAACTCTATCTAACATGTTAGCAAAGTAGCTAGAAGATCGATCAAAGAAAAGTCGCAAAACGAACCCAAAATCGCCAAGTTTCTGCCGATTTTTATTCTGCTCAAAAGTTGATAATTTTCATCTTAAAAATCGGCTCAGGCTTTTATTAGAATAGTCACCAAATTTGGTCCAACGATCGAGTCAAAGAGCCACGGAAACGCGGCGGGTGCACGCTTCCGCCGCGGATCCGCGGCCGAGTTGACTCGGCCGAGGTCCATCTTTGGTGCAGTGTAATTCTGGGGTTGTTTTGGGATTTTTGGAATATATGTTTTCTGCCCAGATTTTCCAGAACGAAAATTTTATTTTTGGGGTCCTGAAAATCCGTATTTTTGATCGAACTTCTGAAAGACTTTAGCTGACGGGTTTTTCTGTAATGTGATATTTGTGTTAAACGTCTGCTAATCGCTATATGTCGATTAGTGGGGGTTATACAAATCTGTTATCTGTAATGTTGCTGGAATGTGTATATGAATATGTTGGATTGTCGCGGGTGAATAGCCGGGGGTTGTGAGACGAGAGTTTTTCTTTTCTTTCAATTCATGAAAATTTGTAAATTGATGTAATAATTATTTGTATGGCCGCACAACCGGGTCGGGGTTGTAGCCGTCATTGTATAATTTCTTTTTACTGTTTTTGCTCCTAGGATAGACCCATGGAGGGGTGCACAAACTATCGGGTATGCCGAAGTGCCGAGTGGCCTACTCACGGGGATGAGGGAGGTTGCTTCGCTTCGGGTACTTGGCGGGTAGTTTGCCGCACCCGTAGGGGTCTTGGGTGGGGTATTGGCTATTCACCGTGACCGTGTAATCTACTTTTCGTTACAGGCTCGTACGAATTGCAGGTTCCAAGTATATCCAATGTGTTCATCTGTGATCTGAAATGTTTATCATTGCAGTATATCTATATATGATATTATTTAGGCGTTGCTTATGTTTTACAGCCGCGCTAGCCCAGCCCCCGCTCTGTCGTTAGTTAAGTAACCTAACGGGTAATGACGGGGCCCCGTGGCGAATGCGAATGGCATAAGCGTACGTCATATTTTGGTTGTTTTCTGCAATGGTAGGATTAAATGATGGGACGCATTAAAAGAACTAATGCCAGAATATCACGCATTAAAAGAACTAATGCAAGAAAATAAACCAAGTAAAAGTCGTTGGAACACTTTCGAAAAACCAATCGGTTCTTTTCAAAACAAACTTTTAAAATGCGGAGTTTGAGCCACTCCATTTAAAAGCTATCTCGTTCCATCGACTAAATCAAGTTCACTACGTTCACGGTTTTACCAAAACCAATCGTAGCCCTCTATCATTTCAGTTAAATATTCGGTAGTATTCAAGCTATGTATTTTGACCTCACGCCAAGGCATAGTGATTGGTAGCTGCCGGATATTTATCTGTTGCATAGATAGAATGCGTTGGTTTGGGACAACCGTACTACCATTTTGGCCTACGTCAAGGGTAGGTACGGGTGGATTCAAATTAACCTGGATAATGATGGGAAGAACTTGACATGTGACTTATGACATTTTGACCTCACGCCAAGGTCATAAGAGCATGGGGCAAAAATCCACATCGGGAGTTCAAAAGAACTGAAACTTGCTAGTGTTGCATACCATTTGGAGTGTGATGATTCTGGTAGGATTCCTTCAGTTTCGTCACGCGATGATATTTGGATCCCGATCCTACTGTGAGTATATGCTACTCCTCGGGAAATTTCTCACTTAACGATCAATGCTATAAACCTAGTAGGTGTCTATAAAGGTGTTAGCGGGGCTACGCTCCCAGGGAAAAGAGGTTCTTAAATTAAGGAACTTCGCGAAAGCGTTGGAAAACCTCCCTCGAAGTACCGACACCAGCCTGGCCGAACGGTTAAGCAAGTATTGTACGGTGAGATTGATCCTGACTAATTCTTCCTTTTTGGTTTGAGGAGGGATTCGAGAAACAGTGGGAACCATCCTGTTTAGTCAAACTAAAAACCACTCTAAACTTGCAAGAGCATCATGCTGAGTGTTTCTTCTTCTCTCTCCTAATTGCAGCGACCAATCGACATGACTGGACTTAAGTTACTTCTAGATAAAAACATACTGACAGGGCCAAACTACAAAGATTGGCTCAGGAATGTCAAAATGGCAATCACTTACGACAAGCTGGGGTATCTTCTTACCACCAAAGCTCCCCCTGTCCCAAGTCCCACTTCCAGCGTCGCGGATAAGGAAAACCGTAAGACCTGGGAGATTGATAGCGCGAAGGCCAAGTGCCTCGTACTTGCCTCGATGGACAACGAACATCAGAGGAGGCATGAGAATATGGACCTTGAATCCATATTTCTCCATACAAAAGAACTGTATGGAGAGCAATCTCGTATCGCAAGATACGAAGTGTCGAAGAAGTTGTTTTCGGAAAGGTTGGCCGTCGGATCATCGGTAGCGGAACACGTGCTTAAGATGATTGGCTTCATTGAGGAGCTCGCGGAACTTGGAACCACGTTAGAGAACGAGCTCTATACGGACTTGATTCTCCAGTCCCTTCCTTCCACTTACGCCCAGTTCATACTGAACTTCAACTTACAAGAAAAAGAAGTTGAACTTTCAGAGCTCCTCAACATGCTGAGGAGCGCAGAGGGCACCCTACAGAAAGGTAGGGAAACATCCACTTTGTTTGTAGGAGGATCATCTTCTTCTAGGTCCAAGGCGAAAGCCAAGGGAAAGAATAAGAAAGCCTTCGCCAAACCAAGGGGCGGTGTTAGTAAAGTGGATACGAAGGGAAAAGCAAAAGCAACAAAGATAGCGGGGAAGCTTGTGGATAAGGAAGAATGCTTCTATTGTCATAAGAAAGGTCACTGGAAAAATGATTGCAGGGCTTGGAAAGACAGGACACAGGAATTGAAGCAAGTTGCGGCTTCAGCTTCAGGTGTGTATGTTATTGAAAACCGTCTTTCAATAAACTCTACTTCCTGGGTATTGGATACCGGATCAGGATCTCATATCTGTAATTCTTTCCAGGCGTTGAGAAACCGTAGGGTTTTGAAAGAAGGTGACATGACCCTCAGAGTTGCAAACGGAGCTAGCATGGATGCTAAAGCCGTGCGGGACTATCACCTGGGAATGTCAGATGGACATGTTTTGGTTTTACGTAATTGCTTTTTTGTACCCAACGCAACTTGTAATATCATTTCTGTATCTTTAGTTTCTAAAGAAGGTTATGAATTTGCGTTTGTAAGTAATGTTGTAAACATTCACCTTAATCAAGTTTTGATTGGGTCGGTACATTGAGTAATGGTATATACGTGTTAAACCAACCACAGATTTTCAATGTCCAGAATACACACAAAAGAAAGTCTCCGGAAATAAATCAGACTTTCTTATGGCATTGTAGACTGGGTCACATCAATGAGAGAAGGTTGACGAAGTTACATACAGAAGGATATTTGAATCCGTTCGAATATCAATCGTATGCCACTTGTCAATCCTGTCTCAAAGGAAAGATGACAAAGACTCCGTTCACTGGACACGGAGTAAGAGCAAGCGAGCTCTTGGGATTCGTACACAGCGACGTGTGCGGTCCAATGTCTACACATGCGCGAAGCGGTCATTCTTACTTCATTACTTTTACGGATGACTTCTCAAGGTACGGTTATTTCTTCTTAATGAAATATAAGTCCGAAGCCTTTGGAATATTCCAGGAGTATAAGAATGAAGTAGAAAAACAAACCGGCAAAAGTATCAAGATCCTAAGATCGGATCGAGGTGGAGAATACTTAAGTGCCGAATTCCTGGATTATTTAAAAGAGAACGGAATTCTCTCTCAGCTTACTCCTCCATACACTCCGCAACATAACGGTGTATCGGAGAGACGGAACCGAACCCTATTGGATATGGTTCGGTCCATGATGAGTAACGTTGAGTTACCGCGATCATTCTGGGGATATGCGCTAGAATCAGCTGCATACCTTTTGAACCGAGTTCCGACTAAGACTGTGCCTACCACACCATATGAAATGTGGAGTGGGAAGAAACCCTATCTTCAATATCTGAAGATCTGGGGATGTCCGGCTTTTGTCAAAAAACAGCATGCGGACAAGCTCGAGGCACGCTCAGTACTGTGCAAGTTTATGGGATACCCAAAGAACACCAGGGGGTATCTTTTCTACCACGCAGAGGAACAAAAAGTCCTTGTTTCTCGTAATGCCCACTTTCTAGAACACCAGTTCTTAGAAAAGGAAATATGTGGGAGCGCAGTAGAACTGGAAGAAATTCCAGAACCACAAACTATTACTGAAAGCTTAGTGGAACCAGAGGGTTCAAAAGAACAGGACATTCCTACGCCGCTCCGCAGAAGTAGTAGGCAGTCTCATCCGCCCGAGAGATACTATGGTTTTCTCATAGACGGGGATAGAGAGGATTGCATCATAGATTATGATGAGCCTACTAGCTTCCAGCAAGCCGTTCAGAGCGTCGACTCGGTAAAATGGCTGGATGCAATGCGGACCGAAATGGAGTCCATGTACACCAACAAAGTATGGACGTTGGACGTTGCTCCAGACGGGGTAAAACCCCTAGGATGCAAGTGGATCTTCAAAAGGAAGATTGGTGTAGATGGACAGATTGAGACCTATAAAGGTAGACTGGTTGCAAAGGGTTTTCGTCAAAGACCTGGTTTGGACTATGACGAGACCTTTTCTCCAGTAGCTATGCTGAAATCCATTCGGATCCTTCTTGCCATTGCTGCCTTCCACGATTATGAGATTTGGCAGATGGACGTAAAGACAGCTTTTCTAAATGGAAATTTAGAGGAGTGTGTCTATATGGATCAGCCAGAGGGTTTCATTCAGAGTGGGAGCAGCTGAAAGGTGTGCAAGTTGCTTAAGTCCATTTACGGACTAAAGCAGGCATCGCGGAGTTGGAACATCTGTTTTGATGAGACGGTCAAGGAATTTGGCTTTATCAAAAATCCAGATGAACCATGCATCTATAGTAGATTTGTAGCGAGAACTGTAGTATTCCTCGTTTTATACGTGGATGACATTCTCTTAATAGGAAATGACATTCCTATGCTACAATCTATCAAGGGGTTCTTGTCACACAGGTTCTCCATGAAAGACCTGGGTGATGCCTCATACATTCTGGGTATCCGGATCTACCGTGACAGATCCAAGAGGATATTAGGACTTTCACAGTCCATGTACATCGACACCATACTGAAAAGATTCAGTATGGAAGATTCCAAGCGCGGTAACCTACCGGCTTGTCACGGGATCACCCTCTCTAAAGTGATGTCTCCCAAGACTGATTTGGAGAGGGATCGCATGTCTATTATACCCTACGCTTCTGCGGTAGGCTCTATAATGTATGCGATGTTGTGTACCAGACCGGATGTAGCTTATGCACTGAGTGTGGTAAGCCGGTATCAGTCAAACCCTGGGGAGAAACACTGGATAGCGGTAAAGAACATTCTCAAGTACCTGAGAAGGACTAAGGAGATGTTCTTGGTGTATGGCGGAAAAGACCTCCAGATCGAGGCCTTTGCTGACTCCAGCTTCCAGAGTGACAAGGATGATTCCAAGTCCATGTCGGGTTTTGTCTTTACCCTCAATGGAGGGGCGGTGTGTTGGAAGAGTTCCAAACAGGAAACCGTTGCAGACTCGACAATGGAAGCGGAATACATCGCTGCATCTGATGCCGCAAAAGAAGCTGTCTGGATAAGGAAGTTCTTGAAAGAGCATCAGGTGGTTCCGTCCATTGTTGATCCAATACCTCTGTATTGCGACAACAACGGGGCTATAGCTTTAGCGAAGGAACCCAGGTCCCATCAGAGATCCAGACACATCTTGAAGCGGTATCACCTGATCAGGGAGATCGTGGATCGCCAGGAGATCGAGGTTCAGAGAGTCGCTTCAGAAGATAACACTGCAGATCCATTCACCAAGGCCTTGCCCCAGACTCAGTTCGAGCGGCTGATCGAGATGATAGGTCTTCGATACGCCAGTACATAGCCTTAGTGCAAGTGGGAGATTGTTAGTGTATATGCCCTAGAGGCCATTACTGTATCATACTAGTTTGTATATTACTTAATGGATGCTTGGGATATTCACCTTGTATATACAATCTTGCTCAAAATAGTAGTATGCTACTTGGTTTGTTTCTACTTCAATGTGTACTTGTGTTTATTTTAGTATATCACCTATACACATTAGTGGAGCCCTTAGGATCTTTGCTTGATTACCAACGTTGTGATGGCAGTCACACTAGTGGGGGCTGGGTAATCTATAAGCACATCCTTATGCAGGTCCCTAGTCGCAGGACTATCGAGACAGGGCATCGATACTCCGGAGTAGACTAGCGCATGCGCTTCTCATCCCAGAGTGGGAGACGGTCTGTCCCACAGCCGTCAGTACGTCGTACTGGAGATAGTATGCGGGTGCTCGTTGGGTTAAGAGTACACTGGACAGGACTCGTCGGGAACTGACCGGTTGGTATTATACCTATCGTCAGTTATCAGTTCCCAGGTGACATGAGTACAGCTTAGTCCGCTGACTTGACACTGTCACTTCGCTTCGAGTGTGTTCCTACTGTACTTTGATTACTACCCTACCACGGCTCAAAGGAGTCTTGCAAACAGGTGGTAGTTGGGTGCAGTCCCGAAGTACTTGGAGGCAGTGACAGTTAGACTGGATTCGTCTCTCCCGGTATTGGGGGTTGACATCGCGCTGTGTCTAGGAGAGCCATTACACGAGTAGTCCCTGGCCAGGGCAAACGAGATATACTGGTAGGCTTCCAGTGTTATCTCAGGGTGTTTTGGGCTTCACTCCGACACGACTTGTACCGCTATTAGGGGACTGACGTTTACCGCCCCCTAGGCCCGACATGCGATGTATCAGACGAACAGACCGGACTGTACGGAGATTTTCACATTCAGGCTCAGTAGGAGTCCAGATGGGTTTCACCTCGTCAGTCTTCTTGTCGGCTTCTACCTGGGGACCGTTACGCACAGCTAGTGCCGCTTGCGGTCGGTGGTTAAACCCACTGCCAACGTAGTGTCGAGTCTTTAGAGTCTCACACAGAAAGCTATTCGCCTTTAGGCAAAAGAGTAGAGGTCGCATGGTTTTGCGGCAGGTCGCATGGTTTTGCGACAGGGTTCGGTCACATCCGTGCACTTATGCACGTACAGTGTCCGGACAGTAAACACTAGCGGGCTTTGGTTTAAGCCAGATCCTAGTGTATGTATTGGGATTGGATTTATCCAGTTTGTATTCGTGTTCCTCGGAACGCGGATGCGGGTGTGTATGCACAGTTGACGGAGAGACAGAGACGGAGGATTCTCATTAGGGTTGTTGACCATTGACAGTTGACTATTGACTTTTTGCTCAAACCTAATGAGAATATGATATGTGATTAACAATTATATTAATTAGGTATTATGGTGACATGGTTGTTGAGTTGTTGACTTTGTTGACTTGCTGACTTTTGTTGACTTGTTGACTTTGTGGACCGGTTGACTAAGCTTGACTAGTTGACCATCATGATAACTATAGCTATCATTTCATGGCAAAGACTTTTGCTTGCTTCCTCTTTTGTGCAAAATGAGTGCATGAAATGATATGGCTATGGTTGCTTAAACCATCACATAATACTTGATTGATATGATGTGTTATGATTGTTTTGGATTATGAGAGCCAAATGAGAAAAGTCTTCTCTCATTCTTTCATGCTCATTCTCTCTCTTGTTCTTGAGCTCTCATCTCCTTCCTCTTGCTCTCCCTCTCTTAGTCTATGGTTCACTTGTCTCATGAGTTGAGAATCAAGAACCATAGATAAAATCCCATACAAACTCTTCTCTACTCACTCTAGTTCATAAGGTTTAGCAAACCAAGTGAACTAGTTTCTTCAAAAACCGAAGAAGGAGCCAAAGGTTGAAGCTTTCGAGGTGGATCTATCTTCGGCGCAAGGAGACGACGGAGTGAAGGCGATCCGGACGACCATCAAAGCTTGAAGACGAAGGAGTTCGAGAAATAGAAAGGTATAACCCCCTAACCGAGTAGTTAGCAACTCGTAGTTAGGTTGTTAGTTAGATGTTTAACAAAGATCCGGGTTTTAAGTCCGTGTTACCACCTCTAAGAAAATCGTTTTTTATCAAATTCCGCATGCCCGAAAGTACCGGGAGAGGTAGCATGGACTTACAGTTTCCTTATGCTACGCTCGGTCAATCTCCGCTTATCACAATGATTCTCCATATAGGATCAAAGTGATACCTACTAAATCCTGGGGAGAATCACTGGAAAGGTTCCAGGGTGATAAGGACGACTGAAAGTCAGTCACAGGCATTGTCTTTACCCTCAGTAAAGGGACGGTATGTTAGAAGAGTTCCAAGCTAGATAACATGGCATACTAGATGATCAAGGCTGGATACATCGCTACTTAAGATGCTACCAAAGAGGCAGTTTGGGTGTATATTGGTTCATGAGATGAATCAGGTTCCTACCATTGTGTGACAATGGAAGTGTGGCTTTGGCCCAGGAACCCCGGTCCCATCAGTGACCCAGACATATTCTAAGGCAGTATCACCTGATCATGGAGATGGTTGATCTCCAGGGTGATCGAGGTAAGGAGAATAGACTCAGAGGACAACATGGCGGATCGACTCACAAAGGCCTTTTCCCAGAGAGAGACTATTATGGGATAGTTGAGTATGAGATACTACAACCACTGCTATCAGATGGCCCTAGTGCAACTGGGAGATTGTTAGTTATATATATGCCCTAGAGGCCATTACTATATATAGGATGTATATTGTAGTGGATGCTTGGACATATATAGGGAGGACTTTCTTGCTCGACATGATAGTATGCTATCTGGTTACTCTTTACCTTAACGTGTACACTGATTGTCTCTCTGATACATGTTGGTAAAGCCCTTAGGATGTGTACTTGACTACCTGGACTAAGATGCGGATCATACTAGTGGGGACATGGTAGTCCATAAGTACATCCTTCAAGGTCCCTAGTCGTGGGTGTATCGAAACGGAGCATCGATATACCAGAGTAGACTAGCATATGCCTTCTCGACCCATACAGATGGGCGATGGATGATCCCATATCCATTGGTGTTTGACATCAGAGATGTTATACGGGTGCTCAGTAGAGACTGAGTACACTGGACGGACTCGCCGAGAACTCCCAGATGGTATTATACCATACGTCAGATGGCAGTTCTCTGGTGACACTCGTACAGGTTAGTCTGTAGACCCGAGATCGTCATAGAGTCTTGTGTGATTCCCACTGTGCTTTGATTTCCACCTTACCACGTCCAAGAGGGCGTGCAAAATGGTGGCTTTTGGGTACAGTACCGAATCACATGGAGGCAATGAGCGATAGGAGGGGATTCGTCTCTCCCGGTATAGGGAGTTGATGTTGCGCTGTGTTCGATTGGCTATAACCGGAAATCCCTGGCCAGGGTTGCTGAGATTTTCTGGTAAGTGTTATCAGTAGTATCTCGAACTGTTATAGGCCTCATATCGACATGACTTATCGAGCTACTGGGGTCTGACGTTTACCTCCCCTAGGCGAGATATGCGACATATCAGACGAACAGACTGGACTGTACGCTAAGTGTTACTGGTTGGATTCACAGGAGTGTGAGCGGGCTTTCTCGTTGATCTTCTGATCGCTCAATACCCGGGTGGCCGTTACGTTTGGCTGACCGCTTGCGGCTTGTGGGTGTTTGATATGATCATCACCTGCTGCCGGCGTATTGACGAGTCTTTAGAGTCCTGCACAGAGGTTTCCTGGCTCAAGCGAAACGAAATAGGAGCGCATATGAGATATGTGCGGGACCGAGAATAATGCGTGTATATGATACCGTATTATATTCTCGCGATGAATGTATCGATTGGTTGTATGCGATATAACCTAGTTATCGGATCGAGGATTGATTCGATAAGTCAAAACATTTGATACAGTCGGTTATATGCGACATGACCGGATCATTAAATCAAGTGTTGATTTAATGATTTAATGTATAATTATATATTTGATATATTACTTTACATTAACTAGTATTGGTTCACTTAAGATAGATTTTCTCACTTGAAGTGCACATTGTATATTTGATATAGTTTTGTGCACTAGTTTGTATCATGTTTGATAATACAAGCAAACTTGGGTGTGTATGATTAAACCATGATTAGGTTAATGGTTAGGGTTTGATTTACTTATTTATTTATTTCTTTTCATTTATTTATTCATTTTGTCAAGAAAGAAAATGGTTGCTTCTTTTGTTTTCACTTGAAGCTTCATGAAGCTTTGAAAAAGGTTTGACTATTTTGTTTCTTTCCTTAACCTTAACCATTTTACTTTAACCCTAGTTTATTCTCTACACTTGTTAACTCACCCATGGTTGCTAAATGATAACCATCACTTCATTTTCTTTTTGAAAAAAAATAATTCATTATTATTTCTTTCTTCTTCTTCTTCTTCTTCTTCTTCTTCTTGAAGAAGAAGAAAGAAAACCTTTTCTTGAAAATGTCTAAGTGATGATTCCAAGTGAGAAATCAAAATCCAAAGTGAACCCACTTCCTATTTCTTCATCCTCTACCACTTGCCATGTAGTATAGGGTGTTTTCTTCACAAGTTTCATGACTTGGTGAAGTTGGAGCTCGAGTTAGAGTCGCCTCGACGTAGATCATCTTCGGCATCGAAGTCATCGACCTAGCCCGATCATTTCTTCGATGAAACCACCGCGAGAGTCCGGGACCCGGTGATCGCAGCGAAGGGACGTCATCACGGAGCTAGATAAGTGGTGGACCGGATCTACAAAGGTTGTAGTCTCTTTCACTTTGCAGTAAAGTTGTTTACTAGCTTGTTGTTTCGCCTATTCTCTAGTTAACGATCTAGTTTAGGGTTTCTCGGCACCGGAAAATTTTGAATTAGGCATGGTTGATGCCTTGTGAGAACTCACTAGTGTGCCTAGGAACCCTACACCTCTCCCCTTGCCCATTGATCTGGTATTTATAGGCCTCATTATAGAATAAACAAACAATAAAAATAAGATGATGTGACCTAAATAAACAACCAGAAGAAAAATGGGGACATTTGGGCATGTTGGGACCGGTGGTGCCGGTTTTTTGAAGTGTCTCGCCGGTCCAATCTTGGGCAATTAGGCTCGTGTTGGTGTGGTGGTCTCGAGTGCTCTCAATAAGTCCACTGGTTATGTTTGATTTCTTCATATCAGTTTGGGTTATACTTAGTAGTCTTGGAGGGAAACTTGATGCTTAAAATCACATCACATCTTTTAGCATTTATTACACATCACACTCACTTGTGCCCTACTTGCACAAGTTGTTGTGCCAAGGCAGCCTCAACATGGTCCATGTGCCAAAGAGCATGTGCACACTTGCATTATGTTGGACCAAAATTGTGTGCATACATTTATTTGCAAAAGAACTCTTTGGACATTGATCGGTTTTCTGTTTTGATTGCAGTGTCGGCTCTCAAACGTTATATCCGTGATTTTGAGTGTGTTTCTAGTATTATATCATGGATACCTGTAATCTGTATTACTGAGCAGACACTATAATAGTACCGATATATAACAAAAATAGATAATGAATGAGCGGTATTAAATTGCAGTTTTCTGAGATGAACACCAGGCTAATCGTCTACTCTACGATCTTCTTGCCTCGGGTACCTTGCCGGGTCCTCCATATACCCGCAGGCGGTTCATCCTCACTCCTCGAATCGGGTATCATATAGCTCAGAACTGAGAAAATTCATGGTGGACATGAAATATCACATCACGAGAAACCACCTTTTAAAAATAATTCATAATTTCCTTTGAAATATAACCGCGGTTCTCAAATCCAGAGATCTCATGAAAACAGTATCTCAATGCATGTAACCATAAACATAGAACAGTACTGTAAGCATCTCAAGTATTATCATGTAAGCTTGTCATGTGATAATTACTGAACAATGATTATACTTTACAGTTAAGAGTAATATCGTGATATAGCAGTTTGTTCATCACGAAAAACTGCATTTCAATACCGCTCATTCATTATCAATTTTGTGATATATCGGTACTATTAACCTATGTCTGCTCAATAAATACAGATTACAGGTATTCATGTCAAAACATTGGAAACACACTCAAATACACGGAAACAACATTTGTGAGCCGACACTGTAACCAGAACAGAAAACCAATCAACATTTAAAGAGTTTCTTTTTGCAAGCAAGTGTACACATTTTTATCAAGACAAATGCAACAACTCAAGTGTGTGAACACATAACCCTTTTAATGCATGAACCTTGGTGTGGCTGCCTTGCACATAAGTGGGCATACAAATCATGACTTGTGCAAGTGGTAAGACAAGTGGGCATGAGTCATGAGTGAAATAAAAGTTGTGATGTGATTTAAAGTCACATTTTCCCTCCAAATCTACAGAGTGCAACTCAAGCTTATATAGAAAAATCAAACAATACCTGTGAGATGATGGAGAGCACACAAGATCACAACACAAATACGAGCCCCAAATCTTTAAAGCAAACCGGCAGAATTCCCAAAACCACCGGCGCCACCTGCCCCACCAACTCCTTTTGGCTCCAACTTTCTTTTGGTCACTCCATCTTGTCACATCATCCTTATTTTATTGTTTGTTTTTTCTGATTTTGTGCCTATAAATACCAGAACAAAGAGCAAGCTAGGGGGATACTTTGGCAATACTTGACAACTTCATTCCAATTCCATTTTGTAATTTTTGTTTAACTCTTTGTACATAGTAGTTGGTTAATCTTGAGTTCCTTACTTTTATTTGATCTTGCAACCTCTTAACTGAGCTTGCAAGTTTAGATTTTAGTATTTGAATTCATAGTTTGTATCTTAAGGTTGAACTTAACGAAGGTTTCATTTTGCAGTTGGGTTCTTAGTATTTCTTTTCTTAACTTTACTTATTGCAATTTACTTTCTTGCTTTACTTATGTGTAATGTTGTTTTTCCTTAATGTCTTCTCTTTTTGATCTTTGTGATGGTTTGTGAATAGTGATATTGTTAAGGAAAGAGAATGGTTATGTATGTTAAGAATCTCTTTTGATCATTTACTTTTCCTGACACTTGCTAATTGAACTCTGCCCAAAGCTCACGCAAGCGCTCCGTTAGGCACCCTACCCTACCACGGTATCGGTGATCCCTAACCGTGATCAGTTGTGTTTAGTTTGGCCGGAGGCGAAAGTCAAGAGATAAGAACGGACAGACAAGGTTTAATAAACCGGATTTCACAAATACCGTGCTTAATCACCCTAATCCACATTGTTGCCGATTACTCTAGCTTCAATAGTCAAGTTAGGAACAAAGGAATTAGTACGGATTTTCCTAACTTACACTAACCTATCTCAATCCCTAACAAACGTTTCGTTGCATAATACGTTATACTTTGGTTAGAATTGAACTTATTCGACCTTCGGCTTAACTCGTGAGAACAAGAACGTAAAATGCACCATCTCCCTGCGGATGACCCGTTCTCATCACGGCTAGCTACACGCGATGCCGTCTTGATTGCGGTTAACTTTAAACTTAAGATACAACACGTAAAATCCCTATCAATCAAATGACACAGTTGCCAGGGAGACGGTATTGTTTTTATTCTTGTTATTTCGGGTTAATCTCTATATATCTTGTTTATAGCACTGACACAATTCTGAAAACGAAATTAAAAATCGAAAAAAAAATATTTCAAAAACCAAAACAAAAATTGACATACCTAAATTTTTGTTCTCTGAAAATTTGACCTGCTAACACTGTGTTTAAACAGAAAAATCAAAGTATAACAGTAGTATACTGGTATAACATAGAGGACCAACACAAAACTTGAGCACCTAAGTTTTACATTCGACCGGCGGTTTCTTGAAAATTCCCGTCTCCGCCGGCCCCTTTGTGGGTGTTTGAAAATTTTCTTTTTAGGTTACCTCCAGTGTTCTGTTAGTACTCTCTTGTTATTGTTTGATTTTTATAATTTTTTGTGTGCAGCAGTTTGGGCACCCATATTTCTTTTTCACACTAAATATCCATTTTTCCGACATTTGCAGATTTTAAGGAAATGCGAACTTTGATCGTGCTGAGCAAAGTGTACATTCAAAGCTAAGGTGGTAGTGAAGTACAGTGCCAAAGATCCAGGTAGTTTAACCCACGCAAGAGAACTTTTTAAGCTAATCGGATTCAATTCAACGGGGTTTTTTTTAACCCAAAACCTATCGTTACGTATTTCCGAACACCTTCTTTCTCAAATCCGACGAGTCCACTATTCTATCTTTTGCAGGATTGTTTGCAAGTTTGCCACCAAAAGCTAAATTGACTGACCCGTTTTTGTTGCAGCGCCATGCTTAAACTTAAAAAACGATTGTTTGATGTTTTGAACAACTTTTTCATTGATTTGTGCACTGCATCCATTAATACAGACTTAAGGGCAAGTGAATCCCACAACATACGGTAAAGGATTTCGTCACCTTTTCTGTGGCCCACAAATCACGAAATTGAGCATAACGTTTACCCGCACAAATTTTAAAAAGAAACTAGATTTTAAGCCTTTAAGGACTTCGCGCTCATTAGGAGAAGTTAACTGTGTTTAGAACACCGCTTAACGGTATATCGTTCACGGGATGACTAGGCAAAGTGTTCACGGCGAAACCGCCAAAAGAGAAAGGGTTATTCTAATTAAGGAACTTAGCGAAAGCGTTGGAAAACCTCCCCTTATCTTTGCACTTACCTGGCCTCGTAATCAGTATATCTTGAGCCCGTTTCTCGACACAGTTTTACTTCGACCATCAAGTTCTTGAGCAAGTCTAGTTGACCTAGGTGAACCCTAGACCGATTACGTGTGTGGTATTTGTGTCGTGATTATTTTTTTTTACCTTTTGTGTGTATATTTCATTCTTTTGTTGATAACTAACATAAAAAACATTAAAAAAAACAACCCATCACAACCTTTTTCAACCCTTCTCCCCTTCTTCTTTTCATATCATGGATACCCCACATCGACCAACTCTTTGTTGGAGATAGTGCCCTCAGAGTCAATTATTGGATCACAAGCACGTGATTGCAATGATTGAGGGGGGACCTATCCCAGTAGGACACTCTTACTCAAGATGATAGTATGCTATCTGGTTTATCTTTATCATCGTGTGCTGCTTTAGGTGACCTTACAGGTCACTATTGCACGTTGATAGAGCCCCTAGGATTCTTGCTTGACTGCCAGCAGTATGAGGGCGATCATATACGTGGGTGCTGGGGTCTATAAGCACATCCTTAAAAGGTCCCTACTCGAGGGAGTTTCGAGACAGGGCATCGATACTCCAGAGTAGACTAGTGTATACAGTCGAGACCCCGACGAGGGGTGGTGGCCGGTCTCACAAGCCAGTGGTGTCAGTTGGTTCACCTAAGATATATACAGGTACTCATTGAGTTATGAGTACACCGGAAAGGACTCGCCGGGAACATGCTAGTTGGTCTTATACCTGACGTCAGATAGCAGTTCCCTGGTGACATGTGTACAGGTTAGTTCATCGACCTGAGATCGTCATTTGTCTCGTGTGAGTTCCCACTGTGCTTTGATTACTACCCTACCACACTCAAAGGAGACGTGCAAACAGGTTTTAGTTGGGTACAGTCCCGAGCCACATGGAGGCAGTGAGCGGATCTTCAGGGGTTCGTCTCTGCCGGTATTGGGGATGAGGTCGCGCTGTGTCTAGGAGAGCCATTACACGAAGTCCTTGGCCAAGGCAGGAGATTTACTGGTAGGTATTCCAGTAGTATCTCAGGGTGTTCTGGGCTACTCTCCGACATGACTTGTACCGCTTTTGGGGGTCTGACTTTTACCAACCCCCTAGGCCCGCCATGCGATGCTCATAGACGAACGGCCCGGACTGTACGGATATTGTCACGGACAGGCTCAGTAGGGTGTCAGGATGAGTTCGCTCATCGATGTCCCTTTTGGTCAATACCTGGTAGCCCGTCACGTATAGGCTAATACCTCTGACGTGCTAGTAGTTAAATCCACAGCCAAAGTATTGACGAGTTTTTAGAGGCCCCCACAGACCGTTTTCTCAAGTTTCGGGCGAAACGCTGTAGAGGCCGTATGGAGATATGGCAGGGTTCGATCAGATACGTGCGGCATTGTACGGATCATGATCGGACGGATAATACTAGCGGGCTTTGGTTTAAGCGGATCCTAGTATTATACAATGTAGATTTTGTCTCATTGCATTTGTATTCGGTCGGAATACAAATGCGGGTATGTACATACAGTCGCGGGGTTTTCCTGTAATTTATTACGGGATCAGTTTTCTGAAGTTGCCAGTTTGCATTCCATTTCGGCCAGTTTTCCTTTTTTCCTTCACGGCCGGATTCTTCTGATGGGGGGGGTTATTTGCAAGTGTGCAAATTATCTTTTGTGGAGGGTGTTACTTGTATATGTGGCTTCATGATGGTTCTATGCATCATTAGATTCTTTTTGCATCACTTGTCTTGTATTTATGGTGATGGATTTTGATTAGTTTAGATTTGAAATGGTGTGACTTTAATCCATTATTATTATCACACATTTTCTCCACTTGCTTAAGGCCATTCATTTTTCTCCCTCCACCATGAGACTTGGCCGGCCACTTCTAGAGAGGGGAGAGGGATTCATTTTTAGTGTGAGGGATTTCTTCATCTCATTTTTGGCTTGCTTCAAAAATTCCTCACCTCTCTCCAAAGTTCCTTCTTCACCTCCATTCATCAAGGCAACTTTAAACCCCAAGAGACAAAGCTTTCTACACTTTTCCTACAGCACCCTTGGGCACGTCGGCTCGCCAACTTCGTGCCCGAATTGCCTCGGTCCAGAGGTGGGAGCCCGTAAAAGAACCCGGCGATGTGGTGCCCGTTCCGACGAGGAGCTGAAGACCGGAGATTCCGCGAGGAGATCGGAGTGGAGGCCGAAGACCGAAGGACACGGATCGCTCGCTATAGCTCTCTACTCATTTTCTTGTTTGCTAGAGTTAGGTTAATGGCCCGATCCGGGGTTTTAGTGCGCGGTGGTACCGGTTTCTGGTTTTTAGAAAAGTTTCGTTTCCGCATTCCGGCGTCGGACTGACGCCCGGGGCGCCGTCGTGCACTTACATTGGTATCAGAGCCACGCCATTAAGCTAGTCTAGCTTGCTCTAACGTGTTTACATGTTCGAGCGAACGGATTTTCCAAAATCCGCGTTTCCATTCAACACTTTCTGTCGATTTTGTTTTCTGCTCTAAAATTTTTTCAGTACATTGCAGAATAACATGCGGGGAAATTTATGAATTCTGTGAAAAAATGGTAGCGTGATACTGTAGACCGACCGCGGAACCACGGCCAAACCCCCTTTCTGGCCGCGGTTCCGCCGCAGTACAGTGTCTTCACTGTACCATTTTTACCCAGAGCTCTTTAAACTTGAAAATGGGGTTTTTGGTATATTCTTTTTGGTCCCAGATTTTCTTTGAGTGCCACAGTAGTGCTTGGGGCCCACTTCGGTAAATTTGATCGATCGAAAATTTTAAACATGTTAGTTCACAGTATTTATATTATATCTTTGACCGTGAATGTCATTTGATCGGTAAATCCTGTCTAACTGCTATAGCCCTTTTAGACGGATTTGCGAACGTGACATTCACGTTGATGTTCTGTGTTGTGCTATGATGTTGCGGATTGGTCGTGGGGGATAGCCTGGATGCAATGGTAGTACAGTTTGGTTTATTATGTACATTTGATATTGCGGGGTGAGCGTCCGACATGTGGACTGCCGTCACTGCCTGTTTGTATATTATTCTTTTGGGGCACGACCGGGGTGAGGTCGATGTACCCGTTGTATGTATATTTTACTTTCTGTACTAGGATTACCCCGTGGAGGGGTGCACGGATAGCCAGGTTCTAGAGGGCAACGGGCCTGCATCTCATGGCGTTGAGACGGAGTGGGCTTCACTCTAGAATTGGTGGGCTATTCGCCGCACTCGTAGGGGGTACAGGATGACCCAAGGAGGGGTGCTCAAGTTACCGGATTCTATGAAGTGTTGGGTGGTCCATTCACGTTGTTGAAGGGGGCTGCCTCGCTTCAGGTTTTGGCGGGTAACTTGCCGCGCCCGTAGGGGTCTAGGATTTCATTGCACAGGCTATCCACATGACCAGGGGAACGTCGAGTTTCAGTAGCGGCTCTATGAAACCCGGGGATCCCAGATATCTGTATTGTTCTATGCTGCTTATTACATTTCTGTGATGTTGCATTTTATCACGCCTTGAGCGAATATTATATATTGATATATATACTACTGGATGTTGTATATGTTTTGCATCCGCGCTAGTCCAGTCCCCGCTCTGTCGTTAGTTAAGTAACCTAACGGGTGATGACGGGACCCAGTGGCGAATGCGGATGGCATATACGTACGTCATTATTTTCGTTCTTTATTGGTGTGATCAATTGATGGAACTGCGTTGATTCGGATCAATGCAAGCTAAACAAACCTATTCTGATGTTGTTGGAACAATTTTTTCAAAAAGCTGTTATTGCAAGGGCGTTCTCTTTTGTTTTGCACAGTGGTATTCAGTTGGAATATCCTGCACCTCAGTCGACGAGGCAAGGGCCGAGATCCCTTTACCAGGAGTGACCTCTTGGACAGAAGTTTGAGTCAGGGCAATAACTTCACTATAGTCGTTCACTTTTGCTTTGCATCGTGGTATTCAGTTGGAATATCCTGCACCTCATTCTACGGGGAAAGAGCCGAGATCCCTTCACCGGGAGTGACCTCTTTATCAAAGGTTTTCATCACTATATTTTTATAAAGCTATCTGGTTCCGTCAACGATATCAAGTTCATTACGTTAAAGGTTTTCGCCAGAAACCATTCGTAGCCCTCCATCATTTCAGTTAAATATTCGGTAGTATTCAAGCTATGTATTTTGACCTCACGCCAAGGCATAGTGATTGGTAGCTGCCGGATATTTATCTGTTGCATAGATAGATGCGTTGGTTTGGGACAGTCGTACTACTATTTTGGCCTTCGTCAAGGGTATGTACGGGTGGGTTCAAATTAACCTGGACAATGATGGGTAGAACTTGACATGTGACTTATGACATTTTGACTTCACGCCAAGGTCATAAGAGCATGGGGTAAAAATCACATCGGGGGTTTCTAAAGAAACTGAAACTTGCCAGATATGCGCATACCTTCTGGAGTGTGATAACGTGAGCGGATTCCGTAACGTTATCATGCGATGATAGTTGGATCCCGATTCCCACTGATGAGTTGGTTTACTCCTCGAGTGATCCCGACTAATTCTTCTTTCAGGTTTGGGGAAGAATTTGACGTTACAGTGGGAGATTTCCTGATTAGATAAAGTGATAACCATTCTGATCTAGGTTAGAGTGTACGCTGAGTTTTTCTTTTCTCTCTCTCTTTGGCAGCGACCATGACCTGACCCTAGACTATGACTCGGTGACCAAAATTAACCGAACTTTCTTAAACACTGGCTTTTGGATTGTCAGAGTTGCATACCTCATTGCCACTCCTACTTTTACCCTTTTCTCCAGGACACCCCGTATTACTACGAACGTCCACTTCCATTGGATAAAACCATCGTATGGTTATATACGAACTCGAAGGAATTTATTCGAGAATGGTTTCCGGTTCTGGAGAAAATGAATAGGACTATTCAATTGTCTTTTCCTTTTACCTTCTCTCAGGTTGCGAGTACTCCTTGGTTTAGGAGATAGTACACCTATTACGCAAATTGGATTGTCTTCTTCCAAACCTTAGGCTGGTGCCGAACGGTGGGGAATGAAGAAACCCAATTAGCATAACGATGGTGTACAGAAGGTATTAAGTAAAGACAAAGAAAGGGATTAGTAAGATGGCAAAGTAAATTGCGACTGCTATTCACGACCAAACCAAGTATTTCTTCGCCAATCCTAAATCACCTTTGTATTTGTCCAGGACACTCCGTATCATTACGAAGATCCACATTTTATTGGATACTCCATCGTATGGTTATATACGAACTCGAAAGGAACTTGTTCCAGTTCGCGGATGGATTCTGGTTCAGGAGAAATAGGAATAAGTTTTATTCGGTTGTCTTTTATCTTCACCTTCTCTCGCATTGCGAGTGCTCCTAGGATTAGGACAGTACACCCATTATGCTTATTGGATAGTCTTCTTCCAAACCATAGGCTGGTGCCGAACGGTAGGGAAGGAAGAAAACCATTTAGCCTAAGAGGGTGTACAGAAGGTAATGACTAAAGACATATAAAGGAATTTGGAGAGATGGCGAAGTAATATACGGTTACAGTTGTGAATCTGGATAATGGAAGAGGCATCACTAGAAATACCGGAATACCCAATCGAAACATTTCAATGTTTCAGTTTCACTGTGTATTGTTAAAAGAAAACGGATTTCCCAATTAGACACTTGCTCAAGGGTATGTATTTATCAGGTTTGATTCTCACATCTGTATGGTTTTACAGATGATGAGTAAGAGTAAGTTATTGGGAATCAGGTGATCATCCTCATTATATCGGAATTCGTTGTAATTGGTGATATTTGAGGAAGTCACCTAGGTTGTATGCCGGTCGGCAAATATTTGGTTTTGAATATACGTTGCTATGCACCAATTTCAAATTGATATATCTGTACGTCTATTTTTATAGAGTGAGATATAACTTTTTGAAATTATGTCTATGACATTTACCTATATCAGTGGATGGTTATGTAAGGAGCATTAAACAGCGGTGTAATTCTTCTTAACCATAAGTACAGTTTTCAACCTACGACACACAGGGATTGAGTTATCAGACTCAAGGGACTTATACAGAGTATTGTATGTTGTCCAGTGTCCATTAGGACAGAGGGGTTGGTCCTCGTACTAAATTCGGTTTACTTATGACTTCTCTAGTTCTTAGACATGTGTTTCGTAGAAATGCAGGTTTTGAGTTTTAAGAAGTTATAGGTATATGAATAAAGTAGAGAACCAGGTAATACAAGTATCGGGATTCTTCAAGGTGATCGAAGATGTAGATACTTGTGTGTGGTATTCAGTTAATAGTAATGATTAAAAGAACTTGCTTCTCTTTCAGGTTACTCATAATTGGAAGCATTCCTAAATTGAGTAACGCTGATCAGCCTCCTTCCATTTAGTTCACATGCACTGGAGACAGCTGCATGATTTGAATCTGGTTCAATTAAATCAGTGCCTCTGTTTCTGTATTGGATATAGAACAGTTCATATCTTAACGATGTTAAGGTACGGGGAGTTGTCCGGCTTATGCTTAAAACCAGACTCTGGATAACTCAAGGCACGTTTCTGTAATGGCTGTTTGTGGGTTGACCCAGGCTATGATGAGAGTTGACTTTCTACCATCTGGAAGATCAATAGTGATATTGTTCTTGACTCGCCACGGTTTTTAATAAAAATGGATTTTTTCAGAAAACAGTAGTGGGAGTATGGTAGAACAGGAAGTGATTCCAGAACCGCAAACGATTACTGAAAATTTGATAAGAACCTAAAGATTCAATTTAGTTTGACATTCCATTGGCCACTCAGCAGATACGGTGGGTAACCTCAGGCACCCGAGAGGTACTCCGGTAGCCCCAAGGACGGTGACAGGGAGGTTTTTGTTTACCCAGACTTGCCATTGCTGTTGTTCCAGACTGTGAGACCCGGCAGGAGGATGAGTATAGCGTCGTTCTAAACTAGCTTTAGAAGTGCACGTGTATATGACTCTGCCAGAGGGTTGTCGTAGTCAGTGAGAGCAGCGGAAGCATAGTGGACAAGTAGCTTATGTATATTTATAGACTAAAGAAGATATAGCGGAGATAGATCATCTATTTCTGATGTAACAGTCATAGGTTTGACTTCATCAGAATAGGGGATGGATCTGTTATTAGGTAGTAGGGTGTGATGTCCTGGTATTTGGATGACATACACAGAGTAGGAAGTGATATTCCTATACTATGATCGGTTATACTTTGGTTGTCACACAGTGGTTTCTCCACATGGGACTTGGATATAATATCAAGACATTCTGGTTACTAGATCTATAGATCTAGATTTGGGTGGTTTCCCAATCAGGGTACTTAGACAGCATTCTAAAGGTGTTTTAGAATGGACGACTCCTGGCACGGTAGTGTACCTGCAGGTGATGGAGTCACCCTCTCTAAAGGTGTCTTACAGACTAAAGGGGAGAGGGATGTGCATGATTGGCAGATCACTTGCTTAGGTAATTGAGTCAATCATGAGATGTCAAGTACCACACCAAATGTTATTTTTGCAGTAGATGCAATAAATTGATATTGATCCAATCCTGGAGAAACATTCGGATACAGTTTTAGAACATAAGTGAATGTTCTAGGGATGTGATAACGGAAGCCTCCTTTAGGAGACGGTTATCATTCCAGGCTTCCAAGGTGACCTGGATGACAGAGTGACTGTCAGAGTTATAGTTCTCCCTCTGAAGAGGGGCGGTATTTTGGACAGGTGGTCCAGGCGGATAGTGAGGGAGGCATGGCGCAGGATACTGATTAAGTTCAGTTGACGATACAGTCTAAGAAGTTTGGATTTGGAGTTCACTTATGAACTAGGTCCCATCAGACATCCAAACATATTCTAAGACAGGTATTGCTCATTTCGGGAGATGGGTTTCTCCGAGAACTTGAGATAAAGAGAGACATAGAAAGAAACATCACAGCGGATCCACTTACTGAGGCTATTCCTCGAACGCAATAGTTTCACAAACGAGCTTTGTGAGACTGACTAGTAGAGGAGTTGGGTGTTCGGTATCACACATGCTGTGAGTATGCGACATCGCAATAATTAGCCTTGAGTGCAAGTGGGAGATTGTTGGGGATAGTGTCCTCAGAGTCAATTATTGGATCACAGGCACGTGATTGCAATGATTGAGGGAGGACCTATCCCAGTAGGACATTCTTACTCAAGATGATAGTATGTTATCTGGTTTATCTTTATCATCGTGTACTGCTTTAGGTGACCTTACAGGTCACTATTGCACGTTGATAGAGCCCCTAGGATTCTTGCATGACTGCCAGCAGTATGAGGGCGATCATATACGTGGGAGCTGGGGTCTATAAGCACATCCTTAAAAGGTCAGAAGTCATGGGAGTTTCGAGACAGGGCATCGATACTCCAGAGTAGTCTAGTGTATACAGTCGAGACCCCGACGAGGGGCGGTGGCCGGTCTCACAAGCCACTGGTGTCAGTTGGTTCACCTAAGATGTATACAGGTGCTTATTGGGTTATGAGTACACCGGACAGGACTCGCTGGGAACATGCTAGTTGGTCTTATACCTGACGTCAGATAGCAGTTCCCTGGTGACATGTGTACAGGTTAGTTCATCGACCTGAGATCGTCATTTGTCTCATGTGAGTTCCTACTGTGCTTTGATTACTACCCTACCACGCTCAAAGGAGACGTGCAAACATGTTTTAGTTGGGTACAGTCCCGAGCCACATGGAGGCAGTGAGCGGATCATCAGGGGTTCGTCTCTCCCGGTATTGGGGGTGAGGTCGCGCTGTGTCTAGGAGAGCCATTACACGATGTCCTTGGCCAAGGCAGGAGATTTACTGGTAGGTATTGCAGTAGTATCTCAGGGTGTTCTGGGCTACTCTCCGACACGACTTGTACCGCTTTTGGGGGTCTGACTTTTACCAACCCCTGTGGCCCGCCATGCGATGCTCATAAACGAACAGACCGGACTGTACGGATATTGTCACTGACAGGCTCAGTAGGGTGTCAGGATGAGTTCGCTCATCGACGTCCCTTTTGGTCAATACCTGGTAGCCCGTCACGTATAGGCTAATACATCTGACGTGCTAGTGGTTAAATCCACAGCCAAAGTATTGACGAGTCTTTAGAGTCCCCCACAGACCGTTTTCTCAAGTTTCGGGCGAAACGCTGTAGAGGCCATATGGAGATATGGCAGGGTTCGATCAGATACGTGCGGCATTGCACGGATCGTGATCGGACGGATAATACTTGCGGGCTTTGGTTTAAGCCGGATCCTAGTATTATACAGTGTAGATTTTGTCTCATTGCATTTGTATTCGGTCGGAATACAAATGCGGGTATGTACATACAGTCGCGGGGTTTTCCTGTAATTTATTACGGGATCAGTTTTCTGAAGTTTCCAGTTTGTATTCCGTTTCGGCCAGTTTTCCTTTGTTCCTTCATGGCCGGATTCTTCTGATGGGGGGGTTATTTGCATGTGTGCAAATTATCTTTTGTGGAGGGGGTTACTTGTATATGTGGCTTCATGATGGTTCTATGCATCATTAGATTCTTTTTACATCACTTGTCTTGCATTTATGGTGATGGATCTTGATTAGTTTAGATTTGAAATGGTGTGACTTTAATCCATTATTATTAACACACATTTTCTCCACTTGCTTAAGGACATTCATTTTTCTCCTTCCACCATGAGACTTGGCCGGCCACTTCTAGAGAGGGGAGAGGGATTCATTTTTAGTGTGAGGGATTTCTTCATCTCATTTTTGGCTTGCTTAAAAAATTCCTCACCTCTCTCCAAAGTTCCTTCTTCACCTCCCTTCATCAAGGCAACTTCAAACCCCAAGAGACAAAGATTTCTACGCTTTTCCTACAGCACCCTTGGGCTCGTCGGCTCGCCAACTTCGTGCCTGAGTTGCCTCGGTCCAGAGGTGGGAGCCCGTAAAAGAACCTGGCGATGTGGTGCCCGTTCCGAAGAGGAGCTGAAGACCGGAGATTCCGCGAGGAGATCGGAGTGGAGGTCGAAGACCGAAGGACACGGATCGCTCGGTATAGCTCCCTACTCATTTTCTTGTTTGCTAGAGTTAGGTTAATGGCCCGATCCTGGGTTTTAGTGCGCGGTGGTGCCGGTTTCTAGTTTTTAGAAAAGTTTCGTTTCCGCATTCCGTCGTCGGACTGACGCCCGGGGCGCCGCCGTGCACTTACACTCTTGCTGAACTTTGGTACCTTCAGCCAGATATTACTTCATACGACTCTTGTTTTGGTAGAACGTCAAACGATCCATCCATGCCAAAAATTTCTTTGAAAGATCGGATAGACGCTTCTAGGAACACCACTTGGACACCACAATCCACGTCATATCAACCTTTTAAAACATTCACCCTTCCTCATGTTGATATCCCTTTTGAGGGTAACATGCCTACTCTTAAATCGATGTCCATTGCTGAATGAATTGCACAATCCCATAGCCGATTTTTCATGCCTTTCACCACTCTGGATTCTTTAGGACAACGGTTCCAACCACCTTCCTATCCAGATGTTAATCCTAATCCTTCTTATTCCACACAACCATTTGATTCCTATCAATCCTACCTGACTTTCACACCATCAGTATACATCACTTCTGAACAACAAATTGGGAGTTTCGCGTATCCAAACGAATTTGAATCTTTCATCGAAACCCCTTCTTAACCCATGTCTAGTCTAGAACAATCATTAGAAGAATTTCGGGAAGTTTCGTGCCGACAAATGGAGGAATTGAATGTATCCATGACCGCCCTCATACAACCTAACGAACTAGCAGCTAGTTCCCTACTAGCTCAAAATTTTACATTGTATGATATGGAGATTGAATATGTTGATGATTTGAGTAGTGAAAGTGCACAATCTACCCTTCAAAATCAAGCTTACCCGTTCCCAATTGAATTCCACAACTCCAGTTCTGACAGCCTATTAGGTAGACCAAATGATTTACCAAGTGAAGATAGAATATTTGATGAGTTGTGCGACTACATAGTGTTTGATTTACCTGATTGTGAAAGTCTTTTTCAAGTGAAACCGATACCACTCATTTTGGTCTCTGCATCCCCAATCTAGAAATACAACCGATTGAAAACCATGCTTTTGTTGAGACGTTTGAGAACTTTATGTTTAAATTGATTGAGGATATCGATATTGAGGATGATTTCGATGATGAACCCACAAATTTGGGAGAGTTTTTCTCACCAATTCAGCCTTTTCTTTCAGAACCGTGTAGACATCATCCTGAACCTTTAACTATTTCTCCTGAACCCCATTTACATCTTGAGGTTATTGATAATGATTTGATCGATTGCATGGATGATCTTGATTTTGCCGAAAATTTTGAGGATATCTTTGAGGATAAACATGTTTTGTTGGATGAGTCAGATTTTCTGATTCATTATGTCCCCTTCGTTGACTGTGAACATCCTCCTGCGCTTCTAACCGATACCATTCCTTATTTACTTCCCTCCATCATTTCGCTACCACAAGACCACTTGATACCTTCATTTCTTTCATCTGGTTCACCAAGTTCGAGCCCACGTTTTCTTGCGAATCTTGAAAGGGTTGACCCCTTTTCTCAGCATATTGATAATTTAGTGCAGTTAAAAAACTCTAATTTCAAATCATTACAGACCGTACTAATTTATTCAATCAATTTTTAACCTCAAGTTCGCACTATTTTTCTTTCTCCCTTCCGTTCATCTCCTCATCTACCGAGACCGTATACCACTCTTATCCACACACGGTCTTGCGTATTCTTCGTTTTCTTTCTCTCCGCATTCTTTCACCAATCCTGGGCTAATCAATATAGATTTTTTGAATGGTTGGTGTTAACTTTTGACCTGTGTAAGGCCTTGTATAGATTGAAACTGTTCCCTCCCCAACTTTGAATTTCAACGCTTAACAGTAGAAACACTGTTTCACTTAAGTTTGGGAGGGATTTTTGTGTATATATATATTGTTTTATTTTTTCTGTTATAAAAAAAAAATAAAAAAAGAGAGAACCGACAATTTTGACCCTCTCGGTGTAGCATGACAGCGAGGGCACTGTCAAGTTTAAGTTTGGGGGTGTGCTCGGTAAGCATCTCTATCTTTTGCATTCATTTGTATATTCTGTATTTGCATACATATTCAAAAAACCCATAAAAATCAGAAAATTTTCCAAAACATAAAAATTTTGGCGTCAAGTTAGCTAGTGGGAGAACTTAGATTCAAAATACCTACGGTTGAGTTTGATAAGATAGGACCAACTAAATCTTATTTTTAGATTTTGAAAACCTGAAAATAACCCTCTTTTGAGTTTAACCGTAGCTAATATACGTCTTTGCATCACACAACACGTGTCATGAGTTTTGAAAATGAGATGAGAAGTCTGATATGTCTTAAAACTTTTAAATTGATAAACTATTTTTTGAGAATCAAACAGATTTATTCTAAAATAAGTAACATCAAGAATAGTTTATAAAGTAACGTGGATATGAAGGGATATTATTGAAACCTTTATGGAAACCAAGTCTGAAAAATAACCAATCTGAAACTTGATTGGAGTGATTACACACCTGATCCACACAAACACATCTTTTATCCTAAAAAGAATTTAACAACTTGCTATATCTCTGTTCACATTGAATTGCTATGATTTTCACGCTAAAATGAGTCTTTTTTTTAGGACCTAGGTAACTTGGGTAATTAAGTCCGCTGGGGTGTCTCTACACCTAATGCCCTAAAACCAACTGGTTTGAGTGTATTGGCCCAAAGCTCGCTAAGAAACCTAGAAAGTCCAAATTAAAACAAAGTCAAGCAAGTGTTCTCTCCGAGTTAAAATTCCTAATGGTTCTTTGTGTGAGAATAATCTTAACATAAGACAAGTTTTTAAAAAAATATTTTTAACGGAGATATGAAGGTTTTATCCTATGATAAAGACTATTGCACGTTCATGAAGGTGTGTATGATACGAAAATAAGTAAAAGGTGGAGTGAAGAATAAGACCTAGTTTCCAGTTAAGCAAGATAGAAATTTTGAATTTGAAACCTAACTGGAAAACGAAACTTGAGGAAAACTTAACTCTTTGTAAAACTTGTGTGATCCTTTTGAAGTGTTATCCGGTCTTTATTTTGTGACATGTTGACTTTAATCGATCTTTTTGGAACACAACGATGCTATTTTGCACCGCACGTAAAGACGTAAAGGGTCTTAAGTTAAATAAGAAGCGAGGTGTGAAAAATAAGGGTTCGATATTTCCAATTTAGGATAATAGAATTTCTAGCTTTCATACTAAACTCTAGGGTTAGAATCAACGGTTATTTCGCAAAACAAGCTTGACGGGATTTTGTGGGTGTAATCCATTGAAAACCCTCAGGAGACAACACTCCTTCTACTAGGGACACCTAGAGGTTTAACGACTTATTGCACGAGTTCAGTGCAATCGCGTTCCCTGCGAAAGTGAGGTTAGGATTTTGTTTTGCTCGGGACGAGCAAAAAGATAAGTTTGGGGGTATTTTTTCATCATGAAAAACTGCATTTCAATACCGCTCATTCATTATCAATTTTGTGATATATCGGTACTATTAATCCGTGTCTGCTCAAAAAATACAGATTACAGGTATTCGTGTCAAAACACTGGAAACACACTCAAATACACGGAAACAACATTAGTGAGCCGACACTGCAACAAGAATAGAAAACCGATCAACATTTGAAGAGTTTCTTTTTGCAAGCAAGTGTACACATTTTTATCAAGAAAAATGCAACAACTCAAGTGTGAACACATAACCCTTTTAATGCATGAACCTTGGTTTGGCTGCCTTGCACACAAGTGGGCATACAAATCATGACTTGTGCAACTGGTAAGGCAAGTGGGCATGAGTCATGAGTGAAAGAAAAGTTGTGATGTGATTTAAAGTCACATTTTCCCTCCAAATCTACAGAGTGCAACTCAAGCTTATATAGAATAATAAAACAATTCCAGTGAGATGATGGAGAGCACACAAGATCACCACACAAATACGAGCCCCAAAGCTTTAAAGTTGTAAGTCGACGTAAGACACCCCACATGATGCGGGGAGGCGGAATAGGTAAAACAATCATTTTTTTTAAACTAACATCGACTAACTTTACGGATCTTTGCTAAACCCTAACTAACAACAACATAGAAGTGATAAGCTACTATGAAAGATGATTATACCTAATGAATCAATTCCTTCTTGTTCTCGTAGACCACCTCCTTGTCGGCCTCCTCGTTGTGATAGAAGATCCACCCAAGAGCTACTTCTCCAAGCTTAACCTCTCACTTGAGGTAACTAGGTTGCTATGAGTGCTAATCAAAGTAACATAGAGGATATAGAATAGAATTAAGGATCTATTAGTCTTGCTAACCCTTGGATCTCAACACATGAGAGGTTAGGGTTAGTTCTTTGAAGAGAGAGAGCTTGAGGAGAGAGAAGGTGAGAGTGAGAATGATATGAAATAATATCTCATTTGTGAATATATGAAGCATAATAATTATTAAATGAATAACAAACAATAATATCAACCATGCTTCATTAACTCACTTTGTGTGATTCATCTCATGAGTCATTAAGCAATAAATGCATCATTAACTCCTTTGGATGAATCACACCATGAGTCATTAAACCATTTAATGCAAATTCCACCTAAGCCTCTAACTTATCAATCTTCTAGAAGCTTCTCGACTAATTACTAGAATGCCCCTCCTATCCGTGAAAACACGGAAATACAGAGACTGCATAAATCCAATAATCCAATAGTAGAATCTGGCTTAAACCAAATCCTGCCAGTATAAACTGTCCGAACATCGTACGTGCGTAAAATCACGTATGTGTCCGAACCCTGTCGTAAAACCATACGACCTCTATATTGTTTCGCCCGAAGCAGGAAAACTCTCTGTGTGGGACTCTAAAGACTCGACACTACGCTGGCAGTGGGTTTAACCACAGACTCCAAGCGGCACTGGCTGTACGTAACGGTCCCCAGGTAGATGTCGATAAGAAGGCCGATGAGGAAACCCTTCCGAACTCATACTGAGCCTGATGTGACAATCTCTGTACAGTCCGGTCTGTTCGTCTAAGACTATCGCATATCGGGCCTAGGGGGTGGCAAGCGTCAGTCCCCTAAAAGCTGTATAATACCAACCAACAGTTCCCTGCGAGTCCTGTCCGGTATACCCGTAACCCAACGAGCACATGTATACTATCTCCAGTACGACGTACTGATGGCTATGGGACAGACCATCTCCCCAACTGGGATGAGAAGCGTACACACTAGTCTACTCCAGAGTATCGATGCCCTATCTCGATAATCCTACGACTAAGGACCTGAAAAAGGATGTGCTTGTAGACTACCCAGCCCCCCACTAGTGTGACTGCCATCCCAACGCTGGTAGTCAAGCAAGATCCTAAGGGCTCTATCAATATGTATTCTCGATATGCTAACATATACACATATTAAGATAGATATAAACCAAGTAGTGTACTACCATATTGTAGGGTTACTAGGCACACTAATGAGGCTCTACAAGGCATCGACCATGCCGGATTAAAAAATTTAGGTGCCTAACAACCCGAAGCAAGATCGTTAACTAGATATTAGGCGAATCAAAAGCTAGTAGATAACAATTATCACTAAAGGGAAGGGACTACAACCTTTGTAGATCCGGTCCTCCACTTCCATAGCTCCGTGACGACGTCCCTTCACTGCGATCAACCAACTCCCGGACTCTCGGACTGCTCCATCAGGAAATTGCAACGGGATCGCTTGAAGTCTTCGGTGCCGAAGATGATCTACGTCGAGAGAATACGGACTCAAGCTTTTACCTCACTAACCATAGAATTAGTGAAGCAAACATCCTAAACTAAAGTGCTAGTCTAGTAGAGGATGGTGAGATAGGAAGTGGGTACTCTTTAGATTTTGATTTCTCACTCTAAATCTTCACTTGAAATTTTCTAGCAAGCTATCTCTTTTTCTTCAAGAAGAAGAAGAAGAAGAAAAGAAAAGAATGAAAGAATAATCCCATAATAGAAAATCAAGTGAAGACTTATCATAATGCAACCATGGGTGAGGTTAACTCATGTAGAGAATAAACTAGGGTTTAGGTTGATGGTTAGGTTAAGGACAAAACAAAATAGCAAGACATTTTCAAAGATGCTAGCATGCTTCATGAAGCTTCTAGCAATGAAACAAAAATGCCACCATTTAGTTTTTCCAAAATCAAATAAATAAATAAATAAATAAAACCTTAACCATTAACCTAAACTATGGTTTAAAGCATACACACCCAAGTTTGCATGTATCATCAAACATGATACAATCTTGTGCACAAAAATATATCACATATACAACTTGTGCACATCAAGTGAGAAAATCAATCTTAAGTGAACCAATACTAGTTAATGTAAAGTAATATATCAAATATATAATTATACATTAAATCATTAAATCAACACTTGATTTAACGATCCGGTCATATCGCATATAACCGACTAATATCAATGTATCGACTTATCGAATCAATCCTTGATTCGATAACTAGGTTATATCGCATACAACCAATCGATACAATCATCGCGCGAATTGAATACGGTATCACATACTCGCATCATTCTCAGTCTCGCACATATCACATATGTGCTCCTATCTCATTTTGCCTGAGCCAGTACAACCTCTATGTAGGACTCTAAAGACTCGTCAATACGCCGGCAGCAGGTGATGATCATATCAAACACCCACAAGCCATCAGCGGTACTAGCTGGACGTAACGGCTACCCGGGTATTGAGCGATCGTAAGATCAGCAAGCAAGCCCGCTCCAACTCCTGCAAAAACCCTGATAGTGACACTACCGTACAGTCCGGTCTCCTCGTCTGATATGTCGCATATCAAGTCTAGGGGTGGTAAACGTCAGACCCCAATAACCGATAAGTCGTGCCGATATGAGGCGCATAACGGGTCTAGAAACTACGGGTAACACTTACCAGTAAATCTCTAAACCAGCCCTGGCCAGGGACTTCCCTGTTATGGCCAATCGAGCAAAGCGCAACATCAACCCCCAATACCGGGTGAGACGAAACCCCTCCTATCGCTCATTGCCTCTATGTGACTCGGGACTGTACCCAAAAACCACCGTTTTGCACGCCTTCTTGGACGTGGTAAGGTGGAAATCAAAGCACAGTGGGAATCACACAAGACTTTATGACGATCTCGGGTCTACAGACTAACCTGTACCAGTGTCACCAGAGAACTGCCATCTGACGTAAGGTGTGATACCATCTGGGAGTTCTCGGCGAGTCCGTCCAGTGTACCCAGTCTCCACTGAGCACCCGGATATCATCTCTGATGTCAAACACCAATGGATATGGGATCATCCATTGCCCATCTGTATGGGTCGAGAAGGTATATGCTAGTCTACTCTTGTATATCGATGCCCCGTGTCGATATACCCACGACTAGAGACCTTGAAGGATGTACTTATGGACTACCATGTCCCTACTAATATGATCCGCATCACAGTCCAGGTAGTCAAGTACACATCCTAAGGGCTTTACCAACATGTAACAGAGAGACAATCAGTATACACGTTAAGGTAAAGAGTAACCAGATAGCATACTATTATGTTGAGCAAGAAAGTCCTCCCTATATATGTCCAAGCATCCACTACAATATACAACACATGTATAGTAATGGCCTCTAGGGCATACATATAACTAACAATCTCCCACTTACACTAGGGCCATCTGATAACAGTGGTTGTAGTATCTCATACTCAACCATCCCATAATAGTCTCTCTCTGGGAAAAAGCCTTTGTGAATGGATCCGCCGTATTGTCCTCTGAGTCTACTCTCCTAACCTCGATCCCCTGGAGATCAACCATCTCCATGATCAGGTGACACTGCCTAAGAATTATGTCTGGATCACTGATGGGACGGGCGTTCCCAGGCATAACCCACAACTCCATTGTCACACAATGGTAGGAACGAAGTTCATCTCATGAACTTATACAAATATCCAGACTGCCTCTTTAGTATCATCTTTGGTAACGATGTATCTTGCCTTTAATCGTCTAGTATGTCACAGTATCTAGCTTGGAACTCTTCCAACATACCGTCCCTATACTGAGGGTAAAGACAATTCCTATGACTGACATTCAGTCGTCCTTATCACCCTAGAACCCTTCCAGTGATTGTCCCCAGGATCGATAGATACCATCTCACTACAACTAGTGAGAATCCTAACATCCAATTAGATCTATCTCATAGATCCAAAACCCAGGATTTAGTAGGTATCACTTTGATCCTATATGGAGAATCCTTGTGATAAGCGGAGATTGACCGAGCGTAGCATAGGAAACTCCTTCCCTATCAAGAGTATGTCATCCACGTACTCTACGAGGATCACCACCATACTCCCTACTACCTTTTTGTATATACAAGGTTCATCTACCATTTTGATGAAGTCAAACTCTTTGACTAACACATCAAAACAGATGTTCCAACTCCGCGATGCTTGGTTTATCACATAAAACATCTTGCACACGTTTCCGCTGCTCCCACTGTCTATGAAGCCCTCTGATTGTGTACTTATAGATTCTCTCTTCTAAATCTTTATTTAGAAAAGCAGTCATGACACCCAACCGCCAGATATCGTAGTCATGGTATGTAGCCGTGGCAAGTAGGATCTGGATGGACTTAAGCATAGCTACTTAGAAAAGGTTTCATCATAATCCATACCTGGTCAATGATGCAAACTTTTAACAAGTCTATCTTTGAAAGTCTCAACTTTTCCATGTACACCAAGTAATCTTCTCAAGATATACTTGCTCCTGATGGTGATTTAACCCTTCAGATCAAGCAACCAAAGTCCATACTTTGTTGGTGTATAAGGATTCCATCTCAGATCGATAAACATCCTGCCATTCTTACAGAGTCCCACTCCTGATGGCCAGCTCGAAACTAGTTGGGTCATCATCTCATGATGCAATCCTCGCTTCCACTGTCATAGAGAAACAGAAGTATCTCTCAGGTGGGTGAGGATCCCTACTAGATCGGCGGAGAGGCTGAGGTTCGTTGGAAACTATTGAATTCTTCGGTTCTACCAAATCATCAGCTGCAGTTTGTATAGCTGGAACTCCTTCCAGTTCTACCTCATGTGCACTAATTTCTTCACAAGAAATTCTCTTTCACAAAGGTGGCATGCTGAGAAAAAAAACATTTTTGTTCCTCGGTTAGGTAGAAGATATTCCCTTGTGTATGCTTGGGATATCCAACAAACTTCTGCAGAACTGACTTTGCCTTGAGCTTGTCCGGATTATGCTTTTAGACATAGGCTGGACAACCCCAAATGTTAACTGACTTAAGAGATGGGCTCTTCCCTTTCCATATCTTATATAAAATGGTAGGTTTCTGATTTGATCGGAACCCTATTCAATAGGTATGCAACTTCACAAGTGCATAACTCCCAAAAGGAAATAGGTATCTCAGTAGTACACATCATAGAGCACACCATATCAGATAGGGTGTTATTGCTCTGCCCCAATACACCAACATGCTGTAGTGTATTCGGAGGAGTAATGCTGAGAGAGAATCTCATTCTCCTTTAGAATAATCCAGTAATTCCATGCACAAGTATTCTCCTCCCTGATCTTATCATAGGACATAATACTTATACCCGTATTTTGGTTATCTACTTCTAACTTATATTCTGCGAATATCTCAAAAGCTTCGGACATATGTTTCAACATGGCTAAATCTTGAGAGATTATCAGAGAATGTAATGAAGTACAAAGAACTGATCCTGGCATGTGCAGACAGGGGACCTTACATACATCATCATGTATCATTCCCAAGAGTTTACTAACTCTTTCTCTGTTTCCAATAAACAGAGCTATGGTCATCTTATCTCTGTGACATGACCAGCAAGTTTCACAAGATGTTGTTAGTGTTTATGCCCTAGAAGGCCATTACTGTATCATACTAGCTTGTATATTACTTAATGGAAGCTTGGGATATTCACATGTATATAACAGTCTTGCTAAACATGGTAGTATGCTACTTGGTTTTTCTATCTTAATATGTGAGTGTACGTATTGATAGAGCTCTTAGGATCTTGCTTGTCTACCAGCGTTGTGATGGCAGTCACACTAGTGGGGGCTGGGTAGTCTACAAGCACATCCTTATTCAGGTCCCTGGTCGTTGGATTATCGAGACAGAGCATCAATACTCCGGAGTAGACTGGTGTGTACGCTTCTCATCCCAGTTGGGGAGATGGTCTGTCCCATAGCCGTCAGTACGTCGTACTGGGGATAGTATACAGGTGCTCGTTAGGTTACGGGTCACCGGACAGGACTCACATGGAACTGTTGGTTGGTTTGATACCAGTCGTCAGTGAACAGTTCCCAGGTGACATGAGTACAGCGTAGTCCGCAGACTTGACACTGCTACTTCGCCTCGAGTGTGTCCTACTGTTCTTAGATTGCTACCCTACCACGGCTCAAAGGAGTCGTGCAAATAGGTAGCAGTTGGGTGCAGTCCCGAGCACTTGGAGGCAGTGGCGGTTAGACAGGATTCGTCCCTCCCGGTATTGGGAGTAGATATCGTGCTGTGTCAGAGAGCCATTATGCAAAGTCCCTGGCCAGGGCAAGCGAGATTTGCTGGTAGGTTCCAGTAGTTTCTCAGGGTGTAATGGGCTTCCCTCCGACACGACTTATACCGCTATTAGGGGACTGGCGCTTGCCGCCCCCCTAGGCCCGATATGCGATAGTCTTGGACGAACGGACCGGACTGTATGGAGATTGTCACATCAGACTCAGTAGGAGTTCGGATGGGTTTTCTCATCGGCCTTCTTATCGACAACTACCTGGGGACAGTTACGTACAGCTAGTACCGCTTGCGGTCTGTGGTTAAACCTACTGCCACCGTAGTAGTCGAGTCTCTAGAGTCCCACACAGAGAGTTTCCTACTCCAGGCGAAACGATATAGAGGTTGCATGGTTTTGCGACAAAGGGTTCGGACGCATACGTGCGTTTACGCGCGTACGACTTTCGGACAGTTTTTACCAGTCGGCTTTGGTTTAAGCCAGTTACTGGTATCCGGTTATTGGATTTTTACAGTCTAAAGTTTTTCCGTATTTTTGCGGATTGGAGGGGCGTTCTCGTAATTGTACAAGAAGCTTCTAGAAGATGTGACTAAGGGGGTTACTTTGGATGAGGTTGTGAGTCATGGCGGTGATTCATTCATTTCATTAATGCACATATATTGCTTAATGACTCATGCTAATGAATCACCACTAGATATTTTATGAAGCATGCTTATTCATTTCTTTTATTCATTATTCTTAAATAAGAATGCTTCATAATATATTATGATACACTCTCTCTCTTCTCATTATCTTATCTCATATTCTCTCTCCTCAAGCTCTCATCTTCAAGATACTAATCCTTAATCCTCATGTGTTGAGATCAAAGGTTTAGTTAGACTTAAGCATCCATTACCTTCACTCTATATCATCCTTTCATCTTTGATTAGCAATCAAAGTTGATTAGTTACCTCAAGTTAGAGGTGTAGCTTGGTGTCTTGCTCTCGGGTGGATCGTCTACTACCTAGAGAAGGTCGAGGAGAACAAAGGAGGACACAAAGACGAAGGACCGTTTACATTAGGTATAATCCCTTAACACTATAGTTTAGTATAGCTATGTGTTCGGTTATTATTTGTTTAGCTTCGATTCAAGCGGTTAGTCGATGTTCGTTCTTTAAACTTGATCGTTTCTGAAAATTCCGCCTCCCCATAATTACTGGGGTGTACTACATCGACTTACAGTGGTATCAGAGCCTCGCTAAACAATAAATAACTTAATTGCAAATTTGTACGAATTTCGAACGAAAAATCAAAGCCGGAAAACCCTAAATATTATAAGTTTCTGTCGAATTTAAAACGATGTCAGAAAATTTTTCAGGTGTGTTCAGAAAGCATGAAATGAGTCCAGGAGAACACCCACGAAATTTGAGCCAATGATTCGACTAAAGCGCCGCGGAAGGGCGGCGGATCCCACCGATCCGCCGCGCTTCCGCGGCCGAGTTGCCGAGTCATGGGCTCATCTTTCATGGGTGGGTCCTCTCTGGTGTTTGGGGTTTTCTGGAATATTTAATATTTGCTCAGGTTACTGTTTAACAGAGCAGATTTTGGAGCAATATTGATGTTGTTTAGTCGATCGAAATTTTACAGTATTTGCATATTGGATTATATCTGTGATTGTTTTATGTGTTCGTAAACCTCCCCCAACTGCTAGTATGTCGGTTGGCAGGGGGTTGCACATTTCTGGAATGGTTATATCTGTTTGTGCATATAAACTGTATTGGACTGTTGTGGTGTATAGCCGGGGTTAGCAATGGGTTATTGTTTAATTCATTTGTTGTAAATGTAATTTGTTGTAATATTATTTTTACGGGGCACTTCCAGGTTGCGGTCGTAGCCACCGTTGTATTATTTCATTTTACTGTTTTTGCTCCTAGGACTGACCCAAGGTGGGGTACACAGACTGCCGGGTGGGTAGTTTGCCGTACCCGTAGGGGTCGAGGGTGGGGTAACGGCTATTCATCACAACTGTGTAATCTGTCTTTTCTTGCAGGCTCAAAAGAAATACAGATTGCTTGCAAATCCAATATTGTTTATCTGTGTTCTGGAATGAATATCATTGCGTCAGACGAATGTAAAATATCTATATTTATGATAGCTATTTAGACGCCACTTATGTTTTACACCCGCGCTAGCCCAGCCCCCGCTCTGTCGTTAGTTAAGTAACCTAACGGGTGATGACGGGACCCCGTGGCGAATGCGGATGGCATAAGAGGACGTTGTATTTTCGTTGTTTTCTGCAATGATAGGTTAATGATGGGACGCATTATCTATAATGCAAAGTAAAACAAACCAAAGTTTAAATCGTTGGAACAATTTAAAAGAAACCACTCGGTTATTTTTTAAAAACAGATATTTTTAAATGCGGAGCCTTAACCACTCCTTTTAAAAACTATCAGGTTCCTTCGGTTATATCAAGTTCACTACGTTCACGGTTTCGCCAAAACCAGTCGTAGCCCTCCGTCATTTCTTATGGATGGTCAGTAGTATTCAAGCTATGCTTG